>CM040750.1:10151254-11625830 GCA_022829145.1 Albula goreensis
AAATCTGAAAAAACGTAAGGTCCGCGGGTGAAAAAATGGCAAAATCCCCTCGCAAAATCCATGATTTTTCTGCTTAGAATAACTTGGAGTCACCTGAATTAAGTGAATATGACAAAAGAATTCACCAGAAATGACTTAAAGGGCAGAAAATGCGAGGGCCTGTTGAACCCCAAATCTGAAAAAACGTAAGGTCCGCGGGTGAAAAAATGGAAAAATCTCAACTCACAAAATCCATGATTTTTCTGCTTAGAATAACTTGGAGTCACCTGAATTAAGTGAATATGACAAAAGAATTCACCAGAAATGACTTTTAGGTCAGAAAATGCGAGCGGCCTGCTGAACCAGAAAACTGAAAAAAACGTAAGGTCCGCGGGTGAAAAAATGGCAAAAATCTCACCTCGCAAAATCCATGATTTTTCTGCTTAAAATGACTTGGAGTCACCTGAATTAAGTGAATATGACAAAAGAATTCATTAGAAATGAGTGAAAGGGCAGAAAATGCGAGGGGCCTGTTGAACCAGTAATCTGAAAAAAACGTAAGGTCCGCGGGTTAAAAAATGGAAAAAAATCTCACCTCACAAAATCCATGATTTTTGCTTAGAATGACTTGGAGTCACCTGAATTAAGTGAATATGACAAAAGAATTCACCAGAAATGACTTGAAAAGGGCAGAAATGCGGGGCTGTCAAAACCAAATCTGAAAAAACGTAAGGTCCGCGGGTGAAAAAATGGGAAAAATCTCACCTCACAAAATCCATGATTTTTCTGCTTAGAATGACTTGGAGTCACCTGAATTAAGTGAATATGACAAAAGAATTCACCAGAAATGACTTAAAGGGCAGAAAATGCGAGGGCCTTTGAACCCCAAATCTGAAAAAACGTAAGGTCCACGGGATGAAAAAAATGGCTAAAATCTCACCTCGCAAAATCCATGATTTTTCTGCTTAGAATGACTTGGAGTCACCTGAATTAAGTGAATATGACAAAAGAATTCACCAGAAATGAGTGAAAGGGCAGAAAATGTGAGGGGCCTGTTGAACCCCAAATCTGAAAAAAAACGTAAGGTCCGCGGGTGAAAAAATGGAAAAAATCTCACCTCAGAAATCCATGATTTTTCTGCTTAGAATGACTTGGAGTCACCTGAATTAAGTGAATATGACATAAGAATTCACCAGAAATGACTTTTAGGTCAGAAAATGCGAGGGGCAGGCTGAACCCAAATCTGAAAAAAAAAACGTAAGGTCCGGGGTGAAAAAAATGGCAAAAATCCCACCTCGCAAAATCCATGATTTTTCTGCTTAGAATAACTTGGAGTCACCTGAATTAAGTGAATATGACATAAGAATTCACCAGAAATGACTTTTAGGTCAGAAAATGCGAGCGGCCTGCTGAACCGAACTCTGAAAAAACGTAAGGTTCCGCGTGAAAAAATGGCAAAAATCTCACCTCGCAAAATCCATGATTTTTTTGCTTAGAATGACAGGGAGTCACCTGAATTAAGTGAATATGACAAAAGAATTCACCAGAAATGACTTAAAGGGCAGAAAATGCGAGGGCCTGTTGAACCCGAAATCTGAAAAAAACGTAAGGTCCATGGATGAAAAAATGGCTAAAATCTCACCTCACAAAATCCATGATTTTTCTGCTTAAAATGACTTGGGGGTCACCTGAATTAAGTGAATATGAAAAAAGAATTCACCAGAAATGACTTAAAGGGCAGAAAATGCGAGGGGCTGCTGAACCAGGAGAATGAAAAAACGTAAGGTCAGCGGGTGAAAAAAAATGGCAAAGATCTCACTCACAAAATCCATGATTTTTCTGCTTAGAATGACTTGGGAGTCACCTGAATTAAGTGAATATGACAAAAGAATTCACCAGAAATGACTTAAAGGGCAGAAAATGCGAGGGCCCTGCTGAACCGGAAAATTGAAAAAAACGTAAGGTCCGGGTGAAAAAAATGGCAAAAATCTCACCTCGCAAAATCCATGATTTTTCTGCTTAGAATGACTTGGAGTCACCTGAATTAAGTGAACATGAAATAAGAATTCACCAGAAATGACATTTAGGTCAGAAAATGCGAGCGGCCTGCTGAACCCGAAATCTGAAAAAAACGTAAGGTCCGCGGGTGAAAAAAATGGCAAAAATCTCACCTCACAAAATCCATGATTTTTCTGCTTAGAATGACTTGGAGTCACCTGAATTAAGTGAATATGACAAAAGAATTCACCAGAAATGACTTAAAGAGCAGAAAATGCGAGGGGCCTGTTGAACCCCAAATCTGAAAAAACGTGAGGTCCATGGTGAAAAAAATGGCAAAAATCTCACCTCGCAAAATCCATGATTTTCTGCTTAGAATGACTTGGAGTCACCTGAATTAAGTGAATATGACATAAGAATTCACCAGAAATGACTTTTAGGTCAGAAAATGCGAGCGGCCTGTTGAACCAGAAAACTGAAAAAAACGTAAGGTCCGCGGCTGAAAAAAATGGCTAAAAATCTCACCTCACAAAATCCATGATTTTTCTGCTTAGAATGACTTGGAGTCACCTGAATTAAGTGAATATGACAAAAGAATTCACCAGAAATGACTTTTAGGTCAGAAAATGCGAGCGGCCTGCTGAACCAGAAAACTGAAAAAAACGTAAGGTCCGCGGGTGAAAAAAATGGCAAAAATCTCACCTCACAAAATCCATGATTTTTCTGCTTAGAATGACTTGGAGTCACCTGAATTAAGTGAATATGACAAAAGAATTCACCAGAAATGAACTAAAGTGCAGAAAATGCGAAGGGCCTTTTGAACTCCAAATCTGAAAAAAATGTAAGGCCCGCGGGTGAAAAAAATGGCTAAAATCTCACCTCGCAAAATCCATGATTTTTCTGCTTAGAATGACTTGGTGTCACCTGAATTAAGTGAATATGACAAAAGAATTCACCAGAAATGAGTGAAAGGGCAGAAAATGCGAGCGGCCTGTTGAACCAGAAAACTTAAAAAATCGTAAAGTCCGCGGGTGAAAAAAATGGCAAAAATCTCACCTCTAGAAATCCATGATTTTTCTGCTTAGAATGACTTGGAGTCACCTGGATTAAGTGATTATGACATAAGAATTCACCAGAAATGACTTTTAGGTCAGAAAATGCGAGCGGTCTGCTGAACCAGAAAATCTGAAAAAAACGTAAGGTCCGGGTGAAAAAAATGGCAAAAATCTCACCTCGCAAAATCCATGATTTTTCTGCTTAGAATGACTTGGAGTCACCTGAATTAAGTGAATATGACAAAAGAATTCACCAGAAATGAGTGACAGGCAGAAAATGCGAGGGGCCTGTTGAACCCCAAATCTGAAAAAAACGTAAGGTCCGCGGGTGAAAAAAATTGGAAAAATCTCACCTCGCAAAATCCATGATTTTTCTGCTTAGAATGACTTGGAGTCACCTGAATTAAGTGAATATGACAAAAGAATTCACTAGAAATGAGTGAAAGGGCAGAAAATGCGAGGGGCCTGTTGAACCCCAAATCTGAAAAAACATAAGGTCCGCGGGTGAAAAAAATAGAAAAAATCTCACCTCACAAAATCCATGATTTTTTCTGCTTAGAATGACTTGGAGTCACCTGAATTAAGTGAATATGGCAAAAAGAATTCACCAGAAATGAGTGAAAGGGCAGAAAATGCGAGGGGCCTGTTGAACCCCAAATCTGAAAAAAAACGTAAGGTCCACGGGTGAAAAAAATGGCAAAAATCTCACCTCGCAAAATCCATGATTTTTCTGCTTAGAATGACTTGGAGTCACCTGAATTAAGTGAATATGACAAAAGAATTCACCAGAAATGACTTAAAGGGCAGAAAATGCGAGGGGCCTGTTGAACCCCAAATCTAAAAAAAACGTAAGGTCTGCGGGTGAAAAAAATGGCAAAATCTCACCTCACAAAATCCATGATTTTTCTGCTTAGAATGACTTGGAGTCACCTGAATTAAGTGAATATGACAAAAGAATTCACCAGAAATGAGTGAAAGGCAGAAAATGCGAGGGCCTGTTGAACCCCAAATCTGAAAAAACGTAAGGTCCACGGGTGAAAAAAATGGCAAAATCTCACCTCACAAAATCCATGATTTTCTGCTTAGAATGACTTGGAGTCACCTGAATTAAGTGAATATGACATTAAAATTCACCAGAAATGACTTTTAGGTCAGAAAATGCGAGCGGCCTGCTGAACCAGAAAACTGAAAAAAACGGAAGGTCCGCGGGTGAAAAAAATGGCAAAAATCTCACCTTGCAAAATCCATGATTTTTCTGCTTAGAATGACTTGGAGTCACCTGTATTAAATGAATATGACAAAAGAATTCACCAGAAATGACTTAAAGGTCAGAAAATGCGAGGGGCCTTTTGAACCCCAAATCTGAAAAAACGTAAGGTCATGCGGGGAAAAAATGGAAAAAAATCTCACCTCGCAAAATCCATGATTTTTCTGCTTAGAATGACGTGGAGTCACCTGAATTAAGTGAATATGACAAAAGAATTCACCAGAAATTACTTAAAGGGCAGAAAATGCAAGGGGCCTTTTGAACCCCATATCTGAAAAAAACGTAAGTTCCGCGGGTGAAAAGAATGGAAGAAATCTCACCTTGCAAAATCCATGATTATTCTTTTTAGAATGACTTGGAGTTACCTGAATAAAGTGAATATGACAAAAGAATTCACCAGAAATGAGTTAAAGTGCAGAAAATGTGAGGGCTCTTTTGAACCCCAAATCTGAAAAAAAATGTAAGGTCCGCGGGTGAAAAAAATGGAAAAAATCTCACCTCTAGAAATCCATGATTTTTCTGCTTAGAATGACTTGGAGTCACCTGAATTAAGTGAATATGACAAAAGAATTCACCAGAAATGACTTAAAGGGCAGAAAATGCGAGGGGTGTGTTGAACCCCAAATCTGAAAAAAACGTAAGGTCCGCGGGTGAAAAAAATGGAAAAAATCTCACCTCTAGAAATCCATGATTTTTCTGCTTAGAATGACTTGGAGTCACCTGAATTAAGTGAATATGACAAAAGAATTCACCAGAAATGACTTTTAGGGCAGAAAATGCAAGGGGCCTTTTGAACCCCATATCTGAAAAAAAACGTAAGGTCCGCGGGGGAAAAACATGGAAAAAATCTCACCTCTCAAAATCCATGATTTTTCTGCTTAGAATGACTTGGAGACACCTGAATTCAGTGAATATGACAAAAGCCAAATCAGGATCAGCTCCATTAATGCTGCTCGACTCAGGCGGGGATCCTCCTGCATCTCCTTCAGGTGGGTCATAAATGTGTCAGCTAAATCCACGCTAGCCTCTAAATCCACACTAGTTCCTCACAGGGAGTAGGATGGATGCGGACTTTCGCTTGAGCATGCATCAACACACATGCCGTGAAAATTCTGGAAACTCTCTAGCTAGCCTCTCTGTGTCCACCATGTTACATGGTTCAGGGGAAAGAACAGGGGACTCTCTGACTCTACTACCTGCCAGGTCATTTCCCAACAATAATGACATGCCTTGTACAGGAATTGAATCAACCACAGCCACCGTCACAGAGCCATTCACCGACTCAGAGCGCAAATAGACCTCTCTCAGTGGATAGGACCCAAACTCTCCTCCCAAACCAGCCAGAACTACAACTGGATTTCCTGGTGCTGGGGGTGGCAAATCAAGAACACCCGCAACCTGCAGAGACTGACTAGCCCCAGTGTCCCGCAAGATCTGTATTGGGATTTCCGGACTACTACAGGTTAAGGCTACAGATCCGGAAGAAACAAAAGAAGCACCATCCATCATGGGCTCCTTTGTGAGACCACCATTCATCAGTTTCTCACCCTGTGTCCTAGCCGACACCAGAGCCACAACCTGATAACTGTTGGCTCTGTCCTTAAGGGCTGGGCAGTTGCTTCGAATATGCCCTGGCTGCCTACAGTTATGACAAATAATGTCCTGGTGGATCCCAGGGCCACCACGGCCATTCCGAAGAGAACGTTCAGGGAGCCCCTCCCACCATCAGGACCTCCACCCTGGCCTGGGCGGTCACTACCAGGCCACTTCATCTCAAGCTTACAGCTTCCAAAGGACTTCCGCTTGTCCTGACCCCTATCATAGGATCCCCATCCAATACCACCATAATGAATGACCTCCCAAGTATCCACGAGCTCTGCAGCCTCTTTAACTGTCTGGATCCCACGTTCAGCAATGTATACCTCCTACGGTATTCATCAGGGACACTCCCATAGGCAGTCAATACAGCCTCCTTTACAGCATCATAATTGAGGGTGAAAGAGCCTTCCAGCACAGCAAATGCATGCTGAGCTTTACCTACAAGGGCCCGCTGCACCAACAGTGGCCATTTGGAGTGTGGCCAAGCCAGCTCATTAACCACCCGCTCAAAGGCTTTGAAAAACACATCAACCTCTTCTTCATTAAACTGAGGCAAAAGCTTCTCAGCAGAAGAGTTAAAAGTTAAAAGAAGGTTCAAGTGGCAGGCCCTTCTCCCTAGGTACTCTCTCAAACTCCAACTTCATCCTTTCCATCTCAAACTTCCGCTCACCCGCTTTTCAAGCTCAAATTGGCAATTGCACCCCTCCTTCACCAACCTCTCCTGCCGCTCCTTCTCCTCTTTCTGCTCTGCCCACAGACCAGGGCTACCAGCTCTTTTTTTGTCATTGAGGATGGCACCTCCATGCCATCCCGTTCAGCCAGCATGACGAGCTGTGGCCTAGTAAAGCTCCTAAACTGAGCAGCAGTAGGCAGCTCTATCAGCTCACCAACCTGGGCAGGGGATATGTTCATCTTGCTTGCTGTATCACAGCAGTATAAACACAACACTGTCCAAAAACTTTAACTGGTCAAGACAACAACTGATAAGCCCAAAGAGTTGAAAGTGTGTCAGAAGTACGATATCCAATAATAGCAAAAAGATACAACAATGGACGTTCAGTTCCTAAGCCTAAACACATATTCCAAGTGCAGTTGCCACCAGAGAGCTTTCAACTTGATGAGCAAAACCACGTATGCATACAACACACCACCAGGCTCACAAACAGGGGAGAGACCCACCCTTCAAGCAGGCTACAAACACCCCACAACAGTTTTCTGGAGTTCCGACCACAGAACACTGTCACACCACTCATACAGACTGTACCACATGGCAAAAATAACTTGCACCGGCATAGGACTAATATCAAAACAGTTTGCAAACTACCACATGAGAACATCACTAGTTAGAAAACGCACAAGTGTAGCCAATTTATGCCTAGCCTAGCATAAGCTACGGCTAACCTTCGTTGTCGCTGTTAGCCAAACTAAGAGAAGCTATACCTAGCCCCACCAGATACACAATTCTCTGCTGCAGGGAGCGGTACAGCGTGACTAGTTCGCACTTGGGTATACACACCTGTACTAACTAGTTATCTACCCTCACGATGTGCAACCCTTTAGCAGGCTCAAACAACCCCGTGTACATTACCCAACAGAAAGAATTGCTTATCCGTAACTTACTAGACCACTACAAATCCGAAACTAGCACTAATGATATAAATATTAGCAATGGACTTTTTCGATATAATTACCAAACGAACACAGTTACCAATAATGCATCGACAAATTCCTTGAAATGTACCAATAGCACAGTACCGATTTATTTAACTCGATCCCGGGCAAGCCCCCACTCTGTCACGGCCTCCCTTGGTAGAGATATTGCAAGCCTATGATAGCTCTCAGCTCATACCCACTATGGCAACGTTGTCTATTAGGGAAAACTGATCTCTGGTAAAAATGTTCCCAGGGCACCGCGCAGCTAAACACTTTCAGCTTGCTTGTACATGCAAAAAGGAAAGAGTCAACGTTACCTCAAAGCTGGAGGGAACCGCGGTAGCTCCTCACATGCACGGCCAGTCCTTCTTCATCGCCCCGTGGCGAACAGCCCAGCTCCGGATGGGCGAAGTTGGATTGGGTTTGCTTGCCAACTCCCTCCAGTGTTCATTCGTTTACGTTTTTCTTAAAGGTCCATTGATTTTCGGCAGCGGTTCGTTCGTTCATTCGGGGTCCAATGCCTGGCTTCCTTGAGGAATCTCAAACTTCAGAGTGAACGGTAGACTGCAAAGTGATTGACCAACAAAGAATGGGGAAATGGCGTCCAGACAGGAGCAGCGTCTAGCAGCAGCAGCCTCCTTGGCGCCCAAAATCCCACCGGAAATGACTTAATCTGACCGCATCATAGGGTCATGGGTCAAACCACCGTCTCCTCAACTAACATCATCAACTGACATTTCCATCATTGCACCACAAGCAAGACAAAATATTTTATGGACCCACGACTTGGCCCGCACCACAAGAAACCGGGCCTCCTCCGCGCCCCAAAATAAAAAACAAAACCAAAGAAAACCAGGCAGAGACTGCCGCTCCTCCAGCATCCAGGAACCGCCGCGGCCGCACCCTGATGGACTCCCAGTCTTCTGATTCCGCTGGTCCAGGGACGGGGAATGCTAGAGAGGGAGAGGCAAAACACCAGATCACCCCTCTGTGGACTGGGCAGAGCAGGGACACACACACGCTGTTAATTTCTGTGGGTCACGTCCCTCTCACCACTGGGGCACACTTTCCTCAGTCTTTTCCCTCAGTCGGCCGCCGACACAATCCCAGGCGTACAGTCCCTGCCTCCCCTTGCACCGCACGCACACCTAAAAAGAAATCCCCCTCGGGATTTCTCCCGGAAACCCAAAAGAAAAGAACAAAACCGAAAAAAAAGAAAACCAAACCAAACCAAACCAACAACGAAAACACCAGCCAAAGCTTCAGAAATCATAAATAATGAAAGCAACAAAAAAAACAGAATGAAACTTTCAAAAAAACAAAAATAACCCCATCTAAAAACCCAACACTCAACAGGTTCCTTCCAAGCTGCCTAAACGCGAGCTGCCTCGTCCCCCGCTCTTTTATCCTGACTCCCTGTGCGGAGAGAACAAGAGACAGCTTTGCCAGATCACCAATCAGACAAAGCAAGGGAGACAAACCACCCTGATCCACATACCGTACGCGTGCCCCCAATCACCATTGAAGAAAACTCACCCAAGCGGCAGCACGTCAGGCTCACCTCCTGACAACTCCCCCCCGCTTTACCCGTATTCTTCCCGACTACGCTTCTTCGATGTACCGCCGCGGGGGTTGCCCTCGTGTCTCACGTGCAGAGCGACGGAGGGCACCACTTCCGGCTGCACAGGAGGCTCCGCCACCTCTCTCTGATGCTGTTCCTCTAGGGAACTGCAGGCTCAAGAACAGGACCCCGGGCAGGGACCCACACCGGGTTCCAGCTCCAAGCCCACCTCCGCGGACCCGGCTCTGGTTCCCGTTAGGTTTCCTCCTCCGCTGGGCACTCCTCCAGGCATCACCCACCGGGCAGGAGCGCAAGTTGTTCCGGTGTAGGGTCCACTCTTCCCGACCTCCCTCGGGACGGACACATACACCGGCCCGATCCGGCTGCAGCTGGTGGACAATGACAAAAGGACGAGGAGACCATCTCGGGCCAGCTGACCTTGCTCCCGGTGCCTGAAGTTCCGCACCAGCACCTGGTCCCCCGGTCCCCCGTCAACAACGGCAAGATCTTCAGCCACCGATTGTACCTCTCCTTGTCCCGCAGCTGCTGGCGTCGTACAGACTCCAGCACCTTTACATACACCCCTGACAAGGTACGATGGTGTGCCCGTACCCACCCTTCCATATTCCACCTCCTTGGGGCGGGGGGCAGATTCAGGTCCACAGGAGCCGGGCATGTCACCCGGTCAGGGCGTAGTGCGGGGTGAAGCCGGTCCTGCTGTGCATGGCATTATTATATGCCTGGAGCAGAACGAACAGGCACTCCGGCCACCGGCCCTGTTCTTCCTCCTGGAGAGACCCTAAGAGAGACAGCAGAGTCTGATTAAACCGTTCGCAGGCCCCATTGCCTGTGGGTGGTAGGGGGTGGTGCGGATCTTAGTGCACGCATAGAGCTCACAGAATGACGCAACCAGGGAGGACTGAAGGCCGCCCCTCGGTCGGTGAGGAGCCGCTCGGGGCATCCGCAGTGCTACACCACCGATCCCCACAAGGCCCTCACCGCTGTCTCGGCCGACTGGTCCCGCACAGGCACTGCCCTTTCCTCAGTCTTTTCCCTCAGTCGGCCGCCGACACAATCCCAGGCGTGCAGTCCCTGCCTCCCCTTGCACCGCACGCACACCTAAAAAGAAATCCCCTCGGATTTCTCCCGAAACCCAAAAGAAAAGAACAAAACCAAAAAAAGAAAACCAAACCAAACCAAACCAACAACGAAACACCAGCCAAAGCTTCAGAAATCATAAATAATGAAAGCAAAAAAAAACAGAATGAAACTTTCAAAAAACAAAAATAACCCCATCTAAAACCCAACACTCAACAGGTTCCTTCCAAGCTGCCTAAACGCGAGCTGCCTCGTCCCCCGCTCTTTTATCCTGACTCCCTGTGCGGAGAGAACAAGAGACAGCTTTGCCAGATCACCAATCAGACAAAGCAAGGGAGACAAACCACCCTGATCCACATACCGTACGCGTGCCCCCAATCACCATTGAAGAAAACTCACCCAAGCGGCAGCACATCAGGCTCACCTCCTGACAACTCCCCCCCGCTTTACCCGTATTCGTCCCGACTACGCTTCTTCGATGTACCGCCGCGGGGGTTGCCCTCGTGTCTCACGTGCAGAGCGACGGAGGGGCACCACTTCCGGCTGCACAGGAGGCTCCGCCACCTCTCTCTGATGCTGTTCCTCTAGGGGAACTGCAGGCTCAAGAACAGGACCCCGGGCAGGGACCCACACCGGGTTCCAGCTCCAAGCCCACCTCCGCGGACCCGGCTCTGGTTCCCGTTCGGCTTCCTCCTCCGCTGGGCACTCCCTCCAGGCATCACCCACCGGGCAGGAGCGCAGGTTGTTCCGGTGTAGGGTCCACTCTTCCCGACCTCCCTCGGGACGGACCACATACACCGGCCGATCCGGCTGCAGCTGGTGGACAATGACGAAAGGACGAGGAGACCATCTCGGGGCCAGCTGACCTTGCTCCCGGTGCCTGAAGTTCCGCACCAGCACCTGGTCCCCCGGTCCCCCGTCAACAACGGCAAGATCTTCAGCCACCGATTGTACCTCTCCTTGTCCCGCAGCTGCTGGCGTCGTACAGACTCCAGCACCTTTACATACACCCCTGACAAGGTACGATGGTGTGCCCGTACCCACCCTTCCATATTCCACCTCCTTGGGGCGGGGGGCAGATTCAGGTCCACCGGGAGCCGGGCATGTCACCCGGTCAGGACGTAGTGCGGGGTGAAGCCGGTGCTGCTGTGCATGGCATCATTATATGCCTGGAGCAGAACGAACAGGCACTCCGGCCACCGGCCCTGTTCTTCCTCCTGGAGAGACCCTAAGAGAGACAGCAGAGTCTGATTAAACCGTTCGCAGGCCCCATTGCCTGTGGGTGGTAGGGGGTGGTGCGGATCTTAGTGCACGCATAGAGCTCACAGAATGACGCAACCAGGGAGGACTGAAAGGCCGCCCCTCGGTCGGTGAGGAGCCGCTCGGGGCATCCGCAGTGCTACACCACCGATCCCCACAAGGCCCTCACCGCTGTCTCGGCCGACTGGTCCCGCACAGGCACTGCCCAGCCTACCTAGAAAACAAGTCAGTGAGGATCAACAGGTACGGGTATACATCCCTGGGACACCCCAGCGCCAGATGGTCCATGGCCACCACCTCCAAAGGATAAGAGGTGGAGAGGGGGACAAGGGGGGCCGTACCTCTGGCCCGTCTTTGGCCATCACACACTGCCCGCACTCGGCGGTCCACCGCTGGATGTCGTTCCCCAACCCTGGCCAGGACAGCCTCAACCTTATTGGCACCCACATGACCCAAGGCCTGATGGTACTGCTGCCAGACGCCCCGCGCCACCCACTGGGGCACCAGCACCTGCAGCAGCAGCCCATCCTCCAGGGGATCTAACACCCGGCGGTACAGGACACTCCCTTCAACCCGCAAATGCTCCCACTCCCTCCACCACCTACCTTCCTCCGGTGGGGCCAGCCTCCTCTCCTCCCGCCGAGGGGGCTCCCCCTAACCACCTACTGCGGACGGGGTTGGGAGGGGTTGGGACGGGGTTGGGAGTTTAACGGTGGCTGCTGGGGCCAGTCCCACTGCATATGGCCAGCCTGTCCACACTCCGCGCAGACAGGCCAACCTGCAGCATCCCACTGGAACCGACCCGACCTCCGCCTGGAACCGGTCCCAGCCAGGCCCTGCCCCTGCAGCGCCACCTCACCTACTGTCTAGGGGGAAGGGGCCTGCGCCAACTGCTGCTGAATCACATTAATCAGGGTCTTCCCCAGGGTCGCCATCTGGTCCTGGAGCTTCCGCAGCAGCTCCGCTCGCACCTCCTCCCTCCACCGCTCCATGCCCATTGCTGGTGCTGGAACCACAGGCGCCCTAGCTGGATAATGAGAAACAAAGCAAGCGGCCCCTTCATCCCCTCGCTGCTCCAGCTCCAGTTCCCGGGCCTCTCACCACTGGGGCATGCCCCCACTCGCTTTCTGCCCAGCCCGGGGTATGCAGCCCCGCGTCCGTCGCCTTCTCCCTCCACTAGCGCTGGATCTTGCAATTTCCTCCGTCCCTTCCCTCAGTCGGCCGCCGACACGGTCCCAGGCGTGCAGTCCCTGCCTCCCCTTGCACCGCATGCACACCTAAAAAGAAATCCCCACCCGGATTTCTCCCCGGAAAACCCAAAAGAAAAGAACAAAACCAAAAAAAAAGAAAACCAAACCAAACCAACAACGAAAACGCTGGCCAAAGCTTCAGAAATCATAAATAATGAAAGCAACAAAAAAAAGAAAACGAAACCTTCAAATAAGCAAAAATAATCCTGTCTAAAAACCCAAAACTCCACAGGTTCCTTCCAAGCTGCCCGAACGCGAGCTGCCTCGTCCCCCGCTCTTTTATCCTGACTCCCTGTGCGGAGAGAACAAGAGACAACTGCGCCAGATCACCAATCAGACAAAGCAAGGGAGACAAACCACTCCGATCCACATACCGCACACATACTGTGGCCCTAATCACCAATGAAGAAAACTCACCCAAGCAGCCGCACGTCAGGCTCACCTCCTGACAAGAATTCACCAGAAATTACTTAAAGGGCAGAAAATGCAAGGGGCCAAATCTGAAAAAAAAAAACGTAAGGTCCGCTGTTGAAAAAAATGACAAAAATGTCACCTCGCAAAACTGTTGATTTTTCTGAATAGAATGACTGGGAATCACCTGAATGAAGTGAATATAACAAAAGAAAGCCTCTGCACCTCAGAGTAGCTATATTGGATGCCATTGGTTCATACACCTAGATGAAATCGGAAATTGCCATGGAGCTGTGGATAGGAGGCATAAATGGAACAGACTGGAGAGGGAGACGTTATAGTGAATAGAAAATGTGACAATATTTATTCCAAAGCCCAAGATCAGTTATCCTCATAGCATCAAGATGTTAAAGATGTAACACACAGATACCAACAAGACAAGGATAAACAGCAGAATATGCACCCCCCATTGTTCTGGAAATGTCTATGGCTGCCAGGAGCTTGTTCTGCCAGATTCTGCCAGAACCACTCTACAACCCTTCTCCCTGTTAGCCAGTTGTCATGAGCCTCCCGTAAAGGCACAAAAGGAATTCAGGGACAATTACTCTTTCCTCCCTCATCCTGAATGGATGGGAAAGTCAATAAAATGGCAGTTGTTCGTAACTTGTTTGGCAGATGTGCCCATGTCACCTGCTCTCCCACATCTCCCAGTATGAAGTCCCTGTAAGGGTGATCTCAGGATTATATACATACACACTCTTTTACAGATGCATGAACATACGGAATACATATGTGGGTAAAGTTGTAACAAAAATATTCATTCCTTTACGCTCAAAACCACAGCCCATATTGTCCACATGCCCCCAGTCTTTCCCAGTGTTTATTGACTGTTCAGCATTGAAGTGGCTGCTGGCTCTATGGCCCTACTGTAGACTCCTCTTTGTAGATATGTGACACCTGAAGCCCAGCATTGTCCCTCTACGTCAGTGTGTCCAGTTGTGCTTTATGGGCCCTCATGGAGAATCCTCCTGTGGCCACATTGAGGTCAACTGGGGGTCCAGGTTCACGTCCAGGCACAGAGTGGGAATAACATTATTCCTTACACTACCTGTGGTTGCAAAGTTGCCAGAAATTACTTAACTAGCAGAAAACATGAGGGGCCTGTTGCAACCCCAAGCAAAAAAAGACGCAAGCCATGTGGTTCACAAAAATGTCTTGAAATGACCTGCGTTCACAACTGTTGCAGAAATAGTCACCAAAAATGACTTAAATGGCAGAGCTTAGGTCAGTGTGTTTTTTTCTGTGCAGCCTGTCTGTTCCAGTTGTGCATGAAGTGATATCTGTGTAATTGGAAGACTACAAAGCTGAACAGCTAAGCTTGTAGACCACAAAATGAATAGAAGCATAAGCTGGCAAATATGAGTTAGAGGATTCTCTTCCTAACCTGTACTCTCCTGACCTAATGAAGTCAGCAGCAACAGTGGAGCAGGCACCTACAAATACATTTGGGCATATTGGCAGTGCCAGGTGGTGAGTTGAAGGACTAAAAAGACAACTTGATGCAGAAAAAAAATGTAAATGGATATTTTATTTTTTCTGGTCGAATGAGAGAGAAAGCAATACATTACAGAAAACAATAGCAGTTAAAAACTGCTCAGCTGCATACAACAAATAACAAATAAGAGTCCACAAAAAAACTTCAGCCCCTTCAGCTTGGCAGGCTGTGCATTTTGAGATGGCGTAGCAAAGGCTATGGCTTGTACCTGGGCTGATGGCAAATCCTAATTGGGTTATGCTCCTATCAATAAGGTCACTGTTATTCCAGATCATGTAAGCTCCCCAGGCTGAGGGAGGGAACAGGAAGGCTTAGATCAGCCAAGTGAAAGGAGCAGGCCCATCTCCTCTGCCCTCCACCATTCTTGACACCAACTTAGTGTCAAGAATAGTGAGAACATATGGATGAAATCTGAAAAAAATATCAAATTACTGGTAAATGGTAAATTAATAGTTAAGTGGAAAAAGTTATGTAACTTTAGGCTACACAAAAAGAAGCCTAACAGCATGCCAGCTGAGATAAACATTTAATGATGAGAAGTATTATGGTATTGGTATTATGACACCAAATATGGGTGGAGCAACAAAAATGAAAACATTTAAACCAATCAAAAGTTGTTGCACTTCACAGCAAAACACAATTCTCAGTGAGTGAGTTACTGTTGGCATGTGGTGGCTCCTCCCATCGTTTGTGTCATGATAGTTCACACTGCCATCACCACAGATCGAGGAAAGGTGAAAGCAGAGGCATTTTGGGGTCACGGTGACCTTAGTCACTGGATACCACAGCAGCAGCGGTGGATGAAAGGCAAGAAGTGACGCAAACAGTCACAGCATAAACACCGGCGAGGAACCCTGTTAACACCATTAAAAGGGAGCACCTTTGATGTCGGGAAAAGCTGTCAGAGTGGAGACATGGAGGGTTTAAGCGAACGAAGTGCTAATGAAAAACGAAGCCTGGAGCCCATGAGCGGATCTGGAAATGTGGTGCCCACGTAAAACAGATAAGAATGGATTCTCTCTGTTTGTCATTTTTAATTCTTATTACCTACTTCAAGTTAGTGAAAAATTATGCCGCCTCTAGAAGTTACAAAGTTGAAAATATTCATTTGAAGCTTTTTTGACCTACAAATGTTCCCTTAGTGGAGCCAACATATGGTTGAGTGAGCTCTATAACCTCTCTGAGTATTTTACAGGCAAGCTTGTGGTTTTCATTTCGCGAAATTGTGAATTACATGACAGGGTATGCAGTTATACTCTTACATTTACGAATGAAAACTTTTGTGGAAAAGACATGTACTTGTAAAAACATGACACCAAAACCAAGTCCTAAGAGGAGTAGCATTTTATACTCTTGAACAAGATTTGTCGCCTGTCCTGTTCTTTTTTTTCACAGGGACCTGCTTTAATTAACATATACAGTTAAGTTGTATGGAGGTATAGTATATGTGTGAAATATAGGTCACATTACCATGTTAGTGGAGCACATATACTGTAAATTCAAGGCAATATGTATCAAAGCCTTTATCACATGTAGAAAGTTTTGCACATGCACATGCTGTGACATGATCTGTGATTGGAACAAATTAATTATCACAACCAATCACATGCTCACTTAGTCTTTTGCAATCACAGAAAAGTATTTTCATGTAGGCCTTCTGAATGCTTTAGCAAATCAGACCCTTAATGTAATAATCTTCAGACCTTTTTTACCAAATTGTTAAACAAACATAAGATATCTATGTTTCTTTGTCGTAGGATCTTCAGAACCTGTTGGATGAGCATTAATGAAACTCTCTGTTTTGTTTGTACAATTTTTACAGCCCATATGATTGTGCATGCCACATAACTGAAACATTCTCTTTCTGTACAGGGGAACACAGACCACATTCATCTTTTGTTTCACTTCTGCAGTCCCCCATCTGAGCTGCAAAGCTAAAGGGCTGCAGAATTTGTTCAACAGAAGGACATTTCACCAAAAAGTCAAGTAGAACGCGAATGCATTGCTTAACATTCTCTCTGCATACCTGTTTTAACTTTTATAGCGTATCCCTGAATTGTAATGCTTAATTCAAGATATAAATGATATTTTATAGCATTAGAGCAGATTTATGAAGAACAAAATGTGTTAGCTACAGTTAAAGTACTGTAAACATTGATCTTATAACACTCTGAGGTAAAAATGCACTTAAACATGTTAAGTTCACTTCTAGCACAAGCTTTCTAAACCCATAGGGTTTCCTATGCAAGGACATGTAGGTTCAAATTACACTTTCCTAAATCCAGAATTATAGGTCCATAATGAAATTATTGGAAAAATTATATTTTACATCATAAAATTAGTGTGCATTTCATGTCATGAGGCACTCTAATATTGTGTATTATAAGTAGGAGGTGTAAAAGAGTAAAAATGGTCAAAGGTCAAAGGTAAAACCAGGATGAGGAAACGTTTCATTTTCAGTTTGTAAAGTCTGAACAAATGGCAGTGTCTGTTCCTATATCAGTCTGGTTGGAGCCCAGTTAACAACCTGTTTGAGTAAGAGGGATTTTATAGCCTGTTCCCATCCCTTGGTGTCACTATTGTCAGCCTATTGTCATGAAACAAGTTAAAACAGGTTTATCATACAGCCAACAACGGAACTTAAAAAGTGACAGTATTGTGTCAAACCACATTACAGTAACTGACAATTTTTTTGATCAGCCTGATGAAATATTCATGTTGCAACCACTTGGGCGGCAATGGTTGGAACCGATGGTCTCATAATGTGAGATGTTCACCAATCACAAGCGTTCTGAGTGACTCTTTGAGAGGCAAGGACCCTCCAATTATATTTCAGTACAAAATATTTTCAGACAACTGTGTAAATTTGGAAGTATTTATTGTTAAGAATGATTTGCGTAACAAGGACATTATCAATTGGTTTCAGACTTGGAGTCAAAAGGGAAGGAGTTGAACATGTTCTCAAAGGAGAAGAGGACCCCCCTGTGAAGACAGATATGGTAAAGTAGCTGGAGGAAAAGGTGGAGATGGGGAGGGGGTGGGATGTCACAGATGCAAAGCATGATGGGAGATTAGGTATGTGGTGTTTTCATACTTGTATGGAGACCAGGTAATTGGCTATAGGGATTGTCTGAAAATTATTCTCCTGAACTGTGTTTAAACAAACTCCAATAAACACATTTGATTTTATGTCCCTCTCATGCCCTGTGAGAGCGACAACAATGAGATGACAATAAATTGCAAGAAAAATAGCCTTTAAATGCACTAGGTTCTCCAAAACAAGAATCCTAAAGTCATGTACTGCATTAGTAACCAAACCAGAGTCAACAGTGGCAAGGTTAAAGAGCTGAAGTGCATGTCAGAGACCATGGTGTCTTGAGAGATATGATACCATAAAAAACAAGGCACGGTGTAAGCTGCAATCTTGTTCAGACTGCTTATGTAATTTGCTGAGTCTGAGGAACTAAAACTTTAACCACGGCTCCCACTTAAAATCTTCATGCTGCGAATCTCTGTCGAATACACAGGGTGATCTGAAAGGATACAAGTGAGGCATTTGACAACTTGGCTCTATGAAACAAATAAGCGTTTGACAGTCATCGTAAACGTCTTCTGGTAAGAGGCAGCTTAATCTATGAAAAGTCACGGTGGGAAATTAAGTGCTTTTTCATGCGATGTGTTATGACGTATATGACAGATACAGAGGCTCAATGCTGATCCCCCATGGAGACATTGTGATGAGACCTGACAAACCTAATGCCTGCAGTACAGTAAAAGAGCTGCATTAAGACCCTTTAAACCCAGACCCTCTGATTTGTACTGCTAAGTCATTCTCACACACTTTGGCAGAAATTTAAAGACACTGCAGACTGGTAATAATTTGGTTTGGGAAATGCAAGAAACCAATAGTAAAGACATTAATATGTCATTTGTAATTATCAGTGATCTGATGATTAATCACTATGTATGATTCACTCATGTATTTGCATCAGCTACATGAGTTCTGATCTTACCAATCATATCACTTACAGATCGGCCATTTTATGATTTCTGTGCTGCTATAACACTAACTCTAAGCTGAGCCGATTTATTGAGTGAAAAGGGTCTGATTTGGTATGTTCCATTTTTCCATTTATGTTGGTGCACAAACACAATTTTTTGCACGAGTCAGTTAGCAACATTACCATCGGTTAATAATGTAACATGAAAAGGGAATGCTGTTTCATTAAGTATTCAAACAGATTACCACTTTAGTGTGATCTTCAATGTTGCATATATTTATTTTGTCAAATATAAATGTTTTGTGTCATGTTTAAAAATGTAGCACATGCTTAAAAGAAAGAAACTGCAATGCTTTTAACTAGCATCCATGAAGTTTTCCCCAGCAGGGAATTAGCTAGCTAGGCAAAGCTGCTAAATAGCTCTCTGTGACTACACTTCTAAACTTTATTTCATTTAAGACTATAAGAGCTTATGACCTCACTGGAACTGCAATGCATATGAATTCTTCAACTGGTTCACTGTTTCCCTAATAGACCACACCGGGAATTGTTCAGAACTTTCTATCTCAAGCTTGCCATCACAAGGAGCTTTTGCATGACTGGGACTACTCCATCTTATGAATCTGAAACCGTGAATCCGCTTCTTACAAAGAAATGTCACCTGCCTACCACTTCTGTCTGTAGCTATTGTGTGTCTGTTCCCACACCTAGGGACTGTCATCTTCAAACAACTGTTACATTAAAAAAAGCCCTTTTTAGAAAAAACCTTTTCATGAAGGCTGATTCAAGTGAAACGTCCATGTAAATCCTCCAGTCCTTAGTGCTCCATTTGATGCTATTGATCATGTTATCCTACACCAATTGCCTAAGAACTTTGGTGAATCTTGCTGGAAATGTACTGAGCTCATTCATTCCTTATCTCTGTGCTTGACAGTTTTCAGTGTCGGAGGGGATAGGTGTCCTCTATTGCTTCTGTTACCTGTGTAGCTACTGTTTAATGCTCACTGCTATGCTACACCTGAAGTTAAATTCCAGAGTGCAAATGAGATAAATAGTGTGTTTGTCCAGAATCACAAATAGGAAAGCTTGAAAAATACTTCCATTGACCTCAACAATTATCAGCATCCAAGTCGAGGGGATGCAAAAATATGTTTGAAGTACAGTTTTTTGTCTGTTCACAAAATAAAAGCAATTATTGTGACACTGTCCTATACTGTTAATGGCTATGGATCTCAAAGGTAGCTTATGTCAATGACTGCCAGTTCATGAACTCATAGGAGAAGTAAGGGTGCATTACAATCACAGGTTCTACCAAAGTGCAATATCTATTTGAGAGCCACTGAATATAGTTTATGAACATTTATGGATATCAATTTATGTATATAGCCCTTAATCTCCAATGTAGCAAGAGAAGTAAAGATCCATGGTGTCATCTTTAGTTCAAAGCTGGGTTTAAAATCAAAGAAAGAAAGACAGACATGCGACTACTATTTAAGAAAGATATTTTTCATGTTTGGAAGACATTTTAAGTGTAAGTCAAGTGTGGATTCTGCCCATGGAGAGCGGCCAGGAGCAACAATGGTAATGATGGAGAACCATGTGTGGAAATGTAGTTCATCCAAACAGTTTGACTTGTGTCGGGCAATGCTGTAAATGTGTTTGCACAGAGCTGAATAATGAATCTCTGTGCTCAGCCTGCATTTTTTCCAAAAGAAATGATTTACATTTCCCCAACTTAACAGCCATTAACCCTCATCTAATTTCAGTTCTTGGCAGTATTCATCAACCGCAACAATGCTGCATACTATTACATACATTTATTGTTGTTATCTGTGCAATCTTAATTGTATTTTTATGGTTACATGACTAGCCAAATCAAATCCATTCTTTGAAAAGAGACCAGCAAAGGTGATCAGCTTATCGCTCACTCACATATTTCCACTTCAAAATAAAGCTTATGTGTTTGCAATATTATATTGCAATATTGCTTAGAGTGTATGCATATTGTAATGAATATGATTAGATTAGATATAGGTCAGTTCAGTCAACAGTAAATGATTACAGAAAAAAATGTACATACTGTATTAATTATTGAACCCATAAGTATTTATGTCCCTACACATGCTGGTCTTTGTTTACCCAGCGATAGTGAACAAATTACTGTCATTTAAATGCAAAGGAGGACCATATATGGAGATTCACCATTCCATGTCTTTGTAACTACAATACGAAGCTGGAGGCAATATTTCACCAGAAAATGTAATGGGAATTAAAAGTATTTAATGATAGATCAAAAGCAGCCCTTAAAGTGGCTAGGTTCATTTGATTGGGTGCCAGCCAATGTGAAAAACATGTTATTTTTTGCTTAGGCTTATGCTTTAAATCAAACAATGGAGGACATCTCGGTGCTGGAGGTAGTGAGAGATCCAGGGGACATGGCCTTTTTTTTCCACAATCTAAATATTTTCTAAGAATTAATCAAGAGTAGTTAAGTTCTACCAAATACATTTTGAGAGGTTGTTTTTTTTCAAAAGTGGCACTTACGCACTGTGTTTCCCTGTCGTATTGAGCGTGGGCCGAAGACCAGCAGTCATGACACATTCCAAATTAACATGCCAGGTTTTGCTACAGTCCATCAAATTGGTGATAGAGAAATCTACAAGGAAAAACTGAAAATAAAAGCTTTTTTAGAATAATGAGCTTCTACCCTTCAGCCTTGCAAGCCTAATTACAATCACGAATGCTAGCGGACTAATTTGTTCTTTTTCTCCTCACAATGATGATAAACATCAAAATTTAAAATTTTCAATATGCAAATGCTGAAATTCCACCTTTTACAATTGTAATAACTGGTAAAAATGTATGCATCGGTCATACTATCTGTAGCCTATGGAAATGGGGTTGATTCCTCCTTTTTAAGATGTAAGCCCTACCTCTACATCTCTTTGGGTCAATTCTAACCAACAAGCAAAGCATTCTATTGTCTGTTAGTAAGTAGTCTACTACCTGGTTTGGGGTTTTATGCATTTCAGCCAGTAATAAAAAGTGGATAGGGGGTGCATCTAAACCCTATCTCCATTCACAACAGATATTTTTTCTCCAAAGGAGGGTATTGTAAACCTATATCTGGGATGGCTGATTGGTTTGGTCAAACCTGACCAGCAACATCTTGAATGAAGCATTGTAGTACGTGTATGCCCAGTTTTTCTAATACAAAAAGCAATTTGTAACTTTGGTTCCCCTTCAGTACCCTGCACTGTTTGTAGAAACAGCATTGCTTGACCATATAAGGAGATATATATGGAGGATATAGCAAAAGCATGGATGTGGTTTCAATCCAATTCCAAAAGGTTACGAGTGAATGTGAAATATGGCGCTCTATGAGTAATTGTCCTACTCATTATGAAAACATTAAATGTGGCCTTGCTGCTTGTCCGTGCTGAAAAGTCATGTGGCCTTCTCTGGAAACTGAAACAGCGCAACAGCATCAATAAAACAAAAGGTCGCAGTGAGAGCTGTGCTCGTAGGGTGGGTGGGTGGGGGGGGGTTCACAGTCCTCAAATCATTTATTGACGTGGTCTCCCTCAGCTAGAACTGACCCTTTGTAACGCACTGTTTCTTTTGCCTCACAATGTAGTAAATCATCCTTGACCAGGTGAGGCAAGGTGAGACATCGTGCCCCTGCAGCACTTGTACGCAATTCCTTAACTGAAAAAGGAATTCCCCTGTGCAGCCTTGGAAATTAGAAGCATTAGAAGTGTACGGTGGTTTGGAAATTGCTGCAGTCTGGCACATTGCGAGGCTGTGGCATAAAGCAGTGGTTAAGAGAGTCAAGGTTCCATCTGAAAATGTGGCATTACTGTTGTTACATTAAGGTAGGTGGCTGCAACCAGAAGCAGAAAACTCTGGCTTCAGAAAATAAAAGCACTACCATGTATTTGCCCTACAGGCATGCTGGCTAGCTCCATTGCTCTTGTCACTCTCTACACCTGCAAATGTACAAACCAAGTTTATGCTAGCGCTGCAATCCACTGAAGACATGGGAAGTACGTGATCTGTTGTGCGTCTGCAATGAGTAAAGACACGAGGGTTACGTGAGTAGAGCAGTCACATGCTCACGGCTTCCTCCTCCTGAGATGAGAGGAGAGGCTGTGGCATAGATGCTGTGGGAGATCAAGTAGTTTTATTGAAGTTCGGGTTGGGGGAAAAAATACTGGGAAAAAATAAATTGAAGAGTAAGTGCACACTTCATCTCTTGACGTGCAGCTGGGCCTGCTCTCTGGAAATAGAAATGCCTGTACCAGGGTTAACCTTTTTCTGATAAGAACCTTTAAATCCCTGGAAAAGGGTAGTAGACATCTGAAAGCAAGGGGACCTGTTTCATACGACAATTGGAACACACAAAGGCAGCATTCTTTACAAGGCTCATCTATGTCTATCCCTGGGATTAATTTCCTCCTCAAAGTCCTTTGGCTTAGAATGGAGAGCTCAATAGAAAAGAACAGCAACCACGGTAATTCAGTGCTTTTTCATATAGTAATGACTAAATATAAACTGGTTTACTTACATGGGTTTTAGCAGAGATTTGTTCTTAATGTCGGCTGCCTGAAGCAGTTTGGCTATGTGTGTATCATGAATCATGCATAAATGTTGATGGAAGACAGGAACAAGGAAAAGATCTAAACCTTGGTGATGGGTCGTGGTGGAAGACCTTGAAACACTCTCCGCCCACATGTTTTATTCATTGGTACTTTGAAATTAAATGATACCTTAGCAATATTAGATTACGTTTGAGCAGGGATGCGTGTGGAGCAGATCGCCAGCTTGTGGTGATAATGGGTGGGGGGTGGGGGGCGGGGAGTATGGGCAGTGCTGCATGGGAGAATGCTGGGAGAGAGTGTGAAGGTGAAATCTCCCCACCCAGGTTAGTCTGGGGGAGAGTCACATAGAGGAGACAGTGGCGGGACGGAGAGCACAGTTTCATTAATTAGGCCTCCTTTGGAGCGATCCCATCAGGAGCCGCCACGGTCTTCGTTTACGATCCTGGGTGACAGCTGTTCCCACGGAGACAGGGTTCAGGACTTTACCTTTCTCAGTTCCTTCTCTGTTTGGTACTCCTGTATCAGGCTACATTTGGAGATGTATTACATAATTCATCTGCTCAGTGGATACCCAGAATCAAGGTCTTTTTTGTTATGGTGAATGCATAGTGAATCAGACAACAGTGAACCGGTTTGTACTGAGAAGCAGAGGTCAAGTGGTTTTGCCCGAGGTTGCACCAGGACACCTTACCTTTGACCATCTGTTTCACTTCATGATGAAAGCACCAGCAACATGGCGGAATGGACAATTATGTGGAGGCCACCTTTTTAATGAGCTGGAAAAAAAAACAAACTTCTCGTGCTACAATATAACTTTGAAATATAGCTGATGCAGCCATTCATTGACAAAGGGCGTCCTCTCTAATTGATTTATAAAGTGTGTTTTTGACTTTGTAACTTGCCCCGGTTGCTGCTCTGGGTCAGAGCTTGAAAAAAAGTTTATTAAGCTAAAATGAATCTACATTTATAATATGTATACTAATCAATATATGTAATAATATAATCATGTTAAAATGTGTAATGATTGTAAAATTTTTCCACTGTCTGATCTCTGATAGATGGCCACTGTAGTCTAAAGGTTCTTAGGTCATTCCAATCACAATGCCGTGCCTTTTATTTTGAGTACTTAATTGATCCCTGTTTCATTGTGACTTTGGTGTGTTTTTAGGACAAAACAAACCATAGTTACACTGGATCAGAGAGTTTCTCAGTATCTTTTGTGAACTCATCCAGGATACAGACAGAGTAAACTCCCCTACAACAAATCCCACTGGAGAGACTAATTTACTGTCGGATTGCGCAGTAAATCGGAGTGCCCTATGGGATGTGTAGGTAAGGCCATGCGCTGGGAAAAAAACACTCTTCGTTAACGTCTCGCGGCTGAGTGGTAATGTCACTTTCCCAGTTTATCGGGGGAGGATTCACATTCAAATGTGTGTCAGGAAGGGGTAGCGGGATGAGCGAGTGTCATGAATATTCATGTTATGGTAAAGCAGTTCTTTACTCCAGACTCGTGTTAAACAGACGCAAGTATCGCCTGGGCATTGCCTCGTTTGCTTCTCCCAGCACGCACGTGCCCTATGGTGTTCACAGGAAGCTTGGAAACGGAGATGGCAACGCTGTCGCTGCCCATTCTTGCAGAACCGGCGATGCATCTCTGATAAAATCCTCTGCGCTCTTGCCATGTTGCCAAAAGCGGCCACTGAAGAAGACGTGCCAACATCAAATCAGATGATTAGAGTGGACTTTTAGCCAGCTGGCTTCATTGCTGTGTTAAATGCCAGTCCCTGCTTAATAACATGGGTGGCATCAAAATTAATAAGAATTTATTTAATCCCCAGATGTTTCCTGGAACTTCAGATGGAAGAACATTCATTTCTGGATATTTTGCTACATTTAAAAGTTTATAAATGCGATTAATACTATGTTAGGTGTGAGAGGTGTTTTTCAAGCCATTTTAATGATTTTCAGTAAAACAATGCAGACCGGCTGTATTGAATATGCAGGGATAAACTGAACCATTTTTATTGTTACAGGTCAAATAAACAAGTGGCACATTTTTAGGTAGTGAATTGTGAGTTCAATGTTATCCAAATCAATGTTGGGTCAATGGAGAGAAATTTTGAAACATAACTTGCAAAAGGAATTTTTTCACAATAATTGTGGCTCACTGTACTGTCAAAATGCCTTTTCTGTTTCCAGTGGTGCTTTTCAAAAATAATGACAGCTAAAAAAATATGCTCAAATAGATCTCTTTCTTTTTGAGTACTATCTGTTATCTCCTGAATAAAATACAATCCATTAAAGTGAGCAACAGGATAATTATCACATCACAAGCCGATATTTTTTCTGTTGTTGTTGTTTTTAATGGACAATTGAAGGACAACTGAATATGGATCTGACAATGAAAATGTAACTAAAATTGGATTGGCTCTCTGGGAGCAAAACTGTCCCAAGGAAAAGCATTTCATCAGATTTACTCTGATAGCCAAAACATGTATACTCAAAAAGTCTTTCGACCTTTCTCTTGCTGCCAATTTTGAAGTATGCACTAAAGAACTTGAGAGTCAAGAGACTTTTTAAAACTTATGAGCCCACTTTATAATATGGTAATATATTACATTTAATATTACATATAATAAGTTTAAATAAATATATATAATCCTTTTATATATATATTTTGCTGTTAAACATTATTAAATGCCTAACTCCCCATATCTGATTCATTACAAACACATATATTATACAAAAGCCAAGAGATCGTACCATTTTCAGATGTAATAACCTGGGTTGGTTAGCTTTAGTACCAGTCTTTACTAAGTTACATGAGGTTATGTTGTGTTTTTGACAGTTTTTGTTGTTATGCCATGCACGGTATTCTGAAACATCAATGTAAGAACAACGAAATCAACCCGGCATGCCTATTTGTTGTTTTTAAACTTTTAAATTTGTATTTTTGTGTACAAATATGTTATCATATTATCTTACTTCACTCACAAATTAATATTTCTAGTTTAATTTTTAATAATTTAATGGTTTTTGAGTAACAGGTTGACTATACATCATAAAGCCTAAATAAATCAATCATGGCATATCACCTGTGACTGCATTATGACAGTGTTATATCAACTGCCCTAAGCTGTGCAGGCACTGCCAAGACAGGTGTGTTATGTCATGCATATTACAGTGTTATGCAGCCTTTATGTCTTACAGCTCATGCAAAGAGTCACCTTTTTTTGTTCACACATAGCTTGGCAAATTGCCAGATTGTGAAGTGGAATGAAAACACTTTTTATTTGTTTCACAAAGTTAAGACCAGATGTTGATGAAATTTAGGGCACGGCTTTATGCATTTAATGCAGCGCAATGAGAATTACCAAACCTTGCATCATAGTTGCATCCCTTCTTCCCTCTTCAGTATTCCTGGCTCATCCCTTTAATTTGCAACAGACAGAATGAGAGGGTCTTGAGGTCATATCCTTATGGTGCCTCTGGCCAACGTTCCACTGCCTTACTGTCTCAATGTCCAAGGACGAGGAGAATAGAACGAGGGCTTATTTTAACTCTGTGGGTGATGAAAGTACATTTATTTTTCTTGGCATATCTTTGTATACCAAGTTTGGGTTTACAGCTAATTTCACTCATTTGGCAAATCAGCAGTGTGATTTAATTCTTGCTATTGTACAGTAGCACCTGGAAAGGTGGTGTGAAGACTGGAAAATATGTTTGATACTGATGGCCTACAGCCAATTTGTGTTGGCCATGTTTTCAAGATCGGTTCTTCTTGGTGTTTAGGCTCTCTTTGCGTCAATTTCAGACAAATAATTTCTTGGTTAGAAATGATTATTCATTAGTCTTTATTCAATCAACATTTGCATGTTTGTGGCTACTTTGTGTCAACTGTGTAACTGGAACTTCTCCTGTATTTAAACAATGGATGGATTGGCTCATGCTGTCAGTATGGCATGGAAGAGACTAACGAGGAATTCATTATCAAAAGAAAGCAGTCTCCCAAAAGGTTATTAATCATTCTTGAAATTTAATAATAGAAAAAAACAACAACATTGCACTCCAGTCTTTATTAGGTACTTGTATTAAGAGATCTTTTGCTTGGCTTTGGTGTGAGCTAAGCCCGCTTTGACAGGCGATGCCATCTGGGGTTACTGGCGGCCTTGTTTTTCCATGACATCCATCCAACAGGGGAGGAAAACAGCCCTACACCAGTCGAACAGCGTGATAGAGACCAGGGTATTACAGAACTATGTGTTCCATCCTCTTTCTGACCGCAGGACAGCAGGGAATAAATCATTTCCTGCCAAACATGTGACTCCTCTGGTTTAGAGGTGATTTGGGTAACCGTGGTGTTTTTGTCCATGACTCCCCATTTGGAAAGTTGATACACATTGTGGCTACGTGGATTAATGGCAATACCAAAAATGAGTGAATCAGGGGAATTTTAACTGTGATGATTAGGGAGACCCAGAAGAAATCGGTAGGGATCCTATAGTCGCCACCTGCCCTGAGCAGTGGGGATCCTATTGCGGGATCTTGCCCGACGTTCAGAACACTAGCCAATTTTCAGAATGAGCCTAGATAAAATTGTGAAATGTCCACAAAGAGATTAATCGTTCTCTTCAGACACCGTTCATACCGTTTGGCCTGAGACATGCCCCTGCACCGCTGTCTGCTAACTCGTGTAGTTCTGCACTAGGAGCAGCCACAGAGGTCATTTTAGATTAGGGGAGATGAAATTTGGACTGCCGATAAACTAGACCTCAACATTAGTATTCAAAAGGATCAACACCAAATACAGCCAGTTATGGCACTGTGTTTCCATGAGAAATTTTGACCTGAAACAAACATTTTTAAAGAAAACTCTTGTTACAAAAAAGATCATTTGCAACTGAAATTAGCAGAGTTTAAGGACTGGGAGTATGATTTCAGTTAATCAAGGGACTGGAAGTAGCAATACCCACCAAACACAGTGCCCAAGATCAATGTTGAATGGTATGTGTAACAATAGTAGATTAGAGACAGATTTGTGACCATTGTATGTAGTACTGAGTAGGTTCAACAGTCAAGTAATTGTTAACTACCACTTGCTAATGGAGGAAGTGTTATCTTTACAATTCAGAATAATAGGAGAGCACTACAAATGACAACTATGACTCTGAGAAACACCAACTGGATTTCAACCAACTGTCAACAGGGTATTTAATGCCCTGTGCTTCAAAATGCATATGAGTAATTTGTTGTAGATTTATTAAATTCCCCATATGGGCTTTTCAGTTTTAATGTCAAATCATTCCTGGGCACCAGCACATTTTTTTTTGATGGAATAACATCAATACATATTTTTAATAAGCTATTTCCCTGCAGCTATTTCTCCCCTTGAAATGAAAAGGCCGCTTGAGTAGGCGTGACACATTCCTTCATTTATATTAATGAACCACAGCCCTGATTGGCTGACAGCACCAGTGATTGCCAAACCTCCTCAAAACTTCAACTGCATTCCAAAGGGAAGGTAAGAAGAATGGAACCGCTATGCACACTGACACAAACAAGCTGGGTCATGTTAAGGGGGGAGGAATATGGAAATTACATTTTTACCACAGGGGGCCTGCAACAATATACAGGCTTACAAAATAAGGTGTGACCCGTCACTTCCAAATCTGCTACAAAGCTTTAAGCCGAATGACAAATGCATTTCCAAATCATTCTTAGTTGTAATGTATGTGGGAGCAATAACGCCGTGTCCAACATGTTCTGTATGCAAATTCAGCCCTCTTGTGACCTCAGCATGTAATATGCATTGCCTGGTTAATGCCTTTGTGGAATGAAACCAAAGCACTCAATTAAGCGAGGACACAGGAAGCAGAGCTCAGATACACTGAGACAACTCAGTAGCGGGTTCATTTAGTCCGATGTTCCGTTGGTTCTTTTTAGCTCAACCTTTCACATTGGATCTGACAAAGCAACTTGGGCGAGCTCATTCGAGGTGGCTTTTGACATCAAAGCAATCAGCATGGTCTACTCATGGGCCAAATGCTTCTGTCACTCCCTGTTGGAGAGATAATTCATTTCGGGCTTGTCAATTCCCTGCAGCAAATGTGTACTGCATGAGATCTATGCCCCCACCCACCTCCCCCTCCCCCAAACTGTGTGGCCTCAGACTTAAAATATGAAGCTAAATGTTAGCTAAGCCAACAACCTCACAGCGGTGTAAGAACAAATAAATAACAAATGTTTCGCGAGGTGGCATGAGTCATCATTTGATTATGAAAGATTAAATGCGTCCTCATTTCATTGATGGAAAAATTAAATTTATTGTCAAAATGATTAAACACTCCAAAAAATGAAACTCCATCTGTAGGGAACTCATTTTCTTTTATGGATGCAAACCAGCCTCTGAAATTGATGAGGACTACTGAAACAGACCATTTCGCACAGTGGAACTGAATCAAAGAGCATACCGAACAATCCCTTGCTGCTGTAGCACCACAAGCCCCTTTCACACATGCACTGCAACACTAAACTTTTCTATAAATTACCCGGAGGAGCTGTATGTGTGAACACAAATGTCCGAATCAGGTGCTTTATTACACAGACTTTATCCTGCCAGCTCCCTAGTATGTTTGAGAATGTCCAGTTGAGTCTATATGTGATTGTCCAGAGAATTCACAGCGAGCGATGGGCGTGTCGATGACATTTCTATCATGAGACTGGTGTGAAAACGGATGAATACAAGCATCCGAGGGTAGCTACTTTGTACTCTTTTCTGCTTGTCTGTATATTGCTTTCCACTCTTTCACTGATATTGCGGATACGTCCAAATGCATGTACTATTGATAGCAACGCAAAAACAGTCATTATTATGGATGAGTCGGTGGCCTTCTCTGCCAACTTGGATGTGCTGTAAACAAAACACTACGATTTCCGCAGCTTAATTTCTGCGTCACATCCTGCCTCCACCATTCTCTACCCAGGCGCCACCACTCGCCTGAACCAATCAGATTATTCCCAGGAAGTGAGAATGTGTCTGATATGGAAAATCTCTGGTTGTGTGCCACATGTGTGAAAGGGCGACTCCAGAAAATGTACAGACCTGATTCTCCGGAGTTCATATGTGAAAACATCTACAGATTACTTTTTGCTAATCTACCAGTTCGCAGCACCATAAGAGTACATGTCAGAAACTGATACTGGCGGCTAGTCTTCCGTGTGTTACAAACAAATGTCCTTAAATGTAAATCCTGACCCGTGCTTGCGTAGAGTAGCCGGGATCGCGAGAAGCTGTAACAGCAAAGCCGTGAAAAGAAATGACAGCTGGCTGTACTCTCTTTGGAGGATGTGCATACTGATGCCTTCTACTGAATTGGCAAGAAGATGGGCACTCAAGATGACTGGAGAACAAAAATAGGACACACAAAAAAAGAAAACCCAAAAAATGTACTTTTTGCCTGTGGTGCAGAGTAGTTGATCACAGATTGTAATCATAATTATTGATTATCAATAATGATTAAGGGTAATGGATACACCCAGAACCCAGTCACCTGGTTTGCACTGGCTGAAAGCGACAGAGAGGACATCTGTAAAGAGTAAATATATTCAGAGGAGGCAGAGCAGTTGCTGCAGCTTGAATCAGTCTCTTGTGCTTCATTAATTCTGTGACTCCTGTGGCTTTAAGTTATTAAAGAAGCCAACTGCTGGGCTGCAGGCTCGGGGTTTGTATGTTTAATGCAGCTGTCGATTAGTGGAGTTAAGAAAGGAAGACAGAGAGGAAAAAGAAAACATGAAAAGATACCACATTTCTTTGAGGCAAAGGATGGCGATTTGAAGCTTTTCCAGTTTTCTGAACGGGTTGACATTTGATGAGGTGCCCTACTGAGGGCTTAGAGGTAGGAGTAAGGTGCTGCGGAGATCCAGAGAAAGGCATCTGTGTGTTTCAAATTATTCCCAGCAGCTGAATCCAAGATAGAATGGTATACACATTGCATTCTGAGAGTAAGTGTTCCTTGTACAGGGAATAGGCAAAAATAATGGAAATATGGGGAAAAGACTTGTATTTTAACTCTTCATATTATTATGAATACTAATCACCAGTATGTTTTGGCCATACAAAATATTAAAACATAGAACATTTCACCATGCGAGTGAGTCTCCCAGCAACATTCTAAAGCAAAGAATTTTTCATATTTCTAAAAAGGTCAAATGGCTGGTGCCTGAATGCATAACTCACATATATGTATTGATAATGTTCAACATTTGTATTATTATATAACATTATTATTTGGCCTCCTTCGAATATTTTTTTTTTAATCATTTATAATGGTTTCTAGAGGGATATTGGACCAAGAAGAAAACTCTCCAGTTTTGAGGCACTCTAAATTCCAGCGCCTCTCATAAAGGTTCAGAGATGTTTAGATCTGCAGTTTGGGGAGGTCATGGAAAGTGTGTGACCCCCTCCTGATGTTCATGAATGTATTCATGAATTTGTTTAGTAGTGCATATGAGGCGTTACCATCCTGGAATATGAGACCATCTAGAGGAAACAATGTCCACACAATAGGGTGCACCTGGTTGTGTGAGACGTCTTTGTATGCCTTGGCTGTAATTCTGCTCTTTAGAGTTAAAAACTGGGCCCAATCGCGCCCAGAAAATGGCTGCCCAATTCCATAACACTGTGTTTAATAGTGGTGAACAGGTGTTGTAGGCTGAAGCCTTCCTTTGACTTTCTCCAAACAAACTGCACGTATATAGACGGTAAAAGGCAGTGCATTTTGTCACTTTTGATAGTGTTAATGCAAAGTAAAGTCAAATGAATTCAATTAAACCTGTTCATATCTTCATACAACATACACACAGAAATGTAAATGGTACCAGTATGTTGCTATAATCTGACTGTTAGAAAAACCCTTGTGAAAATATAGAGCTTTTCACTACTGCTTGACACCCAGGGTTAAGCAGTTGTACTAACCTGAACCTAAACCTAATCCTAACCCTAACCCAATCTGCTAATCACTTTTGAGAACAAATTTTCATTGCTCATAATGTTTTGGCTCCTATGTCATTAACACATGGACCATATTGATTGGAGAAGGTTTAGTTCTGTGTGATTGAACAGTGCATTCCTCTAAAAAAATTAAATACATTACATCTAAGCTTCTATCACTCCCATTGATGATCTGTGAAATATTTGTAATTGCTTAGGTTTTACATTTTCCTTGGTGGGGAAATGAACTAAATCTGCATCTGATGTTCTTTCTCACTGTGGCCCTGCTGCATTCTCCAGACAAAGTAATATGAAGAACCGTCCATATTTCTGCAGCACGGTAGACTGTATTAAGTGGAAAGGTTTACAGTGTAGGAGATTTATCACTATGTATTCACACTAAACATGAAGAACATGTAGAAATTGGTTGTATTTCTGAGCAGATCATGCAGACTGGGCATGATTGGGTGGGTGGGTGGGTGGGTGGGGGGCCGGGGCGGTGGAACATGCAATACAAGGAATTCAACAATACCTCCACCTTCATATACCCACTTCATATGCAGGAATTTCACAGCACCATGCTGTTAGCATTTGAAGTATGTAACCAAATGATGCCACATGTACATGTAACCAGAGGGTTCAAATCCTTGACTCCTTGAGGGAGGGTTGAAGTAATGCATCAGAGAATGGTTTTAAATGAGAACTGTCACCTCAAATGCCCAGCTAGATGAAGGTATTTTTAACACCTCAGGGCTATCTGAAACGGGTGGAGGCCATCACCTGCGGTACTTTGAGGACATGAACATGAATCCTGCTCTGCCCAGTAACAGGGATCTCTGCAGGAGGAGAGATTCCAGTATACAGCAGCTTTTCTTTGAAAGTTACAGCATTCTTTATGATGGATATATACACCTCAATCTATACATCTGCTGCAGAATGACCTTGGACTCATAGGGATTTACCCAGCTTAGCAGTCCCTCTCTGCAAAAAACAAAACAGAAAAAAAATAGCCCACTAAGAACAACTTCTCAACAAGTCTATTTAGTATGCAGGTATGGAAGACTAAACATTCCTTTTCCAGAGGTGGTGATGAAATATGTATGTGTGGAGAGCTGTTTAAGAGTGGGAGGGGCCAAAGAGGGAAGTGTGTTGCTCTTACTCCACGGTCATTGCAGACACCCAGCCACTACCATCACTGCATATTCTGTCAAAACGAAACTCAGTGATCATGTTTTGTCAGACAATCCAAGCTTTTATAAACACATGTCACTGTTTTGACATGGTCTTCATTAATTTTAGAAGTTGTAAATGTTTATGTGTTTTTAAAGTTTCTCAACTTTTATTATTTTGTCTAAGGTATTGCTTCACCCTTTTGTTCTGAGTTCTGTTCTATTTAGTTCCCATTAAGGCCCTCCAGTGCCGATGACTAAAATGGAGAGAAACTGTACATCTGTACATTTGTGCTTTTTTGTATTTCAATGACAGCAAATGTAAATTACAGCACACATTTAGGGAGGCAGACTTTCATGCTGGCAAACCTCTTTATAAAAAAAATCTTAGCTATGTCATACTCAACTAAGTAAAAAGTTATCAGAAAAAACATGCACATATTTATAATGCAATTTACTCAGATATACCATTGTAGATGTCTATGGTTATGCTTGAGCCAGCCCTGTCCTACTTTTACTTGATGCCTATTTAATAAAATAAGAACACTACTGTTTTGTTCACTGCCTTGAACAGGTCAGGGAATCAGAACCACTGTTGCTGAATACTTGGAGCAGATGACTTATTGATTAAAAGAATTCATTAGCCGGGCGGATGCTTCTTGGAATGGGTTCAGATTGTTGTTTGTGTCAGTAATCAAGTACTTCCCACAACAGTGGGCAGAGGATGTCGGTTGACTGATTCCCTTCAGAGCCAGGTGCGTGATAAAGGATTTAGAGGACACGTCAGTTCGGAGCTGCGCCAGGGTGCGACGAGGTAGGCAGAGTGGTTTCGATCGGACGTCTCTTTCTCTGGCGAGGGGAAGGGGGAAGCAGAGGTGTCAGCCAGCCTCTTCTGCTGGGCTCAGATGAAAAGACGCAGCATTAAAGATTAACCAATCAGATGTTCTTAACGGGATGAGGGGGATGGGAATTTTTATTTTCATTCTCTCCGTTAGCTTAATTGGAGATATCCTTGAAGAACACCTACATCTGTCCTTGGGAGTTAGCTTGTGAGGTTAGATGGACGTAGCTATAGGTGGCAGGGTGGCTGGAGGTTGAAGGGGGGGTGGGGGTCACCAGTCCCCCACCCCCCGCTTACCAGTAGCGAGATTGCCCTATGGAACTGCTGGCCAAGGACACGCGTCTGTCACCCAGATGGCTCTTTTTATAATTGCGCTGAAATGTCAGGTCTTCTTTTGAAGACAGAAGAGTGTCCTCTCTGTCTCTCAGTGCTCTGCACGAGACAGGGCGCCCTTCACCAGCTGCTACCCACACATTTGTGCGAATGTCCTCAGGGCGCCCCCTACTGGTCCGCCGTGTGCGTTCAGAATATCAACATCCCCTGTCTGTCTCTCAAGATTATATGAATTAGTGGCAGTGGGAGACCAGGAGGTTTTCGAAGCCAGGAGGCTGGTGACTTTGCGGTAAGGTCAAGAGTAAATCTGGAAACACTGTAAGAGGAAAATGGCAAGCATCTGTTGAGGGAATGAAACAAAAAGCTGCAAGCAACGCCACTGTGTTGAAATTTCCCATTATACACATGGAGACCACAGAGTTTCTGATGATTTTGGGCATGCCTGTGGAACCTAGGTCTTTGACCAGCATTTGGCATGGATCTACTGTCCGTGTCGGATAAATATGCAAGATGAGTAATACTAGCTGAACATGAATGATTTCATCATTATTACTAATGTTCACAAAATTAATTTGGTGTGATTGTACATATATATTCAACACACATCTAGGGTGTGTGTTTTAGGCAGGGTGGCAGCTGCATGCTGTCTGCCCCATACGAGGGCAGCTGCTTCTAGGCAAGAATTCCAAAAGGAAATGTACCTCGAAAGACAATGAATCTGATAAGCAGTTTTAAGGTAGGATGATGTCAGACAGCATTAGAGTGCAGCACATGTGATCAGTGTAAACCAGTGTCAGCTGAGGCTTCTGGTCTGACAGCAAATGGAAAAAAAAGCCTTTTAATTGTTCAAGCTAGCTAACTGGCCAGCCTGCTAGCCAGAAAACCAGCCAGCTAGCCATGTTGTTCAGTAAACCAAAATCATAACTGGTTTGTACTCTCTTGTCTGTTAAACTCTGTTGTCGTTTTTTCTGATTGCTTGAATCCACCAAAAATCACAGTTTTCTGGCTAACACAAACCTGAGAAGCGAAAAAACCAATATGTGATACAAATTTTTTAGCCATTCCTATATCAGCTGGATTTAGGAAGCAAAACCAAAAACTGCATTCCATAGTAATTTTCTGAAAGTATGAATGAAAAATATATAGTTATCTGCAAAACCTATTTGATGAAGAATGGGGCAAAGTATATTCACTTGAGTTTTCTGTTTTGAGTTTTATAGGTACGTTCTTCTAGGTAGACATCCTGGGGAGATGCCAAGATTCTTAAGTCCACTTTGTGATACAGTTGTCTGTTCTCCAAAAGTGTTGTAGTTGACCAAAAAAGTATGTAATGCTTTTCAGATTTCACTTGGAGTACAAAGTACAAAGAAGGGCAACTAAATTAGCTCCTGACATGAAACAAAAGAGCTACAAAAGACTCAACCTTCTTAAGCTATCCTAAGCTTGTCAAAAAAATTTCTTGATTTGCATCTTGCAAATCAGGATGCAAATGAAGACACTCATATATCGAGTGCTCCTGAGCCCTTTCTCAAAAGTTATGCAGAGGAGAGAAACACAAAGAAGGAAAAAGAAACAGGACCAAAACAAATCTCTACTAAACTAGTTTTGAAAGCCTAAACTATTGATTCAGTTCATGGAATTAAATTGACAATTCTGCCATGAATTGTTTTCAAAAGAGAGATTACAGTATTACAATGACAAGCAAAAAACAATAGTTGAAGTTTTTATTAAATTGGAAAATAAGAATAAATGCTACTGACTTCTACTTACTGGGTTTTGAGTACCAGTTTCAGGGCCAGAGAAATCTCCTAGAATCAGTCAGGTATGTGGACAATCAAACATGCTGTTGACACTAAAAAGCACAGCAAAGCACTGGGGTTTAGCCATCGCGCTGGATTCATGGAACGAAGCAGGGTTAATGTGCTCCAAATTCCACCGGGATCTTGACTCCGCTGCATTTAAAGTCAACAGGAGACAGCTCAAAAGCCCGCAGACAGACTAGATTAAAGGTTGCCTTACAACCTGGACACGAATCCCATCCCCAGCCTGATTTGCACCACAAACTTCTGAGCCGTTCTGACAGGTGCTTTAAAGAGTGGGTGAAGGAGGGGGGTTACACTAGGATAATCACATGATTAATCACACAGAAATAATGCATTACTCTGTCTGTGTCGTCACCCTTTCCAAATTTATTACAGTTAGTCAAGAGAGCATAAATGTGGTGTTTGTTCTCCCAGATAAGGCTTCTAATTAAAACTGCATTCACTCATTTATACTCTTGTGCATTGGTTAAATCTACTAGAAGTCACCTCGGGTCATTCAATGAAAAAACAGAACTATAGGAAAGTGTCTTAATACTCATTACATTAATTAGAGTAATTCTCTTTGGTCAACCTTAAAACAGATCTGCTTCATATTAGAAGCTCTGAATAGTAGGATTCATCTATTTCAGTTTACAGTCCAGCACCAGTATTCCCTCTTTGGTAATACAGAGTATCTTTTTGAGACCTGAGACATCTAGTTAAGGATCCTCCACATAATGCCAAATATTATTGTGTGGCTTGTAAACTTTAAATCCAACTGAACGTCAAACTAATCTCCAGTTTCTTTCTGTAAAAACATGTTGTTGAAATGGTAATTATCACATAAGCTAAGGATGACCTTTCCGTTAGCGGCGCTTTTGTACTTGCACTTTAGCCACAGTCATGGTGTCACACCTGCAAAGCACGGCCTCACAGCAGGAAAACAGCACAACAGCCGGGATGGAGGTGTGAGTGACTGGCCTTTTCCGTGTCATGTCTCTCCGTTAAATATTCATCCTGCCAGCTAATTGAGATGACGGAATTTAATTATTCAGCTCCCCGATTTTTTCAGAGAGCTGGTCAAGGTAAAAAATAGACCAGAGGTGGTGGCACTCTCAAGTCACGGAATGTTCCAGCACTGCTCTCGCTCCCAGATCTGCGCATTTGCTTGCGCAGACATCATCCGCCCTCCAAAAATATGCGCATGATGTCTTCTTCGTTGTCAAAGTAAGTAGGATGTGAAGTTGTGGAGGTGAAGCTGTCTTGTCTCATGCGACACTGGTAATGGTGACTGTTTTACGCCTGCCAAGTTATCCAATTAGTCTTCCCTTGAGTTTCTTCTGAAGGCAAACCTTTGAGTACATTAATTTATACTGAGGCACTTAAATTATTATTTGTGATTTGTGAAGTGATGTACCTCATACGCACAGAAAGATGACTCTTTTTCTGTCCAACTCAATTAGTCGTATAAATAAGAGTGCAGATGTCAAACTGTATTTTTATTGTGCCGCTTCTTTCACAGCTGAGTACATTTGCATGATAGTTAACTAATGGAACTGATCACAAATCCCATTGGCCTTAGCTGTTCCATGCACACGTTCTAGTTGACTTGGCATTGGCCTTTAGCCTGTGGCCTTCCTATGCTGCTCTATTTGTTGTTTAACAATTAAACTGTTTAGGCTAACTGAGCATAGCTCATGTTTAAACTCCCAGGCTTAGGTCACAACACCACTGACCCTTACGAAAGATGTTGCACATAGCAGGACATATTTGGTAATATTTATGCAATGTATTTTCATAATTAAATAAAAATTATAAATTGAATAGTCTTCGAAACATTGTGACCCCTGAAAAGCAGAGGACGTGACATGGACCCTGACTGGTCATGGATCCAACCAGGTTAGGGTTGGGTCATTTATCCTTGCCATGGGTCTCAGGTCTCGAAATCGAAAGGTCAGACCATGTTAAAGCCTCAAAGTGACAGTTTTCAACACATTAACGACAGTTCCCCTCACATATGGGGACCTTTTGTCAACGTGTGCTTCTCAACTCTACAAATAGCATTTACCTACTATTACTCCTTTGGAGTGTAAATTCTATAAAACAATAATTGATGCAACAGTGTTACTTTTACGCAGGCTACTCCATACATTTAAACTTCGGTTGTCCAATTTGATTGTTTATGGCCACTCTCATCAACAAACAAGGCTCTGATTAGCTCCCTGAGCTAATCAAGATATGATTGTTTCACCATCATATTTAATCAGACAGAATAAATATATTTGAGTTTGATGTTGGCCCATAGACTATACTTTCACCCATGCATTTGTGTTCACCATATATCTAGAGCATGTTACCCCAAACTTTTCTCGGCATCATTTAGCAGATGAACCAAAGTAATTTTTTGATATCCTTTTTATACTGTTTGATGAAATAGTTATCACTGGTTTTGAAGGAGAAATAGAATGGCAAATTCTGCTCCTGGCAGAGGGGATTCAAATGTATGCCACTTTGGGTTGCATTTCATTTCATTTGGAATCACTGTTACAGCCAACACCCCCGAAGCTGCAGTAACTCAGAGGGGAAACATATAAAACCTCTCAGGAGTTGTGTTTGCTTGTGACAGAAGAACGAGTTTATTACAATAGTAGAAGAGACAAACTTACATTTAGCTTGAGGGGGGAAAGGAAGGAGTCTGAATGCAAGGACAGCCAGGATGGGCTGGCAAATTCCCTACTCTGAAGATTAGCTTTTAGATATTTAAAACCTCCTGCTACCTCCTGCTCCTGAAGCCATGCCCACTATTGTGTTGCTATGTTGCTCAAGATCTCCCATTCCCATAGCTCCTCATTGTAAATTGCAGCATCCTTTTAGGTTTGCTTTTCTTGTAAAAAACAAAATAAAAACATCCAAGTTGACTGCTTGGGTTGAAAAAAGGCCAACCTTTGTATAAATTACATGTATCCTCTTTCTGTTCATTTAGGCCATACTGGTTGTCCAGGAAATATTGAATAAATTTCTTTCATGAATGAATTGACTAAATTTGCTCTTTTTGATTGAAGTGTGAAAGTGCTTCACATTTTTGAAGTGTCTCTTTCTAATCTTTTTTCCTCTGCCCCAAAAAGATTCTGTGGATTCCACTGGTATATCCTATCAAAACTTGAGTCAAAATATTGCGGTTTCAATCATTTGAATAATTGGACCGAAGTCATTACATACATTGCTTTTGCCTTGTTTTAAAAAGGGCTACTCTTGTTGTGTGGATTTAAAACTTTGCTAGATGATTGGATACATTAAAGCAACAGTAATAAGAATCTTCTTCGATGATTGTTTCCTGAGGTTTAATGGCATATTTGTAAGAAAGACAGAAAAGAAATTGGTCTGTGGAGTTTGTAAGAGTAGTGGGTCCGAGTGCTTTCAGAAAACGATGCATGACAGTCAGACACAGTGGTGAACATGGCACAGCTGGAGACCGCACTTTCCGCCTTACCCATTGACGTGTCTGCAGATATCATTTGTGGATACCAAATTAACCTCCCAATCAGAAAAGCAGCTGGCAGCAACCACCCACCCGCCCCGTTCCCGCTTATCTCTGTCCTCCCACACCATAATTGTTTGCCGTGGCTGTGCTCAGTGAAACCTAACCTGCTCACACCATCCATGACCTCAACAATGTTTCAGGCTTCCAAGCCCCTAACACACACACACACACACACACACACACACACACACTCACACTCTCCCTCTCTGCCAAAGTCATCTGTATTTGTAATAATCTTGTTTTACAGCGTTCTACAATGCAGTGGAATGTAATTCCCCAGTCACGGCAGCCCAAACATTCTGCATTCTGATTGTCTTTGCATGAAGAAATGGCTTCAGATTTAAGGAAAAAGTAATCCCCTGAATTGGGTCTGCTAGGTTCAGATTAAATGACCTAAAAACTACCTTGGAGATCAAAGCCGCAACCAGCACTTAATTCAGACAGCCGCTTCTTTTTTCTCTTGACATCCATAGCAATATTTTCATGCTCCTTCCATGCATTTGTCATTTTTTTCATAAAGGAATAGTTACATGATGTTACATGCAAAGGGAGCATAGAAAGCATAATGTAGAAAAGCTCTGCTCTGTGAAATATGGACATGCTCTTGGCTGCTGCTACCCAGAAAGGTAAATGTTGTAATCAATGTGTACCTACTGTGTAGCACAGATGCTGAAGAAATTACTGAAGTGTGAACAAAGAACAATTTACTGGCAGTGTGCCACATCCAAGTCTAGAAAGAGGGTATTCCCTGAATCATTTGTCACCTATGGGTCATAATTGTTGAAACTCCAGTATAAGGCATGTAGAGAGATGCGGGATTCAGTTTTGAGGATTTGTAGAAGGGTATGGATGTCAGATAGCTGTAGAATTGAGTGTTCCTGGACTAAATGTGACAGGTAAAGGAGCCCAAGCTCTGCAGGGTTCAGTCTTCAATGTAATCAGTAACTGGTATGGGTGTCCAAGGTTTGTCGGGTTTAGTCTTGAGAACTAAATGTAACAGATATGGGTGTCCAACTGAGGCAAAGATGTCTGGATCTGTTTTGGGCAGATTTTGGAGCACCGGCTGGAAGGGATGTGAGTATTGAGGACAGACTGGCTGAGGTAGAGGTCGTAGTGTCGAGAGAAATCGTAGTGTTACCTTCAGTCTTTGAAACCTGGCCAGTGCTCAAAGAACTGATGACATTTCAGAGTATTTTCATGAAAATGTGACTTTTATTGCATGTGATTATTAGTTAAGTGTGTTGGACAGCCTTGCTTAAGATAGATCGATTTGGGGGAGACTGATTTCTAAACAATGAAACTCTCTTTGGCCACTCTTACATTCAGGAATGAGACATGGGGCTCAATTTTTTCCATTATACAAGTGTGATCAGGGTCTGTCCAAAGACATTTTTGATAGTTTCATGGTACGATTTTGTTAGCATGATTGTGGCACAGGTGTTAAACACCTGGGTTTCATGGTTTAACTACCGGTAGGAGATAAACACATATTAATCCAAGACTGTAATCTCCCAGTCCCTTTACAAGCCACCTGCCTCTTCACTGAGACGGATTTGTCAGTTCACTGAAGTATCTCTACATCTCCCCGCAGAAATCCGCATGACAGAAACAACAAATAATGACATTTTGCCAGGGTGAGGCTTATTATAGTTCTGTACATTTTTTTTACACTGAATTTCCTACCACCATTAAGAAAATGTATCACTTGATGTGTCATTTTTAAACGATCTTATTTTCAAACCAAAATACGTCAACTGTGCAGCTGCAGCTTTGGGTAATAGCCATAGGTTTTATTATCACTTAGTCACAAAGCCCCAGATTTGGATTTGTGCTCCAGTCTGTCATTGTTATGCCCTTATTAATTAATAAGTGCGCATGATAACCTGATTTTTAACATATTAATAATAAACTATTTTTTTAAAAAATAAATGTATGTTCTTGTAATATTATTAAAGCAGTGTCCTATTCTCTTCCTATCCCTGTGGTCGACAGGATAAGAGTAAACCCCTGCTCAAAATGAATGGTAAATACTGAATATGTAGACTGTGGTGCATTTGCTCCAACAACATAATTGGTGTACATATTTGTCACTTACATATTCATATATGCACAATTAGTTTTGGAGAGGTTGCCCGTTATTCTGGTCACTGGAAATGGAAATGTGAAGCTGCAACTGCATGCCACATTGTAATGATCAACAGGCAGACAGCTAAATGGAAACCCTCTTAGATGATGAGACTTGTAGAATAGAACCAGTCAAAGAGCTCATGTTTTATTCCTCCCCTGTAAATCCGTAATCTCCATTTTGCGCTCTCCTGAATGTCATGTCACATTTAGGGGAACACCGGAAGCTCACCCCACTGTGGAGTCACTTAGTGCGCCTGACGTTCTCCTCTGCTTATGCAAACCCATAATCCCTCTATGGAAAAGTAATGTCCGTATACAGAGTGATCATGCGTGACGCAACCGCAGATACATTTTTAAATATTGCACGGCGTTAACTTAGAGATACCACGCTGTGGAATTAATGACTGAACTGCAGAGCTACGTTATCGTCCTTTGCAAAAAATGAAGTCTCATAATTATCATTCATAAAGCCATAAACATCAGGCAACTAAAACAAATAGACAAAAAGGCATGTTGTAGGACTATTGGAAAGAATACAGTCAGCAGTTATTTGTTTTGATGATGGGACGGGCCAGAACAAAATCGGTTTCCAAAGATTGTAAAGATGTCAAAGATTGCGGTCATTAAAAGGAGATGCATAGTTCGGAAAGCTGATGTAGAATTAATGAGATGGTTTTAATAAGACCTTTTAGAAGAAGTCAGTCATGATTTAATGATTTAATGGTTATCACTCTCACTTCACTCCATTTTAAAGCAAAACAGTTAACTCCTGGAGAGAGGGCTGTCCTTCACGATGTCCCCGTACACAGAACATGAGTCGGCAGACAATTATTAGAGCAACTTAACACTGTCCTAACTCATATATAATGGCCTTTTCAGATATTAGATTTAAATCCAACTGAACATTTGGTTCTATAAACGTATGTTCCATGTAGCTACTCAATGTAAAATTTGACCTTGTGGAGTTCTACTCTCCACAATTCATATTGTTTGCGGAATGTGGGGTGAGGTCACGGTCTACTATGTCAGATTAGCTGTTAGGTAACAGTTCGGCTCTCTATTTGTCACTAATTCATTTTTCCATATGCAACTGCATATGCAAGCATCTCATTTGAATAGCACATGTGAACAGCCCTCACAGTGAGATAAGTGGCTTCGTGTTAAAAGGCACACTCTTGAGCCCTGAAAGAGGAGGTGAGCAAGCTTATTCACTCAGTGTCATTCTCAGTAGAGTGCCTTTCTGAGGTACTCACAGGTGCAGGGGATTTGAATGAGAGTCACGCGTCAGGTGCACTCTGGGTAATGGTTCTCATTCTGCAGCCTGCACACAAACAACCCCGACTGCTCATGTGCAGGTATTTGGATGCATGAGAAGGGTGGGCGGGCAAAACCGCACTCTGCCCTCCATCTTATACAAGGAGCTCTTGCTTTTACCTTTCCGTGCAGCCAATGCCAGTAACCTATGTGTCAAGGATGCTCTGCAAGATGGAAGAGACTCCTGGTGTCTCTAGACTATTCACTGCTGGGTCTTATTATTCTTTGAAGAGTAAGACCTAACAGCATAGAATGCAATCACAAAGGAAATGTCAAGGATAGATCCTCTTCACTGAATGTAACAATGCTTTTGAACAGGAAAAAATGTTTGTTCTGAAGTCTTAGCTCTGTGTGTGCGTGCACATGTACGTAAATGTTTTAAGGTTGTTTGTATATGAGGTCATCTGGTTCTTCAACCTTTGAAATGTATGTTCTATTTTTAACATGAAAAGCATCTGGACATAAATAGGTGGATCACAAGGACATGAAACGGAAATACAAGAATTGCACAGCGGCTAGCAAAATACCACTCATGCTACTGATTAGGTTACAAAAGCTAATTCAAGGCTGTGATATTGATTTAACTATAAGTGTATAAAAGGACACAATATATTGTTACAAACATTAAGTATCCTTTGCTTTTGCCTTAGATTATGGCGTACATGTGGCCCTATTGCTCTCATGGCAATGGGTGTCTGGATATATGAGGATATGAGTGTGTGGCTGGATCTGATGTCACACTGTGTTTGGCTCAGCCGGACTACTGGCAACCACAAGGTAACACTCTTCATGGGTGGGTAGTGGGGTTATTGACAGACCTAAAGAAGACACACTCACAGAGAGCTACATACACACAAGCAAAATGGCAAGTACAACTTGTGGTCTCTTCATCTCGCAGTTCACTGCACCAGTTATTATGATGGCGGACCTTCGATCTTGATGTAAGTATTGAAACCGCAACATTCCGGTCCCACGGTGCGGCAGAACGTTCCGACAAAGGGCACGTCTCATTAGATGCAATTAGTCGGAAAAAAAGCCACGCGCACGAAAATCCGGTATACCATTAGCCTCGGAAAGTGGGGGACGGGGGGGTGCCCATGCGTTGCGCATGCTTGTTTGCGCGGCAACTGTTGCTCGCACCCCCCAAGGATTCCGTACAAGTGTCAATTCTTATTTATTCAGCGGATTGATCTGCAGGAACTCTTCGTTCCCTGGGGGTGCTGGCGGCATTCGCTGGCTCCTTGACCTTCAGACAGCCTCTCCCTTCAGCTATGGAACAAGTGCAAAAAAGGAACAGAACACTAATAGAATGCTTATTGACTGGACTGCTTACCTCTGATACATTACAACTGGCACTGCTATAATGGCAGAGCCCCCCCAGGTGTCCAGTCAATAAAAGCCCTCTGTTCTTTCTTCATTGTTAAGATGCCCTTGTCAGCACAGGGAAAATTAAATATTTGATTTATTGTATAGTTTGATCCAGTTTATGGTCCTGAGGAAAAGTTAAATAGTAGAAGATGGAACGTTAGTGTCTATAAACACGAATAGCGGTAATAAAGAGACCTTTTCAGAATCATATCAGGAAATAGTTGTAATGTGTCACAGTAGATTAAAAATATAGTCTTAGCTTTTTAAAGAAGGTTTTAAGGCAATCTGTATAAAGAAAAACGCGCACATTCTTTCCCACAATGAATTATACATTTTGTGGCGCATGACCAAAGTGCAGCTGGGTTGCTAATTTTTGTTTTGAGAATTATGCTAAAAAAACAAAAACTCAAAGCTATAAATATTGATGAGGTACATTTAATATGCTAAAAACTCAGATAGCCGTTTTGCTTTTATGATGCCATCAATTTTAAGTGATGAACGATCACATTTGTGGCTTGCTTCTAATGAATTCTTACAGACAAGTAATTATACTACAAAAAAATCTGATCTGGTGATTTTTCTTTTTGGATCTGCTAGATCTGGACTGACAGATGGTTGATATAAACTAAAATGGTGAACCTCAAACTCCATCATCCTCATTCTCCTCATGAAAAAATGTCAACCCAATGGTTTCACAAGTAACGCTGCACCATCCTGTCCTACTGTGTTCTCCAAATTCTCTCCTCACATGAAGAGGGCAAGCAAACAAGGACTGTGAGGTCATCAAGATGCACCTTCACCCCAAAGAGCCACCACATCCTTCATTAAAATGACACCTCCGACACTTGAAGCCCGACAGCGGAGATCCTAGTGGTTGCTGTGATTGACAGCTGTGTCATTATGTGAGATAAATGACAAGGGCGGTGTTGACAATCCGGTGATGGCTGCACAAGGTCATTGTCTGCGGGAGCTAGGATAAATATGGATATTTTATGGCTTTATAAAATATGCGACTTATACCTTTAGCCCAGACAGAGTAGGATGGCAAGATAATGCAAGAGAGAGAAAAAAAGTGAAATACTCACACACTGGGGCCCAGAGCTCATTGCTGACCGTTTACAAGATGATAATTGAGGAAACAAACTGCTGGGTTACTCTCATGGTGCATGCCCATGTTTGGTGATGTGCTGGTAGGTGGGGCATAATTTATGTAAATTCCAGGCTAATTTGAAATCATGTTTTATGTACGCTCTGTGCGAGGCAACAAGCAATTACATTACGGTTCATTTTACAAGGACCCCCATGGCACAGCACGCAAGCTGAGGAGATAAAAAGTATACAATAGATGTAAATTAGTTAAGAGTAAGTTCCGCACTGATATAAGGAACTATCATTTTATGCAAAGAGTTATAAATACAAGGAATAGGTTGCAAAGTCATGTGGTTGAGCCAGTGACTCTTGCTGTGTTCAAGTCCAGACTTGATGAAGTTTTGGATGTTCTTTAGTAGAAATGATGAGCTTAGTTGGGCCGAATGGCGTGGTCTCCTCATGACATGTTCTTATGTTCTTATAAAGCAAAACATTACTGTCATTTCATGGTAACTATCCTCCATTGTCAGGGTATACCATAAGGAAGGTGGAGAGAGTGGCTTGATGAATAAGATTAAATAGTATTGAACTTGATTAACTATTCTCCATGGTCAGGTTTTTTGGTATAACCATACAGAAATGTATCTGGAGAAGAAGGTCGCTTGGCGAATAAATCTGGGGGTCTCATTTATAGGGAATTCTTAAGATCAGATTTGATCTTTGCATGGGTAAAAATAATATCAAAATTATGACCTTGGGCATAATGAGGAAAGGTTTCCAGAACTGCTGGACTGCTGGTTGCAAATTGTTGCAAATTCCATTAACATACCTTACACTTATTTAGTGTTGCCCAATGAAAAAATACACTACGTTTCCTCATTTCAATTTTTTATACACACTCGTAATAGATAAAAAATAATGAATGTGAAACATTGCACCTGCTTTGTGTGTAATGTTCCGCATTAAAGCTCAGTTTAAAATTACACATTACATTTAAATATTTAAATGTAAACATAAATGTCAGATATGAATATTAAAAGTTAGATGAACATGTGGCAGGACTGCTCACATGCACATTCTACACTTTTTTTACACCTATTATTGGGACCTCCAGTGCCGTTTAAGGAGTGCAGAGGCAAGTACACATTCTCCACCGAAACATGTAATATCAACCACTGCTTTGTTTCACACCACAGTCCATGAGTTGAGCTTGTTCAGACATAGGTAGAGAGAAAGACTTCCCCTAACCCTAAAACTTCATTTGTAACTTTGTGCATGCAAACTGTGGGCACATGACTCACCAGCAGGGGGCACTAGGGAGTAAAGAAAAATAGGCATCCAGACTGTCAACATCACTCCCTCTTTAGGCAACTTGTCATTGGCATGGTCTGGATTCTATACCACACCATCCACATGGAGTGACTTAAATGGTGATGCCACCCTATAGCCACACCAGGGCAAACAGTATTGGTATCAGCAGATATTGATTATCAAAAGTAAGTTCACATAAAATGCCTCGATATGAACAAATAATAATCGAAAGCATTGAATTATGCTTTTGTCTTTTTTTCATTAATTTTTAAAAACAGAGTATTATTTTTTTTTCCCATCTCCACTCAGTGTTGGATTCTCAAAGGGGAGGAGACTTTAGTGTAAGATCCAGTTAATGAGAACACCTGTCCCAGTCTGCTCCCTAAAGCCAGAATTTTAATACCTAACCAGAAGAAGCAAACATGGCAGTGTCAGCCCAGTGTTGTAGGTAAACCATGAAAGTACAACAAGGAAAACTTTATCTTGAGCGTGCAGGGAGCCGAGTGTGTCATCTACGTAATAGAAAAATGAAGCGTGAAGAAAAAATAGAGTGCAGTAAAGCAAGTATCTTCAACTAGAAGGATGTTGTCTGTGTGTGTGTGTGTGTGTGGGGGGGTTGTGTATTGAGGTGGTGCATTGTAATTTCAGGGAAGGGATGCAGAGTAATGCATATTGCCGAAGCTGGTAAAATTTCTATCCTCGGGCGCAGAATGGAGTTTTAAAATCGCAAGGCCGAACCATTTGTGAAAGTTTTGAGAGTTCATTTCCTGTCACAGCAAGACCAGAAATTAGCATTAAAACAGCAACAAAATGCCATTTTGAATTTAAATTGTCTTGCAATTATTTGGTTCCCCAGTTGGCATCACCTCCATGTGGAGAACATAAGCTGTTCCACAAAATTGCATTCCATTGTTGGCCATTACCCATTTCACTCTCCACACTGAGCAGTATCCAATACGTACTCAAAATGGCTATTACTGGAATTTATTTGTTGAAAGATTTACAGGATACGGTATGCGGAGAGGGAAGGTAAGCTCAGACCAACCACCCTCACTCACACAATGTGATTACGATGCTGTCCTTGGGACAGACCAGTCCCTCAAAATCCTCAGCGAGTTTGGATTTACCATGCTCTTTTCACTTTCAAAATACGTTGTTGTTGTACAGCTGTCAAAAAAAAAAAAATTCTCTAGAGTAAACTCCTAACAACATATCACTTGGGATTTAAATGGAGAAAATATGAACAGGAAACAGGGAAACTTGAGGTGCCATGTTTAAACTCTTTAATTCACAAACACAGAAGATGACATATTATGAGAAAAATAATGAAAAAGAAATTGAAAATACATGTTGCAGTCAAATAAAAACACATTTTTACATTTTAATGGACAATTTACTTCTTTGTGATTTAAGTAAGCTTAGTTGCTCTTCAATTTAACTTTCACACACCACTGTTTTCAATAATTCCGCACCACGTCTACTTATTTAGATGTTTGTTTTGTATTTTAACTGAAATTAATGGATCATTGATAGATATTGCTTTCTGTTGAAATGTCATTCTCCATGGATAGAAAAGGATATGTTGTGGATATCTTGGTGTTTCTCTGCGTATTTTTCTGGAGGCAGGGAATATTGGCCTAGACGGTGAGTATGAGTGTGATACTGTGGACAGTTTTTTTTTTATTTCTGACCTGTTGTTTTTCATTAGCACATGGAATCCCTAATTTTGTGTCTGTTTACCTGGAACGACATCCACAGCCCACATCATTACCCTAATACTTAAAACAGGAAGCAGGAAAAGGCCATTTGACAACCCAGTAAATCAATACCACAGGTTTAACTAGGCTGGCTGAGTCAGAACAGAACATCATGTGCCTTGTCCCACTTCAGATGTGTTACCCCCTTCTCTCTCTTTCTCTTCCCATGGCAACAAACTCAAGCAACCACCTTAGTGACATACTAATTAAACCAGGTTTTTTTTTTTTCACTGAGGATTCTGGGTATTTACAGCAAGGCACATCTTTGAAATGTAATTTTCTGCTCAGCTGAAATCTGTAATTGAAATTCTCATACCTGATGGCGGTTCCCCTACAATGGGTCTGTTGGCGGAGGTGATTGTGTACTGTCGAAGGGGATTGTGGTAACATATTCACATTTAAAATGGAGGCTCATTTGTTGGGGAGGACCGTTTCAGGTTGACTGTGTCTGATGCTTCAAGCACCCCAGGACTCTGGTTTAGAAATCGTAGTGTTAGAAATGATTGAAATGTGAAAATGAATTCAACCAGCTTTCCAATTGAAAAACATGCTCACGTCAACATTAATAAATATATATATATATTTTTTTGCCAGTGTGTCATAGACCTAATTTCATGGGAAGTATCATTTTAGATGTGCTTTGCATTAAGTCTGGAAATCTGAAAGCATGTTTCAGTGTTAATTGCAGGAGGACACTATTCATCTCTGGTACTTCTGTCAAGGGTTGAAATGGAACACAACATTGTATGGAATTGAAAAGATGAAAAAAAGTCTTTATAACCCACAGATGTGGATGAATTAAGCATAATCTGGCATGCTTTCAACTCATACTTGACCTAATTCATCACACCATTTGAACATTTCAGCAATAAACCACTTTGTGACATCTTCACAGTTTCACGAAACAGCCCTTGTAACACAAATAACGTTTCTCAGCTCAATAATACTTTAAACATAGACAGAATACATGCAAAGATAGACATCTATCTTGTCTCACTGTGGCCGTCTCTTCGATTAAATTTATTGGTTCTCTGCTTATGGTGTAAATGCGATTAATGAAAGATTCAACAGTAGGACAAATCTCTAAATTGTTAGTTGCATATTTGTCAACAGTACTGATCTGGGAGTCTGTTCATGCACTGTAATGAAACCTGTCAGGTGGAAAAAGGTAGAAGGTAGTGGAGCTTTCAGAAGGAGAGTTTTACCAAAACTGGGATTTCTTTTCATTTTTCTGCAAAGGTGGTGGAGAAACGCGGTGTCGGTGCTCAGTTTGGATATGAGCAGAGAAGCTGTGTGAGGGATTATAGAAAGAGGGTTTACAGCTGTGCTTCGCAAACCCCCCCCCCCCCCCCGTCCCCTGTACTCACGCTCTGAACATGTCCTTCTGACGATCAATAAATCTCAATTTCACAGCCTCCGACATCATTCCGGCAAACTTACAGATTCAGAGATGAATATTCATCAAGGTTTTAAACAGTGCAGGCAGACGGCTTCCGCATAGCGTTTCATGCAAGGTCATTCGCATGGTTATGCTTGGCTGTCTTTCAAAAATAGTTTGCAGCAATTTAGGACTTTTAAACGGGGGTGCTGCTTTCGAAAGGGATTTTTGCTCTTATGTATTCACTGCATTACAGCAAGGGTGCTCAGCCCTTCTCCAGCTGTTTGGTAATGAAAAATCCGAGACAAACGGAGTGTTGGAATTAGGTTGAACTAACACTTTAAGGGTCTGATTTACTGAAGAATTTAGTATGTGAAAACTGGTGCAAAAAGACTGAGAGAGCATGTGATTGGTTGAGGTAGTTTGTTTCCTCCAGTCACAAATCATGTCATTGAGTGCACATGCAAAAATCTTAATGTGTTTTGATAAATCTGGCCCTAAATATTGATTCAGTGTTTTCACAAAATGAACTTGCTGTGTTTCAGTCCCCTCAGGATGTCAGTGGTACACAGCTGTCAATACTTATGTGTGAAATGTATGCTGGCACAGGTTGCACTCTAGGGGAAAGGAAAATAATAAAAAAAATATTTTCCCTTTTTAAAAGTTTATTTCAAGTACTGTGTAGTTGTCAGGAACCCTATGTCCTAGTCTGTTTTTGCTTTTTGTTTTTACTTCCATGTTTTCCCCGTTTTCTGTGCCATGTGCTTGTGTTTTCGTTTCCCTCATGTGTTCCCTGCTTAACTGTTTTATTGATTGATTGTCTGATTGTTAATTGTCTGATCACCTGCGCTGTTTCACCTGCCAGTTTTCACACCTGTTCCCTGTTTAGTCCTCGTTAGTTTTGTATTTAAACTCCTTGTGCTTCTGTCTCTGTTGTCAGTTTGTTTTAGTATTTTCCCTGTCTTGCTATCAGCTTTTTATTTCTGTCTGATTGGATTCTCTCTTTTGGATTCTGGATATCAACCACTGGCTGCAGGTGTTTCCCTGGTTCAGCACTGGATAGATCCCACAGACAGTGATGAGGCTGTCCACCCCAATGCCACAATACAATTTTATCACTGTAAAAGATTAATAACTGGCCATTACTGACTGTGGCCATAGAGGAAATGAGAATTTAAAAAACATAATGTCTATCTGAATCCCGCAGTTTTCGGAATTGATGTTCTCTGGATCACTGAGAACCGAAGGAACGTTAGGTGCTAAAACACATGTACATTCTACAAACTTCTGTTACATTCTAAACCTTCTAAAGATATTTATAAACCAAGAAACAAATGAGGAACAATAAAGAAATTAATATAGGATCCACCAAAACACACAAAAAGATCCTTAATGCGGAAATTGTTTGTTGGTCAAAACTACAGTATGTCCATTTCTGTGTCAGAAAGTCAAAAAGTTGCCATCAGAATGTTTACCATCAAAACGCTAGGAACGAGGGGAAGCAGGCAACGTTTTTATCTTGGGTTCCTCCTCCTCCACACCCATGCATATTTCATTTTATGAATTCTCATCATCTGCCATATGGGAATTTATAACTGGCAATAAAGCACATGTTCATCATTTGTATGCTGTATTCTGCACCCTGTGTCATTATCTCTTTGGGTCCATCCAGTCTGTTTGGCAAAAGGGTAACGTTGTCTTTGGCCAGGACCTCCTGATAGGAGTCACTTGCATGACAAATCTGAGTCATGTTTTTGCTGACTGTAAATGTAACATTGCCCTGGAAGGGAGCGTTTCAGTCTGCAGAGTAGTCCCCATCTCATTGTTCATAACCAAGCTGCAATCCAGTTTTGCAGACCCTCCAGGGCGGTGGCTGAGCTCCTCGTTTAAGAGGCAGTGGCTGGGTGCATGTTAATCTGAGGATCCACATTCTCAGAGAAGCAGTAGGATGCTCCAAATGTTGGAGCAAAAACATATGTTCATGATGTGCGGATCTGATGATGCGTACATAATTTTTTTAATCTCAATATGATTTTCTGTAAATACCATGCAGTCAACCAGAAGAAAAAGAGCTTGAGAAATCTGCTTGGCAGAATTTATTGTACCCAATCAACAGCAGAGACTTTCCTATCCTGTGATTGGTCGAGGACAGTTTGGGCTTGAGTTGACCAATGCAAACCCTCTCCTCTGGATTGTTAGCCATAGATACAGCAGAACAAAAGGAAATCAGGAGACCAATGTCCCACAGCACAGCAATGTTCTACTATCCATTATCAACACATCTCTATCAGTTGGGGCGTAGCACCAGGGGGAAAGGGTTCTAAGTATAGACGGCCCAAGGGTTTGAAGGGGCCCACAAAAATCGGGGAATTTTTTTTAAGTAGTGGAGGGTCCCTCAGAGCCTGCCTGTGTACAAGGCCTTGAATTTGTAGCTACGCCCCTGGTTCACAGTCACCAGGATATTCCCCATAGATATTCCCTCATATGACTCTAAGGAGGCCTGCCTGTAACTGAATAAGAAAAAAAGAACTGTGGCGCTGCAGCTAGAGTGAACCGTTGTCAGGTTTCTGACTGTGTTCCCGCTGCAAACTAGATGCGCAGATTGTATCTGGAGGCCTACAGATCCAGAGGTTGCTGCATAATGTGTTCCTCAGGAACAGCTGTTAAAGACTCCTTTTGGCTGTCAAATGGATGACAGACGATGCCGCATCCGCAGAGAGAGAGAGAGAGAGAGAATTATTGGGCGTAGCTGACTCCAGAGCGACGTTAGAAATTAATTTGTGTCAAAACAGCGATTTTCACACTGCCTCGGCTGATAACGTACGCACCTGGAATGAGTTACTACGTGCATCATTTCTGGTTTGTGACTGCTGAGCATATCGGCAATCCTGAAGCTGTCTGGAGTCGCACAACATTATACAACATCATTTAAAAACTGTCAAGTCATTTTAGCAATAATTTGTTTGGAAATTCATGCAAGGCATAATATTATGAAATAGATACTTAGAAAATGATTTGTCTTTGCATAGTCATCATTTAAAAGTATCAGTGAAGTGACTCAGCGTACATGGTTTCAGTATGATCATGTGATGTTTTGGGTACAAATCCTGACCATTACAATGCTCGCTGTGGCCCGTAGACCATCAGAGGAAAATGCTTCTTCACAGAGGTTATTACTGTAATGAAACTAGCCTTTGAATTCAATTAGGCATTCCTCATATGGTGATATGCGTATATCTGTAGTGAAAAGACCATATGACAGTCCTCCCCATTAACAATTAATGAAAAATGTAATGCCATCACCAATCTCCCGTCTTTTAATTTCCATATCCCCATGTCCCTTTCCAGTTTCTTTTATCTTCATATTCAGGTTCCTCTCGCTGGATTTCATTTGGTCGCCTGTGATTTTACAGCGTCCGTCAAAGAAAACTTTGAGCTGCAGATACTGTGTCTGTCACTCACCCCTTGACTGAAAATCCAGCATCTGTCTGTCTAGCTCCTTACATAAAATGACCACAAATGGAGTTTGTTAAAACAAAAGTTAGGGAGAAGTACTTTCAGACAACCCTTCATTCAAATACCTCTGTCCGTCCAATCCGGTTTTCTCCGCAGGTATTAATCTCCCATCACTCACACTGCTTCCGGCATCCCTCCCAATCTTCACCTTCATGTTTTCTTCCTTTCTTCTGTATTTCTCTTTCTCTTCTAGTGGTCCAGAGGGGGGTTCACCTCACTTAGAATTGTGATGTATGACGCTGCTCCCTTGGACACCAAGCCCAAGATCAAATGTCTGCACCTTTACACAACTTGCCACATCACAATAAACTCCTAAGTGCATTCATGTTGTCTGAAAAGTCACTCTACTGAAATATTACGCATGCATGCATGCTCATCCACACATTGTAGAACTAAATTGATTTGAAAAAAATTATCCTGACGTTGCAGATGACAAACTAGTTTTAACATTTCTCTTTGATCTTGAACAGTTGAAGGATATCTCCCAAACAATCACTGCAAACAGTATAGCATTGCAAATTAAACAGGAGTACTTGTAAGTTGAGTGCATAGACCTTGTGTGTGTTTGAAACGTTTAATTAAACACGCTTGTGCCGACGACACAGAAAAGCTTTTTAGGATAAACAGCCAGAGAACGCTACGATGGATGCGTTAAGAAAACAACAAGTCATTTTTTCGGAGAATAAAAACATTCCATTTCTGTGGCTTGCACTCCTGCAGTTTGACATATTTTTGATCTGTTTTGTTGATTCAGAAACTCACAAATTAAAGTGCTGATCTTAAAACATCTGTTTTGTGGAAACATTGATAATTAGTATTGACATTAATATGAAAAACAAGTGAAGACTCCTTTTTAATTGTGATGCAGTTACTTTAAAATACGAGTCCATCATTATTTGACAGTTCCATCTATTTTCTTATATATACTGTATATCTCTTTGTATATAACTTCATATATAGGTGTGTGCATGTGTGTGTGTGTGTGTGTGTGTGTGTAAATACACCAATATAAATAGTGTATCTGACTATGGCTCAGAACTTTGAACTCTGGAATATAACAAATTATGATTTAAGTGACTGGTCCCATCTCTGACTGAATGCAGGACTAATGTACACTCTGTGGGTTAGCTGCCACTAGGAATCCTATTAGCACATGCAAAGTATTAATAACTCTGGGTATGAGGAAGTTCACCTGCATGGCAAAAAGAAACAGCACAATATCTGTGCTTACGTCAATGAAACATAACGCTCAGTAGCTGTTCCAAAATAATTTAACTCCTGCATCACTCCATACTGCATCTCACCAGGAATACCATTCAGATGACAAACATGCATTGTTGAGTAAACTCAGCTAATGTTGCAGCTATTTGTTAAGATAATTTATGGATTAAACAATGCTATCAGATTCATACTAGAACAGTTTTTGCTGTTTGTTATCTGGAGTCTACAGTAAGATTGAAATGCTTTATTATATTACAGTTTCTTCCCTTCTTCATTTCTGATGTCTTTCAGATTGTTTTGTTGAAATGTTAAATGCTGAAATAGCAATGTCATAGATTTAAATTTAAATGTGAAATGTGGGGGTAAAAACCCAGAAGCGCTAAATCTTGCTAAAATATGCCAGCGTGCAGACTTTGGCAGCACAGAGTACATGTTTGAAAGTCGTGTGACAGTTGGAGTCAACAGGAATGTAGTCATGAAATACGTCAGAAGAAGCTAATGTCTTTCACATCAAATGCCCTCATTTGAGGTCCAATTATACTGATGAACATGACATGAGTTAAAAACATAATGGACAAAAAGGTATCAGAAGATACATTTTTGAAGCGCTACAAATAACTTGCCTCTTTCAGCTTTTAACAGTAAGTGTTTGTTTCTCCAGCGCAGCAACTGTCACCTGTCATGTCACCACAACTACGGACGAAACCGTCTCATTTCCATAGGAAAATCCTTTTTTAAAACAGTTTGATCTCTTAGTTTTACATCTCTGGAATGCTTGGTTATATTTTTAGCCTCTCTCCATCTCATTGTATTGTCCTTCAGAACACATGCGTTTTTTTGTTGCCGCGGTACACCTGCTGAGCCGTACGGTTGATGCAGCGCCAGAACGCTGAATTTCCCCTGCTGGTAGCAGCAGACCGCAGGTGTCTGGTCTGGCACAGGAGCTGCCGTGTCCTGATAAGGTCTGTCTGAAATCCCCCTTTTATCTATTTTGGCTTAAAGTAATTGCACTTTTCTCCCATTGTGACTCTCTCTGTGGAAATTTACACCACTCCGCTGACAGGGTTAGGTCATGTGGTACCATCAAAGAAACAGACTAACTCATAATCGTACAGGACTATGGGCTTGACCAGACTGGCACCCACCAGATCTCCGAGGATGCACTGTGCTAATGAACCATGTGCCATGGGTCACTTTCTTCCTCTGATGAATACTGTGTAAGTGATGCTGCAGTTGGAGGAAGCCAGACTGGAAGATTCAACCAATATCATGTCGCCTAAAATTTATGAGAACCAATTAGCACAGTTTTTAGTGGATATGAATATCACATCCCATGACTTCTTTCTCTTCTCTTCTCTTCTCTCTTGGGGTTAAGGCTACGACCCAAAGGGCTGGTAGCTTTAGCTGGACACAGCACCCAGATGGGTCTGATTTATATAGTTTACGCGGTTTCCTTTGGCAGGACTACAGAATCCATTATTTTGGCTGCGGTCCTGATTGTAGCATTAAACTGTGATGCTGCGGATCGGAGTGTTAATAACAGTGTCAAAATAATTCATGATGTCTGCACTGCCAAGGTAGGTGAAGGAATCCATCAAATGCGGACTATAAAATGATCTGGGCACAGCTGGGGTGCTCAAACAGGGAATACACACATGCTAACCCTCTAAACGATGTTAACTCCCTCTGTGACTGTCCTTGGCACAGGCTATACAGGCCTTATTGAGTTTGACCCCTCCTATGACTGTCAGGGATGGGGGCAGGGCCTTTTCTCTTTATTATTCTTGAGCTTCCATGGAAATATCCACTCTGAACCAAATTACAAGCTCCAAGGACCTTTAGCTTGTTAAGTTTTACTCTCTGGGTTGACATGAAAATGTACCTATTCACTTTTTTTCACAGCCGTACACAGATTACCTTGTGTTCCTGTTTATTTAGCTGGTGGGCGGCTTTCTGTAGGACAGACAATGTTAAATCAGTGCAAAGGCAAAACCCGCCATTTTTTTCATGATCACTCAATTCCACGTATTGGAGTTAAATGTAAATATACATTTTGTTCTTCTTTACTTTGAATAGTTGGTTTAACTATAGAGAAAAAGAAATGTTAGGTCCCTGAAATACAGTTGAATGAGCACCCAAATGTCTTGAATGTCTGGAAAAGGCATTTTCCATAAATGCAGAAAAAGCCGTCCTGTAGTTCTGGGTGGTCTGCAGTAACGTAAAAGACTCTCTGGCAGTGCTGAGCATAGATTCTGTTAAGGACAGGAGTGAAAAAGTTAGAAAAGGGCATTATATCCCTTAGCTACTGTTTAAATTGCCTTATAAAAACTGAAAAAGGGCACTTTGTCAAAAGTGTGACCCCAGTGTTGCTGGTTTGCGGGCCTGTTACCCCACAGCCACGCTGTGTCGTAAATTGGGAGAGGAACTTTGTTAAAAGCGACCCTGATGTTGCTTACTCAATTGGGGTGACTTCCTCAGCTCTTCGCATGGCCCTGTTTGAAATGTTCTCTTAAACTGAGAGGGGCATGTTCATAAGTAGGGAAAAAATATGAGGATCAACCTCCCTTCTGCCCCGCCCTGTGCGCACTATAGGTCCCTAGTTAATGAGTGAATACAGTGCATTTGCATTTCACGCGAAGATGTGGTCCTGAAAAGGCTCACATAAAGCAAAATCGCGTAATTCAAATCTAATATCCCCATTTAAATGAATGGAAATGCTCGAGATGCATTCTGCGGTCACGTAACCTCGACTAACTTACTCGTAGTAAGGACTGAACTTTTACCATATGTAGGACTATACCTATATACTATATATAACACTGCAAATAGAAAGTGACAACTTTTTTTCACCATTTTCACATCAATGTTCTTTGGTTATCATCAGTTAAGTTCTGTATTACCACTTTTTTTCCCATTTTGACATCACTGAACTAGTCAGAATCTATGAGAGAAAGAGTGGATATCGTATTGGTTAAGGGGATATCGGATAATGCTAATGGTACAGCATATAATTACATTTCAGCTAAATAAATGCTGTACACTACTTTAAATACCACTCATAATTTCCTTTGTCAGTTCAAATATTATTAAATATTAATATTAAGTAAAAAATACCACTTGTGTAAAGTGCATAATGTTGCGTAAGGCAATAATTTTTTAATTGTGTTTCAAGGGGTGTGAAAGCAAATTTGTGTATTTTAAGTTCGCGTAAAAAAATAATGCACTGTACATGAGAACAGTGCATACTCTTTCGATACAGTATTTATTATGTGTGTTGCAGATGTCACACAGCAGTAGCTCAGCCAGTCATGGCTTATTTTCACTCTGCAGTCAAACTCTGCTGATTGTGCTGCACTGCTGCTACACTGAAGGATCTACAGGCAGATGGCAGTCGCCCAGGCAACCAGAGGGTACTATGATTCATCCCTCCTTGGGCGGTGCTATAGCTGTTCGTGAACTGTCCCAGTTGGCTGCTGGGCCCCATTCAGTTCTAACAATATCACGGTTTGATCCACACAACTGGGCACGACAGTGAGCTGAGAGCTAGCACGTTAGCTTGGTGGCACCATCCCAGTTTCGATGGTTCACATTTGTCTGAGAACCTCTCAGTCCAGGCTAACCTGAGCTATACTGAGTCGAGTAACAATAAGTAGGTCACCTTGAACCCCAGTATGGCAGTGAACTTGTAGCTCCATTAGCCGCTGCAGGCTAACAAACATCAAAGCTGTTCTGCTCTTGTGAGAAGATGAGAAGGAACACTGACCACTATGTTGTGTAGTCAAAGGCACCTCTGTTTTTTTTTTTTTTTTGTGCAGTCTGCCAAAGGGAGTTTCTGTACAGCTGGTCTTTTTTCATCTCTTCACAGGGTGTACTGCTGTGAGTGAGTGAGTACCAGGAAAAGGCACTGCAGTGGTTTCACGTGTCATCTTATGATTTCACAAGAGGGATTCACTCTCCTACAACAGCGTTCCCCTCAAGAACTCAACACAACTAAGCTCTCTGGGATACAGGCCTCATGTAAAGCAACTCTTTATAGATATTTTTATTACCTCACCTGAGTTTGAATTGTTCACCTCTTTAGCAACAATGATTGGTGCAAAATGTTTCAACTGCATATTTATCCTTGAATCACATTAGAGAACTTATGCAGTTCATGACTGCATGTCTTTGCACTTCCCATGATTAACCCTCTTAAACTACTATATATTATATAATCACAGACAGAGAGTGACACTCCATCTTCGCTTTCAAATGAATGAAGTGTTGCCATGTTGTGACTTATCACGATTCCTGGTGGCTGAACATAGAGTGATTTGATAATTAAACTGTGATATTTGGCCATGAGTATTGTTTATCAGATTCTAACACAGGGGCAATATGATTTCCCAAACAGCTGGATCATGGTGACTGTTCCATGCCCTGAAAAAGCATGGCTGAAGTTCTAGAGCCATGATTAAACCAGACTCTCCCTTCAGAGAGATATCTTTACATTAACTGGGGTGAGTTGAATAAGGAAAAAACATTATGCAACGTTTCACCCTTGCGCTAAGGGGAGGTGAAGCGGAGCGCAGGGATAAACTTTTTTATTGAGAGCATGCAGATTCAGGCTATAAAGTTTGTGGCAAGATACTTGCACGATTTATGAATCATATTTCCCCCCAATTATACCAAACATAAAAGATACAACTGATGAGACAGAGCTTGGTTATGACAGCAGAGTTTTTTTTTTTTTTTTCCCTTTTACAGTAAGCTACAGTAAAACTAAAAAATATTGGTTAATGCTCTGGTTTTGTTTCTTCACAGCAGGAAGCTGAGTTGTAGACGATAAAATATAACTCCGTCTCCATTCATGGACTGCCAACAAATTAACCAAGTACTATCATTTAAAATGTCTTTCTAAACAGGCAAGGTAAAACTAAACACTAAAAAATTCTGTGAATCCCAATAGTTTTTTCCCTCTTCTTTTCATGCTCCCTCTTTCTGTATGACCACTTTCATATATGAACTCCAGAAAATCAGGTCCGGACATCGTCCAGTGTTGCCCTTTCACACATGTAGCACAGAACCGGAGATTTGTGAGATGCGTTCTCACCTACAGGAAATAATTGGTTTGGTTTAGGGGAGGGGTGGCGTCTGGGTAAAGCATGCAGAAGGTAAGACATGACGCAAAAAGTACGCTGTGGATATTGCAGTGTTTTGTTTACATCACATAAAGAACGAGGCTACAGACTCATCCGTAATGATTACTGTTTTTGCGTTGATAGTAATACTAAATAAATTTGGACGTATCTGCAATATGAACAAAAGGGTGGAAAGCAATATACAGGCAAACAGAAAGGAGTATGAAGCAGCTTGTATGGTTGTATTCTTCTGGTTTCACGCCAGTCTCATGATAGAAACGTCATCAACAAACGCCCACTTGCTCGCTGTGAATTCTCCGGAAAATTGTCTGCTGTATTCACACATAGGCTCAACCGCACATAGGCTCATACCAACACTTTGTACAAGGGAGCTAGCAGAATAAAGTCTGTTTAATGTCTGGTGCGACTGATTTGGACATTTGCGTTCACACATACAGCTCCTCTGGGTAACGTTCGAAAAAGTTCAGGGTTGCAGTGCATGTGTGAAAGAAAAAAAAAAGCAATGACAGTGTTTCACTTTCCTGCTCAGGCTTCTGGCACTGAGTTTTAAGCCTCTGTCAATTAATAATGCTGCCTGAATGTAAATTATTCTTAATACGGAAATCCATATGGAAAACCACTACCAAAAATTGCTGCTTCCATAATCTATACGAAATAAAGGATGCATATCATGGAGGACAGCGTTGTGTGAGTGGTGCGGATGACTAACCAGGAGTTAATTACTGCTCTCGCTTCGTCTGTGGTGATTATCATAATCACCTTGACAGGACAACATCAAAGTCACTGCCGATGACTAGTTTGGAGATGGAGATGTTGTGACCGGGAAGCTTTACAGTTCAATTTCAGGGCAGTGATTCGATTCTCCTTCCTCAGGCTGCTGTTCCAATTTTTTTCATGAGTTCAGAAACCATGTACCCACATTGGTAGAGGATGAAGTGAGTTTTGCCCCTTTACTGTGATGTTTTTTTTTTTTTCAAATGAAGGGCTGTATAACAATACATTAACAACAACAACAACCAGAAGAAAAGCACTTGCCCGGTAAATACATACATGCCATTCAAAAGTTTTCGCAGTCTGAACGGACTCAAATATTCCCTATATATTTGAAACTGTAAGATCAGCAACTGCAGAAGAAAAAAGGAACACAGATGTTGCTACTCACAGCTTTTTTCCTGAGATTTGTACACCATAAAAAACCTCTTTCAAAGCTTTGGTTTTGCTATCAAAATGATAAGTAATAATGGAAAGGAATTAAAGCTGAATAAGCGATAGCGTTAACAAGATTGATGATGAACTTAAATCATATTTTTCTCTCAATATCCAGACTCATGGGATTAGATGCAACTTTAATTTATGTTTTATTTGTCAGTTAACCAGTGGTGGGAATTCTTGGGGTGTAAAGTTCAAAATCTGAGTTGTTTCAGTCATATTCATGAAGGGAGAAAATGGCCTTCAAAAGATAAGGTCTGTCAGTAACTTTGGGAGTCTGAAAGACGTATTTTTTTGATGAAATTACGCAATTCCTCCTCTCCGTTTATTTTTGGACCCTTGCTTATCACAGAAAATGTGCTGTTTCATTGTGCCTTGATAAAAGAAGTCTTTTTCACCAAGCCGCCAGCAAAAAAAAAAGTCAGAACTATAGCTACCAAGTGTTTCTCCCTTACTTTGATCACATTTTTTTGGATGTAATTTTCTGTCTCCCGTTTTTTTTCTCCAGGGAGAAACTGCATCAAGTTTGAACCTTCATATCAAATGGAATCTGCTCAGACAGACTCGGCAGGGCTACACCCCCAACAATGGCAATAATCAACCGTTGAGGTGACAGCTGCAGTAATCGATGCCGTCTCCTTGCTGTATTGGTAAAGTGGCACAAAGAGAGCAGAAAAAAATGCAAATGATTCATTAAGCAATATGTTTGTTACCTAAAAATTGCTAAGACTGCAAGCAGCCTTTAAAATCAACAATTTAAACCCTCTGTTTTCTTTAACACCACACCAGGAATCTTCCAGGTTTGCTAATTTATTTATTTAAAACATTTGGGAAGTTTGTATGTAGTTAATTGTAAATTGTGCTAATTCTGAAGAGAGAGTTCATGCACTTGTTCAGGGGTTATGCCACCTCTCTGAATGAACAGGACTCCAAAACATGTTTTGAAGAGACTGTAGTAAGCCATTTTTTGGACCTGATCATCTGATAAATTGGATTTTATTTTACAGATTACTGTTCTTTTCTATTATATTTTACAATAACTGGTGCAATTTCTAAAGCTCTTAACATGGTACTCAGCGCCTAAAAGAACTCTACTTCCAAAGGTTAAATTGATCTGCAAAACTCCACATTTATGCTCCATCTTTCAGAAAACACAAACACATCAAAAGAAAAACCAAACTGAAATGAAAGCACAATATATTTAATCAACTCAACAGAACAAAAACTTGGTCATATTATAATCAAATCATGTAAGATTTTCTGATAGATTCAATACATTTCTTAAACTGGTTTCTTTTTAAAACAGGTAGTGCAAAACCCTTAATTATAATGCATTCAAAACAGCATACCATTTTTGACTGCTTTCATACACAATGCAAATGTCAAGCACATATTAGCAATACATTAACCCTTTGAAACCTAAACTGTTTTTAAACATTTTGGACCACAGATGTAACGCAGATACTCTGTAATACCTACCCACACAGACTATTTTGCTCATAGTGAATTTGTCTATTGAAAGACATTATCACAAATCTGTGCTTATAATGAGAAATTTGATTTTTCCATGAGGTAGATTCAATCTCATTTGATGAAAGAAAGGTGTCAGTAACACTTTACCTGAGCTAAAAGGCATATTATAAGCATGATATAACACATGTTATAACAGTGTATAAGCAAATGCATCAAGACATTGATGCTAAATGCTAAGTGTGCTACCTATGCAACAACTGACAAATGCCTAATTTCAAAACATGAAATATGTGTGAACTATACGATGGGAGAATGAATACATATGAGACCTCCACCAAAAAGAGAACTAATCATGACATTGCATTATGAATACCAATGTTGTTTAATCAAAAGAAACAAGTCACTAGACAGTTGAATGTGGCCCTCCCATTTCTAGTTTCGATGCCATGTGTCAATCATCATTGATGTAAAATATTATTTTATATGCCAACGGTAACAAGATGAAAGTGTCATGAGCTATATTGGGTCTTAAACCTTCACATTTAGCTCATTATTAACAATATCAATAGTACCCAACAGCAAACTGAAATGAACAGTAGTATACTACAGCCAACTGAAATGAACAGTAGTACACTACAGCCAACTGAAATGAATAGTAGTACACCACAGCGAACTGAAATGAAACTTTTCAGCAAAGCTCTACAATCCACTGAGTACATTAGTATTGTGCTAAATATGCAGATAATAATATCATATTATTAGTCTTGTCTGCAAACATTTCCATCATCATTTCAGGTCTCATTTGCTATTCTCCTCTCACAAGCATAACCGCTTTCAAGATAGTTTTCACATTATTACAGTGAATCGTGGGAATTATTGAGGATTAGACTCAGTGGCATGCTCAGGCTGTCCATGGAGCAGGAGCAAAGGAAATAAAAGGGCATCTCCTGCATGGCATGGGGAGGGCAATTTTGTTTTCATGTGTGTATGGGCACCCAGAAAGGCATTTTTTTAACCAAACAGACACCAGGGGGCATTTTTTCTCTTTAGAGGGTTTCATTACGTCTCATACATAGGGCACTTTTGTGGCACCCAGGAGGGCATTTTGTCCCCCCTGCCCTGTCCCCTCATCACCCATCCCCCCCCGAAGCACACCTCAACATCCCAAACATAAAATGTCCATTTGGATGCATTTAAAATGTTGATTATTTTTTGTGAATCCATTCAAAGAGACTGCAAGCAAGCATAAATGAAATGTGATGTGCAAAATTAGGAAATAACAGAAAGATAATAAGGTGCAGACATTAAGAAATTGCTGAGTAAACCCATGGAACAGTAAGCAATAATAAAAAAAGATAACGGCACAGAAATGGAAGAAGGCAGACTCAAAAGAACATGGTTATTATCCACATTTATTTTAGGATATAAAGATGTCTCTCTTTATGACAGAAACGAGTGCATACGTCTTTTGTGCAACTCCTAAGCATGCAAGCAGTTCCAGCTCCTCACAGTTACTGCCTTCAGCATTATGGTGCACCTAGAACTTTCTGTATTACTACAGAGAATTGGGGAAAAGAATAAGTAAAAAAAAAAAAACTATTTTTGAATGCACATATTGCCTGATCAGGAAATCAGCGCTTTCTTTTCCTCTTCACATCAGTGCAGTTCTACATTTTTCTCCTCTTCTAAAAATAGACAATCAGTCCGTTCTTCAAAATGCATGAGGTGATCACTTGCCTCTCCGTTTTCAAAAACTTCGAGGCATTTTAATGTTGGGCATGACCGTGAAGTTCTTACTGTCAACCACAAAGTTGCATTTCATTCCAAAATGGAGGAGAGACTAATCCTTGCAGCTAAGAATTACCCAGAACTCCACAGCAGCGGTCCTTGTGAGGTCATTGCAGCAGTGTGAATGTCAGCTGATGTTAACCTCATGTTATGACCTGGATTTCCCTTTACTTCTTCCCAAATATTTCACTTATTATTCCACATATGTTGTGAGAGAACAAAAAAGAAAAGTCCCAAAAATACACATTTATTAGCTATAGTTTATATGCGCATTCTACATTTTAACATCTTTATAGAATATACAATATGAAAAAATGTCTCAATAAAACTGATAATAAATGTGAGGGTTTGCTTTCTGAAATATTTTTGTAAATATAGACAATGGTCTTGAACAGCATGTTAAAATCTTTAAACCAAATCAGGATGATCTTTAGAGCTGCTTTTGATACGGAGGATCAAAAAAAAACAGCTTAAAAACAAAGTTGGACTGACTGCAACTGCAATACAACAGTAAAAAAAGTTTGTTGTACTTTGTGAGTGTGAGTTAGGAAAGGTCAGTAGTGTTTAGGTTTCTCCACAGCGATCCATTCCTGTCTGCCCCGGTATTGTTCTCATGTATATATGCTTCCACTTGGAATATCATTTGTATGTAGATGATACACAGCTGAAATTAGTTTCTTTCCATGCCTAACCAAATGCAGGTCTGATATAAAAACTACATGTAAGAAGTCATTATTAGGACAAAATAGAGGTTATTGTTGTAATTATTTGTTAGTATTCTGAATGGATCGAATGTTTGTAATTCTTAACATTGCGTCTGAGATTAGAAGACATAGGGTAATCTTAGACTCAGTGCTAAGTATGAACTCACATATAAAAAACAGGAAATATAGCAAAGTTAAGACCGTTCGATTACTATCAATTACAATGAACCACTGAACCTCTCTATTTTATAGACTCCACACCTGCAGCTTATTCAAAATGCTGCAGTCAGGGTGTGCATTATAGCCTCACCCAGAACTGCTGAAGAATCAAACTTTCCCACAAACGACCACATAGAATCTCTTTAATGGCATAAAGGACATAACTAAGCAAGTACTTGGTCATTATATGTACTTAGGGGCAAATCAAGGCCTGTGCTTAAATGCATTTTCCATGCAAGTCTCGCATTCTTGCATCAATGAGTTATGTGGAAAATACACTCAAGCGCAGGTTTGGATTCAGCACCGAGACATTAACGAGAATTTTAAGAGTCAATGTTAGGAGTTAATGTCAATAGACATGCTACTCATTACACTAATCAAGAACTGAAACTGAGGGAGATCTCGTGATCCTTCAAACTAATGTGATATTACGCGGTTCAGCAGATGCAGAGGGCTATAGCATAACACATTGCTACTGCTCACCCAGCCTTGACAAAAAGATGAATCAGCAGGTGGATGGTTCAATGAATGAAATAGCTCACTTTTATATTTTAGCTGTTGCTTGGCACTGTTAATATATTTTCTTGCAGATTTGTATTGTTTTTATTGTACTGTGTTGATGTGGCATGACCCACTTAACTATGATGATCATTTTGAGATTACAGCGCAAAAGTATTATATCGGTATAGACCTGAGGACGTGGATGCTACCTTACCATAAACTGCCTTTTAGAATCCACCCCCACCTCATTTAAGCGCAATGGAAATATGGTCTCAGAATTTGTTGTGTTATCCTTTTCTTCCTTAGTTTTTAGCTCTTTGTTTCAAGATATTTATGGCTTGAACTTTAAGTGGTGTTTGGAACAGGGAAAACAGTATATCCTTTTATTAAGGAGCTTCTTCCTAAGTTCTGCGTTATGTGTACTGGTTAAAAATAACTCACTTAAATAATTAATGAATGTATGACACAGCCAGCCATTAAAAATTCGACAGGGACATACCGGTGTGAGACCAGGCTGTGAACATACATTGGGCCTGGGGCAACTTAGACACAGTGCTGAGACACAACAAAATATATGTCAGCTAAACTGGTGAGAAAACAACATACAATACCTTCCACCCACGTCTCCAGTGGCTATGTCCACTCTTGACAATGTCTTAAAAATGTGCACAGCTGTTTCCTGCAAGCAGCTGCCTTATCTTGTCTTAATCAAGTGTTTGAGCATGACAGACTTCAAAGCCACGCAACAGCCTTTAAAAGCAAATATTGAGAGGACAACTGTCAATGGTGTAAGATTTTAAAAAGTGATTTAAGGAATGCTGCAGAAGCATTTTAGCTGAAGGACAAAACTGCCGACAGACAAAGTTTCATTTTCAAAGAGAAAATATATATTGTCGAGTAAATTTACAAATGTGCACAGTACAATCTGTACCTTACAATTCCAATCGTGATTCAGTTTTCACTTAAAAACCCACAGCATTGTAACACACAATTCCAGCTAAATCAACTAAATAAGCCCTATGTGTAATATATATTATATATACATTTATATATAACATATACATATACTCCTTCTTTAACAATAACATTTTAAAATAAACAATATAGTTTTCAGGTTTTTTCTGTTCTGTAGGCAGATACACAGCTTAGTGAGGTTTTTAATTTACATGGTGTTTTTCCAGCACAGCGGGTATCAATTAAGGGTCAGACTGTTTATAAACTCATTGCTGATGTGAGTCAGCATTGGAAACAACACAAAAAAAATAAAATTCACCTTGTTCTAGTCTCGCTTCAAGTGAGGGAAGATACTTGGTTGGACTGTGCAGTATGAAGCACTTATCCAACGCTGTGTTCCACCGGTGGTACATTGTACTCGCTGTCATGCTTCCTTTTTTAGCCTCAGCACTTTCCCAGAATTTAATTTTCAAGAGGCTGTTGAATTTTCACAGAGAGCTTAACAGAATGTTCTGGTGAATGAGTGCAGGTGCCTTTGTCCTTGCCATTTTTAAACTCTCGCCATTCTCACTCCTTCTTCCTGTACAGCAAGCTTCTCGATTGGCCAATGCTCCTTCCTCCCATACAACAAGCTTCTTGATTGGCCAATGCTCTCCAATCCTGTAAGTGATCCAAAGACAGGCTCATTCCCAGGCCCTGCCCAGTCTGGGCCATCTGAACTTTGCCAACTCAGTTTTTTATTGGATGTCCTAAAGTCTGAAATCGTTAGTCTTATGCATTCTGAGCAGCACACAACAACTCTGCAATATTTCAGTTTTATTCAACCCTGACAAGAGTACATTTCACTCTTGATAGTGCATATTTGATACTTCTTGAACTCATACAAATTTTGTTAGTTACATTAACACCGACAACTATTCTGTCACATCCTCATTTTGTATCCATGGTAGTAAGTTGCTCAAAAGCAATGACTGAAAACAAAACAAGCTACCTTGTGCATTCTGTTGACTTATCTCATTTGTATATGTTTGAGACTTTTTGAAATGATTGGCATGGCAGATAGACATCTGTTTGCATAAGCCATAGCCTCACTCTAAAGTCGTTTGTATTTTAAAAACACTCAGTTCAATCTTCTCGGGGGAAAAAAACAGCTATTAGTACAAATTTTATTTGTATGACTTCACAGTAAACACACACACAAAGTGTAGCATTGCATCAAGATCCCATTTTGAATGCCATCCGCTTGCCTTTTTGGTATACCGTAGGTGTACAGATTTAAACTCCAGAGTTTAATTAACACCATCCAGACACACTGCAATGATTAGTAAACTATTCATGTGCATTTTCATCCAAAGCTGAAAATCTGGGGCTTCACTTTAAAAAGTTTGTGTACCAGTAAATATGATGTGGTCTTCAGTGTTATTATGTCTGCTTGCTTTGAGCTGTAGCTTCGCTAAGTCAGACAATTTTCATTATGAACTGCATATTACCCTTAATTAAAACTCAAGGCCATACATTTGCTGTTGTATTCTAGACTGTGGAAAGTGTATTGTTTTGATCAGATACTCTCTGCAAAGAAATCATTCAAGCAATTAAACTTCCCTGCATAAAAACTTCTAATTAGCAACATGGGCCTACATGACATCCCCTCTTCTAACGAATGAATAAAAAAAAAAGACTGCATTTATATTTTCAACACAATAATACCCGCTAGGTTATTAACACAACATCAGGCTCCACTCCAACCGATTTGAGTCATCCTACTAATGATCAGTGAAATTACATAAATGCTTATCTCCTGATTGTAAACTGCGGTTGGTGGACCCTATGGAGCCGGAATCAACTGTAGGGGAGCCTTTGTCTCAATCCTCTGGTGAGATTTTCTTTCGCGTAGCTACAGGGGGGCCGGGGTTAAACAGATCAAGCACATGAAGGGAATGCATTTTCTTATTGTAAGTTTATGAGTGATAGGCAGTATTCTGAAAGGTTATGATACAATGAAAAACATTATAAGCTTCAAACAAAACATTTCCGTATCGCTGATCCCAACCTCTGTGGTTTGAACCTGAGCCAAAATGTTGCACGTGACCACTGACCAGAGTGTGGCACTGTACAGAACTCTGACAGACCTGTTAAAAACTCATAAAACACCACCACCAGCCAATCCTGACCGGCTTCTACATTTTATGTAATGACTATCATTATTACTCTCATTATAGTTTTTTTTTTTTTTTGGTAACACAAATGACATCAATTAAGGTGCAGTCACAGAAAAGGGCCGTGATTTTTGCAAGCAGAACCGCAGTGTTCAGGAAAGGCTATCGATGCTTCCAAATTCCATGGTCTTAAGAAGAGACGCGGAACAGTGAGTGAAGTCCAGAGACATCAGAGGCAACCTTTGTGACATCATGAGGGGGGCGTGTCCAAAAGCACCCAAGGGTCCTTGATGTTCCCCCAGACCTCACTCGAGGTCCCTGCTTCCATTAATTGTCGGCTCCTGGGTTGCTTGGTCCTTACTGCTGGTGCTGCTTCAAGCTGGAACAGATCAAGAGCAAATCAGAATCCTCCCACTAACTGTGTAGTTGGAAACTGGGCCTGAAGCATGCAGTTCACTCTTTGAATCCTGTAAATAAATGTTAACTTGCGGTACTGATGTAGGTCATCTCCAACAAACACTAGCCCTCCTACAAAGGCTCTCCTTCATTCACTCTTAGTTCTTCTGAAGCACTACAGCACATCTCCACCAAACAGTACTAGCTCTCTCTATGGTATGGATAGGCCTCTCCTCCAATCAGCATTAACCTTGTTGATGAATGGATACCTCTTTCCACCAATCATCACTTCATCTCCTGTAGTAATGATATGCTTCTCTTCCAAAAAGCAAATATATAATAATGCTCCCCTATGATAGTGAATGGCATGTGATATGTGAAACTTATGGCCTGGTAACTGATATTAGCAAGAAGGACACATATTTGTATTTCAAAAACACTCTGCGCTGGGGAAAAAAAACAGCTATTAGTACATATTATTACATTTAATTTGTTTATGACTTCTCAGCAAACACACACAAGTATAGCATTGCATCCAGACCACATTCTCAATGCCGTCTGCTTGCCTTTTTGGTATACCGTAGGTGTACAGATTTAAACTCCAGAGTTTAATTAGCACCATCCAGACACACTGCAGTTATTAGTAAACTATTCATGTGCATTTCCATCCTAAGCTGAAAATCTGGGGCTTCACTTTAAAAAGTTTGTGTACCAGTAAATATGATGTGGCCTTCAGTGTTATTACGTCTGTTTGCTTTGAGCTGTAGCTTCGCTAAGTCAGACAATTTCCATTATGAACTGCAAATAAATCTCCCATAGAAATGATATGCTTCTCTTCCAATAAGCAATAGCTCTCCTGTGATAGTGAATTGCATGTGATATGCGAAATAGTAACTGATATTAGCAAGGAGAACACGTGTTTCAAATATAGTAAACCATGGACGAGTGTGAAACAAGAGCAAATCCAGATGGGAAAAAAATAAAAGCCAATTAAAAAATGGGCAATTAAAAATGATTTACTAAATTTTACCAGTCCATGTTTTTCAAGTACATATTATACATGAAAAGAAAAGTGCAACAAAAATAAAGAAACATATAAATAAAAAAAGGTCAAGGAAGCACTATCCATACTCATTAGACTCAGAAACTCTTCTTACCATTTTAGCAAACCATATTAGTTAAAATCATCCACCAATGTACGATTCTGTATGTGCACGCCGTAGGAAGATTATTATGGACTGAAAACGGGACATATTAGTCAGTGGAAGGGTGGGAAATCAGTATTGGGGAGTGGGTGCACACACCGAGCTGCTGCCTGCCAAAAAACACAAGCTGTCCAGATGCTCTGCCCACAGATTGAGCATCTGGAATCGAGACTAAAGGCGCGTCAAAAGTTTTGGGTACGGCGTCTAGGCTTGGCAGGAGGCTTTCTTCAAATTAAATGCTTAATTTTTTAAGCGTTGCTGATTGGGTCTATTTTCACATTGTCATTTATCATCCTTCACGTCCTATAATGTCACACAACCAGACACCTCTCAAAAAAGGCATATAAACCACAGCTATTGACCAGGTTTTCAACCAAACTGAACTGCATATGATTTCATATTGATTCGTGGTACTGAAAAGCCAGCAGTCAAATTGGCATACTTCTAATATCAACTTCATAGAACACACACACGCTCATTAACATTTTCTCCCTTATTTGGAATTGGATCATGCCATTATTGCTTCACCTGCGACCTGCTGTCTAGGAATACTGCAGCCAAAGACACATGTCCTTATCTGAAAGCCAGTGACTATTTTACACCCTAAAGACCACACAATATTAGAGGAAACATAGCACCAGTCAGCAAAAGAGGTATATACTTTTTTTCAAAACATAATTCCACACACCAACTTTCATCAGAGGTGTGACGGGTAATGTTTGATCAGCTGATTCATCTTTGTAGTAGATTCCTGAGTATCCGTACTGACATAAACTGACGGGTTTCTCCTGGCAGAAGAAGACCAAATCTGTCCCAGGCTTCAAACCTGCAACTAATGTGTCCAAGAGACATTTTCCGTAGGAAAAAAACATTCTGTCTGTTTTGGAAAGTTAGTTTTGTTGAAGCTTTGCTTTGAAATCAGTCTGGCAGCCATGGTGATGACACAAGGATTTCTTTTTGAGACACTTGTCATTGAAATTTTTTGTTTAATACTCATCCGTCATTTAACTTTCTTCGTTGAATAATGGAAACATCAAAAAGAACACAAAACACTTAATTCACACAATTCAAAGGCAAAATCTTCACTGTAAAGGATTCCTGCCTAACAAAGTATTATTCAGAGTAATGCTTTCCCAACAATGTTTTTAAAATTGCATTTATAATAAAGCAAGAAAATGTAAAGTTAAATGTTAAATGGAAGAAAAGTGGGATCTTTGGAATGAGGTGGAACAATGAGTTTTCAGTCACCAATTTAGTCGACATTTAAATAAAGTCAACCTGACCACAACAAAGACAGTTAAGACAAATGAGAACCTGATAATCAAGATAGTTTTGGAGTTTCATGAAGTCAGACACACTCCGTGAAAATGTGAACCTGCCTTGAGAAATTCAGAGGCTAAATGTTTAGATCTTAACATTTAACTTTTACATTTATCAGTGACTGTTTTCTGTACATTTTATAAACTTAACTTGTAAAAGGAGCACTGACCAATGCAAAGTGAATCCTGGTAAGTCTATGATATGACAAACCTTGATTTAGAGAATCAAAGTTTGAGTGATGGTATATATAAGCATGTTTGTTATGAGGAAGAGTATATATACATAGTTTGTATGTTCAGTACTAATTATATATACAATATCAGTCTGTTTAATCTAGTCCACATCTTGTAGTCATGTTATACATAAAAAGTGCCTTATGCATTCTTTATTGACATGTTATTAAGGAAATATATTAAAAAATAACAAAATGCAAGGAGAAAGCACAGGATTTAATGTCTTGGTTATTTTTTTCTAATTTTTAAAATAACTGTGAACAGCTGAGTCTTTGAATAGTCCAGAAGTCTCTTAATTAATACAATTCTTCCACAGTAAGCCTGTACCACTTTGAGCCAAAATCCGCATAAAAATGTGTTCCCCAGTAATGAGGATTCAGAGCATTTCCAACATTAAAAAAGTTTTAACATAAAAACACACTACTTTTAACAGCTTTTAGCTAATGACAGTAGTTACGTTTTTTTTATTACACTTTTAATGAGAACTTAATTATCATTGTGCCATATTTTTCGATCAATCTCACCGCTTTATGTTTCCAATAAATTTTAAGAGCTGACCACAGAAAGGGAAGACTACAAGACAGACCGATGTATAAGAATGGGACTCTGAAAAGATGGCAGTAACCCAGAAAAGGTTCACACATTTGCATTTGGATTCCTCTTCAAAGTTAGTCATCACTGTGTTCATGAGGTAGCTTTTTCAGGATAAAATCAATAGGCTGAAGACGGACGGGTCCGTACGGTTCATAGCCCGTATTATCAGTCTTGCCTTGTCTTTGCTCCCCTCCATCTCTATTTAGTGCCAACCGCGGTGAGACACTGAACCAGAAAAGACTGCAGTGTTCGATGGCCCCTGACAAGAAAACAAATGACTGTCCCGGTAGTTTAAGAGGAATTGATATTCTATTGATAACCAGAGTAACAGGGGCACAAATTAAATCTACAGGGTGCTGCAGAGAGGAGAGCTGGTTGCACAATGTCAGGTGAAAGGAGGACAGAGGAATGAATGCCTGCCAGGACCTGCTTCATGGTCATCCCTTTGTCTGGATCGCCTCGGCGTGGCAGATCGTTGCAGATCTTGCCTGATTGAAGAACGATGACGGACAGCGTGCCGTCAAGATGCATTTCAAATAAGGATGACGAAACTCCATCCCTGGTGCTTGTCAGTCAGTATCATGCTACAGGTCAATGATTAAAGAGTATGGTTCAGGAGGTTTGCTCGTGCACAAAATTTTCACTGGGGTTTTGCTTGTAAAGTTTCTCCTACTCTCTCTTTTAGCGTTTTATAGTGTGGAAAGGTTCCTGTTTACTGTGCAATAAAAGAAACCTTAAAGTCTCTGTGTCTCCCTCTGTACTATCTTTCATTATCTCAACCAGAGCTGTCGAAACTTACAGTGGTGGGTTGGAGTCTGATTCTTCTGACAACGTAGAGCTTACAGACACAGCGATTTTTTTTTTTCAGTTTAACTTCCGATCAATGAAAATTCTGACTAACTAGCAAAGACTCAATGCAGGCAGCATAAAAAAACAGGAACAAAACTGTCACAGTGGCCTGCCAGGGGTAGAGCATCTTTTGTATTCAGAGTAGTTCCTTGAAATGTTGCCCTCGATTTGTGGCTTTGACATTAAGAAAGTAGCACACCTGGATAATCCATCTGACTTGGGAGGGTAGCTACAACTGGGTAAAAAAATAAGATGCTGGACCGGGAACAGACATGTGGCCTTTACATGGAGCAGATAAGCCCGGCGGGGTCACCTTGGAAACCATGGGGTTTTGCACAATCCAACATCGATTCCTCCTGTGGGAAAGGACTGGCAGGAACGGTCAGACTTTAAATAAGACCCAGAGAATCTTTAACGGCAGAAAATTGGTTGGCTAAACTCTCCGCATGGAGTTCATAAAATTCATGAGCGGTCTGCCCCGCTGCCTGCTTGGTCTAATTGATATGCAGTAGATGCAGGTCTTGGATTCCCATCAATTTGATGTAAATGTCAATTTCTATGGACTGCTCTTTGGAAAAGCACCTTGACCTCTATCTCTCCAGGACTTGTCAGAACCCTGTCCTGTTGTACAGTGACATGGATTTGTTTTTGGAATAAAACTGAAGTTCATTCCTGGTTCAGAAAGCCTGGCCTCGGAAGAGTGCCGCTCAGCCGAAACCTAAGCTAATACAGTGAACAGCAAGACAGACGACAACGATTCTATTTTTGGAGCACAATTCAATTCACCTTTACTGAGAATCAGATACACACATGAATGCAAACCGCATGTTAGTGGTGATGAATGCGCTGAACATTGGCATGTAGAGATGTGCTCTGCTTTGAATTCTCTATTGCAGTACGGCAGAAAGGGATTTGCTTTGTATTAATTGTCAATTGATAAGGGAAGATGAAATGAGGTTGCTGTACGCTGCTTTTGTGTTCCTTTGACTGCTGGCCACTGTTAGCAGATGTATCCAGCTAAGGCTTGTCTCAGATGTATGTTTCTACTCTGTCAGCCGAGTCCTGGGTGGACCTGAAAATAACACACTAAAAAGGTATGATTCTTCAGAGCTGTATATGTTGCTACCAGGATTTATAGCCCCTGCTCTGCAAACGGCTTGCTAGCAACAAGGTACAGACAGGGAGCCAGTTAGCCTTTTGATGCCAAATTTACCCTCAAGCCTAATGGGTCAATGCTGGTCACCTTGGAAACCACCTTGATATGTGCAAGGGAAGGGGAGATGCTACATTTTTTTTTAAGACCGGTGGTAGGTTTTGCTCCTCCTTTCCTGACTGGGTCTGTGGTGAGGCTGAGAACAGGGCTGTTCTTGCATCCAACCCTGGCGGAGGAATTGGCACGCTGCGCTGTCGAAATGTTTAATGAAAGGGAATGGCAAACGAGCCTAGCGTCTCCCGGCAGCCCCGTTCTGCCAAGCGTGGTCGTGTGGGACAGGCTTCTCATCTCAACAAAGAGGCAGACCCAGCAAACTGCAACACCCCCAAAAATACTGCCTCACCGGGGGGTTGTCAGGCACAGGCAGAAACGGCAATTCTGCCATTGCAGCCGGTGGGTATAGCTATAAGCGCTACGCTGCACCGTTGGAGTGTTAGCACACTATTATTTGAGGCAGCATGTGGTGTAGTTGTTACAGCAGCTGATCCAATACCAGTGGGTTACGAGTCCCATTTTAGGGAACTGCTCTTTTACCCTTGGACAAGACACAAACTGCTTCAGTATCAAACTGAGTAAAGTATAACCGATGCGAGGTAGCAAGTGGAAAACCATATGTGCTCAAGTCTGCTGAGCCAGCAATAATGGAATATGGCCATTGTAAATAAATAAATGTATGCACCACATAAACATTTTGTATATAGCTATAAATAACAATGTATGACACAAATATAAAAGAATACAAGTGTTTCCTGGGAGGGTGAGGCAGTTTAAAGCATTTTCTCAGTCAAACCACTCACAACCCAAGGCCAGCTATATATTCTTGTATATGAACAGCATATTTTGTATGTTATAAACACACACTCCTGTATATTCTTGTACATGGACAGCATAGTGTGGTTTTACCTGTTACAAGGACACAGACGCATATACACACACACACACATACATACACAAATACACACACACACATACACTTGTTAATGTATTCATATGAGGCTCAGGGGTTACACTCCAGATGTTGGCTATTCATATTAATTTATAATGGGCTTGGTTATGGGAGGAGAGCTGGCTGGGAATGCTAGAAGCAGTGGTGCTCTGACCGCTCTGGTGCAGGACTCGATTTGTGCACAAATATGGACGCTTAAAAATCATTTATGCAGCATAATTAAACATGCCGCTAAGCAGGGTCCCAAGAACAACGGCACGCACCAGCAGGAAGGAAGAATCCTAGTAGAATCCTCTCTGTGACTTAGCATTACTTCTGGGGACCGAACTGAATCCTTTACTCTTTCCACATGCAAAACATCAATTCCCCGAGTCCATCCCAGTGAGTCACTTATATGAGTGTGTGTCAGGAATGAGAAACTTTTCAAAATGTGGCTGTCATTATAGGCGAAAGGTTTTTTTTTTTCCAGGATAGACAAGGTGCCAGTGAAGAGAAGCGGACCAGGTTGAACTGACACCGGTGGCGGCCTCTGTCAAATTTGAGTTTACAACTCCTTCGTGCACATGATTGATTCTGGGTGAGTAGAGAAAATGTCGGCAGAACGCTTTTCTGCCAGTAATTCTCTTTAATGGTAAAAATTGTTGTCCCTGCTCACATTCCAGTGCCAGTTCCTGGGATACCCTGCAAAGCAACTTTGCAACCAAATACCAGGCATAATTCTCATTAGAGACACAGGGAAATAATTTGGGAAAAAAAAAATAAAACATTCCTCTGGCTCTCATCTCTCTTCTTGCTCATTCACCTTTACTGCAACCTTCACGGTGAAATTCCACGCTTGTGCCTGCACAGGGGTAATCAGGATTTTATTTTTTATGCTATTTTGTTGAGAGGAAATGTCAATTGTTTTATATAAATCAGCAGCTCTAACTGTCCCCTTTCCCCAGCCAAGACGTAATGTACCACAGCATAGAGAATGATGTTACAAATTAATCATTAATGGTGGGGGAAATAAACAACAACAAAAAAGTAATCACAGAACCGCAGGCGGTTTTGAGCATCGGACACATCCTACTTTCCATTTGACTTCACGGCGTAATTCCTACGGGAGACAAAACCGTACACCTCCCCTTTTTTTTTTTTCCACAGGAAAGTGCCGAATAAACATCTCCATCTCCCTGATGGTGTGTCTCGTAAAATTATTCTTTTCTGCCAAATATTGTCAGCCCTGACTAAACTTAGAGTATGTAAATATTCCCCTGTTATGGTGGTGAGACAGAAGCCCCCTGCAGGTGGCGCTCTGTGTGTCAGACGGCTGAATGAAGCCCGAGGGCTGGCCGCCATGTTCAAGCCAAGTCACTGACCCAGACGCTGCTCAGGTGGTGGACGTGGCCTTATTGGTGATTATGCAGGTAGGCAGAGGGCAACGAGCTGGAACCCCCCTATCTCATTCCGGGCAGCCCTGGGGATCGATATGGCAGCCGGCAGATCTAAACAGGACGGCGGGGAGCTTTGATTACACCACTTATATTCAATCGATAGGCAGTGCTCCTTAAAGTCCTCCCTCCGCTGTCCCTCCCTGCCCCTTCTGTCTGACTGGGGGGCGGGGAAGCATGGGGTGCTCCAACATTCTGCAAATGCTGTTCCGTCGAACCACCAGTTCTCACAGTCGGGAGCTTCCGGACGCCAGATTGTAGCGCGGTCCTCCGAGCTTGCTATCCCTCCCATCTCAACAATTTGCAGTAAAACACTCCATTGTCAGCAGTTCTGTGTTGCCTGCCTGCAGTAAATCACTTCTTTATCCATTTGGGCGCAGTTCTGTCCGTGCTTCGCCACGCAATAAAACCCCTCAGAGTGCTGACAGGTAAACAGAGAGCAGGTCAGCGCCTCTGCACCTAAGAGGGGTGATCTACTGGCCCAGGGAAACTCTTCATTTTCCCTTTCCTGAGATAGCGGTCCCTAATCGTGCTTGGCCAGACTCTGTCTCCTGGGACCTGCAGGGAGATAAGGGCCTTGGGCAGTGGAGGAGGAGGAGGAGGAGGAGTCCGCACTGGCCTGACAGCTTTCAGCATTCAGTAGCCTTTCAGCCAATTCTGCTCCAGCACAGCCAAACTCCTCAGGAAAATTAGCGGCTGTGGACCGGTCCAAATCTGTGCTGTAGGTGTTTAACAAGGAAGGCATGATGTGTGGCTTCATGGTTAATGAAAGTATCGCTGTGAATGTACATGTGCTGGCTGGAGTCGCTTGCTGCAGTAGAGGACTCAGACACCCGGCATGACTCAGGCAAGCTGGCACAGTGGGCACTGTTAGACTTTAAGGGATGGCGTGAGGGGATGGCATGAGGCCTCGTGGCTCAGGCAGGGGCACTCGGAATTGGGGCCCCCGAGGGACACCTGAGGGGGCAAAGGGCAGGGAGGGACAGTTCTGTGACCTTTCCCGGTACGGTGGCCCCCCGAGCGGCGGAACCGAGGCCAGCGACGGCCAGGAGTCGGTAAGCATAGCTAACGTTTTCTGTCAGCGTGGCCCCGGCTAACCCGGTCTGCTAGCTCATAGGTCAGAGCGCGGCGCACGCCAGCTCCCGTTCACCGCGACTCAGGCGGCAGATCCCGCCGCGGTACGGGAAAGGCCAGCGCACATGATTCGCTGAGGGGCAGGATGAGGGGAGGACAGGGCTATAAATAAACAATGGCCTGTCTCTGCAGGTTCCTCGCCTCCCGTGATTGGAGTAAACGACCTGCCCGGCTCTCTCGGTTGGCGCTGCTGGGAAGGGCCTGATTTTCAGAGGTAGCGGGAGGGGGAGGGCTGAAACACGAATGTGTGTGTGTGTTTGGGGGTTTGATCCCTTGCTCTGACATGCAAGTCCACTGCAAACTCTTTGGCCAGTCGTTTCCATCCCTCCACTATGCCACCTTAAGACCTCACATCAAGTGACCCGCAGTACAACCCAATTTCATGTACGCTCTTCAGAGCTGGACGCAACACAGCTGTTGGCAGGCACCCCCGGTGCGCTGCCCGCTGCTATTGTCCCCTCTCGCAAAGGTACTTAAACCTGCATTTAAAAACATTCCACTGTGAATGGGTAATATGTCTAATGAAAGCATTAAGGGCGTCTGCTTGGCGGAATAAATTATGTAACAGAGTCTGATCGCTCCTGAGCTCAAATACTATAATGGGCACATCTTTACAGTCTCCTGGTCACTGCCTTTTGTTTTAATACCTGTGGGCGCAGAGGAAGGAGCATCATGGGGACACACTCATGCACTGGCTAGAGTGATGGAGCCATACATACATTTTCAATGCAGCAGGTTTGAAAGCACGCTCGGATGACTGGCCAGAAGGGACAGCGTGCCGTGAGAGCGTCTCCACCGCCAGTATCTCTCTTCCCACTTCCTTTCTCAGTTTTCCATGAGTCTTAATTTATTCATTACTTTTTCGCTTCAGGCCTGGGAGGAGACTGTTGACTCACACAAAACAAAAACTTGTTTTTTTTTGGTAACACGTTGGGTTGGCTTGTCCTGCTAAAGCACTGGCTCTGATGCTGTGTCCATATGGGTGGCGATATACGGGAGACAGCAAACAGGACGCCATCATTTTTAGTTTGAGTATAACCGAGAATACTGAGGCCAGTGCAATACTCCATGTACTCTGGTGGTAGATGGTAATTACCAGCAAAATATACATTTTTGCCATCTACCAACATGGTTTTTATGTCCTTAGAAAGCATGGTAACATAAATCTGTTTCAATCAACATAAGGGACACACATATCACAGAGTGTAGGGTAGGTAAGAAATGTGAGATGGCTTATTGAGTTACCTCCCTTTTTAATAAGTGGAATATAAATTCTAAAGATACAGTGGTTTGGATTTGAATCTTGACTGTGCCAGTGCTGATTGTGACTGAGATTCAACATATTAGCTGTGGGTCCCTTTCAGACTGTATTTTTAGAATTATTCTTTCCCCAGTTTTTCCCATATTTTCCCACCACGAACTCGATCAAACTTTTTGGCTTCAAACTGTCCTGCCACTCAGGAGGAGGAGGCTGTGAATATGTTTCTCCTCTGACTCAGGTGATGACGAGCCCACACTTCTTCCCACACTGCAGATGTACAAGCCATCACATACTGCCTATGTCACCAGAGGATGATAAAGTCAACATACAGTTGGTTAAGACAAATGCAGGCACCTCGTTGACCAGTAGTGGCCGCTACAGAGCAATGAGACAAACAAGCCACTCCCTGCCAGGGCTGGGTCAATTGTTGCCTCGCCAATGCAGATCTTCAGCTATGGCCAGTAATGGTGTGGACAGTATTTCAACACCCAGTCATAAAGCTCGTGATTGATTTGTCGAGCCACCTGGACATCTCACAGGCTGTTTTTCAACAGAAACTACTGTTCCACGTGGCGACAGGAAGACTAAGGTTCACAACATCGATGGCCGTCATTTACTGTAAGGTGACACATAATCTGGGTCCACTTACGCATTCAAAAGGTATAGGGAAGAATACTCCTTGGCAGCCCAGCGCTTCTACACTTCAGTTTGACGTCCTATTTTATATCTTATCTCAAGGGACAGCAGCTATTTTCTGCTGCCACAGATGCCATTGTTGATCTTCATGAAACTCTAAACAGAACTGTACTGAATGCTGAGGGCACAGACAAATTAATTCACTGCAGAGTCACTGGCAAAATATGGTCCCAAAAAGTGGACTAGAATTTTCCTTTCTTAAAATAGAGCACAAGACAAAAATATTCAAGTCAATCTCAATTTGACAAAACAAAAAGATAACATAAACTTGAGTGATCAATTAAGATTTTAAAAATATTTAAAAAAACATTTAGGACATGGTGACAAGTGTTCAGTGTTTAATCTTTTTTGAAGTAGATTTTTAAAAAGATTAAAAGATTTGAATCAGATCGGTTTAATCATCATGAGTATGGCCTAAACGCAGTCATAGGTGGACAAAATCCATGATGAATCGAGACTCTTAATTTAAACTGCTATCATTATATTTTTCACCCTTTATGAATCAATTTCCTTTCTCGCATTAGGAAGTGTTCCAGGGCACAGTTTTTGCTCCTGCTTTATTTAAGTGGGCATAAAATGGCTCATTCACCAAACTTACCCTAAAGTACAACTCAACGTGCATAAATGGTGTTAAAGAGAGAAGAGCAGATATCTATAACCACAGGGAGTGAAATGCACATCACATTGAGGGCTGTGCTTCATTAGAATCCGTTTTTCTGTCAGACCATTCTGCATTTTATAATTTAACATCAGAATTCAAAAGTGAATAATGAATAATAGCCTACCATGAGAAGCGGCATATGGCTCATTGCTGCAGCTGCCTTGGTAATGACTGGACCTGGTTCATTGAATCATGACTGCTGGCACACGTCGGAGCACCACACAAAGACGTACTTGCTTTGAATCTATTTATGGAGCACCTTCATGTCCCGTGCAACATCCTGCTGTATTTCATGGTTTATCTGCCACAACACTGACTAAATTGGGCCTCATGGAAGGCTTCTCTATACAATAGCCTAATTAACGTAAGACAGCAATGCACATTCAAGACCTTTTAGTTTTTCCTTTGGAGTTTAAAATAGCACACAGTCTGTAAATTAGCAAGCTGACAGAAAGGATACAGGCAGATAGTGTGGTTCTACAAGAAAATAAAACATGGGAAAAGTATGTGCCGTTGGATGTGTTTGATGAAGCGTTGTCGGTTAGGGTAATAACTCTCAGTAATATGAGCCTGACCAGGCTGATCTTTTATATGAAATAGTTATCCACAATTCTGAATACATGGTTTGCAATCTCACTGCTAATCCGATTGTTGGCGATTTTAAACATATTATTAGTTTATAACTAAAAAAATAAAGTAGCCTAGGGAAAACATAAAATGAATATTATGGCAGTGCTAATCCAATCATCAAAGAATGAGATTCTTTAAGTTATCCCTGAATCTAAAAATGTACATTTCTTTCACTTGTATGACATCAGAAGTTTTAAAGTATATTTCTTGAGTGTACATGGGTGTATCATTATGATGTAAGATTTTTAATGGCAGTTTACCTGCTGAAAATAATAAACTTTTGTGACTGCCTCATATTTTAGCTTTTTCTAAAGAACATTTTAAACTCCTCACATCAGCCATGCGTTAATTCTAATTGTCCAATCAATGGTGGAGCTTTGTTCTACATCCGATTATGGGGATGATGGCTCCTTTTGATTGAGTCAATAAACAGGTTTGTATCTGTTGATCCTGCTGCCTAGAACATGGATCTCTAGCTCAGAGTCATAACTGGGCATTTACCATTGTTTGCAGATCTACTTTGGGAAAGAATATTAGGTATAAATATGCAAGCATAACGTTGCATCATGACTTCACTTACTTTCAATGTGCGAATGATTGAGTTTTAAGTTGCTCTGGAAAAGAGCATCTGTCAAATCCCTGTAATGTAATGAAATGTAAATTCAATACAAATTAAACACACTCAGTCAATCCTGAAATGCGCCTGTTTGCAATTTACAGATATTGGATAAGAAAACTACAATAAACACAAACACAAACAATAATGTCTGCATCAGTAATACTGATTTCCTTTGTTGCTTTAAATGGGAGTATTCTGATGTCAGCATTCTGACATCACTTTCAGAGCGATGACCATTTCAGAGTTTGGAAAAACCCCTTTTCACAGTGCCAGCATATGTTATTTTCTACTGTACTGCCACAGGTAGACAGTAAAGATGTATACAGTATGGCTGTGAAAGCCCATGTGTTCAGATGTAATGCCACAGGAGAATATTAGCTCTGAGTAGAGAATAAGCATATTACTCGTGACATCTGGTTGTCAAATGGCTAATTTAGAAGGCTGATTTAAATTCAATTATCTTCCAGTGGCATGTATCCAAACTAAAAGACAAAACTTATTGGAAAGGTGTATGGAATTAAAACAGCAAATTAAATTAATGATTCAATTAAAGGTTATTCTTGGAAAAAAATATTGTTATGGTATTCTGTTCTATTCTATTCAGTGATTGCATTCCTCAGTCTATGTGGCCATTTTGTCAAATCTGTGCTGCCTCCCAGCTTGCACAGAGCACACGCCGATGGAGAGGAGCAGGTGAATCCCATTAATTCAGTTGTTGGTAATGTAATCAAATCGTCGGCCAGCCCCACTCTTACGCAACGGAGACAATCCGCCTGCTGTTGCTTCCCCTATCCAAATTTTCTCCTTGGCTGCACAAGCTTCTCACCAGTCACACTCACGTGTTCCAAAGGCAAACTAAACAACGCAGGTTTGCGCACTCACACAAATGTCGACACCACCTTCACCATAGCGGCTTCTCGTCTCTATCAGCCTGATGTGCGCTACGCAGTCATGATGCTCACCTTTCATTGGTTACTTTACCACAGATCTTACCAAGAAGACAAAGCTGAGCAAGAACATTTATGGAAATATTAGTTATCAAACAGGCATTACTGCAACAAAATTGTAAATATTGTTTGTATAACATTCTATTTGCTGTCTAATTTGCATTGATACTTTATTCAATGCTTGCTTGATTAATGTGTCTCCCACTCACTCAACTGAAGGCAACAGTGCTGCAGAGATATGGCGATGAATAGTAGCATGTCTAAATATGTATGAATCAGGGATTCTCAAGATGAGCTGTGTGACATATTTTCTTTGTTACCATAAAAGGTGCAGGCTGATGTGATGCAGAAATCGGGCATGAAAATGTGGAAACTTCTTGGAGCACAAGTTCTTCCCTATAGGGCTTCAGTTCTTTGATATGTAAAATCCCTCTCCTACCATTCATAGATGGAATTGAATATGAACAGTCAGAATGAATAATATGAAATTGTTGCTTTCGCAACATTGCAAACACAAAGCGTTTGCGCTCCGGTGCAAAAGCTCCCGCCCTCAGCTTTTATCTTGGCGGGCCCAGGCGGTGGTCGTGTTGCGTTGCTATGGTGACATTTTTATCTGTTGTCTTTCTTTCATCAATACGCTTCTCCTGTTGTTAATGATTTCTCATTAAGGAGAATGCAGGTCTAATTATGGCTAATTAAAGACAGCGGCTCTGGGGCTATGGTTTCTTTGGATGTCAGAAGACTTCCCCATACCTTTGAGACTGCCTACCTTAGCTTGTTAATCATTTAGTTAGCAGTGAAACTGAATTAGAGGGACGATGTAGTGATTTAACCGCCTACGTGTCCGATGTGGAAAGGGTTGGTGGGTTATGAGGGGTGAAATGCATATATGAATATGTTTTCTTTAAAGGAATATAATATATATGAAAAATACATTAGGATTATGTAAGACTATACAGTATATATACACTGGTAATGGAATGTATAAGAGGGTGAGCGCTCTCTGCGGTTGACACCAACACTCTTTCTTCTTCACACCAGTGCACAGCTGGCCAGTGCACGACTCACGGAGAGATTAAAGGTACGTTTGAAATAATTTCTGGATAGACATGAGCTTCAGTGTTTAGGGCAGGTGCTGGTCAGTTGTGACCGAATTACTGTATCATATTCAAACTAGATTTGAACAGCGTCTCCAGTACGTGTGTGCTATGTAAATCACATGGTTAATCCAAAAGGAATGACAGAAGACATATTAGTCCAGTCATAACATTAGGATTCTTATAAAACAGAAGGTTGAAGGTAATAACAATAGCCTCAATTTTCTTAGCTCAGACTGAGCAAACACAACCAAGGTTTTTCGTGAATAATGAGAGTCCTGGGGCAGGTTGACTGAGACAAGGACACCACTGACTGAAACTGAAGAGTTACTGACTGAAACCAGAAGGCTATTGACTGAAACAACAGAGTAACTGACTAAAACCAGTAAGATACTTGCTGACAAGAGGCTAAGTGTTGGTCAGGGAACTCACTTGTTTTGGTGCTTGGAGCCCTGGAGATGTGCATGGTACTGCTCGATTGAGTTCAGAATCACGTTGCACACGCTGCAGGAATAGCTGCTGCGCAGACCTGTTAAAAGTCACATGAAAAAACAAAAACAAAATTAGCTCCTACAGATTCATGCATAAGATATTCCATTAAGAATAAGACAGCATTACCTATAGAGAGGTAGTTTCAATAGTTGGTGATTCAATAGTTTAGAATGAATCTAATAATTCTCAAATTGCAATTCCAGAAAGAGCTCCAGAGAGAGAAATGAATGTGAACCCCAAAGTTGTTGAAAAGCACCAGGGGCGTTTCTATCAGAAAATAAAACCAATGGATAGTGTTTGTGAGAACATAAAGTAAATACAACACTGCTCTGTACAGTTCAGTCACAAGTAAACACTTGTCTTGGGGTTAATTAGTATAACTTAGCAACCTATTTCCGAGCACTAATTTCCAGCATTAAGAAGATGTATAGGTTCTATCACAACTGTTAAGTAAAACTGAAAACAACCCACTCAGAAAACAAGCCTGTCTCACTTTAAATGTCTTTAATGAGACAAAGCAAAAAGAGACATAAACTATACACAAGCAAGCATATCTGAATTACTGTTTAGTCTATGAAAGACATTTCTTGATTCTATATACATAACATTTGCTTTAAACAATTATAAATAATAGCCTGCCTGAGCATTGTTTTCAAACAATGATTGATTGTTAGCACCACTCCAATTTCAGTCCTTTGATCCCAGTCCAACGAAATAAAAAGACAGACCCAAGCATTGGAATTTGAGTTTTCAAAATATTAGGTCAAATCAGACTTGGACTAAAACAAGTGGTAAAAAGAAAAGGCACATACTGATTAAAAATATAGTCGTTATCAATCTATTGCTGGCATGCTATAGCAATTTGTGTTTTGTCCCATAGGGCCTCTGAAACATGAATAAAGTTCCCTGGGTTCTATGAGATTGAACTGCAGCCAGTGGAGTCTCTGCTCACTGGTGACGCAAAAAGCAGATGCATACTAATTAAAGGGTTTGCAGGTGGTACAGAAATAGTCGGACGGGGAAATGCGAAAGGGGCTTCGGTTGAGGAGCTTGAGGGGAGGAAACGGGACAACGGTGCGCCTTGTGTCGAGGAGTTGCAAGGCATGACGCCACCCCATTACTGCGTTCCTGTATGTATGCGCCATCGCCTGAAGGAGACAATATGCACTCCCATCTCCCAGTCTTTTAAAAGGCCTCTAGTGTGGCAGCATGAGAACTGGGAACAACGAGTTCTGCTGAGGATTTCTGTTTTATTTCATTGATGCAGTTAAGAAAAAGTTTTCAAAGATCTTCAAGGACTGTTTTTAACTGTTCTGAAGGACCACAGTGGTAAATAAATGACCTTAAAAACTGACTTCAGTTAAACTTCATTTCAGCAAGCAACTTCATTATAGCCCTCGCTGAGGAAAAATCTAGCTGGCATGTACCGCTAGACTACAGGCTTCCATGTGCCACTTTGAACACTGACCATTATGGTAAAAACTCTGGCTGGGTCCTTCAAGGACATACATAGCTGGTCATAGTGTTGTCCAGGGAGTGAGTGATTTTAGTCTAAATGCTAGTCCCCATCTCATCAGCTTGTTAATCAAGCTTTCGTGCCTGCACCAAGTGCGAAAGACATGAAAAGTGGTGAAACATGGCTGTTTGCCCTAAAGATGACCCATGTGCTAGGCTGCTTTGGATTTTGTCAAAATAGAAATAACAGTAGTTACAAAACAGAATATTTGGAAATGCTGATTATGTATCTAAGAAAGCTCAATGGTGACTTCTCACTCTAAGAAAACTGAGGTTATAAGGGCCAGGGAAAAAAACATATGTTTACAAGACTTATTGAAATCTTTCAGCTTAAACCAGCTACAGTCTCTCAGCTCCAAACTGGCAAAAGCTGTCAACCAGTTAGTATGTGCAGCATCAAACAGATGCAGCTATCAGATCTCCACCACCAAGCAGTCAAAGGATAAAAAATATTTATCCAGATCAGAAATGACCCAGCGCATCCAATTAATGCTGCATCCTGCCTGCTTTAGTCAGATTCAAAGTTCCACTTTCACAGGAATTCAAAACTTCTCCAAAATATCTATCCCTCCTTCTGCAATTTCAACCTTGAGATGGGGGAAGGAGATGATTAATCTGTATTTCCTTGAGTTCATTATAAAGCTCATGTGATAAAGCTCAAAGTTTTTTATACCATACTTAAAGTCATACTCACTGGAGTTTGGTAAAACTAAAGTCTTTTCGAACTACTTTGAGACAACCCCAAACTCAGTTTCCTCTACCTGTTAAACCGGTTTTTCATACAGGTATACAATCTCCACGTACCTCCTTCCCCATCATGCTCTCTGTTTCCTCAACAAGGGGTCTACCTTACTTGAAAAATAACTCTACCCCCTGGGCATCCAAGCTTAATATGAAATACTAATGTATCTATGACAATACTACTCACAACTTAATATTAAACTCTTTCAAAATACATTCATGTTATATGGAAATGTATGATTCTGAATGTGTTCTGTCTTGTTAGATGAAGGTAATTTCCATTACACAAGCTGTGGAATAGAGAAAGTTTTTGGGAGTTTAAATTCAATTTTAAGCTCTAACTCAGATGAGGACTTATGTGTTGAGCAGTAGTATGAAGACACTGACAAATTTTCAGACCGCAAAACCTCCACGGGAATTAAAAAAAAAAGCTGAGATGACAAGCACCTTTGATGCAAATTTAGAAAATGTGCAATTGGAATCTGGCCCTGTGAGAGAATTCAGTATGATCACGACGAAGCGAGCTCTGTCTGCGGTTACCTTTGTTCCTCTTTAACTGATGAGTGTGCATTAATTAAAATCGTGTTCATTTCTGTAAACCCAATCCAAAGCGCCGGTACAGACAGCTGTGTGCCGGATTAAAAGTCAGGGATGCAATCTGCTGTACAGCACACCTCCAGTGTTCGCGTGAGAAAGCCAGGACCGGCCGTGGAATCGCATAAGCTGGGTGTTTTGTTTCCCGCAATAAGCTGTTTTTGATGAGTGCTTTCGGAGTTACAGACCCTTGGCAACTGAGACTGTGTTGTTAATAAGCCAATCTGCTGTGACACTTGCCGTCACCGTAATCCCTTTTAATTAAAACGCGGTGAGATGGCAAAAGCCACACGGGGAGTTTGCAGACAGCGCCTCGGCTCTCACTGTGACGCGGATCGAACGGGCGCTGCTGGCTGGCTCCCCTCGTGATTACGGCCTCCTTCGGAAGCGCAAGTCAAACGGGGCCGTTTTATTCTCATTTTAACAGACTGTCTTGGTTAAACTTTTTCACCCCAGCTTATTGCACCAAATCTGGTGATGGGACAGACTGGATTCTGTGCATTTCAAACGCTGTAGGCTGAGTCTTATCATGTGAAACAATGCTGTGACGATGGTCTCGATTAATGGGAAGGGCAGTGGAGCAACAGATCCTACCAGGGTAGGGTGATGCTGCTTAGGGGAACCGTGGATCAGGGTATACTTGCTTCACAAAGTACCCTGCCTTTCAGAAAAAAATGGTGTGGTACACCATGTATACCGAAGGATAAAACCGAGCACTCGAAAACCCCCTCAGAAGTTCCCATACTCATCGCACAACGGAGGACGGTATTTGCAACTGCATACGAGAGGTAGTGAAGAAGCGTATGATTTATGGATGGATGACAGCCATGTGTTTAACTGGTGCCTCAAGGTATGCATTTCGTAATAAACACTGGAAATAAAATGTGAAAATATTGTTATCTGTTAACATTACTCAACGCACCGCGTGCTGCAGAGAATGTAGCAGGCAGGGAAGTGGGCCGTACAGTGCACGGGCCAGGACTTATCACTCACTCCTATTTATTCCACCGACGCAGAGTGGCAGAGGTTATGATACACTGTGACAATACCCATGCTGTTTGCGTGAAGACGTACTGAATCACAGCTGGACGGCTGCCAAAAAGCTGAATCAGGCAAGAAGAGCGTAAAAGCCCCTAAATAACACCGTCACCCTGATTGATAGTCAATACAGTAAACTGCTCAGCGCTGTGTACATGTGTGTGTTTGTGTGTGTGTGTTGTGAGCAAAAGCATGGTCTTTGTACAGTACATAATGTGGCCTCATTGTATATATGATGTGATGTTGAGTACATGTGTTATGTGGTGAAATGGATGGCATTGAGGTTTTCTTTTCTGCAGGGAGTTGGTCTTGTAGTACATCCCAGTCTGTGCATGAGTAATCTGCTGGATGGGGGGGGGGGGTGGGGAGTGGGTAGTTTGGGCTGGGGTTGTGTAAGTAAGACATAGGTCCCCTGAGAAGCCAATGATAGGGAAGGATTTGATGTTTCATTTGAATCCAGGATAGCATGGACACCCTGGAGTGAAGGAAAACCATCAGAATCCACAAACTGTTCTCAGTGGAAAGAAAAAATAATCCGGGCTCAATGTCAAACCAAACTGCCTTGTTCCTCTGCAGGGTGGAGACAGTCACTGTAAATGTGTCAGATAAATGGGTCTGGATACAAACTCAGAGCCCAAGCACATACAACCAACACAAATATTATTGTAGTTACTGCTATTGTCAGCACAATAATGCATTTAAACCCTTAAAACGTGCACACTTGGGAGTGCACAATACTAAAGTGCACCACACATGCATGCACTTACACATGCATGCCCAATAACGCACACCGACCTATAAGGTGGATGGTGAGAGGTCATTAAAGAATTATGAGAGAGATGCTGACACTAAACGAGACAATAAGTAATTCAGATTCATAACCTTTCCTTCTGAGGCCATTGTGAATAATCAAACCAGGTTCACTGTAGTAATATTTTTTTATTTTACATTTCAAAATTGTGCTTAAAGTGTCAAATTATTTCCTGGACTCTGATGAAAGCTGAGCAACATGTGGAGACATAAATTACCTATAAGGATTCAGCAGAATTCAAATTTGGTTTTGTTTGAATTTTGTACATTCATTAAATGCTGTAGCTGACTTTGATTCAGCTTTTATAGTTAAACACACGCAGAGTTTTCTTTGGGGCCAGCAGAATCAAATTAATTTTCACATCAGTGTGTGAGAATAAATGTTTTTTGTTGTGAATCAGTCCTGCTGAATGACTAACCACAAAGAGAACTAAAATGGTGAAGGAATAATGTGTTTTGGAACCGATCTTGGATCAGAATTATTCCTTCGCATCTTTGACAAGCTATTGGAGGATCGATGCGATTCACTACCTGCCAAGACCAGTCACCGGAGACACAGTGAACTCAGCCAACATGTAGGCATTGACTGTTATGGAAAGTAGGAGGAAACACGTTTACTAAATGGCAGTCAAAACCATGAATCATACAAAAACAAGAGGGCCTGCAGAATACGCAGAGTATTTTTTAATGAAAAACAGTTCTTCATGTCTGTATATCTATTTCTCTATTTAAGTACAGTTACCCACAAAAGGGAAAGCCTAATCTGTGACCACATCATCATCGGTGAACACGACTGGTCATAGTCGTCTCCTGTGAACTATACAGTCGCTCCATTTGAACATCAGTGAGTGGCAATCGCCCCTGTGAAAGTGTTAGTCGCAGGTGCTTTGTACAGCAGATGTGCTATTTTAAGTGAAAGGGACTGAAGAGTGCTTTGAGCGTTTTCGTTTAGTCGAGGCACATGGCTCTACCGATCCAGTGCGGCCAGAGATACCCCGCCAGAGCAGTAGCCAGTGAAGCGCCCTCGCCGGCCTCAGAGGAAGAAGAAGGCATGAAGCCACATCCATCGCTCTCGTATTGTTGCAGATGGCGCAGTAAGACCGTCAAGTGAGAACCCCTGCAGGGGCCAAACTGCATGGAGACACTCTACCGTCCCCACACAAGCTGTGAGAGAGCAAGACAACATAAGAGGAAAAAAGTATCTGTTTATGACAGTGGAGAGAGAGGGATAGAATGGATGATGGAGGTGTGGGAGAGATGGCAGGAGAGAGAGGAAAACAGGCAGAGTGATGACAGAGAGAAAGAGGGATGGAATGAGAGTGAGAGAGAGGGGGGAGAGAATGGTAGCAGAGGATAAAAAGAGGAGAGAGTGATATCATCAACAGCAGAGAAGAAAGAAAAAGGTGGATGGAGTAAAGATTAGTGATTTTACGGGCAGCTCAATATTGTCATCCATAAATGATCCACGAAACCTCTGTTTCTGAGTTTGCCTGTAGCACTCTGATAAGCTACAACGTAACACGGAGGTAAACAGTGACATTGTGGACTTAATATAATGAAGGTCATTTCACACACTGCAGAGAAAAAACCAACATCATAAATTATTAAACAAAACCATCAACTGCTAATAGGACATGTTTAATATTTATACTCAATGAATTTACTTCCTGAATATTATCAAATATTTATGAACCAATATTACTGGTTTTTATAAAAAGTGTCAACCTGTATCTGCTTCAGCTGAGGCCGTAACCCAATACTTCTCAATATGTCTGGTTTCATAACCACTTTATAGAGATCTGAACTCAACACAGGAAAATATTAAAAGGTAAGCCTCTATTTACAAAACATGGGCCTGAAAAATATGAGATCTTTTAAAATGTTTTTGAAAAAAGTAAAGTGAAAATCATTTTCCCAATATTTGTAATGTGAAAATTACTTTTACCCACAAACAGTAAATGACACACATTAATCCCAAAAATGAATATAAATGGTTGCTGTAAAACCATTTGGTCTTCATTCAAGGCTATAAACACTGAAATTATTCCACAGCACACTCTGTACTGTCCTTCTCTTTCATTGGTCCAGGAGTTAGTCCTGTATTATGAGAGTGCTGTGTAATTTTGCACTGCCACTAAGACTCAGTCAGTGAATACTTATGGTAATACGAATATTGGAATTAAATGAATTTCATTGCGAGTCCAAGGTGAATTTTTAAAGCAAATTCTGTTTGCGGTTTTCACGAACCATTGTTTGATCAAGGATAAATTCACATTATGGCCCATGACTCTGACAAAATGGATTGTTAAACAAAATAATGTGGTAAGAACATTAAATTACAGAAACACTGGACGATGTGGGGGGAGCTGGGCCATCCTTCACAACATCGTCCATCCTTCTTAGAATGCAGTTATATGAATTTGAATGGTTTCTAACTGAATATCCAACAATTCTTAAGGAAGGAATCCCTCCAGTTATTTGAGAGAAAAATGCGTGATGTTTGAATGTTATGTTTCACAAATTTTCATTTCACCTGGACCAGGATGTATAAAACATTTGGCAAACAACTAACACTGAATGCAACATTTCATTTTGAACTCTTTGTTCTACCTCTTTTTGAGGTAGAACAAAGGTTAAAAAACAGAAATGGAATAAAATCTTTTTTTTTAAAGTTTGTTGACAAAGGTAGCCTAATTTATTGCCCCCTCACTCTTTGAAGGAAACAGCAAATTAGACACCCGTGTCATATCCTGATCAGAGGGGACAGATCAGAGTTATGTAACCAACTTCTCCAAAACAAGTGCACTTGAATTCGTATTTACAATGATTGTCATGTTTTTAGAGCATAGATAATATCACATTATCACTTTTTAGTTTATCTTACAAACACTACTAGCTCATCTTTAGCAAGGGTGCATTGGGTTTTGGGTAAGCAAAGGTAATTTGGCATGTCTGATGCTCAGTGAATTGCAAGTGCTATAGACAGGATCTCACTTTAGCCTTTGGTGTGTCAATTTATTTGTTCTGGTTATCAGACTGTCTAGGCAAGAGTAGGATTGCAATGCACCATTTCTAAGGTTCAAATCCTCACAAAGGGCCTGATGTTGTAGCTCTGAAAAGTAAGCGAAGTAAAAAAAAGTAAGTGAAAAAAAAGTAAGTAGCCTGAATCGTTTCAGAAAAACACACAGCTGTAAATATAATTACAAAAATGGTGGGATAATGTAAAGCAATGAGAGAAACAGCTGATTACAAATACTGCAATAATGTGGGTTCCATTTTTAACAGCAACTGTTTTGCCTATAAACCTCATACAAAAGGCTATGAGCAATATTGGTTCTCTATATGTGTTTTTGTGTGATTTCTGCTTCTAATTTTCCTATAACTATATGCACATTAAACAACACTTTCAGTGACTGGGATGTAACTGCTTTAAAGTATTGTCACTGCCAAAATACACAGCAGCAATCTCAACCACCAAAACTGCCAAAGGCCAAGGTCTGTCCCCTGTGCAGTTAATAAACCGGCCTGCTCAATGCTAAGTAACAGAGGATATTTTACTGAGCTGGCCTGTTCTTTATTCCTGGTTCCACCGTTGCGTATGCGCGTGCATGTACGCCCGTGACTCGTCCGCCTGTGGAAAGAGCGCTGGACTGTGGGAGCTTGGAAGTGGAGCGTTCCACCTGTGATGGTGAGGTGATGAATGAGGTGCCGTGGATCCGGCATTCTCTTGGAGGTGTCCCACAGAGTGTGCTAATTTCGGCGGGACACTAACTACGGGGGGAGGACACAACACAGCGAAAGCTTCCCAGGGGACAGCAAGCGAAAAGAACCAGGCGTGATACATGGGATGTGATTGCTGTAGGACTGCAGGTTGGAGGGATTACAGCACTTTGGCCCGAATGATTACATGATTGCATTAGTGGTCATTTTTTTCACTGTTTATTCTGAAGCTCATCAGTTGCAGTACAACACAGTAGAACTATTCTATTACAGTTAGGAGGCACTGGTCAAAGAATTATTCCTGATAGAGATTCAGGCCTTATGACTGCATGTGCTCTGTGCTCAGCAAATATATATTTTTTTACATTCAAACGGCATTTCCAATGTACCCACTCTCCCCCTTACCCCTGTAAGACAAGAAACTCAGTATGAATGTTCTTCCTTTCCCAGGATATCCTCAGATATCGTGTCTGTGAAAAGCGATGGGAGTGGAAACACGCCACATCGGTCTCCTGTGCCCTGAGACTGATTGGGGAACGTGGAAGCCAGAGCCTGGCAGATGTTTGTGCCATGCGAAGGAAACTCTGGCGCAACTGAAGGGAACTTAATCACTATTCCTGCTCCCGTTACATACACGCAACCTTGGGACAACTGTAATTCTTATTGAGCTATTGACTAAATCCTCTTCCCCCCAGCCACAGTCTGAAATATGCAGGAGGACAGAGAAATAGTAAGTCTGAGCAAGTCACTATGCTGGCGGTGATTTAAAGGAGGTATTATTGTATGATGTGTTATGTCAATGCCATTCCCAGATACCCTCAATGGCACCTTATTGAACATCACATCAGATATTAACCCAGTCACCAAATTTCCCAGTTCTGGTGACACATATTCTGTCTGTATTCACAGAATTTCATTGGCTGCTAAATTCATGGTGTCTGTAATCCATTAAATTTCCATGTGAATTTTATCACTGGTATTTTTTCAGAAGGTGACTAGGTGACGAGCTAACAGGTAGCCTCTTCTGATCACCACGTCAGCCATCAGCGGCGGACATCAAGCCCCTTGCCCAACGGCTAACGCCAAATTGGACCTCGCCCCGTCTTCTGGACCAGCTGGGTCATATCCTTAAGGTTGAAATGAATCTGACTGTGGTGACTCAGCTCCTCAGCTTATCTGTCCTGGGGAGGAATCACAGGAGTCGCGGATCTGGGTCACAGACTGCGAGTAGGGAAGACTGCATTCAAAATGACACCATTCTAAACCTCTGAGCTATGGGGCAGCATGACTCACAGCTTAGCTAGATTCATTTTGAGCCAGCCACTTATTGTCATGATAAAGCACAAAGGGCACGTCTGCGTTTAATGATTGCATCACTCTGAAAAACGCCCATAATGCCATGTGCTACGAATACTTCTCCACGTCTGAGGACTGATGTAAAAATACGGGAATCCTAAGATTGAACTTTCTTTGCCCAAACCTTTGAGGGACACATTCATTTCTTGTGGAATATTGCGATACAGTTGGATGACTTATGTAAAAAACGACATTTGTGAAAAATGCCAGTCGGGCTTTTGCCCAAACCATCATCCAGAAAGTGGATGAGGACATGTTTTGGACCTTTTGATCTTGATGACCTTTTTAGATGACCTTTTTAAAAGAGTCACTGCACTAAAAATTACAATGATGGCACTTTTGTACCATCCGATGGTTTTTTCCCCCGTACGTTGATGTTTTCAGCATCAGCTGTGAGATCTGAGCAACTAAATATGAGAAGACAAAATTATCGACAAAATTACAGAACTATAGCCTGAATCACCGCTCTGTTTAGTTCAGCTTTTGGCTTCTTAACGTCTTAGGAAGCCACACATGTTTGAAACAATAGAAGTAAAAATATCTGATTTGAATTGAAACAGACAACGTAATCTTTTCGAAAGCAATCCAATTAATCCCCCCCAATTAAAATCTATCAACCAGGAGTCTTTCGATTTCAATGTTGAGAAGTATCACTCTGCAAACAATACCATCCCACAGGGGCATGATTATTTGATTACAAGTAAAGCACACAGAGACATGGCTATTTATAGGACAACTTGCTTTGTCAACAAAGAGTTAGCTCGCTGGCTAGAAGCTACTTAGATGTCAGATTACATTGAACAGGGCGATGCTATATATTTGGTTGAGCCTTATCCAGGCTAAATACACAGATGAGCAGAACATTGTTTGAGACAGCTGCACGAGAACAAGCCATTTAACCCATTTAACTCTGCCATGGTTTGGGATGGATTCTGTTCCACCCAAGTTGTACACAGATACTCCGGTTCTGTACCATATGCTATTTTGTTCAGATCTAAATTGTCTAACGGAAAACAACCAGGTTATGATTCCTGATATTGCCATTTCTAAGAGGTAAAATTCAGTCTCCCGTGAATATTATCGATTAGCAATTCCAAAATTATAGTTACTTTTATGTCTAAAAGTAACTGATTCATTTCAGGCATCACATTATAAATGAGCGGTTTCTGTTGAGTATCTACATCACAGTACTGCCTCCATTACACATTCCATTGCCACAGGTACTACAAAGTTTAAGTGAAGCATCAGGGACAAATAGCAAATATACTATGAGAACTGAAAAATATAAACATTACACTATCCTAAGGTAATCTTTGAACCACTGTCAAGGGCACTAAGAATATCTTGATGCTAAGAGGGTTTTGAGACACTGGGCCCCGGTCTGGTGCATGTGAAGATTATCAGGGATTATTTACCACTGTAGGGCTATGTAGAAAATGAGAAAAAACAGGAATTATGTCCCATAAGGTCCTATCCTTGGGACTTCTTTCCTCCCTTTGTAGTTCTGTACAAAAATCAATACACCTACCTACCTTTTCATTGTTAGAAAATATTTCTTCATGTTAAGAAATACTTCTTTTTGTCAGGGATGCAATGTTTTTATGCCTTTATTTCCTCCTGACAATGCCCTTACTGTTGCAAGGCCCAACTTCCATACCGTCAGACAATTTCAACCAAATTAAAAATCTCATATCCCGTCCAAGTTTCTAATACCTGGCAGCTAATTCAGTAGACACCAGACTCCATAGGTTCCTTTCTCACCCACAAGCACCAAATTGGCCCTGTCATTCCCGAGAAATCATTTTTCCATATAATTATGCAAGATGCTGTTGTACTGGCCAACACCTTATTCCCCAAATTTCTCAAGTTAATACAACACATGGGAGAGTTAAAGAAACATATGGGAAAAGAGATTGTGTCAATATTTATATCCAAGCTATAACTTTTTCATCCATAACTATTCTTTTATGGTTTCAGCTGTAGAGACTCCATTATGTCACATTTTACTGCCTATAATATTACAGTGTTAAGCTGAACAATACACTGCACTGTATTCTACACTATTCAATGCATCACTCATTGCAAAAGCGCCCACAGCTTTCCGCTATTGTTACACTGCCGGCTTTGAGAACCGCTTCTGATTCCACAATTGCTTTACCCATATGAGGAACTCGAAACCCTGATCAGCACACAGTGTTAAGTCTACTCTGGATCCTGTGCCTGCAAGGGTTGCTGTACCCCGAATCCTGTATCCGCCTCCCTCTTCTTCAGCCCTTCAAGTTTGACACTTTTGCACATCTGATACAGCTTGGCTTCTTTACTTTCAGTGTAGCTAAATGCAATAATCACATCAAAATGGACAACTCTGATTTGATTGAAAGGATTATCTTTAGCTGCTATTATTGGATAAAAGAGACATGTAATGTTTCACATTGACATTTAACGGTTTCAATAACATTGCCAATAAGATACCATGCTATATGTAATTGTCGGTCTGTCATTTGTAATGTCTCACTCTTAGATACATCTTAATATGATCACATCTCTTTGTTACTTAAACTGATCTGCGTTTTTCTCCCAATATATCATTGTACTTCCTTCTAACTTGTATTTGCTTTAGCTGACAATGTTCATACAAAGTGCACTCGGTGATAAATGTGTTAAGTAATCCTATACAGCAAATGTAATTTGACTCCATGTGATTGATGGCTTACTCATAGCTGTTGATGTCTTACCTGGGACTGAAATCCGGTATGATCCGGTTGCATGACCAGGATGTGGATCCCTGTTCCAGACTGCAACCCTTACCCATCTACACTGTCAGTGTTAAGTGTGACAAAGATTCTCTACAACAAGATGGCTCAATTGCCATTAGAATCTATGAGCTGACCTGTCATACAGTTGGCCAGTTCAACACCATAGAAGAAGAGTCTTTTTAGCAAACCGTCAAGGAGTGATGACAGCAATTCTTTATGTTACTGCATGAGGTTTTCTTGATGTTAACTGGAGCACTGACCGTAAAATCAGTTAAAGCTCCTTTAAATTATGTCAACTGTGTGGAAAAGAACATTGAACCAAAAAAAAATGAAGTATTGTACTCTAAATATTTTTGGCTTCACTAAAATGACCAGATACACATAAATATTTTCCCTCACTGTCTTCCTGCCAGTCCCCCAAATTTTGGAATTTCCTATACCATGAGCCATTGCAAAGCTAGAATTGGCATCATGACATTTTGCTAAAAAGTGAACCATCTTGTTGAAAAGAATCTTTGGAACTGATACCGCGGTGATGTCATACTGATATATGACCCTTCACTGACCTATGATGTCATACTGACCTATGACCTGGTACAGACCTGTGCCCTCAGTGGCATCCAGGCTTCCTGCCAGCTGCTCCAGCAGGCGCGCCCGCGCCGCGTTCCTCTTGTGCTTCTTGCCCTCATAGTGCTGCTGGGCCATCAGGGGGTTGTTGAACCAGGCCCCACAAAGGCAGCAGTACTTCCCCGCCTCTCCGTTATTGGCCAGCGGCCACAGGGGGGGCGGGGGTGGCGGTGGCGGTGGTGGTGGGGGCGGTGGAGGGTCTGTGGGCTGTGGCGTAGTCGGGGTGGAATCTAAGGGGTGCGAAAACAAAACAAAACTGATATTACAATCTCAGTGAGAACATGAAATACCGCCCTGATCCCAGTGAAATGGTACAGCACACACAGCTACGCATTTCTGTGAGGGTTTTTTAAAACATGTTTGTACATTAAAGCCTTCGGTGTGTGAAGGGTTTGGGTTTCCACCGCTCTGCACATACCATAACTCGAGACCTGGCCTATTGGATCAGACGCCGGGTCAGGACTAGGCCATCGATGCATGGGAGACTCTCCGACTGACTGAACGTTCATCGAACTCGGTGAAAAAGCAGGGTGACTAAACTGAGGAAGGATAAGTGCCAGCACACAACCTAGTCCAGAAGACATGACAGACTCGTTGCCACAGTAACTGGCACTCTAACAGCCCGCGAGGCCCCCAACAGGCCCTCCATCGCAGCGGTGCATCGATAACCTGCCAGAGCAGGGCAAGATGGGTGGTGGCAGGGGGTCTGGTGATGCCAAACTGAGCCTTCGCTGTCCAAGGCCACATTAACTAGATGTATTTTCAGAAATGTTAAGAAAGCCACACATAAAATGCCATAAAACTTTTACTCTTTTCCAACTTGCATCAAGAGGCACATTAAAACACGACATCTTCTGACCTTCTGCCAAAACGTCAGCATCACAAAGCCCAGTCTAATCAGTCTGCTTTAAGTTCAAGACGTTCTTTGTTTTGCTTCGTTACAAAGTGGCGTATTGGATTGCAGGATGCAGTCTCCTGCTAAGAGCGTACTCCGCCCGACTGGGGTTCATGTGTCACCAAAGCTTTTGTCCCTTCTGTGTAGGCAGAACCCTAATGGAACAGTGACAGATCTGCCCAAGGTCAGCAGGCCTCACTAACAGTGTTACAGTCTGTGCCTCTCCCTCCATTTCCTACTAATTCTCCACCAACAAGGGCAACAGCCTGATTACAACGAGTACCAGGCTTCACTAACTTTTTTGGAAGTAAATATTCAGACATGTTTTCTCTTCTGGAAGCGACTGCGGTTCAGATGGAGTTGAAAGTGGTTGTAAAGTGGCCCTCACGACAGCCTGTCTTGTCCAAGGAAGTGAGAGAAAGGGAGGGGGCAAGGATAGAAAGAAAGAGAGAGAGAGAGACAAAGGAGACCAAGATTGAAGTTCCCCAACTCTGACAGCTCTGCAGGAGAGAGAAATTCTTAATGTGATCCGTGCACAATTGGGTGGAAGTAAGTGCTTTCCACTGAGAGAAGTTAAGCTGAAGACAGGATGAGAGATGAGTCTGAAGTTGAGTTCATCATAGTGGGGGGGGGGGGTGCTCAGGTAATTCGGCTGAAACGCTGCGCACCTCTACTCCAGGGCATCTCCAACACACATCCATAACTGTCACCATCCATGTCCGTCTAACGCATTCTGTAGAGAGCTACAGCTGAAAATCTCATGAAGGTCACGTTCCAACAGTCAGTCCACCAAGTTTCCTTTGAATCTGGATCTAATCTTAGATTTGGAATCGCTCTGAAAGTACTTGGTGTTGTAGGTATATTCATGTAGATTTAATCAATGTACATATATCTGAATTAATAATATATGTGACCGAACAGGAGGCAACTTGTCTCGGTGTAAGGAAAGGCAGTCTTAGGTATGTGCACGTATGAAGGTTATTCAACATATCCTGCATCTGACTACTTATCTACGCCCATCTCCATCGAATGACAGTGTGCGGCTTGGCACATTGTTTCTAACTGTCTGTGTGTCATAATCCAGAAGACGTCGTATTTGCATCTTACAAGACTGAAATTTTCCTGTCATTGCTCTTGTGGGTGTCATCATCCAAGAGCTGGAAACTGGGACAGCTCTTTAATCATCGATGCTGTTTCCAGTCTAACAAGTAACAGGCTCGTGTCAGCTTAGAATTTCTCTTTTTTTTCCCCCTCAAAGCTTAGTTTTAAAATTGCAAAAAAGAACATGCACTTTAGCTATGGAGAGGTGTCAACAGAACTGAATACAGAAGCAACTTGTTCACTAAAAGGAAATTCAATGAAATGAAAATTCAATGAAAATAAATATTTTAGACATTATTTTCATTGTTACTGGGTATTTCATTTTCAGCTATAAAATACTTTTGCATGCCCAAATTTAACAGGTATTTTAAATACAGTGTGATTTAACCATTTTTCTACGAAATGTTTCTACAAAAACCTAAGCACATATTGTACTTCCTTTTACATAACTGCATTGATTCTGTATAGTCCTCACATTTTCAATGTGCAACAGACATTAAATAAATGTTCAATATGTGAAAACAAGTTTGATATACAATGGAAAATGTTTTAAATTCTTATCGTTTGTATATTGTGCATAGGTTCTTATGACCTGTACAGAGAACAAAGGGTGTTTAAACAGATCCCCCTGTAGGCTGCAGCTCTGAAAAGAAAGAAACCTGGTTATACTCATGCACTTTGTAGTGGAGGCTTTTTCCATCTCAGGAAGAGAGGTTCAGTCACTGACAGGAGGTGTGTCTGTGTTTGTGTGAGTGTGAGTGTGTGTGTGTGTGTGTGTGTGTGTGCGTGCACATGTTCTCTATATCAGTTTATCGGTGACACAAAATTATAATTTGCCCTTGACCTTAATCATATTGACCATGGGCAAGTTAAATTCACACTTTTGTGGCCCAATGTCATATTGTCCATGTAAATGATTATTAGATTAAAGAAAAATCAATATGGCTTTGTGAAAGATATGGAACCACTATAAATCTAATCATTATATTGACTCTCAAAAAAATATGACTGCTAGTCAATGTAGCTACAGTATAACAAATTAGCCAGACAGGATTTTAAATTCATTATAATGCTTTATCAAGCGGTAAAATTCACTACAATTCATTTTAAATTGATTCTGGCATATTTCAATTCTCAGTTTCACAGGATGAAATCAAAACATGTGATGTAGTTTGTAAGAAATTGACAGTTAAAGTAAGGTTCATTTGTCTACTTCCATTCATGAATAGTTGAGCTAGCATGTGCCTACTCATATAAACTACAAACTCAGAAAAACACTGTAATATGATCAGTTCCAAGAATTTTTGTGCCAAACAAATATGCAGGGCTAAAAAACAAAGAAATACTTTAGGTCCAGTAGGTAGTAGTAGGTCCAAACAGTCTCTACAAAAAATATTATATAAATCAATATATTTTGCAGCACTTTTTTGATATAATTAATGGTGGAAAAACCAATATGGTCACTTAATGGGTCCTTGAGGCACATTTTTGAGTTGGATCTATTGACACTGGTTTAAAGTACAAGGTCAAACAGGGCATGAGTTGTGATCATTTAAATGTTTGAAATTCAACTTGCTGGCATTGTGCTGCCATCAGGCAAAGTTTCACAAGAATTCATCAAATAAAATTAAAGACTTGGATGACTCTTGGGGCACATACTGTCACCTCCAGAATTATGGGAACCCTTGCATTAGATGAGCTAGCAGACATAAATACAAAAATAACAAAAATAGTAATGTGCTACAATCTATACTCTCAAAATATTAGTATACAAAAATATGTATACTAAAAATCATATTTGCAAATCCAAATGCATTTTTCATATTGAGAATGGACAATCTTCCAACATTTTTCTCATAAAAATAATGTAAAAGTGAAACTAATGTATCATAAAATTTTGGTAATGGAAGAAAAAAATTGTTTCCAAAACATTTTTTGCATATTTTATCCTTCAAAACTACACTTGCTGCCATGCTTTGTTTCAATTCATACAGTTCACTTAATGGAAAAATCAGTATACAGTATAGAGGAAGAAACATGAGTGTAATGAGATCCATTTAGCTGATGGAGGTGCGTTTAAATCTCCACTCCAAAGGGAGAAGCCATTTTTGATATAATCCACTGAGAGGGGAAGCAACAGTGTGTTTAATACGATCCCAGGAGGCTAAGTCTCAGAGGCAAAGCTGTTAGCTTGCATTTATTTAGCTGCTGTCTCTGTTCCTTTCTTAAGAAACACACACTCTATTGTCTCCAAACGGCTCTCTGTCATAACATTCGCAACAGAGGGTGTAATAACACTGTATTTATGTTTCGCACGGTGAGGTCCGCATAACCTTGACCAGTGGGCATTAAATGAAGCACGTCTGACAACCACGGCTATATGGGAAGATCTATATTGTGCGTCATGCGGTTTTTCTCCCTGTAAAATTTAACCGTGATCCACTGTTCCTATTGACCCTGGATGCATAAGTCACACAACAGGGCAAACACTACTGCCAGACATGTTTCTTAAACTCAGCCCACTGCAGAAAATACAATTATTCTCCAGGTCAGATATCATTTTTATTGTATCCCATTTTAAGTGGAGTTATTTACTTTCCAAGTTACAGCTTGTGGAATGAAAAACCTAACTCCAAGATTCTAATCATTCAAATATTGTTTATTGGGTCAAAAATTGGGCCTATGTTCAATTTAATGACAAATGGTGTGTCCATAAATTTGACTGAACCCATTTAAGGCAGCATTTTACGACATTATATTTTTCATCAACTTCAGAGGCTGGCAGACGAATTGCTTTAAGTTTTCATCCAAGGTACATTCTTAAAAAACTTGTTACTCAAAGTTATAGACAAAGTGCATTTTACAGCGATGGATTTAAGGCTTTGAAGTCAACCTCAAAACGAGAATGCCAATTTATTTATGTACAGTGTTACAGTTTTCCTTATTCCTAATGAGGTTTCAGAGTTTCTTTTAAATTACAGGGAAAGAGTTTGAAACACTGTGTGGTACACTTTCTATTTTCACACGCTACAGCAAGAGTCTGCTTAATGACTATATATATTTTCTGTGTCCAATCCCTTTTCAAATTGCATTGGAGATGAACAAGGTAGACTACTAAGCACTGGCACAAGTGTATAGATATGAGTGTAACATAATATGAAAACAGTCACACAATACATTTAATTAATGCAGTGTTTAATTTGACTGTTCTGAATATCAGATCAAAGTCTATGATAAATATGAGGATTTTTATCTTATTCAGCAACTGACAATAAATAACAAATTCAGCAATGTCAGAACAAATGGTACTCTAAATGATTGTGAATGGGAGGTTTGGAGGGGAGAAGTGGGTGTGGCTATGGGGTGTACCTTTAGGGGGAGGGTGTGGCTATGGGGTGTACCTTTGGGGGGAGGGTGTGGCTATGAGGTGTACCTTTGGGGGAGGGTGTGGCCTTGTGACATACCTGTGGATGAAGGGTACAGCACTGGGTATATCTGTGGTATGGCTATTTGAAGTAGCCCAGGGTGGGCGGGAAGGGGTGTGGTTTTGGGCATACCTGTGGGGGTGGGTGTGCTTTGCGGTTCGCCCAGGACCAACCGAACCCTCTTGGCGTGAGTCTTGCCCTGGTAGTGGGACTGAGCCACAATGGCTGAGGTGAAGAACATGTTGCAGAGCGTACAGCACTTGTTTCGGTCGACTTCGGTTTCATCGCTGTCCTGGAATGGGGAGGTGGAGGGTTTAGATTAGTTGCCTGAAAGCTGAGGCACACTGAACTGACAGTATTTTTTTCTACTGATCTGAAACACTAAAAAAATAAAAGATTTTACTGAAGTATAGCATCCACAGCTCCCCTGCCACCAAAGAACAACACAAAGAAAGGCATGATAAAGCAGTGCTACATGTAATTTATTTATTAGTTTATGAGAAACAGATCACTCCTTCTACTGGGAGCCCCACTGCACTGCTTACAGCAATCTCTCCCTCTTTCTGTGAGAGCCAAACCAATGGGGTCTCAGCCACACATGGCATACAAATATTTTCCAACACCAGAGAATCTCTGCCAGTTTAAATAATGGATAAAGTCTGATAAAGTTAAGTTTGGGAAATATTCCCCAGGTTCCCAGAAGATACACAGGTAACAAAACAGAAAGAAAGCAAAAGGATGCCCAAGTGCAAGCGAACAGACACTTGCACACGTGCGCAGTTGCGTGCACACACACGCACACACACACACACACACCACGCAGACCCTCACTGGGTGCTAAGCATTCACCGATGAGTCTTATGCATTAGAAAAGACAAATTTCTGAATTTCTGACCGGTGAGGGGAAATTTGACGAGGGATTGAGTGTACTTTATTTGTCACATGAAGCATGACACATTCTAACACACCACAGGAGGAAGGGCCATTGCGGGTTATGTGCTCAAATGAGGCTCTCGTCCTTGATACTGTGACGCACCCCCCACAAACCCTGGTGCTTGTAACCTGCCTGGAGCACAATGGCTGCCCAGCTCAGTTGACAGACTGCACACTGGCCAGCCACAGTGCCACGCACACTTGAGTGCTAGTCGGAGCTCTTCCACAGTAATGAAGATATTATAGCGAAACCTGACAACTACGGCTGACCATGGCAATTGGGGAAAAAGTATGAAAAAAAATCCTTATGATATAATGTGGAACTTAATAATTTGCACCATGTGCCAAGTTATATTACAGATCAGTAAAGGTTTTGCACACATGGGCGTAAAAATGTTTTATTCGGTTTCACAATTTGTTTTTTCTGTGATGATTTCATTATCAACCAACAGGGGTAAATAGTAATGACGTAAACCACATTCACATCGGAGAGCACTACGCCTAGGAGGTGATAGAATAAACAGCTCCTCCTTCGCTACTCTTTGATCACCTCCTTGATGATTCAAGACAAACATAAATCCAACAAAAATATGTATATCGTTCAAATATGTAGTTCAGTACGGCTGACTGGATCCACGCTACGTGATACATACTAAGATGGCTGATCAAGGTGGTTGATGGGAAAACGGCTTCGACCAGCAGCTCACGCATTGGGTTCAGCCTCACTTTCCTGGTTTTAGCTGGTGTGGTAGTAAATAAACCAGCTGGAGAGATGTAGCTCTGCCCTTGATCGCTGTCCTGTTTCCAAAGGCCGCTTTAACACCTAGTCATCCATCATGGCGCTAAGGATCGTCTGTGGCTGCGTAATGTGGCTGTATTGAGTGTTAAGAGGGAGCTCAAGGTTATGTGCCTGGACAAGAAAGACTTCGGAAATGGGACCTACTGTGGCGAGAATGAATAGTGTGCAGATTAAACTGCACAGCGTGTGGAAGAGGAAGCCCAGGTTTTAGAGAGATAATTGTGGAGTCGGTGACATCGCCATTACAAGAAACAGGTACCTAGACAATGCAGGGGGCGAAGCACCTTCAATCTGTGTTCATCAGCATTCTCTCTGTTTCCACACTAGGCAGCACTCTCTCTGTTTTTGCATTCCGCTGTGCTTTTTTTTCCCCCTGCTTCTGCATTCAGCAGCAATTTCTGTTTTTGGTATTCGGAAGACCTCTCTCCATTTGTGCATACAGCAGGACGCCCTCCGATTCCGCGTTGACCGACACTCTCTCCTGTTTCTGTGTTAGGACTGCTTCTCTCTCTCTCTCTCTCTCTCCCCATTTCCACATACAGAATTAACTCCCAATTTCTGGATTCAAGAGCACCCTTCTCTCTCTCTCCATTCCCATATTCAGAAGCATGCCCTCTCTTTTTCTGCATTCATCAACACTGTCTGTTTCTGCATTAGTGAACTCCCTGTCTCCGGTTCTGCATACATACTGCACTGTCTTTCACTTTGTCTTTCAGTTTCCTCATTCAGCAACACTGTGGTCCTGCATTAGACCTTTCTCCCTCTCCATTTCAGTGTACGGTGATTCCGTCTCTCCCTTGAAAACAGCACTCGATTCCTGCGTCTCTTTCTCTCCATTTCAGTGGTCGGACAGTAGGGGAGCAGAGTGGAGAGAGCGCCAGGTGCGTGGTTTGCCGTCACCTTTATGAAAATGGATGCACTCCTCTACTCTCACCTCAGCTTTCCTGGGAACCTCACGCTCCAGTAAAGTGCTAACATGCACTTCTTGTCTTGATGCTTTGCCCCCATACGCGCCTCCTAAATGTTCCATTTAATGAATGGAGTTAAGTCGTGCTGTGTCCAACCCGCCTCCCCCCTCCCCTCCCCCCACCCCCACCTGCTCTTGGCATGGTGGGCTCGCTGACACTCACTGCTTATGATGAAATATTTATCGCTATTGGCAGATTTTCGCATCTTCGCCACACTTGCTGGAATCGGGCCCAACTGCAGCTTGGCATCTGCCCGCTGCTAATCTCCTCGAGGCTAGCGATGTCTCCTCTCTCCGCTTCGGTTGCATCTCGACTTTACATTTCTGAAACCCAACGGCTGAACTACTTCTGAACTGTCTGCAATACCTAAAAGGCACCTGGAGGGAAACTTTACGCGAGAAAGTAAATCATAGGAATGCATTCAGCCGAATGCATTAAAAATGTATAGTTCAGCCCGATAATGAGATTTTGTTTTGTTTTATATGAGATACTTGGTGCTTGTGCGCTCCATGCTGTAAAATCCTGAGTGGGCATCAACAACCAAGAATGTTATTGCAGAGGGTTGGCCAGATTTTGATTCAGATTTATTGTTGGCCAGAACTATGACCTTTGACCTGAGCAGTGAAAGTGGTTATAACACATTGTCACACTGTTGTTACCTTTCTGTTGTTTGGTTGTGATATGAAAACATACCGTTTGACATTTGCCAGATAACATATGCTAAATAATCCAATCATTTATTTGAGTATTTACCTGAATTGCTTGCTGAAACATGTAGTTATTACATGTAGCTACTGAGACAGACTAAGAATAATTATTGCAGCCAGCTATATTGTACTTGTTGTTCAATTTTGATAATTGCAATGTGTGCTGCTGAAACATTTCAGATTACAACCCTGCGTCCCTTTTCACAATTCATAGTGAAGACCCTGACAGCATAAAGGAAAACATGCTTGTATTTTCGCAAAAATGACCCTCTATTGCTCTAAACTTAGCTTAACATCATTTGAATGCTGAATACAATATCTGAAAGACGAATACAGTTTTTAATCCTAGTTGAATGCGCTTCCAGCATACCTGTCACATTATACAATAGTGTCTTTCTGCATAGTCAATCCTGCTATGCCACACTGTGTTGTAAAATAGGGGAGTTTTAGTAAAATATGTGTCACTACCTCAGGATGAAGCTAGAATTATTAATGAGTACTGAAAAGCTTGTTATTTTCTAGCCTGCCCATATGTTTTATAGTGCAGAAAACAGTGTGGATATTAATATGAATAAATTCTGTGGGTTCTATCAATGGTACTGAGCTGGCTGCTGTTGTCTCTTGTTATGCTTCTACTTTTCATGTCATGACAATTCTCCCTCGGCTGGATAGTATATAATTATATCTTGACCACTTATCAATTATATCAACATCTGCCGCTTCGGACAAGGGTTTGTTTTTGTCTTGGTATTTCTCCAAAGATATGCATTTTTGTCTACGTGCTGCTGTCCACGGAGTGTTTCAGTCCAGGAGTTTCTGGCCAGGGTGTGTTTTTGTCTCACTGCCGTGTTGTTCTCTTCCATGGCTCTCAACGACTATTCTTATTGTAATTCTGCAGAAGTCGGCTTGTTGGAAACAGCTGCTGGCACAACATTTTGAATGTTCAATGGTCCATTTTTACAGGCTGTTGTCTGTTCTTCTCACAAGATAGGCCCACAAAGCCTAGCTTTATCGGTACACCGCAAGCCCTACAAAACAGTTGATATGAAATTTCACCCTGCATACAATGATCATAAATTATAATTACAGGAACCTTTCATGATTATGGCTCCAGGTTTACATTGTATTATAGATTTAAATTAGTTCCATAATTTAAACGTTTACTTGCTCTGTTCTCTGCAATATCACATGCTCTGTTTAACTTGCCAGTTTAAATTATGTTTCCTTAACACTGTTGAATCTGCACTTTCTTCCTTTCAATCCAAAAATTGACATATAGAATATTCACGGTCCTCAGCAATTAGTCCTCTCAGCATGTAGTGTATTGAAACTCCGAAATTATGTTATGCTTCCTTGATTGGGCTTTTGTCATTTCTTCCTTAATTTCAATTTATCGAGTTTTCACCAGCCAAATTATCCAGAGTGCAAATTTAGCCACAAAATGACTTTGAGCTACAATGACAGAAAAGAGGGAAGACGACTGCAGAGAATGTTCCATTCTCCTACTACATCAGTTAGTGTCAGCACAGCCTAAGGAGCGCCTGACTTAAGCGATTACAGAGAGACACAGAGAAGAGCAAATGAGCCCACGGTCAGTGATGTTGACCTCAGCTGCATGTGGCGAGGGGAGATATGGAAGGGTAAACCGTGTGTCATTCCCGGGTCAGTCTGCAGGCCTGGAATGTCACATTGCCACACAGGCTCAAACAGGTCGCCCCATTTGAACTGACGTGCGGCATTGGAATGAAGGGGGATCACACACTTTTTCATCTCGAAGCCCCTCAAAATGACCGCCCTGTGGTCAGCACATGCAACACCAACGATCGGCTGCAATGCAGTTCCTGTTAACGCACTGATGCATGCAACCATGTCTTAACTTTACTGGCATCATATTATGGCTTTATATAGGACATATAACTATTTAATAAAACATTAACAAACAAAGGCTATAGGTAATCGCTAGATGAAAGTAGCTATGACAGCAAAATTAACGCAAAGAATAACATACAGAAGGCACAGTTTACGCAAGGGACAAAACTGCCCCATGCTATAAATGAAGAGAACCATGTTTCTTCCACTTTTCATGTGGAAGAAGTGTATTATGATGGTGAAAATACTGGGCATATAGTATAGTGGCTGCGGGTTCAATTTCCAGGCAGAGCACTGCTGTTGTGCCATTGTACCTTCACCTGAATTACTACAGCAATATATCCAGCTGTATAAATGGGTAATAAATGGTAATAATAAAGGGTGAAAATCTCATTTCATTGTTGGGGGGATAAAATTTAAATTTATTTGAAATTTTAAGACCATTTTTTGGGGGGGGGGGGGGGGCACAATATTGGGAATAATAATAAGCTTCCTATTATCTTGGTATCTACTTAGAACGTCCCTTGTTAGATAATGGTTTTCTGCAAAGGTATTGTTATTTGATACAATCTAATGAAATGGCATGGACTCAATAGTCTCTATGGTGAAACGTAAACTATCTAGCAAGCCAGCTTCAGTAGCTCAACTAGTGAAACGAGCTTCCATTGCTCAACAACCTACTGGGGGAAAAAGTCAGATACTTTAAAATAAAAGTGCCTAGGCTCGTATAAGCTTGCTAGTAGTCAACATTGCTGTGTATGTTCATGTTTCGGGATATAATTCAGTGGAGCGACAAAAATGCACTAAAGAAACAAACATTTTCTGTTCTAATGATCCATAGTTCTGTGCTGTATAACCCAGCTCTTCAGTTTAAAGCTGACAGTAGTACCTTAACTAGGATACTTAATGGATGTTGAGCATTGACGAACTGAATAAAAAATATATAACATTATTCTTTGCAAGTTCACAACAATTTATTGGGGGGTGGGGGTAAAATTGTGCTTTCCCCAGGATTGGGGGGGACATGTTCCTGCTGGGATTTGCGCCCCGACCATGATGACTGTTTAAGTTGCTCTGGATAAGCATAAAATGTAAATGTATATTAGGCGGTTACAGCTTCGCTTCAATTTTAGAATCTGAATTAATAACAGAACCCTATTTATATCTATCACTGGGGTAATGATTCCCCATGAGGGCAATATTGTTTGAGCTCTTCTCTGCCAGAAAAGCCCCCTTCTTCCGTTTGTGTTTCCAGATACCTTGTGTTTTCTCTGTACATTTCACTACTGACTTCATTTTTCTGTGGCTGTACATATAACACTATCTACTGATGCTTGTCATGCGAAATCCATTTGACTTACATGAGGAGGAGAAGAGGTGATGATGTAAAGTTATATTCCCGTAGTGCATTTCCACAGGAGGATTGGGGGGAAAAGTACAATTAAAAATACAATTAGCCACTTTCAACAGAGTAAGGAAGAAAAAAATACGATACAGCTTAATCCCCAAAGTGTTTTCCCTCTGGGGTTGAACTCTCTTCGAATGCAAACCAATTTTGACAGCGAGGAGACCAGTCTGAAAGACAGCAACTCATTAACAACCTCTACGGAGGTGATGGCAGGCAAAAAAAAAAAAAAAAAAAAAAACAGGCTCTTTGGATAAATTTCTCCCTCGGTTTTATTCAAATGCACCCTTTCTTCCCTGCCTTCGGCGCTGTCCCAGCCTGTCATACGCAGCCACTCAGGCTCATTTGCATGTGACCTATTTTGTGAATTATAATAATAATAAAAAAAAAAACCCTCAAAACAGGCTTCATAGCTTTGAATTTGTCTGGCCTCGCCCTTCTTTTCACAATGGGATTTTTGTGTGTTTATCTCTTCCTCTCACTCCCACCATCCCTCTGAAAAATGTTGGTGGGAGTGAGAGATATAAATAAAAAAGTTACAGAAGGATAAAAACAAATCCTCTAAGCAACGAAGACAGAGGAGACTGAACACACCTTTTTTTTCCTTTGTTTGACGACCTGCAGAAAATATAGATTTATGTGGTTACGACAAAGAGAAAAATCATTCCTGTCTTCAGGCTTCTAACGGGGAAGGCACAGAGGCCCGATCCCTCGATTTAAAATGCTCAATCATGGCGTGTGATAGGGAGGCACTCAGGGAAAGAGAGAGAGAGAGAGAAAAAGAAAAAACATGGTAACTTGTTTTTATCTGAGAGAACCTGTGTCGACCTACTTTCCGTTAGTTATCAGCGACAGTCATCCGCTTCTGAGTGAGAGGGGAAAACTTCTCCAATGTTTCTTTGTTTTTTTTTTTACTCACTTGGTTCAGTCCTGTCATGACAAACAGAATTCCAGAGGGGTTTGTCTGGAACGATCGATCTGGTCGAGCTTCGTCCCACAGACAAACACCCAGCCAGAGAGAAATTACTTCACTTTGTGCTGAGAAGAGTTTAAAGCTTGTTGTTTCGTTGTGCAAAACAAGGAATTCAATCACGGCAATTAACATGAGCCCCACAGGTAACGGTGTGTGTCTGAGGTTAATAAAGCAGAGCAATAAAGCTCCCCAGAGAGAGGGATCGGAGAGGCCTGGGAGCCATACCTCTCCATCTAACCAATTTGTTAAAACCAACAATAAAATGAGGGAAAATGGAAAGACAACAGCGTTCCAGCGCTAAAGGGTTATATCATGGTGCAGGGTGTTCTTTTTTGTCTGGCATGGTTTGGGTGCACTCATACATTATCATACATTCACGTTATGGGCAGAAAACGCTGACTATGCCTCGCTGTTTAGGGGCAGTTACTTTAATGTGATGTCTAGCCTCCTGCACATTGCTAACTAGCAAGATTGCAAGAGGTTCTCTGAATGACATGGGTGAAGGGTTTCATGATGGGTATTTATGATGTTTGAAATCTTGACACAATTGAGACATGACAAGAAAACTAATAAACTTGCTAACTAGACAGCCACAATCTAGCACGCAAGACAGTGAGTATGCTAACTAGAAAATGTGCTAATTTACCTAAAGTCCGCAGGCAGAGACATTTGGGATCAAGTCAGTGCCCTGCAAAGTCATATATGACTCCTAATGAATTCAAAATGCTCTTAGACTCAGTGCCATAGCGCCCACAGACCGCACTGGTCACACGTGGTTGCTAAACACATGTGACGTATCATTAGTGATTAAGTTTATTTGCTAACTACCCGTCAGATTTTCTTGTACACTCAATCTGCGTCCATGATTATGCATGGTATGTAAAGTTGTAATAGCTCATTATTAGTCAGAACTGAAGTGCCACTGGGCTCCTTAACTAAAGTTTCTGTGATCGATACTGGATGTGTCCAACTCACTCAGATTTAGCCGCTGAGCCCTTTCACGTGTACTAAAACAATGAAAAAGAACAACAGGGCATCTCCATACAAAATCAGTCTAAAACACTGCAAATGTCTGAGTGATTATTTACATTGCCGTAATTGTTTAGAGTGTGTGAAGCGCCACAATCTGCCTACGCAGCTATAAATATAGCAGCTGAGGGCTATCTCCGAACAGTGACGTAGTAGCTAGTCTCATCTTCACTCACTCCACTCGCCAATTGCCAAGCATGGCGGAGAGGTCTAAATGCTCAAGAGTACAGGTGAGCTCAACCAGAGCTGACAGCGACACTGCCAGATACAATCTTTGGAAAAAAGATGTGGTCTGGAAGCAAAGCAATACTAGCAACCAGATGAAACGTTTGCAGCTGCTCTATGGCATACGTAAGAGCAGTAGAGCTTTCAGATTTAAGCAGGAACTTCAAATTCGCTGGAACATATTTTTTTATTTCTTGAAGTTTGACTACTAAATAAATAATTTAATTATTTAATGTCAAAATGAAAGGATTTCTGTTGACATATTACACTAAATAAGGCAACAGCAATCATGGTATGAATTTTATTTTATGCGGAAAATGGTGCAGGAGAGTATTGGTATGGGTATTGATTAAGTATCTGTATTTTCACGCAATATCAATAGTGATATCGGTATTTATATACTCTTATCAATTCCCAATCCAAATGGCACACAGTGATTAAGTGTTGAGAGTAGGGTGTAGGGACTTGTTCCAAAGTGGTAGGGAAAGAGTTTGGTAAAATAAGGTCCATTAAGTGCCATTTGTGTGGCATAGCTCCAGACCATCTCGGAGCCAGTTCTAGGAGATGGTGACATTCACTGCCCCGTCCCCAACAGAATTATTTGAGAGCGCCAAAATCTCTCCGCTAATGAGCTTCTAATTAGCAGGTCGCAAGAGGAAGAGGCAACAGCTACCTCTTAGCAGTGGCTGAATTTTTTATGGGGCGATTAATCCCCTTCATGGGGTGGAAGTCAGTAATTACAGAAGCGGGAGCACTAAACAGCGGTATGCAGGTTAGCGGTGACAGGGTGAGCAGGCGAGCAAAGGTGTTCCACCTGGGAGGAAGGGGAGCACCTGGTCTATCCCTGGTGACCCCGCTTTCTTGTGGATGAACACAAAAACAGGAGCAAGCAGGTCAAACTCATGGGGACTGGCCTTTTTTTCTGTGTCACCAAAGCTCTATTTTTTTCCCTGCTCACATTTTTCACTGTATTTACAAAAGCAGCTATTAATCACTTCACTCCATATACACAGGCAGAGAGACGATATGGCAGAGAACATCTCCGTTTTAGTTTGCATACTTTGATGATTGCAAAGGGAGGCAAAATTAATAATAATCTGAGGACATATAATTTCTCTCCCGGTGCTTACAGTTCGCTCTCCATTTTTTTGGTATCAACTTCTTTGTAGTGGATTGTCTTAACATTTATTGAAAATTTGTGTCCAATAGAAATGAGGACTTTTCATCCTGACAGCCATTCAATTATGTAACACAAAAACAACAACAGATGCATCGGTCCTAAATTAAGTTTCTAGAAATGTGCCATTGGTGTCGCGATGGTTACTGGTCCAGTACCAGAACAGACAAAGTGTGAATAAGAACATGCCGCAAAGCCTGCTAATTCTCACTGCAGAACGCCATAGCAGGCAATGCCGGTTCTACGGCTGATTATCTTTGCTTCATTTAAGACCATTTTGAGCACTCTTTGGAGGTAAACGCTCTTTGATGTAATTAAAAAGCAGGTGTATTGTGTCAATGTTGGCTATGTAGGCAGCCTGAGCTCCTTAGAGGAGAAGCAGAGGCAAAATATATCTTTATTTGTGTGTGTGTGTCTGTGTGTGTATCATACTATTTCATTGCACTTAAGTCCACCCATGAATAGAAACTGCACTTTTTTAAAACAAACATTACTGTAGTTATTTGTGATACACTATGCATAATATGTTGACAGAGACAAAGAGACTACAGAGACTATGAGAGAAACAGCCTAATATATTAAATGACAAACATGCTATCTTCTAAGTTATGGGTTGGCAGAACATACCTCATACCTATATTAGCACCAAGAGCTTGTGAAAATTTAGGTTACCTGCATTTTGAGCCTCATGTGTCCTTCAGCGTGACAATTCAAACAAATAGTGCACGACGATCAGGACTTGCTCATTTCATCATATACTCTCCGTGGATACTAGCCTAGACTGAATTCATTTATCACACACATAAATACCACGCTGTATTGAGATGGCAAGATGAAGAAACACAGGAAAAAAATGGCGTGAAAGTATACAACTTTGCAACAGTTTGTTTTGTTTATGTGAACGATATCGATGGATATTTAGTTGTGTTTCTATAGATGTGTATAACAGAGGGCAGATGAAGGGCAGCAGGTTAGAAGGACCTGTCGCTCTCCTGCACGCAGCTGCCCATAAGCACAACCCATGAGATGGTGATGTTAGCCAACCGCAGTGGGTTCACAAACCACAACAATTCACTTGAGGGGCCTGAAGTCAAAATAACCAATGCCTGTTTTGATAGCCTGGCCCCACAGGGTTCTTGTATGCATGGAAAATTTAACATTGCGAAGGGCTCTGTCTGTGGGCAAGCTTAGAAGAGTCCTGTATGAACTCCGGATACATGCGGGGAAAATACGAGGCAGGCTGTTAACCGTCATGTAGCCCTGTCATTTTTTAAAGTGGTCAGTAATATACGGACGCAGCACTCAGCTGAAGGAAACAGGCATGACTTTGACAGCACCCTTCCCTCTCTGCTACTGCCTGGGGGCCTAGGACACTCCAAAGGGCACACCAGAGAGAGGGCCCCATTAACTTCCACACAAACTCTGCTGAGAAATAAATGATGAGGATTCAGAGCAACAGCACTCGGCACTATGTGAGACAGCAGGCTGAGAATGGAGATCACTCACCGGATTGTCGGGTCTCAGTCTCTTGGAGGGCGGGCCCCCATCCTCAGGGTGGAGCATATAGAAGAGCCGTACTTTGTTGGCATGTTTCTTGCTCTACAGCGGGAGGGAACATGACACTGAACATGGCAGCTGACAAAGGACACTGACCATACACTTTGCTGGTCTGCCTAAACGTGATTAAAAGGCGAAAGAATCTGCTGACCCACAACACTTATTGGAATGAAAGATTTTCATGACGAAACATTATAAAGGTATCCGCTATGAAGGTGACAATGGAAAGAGAAACAAGGAAGGATTATCATAAATAGGTTTCCAAAGCATACACATTGTAGCATTTCTCTACCACTTTGTCTACCTTTCCTGTCACATATATTGATCTGGCTTGTGTACTGTTTAATAGATCATCCTTTATTCTCAACTGTTGGGTTATTTTTTAAATAGATATATTGCTGGGGAAAAAAATTAATCTGGGAGGAAGAAATACATTTGGGGGTGGGTTCATGCAAATCTCCTCCCACTAACCCAGAAAAAGGAATGATCACTGTTTCTTTTCATTTAAAAACAGCCAATCCCCAGGGCACACCAACATTTCTTTATTTTTACAGTATTTTACACATATTTTTACACATAAAAACATTAAGTAAATCAGTACATATTTTCATAATGCAAATAGCTTCTATTAATAATTGCAAAGTTTTTTGCATGAAATATAACACTGCTTGTGTGCACATGCGTTTGCTATATCGATACAGGAGTACTTCACCCAGAGGTGTTTGTCAGTTAGTGCTGATTTCCAGCTGAGCTCTTTACTATGCAGGTTAGTTTAAGCTGTTGAATAACGACTTGCCTACTTTGCACACTTTGAAGAGAGAGCTAAAAGTCAGACGTTTCTTAAACTCATTTTTGTTTGTGGGTGTATGCGAGTATTTAACTCTAAATAACTGCGGTTTAGCTAATTAGCTGTGGTAGACGTATCAGCGCCAAATACTACTAATCCAGGATTAGACAGGACCAGAGTTGAGAAACACTGCTGTAAATTATTCTGATATTTGCCCCTTTGCCTGTCTGACTGGCGGAAACTATTTTATATGCTTCCATGTTGTAAATTGACTTATGGTGCAGCATTCAGCTGTGAAAATACAGTAGCCTTTGATACAGTGCCTTGGGGCCTTCACACCATCCGGCATACCAAAAACCTGCCACGAAACCTGCGATAGCTGCATTTAACACGTTTCACTCATCTGCGGCTGGCAATCTGTTTCGGCTGCGGGATGACACCAGCTCTCATTTGCATCAGTTAATGAGGGGACTGTCGGCTCTGTGCTGGTTCGTGTTTGGTGAATGGCGAAAGGGATGGTTTGCGGGCTCCTTTCTGTTTGCACTCTCCCCAGCCTTGCTTTCGCCAGCGCAGTGATGACAGAGGCTCACTGCTCCATGAGCATATTAAGAAGGCATGGCTTTGATTGGATTCATGAATAATTAAATATGTATAACTTCCATTCATCTGAGATTTGCGTAATTGCTTAATGATGGATATTACTTTAATCAGTTGGCTAGAGGACTCATTTTGGATCAAGCAACCTTAAGAATATTCAAATAACCAAGCAGTGGAGAGAATTACAGCATGATATAATGGCACAAATAGTCATACACAGACATGTTTGCTTGACTCCATTACGCTACTTCACATGAAAGCCCCGAAAACTCCAGTTGACACATTTACTTCACTCTAATCCACTTGAGGGTAATCAACTGCCATCTACTTTTGCAGAAACATAGTCTATTGAAATTAATGGTATCCTTCAAAACATAAAGTACAAATTCCATATTGCAGTGATATGCCCTTTTCTGAGTTCGCTAGATGCTGTTCTTGATGTGCTGAGCCACATAATGACTGATAACAGAGTGCAACATATCTGCAAAATTGGTATTTTAAAATATTTGGGTAGGGGCTGAATATTAATTCTTGAGGAAAATGGAAATGGGCTACAGAGTCACTTTGATAAAGGGAATGTGTTTCAGTACTCATAGGCTTTTTACAAACAAAAAATGAAGGCATTTTAGTTCAAAGAGCTCTGCTGCAATGATAAACAAATTATTTAGCTTTGGTGAGAGAGAACATCAAACAGGCCCGTGAGAAGTTTATGCCCGTCTGTAACTGACATTGCTGAACTGAGAGGGAAATGATTTGTTTTCGATCTCAAAGCATCGTTTTCACGCCGCCTTTCCAGGCAGAGTCAAAATGCTTATGTAAGCATTTATTTTGCAAAGCACTTAATTTTACTAACTAAACTCAAACAGTTCATATTCACAGTGGGGCCATTAGCAACTCTTCTATCTTGCCATGTCCTGTGGACACGAAAAGGAACTTGGAGATCTCTGACCCCTGGTGTGACTGCTGATTTCTGCTTGAAGGGAATATTCAATCTTATGTTCACGCTATGGGTCTCCTTTGTTTCTCGCTCTGAGGTTCAAACAGCCCACATCACGCTCTGCGTATCAACTGGCGGAAATTTCCAAAAAATAAAAATAAAAACATTTTAGGTGTATGTGCTGTGACTGCAGTACTTTTCGGTGTGAAGAGACGGAGCAGGTTTGATGCGCTGCATACTTTGTTGCGCTGCTCTGTGAGCTGTTCCGCGTTCCCGTGGATACGGCAGGTTGAGCCCAGCCAGCTGTATTTTCAAAGTCACTTTCACGGAAAACCCTGACTGAGGCAAGAAGAGAGGGCCTGTGTTTGTATCTGTGCGTGTGTGAGAGAGAGAGAGAGAGAGAGAGAGAGAGAGAGAGAGGGAGAGAGGTGGGGGGGGCATGATACAGCAATAAGAATACAAGTTACTGATTGTGTACCACAAATAGGTTGACAGAGGAAAGGATTATTTCGGAGCATTTTTGCATTTTAAAGACAGGCACAGCGTATACGTGTGCGCATATGTGTGGCTGTCAAGACACAAGCGAGTCCAAACACTAGTTTAAACAAAGACCCCACATCCCTCTGACAGAAGACAATACCATGCGTGCTTATTGTTCTTGATTGTACCGTTCGGTGTTTGGTGGATCGCCTGGGTGGAGTGGGGGAGCAGGCAGCTCTGCTGGATGCCTGGAAAGGTGTGAGAGTGTAGGGCCATGTCAAGCAGTGTGAACTGAGGGGGAAGGCGAAAGGGTGGCTGTCAGAGGAACACGTAAAAGGCCATGCACGCAGGACGGGGTGTTTGTAGATGTGTGCGTCGGCTCGGGGATAACAGGAGAGGTGGAGACGAGGAGATAGGGTAGGACGGTAAAAGGAAGTGACTGTCCCGATATACAGGAAAGAGGGGCCGCGTGCGTGATTGCTGTTAGGGTGGAGCTCACGAGTGAATGAAGCGGAACTCGGCTTAATGAGAGCGAGCCGACTCCTCGCTTTTCGCCCCCGTGTCCGTGAGCTATCTGTCAATGTATCAGACCGCAGCCTGCACACACACATACACGCTTGTTCTCACACGTACTCTCCCAGACTTCCAAAAAGTACATTAAAGTCCTCTGACGAGTGAGGGAGTTGGCAGGCAAGGCGAGTGTTATTACTTCTGATTCCCAGCGGAGGAGATCTGATGGAGGCTGCAGAGTGACAGCCGTGCATGCTTCTGTTATTGCAGATTTACAATTCTGCTCTCATTTCGATGAGTCCCCCTCCCTCGACTCCCCCTCCCTTCAGCTCTCCTGGGATGGCACTTAAGAGTTGGGTGCAGACACTAAAAGTGCTCGAGGTTCAGTGTGTGCTCCTCTCCAGCTCAGACCAGCTCCCTCTTAGACACCTCTCTGCACTGTCACAACATGAACTCTGCTTACCCCCAAAATGTCTGGCCAGTGATGGGCATGCCCTTTCCAATAGGACCCCGAAATGACCTTCCCAGTCAAGAGTGTAGAATAATATGATTCAATCTGGGGATTGTTTATTATTGAAATACCAAACTGTAGGATTTTCAAGCCCCATGTCATAGTGCTGTTTTGTTTTACACCAATGTTTATTTTAAAATGTTTATAAAAGTTGTTTTGGGTGTTTTGACTGTTATGTAGAAAACAGACAAAACAAACGACAGCTTCTTGTTAACGATTCATTTTTGACCGAAATACCGGATTGATTTTTTTGAGGTTATTCATTATCAGGGTGGGTTGGACATTTAGTGTGGACCTCTCTGTGCAAATTCCTATACTCTACAGGTTGGCACAGGCTGGTGATGAATGCCAAATGGTGGGCGTCTTTGACGACGAGTGACTGAATTCGCTGTGAATCGATGACACCCTGCTGAATCACAAGGGTTGTGTTAGAGTGTCAAAACTGTCTACTCCATCAAGAGAGGAGCGATACATATCTGTACACTACTCAGTCTATGCTATACTACCATGAATACAGTTCTTGAAAGAAGAAATCAGCCTTTTGAAGAAATTGTCCACACAAGTCCAGTCTGCATTAATTTACATAAACTGGCTTGGAAGACCGAGAACCTAATGACAACGGTGAGCTAAATGCACTTCTGTCCTTCTTGTCTCATTTGTTAATCTACTAATTGCAATACTTTGTAAGAACTGGAAGACTAAGTGAAACGGTTAAATAATGCAAAGGGATGACTCTTTAATGATCACTTATTAAGTTACTTACTGTGTGGCTGTGAGTCCTAGGAGAGGTGGACTAAATTACAGCCCAAAATACAAGCTATTAAAAATACATGAGAAAATTAATCGGGGACTCTATGTTGTTTTTACCACACGCTGTTCACTTGAGTGATACACCATTCTGGACTGATTAAGAATATTAGTTTCTGCGGTCTGGTTTCTGAACTCTTTCTTGCATGCAGATGTGCATGCGGACATGCCAGCCTGTTTGTGCATTTGTGTGGTGTGTGTGTGTGTGTGTGGTGTGTGTGCGTGTGTGTGTGAGTGAACACAGCAGTTGTCTCACCTCATAGTGTGCTACACGCTGAGACTCAGAAATAAGCTGGGCATTGCAGATGTTGCAGTAGGTTTCAGTGAAGAGCCCTCCGTCTCCAACCCCTGCCGATTTCATCTGCACACAGAGAGTAGGACACAAAGGAAGAGAGAAGGAAAGACAGACAGAGGGAGAGCGACATTAATGACAATAATATCAATGGCAGCCCAGGGTCAACTGCACAAGAGTAAATGGGAAATGATATGTAAAATGAATACCAACCATAAACTGCTAAGTTCCAGTCACAAAACTCATCTAAAATTCTTCTTAAAATGGCAAATCAAAAAGCTTTTGAAAAAAGGCACAAGCACATCAGTATCTGGACTATTGTATACATATAGTTTAGTCAAAGATTGCTTCAGTTAATGAAAAACTGACAAACATGTTAAAACTGGCAGCCCTTCGCAATAAAAGCTTTTAGCTCTGAACATTGCTGGACCATTTCTGACCATTATTGAACCCTACTTTATAATTGTTGGCACCGATTTTGACACGCTCTGTTGCAGTAAACTTTACATTTTTTTCCGTACAAAAAAAGCAAGGAAGCATTGTCACAGTTACAGCCTTTTTAAAAAAAAATCTCCTGTGAGTTGTTTCAGATTTTTCAACAGGATGCAATTTTTTGGATGTGGTAATTGTGTGGTGTTGTCAAAGGAGAGAGGCCGTTGAGGGTGGGGTCGTCAGTGGGCGAGGGGAACACTGTCCATGCAACTAAACCCGGGGCTCTAAACTGAATCTGGAAGCAACCAGAGCATTCTTAACTGTTACACCTCTTAATATATTATTTAAGTGAGGGGAGTTCAGTGGCTAAAATATCTCACTTGCAGCCTATGAGGTCTTACAGGTGGCACTATCATAAATAGATCTTGTGTGTTGTCCAGTTCTATAGTACTCAGATGTTCCCCCTAGCGGAACAGGGTCAAAGGTCTGAAAGCAAACAGAAGGGGTGGTCATTACCGTTCTCTACCTGAGTCAGGAACTGAGGATCACACAAAGTTCAAGCAGACCAGATTTCGAAACCGCACACAGAACACAACACACAATTAGCTACTCGTTACTTGCTGTCGACCCCGCGGTGATCGGGAACAAGCTGAACCCACTAATTAGCTTAAAAGCATGTTGTAAGAATAGAAACTTCCTTCATTTTCAAGCTCATCTGCCGAAATAGCTCTGGTACATCATTTGTGGAGAAATAAAAGCTCAAAAGAGAAGTCAAAGGTTAACGATTTCCAATTTCATACAACACCATAATACAAATTATCTGCTATCCTCCTGGCTGTCCCATGAATATAGTACCACAGTTAGAACTCATAAGGAATGGATTTTCTTCACTTTCAATAACATCTATGTGGTTCATGAATACAGATGCTTTTGCTGCCTTTTATTTATTTTTTTAAATAAACTTATTTTTCCAGTTAGCAGAAAATGTTTTTTTTATACAAAGTTGCACTTAGGTTATGTGAGGTTATGGCGAACAACACAGCAGCAACATTTTAAAATTTCATTTCATTTTGCCAACCCCAGATCACCGCTTTCCAGCTCAGCTGCAATATGGAGGTGATGCAGGTCTACATCACACTCTTTCCACAATCAGAACATGTATTAAAATACATAAAATTATTACCTGTATTTATTTATTGTGCTGATAAGTGAAAAATGCAAATGTTATGGAAATATTTTGTTTAAAAGTTTAGCTATAACTCAGTAAATATTTTACTTGAAATTACAGAATTATAATCTACAATGCAATCACTCTGCTCCTCACATCCATAGAAACACGGCCTTTCGGGGAGAATATGGCAAGAGAATAGAAGGGCCATTTATTGTAATTGCACAGTAGTTTACATGATAATTGCACTGAGGGAGAAGGTGAAACGTGATGATGTGTCACTGAGGTCATGTGATACAAGCTGACAAGGTAGACGGAGAGGGCACAGTAACATTTCTGTGATAAGAGGATTGAAGTGAAGAGTCACAGATCTACTTCTGTTGTGCTCTCTCCCTCTTTTTAAATGTTGATCACACACACACACAAACACACACACACAGGAGATGGAGTTTGAATTTCACAGACTCTGAAAACAAACAAGCAAAAAATCTTCCTGTCAGTTCAATATGGACTTCCATATTGCTTTCTGCTTGAATCTTCTACAGTTATTAATAACTTCTCTCCTTATATGTATACTTAATGACGTTAACTTGACTGACTGCTTATGTCCTAATTAAGAATTATGAATATATATTTTCCCCTCTATATTATGTCATATGTATACATAATGTCCAGCTAACCAATAACAACAAAGGCATGTAGCATTTCAGCCAATGTTTAAATGTTTCCCTGATTTCAAAACATTCCGTATCCAGCCATATTCCTCTGAACGGAAGCAATTCCAGGGGTAGAGCAAACCAGAATAAAGAGCTTTGATCTTGATTTTGATCTCACAACCACCAATGAACAATCGATTCTGAAATGAGGTTAATGACAAGGGTCAATAGTAGCCAATCTGTGAAGAGGAAAACAACCAGACATCAATATGGTACATTGTCTCTCCACAGGCAGGGATCTCTCAGGGTAGAGCTGGGCTCAAAGTCTTTGGTTATTCAGGGCACTGGGTTAAGGATGTGGTGGTGCTGAAGCCTAGGTGTTCTCTACTACAGTTTTCTACTCACCCCCCAAAGCCTTTATAAGTATTCTAACAATTGTACTTGCATTCAATTAGTGAAAGGAGAGGACAACACTCAAGGTGAAGTTCTCTAATTGAAGAAAGTGCTTATGTTTTCAGATCATTAACTCCGCCTGCTCACAAAAAAAAAAAAAAGAAATAACAAAAATTGAAGTGCACACACACACACACACACACACACAAACACACACACACACAGGTGAAAAAGCTTTATCCTTCAGTAGCCCCCCAGGGTGCACCAATCTTCCCATATGACAACAGCCTCCGTGAAGGTAAAAATGGGGCTTACAGCTTTTGATTTGTGGCTTTAGTGACACAGACGTTGACTGTTAGGTCCCGGGGTGACAGGGACACTTCAGACTAGTGTGACTGACATGGTGGATTATGTACCTTAATAATGCCCTCACATCACCACAACAAACCCGGTATAAAGGCTCCAACTCCTGAGATCTATCACTTTTTTCCATTTCATACCTCTGCTAGTCTTATTGCTTCTAATTCCTAGTGGATCTTTCTTAAAGGTGCTGTCCAGAAACAACTTACCTAAAAAGTGGAAGAAATAGTTTCCAAAGCACAAAACTCTAAACAAACTTTCAATTTACGTTTGTAGAATTTATAGCTTTTTTGTAATCAGGTAAGTTATGCTATACAATTTCAACAAAAATATGGAGTTGCCCACTCACTCAGGCTAGCAGGCCTTTCTCACTACCTAAGGGACTAGTTGGTAACCAGCAATATTCTCACTGTAAGTTCTGTACATTATTTGTCTTAGTTCAGGGCATGGTTGAAGTACATATCCACATAACACATACTTTTGACAGACATGAGGATGGATAAGCAATTCAGGCCACATACATGGTTGTTATGAAAGCCTGTGCCACTTCACACACTTCACACACACACACACACACACATGCACACACACAGACACAAGCGCACCCACGCACATGCACACACACAGACACAAGCGCACCCACGCACACAGACACATGCACAAACACACACACACATCCTCTTGCTGTAATCACATTCCGCGAAAACTCCATCTTCAAAGGAGCCGGGAGACTGTGTCGGATTTATTTGGGTGAATGAGGAGATTCGGATTCATCGGCCTGCCTTGCAGGTGGTCCCTTTGTACTCGTCCGTCTTCCTCTCCTTTAAGGATTAAAGTGCCAGTCTCCAGGGCTTTGAAAGAAAAGACCTGGCATCACACTCCCCCAACAACCATCGGAATATAAGGTCCACAGAGCAGTCAGGCTGCGTGCAGGAGAAGGTATTCATTCCCTCCAGCCTCCTTGCTCAGGCTCATTACTTAGGAATAAGACTCAATGCATGCTGGAAATTCTGAGCTAAATGCTAACATAACAGCTTGGTACAGCATGGCACACCAGGTCTAACTTCTGGGGACTAGGGGCAGTCAGAACTGTTCTTGGAGCCAACTGGTGTCATTCCCAGGGCTGTTACTATAATTCCTGGGGGCAGTCACGGTGTGGGTCCTGGGGGCTGCCATTGTACTGGAATGGGGTGAGCTGAACCCTTCTACTGCATGCCAAAGGGTGCTGCAGTGCTCTTGTCACCTCCACCTGACTCATGCTACAGAGCCCTGAAAGACGGGATACGCCACAGAAAGGGCGAGGAGCCAAGAAATAAGGGGTGAGGAAGGGGAGAGGAGGGGTCTAAGAGGGAGCAAGAACAAGTTATTTCTGAGACTCTACCAATTACAAAATACAGCAGAATCTCATAGACATGAACCCCTCTGAAGAAGGGTGTTTCAGATCCTGAAGGGTCTGGACGTGTTGCAAGATCTGTTTCATTATAGTCCTAGTGCTGAGGCGTTTGACCAGGCAAAAGTACCTAGTTCAGTGTTAGGGCCCATCGAAGACCTGGATTCAAGCATTAAAGATCTATATGCAGAGCAGCTGGTGGAATCTTCGGCACTATACTCTCATCAGTAAAATTAAAAATGCATAAACCTGGAGAGGAAAGAGATCACAAGCTTTCCTCTCAGCCCTGATCACAAAGCAAACCAAGCGGTTTAAACTCTCTTTGTCTCTCTGTGAGGTTCAATCATTTATGGACTTGAGGGTGTTCTGCTCTGCTGTGTTGGTTTTGAAAATAACCACGGTGCTTTCTTCTGCTCCTCTTTTTTTTTCCAGAAAGACAGCACAAGCAATTATATGACTGGTTTCCAGCATGTGTATTTTACTGAGAGAAAGGCCTTTATACTTATTGATAAGGATGGGACAACACTGCTAATCGATGAGTATTCTTAACCTCCAGACTTTCCGTAAGCTTTATACACTAATCCCAGCACACTGGAGCCCCACTTACAGTAGATTACCAGTCATAAAACTAATTAACTAGACATTCATTAATCTATTTGCAAAGCACAAATGGATGCATCTCACATCAGAATGTCAACCTGGTCACATTCATAGTACCATAAGGCAAAGACACGTAAATGTGATGTAATGAGGGACACATTCTAAAGGACGGGATGACAGTGCCGATTAATGAGGAACCAGTGTGGGTGCGTTCGCAAAACATTACTGCACTGTGTGTTTGTGTGGGTGTGAGTGTGTTCACGCTGCACTATTGCAGTGTCAATTGCATTCATTAATGCAGTGTGGTTTTATACACACTGCAATTTCTACCCGCAGGGCTTAAGTACAGGCTGCCATACCGAGAGCTGTCAGCCTATACTGGAGGCTACAGTTTCACCCCAAAAAATTCCACATCACATATTTCTGCCACCTTCCTCCTGATTTCTTACTGTGGTCAGTGACAGAAAGATAACAGCCAACCGTCCAGAAAGTGTGCATCCTGGAAGCAGTTTATCCAGACTCCAGTTCTCTTCCATAAGCATTATTGGCATGACAAAACATCTTCTGAGTGTTGCCAAAGAAGTACAATGCTGTTGTAAAAGAATAGTAGGACAGACAATCCCATTATGATGAGAACAGAATGTCTGAGAAAGCATGAATTCATCAAAAATACTAACATGCCCGAAATATTGAATAGAGCCGCCTCTTGGGTGATTGTGCCTCCATATTTCAATAAAATACATGGTGCTGCAATAGCTGTTTGTAATAGTTCCAGATGTTATCTTTAAGCTATTTGTATTTGTGACGGTTATGTAGAAAATGCAGAAGGCTGTACAGATCAATGTGGCTTCGCCCTGCCAGACTCACAGGAAAAATTGTGTTTTTCACACCATTTCTTTTCAAAGAAGAATAATAGTGTCATGGTTATCCAAACCCCCATTTGGACACTAATCTTTCATCCCTGCAGATAATAATTTGCATCCCTACAAGAAGATGCAACCCATTTGACTTCAAATCCTATTGTCTATCTCTGCATCATTTATTACAACATTAATTGTTTGCGCTACGCAAGAGAGGAGCTTTACTATGCTTGGGGCACTGTATAAAATTAATTTCCATGGGTAATGGACCCAAATTGAAATGTCTGGAATCTAATAAGTCCCACCCATGGCACATTTCCTCATTAGTGTTGATTCCCCAGTCTAGTTTCAAGTTCCACTACTCCGGTGCTATTTTTAACAATCAAGGTAGAGAGCTCAAAATATGGTGTTAACATATTTGTTATAAATAAGCTGGTGCATTTGCAAGAAGTCTGTGGAGGAGGGAAACCAGAAACCTTTTTTTATTACAACTTGCCGGGTAATCTGTCTTCTACAAAAAAAAGGAAAAACTACTTTTTGCTGCATGTATTCCATGGCACCTGATACCAGTGGGTTCAAGGTGGCATTGCCAATATTCTGAAGGTGATAATTTAAAATCGCTCTTTCTTCAATTCAGTTGTGCTAACACTATGTACCAAGTGCTCAGACAGAGTCCAACAGAGGCCAGAGGTCTTGGTTAGGACAGCGAAATGGAAAAAAATATAGTACTTTGCTGAGTCATTGCTTCAGTTATCTTTATTTTCGGCTTTACACATGAATTTGTTTTGCTGTAAAACTGCACTGTATAAATGAATTGTTTCTGTTTTCCCAGTCCTTTGGTCCAAAGTGAAAAAATGGAGGTAGATTTACTCCAGCGCAAGAGCAGGGTATGGACATTATGGTTTTGATAATGTCACTGGAACCCTGTACATAGACCCTTAACTTTTCTTAGGACCATTGTCCTAATTGTCCTTCTGACTGAATGGGCTGTGTAAAACCAGCATGACTTCAGAGGTGCCACATGAAATTTTGGTTATTCGAAGAGTTCCACTGGGCCCCCTTACTCAGAGCCAGAGGTCCTCTGATGAGAATGGAAGGTTCTAGCACAAAGGCATGACTGGGGTGGTAAAGAACCAAAGCCATCCCATCGCTATCCCAAACAGAGTGAGGGGGGAGAGAAAACGAGCGGGTAAAGATTGAGACTGAAAAAGGAGAGAAAAGGAACTGGGGGGGAGGAAATGAAAGGAATCAAGGCAGAGATGGAGCGTGAAAGAAATAGAGAGGAGGAGACAGAGGGATCCAGAAAAGGGAAGAGAAAAAAGCAAGCAAGGTGGAGAGATGTGTCAGAAGGGGAGGGAACAAGGACAGAAAGCATGACAGAAAGAGCGCTAAGTGATGAAGGGTGGTGGTGATGGTGGGGGTGTGTGTGTGAGCTGTTAGTTCACACACACCTTGTTCAGGGGGAGATATCCAGCTCCCTGGTCTGAAATGATTTATACCCTATTCATTATTCAGTTAGTATTCATGAGGTAGACCAAATACCACCTCCCTGTGGCCTGCCTTTTGCTCCATTTCAAAGCGTGCCTGACGCTATCTGAAAACAAACGCAGGCTATAATTGATTCTTACCACCAACAGTTAAAGGGCTGCACGGATTAACTGCTTGCTTAAATTGGATGGACCAACAAGCACAAAAAAAATATCCTTACATCAATCATTTTCCATGTGCTTAAATATGAATTCTGTTACCACATACCATACTTTCTTTAAAATGGTGCATATTTATGTCTTGATAATCAGCATTGACCCTACACATATTCTCATAATGGGCTCTGAGACCATTTTAAAGATATGTCAACCACAGTGTAACAAGCTTCTAGCTTCGAAGATCATGAAGAATGGAGTCACACAGAGCCAAATATTAGTATTAATATTCATATATCAGCAGTACTGGTATGACAGAGTTGCTCAGTACAACACCACACTCCTAAATCGGACGAAGCAAGGACAGACCAAGGAGACGGCTTTTAAAAGACGGCACGATAAATGCTAGATAACAACAACCTTTGTCATCTCTTTTTCTTTTCTATTCAGATATGCTTGCACATCACCATTTTACGGTACAGTGTGTTTTTGGATGCTGCTTCTTGTGACCTTGAAGGGCAGTGTGGTGCAAGCCAGGGAGCAGAGTGCGCTGAAACGTTTACCCGTGTCCAGCCGCTGTGAAATGGATTGTGAATTCAACCCTCTCTGGTTTAGAAACAGCCCAAGGATTGACTTGTGTGAGGCACCAAATGTTGGATATTGACACCCAGGTAGTTCCAGGTGGAAGGCTGGAGGGAGGGGGGGTAGACCCTGTGCATTGACAACTGTACAGTGTTAATTTTCATGGTGCTGAGTGAAGCATGCACAACTCAGTGATACCATGTGAAGTGGCAATTATTTCTTGATATTAATTGCCAATGGATGCTGTCACTACCTGCTCTGCATCAGTTCTGCTCCTGTGCCTCTCGTCTATATTGGTTATGAAATGCAAGAAATAGGACTGTATTATGAAACTATTTCAATTGCATGCATTATTGAACAGAGTGAACTGATTACCTATCCTGTAACTTTCTGAAAGCAAAAGACGTCAAATCTCTAAACTTTCAGTGGCGTCCTGGAATTGGCTGTATCGTCAGCACCAACAAAACTGACAGGTTGACCTGTCTGTGTTTGCTACTCTATAGCAACAATAAGTAATGAGGGAAAACCCTAGAGTACAATTGTCTGTGATTGCTATATTCTTTGGCTAATGATGATTTTGTTTAGACCCTGCTGTTCACATTTTGTCCTATCTTATGCTGCTTACCAATGGAAACAGAATGGTTTTGTGCAAAATTGTCTTCCAGTATCTTTTTACAGCTAACACATGAGAGGAAGTAGGGCAAGCTTGTGTTTACTATTGTAACTTCAGCACCCAGACTATATCTGATTTTTAAAAAGTCATACTGCTGAAAATTTAAAAACTGTTGAGTGAGCTGTGACATATGTGTAAAAGTGACAAGATTAGGCTTGATGGTTTTCTCACAGATTTAATAAATTATGCATACAGTAAAGTTATCTTGCTGGCTACATGCATTTGAGGGGTACAACTAACATCAGCTTTTTTCAGTTGACTGTGCGAATAGAACCATCTGAAGCCTGAAAAATGCAAGACACAGAAACAGTAACAGAGGGGATGAGAGTGTGCTGCTGTTTCTTTAGCTACTCTGAGTTAGTAGCAAATAGATTTTTTCAGATTTGTATGCATTACATTTTACCAGTGATAATATAATTCCCCTTTTTCAAACTTCACTCTTTTTGGAAAAAGTAAATCCAGTTTCAGGTGGTAATCCAGGTTATGGATAAATTGCCGAAGCTGTAGTTCTTTGTTTACTTTGTATATAATGGCAAGGCTCAAGAATTTGTGGGAGATAACATAATCTTTCCTCATGACAAGTGTATAAAGTGTGCTTGTCCCACAACTGAGTGACACATTTAAGCAAGCATTACAAGTCAGGATTTTCCATAACCAAAATGAAAAATTAATGCATTTTTTGAAACTTAAAGGAAAAAAATGGTATTAATTAAAAATTAAGAGCAAAACACATTTGGCTGGACAGAAGAAAGGCCTCTATTTTTCCTCTAGTTATAAAATAACAGTTGCATTTAGGTCTCTCTTTGTTCCTCATTTCCATTTATGCCCCCTTATTAGAGGCTGTTATTTGTATATTTAAATAAATGAATAGTTGCTACTAGCACACATTTAATTTATGACTTTGCAGAGAAAATAGGCTGTGTGGTGATGCATGACAATTACAGCGTCTCACTGCTAACATCTGAAAACACAGCGCACCCCTTGTTTTTACCATAGGAAAGAAAACCGCAGAAATAGAATACAAGTTCAACTGAAAGGGCAACTTCCAAGAATAGCTACAAAACAACTGCGACGGTGATTTAATGTTGTCTTCAACAGCAAACATTAATTCGTAACTGCTGAAGGGTGACAAAAAGCAATGACCTTGTTCGGGGAACCTGTCAGTCACATGTCTCTTGTTTACATACATGTGCTAATAAAGTAAATCTAAAATTGATCCTCCTCGGGGTAGCGAGGAGATCAGTGTTGGAAATCAGCAACCCAAGGCTCCTTCGTTTCCCCTTGGGAGCACGAGATCTTGGAAGTCCACGTGCAGCGACAGTGAGGGCCACACGTCGCCAGTGGGGGCTATAACTGGCTTTTAACAGCAGAATCTATGATGTATAAAATGAGTCACGACACCTGCTGTGCGTGATGCCGCATTGAGGTCCAAATGTGCCAAGATGCGCCGGCTGGCTTAGGACCGACGCCGCGTCACAGGGCGCTGGCACGGGCCCTGTCACGGCCGCTGATGCGATCGCGCCGGAGGAGCCGGCTCCAACTCGCTGTGCTCGGGCACCTCTGCAGCTCAGGTGCGCGTCGTGGCCAGGCACGACGCAGGTGACCGCGGGGTCTGAGGAACGGGAGAGGTGGCACCTGCCAGAGCTGGGTACAGCACAGGTACGGATGAGGGGCCAAGCATGGCTCAGGTGTTCACAAAAGCTGGAGACGACGGCAATGCTTGCAGGTTTCAGGCACCTCTCAGGAGCCCATGAGGGCCACACAGCCTGTAGATGCCTACGAAGGTCTGGACACGCGCCACGACACAACCTGATCAAACCGTCGGGTCCAAATGAGACACCAGGGTACACGAGATAACAGGAAGAATGCCATGCCATTTTTAGACACACATTTCCCGTGACCTGAAGACATCACATGATGTTACAGACCATCAAAAAGAAACAAGAGGCCGAGGAAAAGATACATTAACTGCATTGAAGGAACCAAAGGAAAGGTGCATGATGTGTGTGTTAATTTTGTTATCGGTACACTAAGGCCCCATGCACTGGTAAAACAGTTCTGTCCCAATGGATAGAACAAAAATTTGCCCCTCTGCTGGTTTCCTTTGACCGTCATTGTACTTCCTTGGGTGAGTGTGCTAAGACTGAAAATGTAATATGTTTGACAAAAGAACAAGGGAAAGACAATTTCATGTGGGGGCTGCTCTGTCCCTATACAGCCCCAGGGTGAGCAGGCCTTCTGGCGTTTCCGGCCTGCGCATCTGAAATAAGGAGCGACAGCAGTGACTGTGATCCACAGGCAGGGGTCATCTGTAAGGTCTTCCGCTGAGCACAAACTGAGCCCCCCTGGTCTTTCTTCCTCCCTCCCCAGCTTCAGAAAGCCATACGCATCTCTGATCTCTCTGGCAAGTAGCGTCATGCAAAAATGAAATTCTGGGATATAAAAATACCAATCAATCAATAATCATACCGTATGCTGACCTATGAGATTCATATATTTTTATATTCATGAAAATAAATAAATATATTTAATACCAATAATGTCAGATGGTCTGAGCTGCAAATAGGTCTGGTTGTTATTGATGATAGCATGTGGTCTTAAGAAAGAGAAGTGCCGAGGAACAGTAGAGCTGCTACTCACATCTCATTAGTGACCGAGACGCAATTAGTTGTTATGAAAAGGTCAGGGTGTCCAGCGTGTGATTGATAATCTGTGGAGAACTGCGGTGAGTTGCCATGGCACGATATGTGTTTAATGAAGCTATAGATATGGAGCACCCACTTTACAGAAAAACAATATTTAATATAGCCTTATTACTCGTTATGGAATGAGTCATTATGTTGACTAGGTAAATTGCTTTCGGACCCACTGGAATCGTGGGCTGGCTTTGATTTTCACATTAAAGATAAGCTCAGCTCCCATGCAACGAATAATTAAGGTCCTCTGGTGATATCTAATGAATTGGTTTCTTAGTTCTCTCTCCCACTCATTTGTTCTCTCTCTCTCTCTCTCTCTATCACACACACACACACACACACACACACACACACACACACACACACACACACACGCACACCATGTCCACTGGCTGATGCTAAAGTTGTCGGTTGCCATTCGTCTTTGGCTGGTTTATATAATGGAGTGGCATGATACGCCATCCTCCACTGTGCAGGGATCATTAACAACACTCGGGTACAAGACACCTTCCTCGGAGATGAAAGCCGCGTGGAACGCTCAGCCCAGACGACAGACACCGCGGCACAAAGGAAATCCTATTCACCGGAGATAAGGTATTCAGGGCTGGAAACGAATATATAATCCCAGTTAAAGCCTTGGGCCTTGAGCTCTTTCCAGTCAGGTATACAACAGAACAGAGGACACGGCAGAGTGTTCAACAATGCACAGCTAATGCCAGGTATTATGCCCTCAGAGAGCGAGAGCAAGAGAGACAGAGAGAGAGAGAGAGAGACATACTGAGGAGGCCAGCACAGCAGAGGAATGACTTTTTAGAGGACATTCATGCTCTTCATATATATTCCATGGTCGTTATCAACATGTACAGTGACAGAAGGGAAGGGCATTCTGGGGCCTCGAGTACACTCTCAATAACTACCTCAGGAAGATTATTGGTTGAATTGAAACACTGTGGCACATTTTACAGAAGACCTGCACACATGCTATCTTCTACAGCCTGTGTGATAGTGATTTCAGCATTTTGCTCCTCTAGCCTCATGCTTCATTTTAATGAAATCTCAATGCAAGATTGACTTTGCTGTCTTTGTTAACTTTTTTCATGCGTGTCTTACCATTGCAATCAGCAAATTTTATTTCACCATCACTGTCTCCTGATTAAAGGGTGAAAGGCATTCTTCGCATTGGCTTATAAAATTAAAACTATTCAAAAAAGTGTGAGTGTTATAAATACCTCCTTAAATACGAAGCTGCAATAGCGAATCTTTATATCTATTATTACTAAAAGCTGCACGTTGCGATATCCTGTGTGCTCTCAGTGTGAGGCCATTAAACCTAGACCACTCAGGAAGATCTAAATTAAACATAGCCAGCCCAAAATTTACACATCACATGCACACCGCCAAAACCGACTTTAAAGTGTAATGGTATGCTTAAATCCACAGGCTGACATCAGCTCTATATCAAAGGTTACTGAAACCGTTTCATAATGCTGCTCAGTGAAAACCAACGTCAGTCCAGCTGTTCTAGAGCTCAGAAGTCACCATAACTTATTACAGTGATAATGAAAAAAGGTACCCATGGAAGAGAAACTGAAGGGAAAAGTCATGTTCAAAAGCAATGCAGCTATAAAGCCTTTGTTTACAGAGCCCACTTACAGTAACTGCATTTGAATTCTTATTCTATTTATTGCATTCCTCTCAGTATGAAGAGCTATAAAAATATCACATGGTTAATGTAGATGTTTGGACTGGCTTTTCCATCCCTTTCCACATTCATCATTTACCCAATTATTATTAATAATTCAAATGTACACATTTTTTAATTATAGCAATTGTTGTTTACATGCAACTCATATTATTGCGAACCTTACAAACTTTAAAAACCTCCGCCATCCATTACCAAATTCTGAATTAAGTATATTCTATATTGTGATGTTTTGAAATTGGACAGAACAGATAATAACATATATTTTTAAAAACTCAGTCAGACAGTACTGTTAGAATTAGGCTCCACTGGCCTGCCAAGTTGAATACTGTAATTTCAGCTGAATTCAGCTCTCATGGCACATGGCAAATGACATGGGATGTGGAAAAGCAAAACATGATCATTGGTAACTGGGAAACATGCTTGATACTGTATCCTACTACATAACCCACATCAATGCCATCAGATTTAGAGATGTGTATTTTTGATGACAGGTCAAGAAATAAAAATACAATAACCATATACTGAACAGTACTTTTTGCATCTATGCCTTCTCAATAAATTTACTGAGCCATTCAAAACCAATTTCAACACATTCCAAAATCCTATCCATTTAGTCAGGAAGGTTTTGCTTATGGTTACAAACACAAATTTGAACCCAATTCCCACAGCAGAATAAAAAATTTAAGAGCATTCAATTGCACTCAAGGGACACCGAATTTAAACTGCCAGTGTTTTCAAATCATTTTGAGAGAATACATCAGCCCACACAAGGTTATACAAATCAGTCAGGCAGGTAAAAGGCTAACTGGCACAGGACCAAATTTCAAGAATAATGAACTGCAAGGCCACCTGTTGTGTCTAAGACATCAAGTGCCTACCACTATACATTAGAGGGGTGAGTAATATAGAGATGCCCTCAAAGGATGTATGTGAGACTAGAGAAGAAAGCACCAAATGGATACCTAACCTCCTGCCCGCTAAAAACGTGTCTTATGTCTTCAAACGCCACTTAGTAGTAGTAGAAGTTGGCTTGTAGAACTTCCTCCTGCTAGGGTCGGTCTTAGCACACTGACACTCATACAGACCCCACATACCACCTGTGTAAAGCTATATTGTACAGAACAGAAACGTGCAGTTGCGACCAACAAACTGGTGACAAATATCTGATTTACTTCCAGACAACTTTATGAACCAGGGTGCACCAATGTATGTACAAAAATATAATGTTGAACCCAGAGAAAGAAACAATGCTAGAAAGGACAGGATTTACCAAGAATCCTACTTTTTAACGTGACTCCAATGTCATTGTCTTTACAGAACATTAAAGCTCGAATGTTGGTAGTTATTGTAACAATATGAAGTTCCTATGAACTGAAACGTGTTACATTAGTTTTGGCACATTGCAAGCATTTCGTACGCAATACATTAATTATTTCAACCAAGGAGAAATGTCGATACACCCATTCATTCCATCTAGAATGTCCATGCAATACTGTAAATAATTAGGTGTTTCGGAAATGTAGTTGTACGCCTTCCTCGTGGCGCACTGTTTATCCCGTTGCTCCTGCAATACTTAAGTTTACAGATACCCCGGGTACTACTGTGCCCAGTTTCCTACAATGTGGGATAAGCTCTAAGTCGTTGCAGTTGACTCTGAAATAAATATTACACAGTAATAGGCAATATTATTCCACTTACAAACTAAACTAGCATTGCAACCACGAGCTTAACCCGACCGGTGTCAGTGCATTCTGGTGGCACATTGGTCAGCAAGAATGTTACCACTCCGGCGATTCTTCAACTTACCCCAGCACCAATACGTTGTCTCTTGAGGAAACCCAGTTCCAAATCCCAAAAGTCCTTATGTTTACGTTTAAATTTTGCACATGAATCCAAAAAGTTGATTTGTTGCTGCCGGTTTGTTTTGTTTCTGTTCTATCCTTCAGCGTTCGCGTGGGGGGCTTTTTAAAGACGCAGCTCACTTGACGGATTTCGCTAAGTAATTATTCGTTCGCACAATTACACTTGATCCACGTAATGCCATTCGTCCCCTCACCATCACTGAAGTATGAAAGTACACCCCTGAGAGAGGGTCCGCCTCAACTCTACCGGAGCTCTTTTCGCATCCCATGGAAATGGAGCAGCAATTCACAACAAAAACACGGCATAGGGAGAGCGCGGATGGGAGAGTTCTAGCGAGACAAGAGGAGAACACGAGACAGACATCAGGGACTCACTGTTGGTTGTAGGAACCAAAATAGCTTACAATAGACTAAAGCTGACAGTGCACTCACACACGGTTATCGGCTTCTGTGACATTTCCGTTTGAAGTACCCTGCAACAGGGTTAGAAAGATGTGATGCCACTAACACAAAGATTTACTAGATAAGCACATATTACATCCAAATGAGCAAGCTCACGACATGGGATGCGTGAGCTCAATTTTAATTCTTCATATTGCAGATAATTCGATGCGTAAATATTTTGTAATTACAGATGGCACTGTGTTATAGACTACATGACTTTACCGTTTTCCTGTGCGTATTTATGTTCCTGCGTCTGCCATAGGTCAAGTTTCCACATTGCCTCTGGATACCGCAATTTGAATTTTTAACGATTTTGAATGCAGCGCAGTCTTTCACGGTCACGATTCCACCACAGTACAGTACGTGTGGTGCTGCTTAAGTCCCGTGCAGGGCACTGTTACACTTTGTGTAAATGATGCTATATTCCTATGGGAAGCCATAAAATGTCTACAATATTGTGATACAGTATGCTTGTAGAGGGCCTACTCTTCATTTTTCAATACTGTATATCTACAGTATACCCTTATTTACTTTTGTTTAGGAACATACAATTGTTAGTCTTATCATTTCTACTTCAGTATTTTATAGTCATGTCTATTAATAATACTATGGTTCTTTCTCATGTGGGCTCAGCCTGCCCTCAAGCAATGTTGCCTAAAGCAGTTCACCTCAATTGCATAAGTGAAAACAGAGCGGTATAAAGGTAAAACATGTGTTTATTTTCACTTGAACCACCTGAGATGCTTTGGTATGTATTTGGAGTAATAATGCTATTTAGTAAGTTGTTGATCAGTACAATTTATGGTTGCAAGACTCTGGACAGGAAATGCGAGACAAGCCTAATCACAGATAAAGTTTGTTGTTGTCAGTCCAGACGTTGATTCACAAATCACTGAGGTGAGCTAGCGTGCTGTCGGTGGTGGAGATCCCAAAGATATATGTGTTTGTTTGAGGAATCCTGTGGGAGTCCGAGCCACACATCATTTGATTTTGACAAATAAAACCATGTTTGCCATTGAGAACTGCCTCCTTTAAAATTAATATGAGCAGGAGATATTTTTCACTGGACAAAAACAGCATTGGAACCACAGTTGTCCCAATTGTACTGATGGGAGTTTTAAACTGATGCCCAAATCAAACAGAACCCATGACCATGGCTGGCCTTTGTTAGCTTAAAGTAAGACAATGAGTTTATTTATGTCTCACTCAAATAATAGGAAAAAAACTGTGCTTATCTGAGAATGGGCTGACCAGTGTGGTCAGATCTCTACATGTATATCCGGATTGTTCAATATGAACAAATGAGAGACATTGTTTGTTCAGTAACAAGACCAATTTATAATGGTAGATTCATAGTGTGAAATTGCACTCCCAAATTTATGTACTTTATTATTTAAATTGTGTTAATACAATTAGACCAGAATGCAGCTCTAAAAAGTACATTCACTCACTACAATAGACAACTATTACATGCTTACAACACATTTGACAGCTGTCAACAGACACTAAGCTCTTCAAAAAAACACAAACGCAGAGGAGACTGAGGAAGCCAGTTTATCACAACGTCTAAATGAACAATTTTTGTACATTAAGCCAAATAAATAATTTGTATGTCTTTGGATTAATGGATTTAAAAATATTGGAATACCAGCTTCAATGTATGCTTCTGAAGCATTTGTCACTGATGTGTGGGAGTACTAAGACTTGATTTTTGCATTCTTCTTTGCATCTGAATCTCAATAAATTTAGCTCCATGTTATTCATTAGGTTTGTTCTTTATATTTGTATAGAAATATCTCCATATAGATGGTCTAGATGAGCTTTCCCAGATTTGTCTCTTGTTAGCGTAGCCAGGAAAACCAATATGAAGCATTAAATTCTGACAGTGATGAACACGAGCATGTGTGAATGTGTACACGAATCGGCTTTTTGGTCCCACCATGCAATCAAATCCCTCTCTTTGATGTCTGTCCTCAACATTTTATCCGATAAAATTAACACGTACGGTTTTTTATTTGATCCATAGGCTGATCAAAAGTCACGTGATTACAGATCGTGTTCTCGTGCTCATTAGATGAGCTACCCAGAGAGAAGCCTCAGGGCCTTAGCACGGGGTGCAAGGTCAGCCAACCTCTACCTGTACCGTCTGAGCTTCTGTCTCACAAGCCCCCCCCATATCCTTTGTGCTCACAAGATTACAGCCTACTTGTCAGGGATTGGTCGGAGGGCAGTTGAGTTGGGTGTCAGGGACCGACACAAAACAAGTGTTGCCAGCGGGTAGTCAGCTCCCCCCAGGTCAACCAAGGCTTCATTGGAGGGGGCCGGCCTACAGCAGGAAATCCCAGTAGCTGACAGGGGAGCTCATTATGCGCACGGCGTACGGCAGGAAATGCAAGCAGTCCTGCCCCTTCCCGTCCTCTAAAGGAGCCCAGACTGCATTAAACGGAACTACTGAGTGGCTTCGGGGGCGCTGAAATATTCTGCACATATCAAATGAACAGATCGATTTTCATCTCCTGCAGTGTGAGCTTTACAAGTCCAATTCAATCAGCTGTCCTGGAAAGGTATAGCCGGGACGCTCTGGTGAGAAAATGCTGAAGTAAACATGTTAGCTCTCAGTCGAGCTCTACTGGAACTCAGGTCACCGTTATATCCATGTGCTCCCTGACGCACAGACCTGGTTACCAGTTATTCCTCTTGGATGTATGAGTAGAGTATAGTTTTGAGAGAGGACAAGCACTTTTAAAAATAATTAATTTAAACTTTTTTTAACCACATAGGTCAACTTAGAAGTTAATTCTGCAGTGATAATCAAAGGAATAAAAGTGGGTTGGGATTTCAGTCAACTGTATATCAAATCGGATTGGGTGACCAATGCTACGGGAGCCAGTTATTTTTATGGGAATATGACCGTGGTACCATAGTTAACACTTCTAATCTTTGTGACTGCTCGATGTAGTTATAGAGAGGACTCAAAGGATACATGGTGGCAGAATGTAGGTTTGAGAAATAAATGATAGTGATTTGATGATGATAGAAATATATGATATGATGGACAGCATGGTGATATATGATGAACAGCATGGTGATATGTGATTGGACAGCATGGTGATATGTGACTGGACAGCATGGTGATATGTGATTGGACAGCATGGTGATATGTGACTGGACAGCATGGTGATATGTGACTGGACAGCATGGTGATATGTGATTGGACAGCATGGTGATATGTGATTGGACAGCATGGTGATATGTGACTGGACAGCATGGTGATATGTGATTGGACAGCATGGTGATATGTGACTGGACAGCATGGTGATATGTGATTGGACAGCATGGTGATATGTGATTGGACAGCATTGTGATATGTGATTGGACAGCATGGTGATATGTGAATTGGACAGCATGGTGATATATGATGAACAGCATGGTGATATGTGATTGGACAGCATGGTGATATATGATGAACAGCATGGTGATATGTGACTGGACAGCATGGTGATATGTGATTGGACAGCATGGTGATATGTGATTGGACAGCATGGTGATATGTGATTGGACAGCATGGTGATATGTGAATTGGACAGCATGGTGATATATGATGAACAGCATGGTGATATGTGATTGGACAGCATGGTGATATGTGACTGGACAGCATGGTGATATGTGACTGGACAGCATGGTGATATGTGATTGGACAGCATGGTGATATGTGACTGGACAGCATGGTGATATGTGATTGGACAGCATGGTTTTTTGAGAAATTAAAAAAACCATACCTACCACAGCTACCTGGTCTCTGTTTTCATTCCCCGTCTGCTGGCATAGTCTTGTTGACTACAGTTGATACTTTTGTCTTTTTTTGTTTGTTAGTTTGTTTGTGAGTCACTGTAAGCCTTCCAGACTCTTGTGTGCAGTTGATTTTTTCTGATAATTCTGAAAAAATGCAACAAAGATATCTGAACACACAACAGTTTGAAAAACAACAATAAAAACAAAATTAAAACCTACTAGTTCAGATCATGCAGAGAATCAGAACAGGTCATCTTTAGACCCTCATTGCCAGTCCAAAGGTAAAACCATTTTATTTCCATTCAGCCTCAAGCAATTACACAGCAGATCGTTTCATAGTCCTGCTGCATCTTAGGTAAACATTCAGTTATAAGACTCCCCTTGGACACACTATACAGAAGAAGGGTTGAAACAGCGAAGGGCAGCCTGTAATGCCGGAACATAATTAATTGAATTTGATCAAACTCTTGAATTATCAGATACAAAATTATTATTTTTTCATTATTACAAATCTTTTACTTTTGTGAACAGTCTCTTAGTAGCAGGAGTGTGTGCTAATGAGGGACTATAGCCTTGACTTTCCAGTATGCGGCCCTGTACCAGATGCTGTCTGCCTGGTTAATGAGGATATTACTTTGGTGTATGTGGTCCACAGGGATATAATAGTGTATCTTTTGAGTTGCGCAAACATACTAATGTATAAATGAGACACTATGAGTGCAACTATCCCAGGTTTGTTAGGTATGTAGGCTACTGTTAACAGTAGCCTAAAACTTCAATGTGTAACGTCAGTCACAGTCCATGAGGGAAACCAGGGTGAAGGGAAAATCAAATGTAAAATGGTTGAAAAATTGATCAGTACAGGATACAGAACTACTGTGTAATGGATGGAGAGACTGCTTTATGTGAGTAGGGTTCAGGAGGTCATTCTAAAGAATCCCCAAACCATTCAATTTTCCCCCTCACAAACCCAAATAACAAAGGAAAACCATAAACAAAAAAGGTCAGACACAATAACAACAACCACAATTATAGTAACAACCATAAACAAAAGATCCCCTGATATGATGTCTGTAAGTATATAACACCACATTAATGTTAAATGGTGCAGCTGGCTGCTGACTTTGCCTTCCCCACCATTCGCATTTGAACAGGGTTCTGATTAAAAGCGATTATTAGGCGCCAGTCGTGCCACATCATCAACGACACCAGCTTGTTATGCATGATGTCAGCTTTCCAACAAACAATCGATGATCGCACTGTACATGAGAATGCTGAAATTGCAAATACTATTTTCGTCCATTGACTGGGGCAACACGATTCTGGGAGCATTCAACGAAGCTAGCGGAGTGATTGCATCGATACAACGGGGTGAGGAGCAGTATCTCCTCACAGCATCTTGCGTACCCCCTGCCTGAACTGTAAACACAATCTGTATTTCTTATGGGGGCCAGACAGGGGGCAAACTTCAGTAAACTGCCTTACAGTTGGAAACTTCATTTTTCCATGTTTTCAAATCTGTACACAGATGCGCAGTCATAATATTTTGGATAGCAAGTTATTTAAATAAAGGGTTGCCATGCGTTCAGAGGGCGTCTGCCTTTAGGCACTAAGAGAAGATCAGCTTGACTTTGTGGCAACGGTCTGACCTTAAACCCATTGATCTATTGTGAAATGCGTTACACGCCTGTTGGACAACACAATACATGAGACCGTTAAATCTATAGGGATGGATATTGCACTTCCCTATAGCGAGAAACACGTTTAGTGGATAGATAGATCGTTCGCGTTCTCACAGAAGCACATTTTGTGTACGTAAGGCTCAGAGACCGACAGAGATTTTTGATGAGTGTGTCATCTCTCTTACACTCAGAAATGAAATATGCCCAAAGAGAACACTGTTATAATATAACAGTATAATATAATAGAGCGCATAACAAAAGGACAAAGTAGATCGTATTAAAAACTACAATCATTTGTAAAAACGTCTCGATTTCAAAAATGAATTGCACAAAATAAACAATTTCCAGATTTCTGTTGAACTGAAGTGAAGCTTAAAGTGCCCTCAAGATCTAACTCTGAATTTCATGGACAACATAAGACACCACCACTGAAACAAAGACCACTCAACCCAGTAACTTTTATAATGCAGTAGAGTTCACTACAATTTTAAGTATGTTGAACATGTCATAACGTAGTAGTGTTTATATTTATTACACCTGCTGCTGATGTGTTTCCTATTTAGATAATTAAGACTTTAGAACTGCTTTGTGTATTTTTAGACTGAATGATATCTGATAGGAGAACTCGATCCATCCTTCCTTAAATATCTCTGTATGGAATTAATCTATAATCTAAGTAACCCAATATTTTTATTTGCAGTTGGTGTGTAATGCCCCCTAGTGGACAGAAAAAATATTGTCAAACGCTCTATTACATCTATATTTGGATGTAATGTGTACTTTATAAACTTATGGGCTGAGTGTTACAGATGAAACACAGAAATAGATGTTTATTTATTTATGCTTTCAATCCATTGAAGATTTTAATTTTGTGGGCTGGTGAAGTTTCTAAAAAGTTGAACTTTTTTTCATATAAATGTTTTAACTACCACAATAGTTTCTAATTTGCAGTTTGCTAAAACAAAAACTCCTCCATCATTTCTGAATTATCTATGCATTAAAGCCTAAACATTCCACTTTATGCATGAGAGGACAAATCCCTTCAACATGAGGTAAATCTGTAATAAAACCTAAAGAGCAGATCATACAAATAATAAAATTTGAGATGTTATTTTTAGTATTTTTGTTTTATCCTCGATACATCTCCTTGTCATATTTATTTTAAAAGTACAGGTCTTTTTAAAAGTAGTTGTGTTTCGAAATTCACTTAAGTTTCTCGATGCAAGCATGGTCTATTGTTCCCCATATAACATAAATTTACCTTGCAATTTAAGTAGAATTTACAATTTGTCATATTCTGCAATGCATTCTACAATATGTATTATTTCCTGTTTCATTTCTTGTGTCATTTGGACTTTGCATGGCCTTCTGATATAGATGCAAATGATCTGGACAAGAACATTTCTGTAAATTCAAAAATATATTGGGATCACAGATCTGAGATGCTTATGCACGCATCAAACGTTCCACACAATTCTTACCAATGCCAAGTCATACATTAAATATAAATAAATACATTTTTCAAAAGTAGATAGAACTCAAGTGACCGTGTGTAGATAAGGGTGGATATTAAGCCTATCTCAGCCAAATCTGCTCCGAGATGAAATACATGGATACTGTCTCTTTGTGCAAAAGAATTACACCTTAGCTAAATGTCTGAGGTGCACCGAACATATTAACTTAGAGGAAAGTTTATTTCTGTCGCAACAATATGCCAGCAACATGTTCCTCTGCTGTTAAAATGCCAGTGTGACAGTTTTGCCTGTGCATGCTAATGTAGTCAGACATTCAGGTTCACAGTAAGCTATTCAAACCCATTAATAATTCTATTTCCAGAGCTCCTACGCAGCTCTCTTCGCGTCTCTCTAAAGGGTTACGGGATTCCCTATAGCGTCTGTCGATCGATCAGCCTTCTTCATTAAAAGCATCCACCCGTAAAGGCAGATAATACAGGATTATTTGATTCGTCTTCTTGCTTGATGATCTGAATCCAATCAACCACAGACAAATTCAAGGCAATATTCAATTATTATTTTCCTCCCTCAAAAATGTAAATGTGAAAAATAATAATTCACAAGGCTCCTCTATGAAGCGAAAACGAATGGTAGGTTTGTTGACACCTTACAGACTCTACAATGCACGTGTGAGACATAAATGAGTACATATATGTGCATCTTAATTACTGTGGCTAATTCTAGCATACCTTCCCTTTAGTTTCTTTTCTAAAAAGTGTAAAATCTTATCAGGATTTATGTACTTGTCTATTAATAACATCAAGGATTCATTAAAAAAGGTTGTTAGCACAAGTCAAAAGTCAGTATAAGAAAGAAGTAAAGGCGCGTGTCAAAAAAGTGTAGCATCACCAACTGCATCTATAAAAATTGCTTTGGAAATGATGTACATCAATATCTACCTGGATGATTTCCCACTTACAGATGGAATTTGATTTTCCCAACCTGCAATCTATCATCAAACTATGTTCCAAATAGAAGAGATTGAAATTTCAAACTATGAAAAAAAAACTCATTTGAGGGGTGAGACTTCAGTTTTAAAATAATGGGGAAGATCACAGCTTAGAGAGATGGTTGGTATTATGTTATGTATTACTTGACAGTGGCATATATCAGCGCTAATAATCTAACATTTTCTTGAGAAAGTGACACAAAGGACATCAGAGCGTTATTTACATCTTGTCTAAACAGTACTTTTGAATTGTCGTGGAGCTAATATACAAAGGGAAGTGGCTGGGCCTTTGGCTGGCATGTGCCTGCGGCACAGCTCTGCTTCCCACAGGAAGGAGTGTCAATCCTGGCCACCATATCACTCGACAACAACTGTCTCAGCCTCACCAGGGCAAAGCAGTGGATAAATCAGTTAAAATCACCAGTCTCATCATTCCCTGGCACCTCTTTAGAAACAGACCTTTCACTGGCTTGAGGCTGAGCCAGTCATTGGCCAAAGGTTGAAGGTTATCAGAAAACGATTTGCTCAGGCTCACTTGGGTAAAGCAATGGGTAGGTCAGTTGAGGTCACCAGTCTCATGACTCTTTCACGATCCCTCCCTAGCCAGGTATGTTTATAAACAGAACCCACTGTAGTTTGAGGCTCAGATATCTATGTGTTCTGCCTCTTAAAAATAACATGACCACAAAGAGCGGAGGTGTGTTAGTTTCTTGTTCTCTGTAACAATGACCGAATTTCAATACTTTTGTTTAGTCTGTGTTCCCCTCCAGCATAGCAAGAGAACCTATCAAGCCAAAAAATTCTGTGCTGTACTCACCCATTAAAGCCGAAATCCTCTTTTAGTTCAAAGTGGGCCCATAAGTCATAACCTGCATTTCTGCACATATCGAGTTCAAGCAATTCTAAGATTGCAGTTTGACAAATTGAAGAACCGCTGGCAAAAATCTTGCAATATTGCCGCCCTCCATTGTGCTTTGATTAAATTGAAAGCGGAACTTGCAAATCTCAGGTAAAATAGATTAAAGCTGTCTGGCTACTGTGATACACTGCATCTAATAAAACAGAAAAGTGCATTGTCTGCATTGTACACTGGTATATGTGTATTATCGATTGCTAATACTCATTCACAGGAAAGCCCTCTTAGCTCCAGACATATACAGCCAAACTTACATACCAGCTGGTAGTGAGATTTTTGTTCAATGGCAGTGTAAGTACCATGCACTTTGATATTAATTCTGACCAACAAATTGTGTAATTATGGCATTAATACAATCAACTTGAAATGAAATGTTTCTGCTTAATTGTTGAAAATAATTGTTAAATAATCACTCAACATTAAGATCAAATCATTTTGAATAGCCCTTATTGTAATTGTATAATTGCTAGTCACAAGAAAGCTTAACAAAACTTTTAAAAATGTGAAATGGGAGCACGGAGGCAGAAAAGGAACTGCAGTTTGAAAAAGATCCATGAAAAATTGTGTTATTCCAGTGTGGTGCAATTATCATGAGACATAACATAATGCAGAAAAATAAGCATACTCTATGACAAAAATAACAAATCATTAGAAATGTTTGTTCATCTGTATCTTGGTGTAGACAAAACTGTGAAAGTATTTCAGGTGCCAGACCATTTCAAGCAAACGTTTTGAAAGTATTCATAGAAACTCACAGACAAAAATTCTTCTCATTCAGTAGCTATTGCATGAGTTTGTGAGTATGAAGACGGCTCCATGAAACTAGCAAAGTCTTTAGCAACAGCTACACAGGGACTGATATAAAACATCTTATACACTTGATACATTTTTTTTTTGCTGCATGATTATACATTGCGATATGGAAACCACATATATCAAAACACATTTTTGTCTCACTGCTGTATGCTCTTGGGGCAGCCAGACCAGAAGGGGTGCCGGTTTGTTTAACAAAACAAACGTCTGTTGCCAGGTTGATTGTCTTTAGTATTTTATATTTCATTTATCATCTGATTAGCAAATACCAAACATGTCACGATAGCTGCTCTCTGCATAGCAACAGAGCAAAAGAGGCTGGCTTCTTATGGGACTGCCTACTCTCAGAGTTTTCTGTTTCACCTGCCAGAAGTTTTGCATTCCTGGCAGAGGAAAGGCAAATACTTCTGCAGCAAGAATTGTGACAAGTGCTGTCATACATTCCTGCATACAGAAAATAAATATCATATTTATGTATTCTAAAGGTTACCTGGGATTGAGGATTTTGATTAGACCTGTCTTAAAGTAATGGCTTTTATCTTACTTGTCACAAATCAGTTCGCTAGTGAATAGCAGCGAAGCGCATTTGTTTGGATGCAACAGCATTGACTTAAGAGGCGAAGCACTGAGAAAATGTAATCAGAAAAAAAGATCGGTGAAGAGAATCCTACACGGCAGATGGACTTACTTTGTCAAACGCCTCATACTTTTCTTCGCCTGAGATTGCAAATAATAACATGTAACTAAAAAATTTCCTACAAAGTCTGAAAAGAATACGCCCTGCATTAAAAGGTAAGCTAGTTTTCTTACTAAACTACTTAGAGTTGCTTGTCAGTCATACTTATGATGTTTATTGGAAAATTAAAACAATATAGTGGCCAGACACATGGTAATCAACACTGATTTACAATAATGAAGGTGCAAATTTTTTATTACAACTGTTACTTCAGCATCAGTGACCAAATTGATCTGTGGAAAAATATTACGATAATTTTTCCACATTCAAATATTATTAAGACATATTAAAGTAATTGAAATATCTGGAGAAAAATCTGAATGTATTTTTTTTTACCTCAGATAAAGGAAAATGTTGATTGAATGCATATGTACGTTATTTTATAAATGAAACAAGTTCACAGAGTTTCAACCATACAGTCAATCCAACCGATGGGGTGATGATATAAAAAGATGGTCAATTACACAGTTGTGATGTTCAAAACTAAAGCATGCCTTTTATTTTGGCACACAGCACATTTGATGGAAGTCCTTATACTATACACTATAGCATGACTATAAACGGAAACACATTTTTATTTCCACAATCACACGACAGGTATCACACAGTTGAATCTCCAAAATCACTATAGCCATGTATAGAACGTTATGTACAGTATGTGAGTTCTCTCATATATCTTCACAAGAACACCTGTGCTCATATGAACCTGCCTTACGGCTTTTGTCATTCTGGTCATTTTTAAAGAATGTTTACATTTTAAACTCTTCTCGTTGATCATCAGCATTCCGTCCTCAGAGGATTTCTATGCCAGCGTGGTAAAAGTCGGAAGAACCGGGTGCCAAGAGATGCCACAGAGCCTTGTGAACAGTGGGCACCCCCTTCTCTCATCTCCAGTGGAGGACGGTGAATCCGAGGTGCCTGACAGCCCAAGGGATCTGACCCCTGACCTCTTCATGTTGGCAAGAACCTACAGAAAGTTGGTGGCCAACTTGGAGTCCATAGGTTTTGTATGGAAGGTTGAGAAATACCTGCTGGGGTGAGTGTTGCTTAGAAAGCAGCAATCTTTTACACAAAGACTAGGGCATAGACACACACATAGACACACACACGCACACACACATTCTGGTGGCTTCATCACAATGACAGCTATAAATTACTTTATCAAAAGCTGGTTTTCACTGCCCATGAAAAAATACCCCTTACACCAGATAACAATCAACAGATGATAAAAATGTAAATAGTACAACTTCTACATGTATGCTGACATCACTCTCTCTTTCCACTTGTAGGTGGAAGATGCCCATTGTTTCACTGCTCTGCTGTGTTCTCCTGAACACACTCTTTCTCACTGTGAGTGAAGGTGAGAAAGTATTGCATGTGATATCATTGTCACATTATCCATTTTTACCAATTCAGAAAAAACATATAATTATAAGCTTGAGTCGTATGTATTCTGAGGCGAAACAGGTGTTATTAAATATGCATCCATGTAAAATGGAAGCAGTTTGTAATCACGGGATTGATGTGTCCTACAGAGACCTGTTTTTTCCTGGGCCCCCTGTGCGTCTTCATCCTGGCCACTGTGGGTTGCCTGAACGGCCGCTCCCGGAGAAAAACTATGGAGGCCCTCCAGGGACAAAGTCACAGTGCTGTGACGAGAGAAGAGGTGGCGCTGGAGATGAAAGTTTTGTGAGTACACTGCTACAGATGCTGAACGGAAGAGAAGACAGGCCTTTTTACTGGTGTTTGGGCATTTTTGCAATCACTGTGACTTTCAAATCATGTGCCATGCTTAAAGAAACCATAGATGAACTCCTGGCAGCGGTGAGATTAAAATCGGTGAGACGTCAAAGGCGTCGCCTTTGATTGATGAGAGCTATGCAAGAGCGCGTCTGACCCTTGTCTGACCCGCAGGAATGGTGTTTGACTTGAATACTTTCGCAGGGGTCAATTGCCATGATGATCAAAATGGCGGCGTGGTGTCAATGTTGTCCTTACAGGTTGAGGGATCTGGAACAGATGTTATCCCAGGCCAGCGTCACTGTCAGATCCGCGTACATAGTGCTCTGCTGGGAGCGCAGTTTCGACTCTGCACTGTGAGTAACCTGGGTGCATCGGATGCAGGGCCAGGGGGAACATGTTTAGATCACCACTTAACACCTTTTTAAAACAATCACCTTTTAAACACTAATTAATGCCTGCTTATAATCAACAATTATAAAAGAAAAAAATTAAAGAAATTTTTAAATAACAAATTTCTTTCATATAAGTCCCCATTTTGGTTAATAAGATGTTTATCTGACAATACTGAGGGGTATTTTTCCCAATTATTGCTGGAATCTAAACAGTTAATTAGTATTAGTTAGTATTTAAAATATATATTTGACTGAGGTCTGGTTCTGCATGGTGTAGTCACAATGTTTTGACATATTTGTAATTGTTTAGTTATGTAACAAGTGAAAATTTCATTTTCAAGAACACAGATGCTATCAGCTCGACGTATGACCTCATCACACTTATCTGATGTACTCATCTGTGAGTTACCTAACCACTGGCTGCCAAGCACAAAAGATTATGCCTTACCTATCTCTATATGTTAACTGATGTTCAGGTAACATGTTCATTGAGGACAAGCAGAAGCATGGGGATTCTGGTTAGCATGCCCAGCTATGGCGTTTACTCCAAGTGCTCGTCCAAGTCTTTACTTTTTACTCCTCTAACTCTTTTTATGTCTTCTCTGTTTTCTGGGCTCCAGGTTTTATGGTGGTCTCCTCACAGAGCTGGGTCTGCTGTACTCTGCACCGTTGTCCTATGCTTTGGTGGTGATCAACAGCACTCTCTTCCTGTGGAACAGACACTTCTTTCGAGGTGAGCAGATGCAGCGCAAAGAAGAAGGCGCGGTCCTCCAGGACCAGGGCTGAAGCTGTAGGTTTAATTCAGTCCATCTCAGATTCAGACATGGATAGTTCAGTGGCTTCAAAAGTTTTGATCGAGAGCAACACCAAACTTCCTGTATTACAGCCCTTACATGCCTAAACCTACAACACAGAACACCGTCGACCTCCATAAAGGTGGTGAAGGATTCAGGCCTGCGCGATCTGCACTCATATTCATTGACTGCATACCATCAATTTGTTCCAGCACTGAAATGAACTGTGGAGTTCATTTAATAAAATATATTCTGGTTGTTAAATAACTATGTACATTGCAACCTCCCATTTGGCTGCCCTATGTGCCATCCTTTTCCAATCCACTAGGGGGAACTAGAACACTTCCTGTTAAATTGGAAGTGCGACGTTGTACTACAGCATTAGCAACCTCCATATGGTGAAGATATCTTATGTGGGTTGGACAGGCGGGTCTTTTTTTAGGGTTAGGGCTGTAAAAAATTAATGAGAGAGATTTGTTTTGACCTCATATATGCATAGAAACCAGGAATTTATCTACACTGACCAGTGCATGCAGAAGCACTTTTGTCCCTGATATTTTGTAACTTAAATTAGAATGAGAATTTTGAGTTCTGTCCTTTTCTCTTAGTTTCCTATGCTTTCCTTTTCCAGAACCATGCCAAGGTCGGTTTACTGAAAAATATCTCAAGTTTACCACACAATCATTGTTGTACATTACAATTAGTAAAATGATTAGTCAGAATTTGAAAATGAATTCCTGGGAAATTAGGTAATTGGACATTAGATACACATGGCCAAAATTTCTGACCATGGTAAAAAAAAAAGCATGTTTCCACAAGGCCAACGACTGACGCCCACTTGACTGAGCAAGTCAAGGGTGACAGTGGCATGGAAAATCTCCCTGGCTGAAAGGAGGAAACCTTGAGCAGAACCCAGCTCAGAGGGGGAGCCCATCTGCTTCTGGTCAGCACTGGGCAGTCAGTAAATATGACCACAGAGGATATTTACTGCTAAAAGTCCTGTATAGGCAGCAGGGAGTTCCGGTTCTTAGCATAAATGAATGGAAGATCCCACCAAATTCTTTCCCTCGTAATACTTCTTGGAGGTACTACATACACACTTTCACAGGGTACATTTTATTAACTTCTGAAAATGGGAATACTTAAAGTGTATTTAATATTACGCTCAACCCACACACTGAAAGCTGACTCTTCTCTAAATGTATATGATTTAAGCCAGCATGAATGTGTAAAGGGGTTGAGAATTTTTCCGTGTTTGATGTGTATTTTTTTTTGTTGTTGTGGTGGCCAGAACTTTTATCTGGAAGTCTCCTGAGTCAAAGCTCAGATTAAAAATGTAGCCTGTCTAATATAACTTAAGCGGCGAGCAGTCTGCCTGGCCTTTCGCATATTTTCTTTTCGAGAGCGACACTTGCTTATTAAAAAAATAACAATATAAAAGGAATTTTGTGGTCGGAAAAGGGCAGTAACATTTATGGAGTCTGTGCAGTCAACCGCGTTTCTGGTTGTTTCCCCTTGTACATATTGGCTTGAAGTTTTTGACCCTCTCCCAACAACCGCCCCCCCTCCACTGGTTCAGGGGATAATTAGATTAGTGGTTTGGGGCGAAAGCGCCTCCACTGGGGCCTACCGGAATTGTGGCTCTGGGTCCAGGAAAACCCTGAGTGCTTCAGCAGGTGTAACTGCAACTGTCGGAAAAGCCATCAGCCTGTGCTACCTGCAAGCGCTAAGGCCACCACCCACTTAATCCAATAGCCACCACTTCCTGTTAACCCCCCACCCACTCACTGAGCCACCCATGGCTAGATGAGGGATTGGCTATGGCTCTCAAGACACATTTCTTACCTGGCCTGTGGGAGACTGGGCCAGAGGGTTCCCCTTTGACATTTGAAAGGAATTGCGGTCTTGGACCTAAAACAAATCTATTCTTCAGCCTCTTCAACTCTCATAGGCTATGCTGACTAGTGAATTTGCCATTTTAAATTACCAGAAAAAAATGAAAATAAAAAATAATACAAATTTTTAAACTACTTAAATGTTCTTAAAACAAGTTCCTTTTTGAAATGAATGTGGCCTGCCTTAGAAACATGGTATTTTTAGCAGCCACTTGTAAGCTTTTTATTTTGTACTTTTGGACAGGTACTCCTGTTGTCAAAAAGTGTTGCAATTATTTTTGGATCAGGTGGGTCCCTTCTTTTCTCAGGACCGTCACTGTCTTCCTCTGTCCTCCCTCCCAAACTCACTGTCTGTGTCTGTCCTGCAGTGGTCAGAAACATGCTCTTCTGGAGAAGGCCCAAACCCACAGAAGGACAGCCAAAAAAACTGGAGCAGGCCTCTGACCCGCCTAGCACTGAGGTGAGTGAGGAGATGATCACTGAGTATCACTCTCTGATTTGCTTTGGCTCTCCACCGCACAATACCGAAAACAGCCGAAATATGGTCTTTGCCTTTTTGATGAACCTGCACAAGCAAACATCAATATTTAAAAGAGACAGCATTTCATAAAACAGCATTATAAAAGACTGATATTTCATTAACCCCATGAAATACTTGTTATATTATGAGAGAACACTATGATAAGTTCACACCAGCAATTCATCATCGCTAATCCCCTTTTGGGGTCATGAGAAACATCCACATTATAATTTTGTGTATGTCCCAACTCCTAAGTAACTTTCATACTGGAATCTTTTGACTCGACCAATGAATTATTTATGAAATTTAATACACTCTATTTAACAGTGTGGTCTTTTGTGGTCTGTATCGAGTATCGGCTGCTCAACATTCAAATTAGACGATTGAAATGTTTCATAGTTCGTCATTCTAAGATAAGCAGAGAGCAGGGAGTGAACTTCCCTACTTGGGGACGTGTCAGATGGGAGGCGGGGAGGTGTGGCTGGCAGAGGTTTGAGTGCCGGACTGATTTACTGGCTGCCTGGGGACACTGCGCAAGCCTGTGGTGTTAGAATTCAAGCCATGCTGCAGAAATATCACTTTAGCTTAAATAGCCTCCCGTGTCTCTGACAGAAAGATTAACGGGGGTTGCGCATCAAGGGGCGTCAGCGCGGAGCAATGGTCTTGTAATCAGGGCGCCGTTTAAATTCTGGATGGGGAGTTGCTTTGGGCTACTGTAGCGAAGCAGGAATTTCACTTGAGTTTGACCAGTTACTACCGAGCACTGTAAATACGTGGCATAAACTTTGCAAAGTCAAGGGTGTCTTCATAGGAAATATGTCTGTCAAAATGCATAGCCTCTCTCACAAGAGCAGAGCTCTGTCTTTTTGCCTTAACTAAACCATCAAGGCACTTTGCTTGAGTTAAACGAGTGCTACCAGTCACTACCTAGCTCAACAAATTGGCAGCATATACAAAGGGAATGGTGTGTGCATGGGAAATATTTAAGTGCGCGATCGAAAATCTGGTCCTGATTCGTAACAATTTCTGTCAAAACGTGCAGCCTCTCTCTCTCTCAAGAGCACAGCTTTCTCTTTTTTCTTGAACTAAAACATGAAGGTGCTGAGAGATGAAGAGAGATGAAGTAGGTGGAAATCAATCCCGCGCTCCGCATTCCAGAACTTAAGTGATGTTTATATCTGATGATTGGTGATGGGGGTCAGAAATCATTTTTTGAATGTAGAAGATAGGGAGACAATGGAAGGTGTTTGATTTCATCCTCGTGTTCTTGAAACCACACTTCGATCCATTTAGCGGTATGTGAGGGGGACATTATCATGAGGAACCGATGGCTGTGTTTCAGTTGGAAGGCTGTTGTCTGCTGCCTGCATTCCTCTGAAAACGTCTGTCTCTCCAGGCAGCGTACTGACGGAAAAGCTGCCTCAAAAGTCTAGATGTTAATTCCCAATACTTGGAATTAGATTGCCAGTCCGTGAAGTTTAGGCATAGAGTGTGCAAAGTGTACACAGTGTAGGCATCTCAGTTCAGTATTCACAATAACAATTAAATGAGGGATTTAGATAATCCGGTAGCTTGTTTATGAGGAAACATGCTGCGCCATAAAAGGCTGTAATAAAGCATTATACCAGAGTCTGTGACACACATAATAAACCAAACATGTCATGGATCATGTAAAACAATAAAGTTCAACAATTTATATAATTTGGTGCAATGTGTATATATCATTTAACTATGTGGGGTTGGATTGGAACTGTTGTAGCATAACAGTGTTGTTGTTCATTTGAATTGTACCAGTAAAGGGAATGGCTCATTGGCGAGATTTGCGTGGTGACAAATCACCACAGCAATCCCTCCTGCCAAATAATTCTACCCCAGATGCTGACTAGACAGGGAATGTGACTCTGGACTTCAGAAGCTGTGGTAATTTTTTTGTTTCCTCTCAGAGATACATCATTGTTGCAGCTAATTTTTGACAGTTACATCGTCGTTAGAAGGGTTGTGACCAAAACTCATTACTTAAGGTATGCCATTACAAAGCTAAGGGACAAAGTAGGTGGGTAGCTCAAGTTATCACAACTTTCATGCAATGTATCTCCAGGAGAACCAACACTAGGAATACGAAGAATCAAGTTAGACAGAACAATACCAAATTTATTTAATCATAAAAGTGCTGGGGGTAATTCTGACTGGCCAATAATAGGGGCTAAAACAGTAGACGGAACACTCAATTGGAGATCCCCACTTAACCTAGAGATACTTCTTGTTGTGCAATGGGGGAAAGTTCATTGGCCAATGGCACGAACATCATGGGTTGGAAAAATATTCCTGACACCATCCCTAATTTCCATTCTGCATCAGAGAATGTGATCAAAATTAGCCAAGTTCATAAGATCAGGCCAGCCGTGATTATTCAGCGTGAGACATGGGGAAAAATCGCAAAGAGTTTTGAACGCATGCCTGGTGTGTGTCAGATTTTTTAATTTGATGAACAGCGCTGCATGGTGCTCCACAGTATTTAAACTTTGCCGACTTTTCTTTCCTACGGAGTTGCATGCCTCTGCTACATCCAACACTAAATCTTGAGAGAATTTCCTCCTACATCCTTATTTAAATTGGCACCGTTTGGTCACATACAAGTCGATAATTTATAGCTCTCTGCTCTTACACAAAAAGATGTCTTTTACACAGAGGTTTTTGTTAATTGGCCCGGAACCATCAGTAACTGAACACAATCCCCCTCAGTTTTGAGTAGATTAGAATAAAGTGCAGACTTGTTCTTCACATACAATGGAAAATTTCTACCTACTTCTGAGATACCTCACATGGTCTGATATAGATTTAATAACGTAATGGCCTCATTTCCCATTAGAACCATGGGGGAGGTGTATTTTTCCTAAAATTCAAGTTTTCAGTGTAGAGTTTTGAGGTGTGCAGGTTTTAAGTTCTAAAAAATTTAATAATTAAACAGTATTTTCTTTTTCTGCAACCTGGTAACACATACATTTTAATTGTTTAATCATTGATTAAAATATACTATATTTATGATCATGTCAATGTGAAATGATGAGTTTCAAATATGCTGTTGTACTGGGGAACTGATCATGATATCTTACAATATGTCATTTTTGAAGAATTGTGTTTTTTAAACAATGTATGACGCTAAACATTGGAAATTGTTTTAAGAGGAAGTTTGAACAAGTTTGACCTTTGTAGTGCAGTTACTAAAACTTTCACCAATATTTTTTATTGTTCAACACAATTTTAAAACTTTGGGTTGTATGAGTCAAATGGAAGTCTAGCGGCATACTCCAATATTTATAATGTACCAAGAGTCCAGAAACCATGGTACAGAACTGATAATATGTTAATGTCTGTTCATTCAATCTGGAGAAATATTGAACAATTCATCAGACTATAGTCACCAGTCTTCAAAATGCACAAAAGTCTATGGGTGCATATAGAAACACAAATTGCCTCCAGTCAAAAGTGACATTTTCTGAGGACATATAACTTAATGGTCTAGAAGCATTTAGCAGCAGAAATTACCTTGTTTACTACAGTCTTATCTATTGGTAGTAGCTGGCCAGCTACATACAACATCATCAATGCGAGATAGCCTGCTAACTTGGTCTTTGTTCAATCAAGTCAGAATTTGAGAAAGATGTGATAGATTTTTGCTAAGGTCCAGACTAATATTTATTTGAGCAGCCTGGATGAAAACTAGGCTTATATAGAAATGTGCGAGTAGCCTGTCCATACTATTTATTTGTTGAACATGCTGTGTATTGAAGGTTAAACTACTATTCAAAAAAGTAAAGTGCTTTTTTACTAGTATGACTGTGTAGACCTACATCAATGGTTCATGGGTAATGACTGTGAGATTCATATACAGTATGTCCAATGTACTCCTCAAAAATTCGGGAAAGTAGAGGAAGGGAAGTCTCGTCCTGGGAGCCCTTTTCTCTGAGTTAATCCCTTCTGATCTCTGACCATGAGGTGAAAGACCTGTGGCATTCGGGCTGCAGCCTTGGGACAGGAGAAAACGTTTCTGTTGTGCAGCACCTTCTAATTTCCTGTGTTCCCTTCAATACAGGATCAGGATCTCTCTTGGGGCAATATGGAGACTGAGGAACTGGATTACGAGTTTAAAGATGCAATTGAGGTAAAGGCCCTCTCTATCTCTTTGCCGTTGTAGAAACTAGCACAGATCCACAGAAAGATGACTGCAAAGATGAGTCAATATGTACGGTTAGGGGGAAAACGTGTTCTCTGCCTTTTTGTATGTTTTCGATCTGAATTTTATCAGATCTCCACCCAAAACCTAATATTAGATATGTTAGATCAAAGGGGTCCTAGGAGAATGAATGACAGAACATTGACACTTATTTCATTCCTTTATTAACGTAAGTTGTGCAACAGAGTGTTGAGAAGTCTGGTTGTGATCAGTGCTATCATCACCAGTGGAGAGAGGTCTTCTTTGGCTTGTAATAGTGTACATGCCCTTTCCTCTGTGATTACGTTAGCTGGAATGGAATGGTCACTCACGCAGGAGTTATTTTTATTTTTTCCAAAAACACATTGCACAAAAAATAGAATTCCAGTGGCTCTAAAACTAGTCTGAGTGTTCCAAAGGGATGGGAATGCTAACGTAGCTATTCTGTGGTCTTTAGCATAAGTAATGGCATCTAATGAGCAACCAAAAGAGAATCATAATTGTTTGAAAGCATATTGTTTGAAAGCATATGTCTTTACTAAAGAGTATGGAGCTGGATGACCTCAGCGACAGGAGTTGCTGCGTGGAGCACTTTGTGCATTCCACCACATATTTCAAGGAGTCTGTGAAATGGATTTCTTTCATCCAGCCGGACAGATTTGCTGCTCTTTTGCTTCCAGGTGGTCCATTAGCAAGGAAATGGTTGTAGAAATTGACCCCAGGGAACTCGAAATAAGACAGGCTCTATTTTTTTTGTGCGGGTTAGACAGCGCAGGCAAATTTGGCATCTGCCCCTCCCTTCCAGTAGATGTCAGAAATACAGTTGGTTAAAACCTCCCCTTGCCATCATCTTGTGTGGTTTATGGAAAGTCGTTATACCAACCTCATTCATATTCCAATCATATTCCAACAGACCTTGATCCAGAAGTCTTTGACTAGCAAAAGAATGTGTCGCTGGATGACTTTAGCCAGATTGTCAAAAAAAAACTTTCTCTGTTGCAGCTACTGGCATGAGCGAAGCCTGCTGCATCTGGTTCTATTGTGTCACATTTTAGGCATTTAGCAGACACACTTGACCAGAGCAACTTCCACACTTTTGATTTATACCTGGAACACTTGTTAAGTCCCTTGCTCAAGGGTACAGTAGAAGTACCCTGCCTGGGCACTGAATGTCTTTGAATTCTGTGTTTCAAGGTTTGCTATCTAGACATTACACCAGAGCACCACAATGTTTTCCTGGTGGGTAGTGTTTTAAGAAGCCTGTAAACCGCTCTGAATTACCTCCTTTTCTGCATGTGATCATTGGCACCTTCATTGCATGAAAACAGATGTCCACCTTGAATATTCTCAAATGCTCTCTTATACTATACTATGCTATACTATACTATACTATACTATAATTTCCGATGGTGTGTGACAAGTCCACTACTTCTGCATAATGTGCATGTTTTTCAGGAAACAGACATGTTAGGGCAGGAGTGGCATACCCAAACATACCCGTAGCCATCTGGTTCAATATTCTCTGTGTGTATGAATATTTTTGCATTTATCAAAAATATAAAGATAACTTTAGATGTCAATATACTTGCATATCACACAAAGGCTATATTGAGTTTCTAAGGACCTTAGAGCTCAACCAGAAAATATAACTTAAGTTATATTTTAAGTACTACAAGACATGTGGTATTATTTGTATTCCATTCCTTCAAAATGATATTAATTAATGGTGTTAATGAATCTGTAATGGTGTAAATTTTGGCTTGCTGCACAGCACATGTTTCAACTTTAGCATGCACATGTTGTGTAAATTCTTTGTTTATGTTCTTTATGCGGTATAAAATAGTACAGCAGAAAGAAAAAACATTATGAGCATAGGATGTTTTACTAGCAGTCTCCACGTCTCAAGAACAGATTACAGAAAGATGATGCTCACTGAGCACTTCTGCCCTCAGCAAACAGTTCACCTCACAGCATGACTGTCGCCACATGACTTTTATTTTCCCCTAACAAATATTTGTTAAAATCCACCAATTACCATTTGACTCCTGTGCAATTTTCCCCTCCTTAACCCCTTTTGAACTGCACTAACTTTCACTAATCCTCTTTCATTTGTGATCTGTAACTTACCCTGTGATTGCTTTCTGTTCCAAAAAAAGGAAACATTTGGTGGAAAGTATGGCAACGCTGCACAGCATTGTGGGATACGGAATTATAAACAATGGCCAACTGGAATGGTCTTTGTTGATTAAAATGTGCTTGTTTTTTTATGACATGAAGGAATACAATTTATTGTGGGAACTTTATGTGGTTTTGGAAATCATACAAAACTTGAAATGTGTTCCAACTGCCTGCGCTGTTTGAGTACATTCTTTAAGTCTGGCTGGGGCATGTGTCCATTGAGGCTAAAAAAGCATGAAGGCCTGAATATGGAGATGAGGGCATTTAATCCTTGAAATACAAATGCTTAGACATGTGGCCTGGATACTAGCAAGCAGGTTGTGTAACCTCCATTAGTTATGATCTATTACTTCAGATTTACTGTTTTATTTTTCCTTATTCTCCGTGGAGTTCCCCCACTTTCTTCTACTAAGTACCAATTGAAGGGAAAAGGACCTGGAAATCTATGAGATGATTAAACTTTATGCTCCTTTCAAAGATTACAGCATATAGAAAGTGTCCCGCTGAGAACACATAAAGATACCTTTCTCCTTACGTGGCGATTCAGTTCTGAATCAAGGGGGGGGCAAGAATTAAAGAAAACACTGCTGAAGTCAGCAAGAGGGAGAAACAGCAAAAATATACTATATGCAACAGAGGGTCTCACCACAGAATATTAATGCTCATCAACTTATCAGTTCTGTCCTGCAATTGCTAAATTGTTGTCTGAAACTTCATTAGGGGGCATGAGCAAGACCAAGTAAAATTCTGTGGCAGTGAATACAGTCTATATGATGATATACATGTAGTTGTGGAGTCAAGGAACAGAGAACATGGAAGGAGCACTGGAGCTGAGCATCTAGATAGTCTTAAGAATTTGTGTGCTTGGCCTCCAAGTGACTTGCACAGAAACATGCACATAAGGGTGCAGATGTGAGCCCTGCAACTGAGTGTTCAAGTCCCTGTTGAAGCAACATCTAGCTCAGCCTTGTCAGGGAAAGATACAGGTTAAGCCTGTTAGGACCGTTGGTCTCATTGCTGTCTAGCACCACTCCTGGTTGGCTGGGTGCCTGAGACGGATACCACAAACTACGCATATGACTTTGTCATCCTCTGATGATATAGACAGAAGCAAAGGCTTATCGTCTCGTGAATCTGAGGAGTCACATGTTCACGGCTTCCTCCTCTCCAATTGGCCGAAGAGGGTTGAGGGCGAATTTTCGTGTGGGGAAAAAAGGGATTGAAAAATGTACTCTTCCTCCCTAGAAGGAGACAGGCAGAACACAACCAGAAACTGTAACTTTTCCATTTCTTACTCACTCCTCTCCTGCTTTTATCCCCATCCCATTAAAACAGACCGTGGTTTTCCTAATGAATATTTAATTCACAGCAACCTCGTCTTTAATGGCCCAGGGCTTAGTGGCAGAATTCATGCAGTGTTGCTAGATTTATTAATCACACTGCAGAAAGATTTTATTACAGGCATAAAAATGCCAGGGATTACTTCATTGATAAGGGTATGCACTGTAATTCACAAACATTGTGATGCAGTATGCGGACAGAGACGAGAGTGAATCTAAAACACCTGTTTGGTGTTAAACTGTTTTCTATGGTTAACCAGCCATGCAGCTAAGTGTCAGTTTGTTGGAGAGTGAGGAGTTACGAAGGATAAAAGGCCATTCAGACCTGGATCCGCTCCACGAGGAAAAGCAAAATACACAATATTCAATGTTCTGCACAGTTTGAGTCAGGAGCCAAAAACAAGTTTGGAGAGTATCTCCACATTCTGTAGACGCATGACAGAAACAGGAGTAGTACCTGCATAGCTACCATGTCACTTGGTAACATCCTGTGCCTCAACAACCTTGCTATCTGTCGATGATCAGTAAAGATATGATGCGGAAGGGTGGTTAGCCTAATGCCAGGCCCCACCCACCACACCGAACTCTTTGGGTGCCCCCTGGTGGTGGTGCAGTATGACTACAAGTGCTTTACAGTTGTTTTTTTTTTTGGATTACCTAACCTGACACAGGTCTTTCAACAAGAGCTGATTATACACATGTGCAGAAGGTGAGAGCTCTTTTTCTGGGCTGAGAGAAGGTAATGGCATTCCCAGACTCCTTTGGGAACAGCGGATCCTGCCTCTGAGAGAGGACACGAGCCCCACTCATCTTTGAGTTATAGGCTTATTTGTGTTCATAGAGCAGAGCTTCCATCTGGACACCAGAGCCGTGTTGGTGACAGATACGACCCAAATATCTGTACAGGGAGTGCTAGGCCTGGTTCCACCCTCTCTCGTCTCTAAGGGCCCGTCTCCAAGCATACTTCTCCCTGTTACTGTCACCTGGGTTCCAGCAGGATGGATTTCATAAAGTTCTCCCCATAGTACAGGCACACACAGTCTCACCACATCTGCGTTCTGCCACTAGAACTCTCCTACCTCTTGCAAGTTGAAAAAGGGTAGAAGGAGTACTCCCAAAGATTGTGGATTGAACAGAAAAACCCTCTTTTTACATGTTTATTGTTACATACTTAAATACTTGTTGGGAAGTTTGTACTAATGCATTTGCTAAGATTCGTTGCTAAGATGTTGCCTTCCAATGAGAGATATCTGTGGTCTGTGTTTTTGGCCTGACAGAGGCCTTCACCTGGATATAACCCCAAAACCAAAAATGAAATGTTTTAATACAAGTGAATGATTTCTGTCCTTCCCCTACAGCGTACCTACTCTTTTTGGTGTGAAAAGTTGTGAAGGTGTAGGTTCACCGATTGAAGAGTTGATTTCTCATGTGGAATGTTATAATAACATCTTGGTCTCATAGTAACATAGTAACATCTTGGTCTTATGCTGTGTTTGGTCAAATGTTTTGAGATTACATTTTGAATACTTGACTAATGATTAACAGCTGTGATGTTCCTTATTTGAACTAATGGAGTGTGAAATATGCATTACATTTCATGAGTGAATTACATTTCTGCTCCATTTTTAAAAATTAAAGTATTTTTTGTATAATTTGTCATTTCTGTCCTGGACATTATTTCTAACATACCTTCCAAGCAAGGAAGCTTTAGTCAAGCATGTCACTCAAGAGTAATAGAGTAAACAGTATAATACAGTGATTTATGATACACAAGAGTGTCACATTGTTAATTTGAGAATGGTTATGAGACACAACTCTGAAATGGAAAAACGTTCACCGAAAACCACATTGCGTTCTGTAGTTTGCAGGAGTTGAGCTTGTGATGAACGCTGATTCATGGGAAGAATGCGGACGGGGAATAGTGTGGCCCACGCTCTCCGTTTCTCTCTCCTTGGCAGGATGGCAATGATGACGACGATGACGACAATCCCTGGATGGCCAGGCGTGGAGCACTAGTTGGTGAAATTCCAAGCATTCAGCAGAAAGGGCACAAGAATGCCAGGAGAATGCTCAGACTGCATTCAGGTAGAACCTACAGTGTCCACAGGCTCCAATCTCATAGCAGCCTAATTTACGTCAAGAACATCATTCAGTGTGGCATAATTATCAGTTAGCACATCTAGCAAATTAGAAACTGTCATTAATGTTTCATTGTGTTATTCAGTAGTACAAATTCTCAGACAACGATAGAACATTTAAATGAGTTTCTTGATAAGTGATATTGTAGAGAATGAACTTGGGCTTGGAGTCTAAAGGGGGAGGAGTAGCTCAATCCTCAAGGTGAAGGAAATTCCCCCCTTTCTGGCTGAAAGAAATTGGGAGAACAGTTAGGATTAGAAACCCTACTAGAAGAAAGAAGGAGAGGACGAAGGTGGAGATGGGGAGGAGGAGGGATGCCGGAAATGTTAAGCATGATGGGAAAAGAGGTATGTTGTGTTTATGTACCTGTATGAAACTGGAAGGGAGATATGATAGGTTGAGGGGTTGTCTGAGAACTCTTCTCCAAATCTATGTTTTAACAAACTTCAGTTATTCACTGAAAATAATATCTTTCTTTTTGCTTGAAAGTGAACCACAGGAAAATTGTTATTTTGATGCTGAAAGTACAAAAGGTTCCAATAGGGTTCTTTTGTTGTCCTCCCCCTCAAAGGTTCTTAAAGGTTAAAGGTTCTTCATAGATACCAATACCTGTGAAAGGTTCTATGTAGAACTTCATTCTGAGGGTGATAAAAAGATCCCTTTAGAGATATATCAAAGAAAGAACCACCTTCATCTGGAACCCTTAAACCCAAAAGCCACTTAAGGTTTCCAGATAGAACCTTTCTTTCTTAGAGTATATGCACCTTCAGAAGCTTGGAGAGCAGTTTTACAACTGTCACTAAAGACAGGTGTTATTGGGTTGCAGTGCCACATTTAGTTTTTTTTCCTTGTACCTCTTTATTACATTCACAAACTGTAGTATCCTCAGAATTTCAGCTGTTCTGTAACCTGGGACTCTAGCTGCCAAATCGTAAACATTTAATTGCAACTTTTACTGGTCACTCGCTACACTGTGGGCTTATTGAGCAAGTTGGCCAAGGTGCTGGTATAAAAATCTGTCTGGCATTGAGCATCGCCAAAAAGTGAGGCAGGGTTAGCTCTGCTCTGCTCTTTGTTTACTGTATAAACAATGATCTAACAATGCAACATTATACCATGCATTTAACAGTGCAACATTATACCGACAAACATTGTAAGATTTTGAACCTCAAACCTCAAGAAAATGCACCAGATAACCATAAAAAATCTTCAGCGGTCAGTCTTCTGCCTCTCATCAGTAGGTCGGTGCATTCCGAGTTTCATTTCAGAGGAACATTTCTTATGATGAAAGTTAGGGCTCATGAAAATTGCAGAGCCTATCAGGATAAAGGAAGTAGCGCCATCTTTCCCATTTCATCCTGAGCACACTGGACTACAGCCTCACTCTCAGGTCGGGACTCCACACACAGCAGATCATGTTAAATTTGCCCTCGGCAGCAGCTAAACACGGTCACAAAAAGATTTGTGAGAAGGTCAGGGATGGGAGTAAGGAGGAATCTTACAGGGTTACACTTAATGATAACCCGCATCCAGAAAGCACAGGGAATGGTCCTCCGAGAGGCAAAAACCCAGGGAAAGTATTTTATTACACAAAATTTATTGGCTGAATGAATGAAAATTGGATGAATGCTCACTATGTCACACAAAAATTTTCCCAAGGTTATATTTTGGAATACTTTTTGTTCTAAGAGCACATGCTGAATATAATGGTCTTGTTAGATATATAACATGAAATGATAACGGTAAGCTCAAGTGTTGAAAGCTTCTCAGACAACTGTCCTACATGCCGTTGAAAACCATGGCAGTCAAAGGTCTGCTCTCTGCCTCTGACAAACTTGCAAATATGAATTTAGACTTCAGGCCCGAGAGTGGTTCCGAAACTGGCACCCACCAGCTGCAGAGACTCCAGATCCCACAGACTTTGACCGTGACAGTCTCTGGCTCAACATGAACTATCAAACCACAACGGCAGGTCGTCAGTAGGCCTGTTTTGGTGAGACCCAGGCCAGACCTGGGTATTGTGGCTGAAATGCCCTACCACACACCACAGTCATGTGCCAAAACAAGACTCGGAGGAGTAACGTTAAACCCCATCTGGAAACTTGTTTTTGAGAGGCTTGGTCAGCAGAGGTCAGTGTTGCACAGTGCAATGTGGGCTCACTTTTTTCAAAGTACAGTGAAGTTATCACGTTTGTCTCAATGTGCCTTTGAGAATACCGACTGCTGTGACCACAACACCTTTGAAAGACAAATCGACCAGCTACTATGCGCTTCTCAGCTGGGCTACTTTAGCAACAAAATGTTTCCCCACTTGGGTTGTTGGTTAACCGGTAGGACAAATCTTACACATCGCCTGAGAGGGGAAGTTATCGTCCGTGCTTTTTGCCATCTGTAAGTTGCGATGGAATCATTCCAAGCCTTCCCAAGCAGCAATTTTGTCAGCGATAGCCTGACCGCATCTTCAAAGGAGGAAATTTGCCATGTCAGATAAAACACTCTCTTGATATTCTTGTGTTAAGCCTCCATCTCTGGATCCTTTTATTTGATGAGGTAGATCCATAAGAGGGTGATACTCAGTGTGAGTGGAATGTAATCGGCAAGCCATGAGGAGCTTGTTTTAAATTTAGATGCGGACGTGAGCGTGTGAAACTGGCACTCGCTTGCTCGACTGATGAGTCCAGTTCAATAAGCGGGACAAGCCTGTCTGGGGGGAAATCAGGAGTGAGATTCCACTTGACATCCAATAGCGCTCCAGTCGTCTTTCGGGAGAGGAGGAATGCGCTGGCAGTGATCTGTGCCACTTGAAACCTTCCACACACTCAGAAGTTACAGTGACACAATGGTCAGAGTAATTTATCAAATTTTGTTCTCCAGTTGTGTTAATCATGTTTTTGTTTTTTCGTAACACATGAAAATTACGTTCCCATGCAGGCCAGGAAAATGCTTTTCCCGGTTGTCCTAGGATGCGACTGCCTCGAAAGCCCATAGTCACACAATGGATTACACGTAATAAATAAATCTCTTGCCGTTTCTAGATACCTCGGTGCAGCCGAAGCTTCTGGAATCTGAGCCGGTGGAGCACGCCGATGGAAAAACGTGCTTGCCATTAGCTCTTGACAAAATTCCAGAAAGCAAAAAGGGGTTAAGCGCGCTGGCAGCCTTGACCTCCCGATAGTCATTAGTCCGGCGTAACCGCTGTGAAATCTCTGCGGCTTTCGCTGGGCTGCGTGGAAATGAAGCGTGGCTTAACCGGTGGCAGGGCTGGGGGCCGAGGTGCTGACGGGGAGCCCCACTGCTCTCAGAAACCTTGCCACAAATGACTGGTTACGGCACAGGAGTGGAACATGCACACCACAAACAAGCTCCGCTGCGAATAAGTGTGGTATGCTAAAGGCCACCTCGGAAAGCCAAAACCCAGGGAAAAAGTTTGAGTGAATGAATCCCATGCGTACAGCAGCATTCTATCACAGACTGTATCACATTAAAGTGGGGAGGATTGCTAGCTCACCTGAACAACCAAAGTATATTAGTCAGGCAGCCATTTAACGTGAACAGCCTCTTTATATCAACTTAGGTATGGGCTCATGGGTTTAAGTAGCCAGTCAAATTCTCTACCGTTTGTTTGGAGACTGCCCCCTGCTGGCCCAAAATTATATGCTTGAAGCTTTCCAAAATGGTATGCCATCCAAGTGCTAAACAAACCCAGATCTGTTTAATTCAGTGAGACCACAAGGAAGTCGTACCGCATGGCAGCATAGCTGCTCCTTTTCTTGGATGCAGCAATAAACGGTATTCAAATTGTGTTAACTCAATGTGGGCTGAGAACAGAAGTGATTAAATACTTTCACATTCTTTTTGAAGGTTTCAGGTACTAGCACCCACCCAAAGAAACCAAATTGCCTACAGTTGCTTATTGCTTAGTTTTACCTGCACATTCAAGAATCAAAGACCACAGACAACCATTTTCATAGCGATTTCATACATCCAAAGTGGCTCTACTGGATACTTAGATTAAAGCATAATTCATGTATTATAATTAAATCAACCCTTGGCAGGGAGAAGGATGTCGCTCGATGAAAAAGTGACTTTATTGCAACACCACAAGTGGCGTACACTGATTCTCAGGGAAAGAGGCCGAACTGGCTGCTGCCTCCCGATTCTTTATTTATTTTTTTTCCAAGACATGACCTGCTATTGACCCTATGTTTCTCATCATGTCTGATATTAAAAAGTTTAATGAGCACTGGGAGACGCACAAAGAGGATTAAAATTCCTGTGTTTCCCCGAATAAGACTGTGCCTCCCCCACCTCCCCCCTTCCCCCCTCTCCCTCTGTCCCCTCTCTCTCACCCTCTCTCCCTTTTTCTCCCTTACCCTTTTCCTCTCTCCTCTCTCATGTACGTCTGTGGGTTCTTCCTGTGCAGGGGTCGTTCTCTTCCCCTCTTCCCCCCTCTTCTCTCTCCTACGCATCATTTTCCTGGTTTTCAGGGGACTGACACATCTGGACCAATGAGGTGGCACATAGACCCTATTTGGGTAGGGAGGAGCTCATTCTCCTTTTGGACCAGTGGGCAGGGATTTTAGTCCCACCCAGTTACCTGCAAAGAAAACCTGACATGCTTCTCCAGGCTAGCTTAATCAAACAGTTTCATAACCAGGAAGCAGAAAAGCTGCTCCAAGACAGATACAAAACTCTCACATACAAAAAGACAGAGGGACAACCGTCGAGCTGTTCAGCATTTGCAATGCATTGTTCTTATTGTGAGTGTTCCATAAAATTAATACACTCGTTCTTTGTTCTGTCAGTTAGAATAAATTTTTTTCTATATCCATCGCTACCGAGTAATTAAATTAGGTTGTTTTTGTGCTGTCATGGAGACCAGAACTTAAGAGCCAAAGGCTCTCACAGACTTGGTCGCTGTACACGATAATTAGTGGTGTGAATACAGAAAACGTACCAGCAGAACCAAAGCGCCCATCGAAGCTTCACGACCATTAACTGCCACACACGCTGTGCTTGTTAACTTTGAATTTGCCCCCTTTCCCCCTCCTCCAAGTATTGTGACACATAACACCCCTCTCATACCTGTTTATGACTGATTTGAAGACATATTATACAGTTATCAGTACCCGTAATTATCCTTAAAAGTATTACTATTTATGCCTGAGTGAGGTATCAGATGGCAAAATGGCAAAACCTAATAAACAATTGTTGAATGATGCAGAATGGTGATTTTCCCATGTCTTTCCTGTAGTAGAAGCACCTGACTAATGCAAGTTAATGTATGCCCTTGGTACACTGCTCTGAATGAATGACTGACAGGGGTATGTGAAAGGTGAACTGTGGGCTCTGGGAACCTAGGTACCCCCGATCGATGCCTCTAACTGATTAACCCCCAATACAATAGAGGTAGGGTGCCCGGAGCCCGAGGCCCCCCACAAACAGTGCACACCGACATTATCACGCAGTCACACACACACATACACACACACACACCGCAAACATACGGCATTACAGATAACCTTATCTTCCCTCACCTATCGGGAGAGATAAATTAGCCTTTAAGGCAGCGCTCCTTTGACAGGAAGCCAATAAATGCCATGATTTCGGTGAATAAGTAGGTGAATGCAGTCACACCTGCCCCCCCCCCAACCCCAAAGCGGCCCGCCTGTCCATCATTCTGACAGAACGCAACTCCCCTAACAAGCATTTGATTTGACAGAGCTTAGCCATCACTCACGGGGCATTCGATAAAAGGAGCTAGCAGCCATCCGACCTGAGAATAAGCTGTAAAGTAATTATGTGTTATAGGACACGTTCTGGAACGGAAAAGCCGTAGCCCTGATTTCGATGGTGGCCTGGCTTCCCATCCAGAAGTTTCAACATCTTGGGGGAGACGGGGGCTGAGGTGGGGGGATCCTTCTGGGGCCTGAGTCAGAACATAGAGACCCATGGTAATCCCCGAAATCCTGGACTCCCAGAGTCGGAGTCTCCAATAACGACCGTTACCAACAACATGGGCCTCTTGCTGTCCAGCATGCTCTGAAAGGGGGAACTGAAACAGTACTGAGGTTAAATAAACATACATGCATGTCTATATTCATGTTCATGTGCATGTTTGTGTCTCTTTCTGTGTATGTGCCTGTACTGCAGTGTGTATATTCATATAAGAGTAAGCATATATGTCAAAGTGTGTAACAAATCACCCACAATTTAACATTAATACATTTTAAGATTTATAGTATATCAAGCAAATTAGTGATTCAAAAACAAATTTAATCATCTATGCAAATTTACGGTTCACAAAGGTAGTCTGGCAGCGCTTTTTGGCTGTGTATCATTTCAGCCCTAGGCGTAGCTTTTCCTATTAACAGATATTTTTCAGAGCATTAGAACTGTTGTAGTCACTAATAGTGTGGCGGAAACAATAGGGTGACAGTGTAGTATCATTATTAAATGGTTACGGAGCTGGTCTTCCAACTCAGAGGCTGTGAGTTTGATTCCCAGATGAGGTGCTGCTGGGGTACCCTTGAGCAAGGCACTTAACCCAAAATTGCTTCAGTAAAATAACCAGCTGTATAAATGGGATAGTGTTTAGAAATGTAAAAAGCTGTGTATGACACTTTGCTAAATACCTCAATGTAAACCATATTAAGCGATGCATGATGTTTAGTAAAAATGTGCTAAAAACTAAATACATTAATCTCTATTTCAAACAATTAGTGTAATGACACTGTAGCAGAAAGCAGGCAGTTTATATAGATTAACTACACATCAATCCGTATTTGCCGTTTCTAAGATTCCCAACATGTAAATCCTGCAGCAACCGCAGAACTCTTTAGCTGTGACAATTACTCACAGAGCACCAGGTTGACAAGCCCATCAGAGTGAAGCCTGGGGCCCCTACAGGTGACACTTCCTCATTACATTGCATTAAAGGCATTCTGCAGATGCTCTTATCCAGAGCGACTTACAACTCAAAGTGCATTGACCCAAGGACAAGTGTGCTAAAGCACTAGTGTGGGGTAAAAGTCCCAAGTGCCTGATGGGATAGCATGGACTAAACCCTGTGGATGATCTGCTCTAGTGAAACCCAAGTTTGAATGTACTATCCCTGCAAAGCCCAGTTTCTGTAGCTGATGAATGCCATTGATGAGTGAATGGGTCAGCTAAATTTGAACCTGGATCCTAGATGATTGTCTCTCCCTTCAAGTCAACAGGGAGTGACACTTGCCATGAGGTATGAAGTCAACGGCCACTCTGATCGAAACAATTAGATCCAAGACACTCGAAAAACACTTTCTCTTGTTTTTGTAACCGGTGCACAGGCATTATGCGTGTTAAAGGCTCTCAGGAAGCACTCAAAGTCTACAGCGTTTCTAGCTTGCCTGAAGGGGTTATTGAAGCGTTTAACTAACCCCTAGCTCCTCGGTCATGTATGATATCTTTGAACGAACACGCAAATAAGTGCCAAGGGTTAGTGAAGTGTAAAGGATCCACATTCAAACTCATTCAACCCACAACAAACTCTCCACAGCGCATACTAGACATTGATTTCTGTAAGTTCAAGTCTTTGTATTCACAATAAATCCCATTCATGTATTCATCTTGAGAGGTAAAACAGTAAATCCATATCTTGCTTTAGTGTTCCTCTTAACACAAGCTAATATCTCTCATTAGAGTCTCACGTCAGGATTAAGACTGAGAGGAGACTCCTTGGTCAGGGGAGGTCAGGATGCTTTTGTAAACATGTTTTTAAAAATCAATGATGTTTATGTTGTCGTACGTGCCACAGCATGTGACGTCTGTCAGCTATGCTTGTAGTCTCATGAAACGAATCGCAGAGGAAGTAATGGACATGGGCATAAAACTGGAGCACATCGCTTTACTGACCATTCAGCACAAGCGTGTAAATTCTGAAGAGCTCCTTCACTTCGCACAGGTTCAGTTTCTGCAATGCTGTTTGATTTTGTCTGGGAAATGAAAGATTTGTTTGCACATTGCCCCCACCCCCCATGTCAACATGCCTGGTTAAGCCACTGCTAAGATGACTGGGTGGGACGGAGGGACTTAGATTCACAGCCCCAGTTAGCACCAGACGCCTCGAACAAGAAGCCCTTACAGAACACCATTGAGCAAGTGCAGTTCACAGCTCCTGGAGTCTGCCAAACCAAATCTACTTCACGCCTTGAAAAACGATGTTGAATGAGCTCTGCCACAAAAAAAATAAGTAGCAAACGGCTGGATCGGGTGGTAGGAAACGTGGCTGGTCTTTCCCACATGGGAAAGCAATGGAACAGACTCAGATTAGAGGAGCGGTGGAGAGAAATAAGGAACAATCGCTCTCGTGTATTCACAAAAGCTCCCTCAAGACAGACATTCTCGGACATTACACACATGCAGTGGATGGAACCAGAAGAGTCGAATAAAAGGCTGTTCAGAAAACGAAGATGCCAGCTTCAGAAAGTAAAAGTTCTGCCGTTTACTTGTCAAAGCCATGTACTAAACTGTCTGAATCAACTGGTTTAGAACAAAGGTGGAAAAAATACATGGTTGTACTTAAACTCTGGTCACAGTCAAAACTGGTCCAGGATTGTGACAATGCTGGCAGACTGTTGCTCTAGCTGCATCCTAGACCACTTGATTCAGCTACCGCTTTTCTGGATTGAATTCATTTAATCTTCGTTCTCTAGTGGGAGTGTGCTGTTGTTTTAAGAAAGCCATTTAAAACCCTTGTGGCTTGGTACTGTTGTACAGAGATGTTTACAGGACATTCACAATTTTACGGTCCTCATTTGGGTCATAATAAATAAGCATGGTATGCCTTACTTCCAAAATCAAGTCTACTCCAGGAATACCTTTGTTTGTAAAAACATTGGCAACCATACAGACTCTCGCAGTTAGGTGAAAACCATTGCGAACATTGTTGCATCTGCACAATTTTAATTTAATGAACATCAGCCCGGGTACTTGGCAGGTGTAATCGCAGGATAATGACAGAGACAGTGTTTGCGAGAATTGTGCCGGAGTAAGAATGTGTGCACCATATGCTACCAGTGAAACCTGGCACCGGCCCAAGCCTCCTAATTAATCCGAACCATCGGCCGCATGTGATCTCCAATAATCGTGTATTTTATCAGACTCCCCTGCAAGACTGTCGAAGAGCGATATGAGCCTCACCTAATGTAGTTTACAGTGAGGATGGGCTTTTTCAGGCCTAGCCGAAATTATTATTTCAACAAAGGGAGTGCAATGAGCTGGAAAACACAGTGTAAAAATGATTTGGGCCCCAGATCCTGTCAGAACATTCTTTTCACAGCCTGAGATAATGCCTGGTTATCTGACTCCCCCAACTGTCCTATACAGGGGATAAAATGAGTGTTTGTTTGGATGGATTTCCCTGAATAACGCAGTGGTCAGTTGGGAGAGCCAACTGTCTCCATGGCAACCTCCACCCCTTGACCCTCTCTTTGGTAAACACCGGAAGGCGACAGAGTTATTAATTGCGCCAGGGACTATATGGGATGTAGGGCACAACCCCCCCTCCCACACCACCACCACCCCACCCCCCTCCACCCACACCCTGCACTTCATCTGCAGCCAGCAGTGGCTAAACTCTGCAGACAATAAGAGCAGCAACCAAACCACTACAAATTCATTTGAGAAATAACAAAAGATCCCTGTAAGGTTTTCTACTGTTGTGCTTAGTTTGAATGTCAATTGTAGCATGTGATGTGTGCATCAGCAGAGAGCACTAGCTTTGACAGGATAGGGTCCTAACAAGAGGCATCCACTTTGCTGGAACTGCTCGACAGAGAGAGAGACTGAAGCGTAGCCTTCGGATCAGCCCCAGTACTGGAGGACCACAGTGTCCATACTGAAATTGGGTGGTTTAGTGTGTGCTTGGAGCACAAAAACCTGCAAAAATGTGGCCCTCAAGGACTGGAGTTAAACAGCCCTGCTTTAGCTCAATGCTCTCCATCCACAGCCCATCTTCTGTTATGAAAAATATTTAGTGGTGTGTACATTTTAGCATGTCCCAGCAGATTTCCATTTCTCAGAAAAGTGACTGGTTCACCCTGCTGTTATCATTACATGTTTATTTATCAGCAGGCCTTAATTTTAAAGTTCCATGACTCAACTTATAAAGGAGGCCAAGGGAAAGTGTTCTGGATGAACATACCAGGTACGCGCCAAGCTGATGGCCTCTGTGAGAATGACAATAACATAACATGTCCAGCCGAACTCCTTCCCCTTGATTTATTTATTTGATCATTCTTCAATATAAAATAAGATTATTTTATATTAAAATAGAATGTCCTTTCCAAGATTACACACATTGTTATTATTTTACCAAATGAGGAGAGAAAGTGGAAGCCAGGGAACAGAGAGATAGACCAGCAACATAATGAATCTCTGGCATTTGCAGTGTTCTTTTTCTGTCCTTAATCAGAACCAATTTCAAGGAACTCATATTTGCTGCTTATTTTAGATGGCCCGTTAGAAATTCATCGGCAATATAAAATTGTCCGGTGCCTCCACCCGCCCCTGCTTGCCATCCACCAGGCACCTTCTTTAAGTGGGGTCTTTTCTGTAAGTGTTAATGTATTACCCTGTCAGTCTGATAACGGGGTTCATTCGCCCTTTCTGGTGCCACTGGCGCTCGGGCTTTCAAAGGAGCCGTCCTGTCAACAGGGTAGCATGGCTGACAGGAGAGGAACAGAGGCTGAGAGCAGATGATTTATGGTGCGGAGGGGAGACCAGGTGAAGACAGAAGAGAGAGTTTTCCAGAATTTAGCCAACGGGTCAGGGCGGAAGGAGCGGTTAATTTATCACCACATAACATGTCCAGAGAAGGTGATGAAATGCACTGGTTTCAGATGGGCTTTGCGTGAACCGTTTGGTAGGCCAACTTCAGCCAGCATGATAAAGAAGAGGGGATTTTTTTTGGGGAGGGGGTTGAAGAGAAAAGAAACTTTGACAGGAATTTATAGAGGGAGAAAGGAGGGAAAAGTTCAGGTGAATAATAGGCTGCCGCTGTCAAGAGCTTTTTTTGTCAACATTTTGGCCCGCGGGTTTGTGTATTTTGCTCTCTGATCAGCGTGCACAGTGGTAGGCTTGGCAGGAGCCGCGGCCTAGCGGTGGATTTTCTTCCGTGCGGTTGCTGGAAAGGTTTGTAGCGACGGATGGAAGAGTGAAGTGGGTGGCGTGTCGGAGCTGCGGTCACGGTACACCCCAGCGGCTTAGCTGGTGGACGGTGGGAAAAAAGCCACACATTGTGATGGGCATGATGTGGGCATGTGGCGGGAAAGGAAGAATCCTCGAGGCCTGGGGACATCGATGTGTCATCGAGAGCGTGTCAAACCCAGGGGCCTCGCGACACTGTACACTTTGTCTCTCGATCCAGGGGTCTATCCGTAGCCAGACAGCCAAGTGCTGAGTCACTGGCCAGTCAAATAAAAGGTCGCGGTCGCCCTTGCTGGAATCGGTGACCAGTGAGTTCCCGTAGGAAAGGTCTTTTCCGGGAACTTCCCGCCGGTTAGGCCCACCTCGCCAAGCTCCTGTACCCCGAGCAGCGGTCCTAATTCAGCGCTGCTTAAATTCACCCTGTTCTCATCTCCAGCATTGTGAGCTTTCCAGCAACCTGCAGTTACATAACATAACTTCATGTGTACTTTTTTGTTCACTCTTTCCATTCATTCAGTGCCATAAATTAGATCGGAGCTCCTGCTTTTCTGATATACCTGCCAATATGTATTATAATGTACTTTATTGTGTCATTTTCTTCTCAAAAGAAGCATCATTACTTGCTCAGAAAGTGTATAATGATGAGATCTTTGTTGTGTGTCTCGGTGGTTTCCAGGTGACTGTTCCCGATGTCACATGAGCTTTAGCGTGCTGAAGAAAAAGGTAAATATATGGTCTCGTCACTCAGACCTATGTGTAGGCAATGCAAAATTGTTCAGCGGAGTTTGTACATTAAATTATTATGATTGGTATACCGGGATTAAAGCATACATTCTCAAACATTGTTTGTGGTGTAATCTACTGGTGAATGATTCAGTCCTCTAATTCAGGAGTTACAAGTTCATATCCCAGGTGTGGTACAAAATCCATTACTTGGGCAATGGGTACGAAATCTATTACTCAAGTCCCAGGTGGGGTATCAAACTAGATCACTTAAAATATCACTGGCTTGCATGTAAAAGTGTAAATTGTAAGTCACTCTGGGGAAACGTGTTGCTAAACAAATACAACTTTAAATGATTTTTTATACCTTTTCTGGGTTTCAGAGGAATTGCGCTAACTGCGGAAGCTCCTTTTGTACACGGTGCTGCTCCAACAAATTCCCAAAGTCCTGCCTGGACCCAACAGGTGAGCTCCTTACCCACAGAAACGTATCCAGGGCTGCCAATGCAAAGGACTCCCAGTTCTTTACCTTTTTTATGGGAAGGTGTTGACTGGCCTGGAGGGGTGTGCAGGAAAATTAAGGAGTGGCGTTTACACTGTAGATAGCCGTAGATCAGAAACATGGGTTTGTCAGCAGCTGGGCCAAAGTAATTCATCGATGTGACATGTTTGTTCAGATCGAGCTAACATGCAAATGTATTATTGTATATTATTGTGCAATTGTTGCACAATGCTATGTACTGTGGATCCTCCCTAAGGTTTCATCAAGACTGGTTAGCGTCTTGTTTCTAATTGATTATCGGTTTATTTTATTGATTGTCGAATTTTGTTTTTTCTGTTCTTAGCTCCGGAGGATCTCAATGAGACGGTGATGATTTGCACTCTGTGCAGTGTGTCCCTGAGCAAGCAGGAGTAGGGGTTTTACCATCTACCTCTTCTTTCTTCTTCCTTCTTCATACCTCCTTCTTCCCCTTTCTCTCTATCTCTCTCTTTCTCTCTGTCTCACTCAAAAGCATTCACAATCAGAATTTATTAGTATTGCACTTACACAGTGTTGCGAAAGCACTCTCTATCTCTCTCCTTCTCCCTATTCTTCCCTCTTTTACCCCCTCCCTCTCTCGCTCTCTGTCCGATGGGACGCAGTGCCCAGAAATGGCTCTATCATTAATGCAATCAGACGTCAGCATTGCAGCTTATTACCATGGGGGAACAGAAGAATTACCCACAGGCCTTTGCTTCTGTTTTTTATTTATTGCTTCTGATGGTCAGTTTGGAAATTCAAAGCCATGCTTGTCCCAGAGGTTGCATCATGGGATTGCAGTGCAAGGGTCAGACAGCTGGACATTAAAAGGGTCAAGCCCTGCCTGGGCACCGGCGGATGGGCCGTCGGTGCATGTTAAACTGCGTGTTTTCTGGAACTGAACTCCTGTGTTACCTGTCTGTGAATGAGACCCTAGGATAACAGCAATAGATTCCCACCGCCACCCCCTCCAGCCCCTAAAAAAAGCCCTGAGAAAGCCTGCAATAAACACACATCAGGGAGTAATGACAGGGTTAGAGGCCCATTTCCTGCTGGTTTTAGATGGGGTCCACGCTGCTCTGGCATTGCCAGTTTTGCCAGTGGGGATGTGCAGCGAGAGTGGTGTTTGAGTTTGTGTGTGTGTGTGTGTCTGTATATAAATATGTGCATGTGTTGTGTGTGCATATGTTTGTGTTTGTGTTTATGTGTGTGTGTGAGTGTGTGTATTTCTCTGCCCATCTGTACATGTACGCTTGTATGTTTGCCTGTTTGCCTTGTATGTGTGTGAGTGTGTGTATTTCTCTGCCTGTCTGTACATGTACGCTTGTATGTTTGCCTGGTATGAAGTATAAGAGTGTGTGGTCATACTTTCTCCAAAATGTATTAGTATATGACAGTATGTTTGTGTGTGTTTTTGTGTGTGTGTATGTGCCTACGTGTGTTTGTGTCTGCGTCTACACATGTGCACTTGCATCTGTGCTTTGTATGAAGTATACATGTGTGGACACACTGTGTCCATTGTGTGTTATTGTATAAGAGTATGTACTTGTAAGAGTGTGACTGTGTGTCTGAGTGGATATGAGTGTCTGTGCATGTGAGTGCGTATGTATGGAGACCTCCACAGTCCCTGTCATTCCCTGAGGTTGGATTCCTCTCTTCCATTAGTCTGAGATCACTGGATCTGTCTAAACAAATACCTCATCTGTAACCACAGTGCTGAGAATAACGGCTCCATTCGAGCCTGTTTCCATTTGTTTATCTTTCACTTGCTGATCAGATCACACCCAACTATGAGTTGGATCTCTATGTCCAATGCACTGGAAACAAAATCAGAACTGAGGAAAAAAAGAAGACATTAAACAAAATCTGGCATTCCCGCCCTAATTAAAGCACTTCATATAAACGTTGTTGATTAAGCAGAAGAGTCATTTTATATTCAAAGCATTGCACATTAAATCCGTCCTTTATCTGGTGTTTGTGGTATCATCTTGCTCTGTACCTTTCCAGTGATAATGCAAACCATGAAAATTCTTTGAGTGGAAATACATAGTTTTTATTGCATCAGAAATATAAGTCAGAGGAAAACGTAGAGCATGCTTTTTATGGTTAATTTAGGTTTTCATTACATGCAATACTGAGTTATTTACTGAACTACTGTACTACGTTGTTCTTTCTGTACATTTTACCATGCAAAGTGCATTTATTGGAGATTTCAAATGGTTTTTACTGGGAATTGGATGCTTTTTGCACTTGACTAATTGCACTTTTTGCACATTCTACTTCATACTCTCATTCATGCTTGCCATTGTTATTTTTACATGGTTTTATTTTATCTTGTATAAAAATAATTGTGCCCATCTCATTGAGATTTTAATGTCAATGCAACTAACTTGGTTTAAATAGATAAAATACATCACCCCTGTTATTCAGTTTATTTCCTGGAAATGAAGATGGTGAAACAATGTAAAAAGCTACTGTTGTTATAACTATGAGGTAAAACGGTAATGTTCAGATGAAAATTATTAAAGCAGTGAAGCATGAAATAAAATGTTTTTTTCCCCATGTTTGCACAAATTCTTTATCCATTTATATTTGGCGTATTGTTGTATTTTGCATCATTTTTATATCATCCCATTGCAGGAATATGCTTTGTGTTAGTGGTTAAGCATGTAGCGATTGTATTCATGAAAGAACATTCTGGAATACTGTATGCAGCTGGCTGTAATAATCGTAGCTACTGCGTTTTTGAAGCTTTGTTTAGCCCTGCGGTTCACCGTATGTCCTGAGGAAACTGTGGGGGCGCCAAAGACCTCACGATAGAGGGAGAGCCAGCTGCTGTGTGGGCATGGCTGGCACGGAGCTGAGATCTTATCTGAGCAGCTGTCTGTAACATACGTGTGGGGCGTGACCTGCAGCCTCACAATGCCATTTGGGTTTTATTAACTGGCTTAAACAGAGTGGGGGAGGGGGAGTGGCGGCTCTCACACGGCCCGGCAGCCAGCCAGAGCTCACAATGCTACAGGGCTAAGGGCTTCAGGCACCCCTGTTCCCCCGAAAAACCCTGACCTTTTACCTCCCCGAGCATTCCTGCTGCCCTGAGGTGAGCGAGAGTTCAGAGAGACATCCCAGAAGGAACGTTCTCCAGGCCTCCGTTGCCCGAGCAAAGACGGGGGGGAAGAGGAAGTTGTCCAGGACCTACACGTTGCAGCGCCCGTCCCATCTTGCACTCTTCTGATCCGGTCCCAGAGACCCATCACTCTTGCTTCCCTTCACATCTCCGATGGCAACTGCTCCCACCGTACGCCAGTCTCCACCAATAGCCGCTGGAGCTGGAGCGTTACCCTTGACATATTTTTCGTAATGGGTCATGACGACTGGCTTGTGTGCGGTTGGAGCCTCGGGAGTCCTTTTCTGGCATGGTTTGCGTTTATGTCACGCCGCCTCAGAGTGTAATGGGGAGCATGAGGGGTTTTGTATGTTAACGCGAGGCCTGTCCTTTCTCTTTCTGAGGGACACGTGACTGATTGGGAGGGGGTATTTAAGCGACACCCCCCCATTTTCACCTCAGAAAAGAGGCTGTTTTGTGATGCAGGCCTGGCTGTCAGACACACTATAGGAGGGGGGGTTGAGACCTCACAGCCGTGAAGGCCTTCAGCAGGCCTTCAAATTCCCCCGACCTCGCTCCGCAAAAAAATTCCCTGAATGGTTCCTGTGGCATTTAAACTGCGCGCCGTGATTTATTAGCCATGCTGTGCAAATATTTAGGCATGTGGCCTTAAAATGTGCGATAAGAGGTTAAGCCCTCTTGACTGCTTTGAACTGGATGTTCATTCAACCTGGAAGATGATCCACTCTGGGGGGGGAGGGGGGGACTATGAGCGCGTATGTACCCTATACATGAGGAAGAAGGGGAGAAAAAAAGTTCCTAAGCCCTGTAGCGAAGTGGTGTAGAAAAACAGGATTTATCGCAAATCGTTTCAATCTGTGTTCAACACAGATTTGTCTCTGCTATGCGGCCGCAGAACTCAATATATTCTCCTTCGCTTTGAATCGCGAGCCTCCATCCTGCTACAGTAATGCTACTCAATTGGATTAGACTGCGGCCCAGGCCGGAGCCAGGCAGTGGCCAGGGTAAGACATGAGCGCACGTGTTTCTAATGGGGCACGCACGTACCCCTAATATGCCCCTCCTAGGGCACAGATTGGCCAGGGTACAATCGAGCATGCCCGTCATTGACTCCAGGGCCGACCTCTGATGCCTGTTAACCCTGGGGTCAGCCCTAGAGCGATGGAAAACTGAGCTCACCTCGTGGAGGAGATGTTTCGTGAGAAGGGGTTAAACACAGGGATATTATATCCGTGGGTGGTGATTCGGTTGAAGATAACCTTGGAATGACAGCGCTGGATGAATGGACGTGTTTGGATGCGGCCGTCGTGCAAATTAAAAAGTGAGGAGGGGATATTGCCGCAGTGATTGAATGTTTAATGAAAGGTGATGAGTCGAGATGAGGGTGTCCTTCCCGGCATCTCACTGTACCTCAGCCTCTTGTCTCAGCCTCCCTCGTTTTTGGTGTTCCCGTTTCAGTCCTGTCTCCCCCTTCTCGTTCCAGCTTCACTGCCTTGGCATCTTCTCACCTTCACTCCCTGTACTTCTTTCTTGCCTCTCGTTCTTTGTCCATCTCTCCGGCTCTTAATGTGTTCGCTCTGCTTCAATGTCTTTGTCTCTCCTTGCTTTCTCCCCTCGGTTCCTTCAGACTGAGACTAGAGGTGAACTCAGCCCTCGATTGTTAGCCTGCTTGGCTCCAAGCCACCGTGCCCATTAGAGCTGCTCCCATAAGAATGTTCACCCTTCACCCACCCCACAAGGCTGCCGCTCGACAGGGAGCTCTCTTTCCAACGTTGTACCCCTTATAAAAATCCCACACTTCGCACAGGGCCTTTTGTCTGGGAAAGCAAACCAGCCGCGAGCGAACGAAACGGGGCGCCGAAGCGGTATGCGCCAATGCCCGCCGTTACGTTCCCTCCCTTCCCCGACATGGCCCCGGCATCAGATGGAACCGTTCAATCTTATTCCTGTTAGGCGGCCAGGTGAGTGTGTGGCTCTCCTGGCAGAGCGCAGGCAGCTGGCAGGGCAGCTAAGGGTCCTGAAAGAGCGATCGTGCCCAAGTGTGGTCGGGGTCCTGGAGGAGCTGCCAGGCCAGCGCTCATTTCGCTCTGAGTGGCATGATGTCAGCTGATCGTGTTGAAATTTTTGAGACCCCCCTCCCTACACCCCCTTACCCCCCACCAACCCCTCCTTCCCACCATCTGTCTTACCCCCATTCTGGATCTCCTTCAGACCGCACAAACTTTACAATTTAATACTTAGTTTCTTTAACTCAACCTTCATTTTTCTTTCTTTTTAAAGCCTGTTCTTTTCCTTGTGCCAGACATCTGTTGCCATTTTATGAGCTGGATCATTAAAATCTATAAAATATAAACACTTCAAAAAATTTAAGGGTCGCACTTTTATTTCAGGAATTTGTTTTATTTCAGAACTTATTACAGCTAATATTTCATTTAAAACGTATCACATTCTATGGAAACCTACGATAATAATTTTTTTCTAAATACATATAGTCTTCCATGGACATTAGTGCAATATAATCAGTTGCATAGATGCTTATTCATCACATTTTTTCATTAAATGTACCGTAGTATCCAGTCTTCCACTGAGTGCTTTCACTGTAGATGCTCTGTTGAAGTTTTTCATTGGTCTCAGCCTTAGTTCTCTCCTTCTACAAATTCACACAGTAAAATAAAGACAGTTTCTCTGAACCCCACTTTCTGTCTTTGTTATGTAAATACACCAATATGTTTCCTTCCATTACTACATTTTTCCAACATTGATTCCGATTTTTAGTTTGATGTAAATTGCATATTTATCATCATTTATTTGAGTCAAATAATTTACTGGAGTTACAGTTGTCCTGAGCTGTGTTTTCCTTTCTTACCATTGTTGTTGCTCATGTTGCTTTTATTACTTAAATTGTCCTCAATCATATTTTTATTTTCCTCTGTCACCTTTCTTTGCTTCCAGTGTGTATTTTTGTTTTTTGCCTTATAATCCATTTCTAAAATTAGTATCTAACCCCCATCCATTCATCCCCCACACCCCCCACCCCCACACTCATCAAATTCAGTTTTCGGGGCTTTCCTGCCTCGCGCAATCTTTCGATATCCGGCACTGCCAAGAAACAGACGCTCTCTTGTCATGGCCACCCAGACATTACATTACTACGCAGCCTGCACTTTGTTATTGCTTTAAGTGGAGGCTTACGTAAGGCTCTGCTCAGCCTGGCCGTACACCTGCTCTGCGAGTGGACTCACTGACAGGCGCAGCGACAGGGCGGGGGGTTGGAGGGGCGGGGAGGTGTGGGGAGGTGTTGGGCACAGTCGCTGCCAGCCCTGCACCTTCTCAGTCTCAATATAAGTCCATTTGAATTAAAAATGGCAGGGGGGACTTAGGGGAGAGATCTGAATTCTCTTTTTAAGTATGCCCCCTTTCATCAAGGGGCTACACACCATGGCAGCTTGCAATTCACCCTTTCCCTCAACCGATGATTCAAAATATCTGTATTTTTTAGGGTTTCCTCAGGCAGAGAATAAAATGCTTTGAGAAGTCTGAAGGGGGCCACGCCCACCCCAACTACCCCTCTTTACAGCCTAAAAATGCCCAGTTTATTAACCTGTCCATGCCACTGGAAAAAGGTAGACAAAAAAGTTCAAAGTTTTATTCGGTTATTAGTTTAACCATCATGGTCATCACCATTGTTGTCCTGACACAGCACGTTGGATCATGTATCATGGTGTTGCCGTAGAAATGTGGCGGTTAAGTGGGCAACCTTGCATCACATGACATGCATCACATGACCTGCAGCTGATCTTTAAATGTATTTTTTGTCTGTCACTCATCATGTTTCATTCCTCTTGTGGATTGACTTTTAAACAAACATAAAAGCATGCAAAACAAATATATGCACATTTTTCCACTGACTGTTCAAAAGTAATATGTGTTAGTTTTTAAAATAAAAGCACAGTTGTGTTAATTATTCTGACAATTTTTCATTTTATTGATAGTCACAACAATAATAAAACTCTAGTCAAAACAAGTGTGTTTGCAAGGAAAAAATAAACTCTTGCAATTTAAATTTCTGGACACATTTCATTAAACCAAGAACTGATACAAATATATGTGCAATATCTTGCTATGATGGCCTTCTAAATTGCTCTGGTCATGAATATCTGCCAAATGAGTACAATATGCAAAAATACATTAAAAACTTTAATTCTAAAGAACCTAAAGTAGCTCCTATAAAAGAATGGCAGTCAAAGTGAAAGTTTTTTTTTTTTTATGGGAACATTGCCTCATGTAACTAAGGCTAAATTAAGGCATTCAAAAGAACTCCTTGCAGGTGCATTATTCTAGTTTAACAATTAAGCAGGACAGATGGATGTCATGTAGTCAATAGGATGTCTTTTCAGGGCATGGAATGAACACCAGAACTCCAAACTGAAGATGAAATGTTGCAAAGTAATAACAAAGCACCCCACAAAAGGAAAACACTTCCTACAGCCTTAGAAATAAATCTAACAAGACTATATTTAAAACAAATTCCAAGCAAACCAAGAGAGGGAATAGCCTTCTCACAGTAAGATTCAGGCTCCTCCCCCTCACAAAGAATCCTGCTTCAGTCATTGGCTGTCTCCTGACCACATCAAACAAACAGTGTGTCTCAGTTAAACAACAGGTAGACTCAGTTTGAACATCAAGACCTGACTTTTAACAGCTCTTTTTTGTTTGAAGGTGTCCCAACGTCGTTAACAATTTGCCCCTGTTCCAAAGATGACAGCCTGCACTGTTATCACAGGAACTTTTGGAGCCGGGGAGTGAATAAATGAGGTCTGAGACATCACTAGGGTGTTGTATAAACAACATTTCATTTTCTATTCAATAGGGATAACTGTATGTGGTCAGCCAACTACATTTTTACTTTTTGGACTCATTTCATTTCATGACTTCCACGATGGCAACATATGTTTGTTATTGTATCGCTTTATAAATGAGATATTTTATAGTTTACAGATAATTTCTGTATTTGTACAACTTTTCATCAGATCTTTATTACATGTATTAATTTGTTATGCGTCTGCTAAATGACTGAGTGGAAAAATCGAGAAGTGTAACGTGGGGTGTGAGAGACATCCTTCAACAACACAATATTTTACACGCTGGGCGGCTGGCAACACAGGAACTCTGGGGAGATTCACAGACAGGGTCAGTGTTCTCCACGGCACTTTTAAAAGTTATTAGACTTCACTGGGGGTCTGTGTTTTCACAGACAATATGCTTTTAAGCTTTCATAAAAGTTTCTGACATATTTAGAGTCATGGACATTAAAGACTGATCGCAAGAGACCGTCTCAGTCTCTAAACTGGATTTCTATGTCATTTTTTCTTTGTCACTGCATCAATCTACCAATATATCGTCATGCTGTTCGATATTTCCTGGTTTAATATACACTAAACGGCATAATTGTGTGCCCCCTCTCCTTAGGCTTTTCACAAATGTGTTTTGAAGTGATAATTGCCTCGTGGCAACATTAATTAAGGCTATATCTGTGCAGAGCGGTAAATTGTAATAAAACAAGAGGGGCTGTGATGGATTCCATCTTATCAGATATTGGCTGTGGAATCAAATAGGAGCGCATGGGAACGTATGGAGCAGACAGCCGTTGAAAATGATGAGATGGGTTTCCTATTAAGCCTTGAATCTCATTCCATTTCTAATTATGTATGTATTGACTTCCCCATTTCATTTTTTTAAAAAATGCTTGGTTGCAATCTACGCACTCCGGTCACTCTCTTGCTTTGTAAAATGATTGATGTTCCTTTTTATACGACTGGCATATCAGTTTCCTGTTGACGCTTTAAACTCTGGAGCAGGAGGTAAGAGGGAACGTGACGAGCGCCCCAGCTTTGGCTGAGTAAATTCCCCTCCAGAGAAAACAAGTATTTGAGTCTGGGAGTCTGGGGCCCAATCTAAATGATTTGAGTGTTTGGATTATGACATATTTATGTATCCATAATGCTGGCTGTCATGGAGGGAAGAGGGTGGGGTGGAAGGGGGGGTGGGTGGGGGTGTTTCAGGGAGGTGAACGGTGGAGAGAGAAGCGGGTGGAGATTACGAAGGCCGGGACCCTTCGGCAAAATGGAGGCTCCGTAATGGAAAGGATGATACAGACGAAGGATCACGAAGAACCACCCAGCAACAGGACAGTTGTGTTGGACAACAAACATGCCCACTGGCAGAAGGGGAGTCTCTGTTTGCAGAAAAATCGACCCAGATCACTCCAACAATGTGCCAACGGTCCACAATGCTGCCAATCAGAGCAACTGAACAGGGTTATGGGGAAGAACGGCAGAAGCATCCCTCTGATTCGATCTGTTCCTTCAGGACGGGCGATCTTCTAATGATCTTCGCCTTCCCCAGACATCCTGCCCGGCTTTGTTCAGCGAAAAGTGAAGAGGACGTGGAGAGAGAGAGTTTTCACATACCAGGATGTACCATGTCTCAGCTGACAGCTTTTAAACATTGGCAGTGACGGGGCTGACATAAATGATGATGCATTCGGAGAGAAGATGAGCCCTCTCTGATTCAAAACAGTGTCTGTGTTTGAAGCCAGGCTCTGAGCTCCGTGTCTGTTTCTCTTGACACCTCAGTTTTCATTCCAGCTGCTCACTCTCTCTCTCTCGCTCTCTCTCGCTCTCTCCCTGTCTCCCTCTACCCCCCCATCACCCTTTGGTCAATAGGCCAGTATCTAGAGTTCAATCCCTGTCTGTCTGAATACAGAAGTAGATGACAAGTCTCCAGAATTTGTCCGGAGCAGTGAGGTCAGTCTCGATGACTCGGAAACACAGCAGCGTCTGGATTTGAAAGGGCTTAGCAGACCATGCGTCTTCTGACCCTGACGCATCTCCCCTCCCCCCTTCCCCCTCCCCACTCCTCGCTGTCTCTCTCTGCCTCTCTCTCTCTCTCTCTCCATGTTAATCCTCACCCGCAGTGGGCAGACAGCTCAACATCTGGTGAGCGTCATGGAAAGACAGGGGAGAAAAAACTGCAACCAAAGCTGTTTATGATTTCAGAACCGTTGATGGGAATGAATCAGTATTTTTTTTTTTTGCACGTGCGTACGTGTGTACGTGTGTGTGTATGTGTGTGTGTCCTGCCAGTTTGTCAGGAATAAATCGCCATCTGCAGCTCCTGGTATGTTTCACAGGAGCTGCTGAGTGTTGGACTGGCTCTGCAGGATTGATGTGTGTTTTTTTGGGACGGAGCTTTCGGGCTGACCTGGCATTGCCCCCCCTCCCCTTGCAACTAGGGAGGTGGGGGCTTGAAAAAGGGTGGGGGAGGGAAGGGATGGAAGGGAAGGGGGCGGATGGAGACTAACTGCCTGGCAGAATGGGACAGCTCTAATGTCCATGTTAGTCTTTACATTGTGTCACTTTGAGTATAAATTTACCCTGGCTTCCGGGTGGCCTGTCCAGCTGAGAGATGTGTGCATAGAACAGACTGCTGACTCAAAGACCAAACATAAATCCTGACTGTTTGAATCCTAACACAGTGATGGACCCCAAACCGCACCCCTAGTCCCAGTCCCAGCCTGGTCAATGCTATACTCGCCTCTCACTGGCTGTGCCAGTGGTCCAGTTCTCCAGTGCAGTAACTCCACAGTTCTGTGGGAAGGTTACAAAAAGAATGCAAGCGGTGGTTCACAGCCTTTTTTGAGCGCTTTGTTCGACTGATGATGCAAGTCACTTGCAGCGATATACGACTTACAGTGGCACATTGGTGACAAGAAAATGTGGAATAAAAAGTTATAAAAAAAAGGATACGGATAGCCTTAACATGTTACGACAAAGTCCGTGATGTATGCTTATGCTGAATGCTAGCCGAGGCACGGTGCGATAATGATACATTTCTGTAATACAAAATGATTTGAGGCTGATAAGGCTGCCACGGCTAGGGGTGCCAGAGCCAGAGCCAAACGCTAGCCCGCTGCTGCCAGAAAACTGACAGTCAGGGAGATAGGCCCATAATGAAATGAGAAAGGTGTCAGTTACCGCCATGCTAGCAATAAAGACCAGACAAAGGATCCATTGGCAAAGCACGCAGGAGGTACAGTAGGTTAGGGATCACAGCGAGGGGGCGGGGGTGAGAGAAAGCTGAGAGACCGTGCTGTCCCAGGGGCTCGACAGCCCTCCTCGCGGGGCGATCGGCATGACACACAAGTTGAAGGGGGGATCTAAATTACCTTTTGATTGCTCTCGCTGCGGGGTGCTCTGGAGCACGGCCTCCTGTTTATCGCCGCTGATCAGGGGAAACAATGGGACCCCTTGTTGGTCTCCCCGGCTGCACTCGTCGGGCTCTTATTAATTATGGTAAGTGACCTTTGAGAAGGTGATGATGTGCAAGATGACGGTCGAGGGGGGGGCCAGGACACCAATGGGGGCGTGCGCGGCTCGAAGAGCAGGTCCGACCGTCATCTAGGCCCAGAACAGAGACCTTCCACTGCTTTGGAAGAGCCGAAGGGCACGACAAAGTGAGATTTATGGACAATTGGATGGGAAGTAATGGAAAGCAAAGTGATATGGGAACTGTAGGAGTAAGGTGATGCATTGTTGGATCTGTAGTCCAACTTGTATATTTGGAATAACTGCATGTCAGCTTAAAGTACTGTATCTAAATTATTATCCTCTTTACCATGTCTGTGATTCTCTCTTATGTATTCTTGTAGGTTTGTCTTAACTTGGCTGCAACAAAACTGTACCTTGCATAATTATTCCCCTTGGGGATAATTAAAATATTACATAACAATGTTTTCTCTCTGCTTTCTTTTTGCCTAATTGATCTTTTTTTAGTACACCATCATCTCCCTTACGTATGAATCACAACCAGACAACTTAAGAATTCCTCTTAATTATTTCATTTTTCTTCATTTCTTGAATACTTGGAGCAGTAATCTGATTGCATGCATTAATGTTCTGTGCAGGGGATGTAATTTGTTGGCCCAAAAAGACGCTAGACTAAGTATATGAAGTGAGGATGGAATGAACCTGCCAGGTTAGAGGGTGACTGGATTCTGAGAAACGTACACCATCTCAGTCACGGTCGTTTTTTTCTGTTCTTTTGTTTCAGGTTATTCGGATGTTTCAGAGCGCTGTTTTATGTGTTAGGACACCGTTGCTTGTACAACAAACATCCTTGTTACAAAGGGTGGACTGAGAGATTTTAGAGATTACGACGGAAAAGGAAGAAAGAACAACAGATTACTGTTCCCTTTCTGAGGACTTTTAATGTTTCTCTTCCAAATGGCTTGTAGACAATGAAGAAAAGCTTAAACCAAACAAGGAGTTTGAAAAAAAAAAGATTGTGTTTTAAGACACGCGTTTGTTTGATCTGCCTGTGAAATTTAAAACAAGGAAATAAGACAACTTTACGAGACAAATAGTAACTGTATTGAGTGACATATTTACAAATGTGCTGCATAATAATGAACGTACATTGATGTTTTTCCGTATAAAAATTTCAAGTACGTTTTATTGGTTTTTTTGCAAAAAAAAAAAAAAGTTTTTCAGTAACATAACTACTTACAAGTTTACTGATAAAAAAAACAATTGCAGGAGTTAAATGTATCATTCATTACAGCAACAGTGAATGCAGGTGCTATGTCTGTAGAATTTCTTTCATAGCAAAGGGTGTATATTTGAAGTAAATGATAATATCAGTAAAAAAAAGAAACATTTCATATTAATCATAAGGAAAAAAACTAACAGTGAACAAAGATCTCACAAACTGATGGATAGGTTCGGTTCAGTCTGTCGTGCCCGCGGGGGCCAGGTGCCATTGTCCAAGCTCGCGTCCTCTCTCACAGAGCAGGGGGAATGTTCCAGCTGCCGCCCGCAGTTTCCGCAAATGACCCATAGTGGGCGCTGCGCTGTAGAACAGTCAGTAACAGCTTCGCTCAATAATCCTCCTTCCTCTGAACAGAGGGCTCCACACCTGTGCCCCCACCCCATCTAATCTTCATAGTAACGACCTACTTTATTTTTTACAGGATATATTTTTTTCTCCATATCTACAAATAAAAGCTAGTTGGTCCTTCCACAGATCTGCACAGGGTGTTATTATATAACATTTTTCCTCATTTCTTGTACCATAGCTTAATATGTCTGGCAGTGGAACAACCTACACTGTCAGTGCTGCTCCCTTGTGGGTAACTCCCTTTGCTAATATATACCCTTTTTCCATCTATTCCCCTGCCTTTCCCCTTTCCTGTCCTCTCAAACTGACAGTCACCCCACCCCTTCCCTCTATCGCCAACCTTTCTCTTGTAGTATTCACTATAAAATATAGCAAAAATAAATGCTAATGGATTTTTTTCCCCCAAAACCTTTGCATTGTTTTTCCTTTATCTCTGCATTAAGCTGGTGGCTGTGCCAAGAAGCGCCCCACTGCCCCAAGATATATGGTCTACGCTGGTTCGTACATGAGCGGAGCAGATCAATGTCATAGCTAAAGCGTTTGTTCATCAGCTGCTAAGCCTGCTCCAAAAGGAGACGACTGGATGTACAGAGATTTTTTTTGTTTCGTTTTTGGCGATGGGATATGCTGGGGGTGCTCCATGATCATTATACATGTGCGAGTGTGTATGTGCAGGTGTGTGTGTGTGTGTGTGTGTGCATGTGTGTATATAGGTGTGTGCACAGCTCTCTATGTTTGCATGTGTGCATCTGTGTTTTTGCATGTATGCATATGTGTGCGAGTGTACGTGCACACTCGTGTACGTGTGTGTGTGTGTGTGTGTGTGTAAGGGAAGGAGGTTGAGGGGGATCACTGGAAGACGGTATGGTAGGTGGGGCACTGGTGAGACTTCATGTACTTGATGGCGAACTTGAGCTCCTTGCTCTTCTTCTCCCATTTGTGGATGGCCATGAGCAGCAGCTGCTGGTCCACCTTGCGGCCCATGATCAGGAAGTTGCTGCTGAGACTGTCCAGCTGCGCGCAGGGGCAGTCCGCCCCGTTCTTTATGTACAGCACCAGCTTCTTCAGGTCCTTCTTCCGCAGCGCGCCCATCTTCAGCACCTTCTTCTTCTTCTGCGCCGCCACCAGCTTGCGGTCGCCTTTCTCCTTCTTCACCTCTTTGATCTTCATCTTCAGCGCTGAGGGACAAATCAAAGAATGCAAGAGCTTTAGATACCTCAAGCCACACAAATTCCAGAATTTTACTCCAAATACTTTTGCGTAAATCCCAGCTTTACTTATATACATGCTATACCTAGTTTGGTGATACTGGTATTAGAGTTATCAGACCAGTATTATTATGATGTAGCTTATGTATGTAATGTGTAACTTTATTTAAAGTTCATTCAAAAAAATATTTCTGAAATGATCAGATGACCCTGAACTTAACTTTTCCTTACACCAAGTTTCCATCAAGGTCCATAAATTTTATCCTGAAACACAAACTCAACATCAGCATCTTGATGTTACGATTTAAAGTCCCTTTCTCCTGTTTTGCTTCACAATGTGTTTCTATCATTAACCACAGCCTTTTGATCTGTGTGGCTTCCCACGACAAGTGAGCAGGAAGAGACTGATCCTCTCAGACTTCCATCAACCAATGAGGTCTGTGAAGGAGTGGCCCTTCCAAGGTTGAAATCACTTGATTTCTTTGGAATGTGGTTAATTGGTAAATTGGAAATCAATTAATGGGAAACTGTGGTGATTGAAGCCAGGTGTAATTGTGGGTGTGTAGCCTACAAAAGTAGCAGTTGAATGGCAAGAGGGAGGATGGAAGAATTGTCATTTGTTTGTGCTTGTGGCTTTAAAACAAATTATTGATCTTTACCAAGGTGATTTTACTCTGTTGTTTTTAAGCCTTTTTACAAGGTAATTTACAACCCTCTCCAGAGCAGAACCATTCGTCCTGGACAGAATAACAAGACCGAAAGACCTCTGCAATGGAAGTTTCCATTGTGGTAGACTACCGGTAATTCTGACCCTGTAGAAATAACAGCGACCATCACCCAATGGTAGAGTACATCAGTGTTTGACTTACCAGTCCAGAACTAACATGGATCCTAATGTAACCTCAGCTCGATAAGATGCATTCAGATGCCACTTTTAACATGGTGTGGCTGACAGAGAGAAACAGGGCTTCATTATGTAGAATCTAATCAGAAATAATGTAGATTGCTAATTTGCTGCTCTATCTATGAACATCATAGAAAAGCATTGGACTAAACCTATTTGTGCTAATGTGGTTCTGAATTGGATATTGATGCAAAACTTTAAGTAGCATTGAGTCAAAAGACCTATCAACAATTCCACCATCTACAAAACCCTATCTATGGCATAATTATCTATGAACCTGGCCAAGATTCAACTGACATTTTCCCTTTCCTCTGAATTGCAATTAAATTTGATCGTTCATGCTTCTTTCCAAAACCCGTCTGAAGAGTCCATCACCAACAACTTTGCCAAATTGTTTACTATGTATTGTAGCATGTAGGCCAATATCAAGATGTTCTATGAAGTCTATTGTGCACCCCAGCCCTTGAAATAAGGCCGCACAATCTATGAGACACAGTTGCTAGACTGATTCACTGAGGACCGCCTTAATGGAGAGTTTGAGTAATGATGTTGCCGTGATGCAGAAGCCCAGACAGCATGCCTTGTCCGTCATGATGCCATGCATGGTTTGAAACTGTCTCCCTACCAATCAAATACCAGGAGACTATTACTCAAATTTTCCCACAAGCCTCTCCTAAAACCTGACAATGATTCTCTTCAGGGAGACTGTGGCAACGAAATGTGCTCCCCTGCTCTGCTTATGCGTTCACTGTAGCCTATTGTAATCTTTAAATGGCCTTTAGATGCTGGTGCGAACATTTGGTATTGGGCGTTGGACATCGTCAAGGCTGGTCTGTAGTCTGTCAGGGCATGATTGGTCACACACATTCTACTGCACTATTTCCAAAAGTGACAGTAAAAATGTTAGAGTCTGATACAGTATTTCAGAGGTACAGGGACTGAGTTTCTGAAGTCTACATTAATCAGATATGGGGTGTATATATAAGCCATTGGTTTCATGTTTTATGCCATTATCGTAATTGTGTATAAATTTAAGACTTCTAGTTCACTGTACTATGCAGACAGATCAGTGGATGCAGAGAAAACCACTTTTGTTCATCGTGTGGAATGTCTGTGACTTTCCATTAAGTGAGTTCTGCCATCACTGCGATTTAAGTCCAAGTTTTTTTCTTCCTTTTTTTTTTTGGAAGAGGTTTGGCACTAAAATGAATGTTATTCTAACAGCATGAGCTTGCCCACTTCTGAAGTCGAAACATCACACAAGACAAATATTGGGAAAGAACACAGCGAACGTGACTGGTGAAACACCCCAGCTAAACCGACCCCACCAAAAGCTTGGGCCCACACATAAACTGCACACAGGCAGCGAGTGGGCAAAACTCAATGAAGGACACTCTGCTTGGCATGATGGGAAATCACGTAGTCAGGGAGGGTTGTTTAGGTGGCTGACTGCAAATGAGCCTCACCAAAGTGGACACTGCAGAGCTCTGTAGCGCTAGCTTTGACCACCTGCACTTGAGTCGCAAACACAAGTCAACTAGAAGTAAAAAATTCTTTAAAATTACCCTAAGTTGGGTGACCACCCCTGTCCATATTCCTTCAGGCTAAAATGCATGCCTTTTTTTGCATGAGTAGTCCTGGGCAGTATCCAGGTGACAGTCAGAACCAAATTTTTTTTAAAAAAAGAGCTCTTTAACTTGAGGGAGGTAAGCACTTTAGGGTAGGAGTGACTGCAGCCAAAGTGTCTGTCATGCTGAAGAGAAGCAGTCCCCCAAAAAAAAAAACTCCCGGAATGCCTGCCTCACCCAAGCACACACATTAACCAGCCTCAAGGCAGGGCCCATGGTCCATGACAATCCGCAACTGGAATTAAATACAACGAATCAGATCTGCCATCACCCTGGGTAAGGTTTTTTTTGGCCACCCAGTGGGTCTGTTTGACACTTCCCCTTTCCTAGCACCCAAAGTCGTCACAGATGGGTAAACAGAACTGTGGGATAGCAATAGGTGTTGCAGTGAGCCTCCAGCACTCAAACCACTGAGACTATATACAGGCTCTAACTCTATGAGAGCCAGCCAAACCTCTTTCGACAGCTGATGCCACAAATTCAGAAACGGTAGCAGCTGCGTTGCAAATCATTGTTACACCATGCCCAATCTTGCCACATTTTTCTCTATAAAACAATTTGAGGGATATGCATTTTTATTACGTGTTACATTTTTATTGCAGTTTTATTATTGTCGGGTAAAATCTGTTTTATTTATGTATTTATTTGAGTAGCATATCATTTGACTGATTAATTACAAAGCTTCCAAGCAACATCCTCCATCAGCTAGCATCCGGTCCCTCAGACACATATGTGGCCGCCCAACCTTTTGTCTGCTTCTGACACGGGCAACCTGGAGGCTCCAAACCAATCACAGCGGCTGCCAGAGAGCAATGAGAGGACAGTCACCTCCTTTGGGGGACATAGTGATTAATTTAGCCCCCCCCCCATCCTCAGTCAGCATTCATGTGGTTTGATGTTTAAACTATATTCAGATATGTATTACATGTAGTCTTCTGTTTTCCTATTCAATTGTATGTTTCATTTATATTTGAATGGCGAAATAGGATACAGCACCTGCTATCCTTCTGTCCATTAGGACTGTCGGGATTTTTTAGGCAAAGAATGGACCACTGCTTACTGTTACATTAGGGAACCCATAAAAATACATACAGTGCATTACCTGGAATACTTGTGGTTCACCATGTTAAGTGGTTCAGCCCATCTACAGTGAAACAGCGTCCAATGATATATGCTCTAATAACACTTGTAACAACAGCTGTTGCAAGGTTTTAGTCTCTGAACTTCTTGACCTGAGGGGTTGCAGGCTCATATCCTTAGTGGAGAAATTCTGACAGACCCCTGGGCACAGCATTGGTATTTGGCCCAAAATCTCCACCTGTATAAATGAGAAGCCCGTAGCACACTATCTGCGTAAGTCTCTATGGCCGAGGGCATCAGCTAAGACTGTTAAGAAAAGATTTCAGAAAATTTTTCATGGCAAACTTGCGGGTAGTTTGAAGACTTGCCAAATCAATTACAATAATAGGTCAAGTAGGCTATATAAATGACACAAGGATGTTACAGATTTGATGTCACGTTTATTTTATGAGGTCTTGTTCATTTCTATCTCCGTTGTTGCTCCCAAAATCAACCACCTCCACCTTATTGAGAAGTGGCTTAGGTAAAGAGCCTGTACCCTCATATTAAAACTCAAAGGTCTGTGTGAAAATGCAGAGAATGGGATATACACTATGAGAAATGCTCCATAGCTTTTTTTCAAGCTGGCCATTTGCCTTCAGATGCAATCATGTTCACAGTAATTAAAGATTTATTGCATCATGGTAATGTAACCTTGCAAGCCAGCCTTCAGGGTGTAGACTAAAATGGTATTGGATTCAATAATCTACAACATAATAAATGTCTGCTGCATAGTATAGCCTGGCCTGGCTATAGATTACAATTTTTGGCCTCTGCTGTGCTGTATTTGAAAGAGAACAGAATGCAAGAAGAATTTAAAATTGATGTTACCACATTAGTCTGTTTCAACAAATTGCATTCCTATGAAGTGAAAAGTTCTCTCGGTGTATTATTTTGAACTCTGTTCATGTTGTAACTCACATCAAAGCAAAGGGAGCTCAGAAACCTTTTCTTGGTGTGTGGTATATAATCGGAAAAAAACTGCTTATAAAATTCAGAGAAATGGTAGGGTCTACGTGAGACAGAAGAGCCATTTTGTAATTGTAAGAATGATCTGAAATACTGTTGGATGCTGTTGTTTATTGTGTGGCATTCTCTATGGTACATTAAAGATTCAAACACATAATTGGCACAGGTCTTGACTTCAGTATGTACTGGATAACACAGTATGTGTTTCATTTTAATTCAATTGTACTGTGGTGCAGATTCAGGTGACTGAAAAAAACCACTGCAGGTTAACAGGAATATATAGAGAGGAACTCCACTGTTCCATCATTCTACTTTAATGACTAGGGACTCTTGAGTAGGGTTGAATTGTTTTGTGTACTAACACAAAATGTTTACTCATTCTCCCTGGGATTCAAACAAACACGCTTGGCCTGTTTAATGGCATTTGCAATTCAACCAAACCGTCTGTATTCTTTTTAAGAGCATATGTTCTTCTAGTTTAGAAAAAAAGAGAACAAGTTCAAAAGGATATTCTTGCTCTTCACCAGTGAAATGGAAAATCGTCAAAGAAATTTATGTAAACGTAGCTTTTGATTGAACAGTGTATGCCTTTTAAGAGACTGGGTTTGTTTGATTGGGCCATTGACTCCAAATGCCCAGCCAGGGTAGGATATGAAAAATGCCTTTGAGCTTGGAATAAGCATCCCGGCCAAGAGGAGAGGCCATGGTGTAAGTATGAGCTGAGGACAGTGTACACCAGCATATCTTGCTAGTGATGGTTAAAATTATGTCTCAGGAGTCACCCAAAGGGGGAGGTACATTCAGCTGTCAATCACTGACTCTGATTTGACTTTGGACCAATCAAAAATGTTTTTCTCTCCACAACCAGTGCAGTCACTGGTCCTAATCATCAAGTCAGGGATATTTTTTCGTAGCTCATCTTGGTTCTGTTTAAATGTAGCCCATCCCTAACTCACAACTATCAAGGCCCATTCCCACTAAATTAGGTAGCATACTCCAACCTACCTGTCCGGACCCGACCAACTCACACCCCAATTCTATCCACGACAACAGCCCGTTTCCTTCCAGTCTCCCAACTTACACTTCTTCCCCACAGACTACAACAGCCAACTCTCAAAGTCTCTCTTAGGGATTCTCACACTCTCGCCATTCTAAACAACTTACTGAAATGGGAAAGTGTTTTTCCATGGGAAAGTGTTCAGCGCTCTTTATTATGTTTAGATGCTTTAGCAAAACAATTTGTCACTGACGTTTTACAGTACAGCATCCAACTGCATGAATCAGCACAATTTTATCTGTTTTGTGACCTGCCATCCACAATCTATATTTCCCATCATTCAATTATTTTTTTTATTTTGTTACTGTTCAGGCAGAAGAAAGAGACATAACTCATTTACACGACTGTAAAAGGCAAAGGGAATAAAACAGTGCTGAAACCACTGTTACTGTGGATAAAATGATTGAGCTAAAAAACTGTAAAAAAAGAAGTAAAAATGTGCAATTACATGGGAAACTTAATGACCATTTTATTCTTCCAAAATAAAACATAATAAAACAACCAACATTCAAATGAATATTGCTCTCACTTTTGAATGACCTTCATCCTCCACCTTACTTACAGTGTGTGTGATAATCTGCTTATTCAGGGATACATTCCAAAAATTGGAGGTATCAACAGAACCGTACTACAGGGAATCATTTGAACAAAGACAGTGTTGGTTTCCTCCCAGATACAGAAATTACCACCTATCGCTCCACTTCACCATTACTCACATACGACTAGTTTTGAATCTTTGGTTTGTTCCTCAAATTTAGCATCTTAGCACTACCTTGCCTCTATATTTTTTCACATGATCCCGATTGACCGTTCATTCATGAAAAACATGCATTAAAAAGCGGTATCAATATTACCTCTCAAACTTGTACATGTCACATAATCGTACATTGTATTGCTGAGCTTTGTGGGTAATGCGGTTTCATAAATTGCACAGTGCTTTCTGAATGGCTGCCGGCCTGGCCACAGTGAGAAGGAGCAGCTGTGCTCCCCACGACACGGTGCGCCTCAGAGAAGATGATCTGTTCATTATCGTCTGTCTAATTAAATACTGTATTTACCACTGAATGTTTCCCCGGGATTCCATCGGAATGCACTTAGCCTCTTTAAGGGGAATTCAATCAAATCATCCCTTACGCTCTCAATGATCTGTTCAAGCTCATTGAGTCTGAAAATGGCGGAAATTGGTCCCAGCCTATGTCTTTGAAATGTATTATCGTACATATTTTAAATTGTTGGGTTTATACAACTGATTGTTAATGTTAATGCATGTGGGGAAGTGATTGAATGAACAGGAAGATATGAAAAAATATATAGTTAAAAATTTTAAATTCATTAAACACTTCAAGCTGCCCTTTCTAGAAGAATAAGTATAAGCCCTAAACATTTATACACATACAGTAATTCATGTGGATTTACTGTGAAAATGACCATTTTCACACAAGCATTCCTAGATTATGTTTTCTGAGAATGCATACATCTTGAGTCCAATTTAACCAATATATCTTTTGTGAATCACTCCTTACTATAGCATATCATAGCATATGCAATTTTAAAGAAAGCTATTTAACTTTGATGCATATCCACAGAAGTCCACTCACATTAGCGACCGTTGTGCTTGTAATAAAGGGGCTGTTTAATTTTGCTAGCATGCATTTCTGTGGATGGTGTATTGTACAAAAAACGTTTTGTCATGTGCATCTCTTGACCCAACTCATCCATTCCCATGACCCACCAGAGGGTCTTGACCCAATTTAGGAGACCTATTTTGGTGGTGAGGCCCAGTTTTTAGAGCTGGCTCAGAAACATTGACTTAACTGATTTTGTATGCTCTGCATCCAGAATGATGTGTAAGGAACTATAATAAACAACTCTGAATAATAAAACCTCAACAATTTTAGGCCTCAGTTTAGGCCACAGTATTCGGGCCAAAGTTGTCATGGGAGGAATGGAATGGTTACATTTGCGACACAAACACATCTTGTCCACCACTTTGTTTCATGCTGTATTACTTTCAAAATCTTGTGCAACCCTCAATTTTTCCAGTGTCTAGGGCTCTCAGACTAAGCAGCACAATACATATTTTCATAACTTGCATAAAACATTGTTTTATTCTCATAATATTGCGGTGTATGTTATGAAATAAACACATACTCTGGTGTTTAAAAAGAGCAACTGATAGTTTTTCAACATTACATTGACAAATTCAAGCTGGTAAATCGGATGTGAGTGCTTTGTCAACTTTAGCAAAGACATCTAGTTGAAACATCACCGAAAAGTAAAGACAAGCACCGTATGTGAATGTGAGGGGGCAGATTCACAAGGAGTGAATATACAAATATTAATGCAAGGTAATTATGTACCGGATCCAAATTATATCATGTTGGTCACAACAAGCAAACAGACTGCCACATTTTAACCAGAGTGTTTTGCATTTCACAGTTCAGATAACCAAAAGAAGAGAAGGCATAAAATATGTAAAACAATATGATAACATTGCTGCCGAGATTCAATCAAAAAAAAATGTAGTGATCATACAGACAAATCCTGGGACCCAATCAAACACACTTAGCTTCTTTAAAAGCATAGGTAGTCCAATCAAAACAGGCATTATAACGGTATTACATATTTATGTTATGTTATGGCGCGTATGTTATATGTGATTGGACATGTGCTTTGAGAGCTTTGTGAACTTTTCATTTGAGAAATAAAACAGTTTATGCCCTTAATTTAGGGCAACCATATTTCCAAATGCTTAGTATGAAAATGATTAAAACTATTAATGACATTTATTGAGTGAGGGTTGGGTACTAACAGAATTTACAAGCTTCCTTACAGATGTCTTCTCCTCTAAGCATTGGGATACTACAGCTTAACACATGTAGATAAGTAGAAGAAAAAACACGATTTTACACTTTGCTGCAAATAATTATGGGACATTTGACCCTTTTTTTTTTCCAGAAACAGCCGTGCAGTGGTTCGGGTCGGAGTACTTACCAAAGTCGCTCGCGCAAAAATGCTCCATTATAGTGTCGGCCTTCAGCTCGTTGTCACAAGGTGGACAGACTTTAGAGGCTGGGAAGAGACAGAAGAAAGAATGACATCAGAATAATATTTCTGAACGGAGGTGAACGAGGGACACCCAAGGGTTCCCTTGAGGGAACTCCTTTAGGTATTCTTCCTTTGTGACGGTTCCTCTTAGATACAGACATCTCTACAGGGTTCAAGGTGAAACCTTATTCCGTGGAATCTCCAAAAATCCCTCTAGAGATACCAGCATATAACAAAAACCCTCAAGCGATCCTCCAAGGGGACAAATGAAGCATCCCAAAAAGTTCTTGATAGAAGCTTTTGTCTGAAAACGCAACTGTGTTCATTTCTATGCCACGGGCAACGCGTTGTGCGTATCGATTCACTGATGAGACCCTCACCAGCTTAACTCCTGAGCTGACTGTGAAGTCACCCACATTCCTGGTACCATCTGTCATTGCTGACTTTCGTACGTTAATGCCCCCTTCCCTCAGCTACCCTGAAATGACGCCTCACATTGAGGGACCAGTTAAGACTCAATATTGTTCCCTTCTACTGGAAAGTACCCTACTTTTCCACAATCACGGACGGATTTCCAGAACTGACCTCGGAGACAGGATATCAGTTTTCATTAGGATCGACCTCAGGTCATTTTTTTCAGGGCAATGTCAATTTAATGACATAACATACCTTAAATAGGGCTTACAGTTCACTGCCTGGCAACTGCCCATGCACTGTAAGAGGAGTTCAGTAGATAGTGCAGTTAAATCATTTTGATAAGCAGAATAAGATGGGTGGGCAGTTGCAGTGGTAGGTTTATCACTGCCTGAGTACTTACCTGAAAGTACAGTGATAAACCTACCACTGCAACTCAAATAATGTATAAATCAAATTACACTGCAAAATAACTTCAATATTAACAGGTCAACCACCTAGTTTATTCTTTTGCTAGTTTTAACATTTTTTTTATTTACAATAAATAAAATTAGCAGAAGTGCCAAAGCCAGTGCCAAACCTGCAACCTAATGAATAGTTCTGTCTTCTAAATACTGTGCCAACTATATGACTGTATCTTTGTAAAAAGAGTTTCATTTTATAGCCAGATTTATTTACATGCATATGTACCATTTCAAATTTCTAAATCTTCTCCGTATTATTTTAAAACAGTGCAGTTCCTCCAGATCAGTTCAAATTCTGTTTCAAGTAATCCTAGACTCAGCAAGAGGTCACAACCGTGTTATCAGAGGTTTGGAGAGCTGAGAAATGACTCAGCATTTTTTTTTTTACTTCCCTGTGAACTCTGACTGCCCCCCCCCCCCCACTCCCCACCCCCACTCCCCAAATGGGTATGTTTTGGGGGAAAGCATGGCTGGCCTCTCCACTGAAGTGACAGTGAAGGGGAAAGTCAGAGAAAAGTATTATGAATGATCCCTGTGTAGGACGTCTGGAGAATGTACAGACACTGCATTTCAATGGACACTTACAAAGACACAGCTAAACGTATCTCTCTTTCAATTGCCATCATGAGAATGAAGTCTTGAGTTATTTCAGTTGTGGATGCCGAAATAATTTACCAGTTATTCCATGAAAAGCGTGCTGATGAGGTAGTTGCCCACAAGCACGTGTTCACAACATTTTCATCAATAATGAAAAAAAAACACCTTAACTATCTGTTGTGTAAATATTACTGTGTTTTACCAATATACATATTACCAATACATGAATAATACCACATAATGTCAACAATTTAACAGTCATATAATGATTCATACGCTGAGCAGTTGATCTTTAGTGTTGGCTCTGATGTCATAAAAAAGCGCTGTATCAAAGTGGAAAACTTCGTTATGGTGTTTGCATAGTCCTTTGGCAGCCCAGAGATGAAATGAATTCTTCTGCCAGAATACAGGCTTACTGTCTTACTGACAAAAATTAGCTACAGCATACAGGAAATGTCCCTATAAGTAAGCGTGAAATGGGGTAGTTTTCTTGACAGTGAAGGTGTCCATACCATACATATTATAACCCAATGCCAGTGATCGTGTCTCACTTAATTGAGTCATTGTGGCATGGAATATTCAAGAAATTATTGAAATGGAGGCCGAGGTATAAAACCATACAAACATGCCAATTCACAATTCTACATCATTGTATGGTATTAATGAGATATACTTTTTTGACTTGTTTACATACACACTCTAGCATACAATGGTTTAAGTTGGCAAGTATGCAAAAGTATGCTATCACTAATATATTTACTTAGGTTAAGTACGTATGTGGCAGCCTCTTATCTTAACAGAAGGGTTGCTTACAGCAGTAATAAACGTTCATATGGCGTACATTTGCCATTTTGTCAGAGAAACTTCCGCTTCAGATAATCTTAGCATGAGGGTGTGCTAATGAGCGGCCGCATTGTTACTTGCCCCACGTTTCTCAAAGGTGAAAAACCAAAGTGCAGAGTTTATCACGCAGACCTTAAATGCAACAGCAATAAGGAGATAACGAGGGGTCAAAGTTCATCGCAGTTCAATGCTTAAGAGTGAGGGGGATTGGCGAGGAATTCACTTGCATTGATACTGAGTTCCACCAACCAGCAAGACTGAATTGTCTTACAAAGACACTGGGAGACAAGGGCAGTGAAAGAGACCTCTGTACGAATGGGATCACAATTAGAATTCCCCTATTATAGCTCATTATCACTTAGCAACACACTTGTAGTTACATAGATTTACATGGACTACAATTGCATGCCCAGATCTAAAGTGAAATTGTTTATCTGGGCACTCAGAATATGCATGAGTAGTTTATTTTTAACATAATAGAATACATTTTACTATTTTTGACTCAACAGTCAAAACAGAGAATGTTATTTTAAATAAGTGTTACCATATTCATTTAAAAACTAAGCGGCATCAGTTTCACACAGACTAAATTCAACCGGGACATGGCTGCAATAGTTACATCCTGGAGAATGTAAAATTAACTTTATCCGTTAGTTTGGACTATCAAAACAGAGCCCTTAATGTTTATTAATAAAATATGATGACAATTGTTTTTGCATTACTTATATATTACCTCCCGTCAGATGCTCCATAAAATTAAATATTACCAGTGTAATTAATTGGGCAAATGAATGCTGCCTCTTTTTTCTGTAAGCATCCATGTTCTGCTTCTAGGCCAAGATGTCAATGTCCACTGGATGCTATGAAGAAGTTTGAGTTTTACTTAAAATGAACTCATTACATTCTGGTACTGGGACACTTCTCTTCGCTGCTTTATCTGTTTGACCCCGTTTGAGAGGGAAGAAAGTCTAATGCTCTCGACCTGAAGGAAAATGACACAATACAGAATCTTTACTAGACCAGTAAAATTGATAATTTATCTCTTTCTAATCTCGTCTCCGAACAGTAGCTGCCTGATACTACAGTTGTTGTGAGTCAGGTGACTTCAGGCAGCAGATTGGTATCCCCAGTGTGAATTGTACAGCGACAGTAATCAGGATTGTCTCTGAAATATATCAATAGCCTATCAGAGACGAGGAGAATCCAAGGCAATATGGACTGAAACTCCCAGTCACCCAGCTTACATGTTGTCTGCAAGTTACTTCAGCTGAGTACTGTTACCGGGAGAGATACGTCAATGCCAGGGAGAAAAACAAACATGGCTTTCGACATCTTTGTGAGGTAGCATACGTTTTCTAAATGCGGTGTGAAATTGAGGGATTTTGAAGAGATGACGGAGGGCTCCGCAGACATGACAGAATGTTTCTGAGAACATTGGAGGGTGGAGTTCACACCGCCTGTTTTCGAGGTACTCCCTCCCGAGCTAGCGCCCACAGATTTTTGCGGCCTACATGAGTGCAGACTGCTGTTTGACTGAGAGCCGCTGACGTGAGTTTAGGGATGTCATCCACAATACTGATTTCTTATGCTTTACTTCATTAACAGCAAAGTTTTTCTTTTTTTTTTTACCTAATTATATGCATTTTGCGAAAAAGATTAAAATTATCAAACATGGAGAACTTTTAAAAAATACCACAGAAGTGTAACATTCCGTAAATCAGATTTTCTCTTGTGCAATACATGAACTTTGTAAAATACGGGAACAACCAAACTCTCACAAAACCTCTATTGTCCACAGTACGTTTGAACTCGATGAAGTGAAAAGGTCAGAAAAACCACTCCAAAAGCAGTCTGAAAGTGCAAGTGTTTGTATTTGTTCACACACCAGCTCTAACCATCGAATGTCGTCAATGTCTGATTTTATGAAAATCCCCTGGGACTGCATTACGGAGCACCGGGGTGGTGGGGCTGGACCAGAGCCTGCCCCTGATTGACGCGCCCCCCCTGCACCCTGCTGTGGGGTAGAATGAGGGAGGTCCGGAGGAGCAATAGGACTCTGCCAGGAAGCCGTGTCATCCAGCTTGTCAGCAGCGTAAAGTATAGACGCCCTCCCTTACTGCGCAATGTCACATTAAAGCGCCCCACATCCATACTACCTTCTTATCTTCTCTCAAAGCTTTGAAAAAAGAAAACCTGCTTCTAAGTACGTATTTAGCACTTCAGATAGCGAGAGTGTTTTTATGGGAAAACGTTGGGCTTAAAGTATGCGTGGGTCACCGTTTTTACGGCTCTTTTGGACTCTTGAAGTCGGGAGCCGTAACACTTTTGACATAAAACATTATTGTGCCCAGATAAAATACGGCACGTGATTTATTCCTTAGACCCCAGATTCTGTTTAAATGGGCAATATACACATAAGGAGGAGGGTTCAAATGTCTCCTACAGTCTCCCACAGGAGCTCTTAAAAGTAGCAAACTTCTTATATTTGTTGTAAATCATATAAATAATAAAGCTTATACTGTAGTGCAGGGAACTTATTCAGCGCTCTGTAAGTGAACACATCTTGTCTCCATAACTTTTTGTAGCCTCCTCTATCCACGTTGCGGTTTGTACTCTTTTTACCGTACGTATTTCAGAAGGCTCCATAAAGAGCGACAGACCCGAACTGGCTGTTTGGTGAAAGTAGAATGTAGAGATTAAGCTCTCCCACTGACCCTGAAAGAGAGTACTCTCTTGTGTATTTTTATAGCTGACATATTCAAAATAGAGCGAGCCACCAGGAGTCACGGTATACAATGCCGGGCCTCGCGGAGTCGATGTGAGCACAAACAAACCAGACTGAGTGAATGGAAAAGAAACTAATGTGCTGCTCTGAAATAAATGAAGAATGAACTTTCGAGGTCTTTCATCAGCTGTAGATCTTGACTCAAAAAAAAATTGGCACACTGTGTTGTGTTTAACACCTTCATGCCTACACATGGTCCTTCTACTTTGGCAGTTAAAGATTCCCATACATTACTGTACAAATAACCCCACAGTATACATAAAATGTAACACACGGACACGTTGTTTTTCCTTACCACTTACTATGGCCCCAGCAACTAAACATCTGCTGTGAGCTCACTACCGTTAACTTGAAACTACCACAGAAACTGAGAAAGGTTTTCTGATAGATAATTGTGGCTAAGCAAGAGTTTGTATCTTTGCTTTTCTCTTGTGACCTAGCCGTGGCTCAAAATGACCTGGTGGCAGTGTTCTTGTTCACCTTGCCATGTTATCTCTAAGCTCTCGTTTCAAGTAATTGTCGATACACCTTCACCGAAACTGGATAATTGGCATTTGGCTCAGAGCAACCCTCCGACTGCGAGGCCAAAAATGAATTTTACCCTTTCGCTGATACTTTCCTCGCACAGCCTCAAAATTCTGAAATACAGTACAAAAATCTGAATATATTCTGAGTATATTAAGGCCTATCTTGATTTCGGGGTCAGCCGATTGCTCTTGGTAAGATCTCTGCAAACGATACCAAGCTGCAGTTCAGAAGGTGGAAATAGTCCTTAAGTTAATTTCTATCTGGACTGATCATTTGCCATGTTTTGTTCTGTGTTCAATTAAGCAAGACTTTATAGCCTTTCTGAGGAGACTGCTTGTGCCGTGGAATGTGTTATAACACAATGTTCACTGGCCTCGAGCGAGATGCTGGAAACACTTTGGGGATTTTATTGTTTAATGTGAACGGGAGCTTGAGTCAATGACCCTGAGGTTAGATGTGGTTCCAGCGCACAAAATGTCTCATTCCTCCGAAGGAATTGCACCACACTGTCACTTTAGGATACTTCTGCTTTGTCTTGATCGCCGTGTCTGCTTTTGACAAACTAGCCGCTAAATGGAACCTAAAAAATAACAAAAATCCTCCCATCCGTTCCCCCAACACCCCCCGACCCTGCAACATTGAAACAGGAACAAGGACGTATGCTCTCATTCGGCTCGGCTCTGTAGCGCCGTAAATCAAAAAGGACCCCGCCAGGAGTCATCTTGTCAAAACACCGCAGAATCGCCATGGTGCCCTGATGAAATGCAGCTGTAGATCTGATTATGTTAAAAGCTGCCCCCTATTAACCCGAGGAACCATTGCATTATCCACAGGTTAACATGTTGAGCAGTCACATATTTTTCAATCCCGTGATAAAACAAATTTGTGCATTCGCTCCGTGCATGTAAATATACGAAGTCCTGCAATAGTGGCATAATCCATCATGTGACATAATCTAACAAGTGTGCCCCATGCAAGAAGCTACAGAATTTTCAGGTGCTCACACTAAATGTACTGATCAATCATATAACATTGCTACAGCATATTAAATATGTGATGTATACTATTTATATTACATCACATTTACATTACATTACATTGATATGTGAAAAATTATACCTTAGCAAAGGGTTCTAATTTTGGAACCTAATTTATGCCTAAAGGGGATGTGAAAATTGAAACTTGAATTGAAAAAAGGTATTTACAGTACCATGTAAACAGGTTTTTTATTCAGTTTTCTGCATTTATTACAATGCATTTTGTCTGATCCTTTTTAATTCTCATAGTAGTATAGAGGTAGTCTGAAAGAAAAAAATGGCACCAAAGTTTGGTGCTTCTTTAATTTGTTTGTTGTGCAAGGTAATCAAGCATATAGTCCTCAGTTATGAAAAATTAAATTCCCCTGTGCAGTTAAACCAACCCAGTTACAGGGACAATTAAGGTCAATAATTGCTTGATTACTTTGGTAAACAATCATATATGATTTTGGCCAGCCCTACACCATATAAATCTGACTACATTTAGGCCTCCAAATTATAATAAAGATGTCTGCATACAGAAACATCATGTTACAATCGAAAGAAACTCCTGAAGACGGCCAGTTTATGCCAGTCAGTCTGGAAAGGAGCTTCTAAGACTCAGTGATTCTACCTCACTTCACTCAACGCCATATTGCAAATGTAGGAAAGTTTAGGACAATAGTGAATCCTCCTAAGACTGACTGTCCGCCAGAATCTCTTCAAGAGCGTGTCAAAAAGAAAGACGAGGAACTCCCAAAAGAACCATTCAACATCCAGGGATCTGCAAGCTTCTCTTGCCTCAGCTGACACCAGTGTTTATGACTCCACCTTCAGAGAGACACTGGACAAAAATTTGAGGTGGAGTACCACAATGGAATCAAATTGCATATTTCATTACTGAGCAGAGCATGATCGGTTGTCTTGCCAAATTTTGCCAAAAAGGCACCGGGAGGGTCTTCAAGATTTCTGTGACAAAGCTCAATGGACGGATGACTCAAAAGTGAGACTGTCTGGATGAAATGAAATCATTACGTCTGGTAATAGTCAAGCGTGATGACGGAAGTGTAATTGATTGGGTCTGCCGCATCAGGTCTTTGACAACTTGCCATCACGTGAGGATGTATCAGAGCACTCTGTGGGTGAACGTCTGGGAATCTGTCACTGAGCTAAAGGGAGAGACACAGCTGGGTCATGCAGTAAGATAATGATCAAAAACACTCCTGGACATCCACATCACAATGGCTGAAAAATGAGAAATATATAGCTTTGGTATGGTCCAGACATAAACTCCATTGACATATTGTGACAGGACCTCAAACAAGCAGTTCGTGCTTGAAAACCTACGAATGTCACTGAGTCAAAACTATTCTGCATGGAGGAGTGGGCGAAACCTCATGTCCAGTGCTGTTAGAACTGAATCAATAAAAAGTGTCTGGTTGCAGGCTAAAGGTGACATGACCCAATATTGATTCTAAGGGGACAATTACTTATTAAAATTGGGACACTCTTTGTCTTTCCTAACTTTAATACATACATTATGAGGGACGAGATAATGTGATTTGTTCATGGAGGCGCCTACTTATCTAATATTAGGTTTTCATCAAAGTTCGAATAATTCAGTGTCAAAATGTGCAAAAATGTAAAAAAAAATCAGCAAAAAGCTAATGTCTTTCCATAGCGCTGTATGTTAATTACGCATGTTAAATACATTCATTCTGGCATGTTGCCAAGCTTGCAGCTTGCAAATTCTATTCAAGGGCGTGAATTACGTTGAAGTTTATTTTCACTACTTTTAGTTTCACCGCAGTTTGCTGCTTAACTGAATCCCCTTGCCACATCACAAAAGTGTTCTTACTCATTTCTTGTCACAATGTATGACTCAAAGGACACAATAAGCATTGTTCGGGCGTTGTGTGAGATTCAGCTGTCAGTCTCTCTCCCTGTCACTCACTCTCCCTGTCAATCACTCCCCTTGTCAATCACGTTCCCTCGGTTTTCACAACAGCCCGTTTCCCCCCTCTCTTTCCCCATTTCACATTTTTGGCTTTAACCCCCTCGTCCTCTTCACATGCTCTTTTCTCTCTCACCCGGTTTCTGCTCGTTCACTTCACATTTCTACCACCCCCCCCTTCCCCTTTTCCCTTCCTCAGCTCTGTTCTTTTCCAGATGGTCCCACCATCTTCAATATACAAATTTCTTCCCATTCAGATTAATTAGTGATCCAGAGTAATTGGCTCCCTACCTAATTGGCCACCTAACTGGCAGGCTGAATAAAAGAGTGAGCGCAGGCCCGGTCCCAGCAGGCATAGCTCCTTCCACATTCCAAATGAGATTTTGTTTTAAAATAATGAAAGTGGAGAATGTGTTTTTTGTTTCTCGCAGAAAATGGGCAAATTCCCTCTTGACAGTGACCGCTTTAGAAACAGATGATTTCTAAAGAGTCTGGTCTAACGTGAGGCCAAAATGCAGCCCCTGTCTAGAAAATGACATTATTACACAATCTGCGGAATAAGACAAAAAATATCCTTGTATGTACAAAACAATAAACATTTTTTTTAAAGCCATAAATAAACGTTTCATGAATTCCATAATTCAGTGTCTTGTGATTATAAGAAAGCGTTACCCTTTCTTATTTTCTATGGTTGTAAAATACTGTCATTTTCTTGACAGGGGCTGTTAGACCAGACTCTGTAGAGATAATTTGTTTCAAGAGAACTTTTGCTCATCTGCTTTTTGTCTGAGTACTTCCTTTATTTTTGACAAGACCTCACATTATAAAACCAAGAGAAAGACATTCTCTCATATAAAAGCTGTGACTAGACTATGGGTTGTCTTGTATATCATAAAAGATGTAGATACCACAGGTCCTCTGCTTTCGTAGTAGAGGATAAGCCAAATCTGTTTTAAATATATCTGGTTTATCTGAAACATTTTGGCATGTAGACAGTCATCCATCTGTGCTTTCAAATCTTTAATGTCTTTGTCATGATTCCTAAAGGTCTAAACAAAGTCAGTTTATTTTCTTTTTTGAGTTTCATCACATATTATTCTCAGCATCATGGAACAAGTCTCTGAAGAAACTTTGCTGGCCACTGTCTCCTAAAAACTTTTTCAAGTTTTTCTCTAAAGTTATTATAATATAAAAGAAAATACCTAGGCACTTTTCTTCAATAAAACCAAAGCCTTTTCTGGCTGAAGACAGAAGTGCTTCTGGTGCTGGTTTCAATGAACAATTCATGATAAAAGCTGAGTGTGGCAAAATGCACTGTTACTCAGACTCAATAAAGCCAAGCAAAATGAGGCATGGAAATATAAATAATCTATCCCTTTTCTCGTGCTGTTTTTGGATAGAGTAAGGTATAGTCAAAAAACACAATCCTTCAGTGAGAAGAGTGAAGCAAAGGGGAGTGGTGTTTACCTGGGGTCTGTGTGGCATGGCCGCCCGAAAACTGCATGGGGATGCAGAGGTCGTTGTCTATGGGGAACTTGTCGCACTGGAGCATCTCGGGCCAGGGGAAGCCGTAAGACTCCATGACGGGGGCGCAGCTGTCCCTCACGGCCTCGCAGAGCGAGCGGCACGGGTAGATGGGCCGGTCCAGGCAGACGGGGGCGAAGAGCGAGCAGAGGAACACCTGTGTGTCGGCATGGCAACGCTTGGCCAGGAGGGGCACCCAGCTGCCGGCCTGCTGCTTGACCTCGGGCATGGACTCGTGGTCCAGCAGGTTGGGCAGCCGCATCTTCTTGTAGCCCACGTTGTGGCACAGCCGCAGGTCAGCGGGGATGTCCACGCACTGGGGCTGCTTGGTGTAGAAGCGCCCGTTGTGGAAGTTGTCCGACTGCCAGCTGTAGTAGTCGTACTCCTCCGCGGCGGTCGCCGAGGTGAGGAAGAAGAAGCTGAGGGCGAGGGTCACGGCTTTGGCGGACGAAGCCTGGCCGCCCCGGCGTCTTGCCATCTTCTGGTATGGGGGGGTGGGGCAGGGGGGAAGAAGAGGAAAAAAGTATGCTACACTAAGAGGAAATATAGAAATGTTGCGAAAGTGAGATGGTAATCCTTGTCGATGATGATTTCCCCCCCCCAACAAGCTGAAGTGTCAGTGTCAGGGGTGCGCGGCAAATTTGTCCGTATTCCCGTCCCTCAGGCAGAAGTCGATCCAGGTCGTTTCGTCCTTAAGCCTTGAGGCCTTGCCAGGGCTCCTTGGCTGTGCGCTGCTCTCAGGTGACTCTGTAGGAGAGTGAGTGGGAATTTCACCCCGGCTGAGCTCTGCTCTCTCTCTCCCTCACTCTCTCTCACACGCGCTCAGAGGTGTACCTTGCGTATAAGAAGCAGTGGATAACTGGGTCTACCAGCTGCCAGCCCCCTAGCAGGCTGAGATTTCACCCCACCTCCCACAGGCTTTCCACTGACTCAGTGAGCCCTGCCTCAGCCAATCACTTTAAGGGAGGGCAGGGCTTGTGTCATGCTGGACACTCCCACCCAACCTACCCCCCCCCCCCTCACCCAACCACACACACCAAACAACCACTTCTTGAGCCAGTCACAGACTGTTCTGGAGCACAATGCCTGGTGACTCCACTTTCCTTTCTCTCTCTTTCCTTTCACCCCCCCAACCCCCCTCCTTTTCCCACCCACTGACAAAAACACACATACACACACACACATACACACACCAATTCCCCACACACATAATCTTCTCTTTGCCTCTAGAGGTCTTCCCCCTCCATCAGGAAGTAAACAGCCAGCAGCCGGAGTGAAAAGTTTCTGCAGCGCATTGAGAGTGAGAGAAGCTACAGGTGGTCAGGTCGTTTGGCCACGCTGTATGAGATATGCTAATAGGTCCCCTGGTTATGAATAGAGTCCATCTCCGAGTCTGTCTCTTTCCATCAGTCCCCGTCACACAGAGAGGCCCAGCCTCCACCACGTCCCAAAAAGCAGCTTTGAAAATATGTCTTTTCCTTTAACAAAAATCAGATAAATTTTTAAATTTTTAACTTTTAAGTTAAAGTTTCTTGGTGCCTATTTTTTTATCTACTGAGGACCTGCCTGTGCTGTACATCCAGAGCTACAAATTTAACATAAAACAGTCAAACACTATCATTTAGAATTTGTGGCCATTTCATTTCCATCCTTCTCACAGCAATCTCTCATGGTAAAGCACAGAAGTTTTGTACAATAAGTAATTAAGATAATTCTAATATAATTCAGAAATGTCAATCGAACATTTTATTTTGGCAAAAAATAAAAGGTTTAATAGCGCTTATGTACATTTTCTGTGTTCTAAAAGCAAATTAGACAATTTCTCTCCAGTGGGTAACTAATTGAAGTTTTTCGTTGTTAAAAACATCACTGTACTGACTGGAAGGTAGGTGTAAGCTCAGTGGCAGTTTTTTATTCCTTCTAGGAAGAAACGTTGGTTTTCTTACAAGAACAAAGGGTAAATAAAGTGCTTCTGGAGTGAAATCAAAGTTTCCAAAGGAATTTTTCATTTCTCATTGAAAGTGTTTTAACATTATTTTGTTATTATTTTATTGAAAAGATGAGGCTACCATCTATTTTCTCATAATATTTAATATCAAAATCTTGGTGTGTGTGTGTGCGTGTGTGTGTGTGTGTGTGTGTGTGTGTGTGTGTGTGTGTGTGTGTGTGTGTGTGTGTGTGTGTGTGTGTGTGTGTGTGTGTGTGTGTGTGTGTGTGTGTGTGTTTGTCTGTGCGTGTTCGTGTCTCTTGGGAGAAGCCAAATGCAGCAAAGAACAGGGCTGCCCAAACAATCACAAGGAGAAAAAAAAACACACACACAAAAAAATGAAATGAGCTGTTAGCAAAAGCTGCATCGCGATGCAACTGCATATTTTTGGCTCCGGATTCAATTGGAAGTTCTTTTACTTCTTCTTTGGCATTGAAATGCATCTTGCCAATAGGTTTTTTTTTTTTAGGAAAAAGGTTTAGCAGCTTGTCCATATAAAATACCCCTTGAGGCCTCCCAAGCTGTTCTGAGAGCTCAGCCACTCTTGCTTTACGGAGCTTTCTGCCTTACAATTCGGATAAAATCCTAATCACGCAGCCATCGGCCGAGGTTGGTATATCCCAGCGGGGATAATGGATAATCTGCGCCGGTGTCACTAAAGCAGGGGGGGTATTACTTTCTTCATCGCTGATTCGTGTCCTCGCTGGTCGGTCAGGTACTTACATTATACCTGCCTGTGTCCGTTCAGTAGACCTCCCATTCTCTGCTCTTTTTTTTTTTTGGCCAAGAGAAAAGCAGTGGCTGACCTATATTGGTAGTATGGTACTTTCAGAGCTATTATTGTACGTCACAGTGACACTACAATTGCTTTTGTTATTATTATCATCATTATTGTTTTTGTTGTTACTACTGTTAATAATAGTAATAGTAGAAGTAGTAGTAATAATAGTAATAATAATAATAATAATAATAATACAGATCCAATGGACATGAAGAAAGAGGGAACTGTTCGTTTTCAGACTTGTAAATAAATCGCTGAAGAAGAAAGGCGGGAACACCCAGATCAATTAACTAAAGACATTTTTTGGAAAAGTATTTCCAGATATTTTTTTTATCTCTGTAAGTACACAAAGAAGCATTCAATCTCATCCCAGCATTGTTTGAATAACTTTTTTTTTGTTTGCTGTGCTAGCCTTGTGCTTTTGACTATTTCGATAAAATGCATGACTTGGTTGTTTGGACCCCAGTCATGATTGACCAGAGTTATTTTCAGATTACGCTAGACTTAAAGGCAGTCATAGTGCAGTCCAGACATTTTTGAATCAATATCAATACCGTTCGACATCAAAGCAGGAGAATGACAGCACAAAGCATGGAGACGTGAGACATTCTATGACTTCTTGAGAAGCTTTGATGCCTAACATATTCCTGCTATGAGCCCAGTTATGAATCACTTTTTAAGGGAAATTATACAAATCCAGACAGAAATTTGCATTGTGCAACCAGCTGGACAAGGAGGGAAAGTGTCTCAATTAGCATTGATTCTGAGAAAGCTAAGTCCAGTCAGATAACCTTTAAATGATATAAATTCAGGTGTGTATCATGGGAGCTTAGATGAAAGCAAAGATACGCTGCCGGATTAAGTCTCCCCGAAGCTGTTCAAAGACGTTGAAGGACGTCAGACCGAGTACCAAGACTTAAGAGTGTTTTGTATCTGGCCGAATTCCATATGTAAGTCTAGTACAATAAATGACGGTCTAACTGATAAGCAAATTGTTCCTTGTAGACATTCCTGAAGCACTTATTGACCGGTGGCTCGGACGGCTGCCAAGAGAGCCACAAAAAGCAGAGTTGTCAGCTTCTCGCTAATACCAGCCAAAAATGTTAAACTGCTACATAAAGGATGGCTGTTTCAGCATTCTGCGATCCAAAATGACGCACGAGGTGAGAAACCGCATTCTACTTAAAATCTTTAGGCAAGAATGGGGGGAGATTTGCGCTTCACCAGCGATTTGATATTATTTTAAGCACAAGGAACATTCATACCATAAGCTTAGGGATCTGTAATGCAATTATCTGTGAACCGGTCAAAAGAAGTAGGAGGTCGTGGCCTTTCTGTTACTGACTGAAGAAGAATGAAGAAAAGCAGGACCAGCGTCGCACATATGTATTTGTTTATTTGTAAAATGAAATAACGCTCATTACCTACTTCTGATGACACACAGGTATTGGGGGCGGTTAGAGGGAGTGACAGAGCGCAGAAGGTGGCGTTGGGGGAAACGGATTAGTTATGACTTCAGCTATATGCCTCACCACTCCAAAATGTTTATGACCAGTCTTGGCCTCCGCGGTTCTTGGTTCAGGTTCTGAGAGCTGACTGCTAATACGTTCCCCCCGCCAGCCCCCCCACCCCTCACCCCCTCCAAATTCCCCTTGGGGAGAACTTCAGTGAAAGTCACCTGGAGGGAGTCCAGCAGCGTGCTAAAAACCCACAATACAGTCATTAGTTCTCAGCCGTCGCAGAAAGAAAGCATTCAGCTCTCTCGCATTCGAGGATTCGAGGGCCCCGGACCGTGTTGCAAGCTGATTGAGAAAGCTGTTTAATCTTTGCTCCGGTGCTAATCAATACGGTGGACTGTAATTATCAATGGACTTTATTCTCCATCAGGGAGGTGTACAGATTTAAGAAAGCCAAATCTTTCAGACGGTTGCTTACAGACAAGGGGTAGATGGTACGTTGCACATCAAAGATGGTTGTAAGTAAGACTTTGATGCAAGATCCAATTAACTCCGCCACCTGTTCCACTATGAGAAATTCACAGTGAATGATGACTAACCACTCATTGCACCTTACATTTCTGTAAGTCATGGGTAATGAGGATGTTGAAAGCATCAGCGATATGTCAATAACAGACAAAAAGGGTCGTTTTTTTGGTGCAATCACTGTAAGTGAATGTAAGCAAGTAGATTATTCAGATGTTTGGGAATTTAGCATCTGTCCTGATGTTCAACTGGGAGAAATGTGTTTTTGATTTTTCAGCAGTCTTCGTGTGAAAGTGTAAAGTAGGTGGGTCCGATGCAGAATTTATTCCCGTTGGATCTATCAGAAAGTAGTCAACAAGTGGAACTGTGTGTGTAGGTTTGGCCCCTTCTCTCTGATTAAAACAAGGTACAGGTCTGTGTTTCGAGATGCATGAAAGACAAAGGCACAAATAATTTATGGGAGAATAAAACCCTCCCAAGTGTTCATTCAATAAAATATGAATCATTCCCCTCAAATAATTTATTGAATTTTTTTTCTGCAGGTAATTTTATCGTGGTAAACGCAGTGCTCAAAAGCATAGCTTTAGGGCCAAGCAGATGTCTTTCGCTGTCTGAAAGTAATCAGTGTAAATGGCAGGGAGGCCTACACAATTAACATTAAAAATATTCATATTTAAATATTTTAAAAGAGTTAAACCTTGATCATTGAAAGAATTGTAATTCAAAAAGGTATGAGGACTGTTCATTTAGTTTCATGATAAACTTGCGTGTCTTGTTTGTACCAAATGTAAGTTTCCATTGCATATCCTACATCTCTACTCTGGCTTATCTGTAGACGTTTATTTAATTTGGTTTCTAAATGCATAGCTCCAAGGTCATCCTCCCAAATAGTCGTGCAGGGTAGCAAGTGTAAACACTAGGTGGCAGTGATTTGGTGATACAATATGGCACAACATAATGCAGAAAAATAAGCCTCATTATATTGCTACATTTTCTGCTGGAACTCCCTATTTTTGCCTTGTTTTCCCCTTTGATGCTCATAAGAAAGCAATCCCATCTATACAGTTTATACAGAAGTTATTGACATCATAGATAAGGATGAACAAAGTCAGTACTGAGTAAACAGCACAGATAATGAACTATAATTTATGCTGAACTATATTTTTATTCAATGCAATGACAAAAGGTTTTTTAATGCCATTTTAGTCAAAAAAAATTGACTCTTTTGAGTACTTGGGGCTGCCTCTGGCAAAAATGACAGCACTGAGCCTTTGTCCTTTATGGCCACTAAAAAACATGCTTTTTCAGCTATTTTTAAATTTTTTTTTTTTTTTTCATTTTAACATGTACTTGTTTTAATTGAATTGAAATAGCATTGAAATATAGATTCCCATATGCTGGAATGTGAAATATAGCTCATTATCCATGTTGTTTATTTTGCACAACCGGTTTTTCGTTCATCTGCACCATATGTGACAATAATTTTTTTTGTGCACATTAATGATTAATAATGAACCACAACACGTTATTATGACTTCGGAGGTCTGTCTTGGATTTAGAGGTCAGTCACGATATCGCAATAATCACATTTTTTCCCCAATCAATCATTAGAAATAGTTTGTTTTGAAGTCTGTTTTCCCCATCTGGTTGGGTACTGCTCCCTACAGAGCACGCTCCTGAGTGTCTCTCATTCTGATTGGCTGCAGGCTAGGGATTATGTCAGAAGGGGTAGTGAAAAAGTATGAAAATGCTGCTATGAAAGAACATTGACCAATTTTTAAAGAGGAACCCTCGGGGGTGCCAGCAAAGTGGCCCACAGCCCAGATATCCTCAGTAAATTCCTGATAGCCTCTGCAGGGAGCTGCTAAAACAAAAAGTCAGGCCAGAGGTGAGTTCTGTGTTTTTTATGTTGCTGACATCATTGCTCATTCATCGTGTGATTGGAGATTTCAGTTCAGTTATTACTTCAATATAAACCTATCAGAAGCCCCAAAGCTTGGGAAGAGTTTCCAATTTTATGCAGATTGAATAGGGGCATTGGATGTTGGAACTATTATAAATATGAAAGACTCTCAGTTATTCATCATATGGTTTATTAATCTAGGACTGTAATGACCTGACCAGTTAATGCATAATAGTTGAAATTTAAAACATGGAACAAATTTACCAAGTTGATTCATCTCCCTGGCAGTTGAAGATTCAAAATACTTTTGGGGGTACCACTGGCATGTTCACTAGGAGTAGGGGTGGGGGTGTACCCTTTTGGGGAATAAATATTTGCAAAACACATAGCAATTTATATTGTTACTGTAGGCTTTCTCATATGTAGGCGTTCATATCAGTTCCAAGTTTTTTTCCCAGTTGTGTTTATTTTATTTTTTAAAAATTACAAACATTTGGATGGATGGGAAGGGGAGAAGTTGGGGGCCGGACTGCTGAAAAGTCCTGTCAAGAAGCACAAAGTCCATTTCCAGAGGCTGAAGAATGAATTGAACTTAATTACATGAACCTTCTTCCACCATTCAAAAGTACGACATAATACTTGAAATCTTTAAATAGATTGTTTGAATAGATTGAAGAATGTTTTAGACCTTTAGAATGTTTAAGAAGAATCACTGGCACGGTGTGGGTAGATGTATTATACCGATATATTGAATTATATTAATCTGCTCATTTGGGTTATCATAATGAAGTATAATAGGAATTTTAAAGTCCCAAACTCTCTCTCCGTGGATCCATTTGTTCTAAAGAGGATTTATTCACAGCACTGTCAAAATAGACAAGATAAAGTCTAACTATAGTACAATATGTCTGTCTAGCTTAAGGAAAGAATTTTGATCATTTAGTTTGTAATTAATTTCCAAAAACACAAAGGCAATATTAATATAAGGATAATATAAGGATAAATGATGACATATCAGAGGCATAATATGTGTTAAGGTATTGCTTGAGATCTTTGCACAGTTTGGGTTACACTTGATTTGACCTTTATGTTCTATCCAATGCTTTTTATTTATCTATTTTTGCAGACTCATCTTCCCAGAATGCATTCGTAGGAGTTGCTCACCTCAAAGCACAAACATGATTATAAAACTGTATTACATAAAATATTTATTGAATGTTCAGATCCCAGCAGCTAGGTGAAAACATTTTCTTACCAACTACCAAGTATATCAAACATTATGCTATTAAAAACCTCAGATTTTTTGTTTTATTAGAGAGGGCAGGGTCAGTTTTGGGAAATGTTTTAATTAAGATTTTCAGTTTGCACATATTTGTATCGATGGCCGTGAAAAAGCTGATTAATGAATACTTGGTAAGTCTAATACACACTCCTTCTGTATTTAACTTTCTTCATATATATCTAACTTATATGTCTATAGTTCATTAACATGTATAGATAGTTCTGCTCTTTTTTACCACATCCCAATTGGTAAACATAATAATAAAAAATAATTTAATACAAATAATGTGACCTTCCTACCTGTGTGGTACAGTGGAACCAGACTGGCATCATTGGCAAACATTTTCAAGATCTATACCGCATGCCAATAATGACCCGCCAAGAGGATTTTGGGGATTGTAGTCTGGACTAAAGGGACCACATGAAAAAACAAACGGCTGATCAAAAGGACAGGAAGTGGTAAGTGATTGGGAAAATAAGATAATTCTGATATTCCAATTGTTATTGTGAACTCCGGGGGCCTCCCGCCACATCATGTGATAATGGCCTCTTTGTGTTGGCTGTTTGCAAACAGCACAAGGTCATTTCCTGGTCAAAGCCAAGCCTTCATAATCCTGGTCACAGCTTAGGGAGTCTCAGTTAGCTCGATGTCATCCCTGCCTTTGGCCTAGCTGGTGCAGGCAAGTTTCCGAAAACTCTGGAAATATCTTGTCTCCAGTTTCCTCAGTTTAACATTTTCAAACTTTCACAGGCTGTATAATGTTATTATTGCTTACACAGGGATATGTACAAAATTTTCAATTTTTATTGGTTTATACAGCTTGAAATGTATTTGAGGCTTTTGGGAATAGCCTCTTGCTTAAGGTTACAACAACAGTGTTCCACTTGGATGTATCTATTGCTTACAAGCCCAGTTCCCAGCCACTACCCCATCCCATACTTACACATATATTTTTTAGTTATACACGCACTCACACACTTATATCCAAGTCATTTCTCCTTATGCCTCTTTTGAAACTAACTATGCTACTTTTTAAGGTTTCTTGAATGTGGAATGGTACATCAGCTACTTGTGGTCTTTTCAACATGAGGTGCTATGGCTGCCCTTTTAGATTTAGGCCACCTAAAAGGGGGGGGGGGTCACCACCCAAAAATGGCAGCGAGGAGTTACCCACGCTTCACTGACAGCGTGGACAGCATGGACCCTGTCTCCTGTCTGTTCACATCAGTAACAGCCTACTGCAAATACCATCGCCGCTGAGCTGGACAAAAACTTGACAGATGTGGGAAGTAACAAGACCCCGAAGAAGGGTAGGGAGAGGTTGCAAAAAGCCTGCAAGACACAAGTGCCTCCTGTCCTGCTGGATCAGCCAATCAGAGATGTGAAGAACATGACACTTCCTCCTCGAACCACCAGAGTACAACCCGTACAACCCTGAGATGGGCCTTGAAGCCAAACAGCCCAAGGCCTGCAAAAAAAAAAAAAATCAATAAATACACCAAGAATCTGTTGAAACCATGACAGCTATGTGCTGCCTCGAGATTTGCGCATGATATCCATGACAGTTCTATTGTGTACTGCCCTGTAAAGCAAATATGGACAGACACCTGACATGGCAGAGCTAGAGATCTCGGTGACCGCGTCAGCGTTTTGCGTAAGAATTGTACCAGGGTGCTAAAATTCACACCACATGGTGCGTATGTGGTTTGAAATGTCTTGTATGCGTCAAGATTAAGCTATTCCAACAAGCCATTGACTGTGTGGCTTTTTTTTTGTCTTTATCGAATTTTCCTGGCAAATGTCATTATAAGTCATTATATTTTCATTTGTGGTATTGTCCTTTGGTGAGAGCTGTGACATGTTCACTGCTCTTGGCCTCTGTGAAGTTTGTGGTGTGGAGACGACAGAGCAGAAGCTCTGAAATGCATGGGAGAATGTTATTATTGATTATGACTGCCTTAAAACAGTCAGTCAGAATGCACACCGCATGATCCTTTCACTGATCACTGAATTATGTAATCAAATCCCATGAGGTCTCAAGCATGGTGATAACTGATTGAGGTCCTGCAGGAAAAACTAGGCCCCAGCGATGAACAAATGGTCCTGAGAACATTGAGGATGGTTGCCCTTGTCTGACCGCGTCAAACACCTTAGCGGCCCAAATCGTGGAACGAGAGGACAGCTCTCTCCCTACACTCTGGCAGTGTGCTGAAACGGAGGTGGTTGTTTGCACTTCATAAATTCAGAGCGTTCCGAGGTATCTTAACTGGCGTGGGAAGGTATCTCGAGAACACACTCAACATGTCGACAGGCTAGCATTCCTTTCGTTTTTTTTTTTTCCGCTTTCCCGTTTTTCCCAACGGTGCAAGCTGAGCTGCGGTTCAACTTCTACCAGAACTCAGGAGCAAGTCCTGGCTGGGCCTCCTGAGAACGCTGTTGTGAATGTAATAGGAGAGATTTTTCTTATCTAACCTCTTAGGTCTCAACACAACACTGCCAGCAACAAGATACAACCTGGCTAGGCCAAAGTGAAACAAATAGGAAAAACCCTGCCAAAAATAAAAACAGACACCAAGCTGATTATTATACTGTTTTGTATTTGAAACATGATTACACTGCGTGTTAAAAGTGAAGATTGAATTTACTGTACTATAGCCCCACCAAAGACATTAAGCTACTCTCATTGTTTGTGTTAATGTTGCATTAGATATGTAACAAACCAACATTGTTAGGATGTCAAGTATGGAAACAAACCAGAGATTTCTTATTGCCAAGACAAACGGTCGTTTAAGTGATCCCCAAGTTCCCTCCCAGCTCCACAGCGCATCATTTTCTTATGATCATTATTTATTGTTCTCAACACTCCCCTCGACCTTTGACCCCAGGCCTTGCCCTGGTGGTGAGCCCAGTCTGGGGGGAGCAGTTTTTTTTAGCGTATTGGAGCATCCCATGTGTTCTTCCTCCTTATATCTGCTCTTCATCACCACACCAGGCGCGAAGAGAGGTTTGACATTCCAGGGCATGAATCTCCATTTGATTGCTCTCACCTGACAAATACACTTTCCCTGCTAAATGTTCCAGGGCCAGCATACCAACGTCAGCGAACATTACGGGAACTGATGTCTACCCCTACGACCCACCCTGATTCTGTAATGCCTGCTTTTAAAGTCTCTTTCCAACAGACGTCAAATGTTGGTATTAATCTTTGAAGGACATTGCCCCAGCTGAGCCCTTCTCCAGTGGTTTTACAGTGCTCAGATGTCTTAAGCTTAAAGAGGAATGAATTTAACTTTTAGTGCAGGGCAGGCTGTAGGCTCTAAAACTTCCTTGCCTGTATATTCAGTCTCTTGCCTGTATCGTAGAACCGCTCCTGAATTATTCCTGACAACATGTTAAACCAATAAATAATGTTTGGCTTTTAAAAGTCATGAATTGTGGTTGCAACATCCCCTTAATCTTTATTTACATGATTTAGATTCCCAGGTTCCTGACCTCAGTGTCATGTTTGTGCCTGCAAAGCTCTAGGGGACTAAAAAGATCTACGCTCTTCATTTTCCCCTGTAGATTGTTTCTTTATATTTCAGCAGCACTGCTTGAGTCCTACTTTAGCCCTCCTCTGAGCTGCTCACAATTAAACACGAGTTCATGCAGAAAGGACCCTCTCTAGGCCTCATTGCTGCAGGTGAAATGGGGACATTCTGCTGTCCAAACAAGCTTCAAGTACCGAGAAAAGTGTGTGCTGTGTGGGAGTTTCCCTCATCTCCAGGACTGCCTGAGCACCTTCTAGAATGTCACTGAACAAGGACTGCATGGGGCATTTTCCTCATCTGCCACCAGGGGGCGGGGCTCCCTCCCCCCATAAAAGGTGTTGGGCGGGGGAGCGGGGATATCAGACTCTTTATTTTGGAATGGAAGATCTTGTCACCAGGAAAAGCCTCAACACAAACACGGCCATGGAAAAAGCTTTCATCTTTCCTACGTCTCTTTAGTTTTACAAGGGGGAAAAAACGGCGTTCAAAACTGTTCCCTCCGTCTGAAAAATGAAATCACTTGGCTGTTTCAGGCAGTTGTTTTACATGTTCATTTAATATGCGTGTCACTCAGCATGGCAAAAAGCAGTGAAGTGATCACAGGATATGGCAGAAGAATACTGCCGTATCCTCCAGAAGGAAAAAAAAAGCCGACATGCTAATTCAGCTGTTTAATTTCTGCCACGCTCAACAACGAATTTTATCTCTTTCAGCTGCCACGGAAACATGGCTGGTATGAGGTCACAATGAAGGAAAATGTAACACGAACACATTCTGGGTACAAAATTATTCAATATTTACAGGTGTGCTTTGGAGTCCCACCAGGCTGTGCCGTGATAATGGCCTTAATAAATGTTTTCCGCGGCGGAGTCTCGTAAGACAGTACTCCTCATTCATGAAAATGTAGGTGCTGCAAGTTTTTTCTCTGACCTTGCTGAAAAATCGAGGTGTGGGGCGCCTGTCTGATATTTATCTTCAGGGTGTATGTGAGTGTAGAGTCTGAATGGGCCGTTTCCTTTTCAAGACATGGTGCTGTCCAAAAGCAGCAGCAATAAAATGTAAATATAAAGGGATGAAGCCTCGGACACCAAGAGCTCAGCACACTACGGAACCGGAATATTATGTACCCTAAATCTAAAGACTGGACAGGAAGGGCAATGAATACCAAGAACTGTGAAAGACAAGATTCATGAACGCTGAAAGTCTTGAATACTAAGAACCTTGAAAACTAAGATTCGTTAACTCTCAGAGTCTCTTAGAACACTAAAAACTATGACCTGTGAACACTACGAGTCCAGGACACTATGAACTCTAAACATGACAGGCTAAAAGCTCAGAACCATGCTAAAAAAGTGGCCTAACCGCAAACGAGCACTGTACTATGAACACTACAGAAGCCTGAACACTGAGGGCTGAGCGTAATTTCTTTCATCAGGAAAAGGCACGTAGGCTCAATTGAGCAAGACGCATTAACACATTTTCCATTGCATGGATCGTCTGACCGACCAGTTTACCAGCAAGGCCAGTTAGCTTAATAAACAACCCGAGTGCATATGACACTAGGGGAATGTTTCCAAAAACTCCACAGGCGAAAATGAAAAACGGAATTTCAGCATTGTTAAAGATACCACAAGAAAACTAATGCTCACAAAACACTCTCAGTAACATTACACTGTAAAACGTTGCTCAGTCTTTCAAATGTAACCAGGACATCACTAAATCCCATTCTTAATTTTAAACAGTGGAATCCTTCTTATCTTACGCTCAGTGTTTAAAGCGCTGCTAACTCTACTGCATATGCATGTTATATCCAGAAAATAATAATCTGTAATTTACAGTTTCATGATGATTTATCTGTTTCAGGAATGCGTTTAATAATACAATGGGGGACAATATCAAATGTAATGAATAATCATGAAACTTAATTTTAATCTATGTTTTGGAAACAGTCTGTCAGGATACATAACTTGAAGGAGAAAAATTGGTAGTATTAGGCATTATTTGCAGATTAATTTGTGAATATAGTGAATAGAGATCATTGTGTGTTACCAGCAACAGTGAGAAAAGTCCTAAAGTTCTTAAAGACCTCATAAAATCCCAAAGAGGAATGGCAGGTGCCATTTACTGACGAATCAATATGCAATTCTGCCCGGGTGACGTACTGGAACAAGACAAGTGCAACTCGGACCAAGTCCTGCAGTAAATTGTACAAAATTAATCCTGAATATTTTATGGCTGTTTTTAGGTTGGTGCTGTTAGAACATAACCTAAGAACTGACCTGATGCTTAGAATATCAATTTAAAAAAATAACTTCATCATTGTACATTTTTAAATTGAAGGTTTTTCCCTAGAAAATTCAGACAACATTTAGATCTTAAAGGTATCTTGAATAACAAATTATATATTGAATGTATCTGTGAATAAACACTGCTTACATTTAAAGGGGACAGGTAAAATGTTGATTGAGGAAAACCATGAAGACCTTTTATTTCCCAAACGTGCTATCTGAATGCATTTCGATAGTTTGAAGAGACAGCTTTATATACACCGTTACATTATTGCCTGGCCAAAGACGTTATCAAATGACCCTTCCTTTCAGCGGAGATATCTCCATTCTCAAAGGGTTGATGATCTACTGTGCTCTTTGACACATCTGAGCACTTGAAGAACTCAGGTTTAAAAGTTTATCTGCTCGGGCCAAAGCTTTGTAGTTGCGCTGGCTTTTATTACCTGACAGCAATGACCGGGTGACATTTTCCATCTTTTAGCACCTGCTGTTTCGCTGATAACAGCATTTTGGCCGGTCCGGCATGCTCAAAATAAACCCCTATGTGTTATGCCAAAAAGGCATTAACACATTTCAACCAGGCCGAGAAGCGGATCAGTAGATAGGGGGAACCCCTGGCATATATCTGCAAGGTTGTGTATGCATTTATCAACATGAGAAATTGGGGGGGGTGGGACGGAACTCAACAGAGTGAGTCACAGTATATTTGTGTACATTGAAATTTTCTATTACCACTGCTATGTTTTATGGGATGGGGGGGCTGAACAAACACTTGATTCAGTCCTTGGTCTACCAGCTTGTCATTGTTTTAAGTTTCAACTTCTTTCACGAGAGCTCCTTCACAAAAGCGAAATAAAATGAAGAAAGCCCTTGTCCTTCGGCTCCGCGAGCCGCAGACTGCAACCTCAGGTTTTCCAGGGTACATACCCCTGCCTTGATGTGGTGGCTGGTGGGGTATCGAGGGACAGGGGTTTGGGAAGGGCTGAAGGCCTTCTGCTAAAAATCCAGCTGGGATGCCCCTGACCAAGAAGGGGCAGTCAAGGTATGTTTTGGTCAACCGAAAATATTATCTTTTAAAATGAAAAGTGCCTATAGTCTGGATGTAAAATCATATAAAATGTGATTTTCTGAAACATGCCAAAGCAAAATTGATCTGGAATGACTTTGATCATGTATGTCTTGGTCAAATATACCATCCAAAAATAAATTTTGTAGATATTTCATAAACCAGTAAAAAAAAAACCTTTGTTTGAACAAGAAACTCTCAAGAAAAGTAATCAAACCTCAATTACATACCAACTGAAATCAATTTAGTGCGAAATGAACGGCGCAAGCAGTAACAGGCAGAAAATGTGCGCTCTGAAAAGCCTCCTCATTTTTTTTCGAAGAAAAATTATTATTTGCAGTTTCCTTTATGAGCAAACTTTTATTAAATTTAATGCTGCTGCATTTTGTCTGTCTGTTTCAAATGCTCCACTGAGAATTATGTAAGGTTTATGGTAAGACATGCTGGAAATTGAACAAGGAGTCTCCAAAAGGATTCTGGACTTCAGTAAGATGGCAGTGAGTCACCATCTGTCTGCTCTTTCATTAAAGTGGGTACCCTTGACATTAGTGATGCGGGAGTGAGGTCTTGTTGAACCAAAAATGACAGCGCTACTATGTAATATTAGTGGCTCAGTGATTTGGACCAATGCCCATACTGTCTGTGGAGAGCAAAACATTCTTTGATTGGTTCAAAAAATGATTGACAGCTGAGCGTTGCTCTACCCTCACAGGGTTCAAGAAACCTCATTTCAACCAACACTAATTGACATGTTCTTGCCCCTTTTTCATTTCTGCATTTTTCTTTCATGTCTGTATTTTTGTATTTCACATACAGATCTCAATGGTAAATGTATGTTCTTCAAAAATATTTTGTAAATATGTCTCTTTTAGCCCCCTCTCCCCCACACGTTTCAAAAAAGAACCACTGAAAAAGAACTACAGGCAGGTCTCCAAAAATCAAACAGCCGGGTGGAACTGAGACCTTTTATTAGCGCACATTTAGCCTCTGACTCAGTCTGAAGGGATCAAAACTTAGCAAGGCTTTCAGCATAGGAGGTAATAGCATGAGTTTGTAAGGGGCAAATCTATTTGCACTAAAGCCTTTCACTACATATTGTGGCCCTTTACATGCAACCCATTATTAATCGGTTTTTCTCCTTTTAAAAATGCTTTATATATTTAAGGTAACATCTCTTTCCAAGTGCTAAGATAGGTTTTATTGACTCTCCCACGTCACCTGCTTAGTGCCCCATTGTCCAACTAGACGTGAGGAACACAAGGTGGGTTAAATCAACTTAGTTATGTAGCACATGTTCTTATCCAGAGCGACCGACACAGTTTGCATTTTTACCCCATGGTGACTCGTTGTCATCATTACACAATCTATTTATGCAGCTGGACATTTACTGAGACAAGCCAGGTGAAGTAATTTGCCCAAAGATACAACTGATGGTGCCTCCGCTGGGAATCAAACCTGCAACATTGAGTTTGTCATTTTGGGCTATAGATGAATCTTTAAATAACCAGAGTGGCATGGGTCAAGGGTTGGTGTTACACCCACTCCCCTCCTTTTCCCAACTTTCATATTCGTTTTTGAGTGTAGTGTGATTGTGTGTGAGGTGCCACCCTGTCTGTGTTTGTGGTTCCAGGCATGGGTGGAACAGGTTGCAGGGAGGGTCCTTAGTTTGAGGGAACGTGGAGGGTAAAGTGACTACAGTGTCCATGTGCAAAGCTAGTGGAGGGTGCTATGTGAACATTCTCAGTGCAAGCACATGGGAGGTGGGGTGTAGACTTGACGGTATAGAGTTGCTTTGGGAAGGGGTGGTATGTAGCGTGTAGTAGGAGGGACTCCTGGAGCGTGGGACTCCTGGACCGATACGAGTCTTGGGTTGATGGGAGGCATTAGTTGTGACTATTATGAATTTCTGTAAATGCCCTCGCCATGTCTTTTAGTGAAATGTTACCCAGCACTCAGCCCTCGGTCCAGTCCTGGGAATTCTTGCTCTATTACAGTATTCCTCCATATCATTCATCAATGATGAAAGCAAGAATTTTCAAATGGATGGGAACGGACAAGTTCAAATTAATCATAAAGCAACAGTGACTCTCCAGACATGAACATGTACATGTGCTTTGTGTGTATGTGTGTGTGTGCGAGTATTTTTTTAAAGGCCCATTCCTTACGGTATTATCTGCTGCTAAACCGGTGTTCCTAATCATCGACTTGGCAACCGGCGGTTTCTGACGGCATACCGCAGAGGGAACGTTTTAATAAAACAAAGAGATGTTCGTGTGGTCGCGCCGCTTGCCGGCAATGGATTTGATCAAGTAAATAGTGAAGGGATTGACATTTGGCACCGATAAATAGAGATAGGCTGCAGTCCACGTCTAAGGTTGTAATACGATGAAAGACCTCTCAGACGATGTTCAAAGCGGAGCCGGGAAGGCAATAGCATACAGGTTGCCGTGTTTTTTGAAGCTCATCTAATAAGAAGACGGGGACAACGAAGGCGAAGTTATTCCGCTTAAAATAGGCTCCAATTATCGACTCCACGGTCTCCTAACGTACACACACTGCTGTGTTTAGCATGATACCCAATAATGATTATCAGCCTTTCGCTGTAATGAGCACGCTCAGATCTTGGCGCGACGCTGCAGAGCACGGGCCAAGGCAGGGCGGGATGTCCTCTTGACAGTTTGGAAAACAGACATGACTTCAAAGTGCAGAAAAGGTTGGCAGCTCCTTTAAAAAAGAGAGAGGGAGAGAGAGAAATTGGTGGGGGAAAAAAACTGACAAGTTAATCCAGTGCAGAAGAGAGTTATTAGCTTGGCCATCCCCCTCTTCTAGGGTCTGTCCCCTACAGTTGGGGATGGAAACGCTAACGCCAAGAGGAACGCACCCAAAATTGCTCGGTCACTTCATTTGATTCGATCGAAGCGCGGTTTCCGAGAAGAAAAGGAGACACTCAATGTACCGTAATTATCACAGACTGAGTAATAACATAATCCTTGAAGTGCATATTGAGCAGTGGGAATTGTTCACGAAACTCTGTTCCTGAGAGGAATTTAAAATGAACATTCAAACGTTCCCGAAGCTTCACCGTTAGTTTCCCTCCAAGAAAACGCTTGATGTATAGGCCAGAGTCTCTACACAAGATTAATTTGTACGTACAGGATGTTAACATGGTACATATTCTTTTATTGCTACATGTTTAGGATATCAGTTCAGTTGTAATATGGTCAGTCAAATTCAGATATTTGACTGGTTGTCTCATCAGGCCGCATCTCATCAAAAACGGGTCTTAAAACCCAGATGTCCCAAAGTAGTCATGTCTCATTTACATTAGTGGCATGTCATAAAGTTTCCCCTCATTTTTGGTTTATCCCGTGGTTTTGATACTGACACATGATGTTCTTTTCTGGCACTATTGAAGTATTTGGATTTAAGGATTTGGTGTTATTGGAACATGACTTATGTAGTTAGGGACATTTCAGACATCATAATAATTCATGGAAAGGTGCCATGGATACAACTTGTAAAGTACATTTAATATATATTATGTGGTGCGGTATGCTATCTTCTGTGCTAACATTGAATTCATATTTAATTAATTCATATTTTGTGCTATGCTCTGCTAATGTTATAAGAATATAAGGCAACCCATGCATCACTAGGTTTTATTTTTATGTACAATATAAAAATACAAACAAAAACAAATAAAAATAATAACAATTGTATAAACAATACATTTTCATTTTTAACATCATCCATGATGACTATCGCTGTCAATCATCAGAGCTGACAGAAAATGTTTTAAACACATTGCAGAACATTGAAGTTGCATTTCCATTGGGTCAGGCTATGTGATGCCAGTATTACTTAAACATTTTGACTTGACAAAAAGTCACAGACAGACAAACACCATCCTGTGTATGCATATAATAGACACACTTACTGGTAATACTCCAATGTATATTTTTGGAAAGTACGGATCACTAACATTTTCAGATTCATTGTCCATCATTAACTGAATTACCTGATAAACAGGTCACATGCGCCTCTGTACACAGTTCAAGTTTGTTTTTAACCGCAATAACAGAACATACATTAAAAAAACACATTCTTTCAATGTCCTTGTGACTTGAAAATAAGTTTTGATAGCCATCCAGGAAACCAGATGATGAATGTAAAGCATGGAAAAATATTTGTTTTCTTATGTACGTGCAATACCAATATTTTTTCTGATATACCATTAAAACTGTTCATCTCCCGTGATGCAGAAGCTAACCAAAAATGCTGCAAAGGGAGGTGCTGCAGCGTTGAAATCTGGGCCCACACAACCAGAGATCAAGTGATAATGTAGCTCAATGCGTTCTTGTCAGTGTCTTAGCATACTGTGGTGTAATGGGATGAAAAAACAGTGGTACAAAGCTCATTTCTTCAGCGAGACTGTCACATTGGTTTATTTCCTCAATTTAATTAAGATCAATGAATCCCCTTTGGGCAGAGGACCTTAGTAAAGTGAGTTTAGTCCACAAAACTGAGGGATTCTGTCTTCTTGTGGTTGTTTTAAAGGGTGCCAGGAACCGAAAAATGTGTCTGGGTCCAGAACCGTGGCAGACTCTACAACATTTCTCAAACATCTCAATCTTTAGAGCTGAGCAGTCCCTTTTTTCTGGGTGCTTAGTTGGAGAAAAGTAGCTTCATTGCACATACGGAATTGTTCTGTACAATCCTACATTTTTACATCCCAGTGATTTTAAAAGTGGATGAAAAAAACAACAAAAACGTTTTCTTTGGATGGCTTGTTTGGTTCAATGTCTGAAGTTGGATTGTGTTTCCTTTTAATAGCTTAGCATATTTATTTTGATTAAATCATTAAATTATTCATCTTGACATTGAAATGCTAGAAATTGAGTAATGAAAAATGGACAAAAACACGTTTGGTGCATAGATTGTATTTAAACACTTGGCTTTTAAAACAGCAGAGTATACCATGTACTAGCAATTTGAAACCTTGAACCAATTCTTTTTTCAACACATGTTGTAAATTACATGGATCTGCTTTTTCAAGCAATAACCAATTAAGCATCCAGTAGATTTATCCAATTTGCTGATGAATCCTAGGTACGTGTTCTGGAATATGAAATCTTTTATGAATATAATGCTGTAATGAAATTGTATTGGCTGCAGTACATCATGTAAGTGGATACTTATTGCAAAAATGTCTTTGTACAAAAAGAGTAAGCGTCTATTTTATATGAATGCATTGTGTCTCAATCAGATGGTTTCGTGGTTCGCATTGTGGGTTTCCTCAGGGCCTCTGCACACAGGAAATTCTAATGCATATAAAACGTAAGTAGGATAGTGTTTTTCAATGAGAGAAACGCTCTGCCATTGGACAAGCACCAGTGCAGTGAAGTCAGGAGCCAACTTGCAACATTTTTCACCGGTTCACGTGTCCAGATGTGAACTGGTGAAAAACGCATTGTTCATCAACCAATAAGATACACCCTATCCTACTGTCATTGTCCTTACTAAGTTTCCCTCAAAATCAAGTTTATTTATAATGGCTGTTTTTGTATACTTTTTCAAATTATTTCCCAATAAATAACGGAGATTATGTTTAATCATTTCTATATATGTTTGTGTAACTCTAAACTCTGTCTAGATTTACACTCCCAAAAGGAAAAAAATTCACAAATGGACGAACATGCATGCATCTTCTACATGTCTCCGTGTAAATCCTTACTCTGCAGATTTTCCTCTTAATTGTAAAAAGAATTGTGGGAGATTGTGGTTTACACGTTCCAGCAATACATAGCTGTCCACTAGAGGGAGCTGTGCCATTGGCCCAAGGTCCTTTTGGTTTCTGGGCCAGATTCAATCAAACTCGCTTAGTCTCTCTACGGGCATAAGCAATTCAATCAAAACTCAGCTCCATCTATTTAAGGTCATGTAGAATTCATGTGCAATTAAAAGAATGGATTCCAAGTGTCATGCTTGCTTGTCTTTTATAACATATTGCATACTCAAAGAAAATGTTGTAAAGTCTGTTTTGATTGAATTGCATATGCCTATTATATGCCTTTTTAATATACATATTTTGGAGACTAAGTGTATTTGATTGAATCCAGTGCTATTTAGTGTTTTTTGTCTTATGGCTTTTTATGTCTGTATTATTACCCTGGATCAGTCTGTCCCTGGGTTTGGCATTATGAGTGATCTCTTCTGGGTTGCCAGATGTTCCTTTGTTGTTCTATTCAAACAAATGGTTGAATTTAACAGTCTGCCCAGCTACCTGGAGCCATATGCTTAAACTAAGGATTCACACTGCTTTACCCATTTGTTAATGAACCGTCTGGCCTTGGAGTCATTCTAAATCTCACCCATACAATGTCTCACCACTTTATCAACTCACTGCAAGTGAAAGATTGCAGGCATCATCCATATTCAGAGAACAAGCCACACCCATAAACCTGCCCTTGGCCACACCTCTTTACACTCACCGGTCCAATGAGGACAGAGGAACAAGGGGATTAGAAAGGCTGAAAGCTTGGCCTTGAGGCACAGAGAAAATGTGACCGAAGCACCACCAGAACCTTGAAGTGGCTTCAGAAAAGCAACCTTCCCTTCCACAGGCTAGCTTGATCAACATGACTGTGGAAATGTGGCTAATTTTATCTCCCCTGAGCTTTCGTTTTGGACATGAGATCCATTTGTGACAGCTGGGTTGTGACCGCTGTGTATTAGCATTACATTAAAATTAAATGTCATCTCTATTACTACCAATGCAGACTCTTATACAGCAGCTTCAGTTACTTCTATCACGACGTTGCAGTCTCTGGTCAGACTGCTGTGGATGAAATATCGTTAAAGTTACTGTAATTGTGGTTATAAACTCCTTTATTGTACACGTTTTGCTGAAGGGATACTGATTTACATTATATTATAACCAACGTATTGGTCCGGGTTATGGAGCTGGCACCATTGATGTCAATGCCATTAAATCTTTGCAATGCATCTGTGATCTGAGCTAGTACGTGCAGCGCACAGGTCCACCCATAATAATCTGATTTACTCCGATGCACAGATCCCAAGATCTGCCAAACGCACCATTCTCTGTCTCTGAACCGTACCGTCTGATCTCTTCCATCTGAGCTGTGATTTCTTCAATGACATCAAAAGAGAGCACCCCGGGGATAGTAGTTTCTGCTATACTATCTCACCTTAGCCTAGGATTCCGATGAGCGAAACTGTTTTAAAAGCTTTAATGGATAGGACATCTAAGAAACGCATCTATGATCTTTAATGTGTTTTCCATGCACCACCTGCCAAGAAAACTACATGAAATATCAAATTATTTACGGAATTGTTTAGTCCAGATGAGGCATGTTTCTATGCTAGACCAAACCTTTTCCATCCACTCCAGAATTCACAAATTAGATTTTAAAAGACGGAGGTTCTATGAGAAAAATTAAACCCAGGGAAAAGTGTTTTAGAGTTTTGAATGCTAAGAATTTATAAGTGGGCCTTATAAGGTCTGTGTTAGTGTGCTTGGTACATCTGACTAATGGTTTCCTCTTGGAGTTGATTTGCAAACGTCTTTATTGTCCAAAAAAAACATTCAAGTTAAACAGTCTTTTGTATTTTCTCCTTTAAACAACCGATTAGAGTATGTGTAAACATGCATTTTTTTGGTTGCATCTGATTTAATAAATATTTATTATCAAAAATGTTCTGTGCAGAGTCAAACAGGTCATGCACCCAGATGGCTGACAATGCTCCTCTGTCTCTCAGCTCCACTGTGAAGATGATGTTAGCATGATATTAATGCGTACATTAATACCTCATTCTGTGCTATCCATATCTCTACTTCCCATGATAAACACTTATACATATAAGCTCACTCTAATATACTACCTTGAGAGGGAGTGTATGTCCCCCACAAGTGTGCAATGTGTGACAAAATAATAACATGTTTGTGTGTTATTTTATAAATGACAAACATTTCAGTAGAATTGATTTTCAGACAACATTGACTGTGTGTGGAAGGAGTTTATTGCGATGTGGAAAGTTATATATCGGTACAGACATTTGATCTTGGGCTTGGAGTCCAAGGGGGCAGCATCATGCCTCAGCGCCATGAGGTGAACCCCCACTGGACCACTGGGAGAGGAGGAAAAATACAGAGGAAAGGGAGACATGAAGGTGGGGATGGGGTGGGATTCTGGAAGAAAAGAGCATGATGGGAGATTTAATGGCAATTTAATACCTGTATCAAATAACCAGATTGAATGGAAAGAGGTATTTGAGTGAGGGGTTGCCAGAAATAGTGTTTTAACAAATTCCAGTTAGCACAACCCAGGTGGTATGTCCAGCTTGAGCGCTAGTTCTTGGTATACAGATGGGCCCCACAGTCCAAAATTAAGCCATAACCATGAGAGTGCCAGCTTTAGCCATTAGCAAAGCATTGTGTGCACCAATAATTGCATAGAAACACAGATGTTCACTCATTGTAGCACACAAGAGTGACCCAGTCAATTAGGGACCTGCACTCAGTCTGCGGCAGCCATTTTGGTCTCTAGTCGCTATCTTAAACAACCTATGTATGTTGCATACATAGACATGTATGTAAGGTAATACATATTTAATGGTAGTCAACATGTTTTATTTTTGGTGTTATTGTGCAATTTTGCGTCTCATAACTATTTTCATATTAGCCATACTGGGTAGATGAATAAGAAATATATGTCATGAGAATATAAGCAGACTCCTGGTCTTGTCATTGGTAAGCCCTTGAAGCAATATACATTGTAATTTGTGTCCCTCCGAAAAAGGTTTGGAAAAACGGAAGCCGCTGATCCACCGTTCCAAATCCGACACAGCTGAGGAGGTCAGTATGGGTCGCTCAGATTTTATTCCCTACAGCTAGAGCTGATCCCCAGATTGCAAATCCACAAAACCATCGACAGGCACCTCTCTTCCATCAAATCCGCAACCGTAAGATTTGGTATTCTCTTCAGGGCAAGACAAAAGGGTCATTTTGTCCGCGTTTCCGTTAGTGTGCCAGGAGACTGATCAAAATGCGCGTCACAACAAACCTTCTGTACCCCGATGGAGCGCCTTGAAAAATTGGACAAACGGTGCCTTGATGTCACCTGTTGGAAGTGAACCGTGAAAAGAATTAGTTTCCACCTCTCAGCTTGTCCTGGGTTGACCTGCATGCAATCAGAAGCGACGGAATGAGGCAGCGCGCTCTGACTCTGCTCAGTAAATCCCTCCACTGTACGTGAATGAAGAACGGCGTCTTACCTCTAATGAAGACAGATGTCAACCCATTTCGCATTTGGCCGTATATGTATTCACGATTACACGAAACAGATTTATTAGAGCAAACATGCAAATTTTTGTGTCCAGCACAGAAAATTTCCTTGAAAATAAAACGTAGTTTGTTGGTCCAGGTATTTTTTTTTACTACATAGGTTCCTCTAAAACTGAACTAGGGATAAATGATTATTATTCCATTTTAATTATATATTTGATTCTTTTGAAAATGAGTCGTAAGGAAAACATTCAGTTGAATAAGTCATACGCAAATACCAATGTGAAAGCCTTTACAAGTCTAATTATTAAATTCTTGATATAGTACATCCAACCGAAGCAGAGCTGTGTTTTCTCATAGAATAATTACCAAGTTATCTTTTCAACGGACAAAATCCAGACATGCATCATCTCCGTGATTAAAACGCTGAAACTCAGAACAGGGGAGCATTCAATAACATCTGCGGGAGCTGTCAAAGCTCGTCAACGTACAAAGCATTTTCTCATTTAACCAGAGCATTAAATGAAATAATGTTGTTTGTGACTTCTAATACCACGGGGCCGACTGAAGCACTGTTGTTTTTCAGTCACACATTTTTAAGGCTGGTCCAAGGAATAAACTAGATCAAAGCCAAAATATGAAGTGAGCATCTGCAAGGAAGACTTGTTTGTCCGTCATTTGCAAGGATCTATCCAGGTCCATCTCAAACAAGCAGAGGGAGGTTGTTTCTGAAAGGAAAAAAGTTAGCATTTGGTCTAATGCCTGAAACCATAGCAACAACATGGTCCCTGCAAAGTAAAAGAACCCCACAAACATGCAGAGAGCGACGATATAGGACCAAGGTGAAGCAGAACAAAAAATACTTTTTTTATTTAAGACGTGGACAAAATAATCTTGTGCTTTTCAATACAGGGAAACATTACATTTCCACTGACATAAGGGGACATGGTAGGAACATGAATGTTAGCTTGTATACCGTCACTCTCTGCGTAGTTTTGAGGTTCTCCGTGGAGACCAGTGAAAGGCTTTTCACTGATCCTCCTCTTTCCTTCATGCCTGAAACCAAACCGCATTAGGCGGATTAATGTGGGACTGACACATAGCATAAAGTTTGTTCCATGCAAACATTGGCTCCAAACAGACCCACCTAGAGCAGACTTTGACAACACATGACTAAAGAAACTCAAAAAGCTGCTAAGCAGTAATGTGTCATAATGTTGGTGGGAGTTGGGCTGGTTCGTCAGGGATGGCAGGTTTCAATTCCAAGGCAAGGCAATGCTAATGTACCCCTGATGAAGGTACCTAGTCCAATCATTTCAGTAATTGTCAAGCAGAGTAGAAGGGCAATATATAAATCTGTGCAGATCAGTGAAGGTCACAGTGACTGCTAAATGTAGAAACGCTTATGTAAAGTATGTGAGTTGAGGTAAGATCTCAATGAGAGCTCATGACGTTAGCCAAGAAAGTGTAGTGCCTTCTCTTTATGCAAATTGAATAATTTGTTCAAATCACTTGCGAAGCCCACAAGAAGGGAAAAAGGGGAAATTACACGCCTGCTCGAAATAGGTTTAAGCATGGTAGACCTCCTTGCAGTTTATTTGGCGATCCCTTCGTGGTATTGCAGATTAACTGCATGCATTTTTACTCAGCATCACTTAGTATTTATTTACAGGCTCATTAAGATGTTTCGCTCCGGTTTGACCGGGTCGAGGTTCCTCTCGCCGTGATCCTCGGTTTTGGGGCCGGGCGGCCGCGCGGCGCAGTCGCAGGGAGAAGGTTTCCCTTTTAATCTTGGCTGACGGGTCTTGAGCTGAGGAGGCACATCTGTTTCGAATGGAGGTCATCCTGACATCATCAGGGAGAGATGGGAGGCAGATGTTTCGTGGCAGCGGTTAGGCCGAAACACCCCCCCCCCCCACCCTCTCCACACCCTCCCCCAACCCCCATCCCCACCTCCACCACCACCACCGGCAACAGAAACCTCCTCGTTCTGGCTTCATCCCTCTTGGCTTGGTGTTGCCGGTGTGACTTATGCCTATGATGGGGTCCTGGGGGGTTGGGGGATAGGGGAGGAAGTCAAGATGTGGATAAAGGCTGTGAGTCTACCCCTGGAATGTCTCTTATGTCCCTAGCAGGACACTGAAGGCACCGTCTCTGTCCTACATGTACCTGCTTAGCTGAGGTCATCTGCAATACACCTTGCTATCAAGCTGCTTCAAAGCAAAAATGTATTTATTTAATGTTTATTTGGTAGATACATTTTATTTAAAAAAATCCAATTAACAGTATTTATAGCAATTTCCAATACTTCCAATACCAGGAGGGCGTCTCACAGTTGCACATACAAACAACAGCAAAAGAATCTTAAGAGATGACACACTACATATTTTGTAAAAAATACTACTACTGAGGAAGGATTTCATAAAAAGGAAATAAAAACATAAAAACAGAACATTACATATAAGATGGCGGGCCGATTTGGGTAGAATGGCTTGTTCTCACCATCAAATGTTGGTAGGTTCTTAAAGTATTTCCACAAAATGTCAAAGCTGAATCTGCTATGCACGTGTGAATGCGTGTATTTTCAAACTGCTTTGCTGTACAATGTAAAGACATCCTCACCAGTACAGACTGGATCTCATGATTGCAGGCCTCGGCCCGGGTCAGCAGGCAGCTATGACTGAGCGTTCACACCGGCAGCACACAAATGGCCTTGTCCCGCCAGGGGTAGGGTGGGTTTCATTTGGCAAGGATCTTCTTGGGTCACCGCCATGTTCTAATGACATGCCACATGTCCACTGGCAGCCAGTTATCATTAGCGAGAGAGACACGCCCCTCTCTCTGGTTGTATATGAAAACTGTAGGATGCAAAATAGTGACTGGCTTACATGTGAATGCGTTACAGTGAGCAACTCTGAGGCGATATTTGTTTGGCGCAAAAAGAATAGCAGTAATTGTAGGGGAGACAACTGGTGGTTCTGAATTAAGAAGAACACTGGAAAATATTTTTAAGTGGAACCCTGTTATTTTCTCAGTAATATTATTGATCAAAGTTGATGTTATTGTAGATTTTCTGCTTTTATTTCATTTTCATGGAACTTCATTTCCAGTTGTGGTTTATTCCTTACATAAGGCAACGTGTTGACAGAGAAACGTACCACAACAGTGATGTCTTTAAAAAGTTGCTGACAGAACCATTGAAGACACTGATGAGATTACTTATTTGGAAATTAAAAATATATGAATGTCCTACAGGGCCTGTTTGCTGTTCTCTGAATACCATCTATCATAGGATTATTAATGGCAGGAATATTTTATGGATGTAAACAATATGACAAGGATAATAAACAATATAACAACGATGTTACATGGATAATGACCATAACTGAACAAAATGATTTAAGCTCCTGTCCTCAGGTCATGTCTGAGCAAAATAAACCAATCACTGTCAAGACTGCCAACATAAGCCAATCACTGACAAGAATACAAGAGAGGTATTCAGAGGTGATATTGCAAGCAGAACATGGGTTCCTTTTGCTCGATTTGATCCAACAGAACTGACTTAAGAGTTATGAAAGAGCAATTTCATTGTGACAAAACTATTAATCAAGAATTGAAAATATTAACAAGTATTCATATCTCCTCAAAGAGTTTGAAATGTGCCTCTGTACAGAAATTAACAGGTTGTTGCATGTGTCACTTTACATCGGAAAAAAACAATGTAAAAAAATATGTTGGCAGGCACGATCGGTTCAACCATAACAACCAAACAGGAAAAACACCATGGCCTTAGACACTAACTGGATTTGTGACTCACTCTCTTTGACACAAGTATTGCCACGTATTATTTAAAACAGACCGAAAGAAATGTATAATGGCCAAGTAATGTCAGGAACATTATTTCGTTAAAATAATATGGATGGCTGGGATGTTGCCATGGAGTTCATGTCCACACCCCCACCACACCCATATTTGGTGCCATATCCTTGGACAACACACAATGATGATGTGGGCATAGTCAAAGACAGTCTGAAATCTGAAGGATGAATCTGCATAAATGTATAATCACCACCTTCACAGTAGTGTTTTAAGTTGGGCAGCAACAGACTATGAGAAAGAGGAAAAATACCAAGACAGTTACTTGTTGAAGCAACAAAGCAAATAAAATGATCCAAACATCCCACCAACAATGAAATTAACCAATAAAAAATATATATATTTTACAGAATTTCCTGAATCTTTAAAATGGTAAGAGATATCAGGTATGTCACACCAAATTAGAAATTCAACCTTCCTCCTACACTGTGCCACATTTTCTTCTGTGAGTAAAAAAATAGAAAGACTTTCACTGAGTTTCAAAAGCCCCATTTTTTTACTGATTCATGCAACAAAAATATGGTTAAAAAAACTTCTGAAGCTGATATCCATTCCATGTGGAATACTGTTTTTTCATACTCAAAGTCATCATTGTTTTCCACCATTATGACAAACAAAATGCTTGTTTATACCAAATATCTGGTTTTAAAGCAAAATTACAGACATGTTAAAACAGATATAAAAATATATAACCACCAGATAACCTCAAGAAAGAACATGGTTCAATCCTTATTTCAAAATATATTTTTGGTCCAAGTGTATCATTTGCAGCACAACCCTTTGAAGATGGTGGTTTTCATTATTTTATGTGTCGTCTGCAGGCGGCTTTCTTGGGTCAGTCTAGATCCGGCCTTCTCCATTAATTTAATTCCTTTCCCTTCAAATTGTGACACAATTCTGTCATTTCCAGAGGACAGGAAGCCTCAAACAATACACACTATATCCTCATGGAAATGGTAATTAGATTATGCAAGGCAACCTCAGGGAACGCGTTCGACAAATATAGAAAAACAGCTCTGCAAAAATCACAGAAACAGATCTCGGGAAAAATCGTGAACGGCCGATCACGCTCGCCTTGTTTGACAACAAAATCTCCACAGCAATCGAATGAAGGATTAATCATGATTTAAGCTTTATTTGGTCATTCGATGTGTATGGTTTATATTCATATGTGCACAATGGCTGATGTTCCCTGTTAACTAACATAGTTAATGGATGGCAGATTGTCAGTAACTGATGGATGGATATCCTGAAGTCACTTTAGAGAGATTGTATTCTGATTGGGTTCCAGTGTGTTCCGTTAATGATGACACATGGGTATAAATGGCAGGACGTTCAGTGGGAGTCCATTCTGCAGAGGGACTGATCCTTTCTTAAACTTTCTGTTGTAGCTCGCCTTTCCAAGACTCCTATCCAAAGTGCCTCTGCAGGACTTCATTTTTCTTTGCCAGCTGGCATCGTTTCTCTTTTTCTGTAGAGGAGTGACGATGACCATGGGAGTTTTCATCATTGTATCGTTATGAACATTTGGAACCATCCGCGAAGTTCCTTTTTCAGCAACTCACTGTCTCTAAATAAATAAATCATCAATCCTCCATGTTTTATGTTGTTGTAAGGTAAGGTTAAGTGAAAAGGATTTGTAATACAGTGATGTGATTCTGAGTAGTCAACACTCAGCCATGAAGTCGTTCATATATTTATGGTCATATAGATGTCAGGAAATGAAATATATCGATACATTGCAGTCATTTAGCTGATGCTTTTATTCAAAGCAGGTTACAGATGTAAACGCTAACTGAGGGCCAATTCCCACTGGGAGCAATGTGAGGTTAGGGGCCTTGCTCAAGGGTCCAACAGTGGTGGTGTTCTTGCTGTGGCTGGACTGGGGCTTAAGCCACCGTCCTCAAGGGTCCCAGTCATGTACCTTAGCCACTAGACCACAGGTTGCCCCCATACCATTTACACAGTAATAATCAGTGTCTTTGAAATGACCTCATACCTGAGATATGTATTTCGCCTGATTTCTTAAATGCAAATGGGGGGGGGGTGTCAGGTTGCAAAAACAAAGAGCAGCTTTAGCTAAAATAAAAATCTGGTAACTTGGGGGGAAGGGGGCGGGGTGGTGGTTGCTTATGGGGAGACCTTTGCACCATACACCGTCTAATAAACACATTTTTAGGTCTTCTTGTAGTTCAAAAACATTTTACTTGACTTCACTTGACTTGACCTTTGTCCATCCAAAACGCATATAAAATTAAACATATTTTCTGGGATACAGTGGCTAAGCTAAGCTAGTGTCAAATGACAAACTGTAGCCTCTGTGTTGTTTGAAAATAGGATTTATGAATGAGGTCTACACTCAAAATTGAGGCCTGAGGTTTACTACTATTTTGTTGACTGAATACATCAACACAAGAAAGAGATGAAACTAAGAAAAGAAGAACATGACCTGAGCAAAATTACATCATCAAACGGCACCTCACAATGTTGACTTCACCTTAGGCCTCGCAACTCCTAGCAACAAATCCAGCTGCGAACAACAAATTACTAATGTTAAAGGTCGAGGTTATGGCCAGCAATTATCTTACTGTTTACTGGATGAGAAAATATTTCCAAAAAATGACATCACAATTTAGTTTTCTTTTCACAGTAAGGAGTTCCTCGTCTTTAACAGAGGAAGTTAGACTTCAAACAAAGCCCTGGGGAGGTCAGAGATAAGAGACCATCGCGTCTATAGTCGTGTAAATACAAGTGGGAACTTGTGAAAACTACATAATCTCAAAAGCTATACAGCCATCAGAAGTACAAGAAATAAGATCTACCACGGAGATATCTAGCACTAGATATTTTTTTTCTTGCGTTGCATAACATTGTGTATCTGGTAACCACTGGAATTGCGGAAAACTGTTTTGTAACACTATAAGAATATTATTTCTGCTTACATTTGTATCTCAAGATGAGAAACAGTGCACTTTGTGGTTTGACTTAACACGGTCCATAATCTAGTTTCTAGGCATTAAGTTTTTCTCCTTTTTAGGCCAAAGAGATGCTCTGTTATTAAATCAGTCATAGCTCTTTTTTTTTTTTTTTGCTCTGACTTCTTAGATACCTCCTGTTTATTGTAATCAAGTTTATTTTATTTTGTTCCCATAGAGATCTTTGCCAGAAAATTCAGGCTCTTGAAGAAAATATTTTATGAATGCTTTAAGAGACATGGGTTCTTTCGTTAATACTGTGTTCATTCAGGCTCTCCTGGAACGTTCTAGACTAATGATCGTTTGATGTCTGTCCTTCGCAGTCCTTCCACTCTCTCAGATCGATGGCTCCGAGGAAAACGACGGGCCTCAAATGAACCAGCGCAGGCTGACCGTAAACGTGAAGGGTTAGGCAGGCCGTGCCAAATGCCATTGTTCTGAAGACACTGAAGAGAGAGGAACGTTGATTTTTCTTTTCAAGTCCCGAAAGTCTTGGAAGCCGCGATCACTGTTTATTTGCCTTTTAAAGAAGATTCCAGTTAATAATGTTTTATTTTCTCGTTTTCTGAATTCTCATTTCCTGTCGTCCCAGGACGGAACATGATTTGAGAGGGATCCAGAGAGCTCCTCCTGTGGTTAAGTCAACAGTTGAATGGGAGGATGTTTGTGGTGGCAGAAAGCCTGGTCAGCCCTGTCCACAGACAGCAATGCATGCGTGCACTGGGACATGAACGCTCACACACACACACACACACACACACACACACACACACACACGCACGCATGCTTATATGTGGAACTACATATAAACACACATGCATGCATACATACACTAACATTCCCATAAATACATGTAAATACATATGTACATTCACATAAATACATTAGGATTGTATAATGTATATACACATTAGTAAACATGTAACACACACACACATATTAGACATGCAAACATAACACACGTGAAAATTCAAACGTACACACCCACTCATAAACGCACACACACACAAACATAAACACACATACAAAATTGGCCATAACCCTCCCAGGATTAACACTGAGACCGAGAGAGAAACTGAGCAAGAGAGAGAAAAAAAAAAGTTTCCTGCAATCCTGTTTGAGTTACAAGACCTCCTAGAAAGACTTCATATTCCATAAAGGAGCTGTAAGAATGGACTGTCTGCCAGGCATTGTCACACAACGGGGGAGGTGGTGCTTCCTTCAGGGTTAGAGGATTGGAATATTCTGGAATCTGGACTGGGCAGTGACTATGGACAGCCCACCCACCATACCAATGCCTGTATAAGCCTCCTCCTGGACTGGATCGATGGTTCTACAAGGCCCTAGGTCCATATGACAAATGGAGACTTCTTTAATTACACTTTATAAGTCTGTGGTTTGAAAGAGATTTTACATTCAAAGTAAAACTTAAGCTGTCAGATATTTCTTTGCGTGGTATTTACACTGCCGAACGACTATGTAAACCGATACTCGCGATTGTATTTTTTGAAAGAGAAAATCCCTCTTTTACTCACAGATTTGGAATTAATGATTGTGTGTTTTGAGTCATCACTATGCCACCCGCACCGATATTGTAACAGTGTATCTGGGTAGTCCACAGTCCAAGCTTTTCTATAACTCCATGTTGTCCTCGTCCAGCAAAGTAGTATTACCTTATTTACAATCTTTGCCTAACTCTTATCATTATCATATCTCTCTGTTATTCATATCCAAATCATTAAATGCATCATTATCTAATATACATTTTAATATAATATTATATGACTATTGTTATTGGTAATACATGTTACAACAAACAGTTAATAAAACACAGACCTCCTACATTGTTACAAAGATAAAATCCCAATGCATATAATTTAATATTATATGTAGATCAGGTACTTTTATATTCAGATACAGAAAACAGCTTTCAGTGCTTTTAGTAGGAGTTTCTTTCTGTAGTGTTTTCAGTGGTTTGGGGGAAAAGTTCTGTTTCCTTACTGAAGCTTTAAAACCGAAGCTATAAATATGAAGCTATAAATATGAATGATATGAAATTGTTCTACTTTAGGTTTTGGCTCTAGATAGGATTACCGACTCCTTCTTTTCCTGTTTTCATTCATACAACTTCCGTTTTCATACAAGATAACCGAGGGGTGTAGTAAAAGGAAAAACAGAAGGAGATGTTATCAGTATATACTTGTTTATTTTAGACCCACTGAGCCCATTAAATCCAATAAATTGCATTTTTTTGGCATAATTCAAGTGTGTTAATAATTAACATACTCTAAATACAACTACGATACTACTGTTCTGGAACACATATGAGGGTTAACATTGCTAAAACTGCAGTGTGGATCGGAACAAACCTTGATAAGTGTTTCTACTTTAAACAAAAACATGGCAATAAATTATGTATGGATGTACAATATTGCCAAACATCCTATATAGGCAGATTGTTTATGCCAAAAGAAATCTTGCCAATTCTATATTGATTCCACATGGAACACAGCGTCTGACAAAAACAATTTCTTTCCGCTTTCCTTATTTGATGCAACTTGTGACATGAGGACAAAAAGGGGATAAAATAGGATTACTTTCATCCCTCAGACAAAATTGAAATGGTTGCATCATTTGAATACCTTACAAATAACCCTAATCATATCCCAAAATCCAATTTTATACCTGTTATCTAAAATAATGCCATGTTATCCATGTTACGTGGAAATTACAGTTCAAATTAACCCAGCAATAAAAGGTTTCAGCCATATTGCTATTCACAATTACAAAATATATGCTGTCCTAGCTCAACTTTCCTAAAAATGCTTGGGAACCAGACTTGGGTATTAAAGTCTTGGAGAAGGAGCGGGAATTGGGAGTTCAGACTCTACACAGTGTCCAGACCACATCTGTTTGTTTTCAACATTCACTCAAACAATGTAATATAACACATAAGACTCATCTTACTAAAGCTAAATTAGCCTATGATTTTTTTTCAAAATTATAGAAAAATTGTGAAATATATAAGCAATGCCCTGTAACCCAGAATCATTGATTCTGGTCTTTTCCCCGTGTTAAAATATTATGAAGTTATTATTCATTTTAAAATCAATATTTTTCCTAATATGAAAACCCATTTGACCCAGAACAAAAGCTAGCTTTGTCATCAGCTTGTCATCTCTATTAAAATTTTCTTCCAGGCAACAGTGTGTGTTACAGCAGCAAGTATTTTTTTAGGAGATATTCTGTTTCAACACCTTGTGTTTTCTATATTTAAGACCCTTCACTAAAATATACTTGCTGTTATAACTATTCTGGATTAACACCTCTCCTTTTCTATAATTAAGACCTATTCTAAAAAATAAAAAAACTAGTCTGGTTAAGCCCCATTCAATTCCTTGAAAATAAGCTCAATTAGCGCATTGACAATAAGCACCTGCCCACAATCGTAACTTTGCCTGGAAAATAGAACACAGGTGGCTAACAAGCTAATGAGTAGTAACAAGCTAGCTTGTTGATTTGTTTGTGTTTATTACATGTAGAATTAGTAGGTTTTCCCTATGCTCTCAGTTGCTGCTGTTTAGAGTACTATGCCGTTGTCTTTAGTGCACTATGCCTTTATAATGCCTCTGCAAATACAAGACTTCAGTATTCCACCTGAAAGCTCTGTTAGAAAGGGTTCCCTTCTTTGTTTGTCCCATGGGGGGAAACTTTTATTTGTTCTTACCAGAGACTGATGTCTCCCGATGGTTCTTTGTAGAATCGTATTCTGAGTGCTACTAACAACACACTCACCTTAAAATATGTTATTTTTCAGTGCAGATCAAAGTTCTGTGAATCCAGAGAGTGAAATTCTCTGAAATGATCACAAAGAAAAATCTTGTTTTAATCCCACAGAGGAGAATGCAGATGAAAATTAATTGAACTGGTGACTGACATGTCCTGTGCCATTTATTTTTATGTCACACTGCTATAGTCGTCTGCATACCATTCTAGCACTTGCTGTACTTGGAAAATACTGGAGGACATTCAGTGGAAACTATAATTTGCTGATCTCAACTCAATATTTTATAATGTAAGTGACATGTGTTGAAATTCACATATATATTATTATATGATTATAATTTTAGATTTTTTTTTACTTTGGCAAAAACTACAAGATGTGTTAAGAATGTGTGATATTGTGTTACTGTTATTTTTCAGTGTGTGAATGAAAATGCGTTTAGAGAGCCAAAGTGAAAGTTATTTGCTGATCCAATAAGTTTTGTCATTTTAAATGGTTTTGAAAAGGCCCCAACTTTTTTTTTTTTTTTTTTTTTCTGGTATAATATTCAGTATCTTAAATGTCAGTCAAATTCAGAACAATTTAAGATAAAACAGCCCTCTATTGAAAATCGTATATGAAATTACTTTTATTTACTCCCAACTTAAGGCCGAAATTCTGTAAAATGCAACTATTTTGTATGTGTGTGTGTAGAGGTAGGTGGGTAGGTGGGTGTGGGTGTACACAATACCCATTTCTGTACATACTGTATTTTCTTACTGTATATTACAAGCATAAGCATTTCATACATGTCTCAGAAATTATTTAATGGGTAGTACACTTACTAACACTTTACATTTTCACTGGTTATCTTGTTCCATTATCTCCATGTTAGATTCAGTGAAAGTGTATACCATGTGACCTACAATTTTGAGTTTAAAGGGAATTATACAACTGCAGAGAGCATACAAAACAAAACATTTAAACCAACATTTTTAAGAACACACATAAATGTATGCCTAAGAACATTGAGGATTCCAGCGTTTCATAAAGTGTGAAAAAAACAGGCCAGGAGCAAGAGTTAATTTCACTTCTGTCATTGCTCACTCAAGTGGAGGTAATGTAGCCTCTCTCCATCCTAAAACAAAGTTGTTATTAACTGTAACTGTGAAATTCTGAGCAATAGACGTTGCCTGCTATCAAATACATGGACAGCATATAGTTCTTGAACAGTGGTAGTTATAGCCATATGTGTACATGTTATATATGCATAATTTACTTGTAACACTTGGGTCAACTTCATATTCAAATAATTTCTTTCAAATACTTTTTTATATCATATATTAGAGTTTCACTTTTTATTTCGTACTTTGTACCTCTCAGCACCATTTTATGAGTGGTTTGTAGACCTCAACTAATGGGTAAGATTTTTGGATAAAAATACGTTCGTAGGAATATTTTTTTAATACACAGTAGTCCAGATTCGGGTGGAGGGAATTTCCAGCGACCACAGCTGGACCGGTCCCAAGAAAACCGTGGTGTTGAACACCAAAAATATACATTGCTTCTTTAAAATGTCAATAGAACATAGGATGGTGGTTGCGACCGGTTCGTATTTCGATGTAAGACCCTAATATTTACGGCAAGTGCCACAATGTATTACATTTTTGCCAAGTAAATGAAAACAGCCTAGAGAATGAACCCCAGGAACCGATGGTGATATTACTATGACCCATTAAACATTACAGTATGTTTTTCTCCACGGGCGAGTCCATGCCTCTGAACCTTCTCATGTGCTGCAGTTCCAGGCGGTTCTCCGCTAATCCAATTTGCAGGCCCGGCCTGTCATATTCTGACTCTGATTTGGCAGCTAGAGCAGGAAAAGACCCTCCCCTCTTTACACGTTGCCCTAGCTCCTGCGAGCTATAGGACTTTGTTTTCCGGGCCTGTTTTCTCTAAACTCGGAGAACGAAATCGATCGCAGCTATAAGAACACTGGGCCTGGCCATGTCCTCTGCTGACCTGCGTGTATTCGCTCTGTCAACAGGCAAAAGGAACAAAGACCTATCCAACCGTCCTCTCACTGCGCAGAGACAGTTGATTACAAGATGGCAGAGGTTTAGTTATAAATTTGGCTATCCCACAATGCTATGCTTGACTTCTGTATTTGAATAGCTTCAGTTGACGTGCCAGTCTGTCTTCCCATTATTTCCATCTTGCTGCTAGCTCTCCTCCTGGCCGCATTGTCCCAATTTATTATAATCTAATGAGGAGCTCGGAGCTCGTAAAGCCGAAGCGCACTATCCACTCATCCGTTCCTTTCTGCCCAAAACAGATTGGGACATTGTCAAAATCCAGTCTGGTATATTGTTTCTAGTCCTTCTCCATTATACAACATCTCCCTCCCAATCTAAATCTCCCTGAAGAAAATGTAATTGTACATTGATTAAAAGATGGAAAACAAAATCTCAGGTTAGCATTTTTTTGGACTTCAAATTGTTGGAAAATTTGGATTTACAGAAAAATAAAATGGTTTTGTTGCCAAAACCATTAAAAATTCAGGGTAGCGCATTGGCAGTCAAATTACAGCATACTCTGAGCAGCTCTTGCTTGTTTGACGTTTTATCTTGAGTGGATAAACCCAGAGATTTGGTAGCCTGGGTTCTTGTTAACATGCGTCTTGAATGGATCACAGTTTCAGGCCTCGAAATCTCCGGACCTGAATGTTTGAGACCCGAAGATCCGAAATTGGTAAATTTTCAGGAATATCACCCAGTCGGCAGCTGATTGACAGCTTACAGCATCTATGAACTGTTGCCTAACGTTTAACAAGAAGCAGACACGTATCTTCTCGGGCAAGAGTGGGAACCAGGAAACCTCATGCTCCTCCAATAGAGTTCTACAAAGCGGTGATCAAACTGTGGGATGACAGCCAATTAAAACTCTTCTTGCTGCCAACAGGCTGATTTCCAGTAGAGAGTGTGACTGAGAGCCTATTTAGAAATGATGCATGTCAGCAGACGGACTTACATATGACTCCGTTCAGGTTTTATGTGGTTACTTATGTATGATTAATACTAACGAATGTTGTTCTCACGATCTCAGTCACCATGGTGGTTATCAACCTATATTTTCAATATGAAATGGAATCTGAACACAAGAAACTTAGAAAAACAGATGTTTCTTCGTAACGTCATGTTTACTTAAACTTTCGTTGCATCTCAATTATTTTATTGAGCACATTATTAATTTCCCTGGCATATTAATATGTTTCATATGCACTTTTATATCACATGACTTTGGTATCACGTGTTTCTGAATCCTATTTTCCGCAATGTGGAAACTTCTTAACTTTTTTTGTGGATAATTTATTTCAACAATATTGAAAATATGATTCCACCTGTACATTCTGTCACTGTGTCCCATCATAAAACATATCTGCTGGACTCTTTGAGCGCTTTTTAATAGATGAACTCAAGGAGATCATATCTCATGTGAAACCTTCATCCAGTCCTTTAGATGTCATCTCTACAAGTCTCTTAGAAGATGTTTTAGCGACAGTTGGTCCTAATTTAGTCTCCATTGTATATAACTCACTTATGACAGGACATAATCGATTTCCATAATGCCAAATCTAGACACTTCAGTTCTTAGTAATTACAGTTCCATTTCAAAGCTGCCTTTTATTAACAAAGCATTGGACACGAGGGTTTCTGAGAAACTTTCATCTGCAATGAATATAAGAAACAATATTTCTTAAAGCTAAATCAGGCTTACAATAGCATGGACAGTTGCGTTGTAACGTAATTAATAATCTGGATCTAAATGTTGATTCTGGTCATGGGCAAGTCCTTATCTTACTGGATCCAAGTGTGTCATTGGATACAACTAATCATTGTAATCTAGTGGACAGACTTGAAAATGGGGTTGGCAAACAAGGAACTGAGCTAAACTGGTTTTATTCTTAGTCGAGCATCTTAACAAAAAATCTCTATTCCTCTATAATCTTATATAAATCTCTATACTTTAGGTGATTCTGTGTTAGTTGGTTTTTTGGTGTTTCAGAGATACATTCTTTGAGAGATATTGTTCTCCATCTAAATGCCACTGAGTTATTCGTCATCGTAATGAATCCTTTCACTTTTATGTTGATGATATCAGTTATACCTGTAAGTCAAACCGAATGAACCGAACCAACGTAAACCAGAACCTGTTCTGTTTAATTCGTTTGAACAATGTTTCGAGTCAGATGTCTCAAAATGTCCAGAAAGTTCTAAAATCTGTTTCAAGAAATCTTGATATGGTTTTTGATCAAAATCGTACTCTTGATCATATATAAATGTATCAGTTCTGATATATTTCTACCAGTTAAGAAATATATCTGAAATTAGATCAATGGCATCATTTGAGAACACTGAATAACTCTTGCATGCGATTTTATCATCCCGTTTGAACAATTGTGATTCTCTACATGCTTGATTAAGCTGTCAAGCAATGGCCCGACTTTCAGTGGTATATAACTAAGCTGCCTGACTGCTAATAAGGATTAATAGGAGATCACATCATTCTGCTTTAAGCTTCCTTGAACTGGAAACCATTTGTACTCGGGGATGATAAAATTGCATTAACTACTTTAAAAGCTTTGCATGCTTTGGCACTTGAATAAGTGACTGAGGTTTTTTTTTCACTTTAACAAACCAAATGTCCTCTTAGGTGATCAGATTATTGTTTGCTGTTCCAGCATCTACTTTATAGACAAAGAGAGGTTGCACTTTTCCAGTTATTGCATCAGGGGCTTTGGAACAATCGAATCTTTGGACAGCAAAACAGCTGAGTCAGGGTTATCTTTCAAGAACAAACCTCAGACACATTTTTATACATTAACACTTTAGTTTGCTCCCTTGTCTTGGTTCCTTTTCCATTTTCTACATTTTGCTATCTTGTTCTATTTTGATGTTTACATTCATTGCATTTTTAACCACATTTATCAGAAGGTTTGTGGAAGCATATTCAATTGATATTTTGAGAATTGGAGAACCACTAATTCCTGTCTCCTAACATAAACTTAGACATATTCAGTTCTTTCCAGAATGTTTTCAGAACTGTCCTCTATTATTCAGTCTGTTAATTGTGTGAATTAATTCATAATGAATCATTTTAATGATGAGTCATGCTTTCATGAATTAAAATCTTTATTGTTATTCATGTCAGATTGAGTTCCATTTTTGCAACGATGGGATTACAGAGGCAAGATTCTTCGGAGGAGAGTTTCACATTTAGGGTTCCCTCCGTCTGTTTCAGCCACTCATCTCCTCATCCTAATTTTTGTACACCAACAAACACAACTCACAATAATTAAACATAAAATATAATATAAAAAGAATACAGCACAGGATATTCTTGAATATTCGTTATGATGAAAACAGTAAGTACGATGGTGAGATATTCGGATGACATTTTATGTAAATTTGCTGCTGATACCTAGGTGAACATATGATCAGAGGAACATAGTTTGGTATTTAGTTAGAATTTGAACATTTGCTTTTCTGGATATGAATGAGTATAGATATTTGTTTTGACACACATTGTATTGCTATTGGAGAAAGATGATGGACCATAGAGTCAACCCAGACATCAAGGAACTCATGAGCTGGTTTATCCCCACCTCCTTGCACAACAGTGCCCCCTCTGGCCAGTCAAACAACTGCACTCAGCCCATGCCAACTGCGTCAGTTAAGGTGTCCCCAGAATAATAACTGGGCAGCTCAGCTCATGGATTATAGAGTATTTCAGAGGACATCCATGCAAGAGTGCACCCTTTCAAAAGGATATTGCAATAGGATTGTCCAACAATTATGATAGAGCGTTCAAATGGGGACGACCAACTTATTAATAAAAGTAAATATAAAAAGAAACAGCAATTAGGTAAGGCCACTACGTATTGTATGATTAAAAAATGGACCCACAAAAATCAACTTCATTTCTTGACTAAAAAAATGATTTCAATACAAAATAGTTTTACAGCAGTCCCAAAGATTAACCAAAATAACTGAAACAACAGCTTATTTTCGTTGCATGCACACAATTTTGGTCAATATATAATGATGATTAGTATATATTGGGGTTAGTATATGATATATAAGTTATATCAGTTCCATGTTTCAGCAGTAGACTACAAGCCATCAGTTCCTCTTAAAATATGAATTCATCTGACTGCAAGGATGCAATATGTCCATAAAAGCTTCCATGGTCCTTACTACCATTGTACATATGTATACATTTTTAAAGGGCTTTGATGCTCATGTTAAATTATAGATTTCCCCCCTGCCATGGCTGTAGGACTAACACTGGCATACATGACCATTTGAATGGTTTGTTTTAATCAGTGCTTCAAAATGATTAGAACCGATACCAAGCCACGTATTCAGGAATGTGAAAATGAATGTTGCTGGTAAGTCAAATGGGAACTGTGCTGAAATAGAAAGTACAAATATAAGAGGGGAAATAATACAAAGTCCCGTGAACATACAAAGCAATTTGGCTTTAATGGAAAGCTGATGTACTGTACCTTGTAACTATAACTGGTAAAATGATAACCTGTGATCATTTTCATTTTGAATTTAGTTTTATGTTACTTTGAAAATGAAGGTCTAGCATACTGTAGAAATATCTATACATATGCTATGTAGAAGTAATGCACATTTACAGATAAATGAAAATATGGTCTGCATTCAATAAGAAAACTACATGATGCACACACATGAATTGTAGAAATCAGGAAACAAAACAGTTGAAAGAATATAGAAATGATGTCTTCACAGATTAAGTATTTGCTAACTAGCATTTACCAGAATGTCCTATGTATTAAGGTAGCGTTATAATGGCTTAATTAAACGTTTATTGTAACATTGCTCCTCGTCTGGATTTTGCGCTATTACTTTTGTGATACCAGTGATGCCGACTCGACACCTGACTCACCCCCCCTTCAGAGAGCGGCTCTCCCAATGAGCCGTTCTGTTTTCACCCAGACAAATGGAGGTCGAGCGATATCCCCTAGATGTAATGGCTAAGCCCCCCGCGCATCTGTTTCCTCCACCCGAGCCTGTTTGCCCCTCCCTCCCACGAAGCTCCGTCGTAGTGTCCCACAGCAGCGAGTTGAAGCGATTTCAGCACCGGGACAGATCCTGCACTGCCTAATGGCAACATGGCGACAGAGGTAAGAGCTAGCTTATTCTATCAAAAAAAAAAACCGCCTGCTGTTTCATACGACCCTATTGAATGGGGAAAAGGGTGAGCTTTGACAACCAAAATGTTAAGTAACGTTTTAAATGTGCAGGAGCTGAAAATTATGCAGTTTACATTGGTGACCATGCTTGTTGATCAAGGGTACGGTTATGTACGGCAAATACCAATGCACCTGCTCAGCTGCTTAAATGAATTGAAAGAAAATTAACCAACCGGCGCTGATTTCTGGAGTCATATTAGGTTGAAAACCCTAAACAAGTCCTATGTCTTATTTCGGTATTTGTCCTTTTACAGTATGAAAAAGCTACAAGTGCATTGGAAGCCTTCATGCTTCAGTCACGTATCCCTTCTCATTATACCGAAATGCGAAAAAGACAATTCAGTACAAATAAGTTGTGTTTAGAAAATATGCACTAAGTATATTTTTTATTGTTTACGCAGGCAGTCTGCCGGTATGTTAGATGCTACTTTTCACACGAAGATATTCGTTAACAAAACACGATTAATGAAATGTGGTGCATGAATAGGTTTTAAAATTTTCTCCTATTAATACTGAGAACTCTTGGGGTAGATAATGATTTTTTGTCTAATTTCCTAAATAAAAAAATAAACAGAAACGATGAAAATACATTCAGTTTGCCGGAGTTGTTTTATCGCTATGCACTGATAGACGAGTACACAACTGGGAAATTAAAGCGAGGATGTAATCCGTCTAGATGGAGCTTTTAAGAGGAAACAGAAGACCTTTGTCTCCTATCTAGGGGGTGAATCAAGGAGAAGCTGTGAGCGAACAATGTTGGGTCACAGTGTCGTACTATACTGAAATGGAAATTCGCTCCGTGAGACGTCAAGACTTGTCAGCACCGTGGACAGTAGCTCCTAGTACAGAAAGAGAGCTGTGTTGCGATGAATTTTTCAAGATCACCACGCGTTGGAATCCCCAGTAAATTATACGACACACAGTATAATTAAGTGAGCTGTACTAGAGTGACATATTAACTTTTCGTTATAAGAGTTTAATTTGGCAACATGTCCATTATTGGAATATTTTCAAGGTCAGAAAACGGACGTTATAATTGACCTTATAATACATCACCACAGTCTTTAACACTTGGGTTTGACTTTATTTCGGAAGCGAAACTTAGGTACATTAGAAACATTAATGCAGAAACACTGCATAGATTTCTGTTTAAAGATCTGATTTCTGCTGAATAGCAACAATACCGGAATTTGATAGCACGTTTTTAAGGGCCACTAAATGAGTCGGTAATGGTAATGGCTAGCAATCCTTTGGGTGTCTTGTGTCTCCTGAACATACCTGTGCTATTCTGAAGGGAATACTTCTATGAAACAATAGAGTGCATCGTCCTACTTGTTGTAAGTATGCTTCTTTCAGCTCTTGTTAAGCTCTTAGATCTCTTTCAGGAGTTAAAAGGTTAAGAGCTTGCTCATTAATCTTTGTCTCTTCATCCAATACATTTATTCTCTGAAGATATTCCCCTCATAATTAAATCAGTGATTTGACTTGAATGTTTTCATTAGCTTTATCAATTTGTGACAGACTAGCTTATCTTCCTCTCTTTTGTGCTTTCAAATTAAGTCTTTTTTCAATATAAGTATTTTGAAAGCTCATTGCAGGCTCTGCTCAAAGAAAATGCAAACATGAATGCCTTCATTTGATTCAGAAATCAATTAAATAAAATAAATATATTTAAGAAATTCTAGCATCACTAACAAATTTGACGTTTGGGGAATGCAGAGTGCCGTGTTCCTTTTTTACATTAAAGAAAGTAGTATTTATGTGCATACTGTAGACTTAACTCTATAGCCAAGATGAGTCTCATGTCTGAGACCTCGCTGCACATGACAGTCTATACTTGTGGAATACAGCTGGTGTTTTCAGGGGTAAGAGTTTAAGGCAAGCCATGTTCCTTTGTTTTACGCCGTTTCTGGATCATCAAATGATGGGACAGGCCTGCCATCACTCACAGACCTCTTGTAGTATTATGTAGCTTGAGAGTGTATAATAGTCACTGGCCCATAAGGAAAGGAAGTGGCAGAGTACACATGCACATACATAGATAAAGCACTCCTGGGGTGGCTGCAGATGGCACCCCAATAGGGGTAAAACAAAACGCTTAAACAAGCATTATGTAAATTTGCAATGTAAATTACACTGCACCGATGAGTAAGTCAGAGACAATGAAGTGAATGAAAATCACATATTTTCTTAAACACAATCTATGGCTACTTGCAATTACCATGGTGTACCGTATATGAATGTATATATAATACTCAAATAAGTATGTCTGATTAGAACTTGAAATTGTACTTGCGTCAGTATTATTAGAAAATGAACCCAAGGCAAAGTGTTGGGTTGGACAGGCCAAACCAAGCTGAGCTGCCATTTATGAAGGGTTTTGTGGCCAAAACAAAAGCTTTCCCTGAGTTTGGTTTTCTCATTGAACATCTTGAGCTTTTGTGTTCCTGTTTACTGCATAACTATCATATGTGTACACAGTGTACATGTCTGCTACTAGCTGAAAGCAGTACTAAATGACAACAGTAGGCTTTGTCTCCAAAGCAACAGCACAGAGTTTGATTAATTACCCAATGAACACCCAGTACCATCGTTATGTTACCTCACACAACATAAATGACAAAGGGTTTCAGACTACACAGTATACACCACTGTACACAGTCGACTAAACAGACCTAACAGTGGGTGTATAAATGAATGCATTTATCTGTAGGTTCCTGTTCCATTGTTTGAGTCAAGACATTCGATGGCTAGATACAGATCGATGTCCTTTGAGTCAGTTACAGTAAGATTTTTGTCCTGATATTTCTAAGACTCACTTGGATTATGTGAAAGCATATTATGTGTAGATTTGTGCCAACCACATTAGATATAAATCATTAGATTATAAATCCTTTTTTGTGGTGAGGCAAAAAGGAGCTTGCATGTCGCACTTTTTTCCATGTTTTATTTTGATTGTTTCCTACATTTTTAATCAATCAACACAATTTAAGAATGTAGTGTTCAATTCCAACGAAAATAAGGAGAAAAAGCTGTGCGCTCCTCGTAAAAGTCTGTATTTATTAGAAACTCTGTTTCCTCTCCTTTTGTATGTCTGATTCAGAAGGAAATTTATTTGCAAGTGAAATGTGCAAGTCACTGACACACTCTTTGAAGGACATATTTTCATTTGCAGAACGATGTTTTTTCCATTTCAGACGATGTTTTGCCTCTTCTGGGCATTACGTCACGTTGAGGATTTTCTGAGCTTGTTGCGGTGATGTTGATCTACATTTGTATAACAATCCCATGCGGAGTCTAAGCCTCCCATGGTTTTCCTGGCTGTGTCCTCTCATTTTTGTCAGGGCTTATTCCCATGAGTCATTAGGGTTGCCAGCCCTCCCAGATTGGTGGGGGGACTTCCGGAGGCAGAATTCATCCCCCCTCCGTGCAGCAATAAATCCAATCTGGAAGATTTAAGACTCGCTGAAACTTTTACTTCTTTTACTTCTTTGAAAAATTGAAACACTGCTTGTTATCATGAGTGTGGTCATGGCTTGTAAATTATGTAAAGCATAAGGTGGTTACTTGAAGCAACCATGTGCTAGCAGAGACAGTGTGAGCAAATGCTCAGGGTACTGCCTTGGAAAGAGCTGTCCTGTGCATGTTGGCAGATCGCTAATTAGGGAACTTTTTTCCCTTGTTCCCCTCTAGCAAAACATAGCTTAGTGGGAATCTAGCTAGCACTACTGTGTAAACCAGTTTTTTAGCTGTTTTAGTTGCTAGTAATTTTCTCCTGTGATTCATTTAGATTGAGCTGGCAACCCTACTTAGTCATGTATGTGCTCTGAGATTTTACCCTCCCCCTCTGTCCCGTGGATCAATTTGCTTATTGAGCAAGGCATGTTAACTGCCCAACCCCACTCCACCCCCCCCACGTCTCCTTCAGCTGGCGTCTCCAGCTCTGCTGACTCCAGCCTATCAGCAACCAACCCCGCCCCCATTCATAAAATAGGATCATATACATGTGGTGGGGCCATACTAATGTGACAGCTGTGTCCAATTCCACTGCCCTATACAGTGAGAGGATTGTGCCCCTCCTACACCACTGTCCTGTATAGTAAGAAGAATTAATCCTTTACCTCTGTCCTATACAGTCAGGGGAATGCGTCCTATACTGTCAGTGTAATGTGTCCCAAACCAATGTCCTATACAGTCAGAGCATTGTGTTCTTTGCCACTGTCCTATGCAATACAAAGAATTCAGTGCAGACACTAGCCTGCTAATTCAGTCTCACCTCAATTTTTCACTCTACTCTCAATGTGGTTTGTCCTTAACCTTAAGCAATGTAGGCAAGTAGGTAAATGTCTTTATTTAAGTACAGATATATATGCAAACTGTTTAAATGTCTGTTAGGTTAAGTGTATTCTATAAACAGAGTCCAAAGCTGCAGAGCCGGTGGGAATGCACTTGCCTGCACACAGTGAGTGAGATCCTTATCTTTTAACAGCATGTCCAGAGTTTCTATCCATGCCCGGGGCTCGTGACACCAGTGACATTTGCGAGCCAGATAAATAAGTGAATTTGTTCTCCCTTTACTTTTTCAACTGTATTTTTGATAAAGTATAACTTAACCATCCGCACTCTGTCACAAAAATATCCCTTGTCAGGACATATTGGTGATGAGCAGTGACGGTAGAGTCTAACATTGTTGCGTTGCTTCGGTCAGATTGTGCGGTGTCTTGTCAATGTTACGGTATTGTCACTTCACACTGGTGTCAGAAGTGGGATCCCACTGTTGAACTGCTGCTGTATCGATCAGCTGTGCTTCCAGAAGTGGTGAGTACAGGAGCCCATGGCAGCGCAAAGAGGCCTCCGTTCTGGTTCAATGCCAGCATCCCGGTCCAGACTTTATGAATTATGAATGACACACTTAATGTGAACTACACTGAGGGGACCGGAATATCCAGAGGCTAGAGTCTCAAACTGTTCTTTTATTTATTTCTAACCATATCCAGAATTTTCCACTTTCCCATCCCTAAATTACTCAAAGCAATAGACCATCAGGGTATACCCTGGATTTGTCGTACCCCTCAGCTGGCTAACTTTGGTGCCTGTTTTTTGTCAAAGATCTACAGATAAACAGTTACTGCATATTGTGTATAGTCAACACAATATATAGATCTACTTCATAATATTTCACCAAATAACTTACTTCATGGTATACCCCCTTTAACTGACTGACATAATGCTTCTTCACAACAAAAGATTTTAGTTTTGGCAAACCAAATTTGTGATTCAACAGCAGTATGCAGTCTAAAATGTATTAAAGATGTTTGGAGAATGCTGCTGACAATGCAGTCCTGCAATATGATAGTTTGAGAAAATAATAAAAGTAACTTTTTAATAAGCACTGTAATATACTCAGCTGTGTTTGTTGCACTGAGATACCCCAATAGTGTGCCGGTATCACAGTGTAAAAAACATTGCGTCATATGTTATCACAATACCCCAACAGTGTGCCAGTATCACAGTGTAAGAAACACTACTCGTATGTTATCACATGCTATACAATATCTTGAACATGCTGTTGAACTTCTGGAACATTATAAATAAGAATTTGATTCCTACAGTACTGCCCAAAAATATGTAACAGGAGGTGACTGGTTGGCTCAGCCCCATGTATATACTTAAGTGGATCTAGAGTGACAGCAGTAGTATGCCAGTTGTCACAACGCATACCCACTGCTCCTGAGCTTCAGGAAATCTGTACAGCGAAACTGCTGGAAAACATGTCATCCTGATGAACCAGTTCAACTCAAAGGCTTTGAGCTCATATGAGAGCGAGAGAGAGAGAGAGAGAGGGAGAGAGGGATACAGCAAGAAGAGAGAGTGTAAGAGAGATTGCTGAAAGAGAGAGTGGGGGTGACAGAGGAGGAAGATGGAAAGTGATCGTACCCTATAATGTTTCCTCAATTAGTCATCGCCACCACCACAAGAACCTGCAATTTGTCTTTATAATGGGACTGGAGGGCCATCACCGTCTGGTTTCAGAACAATTCGGTGCCCTTTTAGGTGTTGTTGTAATCAAACGACTCTTAAGGTAATTTATCTTGCTTGCAAATGATGCACACAAATAGTTTCTGCCTTGTGTTTAAAAAAAAATCTATTTGCATTGCGGGTTCCATGATTATGTTGTTTTGCACACTGCACATGGTTATTTTCTGCTTGATTTAGAAAGGTAGCTGCGTTTTATCAGATGGTCTATTTTGAGATGCAGATGGTTTGCATGTGGGAAGTGCTGGATGTATTAATGTTGTCTGACCTTGGCCCCACGAAAACATATGGTATTCAGCCAAACTCTGTGTCACTCAAGCATGATAAAATCCCAAGCAATAGATGCAGTAGAGGCTAGGCTTTATTGAAAATACAAAATATTTAGTCTTAACTTGAAAATGCTCTTTCATTTAAAACAAGAGTACCTCAAAAAAGTAACTCCTGCAACAATTCTTCTGGAGAACTGGCTTAAAAGTATTCAAAGGGGTAGACAAAATAACAAGTTGTATAAGATGTAACTAAATCACAATTAAAAAGGAGTCTACTTGTGTGATTCATGTTGTAAGCGGCAGTGCAAGGAACTAAACCAGGGTTTGGGGGTAGAAGCAGCCATGCTAACTCTCTTAGCAACCAGCAAGCTCAAGACCAACACTTAGCGGAGTGGTAGTCCAAACAGATGGACGGGCTGACCCCATCGCCACGCATAGTCCACACAGTCAATGCTCGGGGCTGTTGCTCCACTGGGACCCCAAAAGCCGTTGGCAGCGCAGAAATGAGGGGCTCATTGCCGAGGTGTGTGCTCTTCTAACACAGTTCCTATATCTTTGGGAACCACGTTGTCACTTGATACAGACAGCACAACAAAAAAGGTGAGAGTGCGCATGCCAACAAACATGGCTAACAAAACTAGCCCCCAGCCACTACTACAATATTAATATTAACACTAATTATCGCTATGTTTCTGCCATCCTTTTTATCTTTTCAAATCAACAATATGAATTAATATGCGTTTCTGTTGCAACATGACACAGTTACCAAATTTTAAAAGACGTTAACTGCCTGAAGCGTATGTGCGTCCATCACAGCAAAATTTATCGCAGGCACAGTGATACAATCACAGGATATTAATTACTTTAACTTTGTCGCCCATGTTATTAAGAAGTATATGAGTTATTATGCTCAAACGTGTTATCACATTATCAGTCAGTTATGGAAGGTTATGCAGCATCTCGATACACAGAAAGCAATGAGTATGAAGTGCGAGCACTTATCAGCGGTGGAGTTTCATGAAAGAACAAACCGTTCTAAGAGAGAAAATAAATCATATCAAGACTATTTTCTGACAACATCCGAGGTGCAGGCACTGATATTTTCTACAATCTTGGCATTGTGTTAAGATGAACTGGTTGATAATGTGTTTGTGAATGGCCTATTCTTCAGGCTATATTTCCTTACTCTCTGGAACCGGTAAGCTTTTTTTTAACAATCTGTAAGAGGGAGACGATGTATCATCCAGCATGGATATCTTACAGTCAGATCCTGAGGAGCTGGAGGAGTAATGAGCCAATCTGAGCACAGAATTGAGGAGATTAGTGGGTCAGCACTCCAGAACCTTCTCTTTGGAGTTACAGTCCTTCTATCTAAGCTAAAATGATTCATGTCCTCGGTGTGACACTCCGGGTTTGTATGTAATGGGGATAGCTGCCAACAAGGGAGACGAGATAGAGGAGGAGAGGAGGTCAGTTTTTTTTTTTTTTTTGGGGGGGGGGGGTCCATAGATGAGAGAGCTTTCTCAATCTAGACGAGAACATTTTCCACAATCGATAAAAACTGTGATTTGCGAAAAACATGGTTGAAATGGATGCAGAGTTGTTCCATGCTTCGGACGAAGACAGCTTGCATGTCCCCCAGCGTCATGGGTAGAGGAAGGCTGAAGGCAAGCACCCTCAGTCTGCTCTGTTTCAGTCCTCCTCCAAGCCTTGGCTCCAGAAGCTTGACTCCCAGCCAGAGATAATTGGACATATCTCTGACTTTGACTTTTTTTGCAGGCTTTTTGCAGATGCTATTATGCAGAACGACTTACACAGATAAAATTTTGCACATTATTCATTTATTCATCGGTACATTATACTCTGTATTACTGGACTCATTCAGGTAAGATTAGCACAACAGAAATCCATTTCCTACCCGGGAATTAAACCTGCAACCCTGGGGTTACGAGCCCAGTGTCGTTGTCATTATACTGTATTGCTGCCCCTTGATAGTTTTCCCATTATATTTGAACTAATGTTCCTCCAGCTCCAAGGACTGTCTGAAATAGATATGAGAGGAGGAAGAGGTATACATATGACTAGGCCTTACTTCTTTCCACAATATACATATGTAATTATTACATATTGCCTGTGTTGTCATCCATAACATTTGAACAATTTACTAATCTTCCAGGCACTTGTCCAGCCAGGAGAGGCCAACACAGAGCGAAGAGACAGGAACTCGCTTTGTTTAACCTTAGCCAGAACAGCTTGCTAGTGACAACAAAGTGTGATAGCTGTTTCTGGCAAGCTGTTTCTTCATATATCTAATTTATCTGCTTACTATTTGTGGTTATGACAAGGCGGTTTACTCATCAGCAAGAGGAGATCAGTTATGGAAAAAAATGCTGTTTGTTTGTCGACCTCAGAGACAATACATGCAGCATGACATCTTCACATATATTTATAGATATTTATAGGTATTTAATTGATTACTGACTAGCAGTACAGATGTCAAGTAATGTATGCAAAACCTTATCACGGCTTACTTTCTGTATTCATCCTCACTCACTGTGTTGTCAAAACAGACATCATGAAGTGTTGCAAACATGCGCATGCATCTTAAGGTTGGAACATTTGACTGACAGCTTTTGTTTCGATCCAGCGTTTCATCAAACAAGTGCTTACGTTGCTAAGGAAAGCAACGCTTTGATCTAACTCACAAAGAGTGAAGAGCTGAAAACATCTTTTTTAATGTTCCAACATTCTTAATTATCATCCAATAAGTGAACATTTGGTCAAACAGCAAAAGATTCCTTTAAAAGAATTCTCAATCATAACGGTCTGGTGACTTGAATATTTCTCTGTTTGCGTAATCTTAGTTGTAGAGACCTCAGTATCAGCGTGGCAATTGTACTGATTATGCTGCAAGTGGATCGGATTGGACCAAATGAGTATTGTGACCAATGTTAATATATTGAACAACAATAAAATATGTTTTCATCCTGACAATAATAGTTCTTTATAGGCTTTAAGGGAGGAATAGGACAACGTAATTGAAGTGGACACTTGAAAGAACTCAGACTTGGACACAACCCAGCTTGAAGTCTTTGAATTTCTCTCTCCCAATCCATCTATTGTGGATACTCTGTTTATGGTCTGTCCTCCTCCATGCATATTTACTAAGCCCCTGAAAACATCAGTAAGAATACATTGCACTTAGACTAACAAGGAGGGGGTGTTTTAGATACCAAGTAAAATCCTCACAGGTGAATGGCCATACTGTGGGCTCACTGACCAGCCGGAACAAAACAAAGTATAGTTGAAGAGTAATACTGTTGTGCAGCTATTGTGTTCCCTAATTAGAGGCTTGTGTCGGTGGAAAAATATAATAACAGTAATTAAGCACTGATTAGCTGTGAATCCTACGGTGTGGTGATCAGAGCTACCATCCATTCAGGTTCCTGTTTATGCAGGAATGTTTGAACGAGCCAGCAGGAAACATTTTGCTTGGCAGACTGACATAACCAATTCTAGAATATCAAAGGCAGTGATCTGGTGGAGCATAATATGACATAGTTACAACATTAAAAGATAACGTCCCAGTTTGCTGAATTATTCAAAAGTGCACAGTAGGAAGAGTGAGGATTTATTAGGAGATTGTTTTTACCGTTGAGCAGCTTCTGATTGGCCGTTCGATGTTCCGGTTCTACCAGTGTCATCTGGCAGGAAATTCAAAAGGTTTACTGGCCCTCTTGCTCATTTTCACTTACGCAACCTCCGTTAAGTTTTCAGCGTTGTTAAATCAACATAAACATCCCCAGGATGACATTAAAATACAGCGTGTTGTATGCTTTGAGGGGATTAAAAGTTTACTTATGTCTTATTCGTGGACCTCTATTTGTTAATTTAATCTTCTTTATCTTGTTTGTAATGTCACTGTATGTCTTTGTGAACTTGGATTTACTTTGTTACAAAAACAAATGACTCCCTTGAGGGTAAAATAAAATAAACAATGATAAGAAAATAATACGCAAATAGGAAAGGAAGGGTAAAGTGGAGTGATGTTATCACTACAAATAGATTCAGACATGAAGAGAATGTAAGGGTAACAGAAACACTGAAGAATTAAGTCTGTTTGGATGGGATACAGTGTTCCGGTCACTGCTTTTCAGGGCTTTTCAAATACCACATAAGTGTAAACCTATATTTCTACAGTATGTCTTTAAAACTATTTCAACTGTTCCATTCTAAAGATGTCATTTAAACAGTGAGAAAATGCAAAACACTTAAGCAGTGACTTGAAAATGTTGTTGAATGCCGTGTCGCATGGCTGCCCGTCTCTGCCAGTTCTTCTGTTTGCCTGAATCCGAGTTTCTCCGTCTCTTCACAGTTCCACAACCTGCAGGAGCTGCGTCACAGCGCCTCGCTGGCCACCAAGGTCTTCATCCAAAGGGATTACAGTGAGGGAACCATCTGCAAGTTCCAGACTAAGTTTCCCTCCGACCTGGAGAGCCGGGTGAGTCTGCCGTGCGCGGATCTCGCATGAGCTGGAGAGCCAAAAAAAATCTCGACATGTTGGTTTTGTTGTGAGCTGAAGAGCCTAGTTGAGCTTGTTCAGATGTACAGTAGGCAGTGGTTACCCACTACCCTCCAGAGAGGAATTGGATTATACTTCAAACCTCAAAACTCAAACCAGACAAGATACTTTACAGGGCCCTATAAACTGACACATAAAATGCAGCGCATTAGGCAATGTCATACTTTGATCATTTCTGTCACATCATGCAACAGCTCTATGTATGAATTTAACTGGCTAGCTATTAATATTAAGTTGATCTGTTCATCTGATCACATGTTACATGACCTTGTGTCTGACTATGGTAAAAAAATCAAGGATCTTAAAAGGTTCTGCATGGAGGAATGGCCCAAGATCCCTCCCATTTTGTTCTTCAGCCATGTTTAACATCAATAGGCAAAAAGTCAGTAGCATTCTCCTTGCAAGGGGTGGTACACAAACTACTGAAAACACACAGCTACACAAGTGCAAATCATTTTGACAACTACCTTTTTAAATATTAATAGTATTCTAAAATGGAATAGAATATTTTGAAACAAATGTATTTGAATGAAACTAGTTTCAGAAAATAGTTTCCTCATATGTTTGAGTCTGAAATATATACCTGATTACCTATGTTTCTTATTTTGTCTTTTCGATTCATTTTCATGTCCCATGTTCTGATCACAATCTAAGGGATGAGTGATATGAGCTAAATATATTTCATTAACGTTCATTTGGATATTTTCATGTAGATTGCGTTCATGTTTAAACATAAATTTTGACTTGTTATGCTAATAAAGATAGCTGGGTTTATTTGAATAAAGTATAACAGAGAGAGAGAACAGAAGGCCTTTTTTATTAAACCATATTTGCATTGGTCTCTGGGAGTGGTAATGATTAATAAGCTGTCTTTCATCAAACCATGGTGTTCTCAACATTCTAATGAACCCAATCAAAGCATTAATAAAACATTATAGTGCTGAATAAACATCAGCCACCCTGTGCAAACGAATGGAAAGATATTTTTAGAGAAGAACAGATATATTTCTGTTCCCTTGGTTACCAGTATTGAAATAGTGTTTTGTGTGCGGTGAAGACCATTCATTATGGAGTATCAGAACTTGTGGGGGAAGATATTAAGAACACCGGGGAGACAATTGAATACAATTACGTCTACCTGAAATCCAGCACAGCAGCTCCTATGTGTAAATTGTTCAAATCTCATTTTTAAAAGCGTTCAAAAGTCCCATTAGAGCAAGCATAGTCAAGTTATGAGTCACAAAAATAGGATTAAGTAATGAGATGACAAGTTTAGCTCTAAGATGTGTGAATAATAAGATTTCGGTTTAGAGGTGAACATAACCAGCTGCTCACAGACTCATTTATATTAGCTGTTTGGTAAGTTGGAACGTCTGTCTCTAATTATGTGTGGTCTTGGGTAAGATGGGAACTCAATCAGAAGTGGATATTCAGACTGGGAAAATTCTCTGGTGGTTCCTCTTTAACAAATGTGCACATACTGGCTCGTAATTATCCTGCTAACGAGATAAGTTGGCCCTAAAAGCCTGCAGGATTACTTGGCAAGCCAGCAAGATAGTAGCGCTACATGCTATAAGACATTGTATTTAACCAATAGCATACAGACTGTGGGGCCAATTAATCGTGACTGCTAATTTCAGTGACCACTATACAGAGATAATGCAGGCTAAACATACTACATTGATAAGTAGGGCTGGAAAGCATAGTGTGGTTGAACTGAACAGAATATGCACATATGCATACAGGATAAAGTACATTCTGCTGATCTCAGTCTATGTGATTCAAAATCCAGCTGTCTGTTTTCAAAACACGTTGATATTTATTTAAGTGGGGATACTTGGGAATGCAAAACTCAGGAGGAAAGCATTTTTCAAAACAGCACTGAACCGTGACCTGTTACTGTCATTGGCAGATCGAGCGGACTCTCTTTGAAGACACGGTGAAAACACTGAATAATTTCTACGCAGAGGCTGAGAAGATCGGGGGCCAGTCGTATCTGGAAGGCTGCTTGGCCTGTGCCACGGCCTACATTATCTTCCTCTGCATGGAGACTCGCTACGAAAAGGTCTGTTGCTATTTCTCACACAACTAAAGTACAATAGAAAACAATTACTAAAACATCTGGTTCCAACGGACTACAAATTAAACCCCATCAGAGCTTAAAAAGTACATTTATAGATTTTGTGTTCATTGAACTAGCAGAGCTAGAAGAGCTAGCACACTAGGGTTACCACCTGTCCCATACTGTTCTGGAATTGTGTTCACTGTCCAGGAAAGTATACATTTATTCCCGTGACACGAAAAGTCCCAGATTTTAATCCATACTGATTCTGTTCGTTTCTTTTCAGGGAGAAATAATAAACTCATTGCGAACGTGATCATTTTCACTTTACCCAGTGAAATAATTTCAATCATAATAATTTCAATCATTGGTTTTGCATAGTTCATCAGTTAATAGATTTGTTTTACCTAACATCTCTATACATGTGACTCTGTGGCGCAAGTGATGTACACTGGTGAAAATTATACCAGGCCTGCAACATGGTAGGTGCACTGGTTGCTTTGAGACTACAATATAAGTAGTTTTGTGCAGGTTGTTTTGTAATCATATAATATAGCCATGTAACTAATGTTCAATATCACATGTTGATTTGTTAATATGTTTTTGAACTTTATTTTAGTAGAGGTCAGAATTGGCTGGCAAAAGGTGCAGAGACAGGTGAGAAAGGGAGTCAGTCAGCAGGTCCATCTTCAGTTTGTCATTAATTAAAGGGAATCATTAACATCCTTGTGATTTTGGGAAATTTGAGGCAGAAAGTAAGCATTTGTAAGCATTACAGGAATCTTTAGTATGAAGAACATAATTACATTTTTTTATTTGTGGCAAGAAACGAAACAGTTATGTGGCCATAAATACGAATTAGAACCCCATCCCCCACCCCACGGTCCTGATTTTCAAGACGGAGGTGGCAACCCTACTTCACAAAGAATTTTCAAAACCAAATTGCACAGACCTGTTGGCACATGTTTTAGGGCATCAAATAAAATATGAGTCTCAATGAAAGGGCTTGAGATAAGATTTAATGCTCTGTACCCTGCCATACAGAACAGTTCCCTTGAGGAGTGTGTTGTTTTGCTTACATTCTGCAAAATTTTGCACCTGTTTGCCACCAGGCATACTTTGACCGCGCCAACGATAACATTGCGCTCCGTGCTGCAGACACCTTCCAGAAGGGCACGCAATTAATCGTCTCATTTATATTCTACTTTCCGATCGCTCAGATGGAACAAGCTCGAAGGAAATGGAAAATCCCTGTCCGTCCTGTGCTCCTGTGTCACATCATACATTAACCCTAAATATGTAAGCTGAACGAAAGTGGCTTCTTTCATGCTCTGTCAGTTTTTCACAACATTAAGATCTTATCGCTCCCTATAGTGAAATTCCCAGCGATGTTTATTTATCCTTTCTTTTAGAAAAAGCCAGTAAAATATATACATTGGAAGATGGGAACCAGGGATAGGAGGGGGATGATGAAAGCACGTACTCGGGGAGACCTTTTTGTGTTACGCCTGATAAGAGGCCACACATGAACAAACGTAAATATTGCCATGAATGTTCGAGCGTACCATGCTCTGAGAGATTAGCACCTGCCACATGAAAGCAAACTGAATACATGTCGTTGTCAGATCCGCCAAAAACAAAGGGCAGAGGTCGCCTTAAAAAGTCCTCAAATTCTTAAAGCGGGAACATCGAAGGGAATCGCAACTCGCACGTTTCGAGTAGGACCGAACAGATGTAAAGTAAACATAGTATCCTGTCCATTTCTCTGTCACCATATTGAGAGGGTATGGTTTTCTCGGTGCGGTATAGTGGTGTTATCCCGTATTCCAAACAGCCTTTTGTTTCTTGAGCAATAGTGTTGGCATGACAGAGTGGTAGGAAGCAGAGTGTCTGATAGAAAATAAATGGGGCTGGCGAACATGTAAGTGCAGCTTTCAGTCTGTAGGACACATAGAAGTATTTATAGCCATATATTACAGGTGCATACAGAAAAGTGATGGAAAACAAAAAGATTTTAAACCATACATATTTTATAGAAAATTGCTTTGCTTTCAAGTAAATATAGACATTTTCTGTCCATAGGCACTCGTGAGCTGTATATAGGATATAGGGAGGAAGAGGAAGAGAGAGATTTCGTTTACTTTAGGCCTAAATAAGCCATTACAAATAAACAGTTTCTTGTAGCACAAGCAAATACAATTTCTTACTATGTTTAGTTTTCCAAAAATAGTCCTCTATACACACAAATGAAACCAGCATTTTAATAACAATGTATAAATACATAGCTCAAAGAATGTCCAATGCAATGACAAACAAGACATCAGCAAGGCTACAAACTGGCTACAATTTTGATTGTTCAAATTTCATTTGCTCTTATAATACTTTATAAAAATTGTTATATAATGTTATATAATTTTATTTTTTCTGCAAAGCAAAATAAATCCTTACAATAGCTGGTTATAAAGTGATGATGTGAGCTTTAAGAGAATTTGCTAGCTAGCTAGCTGTCTAGTACGTTATGATGAGTGCTTGCTAGCATTATGCAGGTAAATGTTACTTACCAAAATAAAGGTTCATTCCTGAAAAACACATTTCAAAATGACTCTCTTATGCTCCTGTTATGCTCCGATCTATGTTTGACCAAAAAGGCAGACGATGTGTTTGATGGCTCGATTGCCATGTTCCTGAAATTGATTGACGTCTCATTATCATCATTAATTTGGCAGTCCTAAACTGACTGAATTATTTATTTGTGGACAATTTCATTTTCAGAAGTTAGCCTCGCTGTCTACTTCAGCTACTGGCTAACCCAACATATTATAACCCTAGGAGGAGATTAGTCTACTGGGGACCATTCCTTTTCTGTGGATTTCTTTTGGGGTGTTCACTATACCTGGTTCTCTCCCCTGAACACATGGACATAGTGATATGATTGCCATTCATCCTTGGGAAAATAGAGTCCTCAGTCTGTATTTGCAACACTTAAAAGGCTCTCTTGAAGACCAGGGGCAAACAAGGGCATTTAAGCGTGTACTTGGATTACATTAGCAATGGCCTCTGTCTTTTCCCATTGCGCCTCTATTGTGTAGTTGTTGCAGAGCATGGTCGATCATAGCTCAGGAAAAGCATGGCATATCAATGTTTATGCAACAGTTGCGTTTAGAAAAGCATGCAAAATAACGCTGAGTCGTCTTTTGCACAGTGCATCACAGGCAGGTGGGGATTTCAGAGTGTAATGGTTGTGCAATTGCCACAAAACTGAAACCAGATCAGGGTAGATGTATGTCCTTTCCTCTCTGAAGTGTCCCAGTGATTCATGGACCAAGGTCAGATTCACTTGAATGGGCCATACAGTCCAGTCTTGAATTTGCAGCTGGTGTTCGCGAATTAAAAAAACAGACCTAGCGCAGTCTAAATAAGCTGTGGGGTATTTCCACACCATGACATCTTCTGGGGTCCAGAAGAAGTGGGTAGTGTCAGAATCAAAAACTAATGCATAAAAACGAATGTCATCTCATTCGGTAATTCAGGGAAAGGATTTGGGCTACATGGGAGTCCTGCATAATTTCACCCCGCATGATGAAGTTATTCTTGGTCTGGATTACAGGTCACGGGAAAGGAGGTGTTTTCCTGAATGCTGAAACAAGCACTCACTCTTCTCACAGTGCAGTTCTTTGTAACTTGTGGCATTTCATTTAACCATGTGGGTGCAGCCGTATTTTGTAATCGGGTTTATTCTTATGGCTGTCAGCAATCACTGCAGCAGTTACCATATCCCTCCTGTCGCTGTCCTCATTGCTCTCAGGTGCTAAAGAAGATCTCCAAGTACATCCAGGAGCAGAATGAGAAGATCTACGCGCCCCGCGGCCTTCTCATCACAGATCCCATCGAAAGGGGCATGAGAGTAATATCCTTTCTGCAGGCCAGAAATCCAAAGGACCAGACGCCTGTCCTTGAATACAACGTATTTGTAGGCCTCAGCGTCTACTTCATTGTAGTATTACGGTTAGGGAGCTACGGTTAGGTGGTGGGGTCAGTTCCCACATAGGGCACTGCTCTTGTTCCCTTGAGTAAGGTAAGTAACCTTGATTGCTTCAGTAAACATCCAACTGTATTTTTGAAATGTAAATGCTTTTAAATGATTGGCCAATGATACAGCCAGGGTTGCGCTAGGAGTAAAATCTGTATAATTGTTCTTTCTTACAAAAGATCTTGAAGGAATTTATTGGTTGTCCTTTAAGAAAGCTCAGCCTGGGGAAAGCTCGATAAGGTGATCATTTCATGGCCGACTACTTGGGTCTTGCTACTTGCCTGCAATGTCCAACAAACATTATTATTTTTGAATATGTATTAATTTATTCAAATGATGAAGGGCTAGATGAATTAAGATCAATTACATAGGTAAGTTTTAACCTTTGGGCTTTATCCCTGCTGGTAGGAAATCTTAGTCAAACCTGGACATTGATCATTTTTAAACATATTTTCCCCATATGGCTGCCAGATTTTAAAAGCATTTTTATGCTCTCCAAGAATCTTAAACAAAACTTTGAATACCAACTCCAAAATGTCTTAGTCACTGGCATAGAATATATTGTAAAGCTGCAGAATAAGAAGGCTGTTCTTTGATAAGCTGTACAAAGGACAGAAGAGGGTAGGTCAGAGATTCTTGGAGGTGTTTCTGTGTATTTCTGACAAATGTCAGTGGTGAATTTTTAGTTTGCACTTTCTCTGTTCTGTTCTGTCAAGGAAAGAAAAAATAAATCCCATCAGTTGTCACTTCATTTTCATATAACAGTATAAAAAAACACTGGTGTTATTGACACATCAATGACTATGTTTACAACAGATGATAGGATGGTATTTTGATAACTGTGAACACAGTGATATTTATTCATGTATCACTCTTTTCAAATAATCCCTTTCACAACCACACACACACACACACATATACACAAACATATGCAAACACACACAAATGGAAGCATTCAAACATAGTACTGTTAAGGTTGATAGCGTATGGTTTACTCAGCATTGTGAAGCAATATACGAATGGTGATCCAACAGCGATTTGGGCGTATCTCGTCTCCATGCTGAACGAATACCCAGTAGACTAGACTGGGACCTCCCATCTGGCCCTGCTCTTGCTCTGCAGTCTCCAGGTACAATAATCACAGCCTTTTAGTGCCTTCCAAGGAGATGTTATTCTTTGAAATTGTTTAATTCAAGGCAATTGTGCAGGGAAAAAAAAAGAAAAGAAAATCCATCCAATGGACCATCAAACGTGTCTGGCAAGGCTGTCACTGCTGCTCCCTCATGACTGTGGGTCCAGCTGGCAGAGTGCTACCTACATATCCACCAACTCAGGGCACTTCGCAGACCACCAGAGGGTGATATTTTATAGTTACATATAGCATCGCTAACTGCACGGCCTGTAACAACATTATGGATATGTTCGACCTAACGAACCTTCAACACACTCTCTGACAATTTGAATTTTCCGCTAAGGGGAAAGTACATTCAGAAGGACTAATGGTGTCTTGTGGAAAGATTTACGTGACTAACTGCTCATAGGATTGAGCAGAGCTGTTGAATCATATGTTAGTTGAATATGCTGAGATCCATCTTGTAGAGCATGTAGAATGTGACTATCGAGATATAAATCTAGAGGCCAGTCATTCTAAGGATTTTTAGGCTTTGTGGTCTGCTTTGATCTAGAAAATTCATGGCTTCAGTGTGAAGTCAAAACCTATTACCATAAATCTGATGTAATTCAGGCAGTTTATTCAGCGCTTTCATGTAGGTAATTATACGTGGTAATTTGACCCTAATTTGATGAAAAGCATGGGGTTGACTCATGATAATGACAAATAGAGTATATTAGACTATATGAACTGTCACTATACAGCTCAATGCGCAAGCAGTTATTTTTCTGCTGCATTTACAATATTATATGAATTTTAGAATTTACTACCAGTTTATCTGTTCATTTTAAAATTCTCTTACCTCCCTTTTTTCCATTCAGGACAATGTTTCACAAATTGAAGTTATGTGAACCTTTGATTGTTCTCCAGGTACAGTCATGTGATCAATCGATCCTTGGTCCAGAAAATCTCCAGATGACAGAATGAGTTTGTTAAATTAAAATCCGTTATTCCTAGTTCATGAAAGGGGTCTGTAAGAACATCTGTACAGTCGGCCCGCCTTATCCGCGTGTTTATGGTTCCAGGACCCCCACGGATGTGCAAAAACCATGGATGCTCAGGACACATATATAAAATTACGTGATTTTTCCCTATATGTGTTAATAACTTGAAACCCCACCTATATGTACTACTAAGAACTGCTAAAACCCACGTAAATCATACTGACTACAGTATTCTAGCATACGCGGGAATTTCAAATGTTAATTTTTAAAAATATTCAGGATATATTTACAGACTGCGGTCATTCACAACCACAGATACCAAACCCACAGATAAGGCGGGCCAACTGCTTAAGGTACTCTACTTGTACCCCTCCATCTGCAGGAAGATTTGGCAGGAGAATAGGTAGCTCTGTTGTCCTTGACGTAGAGGTGATCAGATTGAGATCTCCGTCTTTGAGGACCGGAGCTCCAGTGGATCCAGCTCCAGCAGCAGCTCCACCACCAGCAGCAGTGGCCGGTGACTGGAGGATCAGCACCAGGGGTATGGGTACAGGGGAACCACGGGGCTCCCCAAAATCCGCATGTTGAAACATGAGAGCACCCGATTCTGAACAGAGGAAGGGGGTGAGAGAGAGCACCCTTCCTGAAAGTGCCAAAAACCATTCATGTAGCCAGGAGCTGGCACACACACACACACACACACACACACGGACATCCTTGCATATACAGTAACACTCTCACTCCCATGAATACATCCAATTCAAATGCCATAGCAGCATAACCATCCCTGCACAACTTACAATCGAAGGCATAAAAGCATATCTAAAAACTATAATCAAGAAGAAATGTTTTGGGAGGGCATCGTTCAGAAATTCCTATTATGCCAGTTCCCATGTTCCTCTGAGGAATGTTTTGGAAAAAAACATATATCTTGTCAAGGCAGGATAATAGTCATTCTATTTATGGAGCAGACTAAAAGAAATTCTGTGGAATGTGAACAGAACAAATGAGCAAAGCTAAGCTCAGGGAAGTACAGTCACAGGTGCATCTCATACCAACAGTTGGAGATTTAAGCCCATCAGACTAAAGAAAGAAACACCAGCAGGCAGATGTGCTGAAACCTCCAGCTGTCTGTATGAGGTAGAAGAAGTCAAGGCCTAGGTTTCTATTGCTGCTCTACACCTGTGGCTGTGCATGCAGGCTCAACAACATGGCCGATCGGGCGCAGTTCCCTGTGGTTTCATCTCATTGAGAACATAAGGCTGGAAGAGACTAGGGTTTGCTTCAGTCTTTATCAGATCAAAGCCACCATTACATGTGGTTTGTTTGTTCTTCACACGGACGGTTGAAAAACAGAAACAAACATTATATGAGGAGCACCCTGACCCATCTGTGGTTCAGTTAAGATTGACTAGGCATTTGTGGACCATAGCTACTGAAGTAGCATTAGCCTCTGTAAAATGCTACTGAAGTAACATTTTCATTAGCCTCTGTAAAATGCTACTGAAGTAGCATTAGCCTGTTTAAAATGCTACTGAAGTAACACTTTCATTAGCCTCTGTAAAATGCTACTAAAGTAGCATTAGCCTCTTTAAAATGCTACTGAAGTAACATTTTCATTAGCCTCTGTAAAATGCTACTGAAGTAGCATTTTCATTTCAGCCTTTAAAGGTTATGGTTTGTCTAGGAGTTTCTGCGGTCAAAGTAGCAATTAGCTATTGATCCACTGAGTTTTTCTCAAGCCAGTGGTATTTATGTGGGCTGTTGCAGAAATACATTAATTTAATATGAAAAGAAGACAGCGTATCTTTTAAATGAAACGTGTTCATACATGCAGATTTATCTTTTTTTCTTTCAGATGGCATGTGACCGTTATTCTTACTCACTGAAGTACAGCTACTTAACTACAAACCTGGCTGATCTATTCAGCGTCGAGTGAATTCTGTTTTGATATTATCACAATAACTGGCAGAGACTAAATAACAGAATATGGACAGATCTCACTGAAGATAAAATATTGCATCTATAAAGTATCTCAGGAAAAACTTAAGATGTTCCTCCATAATTTTAAACCTGCCTTTTCCATATGTGACATTATCATAATCATCAGTTGTAAAATTGTGATTACCGCAAAGATCTTTGCGGTGACAATTTATTTTAGATGCCCATTAGAAAGCCAGAAACGAAATGCTTATTAGTTACTAATGAATTATCAATTCATCAATTTAAGTATTGCCCTTTTAATATTATATTATAAACATAAGCCAAATAGCTCACCTGTTGTTATTATTATTGTTACGATTATTGTTGTTTTTTTTTGTTACTATTGTTTATGCATTGTCTTACTGCTGGTCAATTAAGTTTCTCTCTTTTGTCCTCCAATTCCCTTCCCAGTCTACCAATGTTGTACTCATGTTAGTTCTCTTTCATTTCTGCGCTTGTCTAAAATGAATGCTTCCTCAGATGTTCTTTTTTGTACATGTAACCATTAATGTGGTGGAGGTTCCACACACCTGTGTCAAATTCTGGTGTCCTGGCCTCATAAAGGTTCAGAATGCAGACATCTGAGGACCCAATGTCTTAATTTTTTTGTTTAACTAATCGTTTGTTTCATAATTACGTTCCATTATTTTTCTTTTTACATTTATTTAATTTGAATTTTCTGTTCTTCTTCTTGTTTTCAGTGTCTCACCCTGACAGCCCTTAGCACTGCTCAGATTTCCAAAGGTTAGCCGACACTTCAGGGCCTCGTCCAGCAGCCAGCAGCTAGCACCCGCTCAGACCCACACTTCACTTCAGCGTGACACGTAGCACTTAGCAAGGCTTCCTGTGCTCAATGCCCTCATGTTTCATTTCTGTGGATGACCCATCCTGGGGCTGACCAAAGCCACTCCCCACTGCCATCATCAATCCAACTGTAAATTGTACATGAGCACTGCAGTATGTTGCATGAGGTTATTCTCTGTATAGAAGTGAGCGTGATGTGAATGAATGGATATCAGGTATCATTTTTTGCTATGCAGCCTCCCGATTTTGAAATTGACCATAAGACTATATTTATGATTAGCGTGTGGGTATGGGAGTGTGGAGTGGTAAATTTTAGTCGTAGATGTGGAGTGAGGAGGAGCAGAGAGAGAATGATGGAAATTATCACACAAATGACCAAAGGTATTGGAAATACAGGGGTATGGATGGTGGAGTTTGGAGTGCTGAAACAGACTGGCTTACTGTAAGCAGAGATGAGTCACTTTGTTACGTGTACCCCATAGGGGAGAATGGAGGGAATGCATTAATCATAAGAGCGAGTGACCCTATAGCAACAGCATAAGCAATGGAAGTGGTTGGGAAAAAAGTGAGATCCGTCCTGCATCTCCGCTCAGAACAGCCACTTACCAGGGATGAAGAGTGGGCCGATGTCACTCAGAGCATACGTATCTGATACAGCATACTCTGTTCCGTTTCATAATATGGAGACAATCCCATTGAAATCCCCCACACTACTTATTACATGCATTTGTGTACTCTTGTTAAGTGGTTCATTTCATGACAGCCCTAAACACATGTAGTTATGTTTGTGTGTGTATGGGGTTGGATTGAACCGTGTGGACTATGCGTCCCAAGGTTTCAGAGGACTGCGTAAAATGGAGATGATCACAAGCAGGGTTATGGGGTTGGCTAAGACGAGAATTCTATTTTTTCCTTCATGAACCAAGTTTACATTTCCAATACAGGGGTGGGTGATATGAATTCAAATATAAATTTGATATACACCTGGTTTTGCCCGAAAACGGCATAGACCATGATATGCATTTATTTAACACTTTTCCGTGGTATTGTGTTCTGACAAGTTGCGTCATTATGTCTAGAAACATCTACGAGGACTAACCGATCTCATAAATCGTGCAAAAATTCTTTAAATTCTGCCAGTGTTCTTTTCACTGTATCAAACATGAATTATTCCCTTTGAGGATTAGTGAAGCTCTCGTATATCTCTGTCATAATGACAAAACGAGAAGTTTGGGCCAAGACAGTCAAGAGGGATCTGTCTAGGAATCTGTACCTCAGAATCAGTTTGGATGCCACTTTCTGGGGCCTGACATTCCACAAAACCATTGCTACAAATGAAATGGGAATAAAATGAATAATTGTACCAAACTTTTGTGGGTGAATGCCACAAATCTTCAGTGTATGACAACAAAAATGAAAATTATTCAACTGATGGTGTGCCAGCCTCGCTACAGTTATACATGTAGCATTTGTTTTAACATAGATAATAGTCACAGATGGGAAAATTGAAAAGGTTTCAATGTTTCAGATGTTGCAGAATGGATCAAAACAAGCCCTAAATGTTTCAATTTCCCATGTTGCATTGCCATTGTGTACGTGCAAATTATTTGTTTTTTGTTTATTTTGAGCAAGTTGAATGAGCATCAGGAGACTGGGAGAAGAAGGAAGTATTGCTTTAAAGAACACCACTGAATAACACAACTGTATATCCTATCACCATATCCATGATAACTATAGTCTTAATTGTGCCAAACATTATCACAACATTTGTTTTTATTGTTTTATCACCCACCCCTGCAGCAGAGTAGAAATATTGTTTTGCAGTGTAGTAATATTGTACATTCTGTATTTCAAGGTCATGTGAGTCTTCCCAATATGTACAAAAAGACACTTTAAACACTATGAAAATGAGAGAACAGCTCAATACTACATTATTTTCGGATTATTGATATTTAAGTGTTTTTTTGCTCCCTCTGAAAATATTTGATGTCAAGACTGTGTAGATACCAGAAGAATGGATCATATTTATATATCTCTTACTGTAGGATACTGAAAAGTATAAGATGGCTTTGAAGTGATGTTTCAACAATTATATCACCCATATGAAAATAAAGTCATTGCTATCATCTGTTTATTATATCAAGTGTGTGTGTGTGTTTGCATTGGATTTTCAGTGTAGATTTGGTGTTTCATGAACTGATAATGAAATTGATTGTGAATTTGCAGATATGAATAAGGTCATATATAGTAACAAGTATTTTCTCCTTATTACAGTATTATGGAATTCTATTGGTTTTGTCAATATAAATGCACAAACAATATAATTTGACTTAAGTTATCTTAGACTGGGCATAAGTGCCTATGTAATTCTGTGTGAGAGGCAGGATATCAATATCATTCACAGTATTTGCTGTGTGATGTGGCCAGTTTGTGTATGAAAGTGTCTTTAATCATTTTCATTATCACTGTTTGTATTTTCCAGACAGTGATAACAAGACCCTGAATTTTCTTTGTGATATGACATAAGAAGGAAAAGCATAAACATATAGGCTACATAAAAACTGGCAGCCACAGAAAATAAAATGAACTAAAAGAGAAAATGTGATTTTATGGATACCAAAATGATGTCATCCATTGTTTACAATGTAAGCAAGCTAACATTCGCAAATTCAAATACCTTTTTTTGTGGGTGCAAAGTGGTTCTTTTGTCCTCTTAGGGGCTGCCATTGATGATTTTGGAGAGTCTGTTTAGACACGACCGAACGGTGTTTTCTACATGCTCAGCTGCATTTACGTAATGAGTAAAACAGACGCTGAACTCACTTCAGGACAGGATCTGCGCATCACTGAATTTTAGGGTAGCTACTCCCTCGCCACCTCCGGCGCTACACAGCACCTGCTCGGCCTCCCGTCCCATCCGTCCGCATGGGATGCCTCATCAGACCGGATCCCAGCCCAGAACACGCAGAGCTGAGATGGGGGAGATAGTAAGACCTTCCCCTGGATAAAAAAGCCTTTCTTGGAGTGGAAAGAACCAATCATACTATTACATGGAAATGAAATGATCCTTGACCTGACAGCTTTGTGCTTCGCCAGGGAACAGAAGATAGCGGTTACTGTTTTCAAATGGAGGGATAGGTCCTGTTCCAATAACAAACAGATGCAGGTAGGGACAAGCCAGCACCTTTGACACTGTAATCCAGGGAGTTACTCCAGGGTAATCCCAGCCAATTCTCACTTCAAAGAGAGAAACACTGTGCTTTTCACACACACCTGCACAGCCACTCAGACACATACAGACTTAACACAAATACACAAACTGCTCTTAACTCAGTCATTTTACACAAAGCGCAGTGCTCCTTCCTGAAAGCTGTTTTCTATTCTTTTTTAATGCAAGAGTTGTAACACGTGATTGACCCCATTCATTGCTACTTTAAACCCTTGGGGCTGGACATGTGGAAACCTCAGAGAAACAGGAACAAGATTCAACATCTCCGGTGGCGCAACTGACCAGAGATGAGAATCAGCGCAGTGGGTCGATGCTAACTCAAATATCAAACCTCTCCAATGCTCTCATAGAGGTGTGAACCTCTACTTCAACATTGGAGACTAAACATTTGCAATGGCTGCTGGCACAAATGGTAGCATGGATGTTCCTTTGTTTTTGGGGAATCAGAGACAGATAATATTTGTAGCTCAGTGCCCAAAGGTGAACGCTTTACAGGCACACAAACTAAATCCAGCCCAGGGCTGAGGGGTCACTTCCTGACTAGGCCAGACAAGAAGCATCTATCCCCGTAGAAAGAACTTTTTTGAATCTCCGTTCCAGCTTCTCTTCACCTGATCCATGGCATGGTGTCCGGCCACCATAGATGTGGAAAGAATTTATCTTGCGCTGGCAGCCATGCTAATTGGTTTCGCTCACATGTTCCAAGGAAGTTCTGTCGTGCCTTCCCCTCATTTTCTGATCAATAGTATCGAGTCCTGCCAGCTCTCTGCAGACAGGCGACTCACTGGCGCGGTCTGATGAGTTATGAGTGTGTGGCTACCCAACATTCAACCACTGGATTGATTCCACTCCCATGATGCAATGCATGCGATGTGTCACTAACATCAGGTAGGACTACACATTGAAATAATATTAAAATTTCTACTGTTTTGGGGAAGTGGAAATATATTTCAGCAACAAAGCAAGAAACCAAGCCAGACCAATCTGTAGAGAGGCTGTTGATTCAGAAATACAGTGGGGCAAAAAAGTATTTAGTCAGCCACCAATTGTGCTCCCACTTAAAAAGATGAGAGAGGCCTGTAATTTTCATCATAGGTACACTTCAACTATGAGAGACAGAATGGGGGGAAAGAATCCAGGAAATCACATTGTAGGATTTTTAATGAATTCATTGGTAAATTCCACGGTAAAATAAGTATTCACCTACAAACAAGCAAGATTTCTGGCTTTCACAGACCTGTAACTTCTTCTTTAAGAGGCTCATCTGTCCTCCACTCGTTACCTTGATTAATGGCACCTGTTTGAACTCGTTATCAGTATAAAAGACACCTGTCCACAACCTCAAACAGTCACACTCCAAACTCCACTATGGCCAAGACCAAAGAGCTGTCAAAGGACACCAGAAACAAAAATGTAGACCTGCACCAGGCTGGGAAGACTGAATCTGCAATAGGTAAGCAGCTTGGTGTGAAGAAATCAACTGTGGGAGCAATTATTAGAAAATGGAAGACATACAAAACCACTGATAATCTCCCTCCATCTGGGGCTCCACGTAAGATTTCACCCCATGGGGCAAAATGATCACAAGAACGGTGAGCAAAAATCCCAGAATCACTGGGATTCATTGCTCCCATCCCAGATTCTTTCTAAGAAGAATTTTGCTAAAACTGAAATACAGTGGAACAAGCTTTCATGTTTACTGCTTAAAAATTGGCTTCAGAAAATTGTGTATTAACCTCTTAGTGATTAAGCATATAACGCAAGGTTAAAACAGAAGTCAGGTAAACCTAATGTATGAACAGAGGAGCCAGAAGGGGGTGAGAAAGTGATATAGAGATATACACAGAGCAGAGACCTGCAACACCTCTAGACTGTAAAATTTTTTGGAAGTTTACCTCCAATTGATCCTGATAACTGAAATCATCCATCTAAAATGTTAAACATAATTTTTTTTTTTTTTGTGCCTGCAGTTTTGAGTCTGAACTTTGTTTGCATTACAAAAACAATTAACATACAGACTTTGATTGAAAGAAAAAACTGTAAGAACAAACATAAGATATAACTGTTATATTACACTGATCTAAAGTGTCCCAGGTTTAAAATTATATTGAATATGTCAGTTTGTATTTTTGAAGATGAGCTATGGGACACTCACAAATTGTGCAATGTGATTGATATGACATTCATTTTTCTCATTTGTTTCTTAAATAAGTCACCTTAACATTCTCAATAAGTAATACATAGGACTGGACTCTGAATAATAATGTCAAGAGTAAAATGATATGATATGATCAGTTCATTTCTGCCATTTTCCTGGGCTTTACTTTCTTATAGGACTACCTTCAATGCCGTACTGGTACCATATAAGGACATGCACTCAAGAACATCCAACACTTTTTCTCTGCGCTGGAACAGTTCTGTACAGTGTTCTTTCAGACAATGGCTGACGAAGAGGAGTTCAAAGCTCCTCTTATGGTTAAACTTCACAAACGCTCTGATAACAACAGGTGGTTTGGCACGGGTCGGCTGTAATGTCTTGGGCTCTTGACACAGAACCTTCTTACAAGAGGAAATTCATCAAACAGGAGAAAGAGGGGGGCTCATTGCGGTTGTCAAGATTCGGGGAGAACATAAAGCACAACCCGGGCATCAATCAGAGCCCTTTCATATAGCGGTCAGAGATAAGGCGCTGCCAGGCCACGCCTTGCGAAAACTCCGGGGCTTTAAAGAAACAGCGGCGCTAATGGCACGACACCTGCCCAAATGTCAGGGGACCCCAGCAGAGGCCCTTCGCCACACAGAGGGGGCATTGTTCCGCCTCCTGAGGCGGTGGCCCTGGCTCTGATCCCTAAGCCCCCTGGGACAGTGTCACCTGGATGGAGTGTTCCTTATCCACTCAGCCAGTCAGTCCCCTCCACCGCGCTGCAAAGTTAACACCAGCGTCCTCCACCCAACTGCCTCCCTATAAGTAAACACCAATCCCCCCCCCACCTCTTCACCAAATTGCCTAACAACAAATTAAATTCACCTGCCACCACTCTACTGCCAACCATACTACCATAAAATAAACACTTCCTGTATCCAACCTACTGCCTACCATCAAATAAACACCACCTATATCCAACTACCTGCCATCAAACAAACACCCAATGCTAACAGTAAAAACCTATTCTTGAGTTAGAGAAGAGAAACCCACTTTTCAGCCACAAGCTTGTGCTGGCAGCATAGTTTTCTCTGGATATGTAGGACAGGGATGAGGAATGTTTTTATTAGAATTAGAATTCAATTTGATATACTTCTCTGCAAAGGGCTTTGAAAGACCACTTTAGTAAAATGGGTCCATATCGTTTTTTCCTGGCTAACATTTTTTTTTTGTTTCTGATATAGACATCTGCGTGCCAGATTTCTCAGCAGGTCATCCTCAGCAAAAAAAAAAAAAAAAGGCAGTCGTGGTACTAAGACTCGATAAATATCTTTTTTGTTTCATCGTACTGGTGGCCCAGTTCCCTCGAGTTATACTTGGCAGTGCCCGCCATAATAAATTTATGACACTCTGACGTGAGAGAGTAAATACAGGGGCGTAGCTTTTATTTTAATGTATCACGTTACTGTCTGAGATGCTTGCAGTGAGTGCCCATTGTGTCAGGATAGAGTTCGCTGTTTGGCTACAGAAAGGCAGCTCCTGTGCTATTTCTTCCATTTCAATCACCCCTTGGCAAAAGGTAAAGTCACACTCTACCATTGATTAGAGAACCTATTTATTATACTGAATGTCAAATTGGACCACATATTCTGTTGGGAAGGCAAAAAATTTGGTTTTGGTGTCCAGGGAAATATTTGGATAAGCCACAAGGCCTGCCAAGCATTTAACACAGAAATTATTCAGTACATCTAAATCTTATTAGAGAGCCATGAAAGGTCTATTTATAAATGTCCCGAGTCCATTATTAAGAAAATTTCACGGTATTACAGGAGTTAGACAAAATGATAGAAACACAGTACATTAAAAAAAAACAATATAAGAGTTTGTATTATTAAACTTGCTTTTGCCTTCAGAACAGCTTCAGTCTTTCTTGGAATTCTATTTTAACTTTTTTGAGAAGGATATTGGACAATAATCAAGAAGGAAAGCATTACGTTCTCTGAAATATCAAAGTTATGTTCAGATCTGGTGACTCAGGAGATATGGAAGGTGTTTGACTTCACCCTGGTATTTAGCAGTACATATGGAGGTGTTTTCACCTTTGAATATGGGAGCGCCATTGGAACAGCAGTGAATTCAGAACCCAGCGGTCAACATTCAGCAGTCAACGTTTCAAAACTTTTCCATTTTCCATTAAAAAAACATGTCCCTTTCAAAAACTTCACTTGATCTTCGATGATTAATGAAGTACAGATCACCAGCTCATTTTAATTTTTCTGTGGACCGCAAGGGACAGAAAAGTAAGGAAGACCAACATGTGTCCTGTGTTTTTCTTTTCTGTGATGAGGAAATCGATTATTCCAGTAAGGCACTTCACCACATCCAAAACAGAATTATTACCAAGACATAGTGATGGCAAAAGGACAATAAGAACATTTCCTGGACAAGCAAGAACATTTCTGTTGCCTGCTAGCAGTATTCACCATTCACAATGCCGTAGTTCACATTTTTACCCGCAGTTATCTTCAAACTACCTGACCTAGCTCCCTTAACTGTTAGCTATAGCTAGCTTGTTCAAAAACCAGGTCAGACAACCATTTAACTAGCAAGATGGAAGCTTAAAGTAGCTAGCTATCCATTTTATATGCTATTTGCCTTTATTATTATACTGTTATTAGGTTGTTCTTATACCAACTTAGCCAGTGCAATAAATGCTAATGGCACTAGGTTCAAACAAAAGGTGCAGAACAGGTTTTCTTAAGTTACAGTTACCAGATCGCTGCTCGAAAACGCTGGCCAGCTTCCATTATATAAAAGAGCCTTTCTCCCGTGGGATGACAGATGATATCTCTCAGTGATGATTTATGCTGACGGACACACCAGGGTTTCACACATAGTCAGATGTTTCATCTTGATCCAGATACGGATTGCTCTTTTGACCAGTTTTTGCTTGTTTTGGTATTCCTCCGAATTCTTTTCATTCCAAAATCATACCATGCAATGGAAATTTTTGCCCTTAATAAAGACTTCATACATAGGGCATATGAACACCATTATAGTAAATCCTAGCTATACTTACTTGCAAATTTATAATGAATATTTATCACTGGTGAAGTACCTGTGGCTACCTTTTAATGAGGAATGAAGCAGATAATGCATCTTACTGACTTTCCCTATGTGTCTGAATACACTGAACCATTGAATCTATTGTGCTTTGTCTTTTCCTGGAAACTTTTTCCAAAAACCTTGTCTATTGGCTTTGGCTGTTGGCCCTTCATCTTTGTTTAATCTTAGTGATGGACACATATTTTGTTGTGTCTGTTGTTGGCCTTTTTCTCTAGTGTACGTGGGTATTCAAAATAAAAACAATCGTGCTTTCATCAGAGAGAAGAAATATGGAGTTTCGACACTTGCATGGCTTTCAGCGTTCTCTCTTAGGGAGGGGGCTGTTTTTCAGCATGAGCTGGGTTAGGTGTTGAGCTGGGGGTAAGCTTGAAGGGAATTTCTCTGTTGTAAATAAAAAAATAAACTGTAGCCCACACATTAAGAGAGACTAAAGTAACCCCTCTACACAAAAATGTTTCTACTGTTACTGATGATGGTTGTGCTGACATAGTTGTATCGATTTGGGATTTACTATTTCACTGTCCTCACAAGTCAATGTTCCATACACAGCCTATTATTATATAATTACTTAGCATCACTTTCACGACAACAATTCATAGGGGAAAAACTCCCAAAATCTAATTGTGCAATCTTAACTGCAGGCCCGTTCTATTGCTGTGACAGCCTCACTTTCATCTGCAGAGGGCAAACTTGCACGCACGGCCAGTTTCCACATCTTTACACAATCCATTAGCCAGGCTTGCAGGAGGACTACACATTTGACATAATCAAAACAAGTCCAGAAGAAGCGCTATTGACTTGTAAGCATTGTCTACAAGCCATTGCTTCTTTTCACCAGCTGAGCCATGCAGTCATTACCTCAGAAGATACACATCATGAGCAGTCGACTACCAAACAGCAATGAAACCTAGTCACACTTGCATCACCCCTAGCAACAATGGCTAGCAATGATACTGGGAATAAACTGGACACTTAAACATCTGTGCCTATACTTCCCCCGGCACCAACTAGAGCATTTGATAATATGTTATGTGGTTTAATATCTACTTTGTCAGTTCTGGCTACTGGTGACTTGGTATCATCTCTGCCTGGCATGCTCGCCTAATGTATGCACTTTTGTAAGTTGGTCTAGATGAGCATGTTTGCTAGATGTAAATGTGCTGACATGGAATTGTCAAGTGGTTGTGGGTCTCCAATGTGCTGACAAACAAATCCAAAAACATGCTTTGTTATTGCCTTGTTCCTTCTGTGCATTATTTTTACAGGAAGGTACTTTCAGTAAGGTTTGCTTTTGTTTTTTGTTGATAATACATCTAAAACTGAATTTAAAAAAACTAAACCCACTGCAGTGGGCTGTACCAGGCACTCCTGTGCGCCATTTTGTCACTCAAATGACAGAACCAGGTATACAAAAAGGGATGATTGTTTTCATTTGGGGGCAAAACTGCGGTGATGAATCTATGAATTGGGCCTTGTGTGAATATTATACAAGCAAAAATTGTGCAAACATCTTTAACATTGTGGGAAACTTTAATATTTGTTCTTCAGGTTAGCTAGCTGATTTAGCTGCAGCTTTTTGGACAGCTATGGTAAGTTATTGACAGTGACTTGTTACAGTTATGGCAACTAACCTAAATTGCATATTGAGAAGAGCTATCTCTCTCTTTGTCTTCCTCTCTGCCAGTCAATCACCTTCAAATCCATGAATTAAGTCTATAGTAAATACACTAAGGCCTGCATTTAAATTCCACTCAGTATGTGAACTTTTCTTTCTGCCCAGCTGTCAAGTAATCTGTCATTGACATCCGGGACACTGGTTAAACACTGGAACCACAATGTCTCCTGTGGCTGATACATTATTATGGCTAGCTCCTTAAAATTCAGTGTTTTTACTTTTGTTGGCATCCACTATGTGACATTTCCAGGTTCATACCCAGTTTCTACCACTTTATTATCGTTGCTATCCACTGTTGCTTGGAATGACATAAATCTGACTAAGGTCCATTAACCCAGATTGATTAAAGGAGTTGGTGAGGTAGACAAAAAAATGCCACCAAATGAGATCCGTCCTCCTTGGGTGATGCTAAAGGCAAATATGCACCACCAACATTCACATCTTATCAGAACTTTTTGATCCATATTGTGGTCCATGTTTTAAGATTTACACTTTGTCTGGATTTTAAGTTACAATATTTTTGCTCCTGGAAATTTTGATTTGATTTCTTCCCAAACCAAGGTTTATTTTACTTTCCTCTATTCCCTTGTTTCAAGTGAGGTGGCATTTCATTCCGAGGGTGCCCATTATGTGCTGTATAAACTGCACATAACATTGTAATAAATGATGTATAAGCAAGCCTAATGGTTTCCTGTAACGTGGGATGTGTCAGTCTTGTGAGGGCAAGGACTCCAAAAAATCCCTTTCCAGAATTTGGCCACAGTAGCACAACAATTTATGTCAGTCATTTAATGGAGCCAGAAAACGGAAAAAGAAAGAAGCATTTGAACGCCGTGTTCCATTTTTGTGGTGACTGACTTTAAATGGTCTCCAGAATAAAATCCTTGCTGTTAGAGCTGCAGTTTGTCAGGACGAAGACAGAGCAGAGGGCCTGGAGCAGTCCAAAAGCCTGGGGCAAGAAGCTTGCAGGAGCCAAAGGAGCCAATGTCTTAATGAGCAGCAAGTGGTTTGCTCTTACCCTTGCTAATCTTACAAATCCAGTGGAAATTCAGGGCTCCTCTCTTTGTGCCGCTTCTGTGCTCTGCTAAAGCACATGGATTCAGGCTTTCGAAGTGCTTTCCAGCCAGCACAAATACGTGGAATATGGCTCCCCTGTCAACCGGAGCCCTTCTTGTGTGGCCACATCGATCCTGTTCATTCTCTTCCATTGGCATTTCTGATGTGGCACCACAAACACTTTAAACAAAATGGCAGGTGAGAGTGACTACCCAGGAATGAGTTTTTTTAACTGGCTGGAGATGAGTGGAATGGCCATTTTAATGAATCGTATGGTATAAATTCTGATAGAGGGAAGACTTGCTATGATAGGTAGACCAGTGATTCAGTCCAGTCAGATCAGGTTTGCATTCTACATAGTGAAAAACTGGCTATAAAGACACCAAGACAAGATGGATCTCTGTTATTAGACTTTCCTGCATATCTTTGTTTCTTCAACAGGTCATCCACAGGGTTTAGTCCATGCTATCCCTTCTAGCATTTGGGACTTTTACCCCACTCAAGCACTTTAACACTCTTGTCCCCAGCATAATGCACTTTGAGTTGTACGTTGCTCTGGTTAAGAGTGCCTACAAAATGCCTATAATGTAATGTATTGAATCAGTTGACTTCTCAAGGAGTGTGTTGACGAAAATACCTCTCCATTGTGACAGGGGCTGATATTCCACCAGATGAACAGTCATGTGGCCTTTAAATGCATTAACACCTTTGTGAAATTCCAGTCTGAAATGACTATACCAATACTTGCAGTGATACATATCATTCTGAAATGACGGCATCGATGCTGAATGTGATTCACAGCAGGCCCAAGCACCTTTGCATTACTGTGAATGAACAACTGGAAAGTCTGCTTTTCACTCAAAAGACTTACAGGGAACTTACAGCATCCCAAAGGGGCCATAAGAATATTATGGGAAATGTCTTATTCACCTCTAGAACACACGGAAACTTTGGGTAATGCTTCTTGGTCAACCGCACAGGTTGCTGCTGTGCCACGGGACAAGCAAATCTTAAGCACATAACTCGTTTACGATGCATGAAAAAGTGGACCAAAGCGGAGGGTCTGACCACATTTCGTCAGACTGGCTCGCCCTGCTTCGGTGCCCCTGACTGGGGGAGAGCTGTGCCCCACGCCACCTCTCTGGAGGATAATGTGCCTCTTGCAGGCCTCTCTGGTCCTGGCCAAATGCCCAGCAATGGCCAAGGAGCAACGCCTGGGTAAACAGGTATTTCAGTGGTGTGGGCCCCGTGTTCCACTTGCAGGGAGCGAGGCCAGGACACGAGCTCCTTCCCCTAAACCCCCAAGCACATCTCACTTCAAAAGTACAGTCTCTTCTTCAAAGACAGGGTGAGGCTTTAGGAATCCAAAGTTGTGTTCAAAGACAACAAAGAGAAAGAGCCCTGGATCTCCAGAGCCAGGCATGTTTAACTTCTTTTTACTGATCTAATCTCTCGGGAGATAATTCTCCCATTCTCACCACCTTGCCAGAACTGTAAAGGTCACTGAAAGCCTTGCAGGACAAGTACTTCACAGTGAGGAGGGGGAGGATCTCAGGCATGACCAATGAAGAGCCTTCACCTGAGCAATGCATGATGGAACACCCAATCAGCTGAGGCGGAGAGAGATGGCTTTACTTAGATATCTCAATGGACGGTATTTGTTCTATATACACATACAGCCATATTGGTATTTTTTTTCAGGAACAACAAAATGAATAGAAAGGCTGTTTATTAATTCAGTTTACCTTCATGAGCTAGTCAGTCAACCATATGTTAATATGATTGACTAATTATATAGATAGGTTCACAGGCAAAGGATAAAGACAAAGTGCTTCTTGGGAGTCAACGCTGCGACCTTGCCTCTGTAAGTCCAGGTCCTTAACCATGACATCATAGACACTCTTTTCCTAAAAAGGGCTGAAATCCTTCTAAGCTGTGACCACCCAGACTCATGCTGCACATTTCTGCCAAGTTAGGAGTTACATAAATCATATGGGTAGGTTTTCTTGACTTGGAGCATGACAGCACTATGACGGGTTTTAATCAGTAATGCACTGACAGAGGGTTATGAAGGTCAAATGACTTGTGCAATGTCCCTCATATCTCAAGGGATATTACACAAGTCGTATTGCCAGTGTAACACTCTCAGGCGAGACAAACCTAAGTTATATCTCCCACTGATTTTCCGCATACAACCCATGGTGGGTTTAAGGACTTGCATTTAAATATAAATGACTTTTGAGATAGTTTTTGACTTCTTTAAATAATAACTAATATAATACTGGTACTCAATTATTCACACATAAATGGTGGAACTGCAAAGCATTTTTAAACCTAGAGGGAATAAGGCCACTAATTTTTCATTCACTTTTAGTTCCTTTGCCTGTTCTCCCTAGTGGCATTGTACATGTCCATACAAATCCCAATTGAATATTTCCTCAAGGCCAGTTTATGCAATTAGAAGAAATCAACTGTAGTATTTGTTTGTATTATCAAATATGTCCTTTTGCTTAGAGAGAAACATTTATTCCCTTTTGTCTTGCCATTGTTTGTGTCAATCACAGTGTTATTCTTTATTTAAAATAGAAACAGGTATTGTTTTGTAATGTCACATAGCTACTCAGAACTGTTTAACAGAGCATGCTAGCATGCTGTAGGATTTCTTTTGAATTATTCAAATCGATCATGGTTCTGTCTGAATCGATTTACGCTTATCTGAGCAAATATCTTGAGCAGTCCAATGCTTCAAACCAGAGGTTCATTTCCAGCCTAGGCTTCAGGGACATTAGGTGGTGGACTGGTCAAGCAACTGATTATATTATAGCCTGATTACTCATTAATTTGCATGCTTATGCATGCCTTTAGGCTTAACCAATTGGACTTCTACCTGTCACATCACACACCTATTAATATCCTTGGAGTGTCAGAGGAGTTTACACGTGAACTGCATCCATTCAAGACATCTGATATACTGGCATACAAAAGGGCGCACACACACACACACACACACACACACATATATATGTATACATATGTGTGTGTATAAATTGTAACGCTGCCAAATGTAGCAATTCTACATCTATGCTCTTAACTCAAAGAGGAAGCGGGGAAAACAACAGGAGGCAGAATGTTAAATTACTTCCTTTGAAGTATTCATAGGTGCCGAGGTTAAATCAGAGGGAAACAGGAAGAAAGCAAACACTCAGATGGTCTGTCTTCAAAAAAGATTACAGTTCACTTCAAGGACACGACGATGTTCTTTCAGATCTTCCACCTCCTTTCCCCATATCAGTAAAATCATTATATTGTTTCTCTCTTAGTTGGGACTCGTATGATAAATCATATCCATCAAACACACTATAACAAATCTGGAAACACTGACAGCAGTTCTTGGAATCAGAAGTGTATTGGATAGAGCCTACATCTATTTCATTTATTTTCTCCCATTTTATACTGGCAATTCACAATTTTTGGATGGCTCCTTATCAGCAGTTGAAGAGGGTGGTATTCATCCATCAAGCAACAAGCTAATCATTCAGCATGTCACATGAAAATAAAACCATTAGGCTACTGTATACTGCTCGTCACAAAGGGCCGTAAATCTGTAACAAAGTCATTTCAGTGATGAATAAGAGCAAACATTCCTTTATTCGCACCTTTTATCAGTGCAAGCTTGACAGTTGGCAAGATTCTCAAAACCATATGAACAGAAAATGAAAAATATTCCTGCATAATAACTCAAAATTAAGATTAGTACAGTGGGAGGCCAAAGAGCTTGCTTGCATGCTCTGCATACATTTTTTATTTATTTATTTTTTTTGGTTCATCTGTAGAGGTGAAAGGTGGCTATGCGTGGGTGAGCAGGTGGTTGGTGAGATTCCAAATTCGTCCCCCTCTGTTCCCCAACTCAAGCAAGGAGCCAAGTGGAGATTCCAGATTTTATTTTACACAGGGTTATCTCAAACTCACAGTTGATTCTGCAGAAGAAATACGTCTGTTCATTCAACTCAACAAAAAAAAATACCAAACACAATCATAACCATAATTATGCAGACAATACTATTTACAGGGCATAGGTTTGTGTCCTCTCTGGGCAAGACATCTACTTGTTTCTTTTCATAGCAGAAAGATTCAAAGACCAGCAATGAAAATTGACTGAAGTGATCATTGAGTCCAGAAGATGACGAGACGTTTCACTGTGAACACAACACGGCAGCAAGTTCGGCAAAGAACGGCCAAGGAAGTGCATTCATGATGTCTTTACTATTATCACCAGCTATATGCATTCTTGCCCCCTAATAATCCGTTGATTTATTGAATCATAATACTCCTTCCTTCCTCAATTTGTGTTGGACAGTACTTGCAAGCTGGCCAGTTTCCAAATTACACGGAATAATACTTTTACTTAAATATATTTCTTGTGTGATTACAGGGTCCATTTTAACTGACATTTCTTTTTGGGCCCAGTGATTTCATTGATACTGTAATATATTGGCAATAGGACAGAGAACCACAGATTTTCCTCTGTCAGACCATCCATATGTATCTTCAGTTGCCAACACATGAAACTGCAGGTCCAGGTTTAGATGTTCAACTGCCCAATGACCACATCACAGTAGTGATAATGAAAGAAAGGGCTGTATATGTTTTTTGTCTGTATGTAATTTTGCTGTGGGTACCTTGGCCCATGAAACTATAAAAAAGTTAGATAGTTAACTTCTACCAATAAATCAGTGTCTTACTTCATTCTTTTTCTTTTGATTCAAAGAGCAAAGACAAAAGGACTGACAGCTGATCTCAGTGTCCCTGCCACTAAGAAGTCTTGAATTGTTGTAGAAAGGCCTTTGTCAGACCTTTATACTCTAATCGGTATCACCTCAGACCTAAACTGAATATATAAGGGCTTGTCATTGGTTTCTGTCATTTTTATTGTGTTATTTAAAGCTAGATGAATCAAAGGGCCTTGTATTGCATAGTGGATACCATTCAAAATGTAAGAGCTGTACCTGCACAGTATCTGGACTCTTCCTATAGGGAGGTGCTTGCATGTAGGTGCAAATGTATGAATGTTGATGCATATTAAATGCATGAATTAATAGTTTGTTTTTGTTTGCCTTTATGTATTCACTCATTCATTTACATTTTATTTATCTGGGAGAAAGCCCCAAGATAGTTGTCTCTTTTTCTCACAGGGTATCTCGTTTCTTTTCCTCTTCTCTTCACAAACCTTAGATGTGGAAAAACCGCAGGTACAGAATCCACAGGATACTTACAGGTTTTTGGGCAACTTCCATGTTGCCCACGATGAATGCATGCCTGCTTTATATAAGAGACTGATCAACTGAGGAACAAGAGTTTAAAGAAGAGCATTGAGCACGGGGGAAAAGGACAAAGGGAACTTTGGTCCGCTGAATTTCGCTTCCAGCTGATGGCTTGCTTCATTCACTTCTTTGGAGCACCGGTTTAAGAAACAGCCTTCCCACTCGAACCTACTGGAATCTGGAGACAGTCCTCCTTCCTCGGACTTCAAGTTAGACAAATTTGGATGTATGGGGAAGGTAGTATATAAATCCTTACATGCTTGAATGCACAGGACGCTAAAGACACCAGCACCCTAAAGGACCAGTGTTTAAGTCCCCTCCTGTCCACACTCAAATAAGGGTCCGTAAGAACCATTTTGTAATTTGGAAGAGACTCAATTTGAAGCTCAAAGTATAACTAAGAGAACAGCAAAAGATAACTATTTGGGAAGACATTCTGTACTTGTACTGTTCAGTGTTAACATACTGTAACCTCACGAGTAACAGATGGCGAAGCATATGTCAGCATTTCCAAAGCTGCTGTATACCATCCTCTTCATGACTGAAAAGCTGGCACTGTGAAGCCTGGTAACTGGCAAGTGGGATAAGAGTATGAATACATTATCCGAGGGGGTGGATGAGGAACAGAGGTTTGTTTGTCCAGATAATAGGAGTTCTCCTTCGCCGTGGCATCCAGGGTACCCTGAGCTTCTCTACACTCCTCCAAAGCCTTGTGCTCAAGGCTATGAGCTGCCGTGAAATGGTATCGACTGAGAGGCAAATCTGCAACCGGGTTCCTGTTGACTTTGCTGCTTTGTTGTTGTCCCCGGGACCCGTGATTGGTCAGGTCTAGCAGTCACAAGTCCCTCCACCCCCACCCAAGACCCAGTTGATTGAGGACACTTTTTTTGTGAGAAGAAGTATGTCAAAAATTCCCCTAGCTCCTAGCTGAGATGCTCAGTGTGTGTTCATCAGTTTTGGGAGGGATCTGAGCTTGAAGTTGAGGGGGAGCCGCACTGACGAAAGAGCAGGAAAGGGACGGGGGGTGGTTGGGCTGGCCGTGAGGTCTGTTTAACAGTGAGGAGTTTACTCAAGGGTTGTCAACCCCCCCACCTCCCCCGCCCCCTTTCCTCAATGTTCCGAGCAGCAGAGAGAAAAACAGAGGAGGGGAGGGGAGAGGGAAAGGGGGGCGCCGAGGAACGCTAGGACAGTCAGGCTCGCAGGTTCGCCGTGATGAAGGCCAGCAGGGTCAAGCAGAGCTGAGGGAGGCCGAACCGAAACCTGCAGGCCGAGGAGCGGTTCCCCTCAAAGTATGCCACCTGAGCTGCAGGGAGAAAGCAGAGAAGAGTCCCACATACAGGCACCAGACACTCTGACGAATGGATGGAGAGTGACCAAGAGGTGCAGGCTTCAAGAGGTGGCCATGAATGGAGGATAGATGAGTTTGTGGATCGCAATAATACATAGTGGCAGAGCAAAATGAGTGTGAGGGCGTTGCTTTCCTCTGCATACAAAACAAATGCTTTTCTCCAGTTGGTCCAGCTGCCTGTTATGGGTCAGGATTATACTGGTGGTGGGGTCACCACATGACATGATATGAACATAAATGCAAAAAAAAAATTGTCCATGACAGTTCAGAATGAACATGGTTGTTATTGCCAGTGACGTGGCAATAATGATGTGAATGGAACGGACTACTTTGAACGAGTCAGTAACAGTTCAGAATGAAATTGTGAACTGTAGTAACTGTAGGGTCACGGGGTCATGTTGCGTTTCTCATTTGCATCCAATGCAGAAAACGTTTAGGAACCCCTTCTTTACACGGACCATGGTGGACTGAAACCCCCCCACCACTCACCAACGCATGCTGTCCCTTCGTCGTTCGGCTCAAACCCCTGACCACACCTCTTATTGGCCCGGCACTTGTAGGCCCCATAGGTGTTGATGCAAATGGGGCGGTCTCGGGGACACACAGAGGGGAACTGCGTGCACTCATCCTCGTCTAGGACACACAGGAAGCAGGATTTGGGGTTCACACGAGGAAGGAGGGGTACAACAACAGACACAGCACCATGCAAAGATGGAAAACGGTCACAGCATTACGATTATCGATAGACCTAATCCGTATGAACAAGCTATATGTGTTAAATTATTAAATCTAAATGTGGGGAATGTATTTTCGTCAAAATATTGGTGTAAGTAGTTTGGTTCAGGAAATACCCTCTGATTCGGATTTGGAAGATCGGTGGTTTGGATTCCAGTCAGGGCTTTGCCATTGTTTTCAGAGGTGATTTTAGAATTACAATACCCAATTTAAATGACTTTATTAAAATATCCATCAGAATGGAGACTGCATAAAAATTTAATTTACATCAGATGGCCTGGATAAAACCACAATGATAAAAAAGGACCTTATTACAAGGGAAAAGTTGAGTACTCAGATAAAACTATCCATTACATATATTAAGATATTAGGTACTTTACAGAGACAACCGTAATCTAATTATTGGGAGATATTATCTGTAGATGGAGAGGCAGTTATACAATGCCTTAAACAGTTTACTTTCATTCCATTGGCTAATTTAGCTGCCTGTAAGTGACAAATGATGTGCTTACATTGATTCTGCTGCCACTATTGGATTCTGTACAAGGGTTCTCTTTATAACTGTAGCAAGACACTACATTCCACTTGCCTTGACTGTGAATTTACTGTAAAGGCAGTAACAGACAGTGGCTATATAAGGTTATTTTTTCATAGAATTGCTGACGTTGGCCACACTTGCATTTCAGTGTTTGCCTCAGTAATGCGTAGTCAAGGCAGGCAAGTTGAAATTTGGAAAACGAGCATTAACTAATTAAGGATGAAATGGTTCATTTATTTGGACTGATCTTGTAGTGAAATAATATTAAACACATATACATCTTGCTTTATATATTCCTGTACAGTGTGAGTTCCTTGGACATCATACGAATGAAAACCAAATGCTATTTTTAGGAGTACAGACAGACGCATGGGAAGACAGGATTAACTAAGGACCAACATTCGACGGTAAACTGGGCGGGCTACAGATAGCATGGTTTATGGTTAAACAGGATAGGTTAATTTGTGAGATGGAAAAAGGAGGATGGTTTGGGTCTCTTGCAGGTAGGAGAGGTGGACAGCAACGCTGTAAAGTGATACTTTGTTTTACACTCCTGTTTCTCAGAGCATTGTGTGAACCAATCTGATTGTATCCTTTCCTGCAATCCTTACCATTGCTTTTGTATTGGGTTTCATCTTACCTGTGCAGCGGCCATTTTCATTGACTGTGAATCCATTGCCACACTGGAAAATGAAACACAGGTTTGTTTTTTGAATGCAGTTCCAATTAAACAATGTGTTTTCAGGACTATGCTATTATTTTGATGGCAAAATTTTAGAGTTTTTATCAGTTTCAAAAATGACTTGTTTTCCCTTTTCAATTCCACTAGCTGTGTGGCTAGTCAGAGGCTACAGTGAGAAGTCAACCCAAAAATTAATAGGGTAACTATACGGGCTGTGGCTTTCTGGGTTTTCTAATAGTGTCAATCCACTGTTACTATGTTTCTCATGGTGGCTAATTCTAAGTGAAATAAGATTGTATACTTCACCAAATCATGGAAATACACACATAAAACACCCAACAACACTGAAGTCAAAAATCAATTTTGGTAAATTAAACTTTACTCTTTCAGGAGTACCATTTTCTAGGTCTGACCATGTTTTGTGCCAGGGAAATTTGGCCAGATCAGTCTCAAGAAATTATGTTTTCAGTTGAAATATGTACAACAATTAGATTTCACTACATCAGAATTATGATATCTGTTTTCTATCTTTTTGGTTGTATCACTATCAGTCATTTTATTACTAGTAAATTATGAGCTAGGAAGTATGGCTCATAGTCATCCCTGAAAATCATAACTGAGTCCCTACCTCAATCTCAGTAGCCTGGGTGCCCTCTTCCTCTTCCGTGGGGTAGGGGATCTCCAGAACCGAATTCATGTCTCTGGCCTCCAGGGGCCGTGCCACGGAGCGCCCATCGGGCCAGAACACCTCCACACTGGTGGCCACGTCTTTTCCTGTGGAGCGCGGGCAGAGCGCGGTGAGGGAAGGCAGACACTCGGCTACGCACGCCGCGCTAACAGTGGCCCTTTGTTTCCTCCGCACAAGGTCCAAGCGGACTACAATGAATGAGTTCTTTTCTCTGTGGAGCTCAGAATGGAAAAAAAAGCTGAAAAGGGGGGCCCACCCTAGAAGGCCTTCTTGCACAAGCCAGGTCAGACTGGAGGAGTTTTGGCAAGGGCCGATGAGGCCCTTTTTCGCTAAAGTCATGAGATCCATTCCATCTGGGTGCAAGGCAGTGGTGGCAAGCGAGGAGATCTGCTTTTTGCGCAGATCTATTGTACAATGGCCGAAAAACAGAGAAAGAGGTAGAAAGGAAGAGGGAGAAATATCACACAGGTGTGCACTGTCCTTCTGAACTGGTACTAATGCAGCAAGTTTGTGAGATCTTTGGCAGGTATTTAGTCCACTGGACAGCACTGATATTTCAGATATGAGGACAAAAATGGATGTAATATACCTGGACTGTGTATGTTTAACATGTTTAACAAGGGGGCTCGTCCGGAATCCTGGCAGAAATCCACCAGCTGAAAACATAGATGCTTCAAGAGGGTGCAAGGAGCAGACGCTTTCTTCACAAAAGGGGGGAGGGGGATATGGTTGGGGGAGGGGCAGTGGGGGTGGGGGGGAGGGTAGGGGAATCTGCCAACAGATCATCTTTCATTCCATTAAATGTTTTAGTCAAACTTGGATGCACTTCTGAAGGGTTTCCCGGTTCTCAATTAAAGGGACATTTTAAAGGTAAGCAGATCCCCACATGGTTCTATTCAGGGCAGCATCTGCACCTTGTGTACCATGTTGGAGAGACGTTTCACCGTCACCTTTCCCATCAATAACCTGCTGACAATATAAAGGGGACCCCTAAAATGAGGGGAACCAGTGCATTATATCCCACAATCAGGAATGCTATATGGACTTAGTGAAGTAACTTAACTTTTCTTTTTTCTTCAGCGCATGCAACCAAACACTTCCTCTCTGGTTCATGTCCATGTTGAGTTGTTATGGAAACTCTTTCTTGATTTCCAAATGCATATTTATGAACACATATGGGCAAAGTACAGCACATTAGCTAACCTGTCCATACTTTTCAGACATATATGTCTTTCTGTAGATTGTTTTTATCTTTATTTTGTCCTCTCTTTTCCTCTAAGTTTGTAAGGCCTAATTGCACTTTTAGCAACATCATGTTGCTGCAGTATAAAGTAAATTTGCATGTCCAAAATGTGAAACAAGGTGCTGTTTCTTTTCAGTCGATTGACCAGCTGAGAATTTCATTTCTTATTCAGCTGGTACAGGTAAAGAGCAGGTGCCCAATCTAATAGAAGTCACTCTTGTGCAGTGAGGTGTAATGTGCTCTGTTAACTGAAACCCAACCTCCCTCCCACCCGTTCTGGGTGACAGTCTGGCCAAGGGTTGCACAGGCATGGCCGCACTTTGATTCCAGGTTGCAGTGTAGCATGATTGTTAGGAGAGTGGTCTCCGAGGTTAGAGATTCCATGCCACACCAGGTGCACTGCGGTTGTACAATTGAGGTGCTTCAGCAAAGTTGCTTTAATATGTGTTCAAAGGTAAAATGTCTGGTGTGTTTAGAACATAAAACAAACAAATGTATATTGTTTGAGTTGCTCCAGTTAAGAGTGTCTGCTAAATGACTGTAATGTAGCGATCTAAGGCCATGTTGAGATCAAGAGCATTATCTGGACACCCCATTTAGCAGCCCCACCCACGTGTATATAATTAGTGACCATGCAGGACTACTTTATGAAAAAAGTAGTTCTGAATACCTAAGACCTGACCAATGTAGATTTGACAAGTTACAGATTTTTTTTTTTGGGGGCGGTGATGGGGGATGGAAAACTCCATATTCTCAGCAGACGAGGCTGTCCTAAACAGAGCCGGTGGGTGGAAACCGCTCTGCTCTTCACTGCATATCAAGGGCAATAAGAGGTTCCAACTGGCCGCCTAACTGCACTCCAAAGCCGCAAAACGGTTCCCCCGGTGAACCCCAGCCGAGGCCCGACTCTGGAAAGCATCTGTTGGTGTACGAGAGGAGGGGGATGGGGGAGCCCATGGTTTTGGGGTGGGGGGGAGATGGAAGGCGGGGGGAGGAGGAACTGTAGGCCAAGAACGACCAGATCCACCAGCTGCTGCACCTGTGTGCTGGTGGCCAGCTCCCCTGGGCCTGCAATCAGGAGGCGTATTAAAGCAAAGGCTTTCCACATGGAGCTCTCCAGCGGACGCTCAGAAAAGAGAGAAACGGCACGCAGCCTGTGACACAAAGCCCTGGGAGAACATGAACGCAACGCTGCACTTTGAGTGGACTTTGATCCAGACGCCCATCCACACAAGCATTAATACTTTAGTGGAAGACCTGCAACTGACTCATATCTATGTCTTGTTAGAGATGGTTAATGGTTAAGAATGTCACCCAGTTGAAGCCCCACCCCTCCCCACTGTTCAAGATCGGCTGGATCATGGGTGTCAAACTCCAGTCCTGGAGGGCCACAGTGTTTGTGGGACTCTGTTGTTTCCTTTCAACTGGCAGCCATTGTAGGCTTTGGGAACCAGGTAAGTGGACTCTGCATCCAGTCATTAATCAAATTAATTAATTAAGTGCTGAAACACTCCAAAAATCCAGCAGACACTCTAGCCCTCCAGGACCTGAGTTTGACACCACTGGTCAATATGTTGATGTGGGGCGGATGTTGGCATACCCAGTCCGAAGTGGGCGACGGGTTCCATCTCGCACAGGTAGCCGGAGCCACCGTCGATGATGCGCGTGTGCGAGCCGCTCCTCTTGGTGTAGGCCACGACCTTGGCGCCCGGGCGAAGGCGCCAAACTGGGTGCGCGGGATCACACGCAGCCATCGATTGGAGGCACCCTACGCAGAGAGAAGTCTCAGAGCTGAAGGATAATACCTAACTTCTCTGCACTTCCAGGAATCAAAACCCCGCTCTCCAAGTGCTACAGGGTGCTCTGTTTCTCTCACACAAACACAGCCATACAGGCATAGGCTAAATGACACACACATCCATGCACGCACACACACACACACACACACACACACACACACACACGCACAACCACACAGACTCACGCACACAAACATACACACCCACCCACCCACCCACACACACACACACACACCGCAAACACACACACATAGACACCCAGGCAGCTACCTACCTGCTACCTTTCCTTAGTGTGGAAACATTTCCCATAAACCTCTGATCTCACCTGGCTGACTTTGAATACTGAGATGGGCTGGGCTGCACTCTCCCCATGAGACACCAGCAAATCCAGCTGTCCATCTCCATCCAAGTCTGTCACCGTTGCTCCTGTTGACGGTAGGGGTCGGGGGGCGGAGGTGAAGGTGACACACAGTTAGCCCTCACGTTGCTAAAGTAAGCTGGATGTCTGTGACTTGGACATTGTATATCCTTGACTAATGTGCTGTAATTAGGATGCTAACAGACCAGGAATGCACTAAGCAAACACTGATAACTAGCATCAGTTGTTATCAGTGATTCCTTTTCACTGAGGTATATCAACAACCACCATCTGTGTGAGGTGCTGAACAATGTATACACTAACCCCATGATACTGAAATATAGCTCTGAGCAGTCATAAGAGTTGAAATAGACTCACACAATGTTTCTTGTGAATATTGTTAGAGAGGAACCCTCTCTGAGATAACAGTCAATAATTCATAAATATATAAGTTGTGGAACTTGGATGCCCTCTAGTGGTAGAAATATAAACGGGATATAAATAAGCTCGTAGGGCTCATGGGAAGATTTAACACAGGCTTCATTTTACCTTCAGTGAAATGTCTGAGCACGACACCATATCTGCCATGTTGTTGCAGTGCATTTGCAAATTTGCCCTTTTAAACACATAACAATCCCTTGGTCAATTTCACAACAAGTTGTGAATAGGCTTATTACTGTGTGTTCTATAGTGCTTACAGCTCAGTACCTGTTTGTGCATCTGGGTCAGATAGGAAATCTGGTCCTTACCCGTTCCACGGCCATCCGGTTCAGCTGCCTCCCCAATGTTGAGCTCTTCGATCAAGGGGTCCGCATGGTCCCTCCGTGACACCCTGCCACAGCAACCTCTGGTTGGTCAAACAACTCTCAAACATCAGGCTGTTCTTGTTATGATGTGGCTGCTACATCACATTCAGCTCAGCTAAGCTGGCTCTGTGACTCCACAGCACATCGTACGATTAAAACCACACATAGTTAAGAGAACTGCCAATTGAACATAACCTCTAGAATGTCGATGCTGTTAATATGGTGTCGGTCTTGGAGTGCAGTAGTTCAGGGCCGTATTTTTTCAATGCCAAACAGCACTTTGTTTTAATGAAATTTTAACAAGCTTAATTCACTGTAATTAAAAATTTCAGCTTTACACAACATGTTTTTCATCATATCATACTGTTGGATCTCGTGTTGAATACCCAATCCACGGTCCTTGTTGCAGGCCCTGGAAAATTGGCCACCCTTGTATGTTTAGATAGTACTGCCATCCACAGTAGTGTTACAGAACAAATGCGGCTGGTAATGGGCCGTTTTCTCTACCAACGTGGGGGAAACCACTATGACACTGTTCTCTTATTATGAACAGCACTTCAGACATCTGCGCGACGCATTGTAAAAAGTTAAGAGCAATGAGCCCTTAAGTGTCAGTGGATGGTGCCAGTAGAAATGCACCATGAGATTCACGGCCATCAAACTCCAAACCAATGGAATCCTGAGCCCTATGAACCATCCAAGCCACCCTGGACTTACCCACAATCCTCAGCATGGACCGGGAGGAGCGCCATGTTTTTTTTCCCCGCGTGTTACGTTCTGGACAGTTGAGCGAGTACAATTTTAGGACTTGGTTAAATTTAGATGACAAGTAGGGACCTCATCTGCATTGAATTAATCTTTTAGTTCAATCTACTGTGAAAGTTTCACGTGCCAAAGCTGATCTCAGTCTCTTTCAGAGAAGGAATGCCAGGTCTGACCTTTCAGGTCATGCTGGGTCATTGTAACTGTATCGTGTACATGGGAAATCAATTATGAGACATGGACAGACATCACATAAAAGTTTCAAGGGTAGTTTGGAATGCTGAATCATTTATAAGACCTTTGAATGTCCAAAAACTGACTTTCTCCACGTATTTTTCCCATGTAATTTAATTATGTCAAGGACAAGTAGGTTTTTTTCTGAGAACACACAGATGTTTGTTGATGACAGGTCACCACCTTAAAGGCACAGCCTAGCTCACTGTAACCAGGGGAAATAAATGTGAAAGCATGTCTGACATACATCAAAGAGAACTATGCTACTCTGTACCAAGCTTATGCTTCAGCAAATGGCTAACTATTTAAACTACCGTGTCTGCTGTCGCTAAAATGGTACTTGTGTTTTGAAGAATCTGAGAGGGCGTAGCAGGAGGGCCAGGCCACTCCTCCCTAACCTGAAGAGCCTGTTGGCGGAAGCCCCTCTGTAGGCGATGTTGTTGAAAAAGACCTCAGCTCGTTGTCGTTGTCGAAGTCGGCCACGATGACGGTGCGGACCGGGGAGGGCATGGAGAACTTCTGTGTGCTGATGTCCTGTAAGACACACACAAACACAGGGCTGTCAGCATGGCAATGTGAGCAAGCCTGTCACAGAGGAACACAGGGACATGGCCTCGCACAGAGAAGTACAGGGACACAGGTATCAGGATTATATGTCTAGCACTATTGTTAAAGAAACACAATTTGGAAAGTGAACAAGCTGGCAGAAGAATGGAACTAGCTAAAATTTACTGAAAAAAATTACTGCATGACCTAAACAAATGGCAAACCCATTACATGGCATAAAACTTGACTTAATTAAAAACAGACTGAACAAGTTAGCTAGTTATAAACTAGTTATAATCTTTTCATATCTAGTTATACTTGATACTATATTCAATCAATAAAGAATCCCAAACGTTTAAATCAGTGCTCTTTCACTTTACCTTCAAATACATACAACTGATACACGTATGAACGACCCCTGTTCCCAGCGCGTGGGGTTGTCAGAGGCTCTACAGCACATAGCCCTCTGAATATGAGAATGGAAATGAATAAAAAAAGGCAGGGAATTAACTAAAGAGAGGCATGCATTACTCCCCTACACGTAGCTCTGCTTCCGCACGGCCCTGCCAGCTGAATCGCGGCCCTCTGGGGTCCAGTGGGGAGGAAAGTTACTGATATCACTGCGCTTCAGTGGCACAGCGGTAAGTCCGGGAAGAGTTATGGGCCAGCCCTCTCCACTCCCCCACGCATTTACTCCTTACTTTAATTATAAGCCTCATAAAGCATGCTTCCTGGGACCAATACCATGACCTTCCTATATGTGGGTGAAGGAGAGGGGACTACCACATCAGGACAGGCCAACAGAAGGAAAGAGAGAGAGAGAGAGGAAGAGAAACAGAGGGGGGAGAGGGAGAGCGGGTCGGTGTGTGCGTGTGCGTGTGGTCTCTTCCATAATCCTGCATACAGAGATATGGCTATAGGCAAAATCGAAAAGTAAGAGCCACCCCAAAATGAGACAAATATAATTTCATACACAAGAATGACTGTTTGAATAGAAAATAACAGCTGTATTGAAAGTGCTGGCCATAAAACCCATCAGTGGTGCTTATGCATCTTAAAATCTCAAATTTAAGAGATGCTGCGCTTAAATTAAAGTGGGGTGCGTTTAATATCTCCAACTAAGGCACACTTCCAGGGGTTCGTTATTAAATGGTTAACCACTTTTAAAAAAAAAGTACACTTCTGGTCTATATCCAAGCAGATACATGTGTTAAAGAGTGGGAACCACGGTGGGTCCCGAAGGAGATGCTGTCAGAAATACTGAAAGAACTTTGTCAGCGCGTGACTGGCTGAGCCAAGAATTCATTAGCCAGTCTTTTTCACTGAACAGAGCTTTTTACTTTGTGCGTGTTTGCTTATGTCCCACCAAGTACTTCCTCTGGACTTAATTTTCATAACAGTTCTGTAACTTTTTCGAATAAAATGTGAAATATCAAGCCGCAGTGAATATGGTTCCAGAGAAACCGTCGTTAATTCCCAACAGAGCAATCCTTAAAGCTTCTCCATCTCAATGGGAAAAATGAGAAATTGTTGTTGGGGTTGTCGTGTGTATTTCTTTCACATATAAGTGAAGTTAAATATTATATCATGCTTAAGGAGTTTTTCTTTCAGCGTCTCCATTTTTTTCCACTGTATCATGAGTATGGATCTTCAAAACAAAGCGCAGAGTTTCGATCTCACACGGGGCTTGGCTGTAGCTTTTAATTAAGCTTGAAAAGGGCCTCTATCTTCATGTCCCCTTGCCCGTCCGTGTGAGTTGCTCGCTTCAGCCCAGATTTAATTAGCGACTCGTTGGAGTGACACGACGATTTAATTACAAAATGGTGGAGATCGGGGGGAAGGTTGGGCAGAGCTGTCCCGTTAGAGAGGTGTCTCTGTCAGCCCCCACAAGAAGAATTAACCCGGAGCCTGACCCCGTGAAAACGACGCAAGCTCTGCCGTTAATCTACGACATAAAGGAGCCCGTCATCACTCCTGACACATTAATTAAGGGGCGTGCTAGAGAGGCGAAAACGCACAACAGAACGACGTGCCAAGATGACGGAGGCCTTCACACACACGCAGCCTTAACGCAAGTCAAATATAATTATCTGCTTCCTGACGGCCCTAATTGGTAAATTGCAGGCCCGCCATATTTAAGTCATTACTGGGCTGGACTGGAACTCATGCTGAATGTTAGGGGACCCGGGGTGAGCGGGGGGTTGTGAGAGGAAGAGTTTGGGGACCTGTTAGCTGTCAACGGCCGAGAGCCTGTTCTTCCACATTAGTGTGCAGTTATTGCAGGCAGTAGGCTTTGCTAACACCAGCAGTTCACATGTTCTGTATGTACATGTGAATATCCACTGTGTATTCACCCACCAACAGAAGACGTAACCTTCAGTTTCACTGTCCTATGCAATGTAAATATTTACAGGTACAATTTACAGTGATTTTAACCAGACCACCGAATGTTTAAACACTGAATGGTAAAATGTTGTACCTATGAGCACTCCTGAATCAGGTTGGGGTGTCTAAAATAAAACAGTATAAAAATGATTCAAATGAAAGGACATGAGTTCATTCATATCATATTTTCAGTGTAAACATGGAGGCAAGCAAGTATCTAAAACATAAATATGACAAAATTAATATTTTAGTGAATGAGTGCAAATTGAAAACATAAGTGAAGAGTATTAGTTTCTGGTTCCTGGGTACCCTTTGGGATACAAATATGCTGAACTGTGAAATAAATTAATTTAATACATAAGTCCAAAACTCCAACTGATAGATATGAGATATGAGATTCTAGAAATATGATGCACCTTAGAAAAACCTGCATTTTATCAGAACTTACTTGTTTCCCTTATGTGTCTTGCTACTAGTGTATGCCTGAATCTGTCTGCCTACCTATTCTGCTGTCAGTACTACAGCTAACCACTAGATGGAATCCAAGGAACAGGTGTAATGCACCTGTGTACTGCCAGCATTTAGGAACTTTCCATAATAATTAAATATAAATATATCATACTATCAGCATACCAAAATACCTTGAATCAAATTTTTTAGTATCTTTTTGCATGTTGTCAGTATTTTGTGGTTTTGTGACTTGTGAAATGTTTTAAAATGCTGTATTCTGTGTGTATTGAGATGCTAGCACAGGTTTGGGATTGTTATTTTGTTATTTTGCATATTTTCTAGAAGTAGAGACAAACTGCCTGGGGGTTACACAAAGAAAGATTAGACTTCCACATTTATTCCAAATGTTTATGGAAATGTAATCTACATACTGTTTCTGTGGAACTGGACGAAGTGAATGTGCTCATTTCAGAAGCCTGATAACTGTATGCAGGCTCCAAGCATCATGAACGATAAATCAAACTTATATTGTCGTTATTAATTAACAGCTGCTAACTTTTTCCCTGTCATATCTGCTTACATGTTAATTGCTATAATTAACATATTACTGTGGGTTACTATCCACTATTACCTTCTGTTTTATAGAGCATACTGATGTAAATAGAGATGCAATTATTATGGTAATATTGCACATAATATGTGGTAATTATCAAGTATAATATTTATCTGAGTCCTAATTGAGCTATGGATCTGGGAAAAAAAAACCTGGAAATGCTTGACTGCATAATTTAGAATCAAGTTTATCAGCTACATTTAATCAAACCAAAGTCATCTTAAGGCCTTATCTGATCCACATAGTCTGTGTTGTAATTATGGTATTGGTACAGACGTCAAAGGATAGAGAGAATTGTTGCCCCCGGAAAATGTTTGAATTTTCCCCATTGTCTACTTTCGCCTTGTCGTGATACCCATTTAAATCAGCAGCAGTGAGGCGTGTCCGTCCATAGAGACACTCCTGGGGCCTTCTGAAATCCTTCGGGACGAGCCACAAAATTTTCTACAGATCAGCTGATTTGTAACTACAGCTGTCCACAGGAATCAAGCTTTACCAAACGTACTAAGCAGCCAAAACTAATATTAGTATGGTGGTTTGGAAAAACACCTTAACAGAATGCTGGTTACCAGCAAGGGAAGGTACACTGCAGCTAACTCCATGCAACATGCACTTGTCCAACACTGTATTTATTATTATATATGAAATGTATATGTATATAAATTATGAAAACTGAATGTTCTTCATGTACCCATGGAGTTTGATACCTCTTTATTTTCTAGCTTAAAATCAAAACTCACTGGGGCTGAACAAAATCACGTTCGCTGAGCTCTGTCCATCAGTGTTCACTGGCTGCCAAGTGTTCCCTCAGGAACTCCTGGGGAGCGAACGCGGTGATTAGCTGTGGATTTATAGGAATCAATGTGTCCTCCTTATATATCGTCATTTGTTTGTCTGCCACGCCGGCGGCGGTCGGCCCCAAAGCTTGAGGATAGAATTCTTTCTGTCACCAAAGAGGTACTATGTTATGGGTTCCAGCCAGAACATAACCCCCTCTGGGCTGCAGGAGACTGTTGAAATGGGCTTCACAGGCCAATTACCAACTGAGACCCTGACTGGAGGTCTCCCTCTCCTTCAACCCCCTGCAGCTCGGAGGAAGGAGCGTTGGAGAGTGATGGAGTACACCCTGCCTCTTACGGAGCTGGGTGGTAATTTAGTTCTATGGACCATAGAGATCCCAAAGAGGACTGAAGCACTTCACCATGTGGAGATACTGACTGGTGTGAAACAATATTTCTTGCCCCTATTTAGTCTACAAAACACCATAAATAGTTTACATTATGGCAAAAGTACCTTCACAAAATGTACTGTAGGAAGATAGGACCAGAGGGTTGATATAGCATCTCATCATCAAGTATTTAGTATTTGTTCCTACCAATTGCCCTTGGTGACTTAGCTGCATATATTCTTGTAGTTTAGACCATGATGAAGCGCTTTGTTTACAGACACAGGAGCAGTCTTTGGCTGTCTTTCATATGCTTATTAAGACATGCAAAGCTAAATTAACAGAACATATATATATATAATTAATCCAACAGAAAACAAGTTTGCATTAAATCCTGCCTTGCCCTCTTCTTTTCTACACCTGGACAGGTTTTTGGAACTTAGAACCTTCATTTGGGATGGTAGGTATTTCACTCAAAATCACAGGTAGAGGTGCTTGGTATTCATACCAAGTGCTGCTTTGCTTTAGGCTATTTTTTGCGCCCCTTTTTTTCCTACCCCAGACTCAGCAAAATCAGCCTCCCCCCTTTTAGCAAGCCTCTGGTTTGTCGCATGAAGAGGAGACCGTGAACATGTGGCATCTGCTCAAATTCACGTGACTTTGAGCCATGGCTTCTTCTATGTTAATGGAATAAAATGGCTGGTTGGATTTGATGCAAAGCCACTGCCATATTTCCAAGTTTCAAGACAAGAGACCCCTCCCCAGCCCTCGACCTTAAATCTCTGCTTCCGATTGGTGCTGAGCTGAAGGTAGAGGCGGTGCGGCCCATTCCAGTTCCGTAGACGATGTCCGTCTTTCCATCGCGGTTAAAGTCTGCTAGCGCCACTCCTCGACCATGCTGGGTTGGGTCTTCAACTCCTGTGACAAAAAAATACATTTATAAAAATCAAGACATACCCTGAATACAGGTATCTTGTGTTAAAACTCATGTTAAGTGTATGGTTGGTTGGGTTAGGGTTAGGGTTAATGTTATTCTTAACCAACCTTGCGATGAGGTCATTTCCTCAGTTTGCAATTGGTATATACAGCACCAGCCTCCCAGGGCTTCATTTTCAAATTTCTTTAGTCTATTTTAAGAACATTTTAAACTAGCTTCAGGGGTGCCCTTGACCAGAACCAGAGGTGTAATGTAAAGCTATCTAGGGTCACCCTGCCCTTGCTTCTCCTGTCCTCTCTCTCACCTGCGGTCGAGGCCACATCTGTGAAGGTCCCATCCCCGTTGTTCCGGAACAAGAAATTGGGCCCATACTCGTTGTCGCAGAAGATGTCGGAGTGGGTCTGGCTGACGATGGGCCCCACCACGACGCCTCGGCCCCCTGCGCCCCCCGAGATGAAAACAGACGGTATTACCGCGCAATCGATGCAGTCATTACAGCCTTTTTCCGGGCCATTTAGTCTGTGGAGCACGTTTTTCTGCTGACACGAACCTTTCCACCGCACCGCAAGAACCGGTGAACATGAGTGTTAAACCTATACCGCAGTACCCCAGCATCTGCCGGAGAAATAAACCTCCTGGTTGGAACCGTCATCTTCATATTATATAATTTCACCATTTCTTTTACAAATATTAGAGACAGCGAGAGAGCAAGAGAGAATAACCCGAGCCAGCACTAAGGAGACCCACCCCTGCTTCAACAGCATTTTTGGATTTATCATCTGTTTTATCGGTGCAGATAAATAACATCAGTGCTTTGAGGTCGTAAAACTGTTATGAGACTTTAGGGTACTGTTGCAATTAAAGACACAACTTTACCTCTCGCCATGGATTATTAATTGCAACTTAATTCTGCCCCCTCTATCATCTTTACACAAGTCTCAACCAACATTCATACTCCAACCCAACCTTTTATCAGTGTTAGGACTACAAGCAGGGCAAAAGCAAAACCACAGGACATATGGTACTTGTCTTCTGGTGGCACTACATTTCAACCTTTGGCTTGGTACCATTATATTTCCTTTTGCTTAGAGGCTCCGGTCCTGAGTGGCCTTCCCTCCACCCACGCCCCCCTCCACCACGCCCCCCCCCCCCAACCAGCTCCCTGAATCTGCAGTGAATGGAGAGGTCGTCTTTTCCCCCGGCTAGGCCCATGCAAAGCTTTGATTAATGGGAGTCTTTGGCCCATTGAGCAAGTCGGTATTGAAATATGGCCCTGTCGTCCTTGCGCCTCTCCATGACTTTCGAGGCAGTAAACAGCTGACGGGGCCGAAACAAAAACCCCGCCCGCCCCACCCGCCATCGCCCACAAGCGACCGCCCACTACAACCAGCACGAGCCTCCTAGCATTCGAGATGGCTGTCTCTAATAAAGACTTTCCATGATTCAGCCATGCTGGGATTGACCAGAGCGCAGTGCAGGGCATAAATCAAGACAGGACCCAAAGAGCACCACAGCTACAGGGACAAAATTTGTGGGAATGGCGCAGAGGGGGGCCCTCAATAGCCCTCACATGAACTATTAACTCAATGTCACTGCTAATGACCAATTCACACACCCACATTATTGAACTTAGACGGCCTATGTGGAAATCAAATCAAGTCAACCACATCATCAATGAGCCACTGTAGAGTAATGGAAACCATCAATCCCACATGGGCCAAAGCAAGAGTTTATATACCTACATCCTTTCTTTTCTACCATGACCTGTGCAGTTGTAAGAAAGTGATCTAGATGTTGACGAACTGGATCAGTATGGATTACATTTCCCATAATTCCTTGACACTGACATCCTGCACAATCAGTGTTTTCTGCTGCCATGCCCACAGCTATGAACATTGAAGGCCTTGCACCTGTGAACTTATTGACCCCAGCCTCCTCAGCCACATTGGACAGAGCAATGATCCCTCGGGACGGGTCACTGGCAACTTCGTCCATCTCGATGAGGGCGTGCGGCCCCACGTTCCCACTGGCGTAGTTAGCGATGTAGATGGCATAGCGTCCTGTCCCCTGAGAGAGGAAAAGGCAAATGATCAGAGAGACCCACCAAAGTAAAGAGTTTAACACTAGTTTGTTTTATGATTAATAATTATGATTCATATCCACACATTGCTCTTCATAACTGTCAAGAAGACACGGACTCCCCTGATATAAAAAAGAAAATGAACCACTAATGAGCAAACAGTATCCTTAACAGTCAGAGGGATCGATCAAGAGGAGTCACTTAGCAGATTAAGCTATTATGATTTAATTAACGATTTTGATTTACGTCTATAATGATTTAAGTCCATGCTGAAGATAAAGGGAGATAATGCTTTCTAAGTTATGACTGTAAGGCTTTGGAACAATCTTCCTCTGAACATTAGAGCAGCAAAGTCAAGACTAAACTTAATGTATAATGTAATTTAATTCTCTTCCTTGTTCTCCTTCTCAATATCTATATATTGTATTTGGTTTTTATCATGTATTGTCATAACTTTTTGTATTCTGAATGTTCTAGCACCTTGATCTTTAGCCTGAAAGATGCTATATGAGTGAATGAATGAATGAATGAATGAATGAATGAATGAATGAATGAATGAATGATACTGATCTAATTACAAAAATAATGAGTTTTGTGCATTATATCAATGAATCCAGTATCCTTTGACACAACCATTACAACTGATACTTGCTTACTGTACTGAGAGTTACTCTAAACAACTGTGACATATCAGTTTGGCTTTATTCTAGCTAGTTCATTCCAGTTTACAACATACCATCCAAAAATATATATTTACCCTCACGGGACAGGGCAGGATACTAAACTGATGTTTAAATTTACATAATGCAATAAGAGACAAAAATGTTAATTTGGCTTATCAAATATAGGACATCTATTCCATCCCACCGTCTACTAAACTGAGGACCAAGATTTACAGTAACTGCTTGTCCCACTGATCCATCAGTTTAATTTTGACTGTTTTGAACTTACGCTTGCAGGCCACCGTCTTTAGAGGCTCAAAGACATTGCTCACTTCGGGTTCTGTGCTCTGTTTCAACAACATCAGCATAGTTCAAGTAATCCTTTGTTTGATTTTCCACATCCTTGCCAGTTTTACAAAGAACAAGAAATAAAGCCCATCAAAACATCAAATTATAACTACATAACAAATTATTTGAGCATCCTGTAATGCACATGTGCAATGAGCCTAGGCAAGGCCTCTAAACTAGAGCGCAATTCCTCTCTCCACTACAGTAACATGAATCAATGTTAATGCAGTATCGTACATTATAACAGATTACCGGAGATCCGTAGCTTCAGTCGGACAGCATTTGCTGTCAGTTATTAATCATTGTGTGTGTTTTTGCTGTCTTCCATTTGCAAATATGCATAACTCACAGCCTATTGGGGACACCCCCCCCCCTTCACCCCGAACCTGCAACCCCGAGATATTCATTTCACACTCCATTATCAGCCCCCGTGGAAATGAAAGTACGGAAGAAACATGCTAATGGACTCCTGCATAAAATTTCAGAGAGGATAATGCATCCTGATGTGTGGCCACTACCCCCTGAATCTTTCAAATTAAGAAACAAAGAAATTCTCTCTGTGTTTAAATTGCACTCGGATGAATTCCTCCGTGCTCCATATCAGTGGTTTATTATGCAATTTTATCGAATAAGCAAATCTATGAAAAACCTGTGAGTAATTTAAAAAGATGCTGAATAACCCTGTGAAAAGTTCATTTGCCATCCTGGATATGGGCAAACAAACTCTTCCAACTGATTTTATTCTGTTAAAGACCAAACCTGTGTGGTTTTAGATGACAATATTTGAAGAAGAGGACAATCATATTATAACATCAATCATTGCATCAATAGAATATTTTAATGACCTTTTTTTTGAAAATGCCTAAGGAGCAGGGAGGGTGGATTTGGCCTTAGGGTTACACAGGGACAAGTGGTCTGGGACTACCAATGGAGAGCTTTAGTCATTCTTGGTCACATATCCTTACTTGTATGTCACTACAGGTTGCTTTCCGGTGTGACATCATCAACGTGAACTGTCAATCAGCAGAGCAAAGGTAGGCCAAAGGACAGCGGTTTTGGCCAGGTGGGGTAAAGGAGGAAACCCACATTCCTCAAACTCACTCACAGTTCACCGCCGCTACATTACCCAAAGTTCTCCCATCTCCTCGCTCTCTTCCAGACAGCCGCTGTTCTGCCAGGATGAGGCTGAAATTGGGCCTAAATATGTTTGACAATGAACTGGGAAAGGTTCCAGGCCGCGGGCGGTGATTTAGCGGCCGGTCGTTGTACCTTGCGGCAGGCTGTAACCTTCACATGCAGATAATTAACGCCGCGAATGGAGGGGGGCGACTGGGGTCACCGCTTTGTAGTTCACGTCGGTCCATGCCGACCGCTTGCAGAAAACCAGAGGAGATAAAACAAGAGTAGATATATTGGCTTTTAAAACACTGAGGGTCAGAAGACAATACTTTATTTGCACAAGAAAGAGAGTAAATGCTCCTATCTTACTGGTTCACATCACCTTGAATTTCCCATCAGTGTTTCAAGCAGTGACGACTAGGAGAAATATTTTTTAAATACGAAGGTCTTAGATCTATCTATCTATCTATCGATCAATTCCCACTTTCTGGACAATCTACAAATGGGAGCAGATCAATATCTGCTTGTCTTTTGGACTGTTGTTTCTTGATGTCTGCTAATATATTGTTCTGAGTGACAAACTGCCCACATTCACAGAGCAGCCCCTGCTCAATCAAAGCAGTGATTACAGCTTCAGGATTCTCATCCGATACTTTGATATACTGCTATATTCGATATTAGACATCGTATAATACTTGTCTTCTTATGTGCTAAATTACATTATTATCGTAGCAAACCTTGATGAGGCAGCGGAAATGAAAGTGAAATGAAAGTCCTCGGAAAATATTGGAGTCCGGTCAAGGTAGCAAGAGAAGTGATTCTTTCCATATGAATGGAAAAACCCCATGCTCAGTTTGTTTTAATTAAACCGTCATTACGGAGATTCCGGTGCATTGTAAAGGCATTACCATAGATAAATTGAGTTGCATAATCTCTTCCCTGGGTATATTTTCTGACCTGAGACTAATGACAGCAAAGGCTACAGCGGCCACAAAATCTATTTTAATCCTTACTGTATTTTCCACTGTGAAACGTGGGTATCCTTCACTCGCGATTGGAATCAGGCATTACGTGAACTGTGGCAGTGGTTTGAGGGGGAAATGCGGTTCGGCTTATTGTCCTTTGGCCATTGGCCAAATCTTTTTGATGACTGGCTCTTCATCATGCGTCTTTCAATTACACCACCAAAAAGGATTTCGGACAAAGGGAAGCTTGAGCCGCAGATGTCATTATGTACCTGGAGAAAAGGGAATTAGAGCAATCTTTCTTGACTTCCCCCCACACACACACACACACACACACACACACACACTCCCCCACAACACCCCCTGTCCTACAACAAATGTCCATACGCTTTTCTAATTTCTAATTATCGCCCTACAACTCGAAGCTCACGCCTCCAGTACACAAATGACCGGTCATAAACGACCGTGGAGTGGGCAGGACATTTGAGTTATTGCTGTTGAGGGTTGCGATCGACTCTGGGTGAGATACGGACGAAGTAGGGATGACGGGTAGGCAGAAGAACCTTCTGGAGCTCACATGGTCTCGGCCTTAGCAATCCGGCCTTAGCACGTTCCACCCCACATCTAACATATGGCTGATAATGCATACAACAGCACTTCAACAGAGTTAGTGGCTGTAGTCAGGCCTGGTTCACTTGCTGATTGTTATTCTATATGTTACTGATACAAAAGTTTATATAGATTTTTAAGGCTTTTATGGTACTTTGTAGGCACACAAAAGTAAGAAATGGATGTGTGTCAAGAACTGAAAAACAACTGGAAAACAAAGGCTGGGGTTAAGTTAAACACACATGGGTGGGGGTACCCAATCAAACAAAGTTGGATTCACGAGTATATCTTCAAGTCAGTCAAACTAGATTTTAGTCTTTTTAAGGGCTTATATTAATCTATTTAAGAATGAAAATAATGCATTCCAAATTATGTTTGTTAGTCTCAAATAAAAAGAAGAATACTCAAAATGAGTTATCCTCTATTGTACAGTACTGTATATATTGATTGAATTGCGTATACAGTTAAAGACAGTAAGTATGGGTATGTGGAACTCAACCAAAACAGACTTTAGCCTTCAGATTAGTCTGACAAGTAATGAAGATAATGTGTGTTAAATAGTATTAAAATCAAATTAGCAGAGGAAGTAAGAAATAACCCTTAAAAATGTGTAATCCTAGAGGGATTTCAGCTTATTTGTGGGGCCATGGTGCTAATCCTGCCTGTTCCGATTTCTAACGCTTGTGAACGTTTCAAGTCTTGTTTGTTTATGGTGCAATTATTGCTATATTCTTTACTATAACTCTCTGAAGAACAGAATTTGGAAAATAGCACAGAAATAAATCTTACTCAAGAAAAAATATTTCAAGATTGCTATGTTTGTCGTACTTGGATGAAAACATGAGGAAAAAAATGACACAAATCCTCAGTTAATAACATTTTTATATGAATGTTATATTTTATAGGAGACAAGCAAAACATGTTCTTTTAAAAAGATGAAAATTTCTTGCTTTAAGGTCATGCACTTTCCAGTATCTTCCTGTTTCAGACTTTATTAGCAACCTGCAGAACCTCAACAGCAGAGAGATTGGTTTGATTGAATATCATTTGCCCATAAACAGACTGAATTCCATTCAAGTCCAATCCTGGGCTCTTAGCATTGGCTGTCATTAGGTTTTAGAATCGATTTTAGTTTTATTGTTGACTTTTAAGAAGTTATACGGTCTGTCCCTCAAGTACTTAATGGAACTTTCAATCCCCTTCAAATCAAGTGGTTACAGCCCCAGTAACTCAAACTGAAAACGAAAGGTGAAAATGCATTCTGCCTTCTGCAACAGTCACCATTACTGGAGTCTGGGTTAACTTACAATCTCAGCGCAAATCACAGTAAGCAGCACTACCGTGCTAACTCTACTACTTCCAGGTCTGTGTTAATTATCACTACTTTCCATTCCAGAACTGCCCATGTTGAGAGGTCACTTTTAACCCAGTTTCCCGGCAAGTTTTAAGCGTGGGCCACAGACTCTGTCCTGTTTCGGGAGAAGATGCATAGACGCATTCCACTTCTGCCCCATTCTATAATTGAAAATTCACACATGACTGCTTTTTTAATAGGCAAATTTACTTAGAATGACACTGACAAATGATATTGACATTTAAAGAACACATAACTGCAACAAAAAGCAGTGACGGAAATCTTGGATTTTCATAACCATCGGTATAATTATATTATGATAGTGATTATGATTATGACAGGCCTAGTTCCTAAATTGTGGGATGTTTGACCCGAAAATGTAATAAATAATACAATTCTGTCACTTATTTTACATTCCTTTCTAATCGCTTTCCTTTACTTCTCTCAACTGTGTTTTTTGTTTTAGCTCTTATTTTTACCTTAAGGCCAACCAAAGGCAAACTCAGCATGCTTTAATTTTATTTGATTTATTTACGTATGTATTTTCCTGTCAGAATCTTTGATTATAGTTGTTATTTTTAAGCAGCACTTTGAAACCTCTGGGCCAAATTTTTGTGGCAGCACAGTGGAAGCAGTAGTGTTACCATTTATTTTTTCTCAATGTAACGGTCACATAAGAGATGAATACATAAAACAGCAATGTAACTTAATCAATTTTTTCCATTAAAGTGGCAGTGTTACTCATAGTCTATACATCCATGTAACTTATACATTTCAAAACCCTAAGATGTATGTTTCCAGCTGTTCTGCACAGCCATGAAAATATAGTCCTTCATTATTGAATTTTATCATATTTCATTTGATTGAGCCTAACGCAGAATTGGGTATCTTGAAGACGAAAAAAATTGGCCTAGTTTCAAACTTCTGTACATTAATTAGAAAAATTGTGTCTACAATCTTAAATATATAATACTTGATTTTGCTTTGCAAATTAAATTTGTAAATTAAGTTTCTGGGACTAGTACAATCTAATCAGGTCAATGGCAACTGAATGAACGGAGAGATGAATCCAGTATGAGAAATGGTGAGAGAAAATTCCAGAATGCCTGGGCACGTACCTTTCTGTCCACACAAGCGACCGACCGTCCTGCCATGCGATTGGCCACGTCTCGGTGCTCGTTGATGTCATCGCTCAAGAGGTCCTCAAAGCGTCCATTGCGGAACTTGAAAAGCTTGTCAGAGTAGGTCGCTCGACCTTGGAGGAAAAAGTGCCATTTACCGTCTAATTACATCCAAGGGCAAAAATTCAAGATGAGAGAAACCTCCTCCAATTTCCTTCACAAGAGTGTTGTTTTTGATCACCAGCTTGTGATATCTCTGCTTTCAGTGACATAAGAAGTGCATAATATCATAAAAATCGTCCCTGGGCCCTTCTAAGCGAACCATTTTGGGATTCGTTTGTTTGATCACTCTGCATACATTTGTACTTTAAACATCCAGACTGTTGATTATTTGAGAATTAGATTGAAAAATGTTCCACATTTTTTTTTCATTAATTTGATTTGAAATGAGGGTATAGCTTAAGGTTATTTGCTTTGGTGAAGGTGAAGGACTGCACTATGAATTCGTCTGTATATCCTATAAATGAATAAAATACATTTTTGGAATTTTCTGCCCCAGATTTACATTAAACAAAATTAAAATACTAATTTTCTGGAACCGATCTGGCTCATTATAAAGTCCTTAAATGAACATGGGACATTCATTCTAAAAACCATTCATGTCTGATTCTGACATATTAGATCCTGACCTTACTCCTTTCCAACTCCAACGGGTAAGCCATCTTAAGTGTCTAATTCAGAAGACTTAATGTCCTGTTACACATGAGGAATTCTAAATTAAACGAGTAAAAAAAGCACACACTTCGGCACTGATACTAAGGACTGTGCCATTCTTGGTCTTCTTCTGCATTAACAGAAGTACAAGAGTGAAATTTACCTTTTCTGAAATTACCACTGTAATTTCCACTGTGCCCTCTAGGTCGACTGCAAGAATCTAGCTTCTGTGATTGATCTAATCATTTTCAAAATGTGACTGTAATGTAACAAAATGTAATCATGGAACTTTTTCAAAAAACTTTTCATGGACACTTCTAAGTCCTTGAAATGCATTTCTGATCTCCATTCAATTCGTTTTTATTAACAGATACTTGACACACCGATCATTGTCACATGAGGAAAATGTAAATAAATTCATTTTAGAATAAATGAAATCAAATATCTTCTACAATACATCCATAAGATTACATACATTAAAAAACAACTGATGTGGGCTATGCTTATCACTCACAGAAAACATTTATTATTATCACAGAAATGTAACTGTAAATAATTTTTATTATTATTATTAAATATTTTACTCAAATGTCCCTTGCATTCTCTGTTCATGATATGTCCTTTCATATTGTGTGTACCCCATTAAACTCTCTGACATGCAATGGCCCTGATCCTTCCCCTACTCTGGCTGTCTCTGTGTACCTGAGAATGCGTTGTTGGTGTTGAGGAAATAAATCTCCTCCTTGCCATCTCCATCAATGTCACACGCTGTCACTCCGATGGCGTTGCCCTGGCGATCTCGCAGGGCGTAGTACGGGGACCTGCGGTCATCCACAGCGATGTTGACCAGTTTCTTCTTGTTGCGGTCGTATTTTAGGACCAAGTTTGGACCATTGTACCTGAGAGGAAGGGGAAGAACTCACTTGCACATGGGTGTATGGGGGTGCCACACTTCTTAAATCTGAAGGCCTCCTAAAATGGCTATCCTCTGTTTGAGGACCCGTGTTCACAGTGGAAACACCTGGACACATAAATGTATCACCCACTGAAGGTTGACTGGCAGTGATCTTTTAAAATGGCATTCTCCCCCAATTTTCTCAATTCCCAATGGTACTCACAACCCTGCTAACTGCTAAGTGATAAATCTGGAAGAGAAAACAAATGCTCTGGAGTCTTTTCATCTTTACACACCACGGCCATGAAATCGAACTTGCAGAGAATCCCTCCCTGGGAATTCCTGATGCAACAACCCAGCTATGAGTTGCTCAGGGAACCGCTGGCCATAGTTAGCACTGGTGTAGTCAACATTCGATAACAGAACCCAACACTCGAACAGCTAACCAGCAGCTCCCATTATGATTATTTAACATCAAATTTTATGAGTATGTCTTCAAAAAGGACAGCATACACTATCAGACATGCATTTCATATAACTATTTAATACATTAAACCATTAACTCATAATACTACAAAGAATGCAAAACCCACATTCTTTCTTAAAAATAAACTTTTTAGGGAACCCCTGAACAGGAATCCCTGCTAGGAGACACTGTGATGGACTCTCCTACAGTAGAGGACAGTAAAAATGCTGATTGTAAGCTTTTTTAAAAGAACATGCTCACAAGTTAGTGCATTGGACCTTACCAAAAAAGCCATTAGACCATAAAACATTAAATCATTTCCCTAAGTTACATAAAGATTTTCTTACACAACTGGCAGTATAAAACACCTGTTATGTAACCAAGGATTCAACCAACAGCCTCATCTGATCATAAGGCCACGTTGACAAGCAAAGGTTTCTCAGAGACAGGCTGGTACACAGTTGTACAGTACAGAAGAACAGAGATCCATAACACAGAAGACAAACCCTATTCATAACAGAGATATAAATTGTAAATATAAGATTGTTTTTTAGCCCACATTAGTTCATACACTGACAGTGGCCAAAAAAGGTGGAAGATTTCTAGTTGTTTTAAAACAATTAGACCTCAAGTAAACAGTCCCACAGCAGATAACTCCCACATTTATTTAGTGAACATTTACTGTATTAAATATCAATATTATTAGAGGTACTGCATAATTCTGTAGCCTTCTTCTCATCTCTATGTTAACAAACAGCCATTTGCACCAATTTAAGGATGTGTAGGTTTGTGAACTGAAAATATTGTATTTTACTTTAATAAACTTATTGCATATACACTTTGAGCTTTGAATCTACTTTTCAGCACTTTGGGGAAAAAGTATTGTTTTGCTGGCAAAACCCACAGAGAACAGTTAGTTGTAGTCGTTCAAAAAGGCATAAAGCGATAAGCCAAACAAGCGCTTGACTTGGCTATAATTTTACCACAGAATAATCTTGAGATGCTTTCCAGAAAACAGCCCAGTTTGAAATCCAGCCGTTAGTAAATGTAAAATCATTACTGTGGATTCATGGGGCTTGCACAGATAGCTACACAGTGCTGTGCTGTTAAACAAAGCTGCACTGTGTGCCCTCATGCTTCTTGAAATGGTAGGAGGGTTTGTCTGTGGCTCTAGGCCTTTCTACTTGGATTGAACTCCCACTCCACGAAATACGTGCCCAGGAGGGCTCAGTCTCTCTCCACCAAACACCCTCCCCGCTCCCCCACCCCCTAACCGCCTATTTCCAATCTCCTTCTTCCTGCAGACCTGTTACTGTTGAAGGAGCATAGTCAATTATATCAATTTACATCACCACCAGGCCCTCTGGCCTCCAAAACTTCCTCTAAAAAAACTATTGGCTCATAACCAGGCTGGTTTTCGCTCATTGAAGAGTTTTGTACTGAAATCGTCTTAATGCTATGAGAATGTTCCTGTTAGAACAACTGAAGCCACTGTCACTCGAGGGAGTGGCCGTTCAGAAGCGTTTATCAAAAACTGCAAACTGCACCCTGGTGGGTGAGTTCTAGAGGCTCCCCCTGCAGGACGTGGTTAAAACTGCATCCACTCACCCTGCCACCAGAACCTCAAGATCCCCGTCGCCATCCACGTCAGTCACCGCCATCCCATAGTTGAGCTGGGTGGGGTTGTTGTCATAGTCGGGGGGCAGCAGTGTCTTGGTGACGGAGGCGAACATGGGTTCGGAGCGCTGGGCCCGGCAAGGGAACGGGTGGGGAAGGCCGAGGAGGAGAAGCCAGATCCACTGAGTCATCTTCTCCTGCAGACATAAGACACAACATGGCATCATTAGGACCACTGCAGTGTAGCGTAGTGGTTAAGATGCAGGGCTCGTAACTCGGAGGTTGTCGGCCCAATTCCCATCTGCTGCTGTACTGCCATCATACCCTTGAGCGAGGTACTTCACCTGAAGTTGCTTCAGTAAAAATATTCTGATGCAGAAATGGATAGTGCGCAAGCTGTTCAGACTGAAGATGTCTGCAAAATGCCTGAAATCTGAGCATGACTTTCAACAAAGGCCCAGTGCCCACATTTAAACCACTGCTCTACTGACCACTTCAGAATGCACGAGAACACCAGACTAAAATAGTGCTCACTTGTGACGATAAAATATGTTCACAAAAATACACTGATTTTGGGTGTGGAGAGGTCAAAGGTATGGTAGCCATCACTTTTAAACAACTGATGAGGAACAAAATAAGTACTTCACTCATCATATGTGCGCAAAACAGTGGTCTTTACAGAGCCCATTTTTATTACTACTGTTCATTTTCCCATTCTTCATGGGCTGTTGTTATGCTTTTTAATACAATGCACATCAAAAAGGATTCACGGGTTCATACAAACATACTTTACCTGTCACTGAGAAAGCATTTTAGTAATTTAGTAATATCTCAACATTCCCTATAAATGTAATATCAAAATTCTCTTTCTTAACTTTAAAGCAGCACCTCGGCGCCTCCTTTAACTTCAATTTCAGCACAATTCTCCTTTTGTTCACTCCTGTCATTGGACAAAAAAGCTCTGATTGTCTCCCATCTTGTAAATACTGGGTGATTAGGGCAGGCTTTGCTCTCTAAGTGCAGGAGGTATATAAATAGTGCCACTGAAGACAGGTGAAGAGTCTGCCCAGATGAAGAGCTCCACGTGAGGTCATTGTGCTACGCTAGGAGATAATCAAGAGAGGGAAAAATCCATACGTAGCAAATGATCACCAATTTGCTCCAGCCAGTCCAGGGATGGGTGGGTGGGTGGGTGGGTGTGTGCGTGGGGGGGGTGTGGGGCGTTAAAAGAAGCCAAGAATGCTTGTTCCCTCCAGATCTGCACAGACTCTAATAAAAGATTAAGGGTTTTTTTGGGATGGAGGTTAGAGGACCCATCTGAACTCACAGGAGATAAAAACTTAAGGGAGACATTGATCGCGCTGACAAAGTTGCAGATTTGCTGGCGGAGGGTAATGTTCTGTAATGGCCCTGGCTTCACCGATGCAGTGGAGAGGGGTTGGGGAGTGGGGGTGCGATGGGGGTGCTGCTGGGAAGATAGATACTACTGTTAAGGACTTTGAGTACAGAGAGGAAAGAGAAGAGTGGCCTAACACGTTGAAGATAGCCTGAACTGCAGTCATGGGACTGTGATTTGAGGATGGTGTCTGCGGAAGCAATACTGTGTGCTGTCCAAGAACATAAGAATAACATATAATACTCATATAATTCAGCCATGTACTTACAATTTTGAGAACATGCTATAATTTGTCAAGTCTGGAACTGAACACACTGAGGGTCTCTGCCTGACAACCAGTTCCAGCTACTGACGGATCTTTGTGCAAAATAACACTTCCTGATATCACTACGCACTTTACTCTAACTCATTTCCATTTCCTATTCCTCCATTTTCAATAGACTGAACCTAAAAACTACTTTGTCGTTCACCTTGTTGTACCCTTCTATGAAAAAACTCAATTCAGTCTCCTTTTTCTGAGCCTTTTCTAAACCTGGCAGATTCTCATTTCATTTGTGCAGTGCTGAGAATCAGAATGACGGCCTTTTCAAAAATATATGAAATAATTATCCCTCCCATGCACATACCCTAAATGTCAGAGGCATCAGCATCAACTACTGATAGACAATAAACAACAAGCGTCCAGACAGGTAATGAAAGTCAGACAAAAGGGCACCATTGTATTTTCTGCTTAGCGACCCGACAGTCTCCAGAATCACCCCTGCCCATCCAAACTTTAAAGAAATAACTCTAGATAAAAGACTGGATTGAGGATGTCGTTCATTTTGAGTCAGTTTGACAATGTTATGTCCTGGGTATCTTTGTTTTTGAGAGTCAGGCTATGCCACAGAACACGCTCTGCCATGTTGAACAGTTGGTTGGGCACAATTGGGCGCAAATTGTCATCGCTATTCATGATATCGAATAGTTATTTCAGACATTCCCTCCTACTCCTTGTTTCTGTGTTTGTGTGTAAATTAAGATGCTTTTCTGTGTAGGTTGTGCTTATGTTATATGGTTATTATTTTAAAATTATGCTGATAAAAAGGGGGACCAAATCAATTACATTATGAACATTATAATGGCATACATGACATGCTGCACCAAGTATCATGAAATCCTTTAGGTCCACAAACAGAGGAGATGGTTTTTAAAAGGTTGGTAGAAGTCACATGGTACTCCAGAATAAGCACTGATTGGAGCTCACATCTCTCATTCATAAAAATCTGTGGCCCTATGAGCACCACCTAGCATGGCCTTGGCAGGGGATAAGGCAGTGGTATCTCTAGGAATCCTGGCAGATTTTAAACCACCCAACCCTGGCAGAAGTCATTTTAGACCAAAATGTGCAAACTCTCAGTCATAGCCTTTAAATGATATAGTACAGGTTCTAGCCCACAACATGCAGGATGTAAAGCACAGTCTAAAGCGTAACGCCAGCCAGTGGCAGGCCCTGAGAACAAGCCACCTCTAAATAACCCATGGAGACATCTTCACAGTCACTACCCTACACATGGGAGCCGCGGCTGATGAGACCTGGCAAATGGATAGTTTTCTGATCCTGATACGCGTGTGTTTAGTGCAGCCAGCTGAAAATGCTACATGCCATTTGTGCCAACTCGTTTCTTGGAAAACCTCCCTTGCCCGTTGTAGCAGACTATGGACCTTTTTGCTTGTTGAAATCCAGCGGAGACAATAAAGTGGGCAGCAGGTCAATGAGGATTACACACCTCAGAGGAGGGAAGGAGCAGGAGGAACGGTGGTTAGGGACGTGGTACCATGCAGAGAAATTGCAGCGAAATCGAATTTTTTTTTACAAGCTGACAGCCGGATTTACCAACGGCCCCGGATTTATAAACAAAAAGGTGATAATTCTCCACCGTTCCTTCTTTGTCTTTTTTATTCTGAGAAGTTATGGATCCTCCTTTCCAACACTCTTCCGTTCTCCTTGTGATGGATGTACCCGCTAAAAATCACCCCTCTGACAAAAATTTGTTTTTTTTTTTCAGATTGAACCTGGACTGTCCTTATGATGCTCATGTAAAATGCAGTGCTGAAAATAAACGCTGGGCGAAATTAATTCCCCACACATTCCACGTATGCCGTGCGTAAAAAGTGGCGTCCAGCATCCGCTGCAGTGATGGCACAAGGAGATTCACTGCGGTTTCCTCAAACTGGGGGGGGGGGTATTTTTATTGTGTATTTAACGTAATGCTTTCCTGAAGATGTTGCCTGGTCCAAACATTAGGCCACAACATAATGACTGATGGACTGGGCTATGAATATTAACTGGCTCCTCTATAATATTGAGTTTTTTTATCTGATGTGCTGTACTGTTGAAGCAGAGAAATGGTGAATGACAAACCCAAGAAGATACGGGATTGTTGCTTAAGAATAAACCCTCAGGGAGTGAGACAGCAGATTGCATTGCATAGACAATGCATTTCAAACTGCTGTTTTGCAGGTCCAGAGCAATTCAAATTACTGAACAAAAAAGTAATTGGAAACGTTATCGTAAAAGTAAGTGGTGTTAGCGGCAAGCTGCTGACAGACAGCGAGGCAGACTGAGTTAAGGGGCCGAGAGGGGCTGTCTAAACCTATCTCTGCAGCAGCATGAGGAGGGGAGACTAGCGTTCAGTGCACCGACTCTACTTTTTAGTGAGAACGATCCACAAAGAGAGCAGCCAGCCTGTTCCTTGTGCAGCCAGCTGATGTCTAACAGGCAGAGGACAGGAAACAATACAAATAAGCGTTCACTTTGACTGTTCCCCAAAACCTCCCAACAAGATCCAAAAATGGTTGAGGTACTGTACATTGAATCAGAAGCTCAGTTACCATTACTTTTTTAATTTTTGAAGGCTGGTATTTAATTGCCAACAACACTCTAAAAAACACTGATCCAACCCCATGCATATTAATTACCATTCAATAACACATTCTCGCAAACCATCAGTAGTGCTCCTTGAACCGTCACTTTTAAATTATGGCTTCAGGGCAAACATGAAACTGTAACAGCTCTACAGAAACTGAGAATATTCATTATTTATGAAAAAAACACAATAAATATTAACATTACAAAAGAATTTCTGTCTTTCTACATCATGGTTGGGTACACATTCATGATAAAAAAATCCACCGACCAGAGCATACGAAAATAAGCTCTACTATCTGCTGTAACTGTGTTATCCTCTTCTGGCTGATTTTAAGCTGCCCCCTGATCTTTGCTGGGGGTACTGCGACAGAGAACATCCTCTTCAGTCAGGACATGATTTTAGAAATCCACTTACTGTGAAGGACAATCTTTATCATTGCAACGATGCGGCTTTTAAAAGCAGACATTTTTCTGTTAAATACTGCATGCAGCTGTCACAGATTACCGCTGCTCTAGGGTCAGTTAAATGCCTAGCAACTTGATCAGTGACTAAATTATGTGAAAGCTTTAAATTACTCAGCAAAATGCAATTTTTCCATGATCTCAACTAGTTAAATGATACTACTGATACTACAATCACCACCACTGGCTGTAGATTCTGAACATTTAAAACATGCAACAGTGCCAGTAAAGTGTTTCATACACACTTACATTAAAATGCACAAAATGTGAAATATCACAACTTTTGAGCAGGAAAACAGAAATTTCCCCCCATTACAAACTCTGGTATATAAAATGCTCATCCACTGAATAAAAAACGAGTTTTTTAACAGCCAGACATCACAATTTGATTTTAATTGCTTCACAAACTGGTAATGATGTTTACATCCCCCTGGTACTCTAGGATGAGGCGCGCATTATCCTGCGTTCTGTGCATAACGATGCCGCGCGTACAGTTATCCTCGAGTCTCAATAAACGGTGCACGGGACTCAACTTTTATCATTTGAAAAACAGAAGGGGACGATTTTTCTATATTTTCCCTACGTCGCTTAAGTTATGTTTCTCGTCTCACGGAACTCCAGCCATGCCAAAACGTAAATTACTCTTCCCAAAAACGATGCGCAAAGTTGTTTCAATACCGGTAACTTTCTGGTATAGCACCAAGGTCCGTGCAAACGCACTGGTATGAAGTGCTGCAGAAAACAGCGAGGAAAAAGGAAGTACTTACTGTATGGACAGAACTAAAATTCGGCTGGTTAAGAATGACTCCTGCCTCCAGAGAATTACACTGCGGACTTCTTTATGGGGGTTTTTCTCGTCGTTCAATAGTTGTTCACCATAAGCAACTTCTTTGAGGATTGCTTTATGAAAGTGGTTGTGCAATATTCTAGCCAATTACATGAAAGCTACTTGAATATCCACCGTCTTGACCAATCAATATCTTGCAGAGCAAGGACGGGGCGGGAGCCTCTCAACTGTGTGCAGGTGATCTGAGAAGCATTGCACAGGGCGGAACAAGCAACCGATATTGGTAATCGATACCACAGCCAACGGGGTATAATATGTTATTACAGACATTTAGCTCAATCAGAGTGATATAGAGTACCCCGTTTCATACGCCCGTTGTCATGCTGACATACCTGGCAACAGAAGCTGACTATGCGGATATGTTCTGATCAATTGCATGAGATTACTATACTGTATTGTGTTTAGGGAGGATATTACTTGCGAAACAGGACTGTCTCTCGATTCCAAAGGCTCTAATGAATGCCTTAGAAAGTTCGGGAACATTCGCGACACGAAAGCGCTGCATTTTATTAATATATCATGAGAAATGTGCTAATCCTGCCTTGAAATGTATTCAAGAATATAGCTGGCAGGTAGGCATTGTTTGAACAGTTTAACTCTGATACCTTGAAACCCTTTTAGTCGCGGTGCATTGTTTTGGAGAGGGGTCGCTAGACCCCGAAGTAAAAGCTATTTCAAGGTTGGCTAGATATCTTAGATCTCAATTTGCATGAAAATTTTACGTTGAAAAATAGCATAGCATATGCTGGAGTTACTAACGTCAGTCGCACCCTCCACTGAACTAAATAATTTTACAGCAAAGTGCACCAATACAAAAGATTACCGTTACACATGACAGTAGGTATTTCAAGTTGGTAAAATAAGGAGGTTGGAAGTTCATGCTCAAATTCAGATGATACTGTGCGGTTTTATAACGTGGCGGAATGGATGGTAGTCGTGCCGTAATAATATGGTCTGTCAGAGGAATTATGCTGTTGTTTCGAGGGATTCCAGGTAGAGAAACTCCCTATGATTCTGTGCACGCTTTCTGTCTGAAATTCATTGTAGTTTCGTCCGTTTTCCTTTCTTCCATACAATCACTTCAGACCATGAGAACCCTAGAAAATCTCAGAATACTGGAAATGTGTATGTGGAGACGCATCTGTGCGGGATTATTAAAAACAACAGTTTTGAAAATGAAAATTCTTATGAAACACATGTAGTAAGGTTTACATACAACTGATGCAAAAACAATTTGTATTGATCTTTCAAAAGTTTGTCACTGTGGGCCCATCAAAACTAAAGACAAAGTCTACACTCTCTGGAAAAAAAGAGTACTTTCCAACACCTTTCAAGGTTTTTCATTTGTCCTGCTGGGGAACCCTTAAAGGATCATCTTAGATACAGATAGCTTTTGGGGGGTTCTTTATATAACCCTCAGAATAAGAATAACGTTCTACAGAGAACCTGAAAATGAGACCCATATCAAAAAGAACATTTAAGGGTTCCCCAGAAGGACAAACGAAGAACCCTTTAGGAACCTGTTTGTATACACAGTATGTCTGTTGTCCAGCAGGAGTTGTAATTGCATGACAACAAATGTTTGTACAATATCACTAATTATCTCAATAACGACTAGTAGTTATATTGCTCGCTCCAGTATCAGATCATAAATGCCCACAGCCATTTGACTTTCCCGCTTTTTTATCTGTTTTAAAACCACCACAACCTTGTGCAAAGTGCTTTTTAGTAACTTCAAGACACACAAGAAAATGGTACTGTTATAGCCTTTGGCACTTTATTTTAATCAGTTGAAAGGCTAAAAACTGTTTCATGTTTTTCACTTCCGAGGCCAAATGAGCTGTTTATCCTTGCACTGTAGCAAGGAGTCAATGCCCAACAAGCCCCTGATACCGTTACACTTTGACTTTTGAAATTGCCCTGCGATAAGAGCTCCTTGCGCTGCTGCTGCAGCAGGCCCACGTCAGCTCGGTCTTCGGATACCCAGAAAACCTGAACAGAGAGCATTTTCGACAGATCATAAATTTTACCTCTCCTCCATCAATTGCGTTTTATAACCCGATTAGCATGGCTCTGGCTAATCAATCCCAAGAGGCTTCGGCCAACCTCCCCAAAGAGCTGGAAGGTCAGGCACGGGTAATGACGGTGCCAAAAAAAGACTTTGTAAAATTAAAAAAATAATAATAATAGAAAGAAAATGTGCATGGCTCAACAAAAAAAAACCTCAGCACAGGTTACTCTGGGTATTAAAAATTGCTCCTCTCAGAGTAAATGCTGAGTGAAAGATGTATACCGCTACGTGGCAAGATGAATCCCTTTTGTAGTAGATGAGAGCGCACTTCGCAAATCATTAAGCTTCAGTAATGGCTCCAAACCCCGCTGGCACCGATGACTTTCACTCTTCTTGTTAACAGCGCAGTTGTTCAGTGTCTAGAGACGGCACTATTAAGGCAGAGATACGGCTTCTTGACCGGTGACAGGGCAGAAGGTGCCTAGGCCATGGTTTTTGGTTTGTCCCACAGAGAAATGCATGGATAAAGGGCGAATAATTATTGGGTATTGTACATGTGTAGCCACACATAAATTCTGCATCACTATTGTATTAATTTGTATATTTAAGAATTACCTCAGTACAAAAATATGACTGCTAGCCCATCTTATAAGCCATATCATTATATTATATTGAGCTGGTCAATTTTCAGCACTCATGACATAATCATAATGCTAAAGCCAAATTGTTTGGTCATGAATGCAGAGAAACTTGGATTTTGTCAGACCACAAACTACTGCATTGTCTATTCTGTAGGTAAAATTGCAATCCTAAATTCACTGAATGGTGTATAAATCATAGGACTGCATTTGAAAAAAAATGGTGTGATATCATGATATGAACCCTATCATGTGACCCAGGCTGAAGAAACTGTAGGAGTGACCTTGCAGGTTAAGAAGAATATCCCAGGATTCTAGGTAGAATATTAGGGATTGGTCTGTGACATCACAGCAGACGAGAGCCCATTGGACCATAATGCTGAGGAGAAAAGGGCAGGGAGAGATGGACTGTGTTATCTTTAAAGAAACAACTTGACTAAATCAGTACATGTGTTATCAAAACTCTTTCTTTCTTCTTCTTTTGAATATCTAGGTTACAAGAAGTTACGTCTAGAGAAGCTGCTTTATGGTCAGAGGGTGCTTCATTAATTAAGTTTATAAATATTCGCTTTCTTTAGTACCTCAGCTAGACAATAATATGATGTACAGTTGGTTAAGAAAAGTGAAGAATGAATGCAAATTAGGTTGACCACAATATTGACAGAAGAAGTGTCAAATGTCAATCTTCATTTCAGTAATGTGATTTCCTGGCGGGTTTTCAGGAAGTTCTTATATTTGGTTCTGATACTCTCGTTGGGTGTAAAACAACGTCCACATCCGTAATTTCACTGATCACACCTTCATATGTTCAGCGTAGCCAAGATTCAGGGAGTTGAGTTACACAAATTAACCATATGCCCCAGAACTGGAGAAAAGCCCACGATCCAGGAAGCTGAGATAGTGAGCTAGGGGTGCATCCCTTAATTTTTCACTCTTCCATTCCTGTCCTCCACTCCCCAGCAACCACTCATCTGTCATACCCTAACAGGAAGTATCTAGAGGAAAGGAGGGGGTGGAGAACAGTGGAGGGGAGAAGAAGATGAGGAGAAATTCTGTGGGATGGTCTCTCAGTCTGTCTGGACGTGAGCACAATGATGACAGAACTGTAAGAGACTTATGGAATTGGACCTTTCAGGTAGCTTCTCTCGTTACCTCCAATATTGGGACACCAGCAGGATCAGCTTCTGGGAGAAGAAGACAAAGTGGTAAGGGAGGAAAGGGGGGTACATTTCTTGAGCATTGGGATGCTGCCAGGGCGGAGGAAAAGCCCAGAGATCAGGAATCAGGAAGCTGAGCTACACGAATGGGCCATGTGACCCAGGGCTCGGTGAAAAAACGGCCCAGGATTCAGGAAGCTGAGTTACAGGAAGGCCGTACATCATGTGCTTTGACATCTATCCAAAATGTCCTTGGCAGATTCCCCCGGGCGTACTCAGTGCCAACGGCCTGATGAATGCATCCCATAATTCTCTCACTACTGAAATGCAGCAACCAGAGTCGACCCTTGCATTGTATGACACAATCTGTGTATATCACAAAACGCATCAGGCTGCAAAATACAGCTTTTTCATTTACTCGTGGAGACCTTTTTTTGTCCCAACATACTTATAGAATATGAGAAAAGGGATTGGGGTTGAAAACTATGCTTTGGGCTACTGGATAAAAAGCTGAGAAATTTTAAACCCTCCCCACTATAGCATAGTAGATAATATGTTTTTTCTCTGCTTTCCACAATAGTTTTCTTGGACCGAACGATAATATAAATTTTGAATGATTCTTCTCCAGCTTAAAAAGTTTGTCCTCACATTTAAATTATTTGTACTACATTGCTAAATTATTAAATATTATATTTACAACACTTACAACTTCTGTTTTTTTGTGCTAGTATGTACCAACCCTTTTTCTGCTCTATAGAAAATGTTGAAGAATCAGCAATCACGCTTAAAAATGTAAAAGAAATGAGTTTTCAATATTTTCACCTGGCAGTTCAACTAATATTCACTGTTTTTACATCAACGGGTTTTATAAGTGCGCCTTCCTCCATCATCAATCATTCTTTTTTTAATTTAATGTATGAATATGTGATTTATGCTCCTCTAGCAGCAAGAATAAATCTATTGTGAGGACGAGAGAAAACAACACTGATGTTCACATATTGATTGGCTGGCTTAATAGTGTTTGTTCTTCAGAGCTGATCTCAGGAAATAAAGTAAATAAATAGGTGAGAATGATCTCCCTCATAACGTTGCTTGGGATGTAAGAGAAAGTGTCTCATCTTGTAACGTGCAAGTTGCCAGCTACAACAGTTTGGCTGTTAAGTTTACGTTGAAAAATCCATAATAACAGGATACTTAAATAACTGAAGAAGTGTTAATATAGGGATTATGGAGTTACAACATATTTATTAATAGTGTGTAGGTCAAACAGTTTTTTTATAAGTTTTGCAAAATAATATACAAAAGTACCATGATAAGTACCAATTTCATGATGATGTGAAACAGTAGTGAAGATTATTACATGTCTGTACCTAAATCTAGCTCACACATTTCGTAACGTAGCCTGGAAACAAGAATAAGAACCATTTTAAACTACTTTTATGTCAGTATTTCATTTCAAAGCAAGTATGCATCAATGTAGTGGGAAAGTCAGTCTTATCAGGAGTCCAATGTGTCCAATTTTGGAAGTCTTTATATCGTCCCCACATCATCAGCCATGTCATGCAGGGGTTTCTCCCAGGTGTTGGGCACTGTGAACCACATTGACCTGACTGTTAAAATCCCGTCAGAAAATAAAAGCCACTTTCCTCATGTTTCGGGCGCGTGACAACACTCACATTCATATTGTGCCTAAATGCATGAGATGAAAGCAGCTCTTTAATCACCCTGGAGAGTGATGCTCGTGAGTGAAAACTCAGTGACCTGGAAAGCAGTACTGGAACAAGGAAGGTAACACAAGAGTCAGCGCAGTTGTCAGCTTGTGGTTATCAACAGCGTGCATGTCATCTTCAATCCAATTAGACTTCCCAGGATGCATAGCATGCAAATTGCCCATAATCCCCATGTCTCTGAATTCAGTTACGAGGCAATGAGGTGATTGTAGGCATATCTGTAAGCTAGCAGTGAACAAACTCAAATGTACAAACCACCATGAATTAAATTCAACTCAGAGAGGAACATTCCTTGATATGTCTTACCAGAAAGGAAGTCTTCCCACCTTTTTCTCGTAATGAAATCAGCTAACCATAGTCAGCCAGGTGTCTGCAAGTACGTGAGCAAAGCATATTTTGACTTTGTGTTCCTCTTACAGAATACATTACATGTATTTGGTGATGTACTGTGAAAAATGACAAGCTTTTCAACATGACAATCAAATTAGAAATTTTGTTGGGTCAGTAGAAACCCTATACCTAATCTCCATATCACCTTGTTAGTTGACCTTCCTTTGGAAGAGCTTTGGGTCATGTTTCCTTAGCTTTTCGGAAAAATGTTCCAAGTGGGACAAATGACTTGGAAAATCCAGGGAGAAGACAATCATGTCATTAATACATATAGAAAGAGAGTCATTCACTGTAATACCAAGGCATTGTTGACTTACATGCTGGAAAGCTGTGAATCCATTGCTTGAAAGGCAACTCGGGAAGAAAGAGGGAGGGATGTGCTTTTATTTCTCTCAGTGAGAGTGTTTGGAATTTGGTAGTGGACAGCACTCGTTCATGCAAAATCCTCCTCATGGCTGATTAAAACAGCACTCCGGTGACACAGCAGGTGGTCCATTGTCCTTTGCTGTTCTGCAGCCACACTCTCACCTCTCTGTGGTTACACTGGGTAATCAGAATCTGTTGGTCGCTTGGACATGCTGAACATGAACGGTCAGCTCTCTATCTCCATTAAACCTAATGAGCTAAAATAGCAGTATCATTCCAAATCCTTACTGCTACTGCACTTCTTTTGGCTAAGACAGGAGTTGTAGCCTCTTGTTGCTCTGCCACTTCTGCTAGTCCTTCCACCAGGATGTTGTATTGGGTTGGCTGATGGGTCCCTAGGAAACACTGGGGAGAATTTCTCCCTCTCCAGTAAAACATCTGAGGCTTGGTGACAGCACATTTTCCTAAAATGTTTTTTCTTCTTTATAACATGAGTATAGTATTGTACATTAACATATGTATTCCCCATATTTTGAATTTATGATGCCAACTGCTGTCAGTCAGGTATTTCTTTTAAAGGTCAAAGGGCTTGTAACTGGACCAATTCTCTGCACATAGCCAGGTTTTCCATTAGCTTGGCATACAGGTTTACTTTACTGGTCGTATTGATGAAATCTCTGACCTTGCTGTGGGAATGATGGGTGCCCTTCTTGGTGTGGATGGCCCTTTTGTAGAACCCCTCCACTCCTGACTAGGGCAGCTAAGTCACTGAGCTGAGGATATCTCCCATCTAACAGGAATTTAATACAAATAGACGTTTGCTACTGTATTTCCTGTCGGTTTTCAGCATTTGTCTTCATTTCTGCAGGTTAAGCTGAATTGCATGCTAGTGGTGGGGGACTCATTGTGGAAGAAAAGGCTTGTGTGTCCCCTCTGTTTTTCGTATCAAGGGCTCAGGCTTCTGCACATGTATCAGAGAGGGTAAGATCAGGTTGTTGCCGCACCTGCAGCTGCACTTCCCTCTAAAATGCTTCAGCCTTCAGACCCAGACTCAGGTGGGCATGTGCAGTGGTCTCTTCTTGTGCTAAGCCTTCTGGTTCCTTTTCTATCCATGTGTAGAAAAGTCCATGCAATTGGAGAATGAAAGCATCTATGCTTTTCTAAATGCCTGTTCTTTCATAACTGAACCAGTAACTGTGCCAAGGAGATTGATTTTCCATAAAGTGTCTGTAACTCATCTAAAGTTATTTTATATGGCTGTCTATATTTAATCTGAATGAATCGCTTCCCTTTTAGCATCCACCTCCAGCAGTCCGAAAGCAAAAGCTACTTTCTAGTATTCACTCACCCCTTGGGCTATAAGAATAGCTTCGGTTTGCTTGTGTCAATCTCTATATTTAATTCAGCTATACTCCATTGAGAATTTATTCATCATTATTCAAGGATTAACCATAACTGTTGGTGGGTAAACTTGCCAAGCCAAGGTACAGTGAGGCTTTCATCATATTTTCTGAAAGTTATAGCAAGCAAGTTCAGATGCTGAATTTCCAAACCACCTTATTTATGAAATTTTCCTAGAGCACACAAACAATTGTTCATCAATATTTTTCTTTTTTGAGGTTAATATTTATGATCTGAGGAAATATTTTGCTTTCAATTCGAAATGAGATCAGATCTCAAGTTCTCTAAACAAAAGATGCACTAGCATGGCATAAATATCACCAGGTTGGCCATATATACTTTTTTGACTAGCGTGTTCTCAGCTTCCCTGAATTACAAAGGGGCAGAGAGGAGATCGTAAATCAGTAGCCATGCCCTTGTGTCTTCCCAGGGACAGGTTACGCCTTCAAGTAAAACAAACAAAACTTATTATGCAAAGATGGAGAGCGCTGTCAAGGTGAGGTGGAGCTGGCTGACTTCCGCATCATCTTCCCTGCGAATAGCACACATTAATTGTAGATCGATTGGGCTTCTTCTTCCGCTTCGGAGGCATTTTTCTGCAGCTGGTGAAGGAGTGATTGGAGATGAACAAGCGTGGCCTCACACTGGACTTGTCAGGGACAGGCTTCTTGGACAGCAGTGCTTCTCAACACCGGCAGAAGATGAAGCCAAAGTGTATCCATCTGTACTACAGCCAGGAGGTCCACACAAGAGCTTTAAACCAAACAGACTGTCCCAAAAAGAAAGGGCTCCAGAGGGGCACTTCAGGCCAAAGCACTTTCATGCCTTAGGATACATGAATTACAGAACTGCATAATTATCTCACTGATTCTTCTGGCCAAAGTTACTTACAGTTGATTAGGCTAAGCAAGGGGTCATTCCCCCTCTGGAGCAATGCAGGGTGAAGGACCCAACATCTGCTCTATTCTTACTGTGGCTACACTGGGACATAAACCACCAACCCTCCTGTCAAGCACCTTAATCATTAGGCTATAGGCTGCCCCAATAGTGCTTTCTTCAGAAAAGGGTTCTCCATGGTGGCTCTGAAGGACAAAACATGAAGGGCAAAAAGAAAATGCAACAATAAAAGTGCAAAATGGGCCATTTGAATGGTAGAAACATGCAAAAACTAGTAGCCCAACTCATAAAATACAAACATACAAAAGCTAGATTTGTTGTTTTTTTGCTCATTGTACTTCAGAGCCATAATACTTATCAGTCTGCAGGAAAGTACCCTTAAATTAGGGATATTTGTAAAGCACACCAAAATAGGTGCATTTTATTTCATCCATAGGGGTTTGAAAATATGCAGAACATTTTTGAAAAATATTGCACGCTACCTGTATTTTATTGTAACACATCCTGGGCTCTGTTCACTGTGATGGTAAATTCCTGCGTACCCGAGGACCTCAGGATAACAGGAAAAAAATGTAATATGTCTGATGCGCCAACTGACAAGAGATAAGTCTCGTAGCAGAGGGGAGAGCTAACCCAGGCACCAAACCTCTCCGGGACATGTGGAGTTGTGAAGTGCGACTCAAAGTCAGTTCTGAAAACTACAGCCTACCATACCTAAAAGTGTCATGATTGCAGGTGTTATCTTTGGTTTTAATATTTGTTTGTTTCGTGCTTTTTCGTTTGTACTATCATCGGGAAGCTAACGACGTTCTTTTGGCTAATCGGCTATCTTTTCCTATCTCGTTTGGTTATCGGTTGACTGCTAGGTGTGGCCGATTAGTAATTGGTTTCAGGTGTGTGCGGTCTTTATATTACACAGGGATTCAGCATTTCTTTGCGTTAGTGTCGTCTATACACTTCGCCGCCTTAAGCAGAGACTTTGGCCATAGGTTTTCGGCTCAGTAAAGCCTTGAATGTAGGTATAAATGTAGGAATCTTTTACGAAGCTCTTTATTTTCTTTTTCTTGCTGGGTTGATCCATTTTTACCCACCGAAGAACTTTGGTGTTTAAATATCTGCGTGGTACTTCGCAGTTTGCTCTTTCTATATTAAGAGCTGTTAGTTATATCACTCCTGAAGTCTGTTTCTTTTCATTTATCTTAAGAGTTGGGATTCTCCCACAGGAGTGTATTTTGTGTTTTAGGGATTTTTTCCTCCAGTCTGTCTCCTTCGAGACCTTAGTGGTTGAGGAATTAGTTCGTTAGCTTTTCGTCTGTGTATTGTGCACACTATCCCATCATCATCATTATCATCAGTCCTTACAGAAAGCTCAGGTGTGGGTTTGGATGGTTGGGGAGTTGAGTTTGTAACTCAGAGACTGCCGGTTTGTTTACCTGAATAACTTCAGTAAAATATTAAGCCGTGTAAATGTATTATGTATAAAATTCAAGCTGTATGAGTCACTCTGGATAGAGGCATGGTTGATTACTCTTGGACTCTGAATACTTGGCAGATGCCGATTTATGTCCTGACCACAGCTGACCAGAAGTATCCTGAATCTGGGGTCCTGAAAATCACTGCAGTCAGCCTCATAAAAAAATCTCTTGCATGTTCTGGAAAAGTTTTACTGTACGAGTTGGCAAATGCCAGATCTAGAACAGTGAGTCCTACTGCTGTATATGTGAAAGAATATTTTTGCATGTTCCAAAAAGTTAAGTGCATTCCTGCTCAACTTTTAACCAAGAGATTTAAGTCCCCTTACACATAGGTACCCAACACTTAGATTGTGCACACAGTCAGAATTTCACCATCCACAACTCGAGGTGACATGCTACTTATGACAGTGGTACAGTAAGTACCTAATTCATTATTATTCAGTGGTATCACAATGCATTATGAATTTATTCAAAATGAGTAACACTTAAACAATGCATCATATGCCCTATATAACACTATCATAATATAAAACCTGTTATAACATCATTAAACAACTTATGACAAATAACAGAAAGTGATGTCAAAATGCATTGATATGTATTTATTATGATAAATTTAACATCTTATGTCACATGCTAAAACATGGTACAATTGGATGAGCTTAAACAACCTAATGATTGATAGCCGCTCAGGTTTCTTGAGTCCTCAATTCAACCAATCGCTACCATCAATTATGTAACACATTTTATGAAATTAAACAAATAGTTTTTTTGGTGAAGAAATGTAATGTTCATCTGTACATCAAAATGTAATTCTTTTTGTAATGGTCATGGGGATAAGCAGATTATGGAGCAGAAACCGTTGTCTGACTTCTAGTTCGAAAATACGTCTGTGAGCCCTCACATAGTCAGATGAATTTGGAGTGATTGAGCGGGTCTGGTTTGGATGAAAGAGTCCTTATTGTAGCAGCTTGTTAGTGAGTCTTGGGTATAATGCGACAGCATCTGCAGGCCTCCTCCCTGCAGTTAGCATCCTCTCAAAGCGCAAAGTCACAAGGGGTCATGGGAGACGGATCATTTTACAACGAAATTAAAAGGGTGACGTTCCAGCTATTGTGCGCGTTCGGGTTCTAATAGATTATCGATCGGAGAGGATCCCACTGTCAGCGCTCCATCATCGGTACAGTCGGACCTGTTTCTCCCGGTCTCGATCCTTGTACAAGCTGAACATGCTCACATGATCCAGGGTGACTCACATACCAACATGATCACCTTCACCACGCCAGCCTGCACAGTTGTCAGTGCAAACTGCCAACTCTTCAGCATTTCTGCAAAGAGTGTTGGGGGGGGCTGTGAGTGTTTGGGGGGGGGGGGTTAGTAATCAGCCATGCTCCAAATAGGCAAAAGCTGACCAAAGAGTGTGGCCGAGTGCGGAAATTCATTTTTTGTTTAATTTCAGGGATATTGATCCCCAAGCGGTTTATTGCTGTATGACATCCATAATCACAACAACAGCTTGACAAGGGAGATGAAAAATGAGGCAGACCGAGAAAGGGGGAGTGAGGGAGGGAGAGCTTGGTCCCATCTCTCATACCTCTGTATTAATTACCATTCCTTCCTGACCTGATTGATCTTACAACAAACAACCATAAATTCCCTTTCAAATATGAATAAACTGTACAAGTCAGAAACAATCCTTTTCCAAACAATTGGATAAAAAAACTGTTAGATTGCATTAATATATCAAATCAACAGCAGTGGCTATAATTGTAATTATTAATTAAGGTACAGTTACTTAATTAAGGCTGGAGTCTGTTTTAAAGATTTTTAGTTTCTTTGAATCCAATGGAAATGTGCTTTGTTGGCATTAGGTCATTTGAACCTGCCGTTTTCTGTGTGTTTCTCATTGGCTTTTTGATGAGGGGTGGGAGTTTGCCCATTGTTATTAAGTGCCGTTGTTTCTTTAGCTGGCTGATTTAGAAACTGTGGCTCCAGAACCTTCAGCCATCAGCAGAGGCTCCACAAAAAACAGTGTTGCCAAGGGAGGGGGTCGCCATTTATCCTGCTCTTGGACAGCCTCTGGCGGGCCGTCTAGCGGACCCAGTTAGACAGACCCTTTGGTTTCCTATGGGGAAACAAATGTGAAATTATGCCGTTGGTTGTGGGGTTGCCAGATGCACTGGTGTGAGTATATTGGAAACAGCAAGCCTGCTGGGTGGTTTCACACATGACTATGTTACAGGCGTATTGGGAATCATTCATCACCAAAAACATCCAGCCAATGCCAGTCCTATGGTCGGAAACAGATCGTCAATGAAACAGGCTGATAGGGTCTGACGTGACTCATAAAGACTAACAGAAGGGCTACATGCAGCTGCAGCTAACAGTTGAATACAACACTGGTGGCAAAAAAGGCACATCAGCATGCACAGCTCGTCATACTCTGTCACTGACAGAGTATGACAGCTGATGACCGAACAGAGTTCCAGTCCTGTCAGTGAAAATCAACGACCTGGGTTTGCAGAGCCCAAAAGCTGGGCAGTAGAGGATCGGAAAAAACATCATCTGGTCCTGATGAATCCCAGTTCCTGTTGTTTCATGCTGAGGGGAGGATCAATGTATGTCAAAACTTTGTGGATAAATCCTACCACATGTCAACAATGCAGGCTGCTGGGGGCAGTGTAATGGTGCGGCATGCTTTCAGGGCACACGTTTGGATCCTCAATATCAGTACACCAGTTTTGAGTAGCACAGAGTATCCCAACAGTACTTCAGTTAAGGTGAATCCTCTATGACAGCAGTGCATTGAACTCTTTTTGACAGAATAATGTTCCATACCACTATATTAGGATTGAGCAGGAATGGGTCTGGTAACATGCCATTGAATTCAGCTTATTGCAGTGACTACCCCAGTCAGCAGAACTCAGTCCCAATCAAGCATCTGTTGGATATAATGGAGTAATATATCTGGAGTAGAGATCCACTCGCAGAAGTTTAGAACAATTTTAAGCATTGGAGTCGATATTGCCTCACTTTTAGACGCTTTCATGATTACATGTCCTGATAAATTCAGTCTGTGATCAGGACAAAAGGGGAATCAACTCCTTATTTGGTAGGTGTACCAAAGTTTTTCCCTTACTTTGCTAACTAGTCGCCTTAGCTTGGTAGCCATGTCTAAGATCAAACAAATGCACATTGATCAAAACCAATTGATATGAAGCTTTCCATTTTAGGTAACAGTTAGATAACAATAAAAGGGGCTTTCCATTTTGGCCATGTATGGTGCCTTAGCCAAATGGTGGTGAAGCAGGGAACCTTAATCATGTAGTTAAGTTAGAAATTAAACAAGTTAAGAATTAATGTTTTCTTGATTTATTTAGAAACAATCCCCCTCAAAAAACTATGAGAGAAAGAAAGAAAGAAATCAGTTTTATTTATGCCCGTCTGTCTATACCCTTTCCTGGTTTTTATTGTGGCACAGAGCAAACCCTACGTGCCTTGTGTCATGTCCTCAGCAAAGAAGTGGACTGCTGGAAGGAATGAATATCATTTCAAAACTCTCTTAGGGGCAGCACCACTCAGCCAGTGAAGAATTTGCATCAAGAGGCATTTGTTTAGCATTCAGTGAAAGTAGAGGATATCAAGCCATCCATCACTCTGTTCAGCTTTCCTAAACATGCACTTCAGCCCTTATCAGTGCTGAGGATGAATGGAGGAGCAGGGCTGTGGTTGCTTATCACTGCTGGCAGAGAGCTCTTCTCCTTGGCAAATAAAGGTATTTTTGCCCATCCGGAGAAAGTCAATAGCGTTTATGTTCTGAAGAGCAGAGATCAAACCTCAAATCATGGACCATTATGTGTCTGTTCACTTACCATTTTGCTGCCCGAATATTCCGAATGACGGCTAATTGATTTTTATTCAGCTTGGCATACACATTCAGATTTACGGTTTAAAAATGAACTGAACTTCGGTACTGCACGATTTTCTCATTGCTAAAATTAGTTTTGATGGGGCATTGTATCATATAGTTTTTTTAGGATTGCCAAATATGACAGACTGGGTAGTGGCTACTTTAGTTTGTGTCTCAAACGAGATACCTGTTGTATATTAAATGCTTTGATGCAGTGAAGCAACTTACTATCAAAACAATTTGTCATTTTACAGAGTAATGGCATCATAATTTGATTATGGTTATATAAAATGGAGCAACAAATTTGTACTGCACAGCTGTATGAATGTTTTAACACAAACAGTTTCATAAGGTGAAACAGAAATAACTCTAACCACATTGTTGGAAGTAGTAAAGAAATGCTGTTGTTTGAATTCCAAAAGACAGATTAATACTGTTCCCAGTCAGTGAATCAGGACTTTAGACTAAAACAGCCCATTGTTCATTGTGTGGATTCATGTAAACACCAAACTACCTCAGTTTTCTGCCTGCTTGTTGGCAGCAACCCCCATGGCAGTTCAATGTCTCTACATAGAAAGACTAAGCAAAGTACTGACTGCTTTATTGCCCTTATTTTGTTGACAAATCGAGCTACATGTCACAGATGTCTATACTGTGTTTTATTTTCTCCTTGTGAGGTATGTTGTGTCTAATGGCTCTTGACCTTTTGCTGCCCTTTGGAGTTGTTCCATGACCCTTGTTCTCAAACACAGCACATTAATTCAGCCACCTCATCATACTAAATCTTGGAGACGTCTCACTGTGTAAACACATTGATACAGTCAAAACGATTTTTTTTTCTTTTTCAATATATATTTATTTCAGTTAGATAAACAATTGCCGCTGTATATCACTGGTTTACTGAACTATATCATATTATACTGGATTCCTGTGCAATTGACTTATACATTAATTTTATCTCAATTGACAGATACCCATCCCCCCATTGTTTGCCCAGCATTGTTTAAAAATGTGATCATTTAGCATACAAATTCTCAACTTAATGAACACCCTTTCTTCACTATACTGTCCCTTTTGGTTTTGAAGAAAGTATTGAATAATGATTATCGCCCCTTTTGTTTCTACAACCCAATTTTCAGGGATATGTTTCACCCTTTACTTTATATTGCCCATTAGATCACTTTTGAATTGGAAGTGATACCCACTTTTGTCTGATTAGAACACCTGTGGATCCCATTTCTGGGCAAGCGGAGGACAAGATTCCCAACCCCCTGGCTGAACTGAAAAAGGGCATCCCTCTGTGAAGTTTTGGTCAGCCCTGTAATATCTCAATGACAGGGTCAATCATAAGGGGTCACCATACTCCACTGATAATGACACAAATTCTGCAGAGGAAGGGGAGGTGGGGTGGGGTGGGGGGGAGAGGTATAGCATATAAAATTTTCCTCTTCATTCAGATCAATCCAGATGAACTTGCAGCTAATCAAATGTGTCAAGCCATAAGGCTTTTAAGGTCACCGGCTTTAATGTCACTTGGCAAGAGGTGTTATCATGTGGGGAAATGTTCAAAGGTTTCACCGGCCGGTGGAATTTAGTGGCCGTGGCAGGGAAGTGACCGGGGGCTCTGAGTGAGGGCGTGGGAGCTGGTAGGTGTCACCTTTTTATCTCTGCCCCAGTGATTCTCCAGACCATTATTACTGAATCTTAGAATAACAGAGCTGGACAGTAACAATTCATCACCCCCAGGAGACGGGGGAGAACCGTAACCTCTAATCGGAGGTCAGGCTGGCGTAAATAGCAATAAAGTCACTGCCAGGAAGGACAGTACAATAACTATATATCAAATGGATAAACTGGTTCATGGTAGTGTCTGAATGGTGGTGATTGTAATACAAGGAAGACGTGTTTTAAAAATAAGCTTCATTAAGAATTGTGGGTCTCTTTCTTCCATTGAATGTCTGCGAAGCTTTGACTCTCAGCGGGTGGGGAGTAGTTAGAAACCAGCTCTCTTAGAGTCCAACGGCTGGTGAGTCTGCAGTTACCAGTCCCGTGTCTTTCAAGGCGATTCTCCAGAGAAGAAAGGGAAAAGTCCAGGGCAAAGTTATTTGAATTACCACTTTTTGAAATACGCTTATCATGTCTAATTCAACTCTTTCTGTGCAGAAAACTTTCAGATGCAGGTTTTTTATTCACGCATTGAAAACAAAGAACATTTTGTAATTATCATCTTGCAAGATTATATTCTCAGTGTATTATCTTGCAAGATGATACTTATTTTTTATCGTTAAAAAAAAAATCTTATTTTTACAAGATACAATTTTCAATTACCAGTTTGAATCACCACCCTCATCTATGGAGTGGACAGGGTCATGTCTCAGTACTGCACTGATTTCACCAGGCCAATAACACAGATATATGAGTCTCAGCATAGAAAGGCAAAATTATCCCCTACTGCTGATTAACTTGCCTGCTTTAGATGATGTTACTGTATTAACTTCAGTTGTGTCCAGCTACAGTGTGGTCGGTGGCTGTCCATCTTGTTTAGATGTAAGATAACTCAAGGGAATAATCTGGGACTCTTGGGTTATTCCACCACTGTTACATTCTCCATCATGTTATACTAGCATGCCTCTCCCTGAACACAAAGTTCTGTCCCTGCATGTCTCCAAAAAATCCTACATCCTGGTCATGGATATCACGGATGTGGTTGGAACTCGGTCAGGATTGTGAGGTAACCCACTGCATTGAGAATAAATGGAATGTTCCATTTGGGATCTACCCATCCATTCCAAATTGGGGGAACAGAGGAACAGAGAAATTGAGGATCATTTATTTTTATTTTGACATTATTTAATTAATTTTACTCTCATTCTTTTAATCATGAAAATATTGGGCTTCTTCAATTATATGGGTGTAAATGTACACATTTTTCTCAATGCTACAAAATAATGTTTAAGATGAGACCTGAAAATGATTATTGTTGGTACCCCTTCCACCGTGAATAATTTTCAATCTTAATTTTTACTTGAAATTTGTACTTTGTGTTTTATAACAATGTGAAAAAGCGTATACATTGCAATGCTTGATAAATGAGGGCCATCGTTTCTATTGAGGTACTAGATGAAGTGGCCATGCACTATAACATGCCACTGCATTTACTGTGGACATAACTTGCCAATAGATACTAAGACTGACCTTGAAACAATGCGCCATTGATAAGCCACCTTGACAATATTTCCATGCCAAGATGCTTCCAATTACGTTAGCTGCTGAAGTGAGGCGGACTGTGGGGGATTGTGGGTACCTCGCCCCCTACTTTGAAGCTACCCTGCATGTAATGCGTTTTGTGTGATTCTTGCCTACAGGGAACAGTTTCAGACGTGGGGAAGTTAAAGGAGATCCTTCCCCCTTGCTTCTGGTCCTATTAGCAGTGTGTTCCTCTGCTTGGGGAATGGGGGTGGAGCAGAGGCTGTGTGTGTGTGTGTGTGTGTGTGTGTGTGTGTGTGATGATTAGGGTCTGATGCAGTGGATTCATACTATTCCATCTCATTTTTTAAGACGTAATGTTTATGTGCCCTTACTAGTGTTACCAGTGTTTATTCAGAGTATATCAGTGTCACTTTAAATATTAACAATGTATTAATTTAGTAATTTACTAAATTAATAAATAGCAAATACTGCCTCTGCAGCCCTTTAAAATTCATTTGTATTTGGGTTGGCTTTGCGCAATGCGCACTTAAAAATGAATCTGGGAGAAAATCCCCTTACCTGGGTGCAGACCATAGTGTTGCACATAGTATCAAATTTCATAAAGCAATTAATGCCTTAGTAAATATAGTGACCTAACTTAAAAGAATAACTAATACTTTTTTCCTTTGAAAATTTATGTATATCACTTTATCACACTATCTTTGGTGAAGTCACCAAAATCATTTTGGTTAAATTGTAATGTAGCAGTGCATGAAAGTACCTCTACACATCACAAATGTACCACTCCAATAGTAAAGGGTGATCAGAGAGAGGGGATCCGATTCCCTTTAGTGTCGGTGTCCTGCTTCTGTCCCAGATTTTAAGTTATTTCATTGTGTCCAATGGAGGGGAGTGGAAGGCGGGAGAGGAGAGGGGGTGGGGGGTTCACAGCAGACACTCCACCTCTTCTTCCCTCGCTCTCCTCCCATTTCTGAGCATCTTACAAAATAGCAAAGGAGACAGAGAAGGGCTGAAACTGAAAGTAGGAGGTTCCCTGTGAATTTACATTGTTCCATTCGCTACGCGGCTGAGAAATAAACTTTGGATACAATGCACAGAAGTTATTGAGGGCAGGATTCGAAATACACATGAAGTAAGCTCTCATCAGGACTAAAGTTTAAAATGCTACAAACATAAGTGAGCTAATATTGCACATACTGTATGTACAGTGCATTGACACAGTGCCTCACAGCTCAGATTAATGGCCTTGAAAAATCCATATTGGACAAACTGTATTCATTATACTATTTAGTATCATGATGCGTGGGGTATCGTAACTTGGGCATCATTTTGATATTGTGACAAGCTTACCCCAGGAGCTACAATTATCTTTCTCTTTCGCTCACTCACTTTCTCTTTTGTTTCAAGGGCAGAAATCATGCTGCCTGCAGAAGTTGTGGAAAACACAGACGTTATTTTTCCTATTGTGAAGTTCTGTGAGCTCCATTTTACCATTAGCTTGCACAAAAAAACTTGCCTCTTCCATCTTATGTCAACATATTCTGCTGTGGTGAAGTTTGTTTGACCGCAAGTGTGCCTCTTACCACTAGATGGAGACACATTTCAAGCTATTTGTAGTATGATTGAGGTTGATTCTCTCTGCTTCTCCCCTCTCTCCCTTGTGAAAAACAGATTCAGCCTATTTGTCTTTCCTCAAATAAACAAATGCAAGAGACTTCATTGGATAGTTTATATAGATTCTCATGGTAAAAGCTGGACAAGAGCAACTTTATGCCATCCAGAAATAGCAAGGCTTTCAGGAACCAGTTACTGGAAACATGAATATTTTTGAAGGACTGTACCACAAAAAGGTTGCAAATAGATGCTGAGTGGCCTGAGTTTCACCATTAAGCCTCCTTGAGGATGCGATCGAGCATTTGTGTAACACGGCTTAGAGAGACCTGGTCAACATCTCGCCGGCGTCGAGGCGAAAAAACAAACGGCAGGTAAATAAAGATTTCAGGAGGTAAACGAGTGTGGCGGGGGCCTGCTCCGTAAGTGAAATGTCTGCATTTCAGCTCTGTCAGCATCTCGTCTCTCACAGCTCCTAAATCCTCCGGCGTTTTATAACAGGTGGGGGAGAAAGAAAGCCATACACACACTCAGGTCAACCTGAGTCTCAAGGGCCTGAACAGACGACACACTGTGTTTAATTAACAGCTCCTAATCATGTATGTGCCAGGCTTGATGAATTTAGAATGTGAGGTGCGAGGCAACACCCACTGCTGCTCCAGGTCTTATAACTGAAATCTGCCCCCAACTGCCCCTGGAATAGTCAAACTGGAAGGGTAGTCTCTCCCCACAACCCCCCTTTCCTTCCTGCAAAATGGAACATTCTTTGCTCTGCTGCATCATGTCCTGTCTTACAGCCGGGAGAACGGCTCTCCCCCGTTCCACCCTGTAATCACCACAGTTAACGGCTTTCATTTTCTCCAGTATATATAGCCGTAATTGTCAGTCGGCTCAGAATGGGTAAGGCACGTTCATTTGAAGGGCTGTTTGCAGTAAATCTCAGGAGTGATCAATGGGACCCGAGAATGAACGATTTCATCACACGTATGGATGTACGTGCATCTACGAATGCGTGCATGCACGGACATGCCACAACACAGGGTGCATGTACACAGACCATGGCAGCAACGTTTTAAACTGTAAACCTGCAGCTTGTAAATGCTTGTATATGTAAGTCTCAAGCTGGTCTTTCTTAAATCAAAATTCCCTTGCAAAAATTAAACTTCAACCAGAAAAAAAAAATCAAATTTTGTACTGCTCATTATATAATTGATCCCTCGACTTGCAAGAAGTCAAAAAAGGCACCTATTTTATTTTACCCTTTTCTGAAAATGTGACTCTAGTCACACAGTTAGGGTAAATAAAAATGAGACAGACTCCTCATATTTTGTAATACTCAATTTGCTAGATGTGATAATATGTAATAATTTGTCTCGTTAGCCATCTTAAGGATCTGAAATAGATATTTTAAGTACCAGTTGATCACAGGGAAACAAATTAATGAGTCACAGAGTAAGATGTAAATTGTCAGATCTGGATACAGACATCTTGGTTGCAGCTGAGCAATGTATGTCAGTGTAAGATGAATTCTGGCCTACTTTATGGGTTCAGAAGAGTGAGTAAGAGTGACAGTGACTGGTCCAAAAAATTATGTCACCCCTTGAGCCAGAATAGCAGTGCAATGAGATTTCATATTAGGGGTGCATTGGGTTTCAGCTCAATAAACCACATATGTAAACCACATATCTTGTGCAGTTCAGACCATAATTTGAATCCTACAGCAGGCCTATCAGTGTCACACAGACTTAAATACTAGAAACATGGTGTGTTTCATCTCTCACTGCATCAACATGGTGGTTTTTTCTCTTTCTGTCTGCACTAACATGGTGTGTTTTGTCCGATTCTGATGCTTTCTGATGCTGAGGTGATGTTACAAACCATAATGTATGACTACCAAGAGATCAGAAAATGGCACGGATTATTTGTTACTCACATAACTCAGTTCTGTTCTCCTGTTGACATTTTGCACCCAGTTGTGAATTTCAGTCGTAATCAGAAGCCATGCTACAATAACCACCGCACTCTCCTCTGAAACTGACATTATGTACAGTTCCTTCCTTTCACACCTCCATCTTGTCAAGCTTAGCTTGTGCAGGCTTGAGTCAGAGGAAAGGTGAGCGATGCCACAGTCCAGACACAGGGCCACCCAGTCGTCATCAAGCAACAGGGAATTGGGTTTGTTACTCGGAGGCTGCAAATTTGATTCCTCAGTAGGGCACTGCCATTGTATCTTTGAGCAAGGTGTGTAATCGGAATGGCTTCAGGTAGTATCCAGATATATAATGGATATTGTGTGTCTTAGTCCTGCATAGTCCTGAATGAGGCTGTCTGTCAAATGCATAAAATGTAAATGTAGGTGGCTGCAGGTGTCTGGCACATTACAGTTCATGGGTGACAGTCTGGGGAGTTGCTGGCTCGTTTCCTTTTCCTTGTTCTGGGTCTGCTTTATCCCCAAGTAGGTGTGATTAACTACAGCGGTCATCGGAGACCTGTCACTCACAGGCAACCGCTCGGTCTGACACAGCCGCCGTTGTGGCTCAGAATTCCCATGAATGCTCAGGGTGGGGGACTCAGTCGTCCCAAATAAAAAACATGTTTGCAAACAGGATGCGGGTCTGTTGGGAAAAAAAAATAGGACAGGATGGCTGCCTGTTTACAAAATGGCTCCTTTGGTGCCTTTTGATGTCAGTCGATAAGCCATTAAATTTATTTGAAATACGCCGTGGTATGTTCAGTCGATCAGGTGCCCACTATTAAGTCTGACAGCCAAGTTTGTCTTAATTTTTTGGCAGTTTGTTGCACCTTATTGGATTTCATACTCTCAGCATGACCACATTAACCAAACACTTTTTATTTCAAACTCCAGTGGTCATATCCTACCAGTGGTTGAGACATTATGGGTGTGAAATTGCAAGTGATTCATTCAGGCATTAAAAGCTGCTTCTGGTTTTCATTTTCTCGCCCAAAAATATGAAATGTTTATTTATTAGGTACAGTGTTTGTAATTTATTGGCGGTTCAGAGAGTTTCAGTTCAGAAAGTTCAGATGACCACTGAGGCCATAAATATTTATGCATCACTCAGAATAAAAATATTGCAAATTTAGAGCAGAAACAAGCTTTAATACTTGCTGGTAATTTTTCTGGAATGCCATATTTCTTCTACCAATAAAATCTGATTTTTTGAAAATCAGCCATTTTATTTTATTAAAAAATGGTCTTGGATATTGCAGGAGACATTTCATTTAATTAAAACTAAGATGCCCTCTTGTTGCTTCAGAATTTTATGTGTGTAATAATGGCATAGTTACAAACTGTCTTTGTTATTAAGGGGTTATGCAGACCTGGGAAATCTGTTTAAACGTGGAATTCAGATTAAATTCAGGCAATATGTTGGAGTATGATTCTGAGAACCCTTGTTATTTCTGAATATCATTTTTGGACATTAAAATATTGATCAATTTGTAAAAAGGGGAAGTACACGGAATGGTTAAATAATGTTAAACAAGAAAATGGAAAACAAAGGCAATGAGAATTGTAATATCTCAATGACTAAAACCACACAAATGTGAATAAAATGTATTTTAGTGCAGTTCACTATTTAAATTTGCTACAGAATGCTGATGAGGAAACAATAGCAGAGAGCAGTGAGTGAAGAAACATCAGTGAGGAAGCCTGGGGCCATACTAGCCTATACCCTCCAGTTGGCAAATAACTTAGCACAGTCTGGCCTTAGTCTTTTCTTAGATGCAAGACATAAGAAGGTCAGATGTTTGTGGGCCATTGGGAGACACTGGATCTTCTGTAGCAAGAAGAAACTGATTCTCCTATAAAGCAATGGGGATACTGTGCAGTCAGAGGTACAGTTCTTCAGAAAAGATGTTGGACTGAGATTCTAACTCATGCTTGACATTAAAGACACTATCATATTTTATTTCATAAATAGTTGTGTCCATTGTCCTGACCAAAGATATTTTGATTAATCTTGCTTTTTTCATACAAATTACTTTGAACAAGTGTATCACTGGCAAAGGAAAGAAAATCAGGTGTTGGGTTTGAGTCAGGTGATTTTATTGATTCACAGTAAAGAGAAGAGTCATCTATGGGCACCACTATAACATTGGTGCTCTGTCGGTCAACCGGCTGAAGCCAATGGTCACTGCAGTCATACAAAACAACTGACAAGGACAGAGGGATTCTACTGTCCCATGTGTTCTGAAGATGAAACATTTTGTGCAATTCTCCATACAAACACTGTCAACACACCAATGAGGACCAGAATAACATTTTCGTCACACCACGTATGTGGCAGTGAGACAGCATCTTCTATAGTAGTTTTTGCAAGGTTACTGTTGTATTAGCCATGCACCATGACGCAACTGTTGTCTGTGAAGACTGGGTTTCAAGCTGACCACTAAAGAATGAATAACATCTAACGATAAGTTGAAGAACACAAGCTTTATCCTAAAATCCCTGAGTGCGGAGAAGTTCACCCATGGGTAAAGCACGGGAGCCCATGCTCTGTGCTGTCTGTCCGCCTGCATTTAAGGCATTGCTATATGAGGACACAATGAAAAAACGTCAGACGGTATGACAGGCTTTCAGAGCACTGGCTACATCGGTACACGTATACAGTAACAGGATGTCATGAAGTAGTTAATGAGGCAGACACAAACCAAAATAATAATGGGTTGACAAGAATCACAAATAGAATGTAATACAAAATTAAATATGGGAAATAGCTAGGCTCCTGACTAGACATTAAAAGCCACTGTACATAAGCACCACATTAAAAAACACAATACAGCATAACAATAACCATTACAATAGTTTTCTGTAGAGGAATGACTGAGTATATTTAGAAGTTTAATCTAGGATCAAACATCACAGGCATCTGCATTGTATTGGGACTCATCTTTGAGTGTAGTAGCTGTTTTCATTGACATGTTGTGTATTATTTGGTGGTACCGCTATACTCCAGAACACTTTATAGAAAACAAAGTGGGCTTCTTGGAATGCCAAACAGTGTGGGTTGGACAGCTGAACATAACTGCTAAAAGCATTCATTAAACTGCTTACGCTTTGTTCATTACTGAAAAAGCCACACAAAAGCAACACGCGGGCAGTTTCCAATGTTGTGGGCTCGCCATTAACAGCTACAACTGATTTCTTTGCTGAGAACTCAAAATGAAAGACAGGAGGTACATAATAAATAAAAGGTGGCAATATAAAACCATTGGCAAAAGCGTTTATGCATACTACGTGTCGTCTTAATACTGTGGATGATGGGGTGCACATAGAAAATAAAATATGAAACTGATGCAATTGAGGGTCAAGCATTTACAGTTCAAAGGATATCCAGGTACACAGCACTGTGTCGAGTGCACAACAATATGTGTTTATTGTACAACGTACAAATGAAATATTTTTTTTTTTTAGACCAGACATTTTTCTCCTTTTAGGAGAACAATTCGCACTTGTGGTAATCCGAGAGTGCACAGTACAGATGGCTGTAAAAGCTGCTCTGTTTTATTCTTGTGTCCAGGCTTGGAACCTCTGGCAGCAAAGAGGCCGCTGTCTAAAAATCCCTAATCCACAGCCCATACAAACCTAATTGCAAAGTTTTTACACACTTTTCCACATTGTGTGAAACTGAGTTTTTACTGCCCTGCTGCTTGCATTTAAACTGACATGCCATAATACTTCAGCTGCATTGTCTAAAGGATTGTTTTGAACTTGAATTTCTTTAACTGAAGGTACTGACATCACATTTCCAATCAACCTAAACTTTTATTTTAAATAATCTGTTCTAAATACAGTACATTAATTTCATTTAGAAATACATGTTTACAGAAATCTCATTCACTGTGCTTAAAATAGGCAAGCTTCATTCAAGCCTGAAATAAATTAATACAGCACATACATAGCATAGAATAACTAGAACTCTATTATATTCATTTTTTATCTTCGATGATAAGGCTGTTTATTTGAAAACACAAAAAGTCAATTGACATCTGTATTGCAATAACTGCCAGCAAACAAAGCTAGGGTTTAAAGGATGTTTGTTTATATGAAATACATATTTAAATCGTATTATTTAAATTAGCTGATACTCAATTTGTGATGTGTTTACTTTCGCTATAAATCTGGGAAAAATTTAGGATACAATTATTAAATGAAGAGACTGCCAGAATACTGATTTTCAACAAATAAAGTGCATCAGTTGACTAGAGAATTTGACTTCCTGTGACGCTAATTCCAAAAACAAATTACAGACAAAACTTTTCTGTTGAGATGAAATAAACTACAGCCCTACAACTGTGACTGTACATGATAATACATGTGCAATATCATAAAAAACACCTATTTATAATGGCTAAAAAAGCACTATTAGACTTTCATACACAAAACCTCATACCGTGGCCTACAGGGAATATGTAAATTTGCTGAAATAGTGCTTCAACTAAAATGCACTGATATTCAGATTTCCTTGATTATGATATATCTGAGTAGTAGAAATCCAAGCCAGGCAACAGCCCAAAATTATAGCTAGAAACGTCCCTCCACCAAACTCATTCATTCATACAAACCGCTCCTCAGGTGGTGCCTGCTCTAAAAGGCCATAAATGTACTGTAAACGTCATTCTCAGTAATGGCCACCCCTGTATTATAGCCTTAAATACTTAATGATATCAATACTTTATAGATATCAATATACTGTCTACAAAAGTGTTTACTTCACATAATAATTTATGCTATTATATGTTTGTCTCAGTATATAAGATTTTGTTTTTGCTTACTTATATAATAATTCATTTCTGTTCTCTTTTTTGGTGTTATCCAGCTATAGCAGGCATTGAGAAATGTCTTTAGGTAAATAAACATAAATAGGAAAGAGCACATATTGATTTGGTGAGAAGTTCAAGTGTGATTGGGGTCTGAGAGATGCCATGTGATCTTCAAATGTCTTGCTGCCGTGGTAACACCTGTCCATCATTTTGCCAGGGGATCCATCCAGGAAACTTTGTTTTTATTATTATTATTATTATTTCCCTTCTTAGGTGGACTCGCCCGGGTCACTGTGAATTCTGAGTTCTCTCCTCTTTGGAGTGTAGCCGCTGGGAGTTATAACACATCTGCAAGGTGCGAACCAGGATTCCCTCCTGTGGTGTTTTGTATGTGTTGCTGTCCTGAGGCAGAAAGCTTCAAACCCCGACCCTACCCTGAGGTGTCCCAGCATTTTACCCTGGATGCAGTCTAGATGAAGTTGTTGGTAATTTGGCGCTGGTGCTCAAACAAGTCCTCTATTTCTGCACTGTATGCATCTCCTGTGGAAAAGGAAGCATGAGGAAGTGAGGAGAATACCAAGATTTTGCATGGCTATCGTAAGGAATATTAGACATATTATTTGATCAAAGCATACCTGCATGACAGCCGTACATGTAAACCCGATTCCCGTCATATCTGCATCTACAGCGCATCACGTTGTTCATGAAATCCGATTCCGCCATGTCTAGGGAGGGATTGACCTCAATCTGAGAGAGCAGATAAACACAGAGCAAGACCATCAACCTGGAAGAGCAGCCATCCAAACATTTTCTCATAATTCATTAAAAAAAGTTTGTCTGCTCTATTGAGATATTTAATGCAGATAACATTATGGCTGTAGATGGCAGGTGCAAATTTCTCTGTAATCTTGGTCTCCTCTGGAAAACACAGTCTGTAAAATTATCACCTGTCATTAGAATCTTTCTTTGAATGACCATTCATTCAGACAGAGGAAAGTTTAAATAGGGCCATCAAGTTCCTCAATTGGTAAAGGCACTCATTACAAGTGAAAGCTAAGCCCTTCAGTCTTGCCCTTGTGCTTAGCAGGCTAGGAATAGGGTGGGGAGCACCTTGTCTATGTGGGTGTGGGCCAGCCAGGGCTATTTAGGTCTCTTCCACTTTTAGGTCCTCCCAATGACACACCAGGTGCCCTAAGGATACCATTTGCGATAAATGTGCCTCTCCCCTGCCCAATACCAGCTCTCCTGTAGTGCTATGCGACCTGTAGAATATGAAATGGTCACTGTTTTATGGGTGAGTACGCTGAGTGTATGAGTCACATCCTGTCTTCAATTTTATAGGCAGATTGGGAATGAGGAAGGTGGGAGTTCCTTATGTTCTTTTAATATGCCATTTTTACCATCTTATTCATCCTTCACTCATCTGATTACACAGCTGAATTGATTCTGCTGCACAACTTGCACGAAAACTCAGTTTTCAAGCAAAGACTTTCAGAACTTCTTTAAAGCAGTTCATAATTTCTGGATTAGCACTGTTTGGATTTTGAGATTTTAGCCAGTTTTATTTCTGTCTACTATTCCCAGATCAGCTACCTAGTTAGCTTTTGCCACTCAGTGAAGCTACTAGGTTTGCTGGCTAGCTTGGCAACTGTCTAGCTTTTCTCACACTTTTCATTTTCAGGAACAGAACCTAAAGGTAAAACTTTCCTCATGGACCTGTTTGTAATTCCACTGACCACCATTGTCTTTGCTTTGTCGCAACACACAAATAGCCATGGACAAGCCAGCTTGCCTTCCGCTTGTGTCCCAGTTCATAGCTGTGTGCATCAGGCCTGGCTATGCATTCCTCCAGAGATGAACGTGTTTCTTAACGTGCACCTCCTGGTTCCTGGGTAGTGTTAGGAGGTGGTTCCTTCCTTTCTTTTATCCCATGTGCTTGGCTTGGCAGCAGATAGCCACAGGACTGTGGACTATGCCTTTCTCTGCCATTACTGCAGATTTATTTCTGCAGCTGGAACCTTGTCTCTTGTGTGTTATGTCAGCACTGCTGGAGTGAAGCACTGGGTTTGTGGTCGGTGACTGCAGGTGGGCCGTGTGTTTTATATGGAAACTCCCGATAATACCTGGGTATTCCACAGCCTCTCAGGTGGCAGTTGGCCCTGTAACCCGAGCATCTGTGAACTCAGTACTATGGCAGTGTTGAAGCTATACTATTATGCCTGGCAGACAGCTCAACAAACTCCTCGGTAAACCTCCTTGCTCTGCTCACCATGCAAGAAGTCTTACGGTGACAGCTTGGGAGTGGCAGACATGCACAATCCTATGCCAATAACATTGGGTGGTACTAAGCTGCCTCCCCTTTCACATGGTATGGTTTCACTCATTGTCTTCTTCTCTAGTGTTGCTTCAATTTTGAATTTATGTCGCTCCCCCCCCTCTCTTTTCCTGCTGTGCAGTGAGTGTCACAGTGAAAGCTCAGTGCAGTAGGCATGCACTCCCAAAGCAGGGGAAAAAGCCAAGCTCTGGAAAGGGGGTCTGGCTAAGTGGCAAAAGAAAGGGTCAGAGGTGTCTTTCCCCTCGCCCTGCTTGACTTCAGCACCCTGTGGTGGTCACACACAGGGCATGTCCTTTGTTGGAAGGGTTAAGCATCTGGGAACACAGGTGCTTCAGTGTATCAATGGCTGTATAGTGTTCACGATGTCCCTGCCACAAGCAATGGCTAATTTCAACATCTTCCATGTCTGGGGTTTTGGTGAACCTCATGAAGAACCAGATCAACCCCATCAACACACTGTGTTTGTGGGTTTCCAGCTACGGTGCAACTTTTCAACTGCATGCATCTCCGAGGCCTCATGGCTTTGGGTATCGGAGTTCTGTGGCTCAAATTGCTGCAAATGGGACTGGCGCAACTGTTTCCTCGTACTGAATGCTCATCCTGTCAGGGACTGCCACAGAGGTGACAGTGTCCAAACACTGTAAAAGGCTCTTTACGCCTGACAGGCCCCTGTGTTTCTAAGAACAGCGGCTGTCAAGCAAAGGGTTCTCTCTCATCATGTCTTAACCACCGATTCAATGAGGGGCTGGGGAATGGTGCACATGGAAGATCTGTGTACGACCTCTGTCTGCAGAACACCAGCTGTAGATTAGCAACAAACACTAGCCCTCACTCCCTGGTCACAGGACAGGATAAGGTCAATCCCTGTCTGTCTTCTGTTTGGTCGCCTAAAAGCGGGAACACACCTCCACCATGGACACGGCTCCTTACTATGCCATGGTGCCTTCATCCCTGCATAGAGTAGATGATCTGGGAGCAGATTGGCTATGCAGTTGTAGATCTCTTTCCCCACACAAGAAAATGTTCCTGGCGATTTTCAATAAGGGAAAGGGATGCTCCTAAGCCCAAATGGCAAAGATATCGCCTTCACACCCTCTCATCAGTGCCTGTGTCTGTCAGTTCTCCTGGTGATGCATAAATGGCCCTCCAAGTTTGAAGGCTTGGTCTCTCTCGTGAATTGATAGTTCTGGAAGTTCCCACTGTCCTGGGACATGCTGTTTTAGATGGGAATAGTAGATATAGCACCCAAACCCAGCAATCTGGTGTCTGTCGGTTTGGCCCCTCCAGCCTCCAGGCTGTTGTTTGCTCTGGTGGCCACCATCCAGAGTGAAAGCTGTCCAAACACACTTCCACTTGTACAAGTGGGTGGTGTTTAAGGCCTCATCCCATCTGGATGCTTGATCTCTGCAATTTTCACCTTCCTACAGAAGATGTTTGAACATAGCTGCTCTCCATCACCCTGAAGGTGGATGCAACACTATCTTTGGGTGTCATAATTAGTTGAGAAAGGAGACCCCATGGTGGGTATTCACCCTTTAATCTCACTGCCTTATGAGCACATGGTTATGTTCATGCAGCTTCCTCCCTTGCTGCCTAAGTGGGACCAGGTCATTGAAATGGATGTACTGTGTGCTCTCCTGGTTGAGTTATTGGTACCTATGGATGTTATATTGTCATACAAGACCACCTTATTGCTTATACTGACCTCGGTGGCCTGCAGGCTCCGGTGGTTCTTCCTTGTTGTATATGATTTGCAGCAGGGGATGTCCATGTCCCACAAAGACCTAATGAAGTCTGCATCCCTGATGTGGTCCACCCCCTTTCATAATGAGGTCACTGAGCTTTGTGCATTTCATTCTGACACAGTCAGTGGACAGTGTGTGGCTCAGCTATGATTCTTGTGCCTTGTGAGAGCCTCGTAAGAGTGTTTCTCTAGGATGCAGGCCAACCAGATGTCTGTCTGCTTTTCAGGCTCTGTCATGTGCAACGGTGGTATGGTCATCACTCATATATTTATCCAATTCACAACAAAAAAATCTTGCAGAATACTCAAGTAGAGATAGATAGCCAAATATAAATTTGCAGTAGATACTGCATGATTGACAAACTTTCATTAGTGGACTCCTCCACTTGTGAACTCCACAGTCCAGATCACAAGGTCATTCATAAAGTTTAAAATCATGACAAAAAAATCATGACATATTTCAGTATCCACTGTATCAACTGCAATCCTACAATACTCTAACATAAATCATAGTGTTGAATTGTATTCCATAATCTTCTTTTATTAGAACAAGTGTGGTGTACCATTGTATTCATACAAATACTTCAGCACTTTTGCAGATGTGCAGAATGAGAAAAGCAGTAAAATATGCAATATTCAGCATGCACAGGCAGTGAAAGGTTATTTCAGAATGAAGATCAGATGCATGTGGAATTGTCAGATAGCCTGTCATTAAAAAGCAGTCATGGCTTGTATTGTTTTTATTGCCTGTCTGATTCACATCCATAAAAAGCTGAAATTACTTTTCCATATTCCAATAGGAAAAATAAATACAATGTACATTCAATAAGGGGAAATCTCTAGGTTCCTCTTTTTGTCTGTTTGTTTAGCATACATACACATAAATATTATAATTGTGAAGCATAAGGATATCCAACACAAGATTTATTTTTACCACTTACAGAATAAATACATGATTAAAAAAAAAGAAATATCTAATCTTAATCACCAAAGTGGCTTGAAAGTTGTTACATGTTACTCCTGAACATGTATTAGTTTATTATTATTTTTTCTTGTTAAAAAACCCAGTGAAGTAAACTTGTTTTTCTGCAGTACTGTGGATTAAGTTTCATGACAACAAGACATCAAAAGTAGCACTGATATAGTCACTAAATAGTGTTAAATAGCAATGGTTATGTAATTTAATCCTGCCCATTACTGGGAGGTCTGTAAAACAGACCACATTGTCTTTTTGGCCTTAAAGTTTAACTCCTCAGACAGTACAAGGGCAGCAGGGCGATGCCCATTTCAATGAAAATATTTTATAATCCCTGAGCATTGTAAGAAATGCACTTTATTTGAGGGCAATACACTGTGTCACCATGGTTTCAGGGGCATTGTATTACATGCTAGAGATTCTTACAAGATTGGATTGGTCCAGACTAATTTTGTCATCTCCCACAAAGTTTGTTCCTGTCTACCCTGGTAACATAATTACCACAAAGTATTATGAACCATCTATCTAAACATCTAAGTGGGAGGAGTAAAATTAAATCCACTCACTGTCTTGTCTGACATCTGTAATGTAGTAGGTACTGTATTTTCAGCAAAAGGAATGCAACAGAAAACAAGCAAATAAATCTAAGATTGTAGGCAATGTTGGCCAGGACTCAATCAATGACTCAATAGCCAATGAAAATTTGTAAATATTTATGAGTCTGTACATGGACATTTCTACCCTGTAACTATAGTTTGAGTATTTTCTATTTTATTGGAAACAAGACATTAAGTCCTTTTGAAGGTGTTTTTTTTTTCATTCTAAAATACTATATGCAGTATATGCCACAAAATAGACAAAAGTCTGTTTTGATTGAATTTTGTATTCCCTTAAAGAGACCCAGCCTTAGTCTTTTGGGGAAGTTGAAAGACTACAATAATTGGGTGGAATCTCGAGTCACTGATTTTCCCCCCAAAGCTGAAGCAGTCCTTTGTTGCTTAAATCAAATCAGTGCCGTTCCACACACTGCACAGCTAAAAGAGGGTTGATTTCATTCAAGTTTCATGAGTGCTGATACAATGGCTATGTTCTACCCCACTGGTTTGTTGATCATATTGCAGAATCATTTTCATAATGGCTGCACTGAAAGTTATACGCCCACTGTAAATACAGGTTGAATGCCATTTGAAAATAAATGATGCAAAACTGTCTGAATTTTTTTTTGTGAATCTGCACATACTTAGGGCTCTGGGCAAATTACAGTCTATGGATTTTAATTTTTAGCCAGGTCTTGTGGTCCCGTGAGCCAATGGAATGTGCTCCCAACTGAGAAAGTGCTTGTTAAAGCGAGGCAGAGAAATTCTTGAGCGATAAATTAAGCATTTCTAATGGAGGGGAACAAGAGGCCTTCTAAAAACTAGTCAGCAGCACCATTTCACTAAGAGAGAGCTGTTGGTAATTGAGCCCTTTGATTTAAATTATTACGGCACCGGGACACACCTCTTAATTAGCAAGATTACGACCCCAGATTCAATCTGAAAGCAGTGCAGTTTGTCCTTTGCTTTGAGAAACACTTTTAAGAATCTGTTTTTTTTTTCTGTGACAGTGGTCACTGTGAAAAAGATTGTACAAAGAAACACAGGCGAACATCTGCCATTCAAGGCCAAGGCACAGCGCGGTTAGGGGAATTGTGACTTAAAGCATGATGGGATTCTCCGCATTACCCCACTATGTGACATAAATCGTTCACAGTGAACAGCCCAGTCTTTGCTTGGTATTTTTCTTTTTTTGGGTGGACATGATCCAATGAACAACCTGAACTTTCAGAATCACCACAGAACTGCAGTCCAACTGCGAATAGCTGAGGGGTGCCACAGCTTTGTAATTAAGATCTGTTGGAACTGCCAAAAATATATGTGCCTGTATCACAGTTAACATGCAGTGTAAATAAATAAAAAGGAGCTGAAAGCCAGATACGCTGTAATTAAATGGAACTTCCCATACATCCATCCATTATGGGTGTGATTTTAAAAAAAAAGGGTCTTTGGGTTAATTGCCTTGCCATGTTGCCATGATGTTGAGCTCTCACCATGCAAGCCATATGGTGTTCTGGAGGCTGAATTTGAAACCAGAGATGCCAGCTTTAAGTTGCCAACAGCTGGTGGGAGAGGGGATGTCACCCACAGTAGCCTGCCTGATTAACTTGGTAGTGATTTAATTAGAAGGAGGGAGATGTCCAAAGTCATGGCAAAGATCAAGGCGGGAGGTCTGCTCCAAACCTCCGGCAACTTGTCATGGAGATGAGGGAACGCAACCAATGAGTGTGTTTGTAAGTGCCCTCTCGGCATTTGGTTTGACAACTTTTCTATCCTTTACTTCACTCTGTGATCCACCAGAACGGCACTTATGTACCAGCCAGAATCAGGCTGCAAGTGCCTGATGGACAAGAACTGTGACAATTGCGAAATGAGGTGAAACCTTCCCTGCTAAGATGCTATGGCTAATTGTACATCGCCCTGCTGAACTCAATCTGTGACGACGCGATCGGATCAAGATTAGATTTCAGACTGTGACGGTTTTCACTGATCAGGATTTTTTGTTCTAAACTTCACGCACCACACAGGATTGGTTTAACAGAGCCAGCTTTTAGTTACCTAACCATGCAACAGATTGGATTTGGGTGTACAAAGCAGTCCCAACAAATTTACGGAGAGATACGATTCAGTAGTGTGGAATGTGCTGGTGTTAAATATAGACAGAGCGCGCTCTGCGCAACCTGGATGAACTCTCACCTGGAAGATGTAGTCCCCTGGCCTGACGTCTGTGACGTCGACCCACTGGCAGTCAATATCATGGCGGTAGGTATCCCAGCATCCCACAGAAATGCCCTGATCCCCCATGTTGTAACAAGCATATCGTTTCTGCAACCCTAACAGCACAAAAAGAAAACATTTTTTCTTTGCTTCTACAAGAAATACCACAATAATAGATAGATTAGAAATACTGAGTGGTACTGACTACAACTAATATAAAAAATCCAATTTCATTCATAGTCAAACTCAAAATAGGTTGTATTCTACTGTTAGAAGAAGGACCAATCAATGTAGCTAAAAGTAGTCCAGAACGTTTCAAGAAGCTAGATAATGGTCTGAATGACCATTTTGATGGTAAGAATTCGTATGAATTACAGTGCAGTAAAAAGCAGAGCATGACCAACCGTCAGGGCAGTAGGTGTCCTCCAGACAGAAGCTGGCCTTGTGCCCCTCAGCCACCTTGGTGCCATTGAGGGTCAGGAGGTCGTAGTGTGTGAACACCTCGATGCTGTGGTAGTGCCTGCAAACGTACAGGAAGACGATGCATTCAGAAGCACATCAGGTTACTGCAGACGATACAGGTGAACCCCTAATTATCACATCTGGTTCAATGTTCTGCAAAGCAGAGTTCAGACATTTGTGTATTGATATTTCTGACATCACTGGAATACACTGTGCTGGTACACTTCCCCTCCATTAAACAGACGTGTAAAATTACTGTAGGTATAAATCAATTTCATTGCCTTTATTTCATTTATTAATTTTAGTAAGTAGGCGGCATGCAGAGAGAGGACACAATTACGCAGCTATCTTGTTATGCTGTGGTTTAACAACCTATCTTTGCAATTGGCAGGGCTACTTGCATAAAAATTTTTACTCCATGTGGAATATCAAATTAATAAAAATTGTCTTTTTTTACAGTTGGGTGTTTACTTGTACTTCCTCCACAATAATTTTTATTTGAAAGCAGCATAAAAATCCAATTTCCTAAAAATTAAAAATATATTATTTTCCAATAAAACATTCTACCAGCATTTTTTATTTAAGAGTTAAAATTGGTCACAAAAAGTCCTGGACTGGCCACCTTCAATGACCTGGTAACCAGTTTGGAAAAAAAATGTCTATTAGTGTCCGTGCTGTCATTGTAACACGGCTTTTTAATGACCATGGCATTCATTATCGACCAAACAGAAGGTCTATGGTTCTAAGAGGTGCTGGAAGTTGGGGCCCACTTTGGGGTTGGGGTGGGGGGGTCTTGGGTGTACATTTTGAGGGGGGCTGGGAGGGGAACACAACCGGTCTTTTATGATGACCTCATCGCTGCTTCAAGGTGTGTGGCGCATGGTGAACGCCTCACCACTCAGGCCCACAAAGGCCTTCCCTCAGGGCCCTGAAAGGAGCGCTTTGAAACATGTTGATGGAGGAGATTAACGAAGGGGCTGGGTCTCCAGATTATCCACCAGGCCCCACCTGCCCCAAAAAACAACAGCCCGCCTTGTTTTCACAGACCGGGCTAGCGATTATTTTCGGGAAAGCTCCCTGCAAACGCTGTGCAAAACGAGGCAGCTAATTAATTTCTCAAAGTCAGCAGGTGTGGAAAACAGGCGGCCAGTGACATAAACTGGGAAAATTCCACACAGAAAGCTCTTGTCGCTTAAAGCGCAAATTTTTCCAAGGACAGCAAAAAAAAAAAATTTAAAAACATCAGAAAAGCCTCACGTGATATCCACCCCAACACAATACAGTCAGTGCTGGAAATTAGCTAAGTCAGAGAAAACTAGTCCAGCAAAGCAGAAGAATGCAATTTACATGTATAATATGGTATTTTAAGACCAGTAGTGAAATAAGAGAGATTTGTGGTGAAAAAGTATATTTGAAATACTTTGGCCATTTAGACAGCAGCAAAATTCCCAAGAACAAATGACAATTTTTTATATGAATTTTCTTTCATATAATTTGATGTTTTGTAATGCTTTATTGACAGCATGTCTTGTTGGAAATAAAAATTCTCAGAGATGTGCCGATTTAAGTGTTAAGAAATGTTAACATCTAAAGAATTAAATATGTGTCTGGTAACCACACAGCACTTAAACTGGTCTGTAACAGTTGGGCGATAGGTCAGGAAAGAACTGGGTGATCAAGCCACCAATTAGGATAAGGTCCATGATGGCCCGCCTCCCTACCTATGACACTGGTGCCAGATCCAGGACTCCCGGCCGGCACGAGGGCGGAAATCTGCGCGGCCCAGGTTGTGTATGCGTGAGGAGAAGCGCAGCAGGCGGCGGTGTCCGTAGGGCCAGTTCATGCGGGCGGCGGAGGACGACAGACAGTTCTCCTCATTGGCGCAGGTGAGCAGGTGAAGTGGGCGGTCCTCCAGGTAGGCTGTCTCCTGGACCAGCTGGGCATCCATCACCAAGTCTGGGGCCGCTAGAGGGAGAACAGTGGAACGATCATCCACCCAGACCGTCAAGTGCACTGATAAACATCCACAATCACTCACCAAGACCTCGACTATAACGATATACACCCACAGCAGCACAAATGATAATCTACCTAATCCACCTTGGCCGAGAACCAAAAATATGCTTGTAAAACACTTACAACAGTGCACTCACTGTGCCCATCAAGGCACAACAACAAGCAGCCTGTAAGTACATTCAGCATATTATTTCCTGTTGATTCAATTTAATGGTTACCCTCTGAAATAAAGGGGTCACGGCTACATTAAGCAAGATTATCAGTTTCACTATATATATGGACACTGTATGTGTATTTTGGACACTGAGCAGCAATAACTGCAATAAACATAAGAATACTTGATGACATAGTCAGGCCATTTGGCTAAACCATATCTGTCATTATATCTATTGTCTATGCTGCATCAAATACTGTGTCAAGATTGATACTGAGGACTCCAGGTGACGCTGCATACGTGTGTGGAGTGAAGAAGGGGGTTAGGCTGGTGGTGCACACTCACTCTCTGCACAGGTGACCCCTGCGGCCTTGGACCCCCCTCCTCGGGGGCAGTGAACATGGCCATTCCTACGACACTGCTGTATGGAAAGCTCGGTCCCGATACAGTGGGTTCCACTCAGAACCACCTCGCTGGCGTTGGGGTCCCCGGGCCAGTACCAGGTCTCCTGCAAACACACACACACAGACACACACACAGAACCCGCACAGATCTCATTAGGAGAGCACACACTATTAACAATGAACATTGACGGCTAACGTGCTAGACAATGGTCAACAAGGAACTCTCCCTGCTAGAAACTTTTGAATCGTACAAACGTTCGTTTTTCTGCCAGCGTGAGCAGTCTGTGTGGGAGATTGAGCAACGTTTGTTTATACCCTGTCTGAGCTACAAAGTGTTATTTTTAATGTTGTTTTCTTTTGCCTGGCATTCTTCTGCAGCGGCAAAGCAAGCGTTTAAAAAACCCTAAATTATCCTCCTTCAGAGAACAACACCAAAGCCACACAGTGTCCAGCAGATGTCATAAATCAAAAATCCACCCAGCAACACATTAAATAACACCCCTATTGGGGTATCCTAGGAAACTGGGACATAATGCTTTTTTCTCTTGTACTAGCAAAAAAAGAGGAAGCCATTGCAGTAATTGTGAAATGCTATATACTTCGATATTTTTGGAAAAGTACAAACTGGACCCCGCTGAAAGATTCTTCGTGCCAGCGCTGTATTACGAGCTAGAGAAATCCCACAAGGTATTGCACTTAACTAATGGAGGCGTGCCAGTTTGAATCTTTCCTTATGATCATCGCTTTTCACAAATCTGGCCTTGAAAGGGGCATTTCATGTAAGGACCTCTGGCGCATGCTGCCACCCTTTACCTCATACGTCATTTTATATTTTTTTATTTCGAAATAATTTGTTTGCTTTATTTATTCCGGCCCTTCCCATTCATCATTACAGACTACTGATTGTGACTCTACACATGCACCCAGCAAAGAGCTCTGGTAATTAGGCCAACAGCTACAACAACTTAAAAAATCCATAAACATATTATATGTATAATTTATTGTTAGCATACTGGTAATGTTCTTAATTGAACAGCATACATCCAGCTTACCTGATATAACACATTAAGCTTCTTATAGACAAAGATGTCAGAAATATGAAAATAGAAAGTGTTTTCCTCTCGTTGCAGAGGAACAAATTTATTTTTTACATATGTTGTCCCTCCTCTAAAAATACGTTTCCTTAAAGGGATGGTGTAATTGTGCATGCTCCCTAAAGTGTATTTGTTTTTGACTTCTCAAAGACAAGGATAATGATGGGAAAACAACTGTATTTGTAATTTGTAAGGTGCTTTCATATATCGCGAATAAAAGGAGAAAGTGGGTCAGTAAGATGACTGTAAGACTTAAGTCTGGCCTCCCTCTGCATAGAAAAGTCTGTCCTGAGTCTGTAAATGAAGTTCTATGAGAAACATACATTAGTTCATTCACAGATGGCCAGCCCACTGATTGGTTTTACAATTCATTTGAAAATTGGTTACAGTGTTCTGCTTCAGGATTTCTGAAGTTCTTTTCATTGGCTGGTTGTTGTAAAGCACCCGCCTCTTAGCTGTGGTTGTGACTCATCATGTTAAAACACAGCATAACTAGTCTCACCTGGTGGGCGCGGGATGCAAAGCCGTAGCCCAACTGGCGGCACACAACCATGGCCTCGTTGATGCCCCAGTTCTCGCTGCAGACCGCGCCCCAACGCTTACGCCCGCCTACGTCTATCAGGACTTCCACACGCCCTTCTCCTGGCTGCCGGCCCCCTGCTAGTCGCACCTGCAACTCAGAATACATGTAGAATTTTGTCAATTGTATGATTTATCCATTTGCACATCATAGATCTTAATCTTTTCTTAGACATTAATATGCCTCTTCTGAGTTGGTGTGGCTGACTTTGCGACACAAAATAATATAATGGGATTACAAATGCAAGTGGACATGATATATTTCCTTCATTGTTTATATTTCTTCAATAGCAAACATAGTTGAAAGTTCATATCAAGTCTGAGTATAAATATACATGTAAATATGTAAATAAGTATAAATAATAACTCCAACTGATGTCACAAGAAAACTATGACATTTAGGACTTCATTAAAGTGGGAAAATACTTAAAACTTGTTTTGGTAAGGATTACACATTCAAATAAAAATTTTTTTAGAGGAGTCCCCCTTATCGTATATTCTGTAATATCAACAGTATTGGTTTAAGTATCATTTTTAAACAGGCTCGTCTGTCTGCAGTGTGTCAGTCTTTGAGAGGGCCTCACCGTGCTCTCCAGCCCTGTCTTCGGTACGTTGCACCGGACAGACGCATCCTGGCTATGTTTGCAGGACCTGGGGGATACTTCGCGGTAGTAGCAGTCTAGGATCGAGCGCTCTGTGCCCAGGCACTGCACCGAGTTCATGTGGATGGGTCCTGTGCCTGAACGAGGAGGAAGCCATGTTAGCCTGTTAGTTTGTGTCACACTGCAGAGCTGCGCACATCCACCACGGTGAACATGCCCATTGCAACTGGTTGTTAAAGCTTCTGCCAGCTTTTCTGTACTTACAAGACAAATGGGTGTTAAAACCAGTGTGCCTGGATGTGGAGGTGGGTAGGGGTTGCAGTGGAGGTGTAACAGGAGGATAAACACCATTTTCAAACCCAGTGTGCATGTCCAACCTTGCTAACAAATCATTTTCATCTGTTTGGTCTCTTCGCCTGCTAGCTTTGATGTGAAGAACTCTACCTCATGTGATTCTGTTACAGATCATTACTGCCATTCTCTTCTTTTCTAAAGTTCAGGTGTTTGAAATCAGAATCTCCAGGGAGGACGTGTCAGACCGCAGATAACATGGGGAAGGCAATGATCCCAAACAGAACATAATGCTGAGACCAAGGGAGGGAAACTGAGCTAACAAACACATTCAGAAACCATTCCCATCATATTACAGTAATGTTGCACATCGTGCAAATGGTACAGCAACGTTGCATGAACGTTGGAAGTCGGTTGTAAAAGGAATAACTAGGAAAATAGCACCAGTGAATTGTGGACAGTTAAACCGCTGAGAGAACTAAAGTTATCAAGAGCCATTTGCTATGATTGGTCTTGTAGAGTAGGCTAAAGTATCTAGGAAGCTAATCTAATTTCGTCGCAGGCTAACATATAACAAATGTTTATGTTAGTGGGAAAATCATGATTATTGTACTGCAGATCTAAAAACCAGGGTAGATCTGAATTTGGCTGCAGTTCTCAGAACTGCAGTAGCCATGAAACAAGTCACTGGAAATTGGTTAAAATCCCAGAGTTCCCAGCCTCAGAAGCACAGAGAAAATTACATATATAGATTGAAACCACCATATATTTGAATGCACACCAACAGTTAAAATGGGAAATGTACAGAGGAGTATTGTCCCTGTAATTTAGGTAACTAATGATGTGAACAAGAATCCCAGCAGATGTATGTAATTTTGCCTCTCCTTTTTTTAACCCTCAATCTCACAAATGTCACTGTCTTCATCAGACATAAGGGAATACAGCGAATGTTACATTACAGATTTAACATTCAAACAAACCCTATGAAAAAAATGAATGCATGGTACACTGAGTTTTAAAAACATTTCAATGAATTTTGAGAATACATAAAATTATTTCAAACCGTTTATTTTAAAACATGCATACATTGTTTATTCATGAATGAAAATGACTTGCATTTCAGACATGTCTGTTCTTAATCCTTCATTAGACTCTGATGAAGGACAGACATGTCCAAAGCGTAAGTCATTTTCATTCAATAAAGTTGCAAGCACAGGAAGAGACATGGTGTTGCAGAGTTTTTTTGATTTATTGCTGACATTTTCACATTATAAAACATCAATTTCCTGTATTCTAATTAACGTCTGATTTGCTGGTTAATTTATTTTATAATGTTTTTGTAACTCAGATGGCTTTAAAGAGTTGCAAACACATTACAAAATGCTTCACTGAATGTTTGGCTTCAACTGTTGTTCTGGACATGCTGGTTTTCAGTTTACTCCAGAATATAAAGTAATTGTATGAATAGACAGTACCACTTCTCAAATTTGACTGGAAAGAGACAAAGTAAGAAAAAACTTTAAACTTTCAATTAAACCATCTTAACACACACATACCTGTGTATATAGCAGTGTACTTTGACATAATATGATTTTGTAGGTTTGAACATGATGGCATAAAATAAAATCATATAATCTATTCTGTAATTGCCCATTTTTTTAAACACATACACACAGTACCAGGTCTTGGATGCATACACTTGCGCACACACACACACACACACACACACACACACACACACACACACACACGGACAGATATAGGGACCCACAGAGGAGCAGACAGACAGCAGACAGATGGGGGGTTGCGTTGGTAGGGGTGTGTACAGACAGTCAGATGAATGTATTCCACCCAAAATATGACATGGCTGCCAACATTAAAAGGAAGGGAGGTTAGTGGCTTTGGAAGACACATTGAAAGGAATAGTGAGAATCTCCTGTGGTTTTCGGAAATATAACCCAGACATTTTCCTTATTTAAGATGAAATGAATCTGCTTCCATATTAATAGTATTTTGCTTATACGGGATGGGCATCGTCTATAATATGCATGTCTGAGGTGCGGATTAAAATACCTCGCCCCGAGCCAAGCCCTGAGCTCAGCTTCCAGAGCCGGTCAGTCACAGATCTTTGATCACCAGGAGGGAGTTCAGTCTGCTTCGATCTGATTGGACGCTTGATTTTTATCAGATCCATAGAAATCCATAGAAAGTGTATCACATGCAGACACACAACGCATGCCATGCCTGTTAATGTGACGACTTCTAGGCATGTCTGGGGCTTTTTTGTTTAGTTTTTTTTTTGTCTGGGCGTGAAATCCACTCATCCGAGCACGGGAGCAGAGATAGGCCCTGCTTTCATCCTCCTGGTAGTCCGGGCATTGAGAGGGTCATGTTGCAAGCACATTGCCACCACCTTCAGAGAAGGATGGATGTGCCTCTAAAAGACTGAGCTCACTGAGGCTGTGTACATGTTGGACTGCTATGTGACTGGAAACATGTGAATTTTGGATCTCATGTATTTGGAAAACTAAATTTCCACTTATATGAGACTACAGTTTTTGCTGAAGAACCTTGGGTTAGTGGAGATCGAAACTGTAGTGAGATCTCGTGCTTACAATTACATTTTTTATGCTTTTAAAATACACGCTTTTTATTTTTAAAAGCTGTAAATTGAGCTACTTCAATATTAATTCAACAGTAGTATAAACTCCTCACTGGATATATTATTCAATGAGGAGAAGGATTATTTACCTGAATCTTTGAAAAAGCCTCCATTTTATCCTCCAGGACATTCAAAACAATAAAACAGACGACTTCTTCAACAAAACCACCACAAACGCCTGGATACCATTAAACAGTTTCACTGTGATTTTAATCAGCAAAAGGTTCCCCTGAAAAGGCAGGTAAAAATAACGAGCAATGGACGAAACCTGGGAGCCCTCATTAGAGCGCACATGGTATTCTGTGCGTGGCCAGCACAGGAAAACCATCCCAACACATTTCCTATTATAACTCCTCTCAGTCTGACCTTGTTCTCTCATTTGGATGCTAATATATGCTCTCCTTACGGGACATATGGTTTTGTGGCCGAGAGTGCACCGAGAAAATTATACGTGAGTGTAAAATGTCTAAAAGGCGAGCGTGTTATGGAAAGGAAAAAAAGGGGAAATAAAGTGCCTTTCATCTTGAGTGGCGTGGCCAGGCAACGGCGGGACATGGCGTTTGGCAGCTGCAAGCGACGCTTACGGACAAAAGGGGGCAACTTGCGGGGCACAGGCTCGAGACGGAGAATGGAAGCTGCCAGAAAAAATGTGGCATGCAAGAACAGCTCTGGTGCCACACAAGGCCACAAGCAGCTCAAACCCTTTTTGGTTTTTAGCAGATTTATGGCTACAGGTATAGGATATAAAGATATGTTTACACAGCCTGACAGTATGGAACACAGTTGCCCACAGTGTCACTGGATGGTGTATTTTGGCAGGAGTTCTCCTGTTTTATCAGGCAAAAGTGACACATCCTTTAGTTCAGATCTCTGCAGCCTGCCTGGCTGTGCCAGCTGGTTAAGTGATGCAGCTAATGGCTGCACAGCTAAACTGCTCGACCACAAAGTGAAAAGACGCAATATCTGTCTGCATGCGCATCAAGAGAACTACTTCTCCCTCTGTAGAGGATGTTGCAGTGATGGGACAGTGCTACTTTATGATTTCTTCATATATGTTTGTTCACATTTCAATGCAGAATTTCACCCTAAACATTTTGTTTTTGGAAATAATACACTAATTAGAACACACTAACGTAATGAGTGCGTACGTTTGAGTGCTATGGGGAAATACTGACAAACAGTATCCGATGATATGGGGTGCTTATCTTCAAATCCAAATGACTGGGTAAAATATAATTATAATTAAGTATAATTATTTATTTTCACAATATAGATTTGGGATAAAGGATAATGTGTTGTTTTTTTATCTGATGGTTGCCAGTGGCACCATTTAAGAACGCCCTGTTCCCTGTGTCTCCAGGAGAGCAAAGGGAGTGCAAAGGAATGAGCAGAGACGAGTCCTGACTGAGAAAGGGCTACATGTGAGTAAGGCCACACCTCTTGGGCTTATCTCTGTAATGCCACCTTAACTACCCACAGTCTGAGTGAGGTCATCACTCAGGCGCTGAGAGGTCAACTGCACGCACGCAACTCATTCACAAAAGACTTTTTTTTTTCTTTGTTCCTTTCGCAGATCTTCACTGTGAATCCAACCCTTTCATTTTCTGTGACGGTATCTGAACGATGCTTCCAAGAAAGATGGAGATCTAAGCATGAAAACAGGAAAAAATACCTGTCCTTGTGTGGTCCTGCTATTGCCTAGCTAGTTTTAACTTTTCACTGAATTAAATTTTTATTTTTTTGATTGTACTTTATCTTCAGATCTTCAGACTCTGATTCTAATGGGCGTTTTACCTTTTCATCCCCGACTCAGGTTTAACTCCACTCATGTAATGAGTTCACAAACCTACTGGCACCCAACTGGCCACCGCTGGGGGAGGTCCGCAGAAAGTGATGAGCCTAATCTGTTTACCTAACTCAACCCAAAATGTATCCCAGCCAGTTGCTGCTTATCCAATTCAGACCTCTGTCCGTAACTGATAACAGCACATCTGCGCCATGGATACATGCATACAGTCTGCGCGTCAGGCCTCGGACCCTGTAAGAGGGAATTATCCGGTTTTGAATAGGGAAATTTCCCCTGCAAACTGAAGGAGTCATCATAATGCACCCAAAAATGGCAGGCCTTTATCTTAAGGATTAAGACGGATTAAGCCGTCAGCAATTTATGGGTACACAGGGTGAGATAGTATCTCTGGGCACTCCCAGAAGGGTTCAGTCAGCTGGCTACTCGGCAGTGATTGAAGCGCGTTAAAAGCCAAAGTACACTACTCTGCACCTGCATGGGAGGCTCCAACACACAGAGAGATTCTCACGGTGCAGGAGGAACTGCCCTTCCCAGCATCACCCGGTACGGCAACATTCAGGCAGCGGAAGGGGGCGACACCGCAGCCAGATCACAGCAGGGGCGAGAGTACAGACAGAGGGCCGCGCAAAGCCTTGAGAAGACGAGCATTCAGCACATTTCGGGATGACGACACCGCAAATCCGCCGCCTATTCAGAGGCAGACGGGGTGTAGAGTTCCTAGATAAGCAAGGCCCAGACGGTTCCTCTGACTTGCAGAGAATCTTAAAACAAACACCCTCAAAAACAAGATCTCAGTAAACACCAGCTTCCTCGCCTTGAGTCACAGCTGAAACTGGCACTTTCTAAACATTCATCATTTCCCCCACCCTTCTTCTTCCTGTGGTTATAGGAAGGTCACCAGTTTCACCTGCTCAAATATCTCTAATGAATGAATGAACAAATGTATGAGTAGCACGGGTACAAGACCCCTACTGCAATTTTCCTGCCAAATGTTAAAATAAATAGTCATACTACAGGCGGAACTAGATCTAACCACCTTGCGGCTTCCCTTCCCTGTTTTCAATAAGAAACTACTGAGTTGATAGCAGCATGTATTAAAGAAATGTGGAAATGTTACTTTTCCATAAATGTTTGGGCCAACAGCTATGAATGAGGATTGAATAACCCCCCACAAAAGATAGAAGACATTTAGTGCTATAGTTTTAACATTTTTAACCAAATCCTTGATACAAGAGGGGTGTGATTCCCATTCTCTTCCTTAGGGTTACTGCCAACATGAGTCCAAGTATACCAACATCCAGAGCAACTCACCTTGTCCCATGTACGCCCCAGTGAGGGCCTCCTTGGCTGTCCCGAAGCCCAGCTCCCTGCACACAACGCTGGCGGAGACACGGTCCCAGAGGTGGTCGCACACGGTGCCCCACTTCCCCTCACGCAGCACCTCCACGCGCCCCTCACCGAGCCGTGGCCCTGCCTTCAGTCGCACCGCTGGCTGAGAGAGGAACAGAGCACATGGCTCACGCCTGTTATCAAGATAATAGCCATGTGCATGCTCACGCATTCACACTGTTATGGTCATGTCAGGCGGTACATTACAGATTATATCAGGCTGTCAATTGGCATTCAGCAATTCCAAACCATTGAAAAATCTATTGATAGTATTAAGACATTGGTAATAGTGGAGATATATCTGAGGGCTTGTGGAGGTATTCACCACACCTAACTGATGCAGTTTGAGACTGTGCTGATAGCAAATGGAAAGGAAGAAACCCAAAGAACAGGGTTTGAAATGAGGGGGGTCTTGGGGAGGGATAGAGGACCCCGTCCATAAGACACATTAGACTCCCAATAAGACGCAAAGATGACATTTTTGGGGTTGCCCTTCCACTGTATGTTGCTAAGGTTGAATACCCTGTCAATGACAATTTTGAACCCTGGTGAAGATAATTCACTCCAAACTTGTGTCCTCAAAGTTGCCCAGTTAGTTATGTTCTGTCACTAGCTGTGTTACAGTGGCAGACACCAATTCATTGAAAGGGTATAGCAGGGTGAACCCTCACCACTTTGGGGTGTGGGGCCTGGGGTCGGCCTGAGGAGATGCGGGCAAACTGGGGCCCCGGGATGCAGCGGGCCACGGCGTGCCGGCCGTTCCTGCAGGGGGTGGAGCTGCGGGGTATGGAGAGCTGGGCGTGGCACTGGGACAGGCTGGCCTCCGTGCCCAGGCAATGCACCTTCTCTACCCAGAATCCCTTCTTCCCGGCCATGATGCTCAACCTACAGGAGAGAGGAAACCCTGGATCAGAATAACTCAATGGCTAACAAACACCCCTATATTAGCCAACACACGTGCAGCTATCATCAGTAAGAAATGCACCTCTCCATTAATCAAAATTAGCTTTCCTGTAGCATGCTGTGTGATGTGCTGTATGGAAGGTAACCACTGCCTGGTGCACAAGAGGGTGGACAGACTCAGATGAGCCCATGTGTGGGTAATAACTAGTGAAGCTGGAGTACATTTAGAATTGATAAACCGAAAAAAGAGGGGGAAACCCAGACCAAAAATAAAGGTATCATAGTGATGCTTCAACAGCAGTACACCAGAGGACAGAAAACAGCTTCTCTGGCCACTTCATAATCCTACCCACTATTCACTTACTGTAGGTTGTATGGAAAGTATTTCAATTTTAATGTGTAATTTAAATATCATGCAAGTACAGTTTAGCATTTTATTTTTTTAGATAAGATAGTCTTGAGAGGAAAACACCTAACAATACTCAAACCTACCTGGTGGATGGGTCTTTAATCTTCAAGTCCCATACTTTTCTGTAAAAGACAATTTGGGGTTAGCAGGTGAAAGTTAAGCACACTTTTGCTTCCTCAGCTCCCAAATTGTATGATATATTTGCACATCGTCATTCAAAAAGAAGACTTTTGTTCCAAGGGCACTGCTTTAGCGTTAATGACTGTGGTGTTTGTATGTTACCTTGCAATTTACTATGCGTCTCAACCTGCCACTAAAACAGCGGCAAACCAGTATTCTAGATGTTGAAATGGGCCTGAATTCAGTCAACATTTGTCCTTACGTTTCACTTACAAATACATGTTCTTTTCTCCTCCACACAAAACACAGTTCCGCAAGTTGATTTGGGTGATTGCTGAGCTCAGCAAAGTGTTTATTTGTATTTCAGAGTTGAGAACAAATGTGGGTTTAATCCAGGCCATATTGTGCTGTGGAGGAACAGCCATTCTGACAGCAATTATCTCACTTTCAAGACAAAACAAGTACATGGAAGGCATGTGGATCTGCGGTAAGCAGGCAGTTACACTGAGATTCCACTGCTGCCACTGTCTCGCCAAGACAGCTCACCTCACATTCGTCCCCCTCAGATATCTCTGCCTTCTGTAAAGTATCTACCCTCTGACAAAAGGTTCGGAATCACAAGAAAGCCAAATCTGGAATGTACACTGAGTATTTACAAATACTAAATATAAGTAAGAAAGTTTCTAATGTTTTCAGAAGAAATGAGGGAAGACATGAGCAAAAACTAGCAAGATGTACCATCAAATCCATTCTGTTTTTGCACAAATAGCTTCAACAGGGCAGAAACGGGCACCATTTCTGTACACCATCTCCCATAATCATGGAGATGTATAAAACTGTGATGTTCAAGAACAGGGATGGGCCCTGCTTTTGGGAAATTAGACTTAAAAACTAAATACATAAACACACATGGTTTTGGCAGGAATTCCCATTGAACCGCTCTGATGCGAATGCAGTGAGAAAGCCTCCAGTTTCTAGAAACGGCTTAGAAAAATGTTGATTCACAAAACAGTTGTTTCCCTTGGGAGCACAACCCTGGCATCTCAGTAACCCAGCTAGGGAGGAAGAGTTACTGGCAGGCAGGCTCCGGCTGCCTGCAAGGGCACGGCCCACCAGGGACTTATCCAACAGAAAAGGGAACAGACCCACATCAAAGCCCAGCTACAGTAGAGCACGAATAATGCTCTCCGACAATGCGTCAGTCAGGCCCGGCGAGTGAAACACCTTGTGCCAAGTTACGCACTCAGACTCCTCGCATGCCTGAAGCGCAGGAACAAACAAGTGGCTGTACGTTTCCAATAAAGGACACAGAACTGGCTATGTTCCTTGGCTGGAAAAGCAAGCCTCATTGGCTCTGAGCTGGACGGCCTTATCTTTGCTTTGAGTTTCCTGAAAATGGGAGTGAGAACACGCCATAAAAAAGTTTATTTTGCAGGCCTGCAGTTGACTCAGTAAGCGGCCAAGTTGTTTTCTTTTGTGATTCATGCTCAGGTGGGTGTGTACCATAACAGAGTGGCTTCTAAACATACCGCTCCAAACCAAAGAGGTTTTCTTGCTTCACAGAATCAATCTGCAATTGCACAACATCTATAAAATGTAGGCAGCTACCAAAATTAAGGTTTTAAAACATCTGACGAAATGCTTAAAGATTTTGATTTAGGTATCTTGCGATTTGCCCTGTCCCTTTCTCCTACCAGAAAATACATTCTATTCTTTTCAAGGAAAAGCTGATGACAGACATTGTCTTTCTATGTATACTCAACACAGTCTCACAGATTCCATATGGTTTAGTGGAGCTTTTGTTCTTCCCATTCACATTTGGTGACAGCGTGGTAAGATGCACATTTTTCATTGCTGTGTTTGAGTGCATGTTGTGGTCTCAAATGTCCAGGGTGTTGTTTTCTCCAGGGGAACCAGGGGAAGCAGCAGAAAAGGAGGAGCAGGAACAGAGAAGGTCTTAGGCAGTGTGGTTGATGGAGATGGGAGAGGAGCTGAAGTTGTGATGTTATTTATGCGCAGAAAATTACTTTTGATCTGAACGTCATGTGGTTGTACACTAACAAGCTGCTGCGCAGGCCAGACACAAAAGAATGCCAGATCACAGGGGTTTAAAAAAAATCAGATCAGACATAAATAATGCTGCTTTTTTCTGCCACATGCAACGTTGCATAAGAACACAATATCTCATATAGGCTACTTCACAGCACAATGGAATAAACTGCAAGTATACTGTAAAAAGTCTGAAAAAAGAATCTGTTTGCAATACATGAAAAAATTAAGGTAAGAGTTTGCATGGATATTTATGAGTTGTATTAAATTGCTTTACTTCTAACTAAAGAAGTAAAGAAAGTCAATTTGATTAAGGGAAAAAATGTTTTGTCTGGAGAAGACAGATGTTATGGCTACTTCAGCATTGTTTCTGTTCACGGGTTACTACACACTGCAACTTTACCTAAATGAGATGCAAATGTGTGGAAACACAGTCAACAAGACCGCAAAGACCTTGTTTCCTGTCTGTAGTATATGCTCAACAAGAGGCAGGAAAGTGCTCAAAATGTACATACTGAAATCATACCATGGTGTTTGCCTAAGCTTAAACATGGAGGGCTGACTGACAGTAATATGAATAGGGAAGGTTATTTGCGAACCCAGTGTTCATCACCCCAGTTTAGAACGTAGAAGCGCTGCAGCATGGCGTGTTTTTTAATTTGTTCCGACTGTCCCACCTGCCTGTGTAATTAGTCGTCCTGTCCCACCCCTAGTTTACAAAACCCCAGGAAAGCTAAATGACAGAGTAAGCCTGCCTGTTTGGAGAAAACAACTACACTGCTGTTTTTGGCTCTCAGTTCCTGCTCTCTGCCTCCCCCGTTCTGTCAGTCCTTGTGTCTGTACCAGCTTTCTCTGATTGGAGGAAGCTTGACCTGAAGCTGTAGGAGATAATTTCAGGCACAGTTGAGAGTGTGAGAGTGAAGCAATTAAGATGGGAGCCCTAGCCCAGCTGTAAACATTCGAGGAAAGTCCTCCAGAGCCTCATATACTTCACCAGCTCCACTAACTCCTCTGTAGCACACTCCTCAGCAGATGCAGAAAGTAATAGAGTTTGACTGACCAAGGGCTGAAAACAGTAGCAGGGTATGGAGCTAGACAGTGAGGCTTTACCACATGTGAGCCTTAAATGCGTGTTCACACTAACCATCCCTCCAGATGTCAGCTTTACTAGCTACCCGTGGGCCATGACCAGACCGTAGATCCTCGCATGTCCCCCACGAAGAATCCTCTTCCCACAAGGTATCCGGTAGTTCATGATTTTTGGCTGGGTGCCACTTCCATTATACAATTTGTTGATTGTGGTCTTAAGTTCCCAAGGGTGACTCTTGTGTGACCTGGCGCTGCCTGGGGTAAGGTTAAATTATCCGGGGGTTGCTGCTCCTTAACCCTTTAATTAGCCGGGAGCCAGGGGGACCAAGAGTATCCCACCGCTGCCACCACAAGTCTCCTGGGTGATATCCGGATTCTCGGGGCAGTGAAGCTATACTGGCCACACATGCCATTGGGAGCACAAGTACTGTACGTGGAGCCCTGACTGGCTGCACGCATCAATAACTAACACACGATTATGTGGTGGGGGGGTTCACACTTTCAAGGGGAAAAATTAAGATTCCTGGAGGGACGAAATTACTGCTAACTAGCATACCTTCAATCTAAAATTAAAGTGTTTACGAAAAGAGGCTGTGCTTTATAAACTCCAAAACAAATAAATTAGAGATGAGATAACTGAGGAATGCCTACTTCCAGAATATGAAAAAGGACCAGTTACGAAAAATGTCACCTACATTGGCAAATTATGTCTCGGCCCCCAAAAACACCCATGAATTAACCAACGGGCTAATTAAGCTAGAAAACATGGCCATAATCCCCAAATCTCTCTCTTCACTGAGCAGTGCAGACAGGATCTCCTGCTGACACAGCGCACCAAAGCAAGGCGCAGCTATAATTGAGCTTCTTTTTTTTTTTTTTTTGCACGCACTAAAAAAAACCCTAGAAAGCCTCAGCCCTCCCCAACATATAATTACAGCATCTTCAGCAGTGCATCCAAGATACACAGTGCCGAGGCAGCCGTAGATGTGACACACACAGAGTGTGCGGGGACCCCGTGGTAGGAAGGGCTGGTGGGCCAGGTCAGGACCTCCTCTTTTAAGCTAAGACCCGGATATATGTAGATAGATAAACAGATGGACAGATGTCCAGCAAGTAAATACCACACGATGCTACCGGCAGCAACCTCAATGTGGTTCTTCTTCTTAGTTTGGTTTATCCCACCAGGGAAGAAGATGCCTACATGAATCACAACCCATTGGTAATTAGAGACTTCAACCTACTCTGATGACAATATGCCATTTGGTTATTCAGAACAATGCCTGTCTATCTGTTCTGCATCAAACTGAATGGTCTCTCCTGTTTTCCTAGGTCATGGTGGCGGCTTGTGCTTTCCTATGTCATGTTGGTGGCTAAAGCCTCTCTCCAAAGCTCCCACAAAGCCCCACTTTACCTCAACTGTAAAAGTAAACATAACAGAATCGCAGTAACTGTGACTGTGTAAAAATCCATGTCTTTAAAGCTACACCAACCATAGACCTCCCTGTCGCGCCATCTGTCCTTTGGTTGGTTAGTTTCTAAAACTGTGAAAGCTGAAGGAGCTCAGCTGGAACTGTGTGGTTTACGCCAAAGAATCGCCAAACTGCTGGTTGCAGCTATGGGAGCTACACCATCTGAAACACTGAGGAAGGAGGCAGAATAAGCTAAGCGTAGACAGCCAATCAATTCTCCACAATGGCAAGAGGAGGAGATAAGCCTGTGCTGAATGATACTCCATCATCCACATGTAATTCTGTCAACTTCTGCCACAGCATAGATTCCATATGTTAATTACAGACTGAAGCTGTCCACACAGAGATAGAAGGATTCATAAATGTTCATATATAGAACAAGGGGGGGAATTCTGCTTCCAATATGGCACAGAGCAGCCAAAATGAGAGCATGGAAAATCTTAAGCAGTTAAGAGGACATGTGACTTGGGTTTTATAAATGGTCATAGAAAAAAAAATTAAGGTTGAGGAGCAGTTCTGGGTCGAAAGCGAGGGTCTGCATGTCTGAGGGAGGTAAAGATGGGTGGCCTTGTGGTGAAGTTCAGGAAAAAAAAAACAACAAATTGCCTTTGACCTACAGCACGTTCCATGGTGAATAAATGTTGAACCGCACTCGGTTGAGGCAAACGCGAGCAGGCACTGGTGGTGGAATGAGCTCAGGGGAGGGGCTGCCACACATACTTACCACCAATGTAAACGGAGTTAATTGTATGAAATTAGTAGACAAGAACCTGGCTTTGGAGGACTGACATTAGAACACAAGTAATGCTACTCCCAAAAAACGTCATTTCAAATTAATAACACAGCTCGAGTATGTTAATAAGTGTTTAAAAGGCTGTGACAAGCGCTAGCTAGCAGCTTTTAGAGCATATTTAGCCATACGGTATCATTTTCTCCTTGCTAACATTAAGATGTTTTTGGAGGGAACACCGGTAATAGCACTCCTGCTGACTGACAATTCCAGATTAGTCATCCAACTGAGGGGAATTGCATTTAAACCCAACGCAGACAGTAACAGTTCACTTTCACACTAGGCAATTTATTCATTCAGCACAAGGCAATTTAAGAATTTGCATCTAATCCAAATTCTCTAATTTGTACTGTTTTGGGTGTGTTTGAATGGGGGTGGTAGGAGGTAAGGCATATGGAGAAAGATGTGTTCTCTCTGTAGGTGATGGGTGTTTTCACTTACCGAATTATGAAGGATTTGGTACACTTCACAAAAAGTGTGAGGGGCAGTGATCCAAAAGATCTTGTTCCCTCAGGATGCATGCCCAATTTCACAAACCAAACCAAGTGCCTCCTCACGTTTAGACAAATGCTAACATGCACCTATCAGACAGCTGTTGGGGCATGCTGGAAAAGTCTGAAATGAGTGCCAGAAGCGCTGAGACGATGGAGGTTTTGGGCATTACAGTGATGCTCCTTTTACACTTCAAGAAACAGCACTGTTTGTTAGTCCATGTGACACACAGAGAAGAATGCACACCAAATCTAGAATGTGCCCCCATTCGCCCCCCTCCCCACCCCCCACCAAAAAACAAACGGACACCCAGTTATTTCCTTTTATTCCCACGGTGGAGGAAGATGGGTGGGATCATAGCACTCCTTAGCAGCTTGTTTCAAAGAAACCAAGTCTCAGATGCTAAAACCCACAATGGTCAGAGAGATGACAGCTGCCCGTAACCAAGGAAACGCTGAAGGTTAAATAAAAGTAAGGGATGCGCCCCATCTTTGGTGTTTCGCTCAGCTGTGAGAAAAAGGGGCCTCTTAAAAGGGAGAGCATTAGACGTCTTCCCCAGCATGCCCTTCTCACCGCATCTCTTGACTCCTACTCATTAAGAGCAGACGACCTCTCTGTCTGCCAGTCTTCACACATTTGAGTAATGTCTCTCAAGCACTGTCTCTCAAAACCCTGATCTACAACAAACACACATACACACACATGCTCACACACATATCAATGACACATGCCTCATCCCTTCTGCCTGAACACATGGCCTTAGTTCTCTTCAAAAGTTACAAATTGCAAACAGCATGTAAGAAAGGGGGCTCAAGCATTGATTGGGCCCCATCTGACTCTGTGAAATACCCAGAACATATACAGTGTATGGGATTGTAAGTTAAAACGTTCACCCACTGTGCTCAGTGAACAAAAATGGAGGACAATGCTTGAGAATGGACAATGTACAGAACAATGATGCTAACAGCAGGAAATAGCTACGGGGAGATCCTGCAGCACACTGCATACAGCAACATTAAAGGACTAAAGCGGCATCAAAAAGTTTGAAGCGGGGCCAAAACAAGGAACAATGTCAATGAAGTCAATAGCTTTCAGTCCTTATTTCCCTCTGCTCCTTCAAACCACCACTGTTTCTGACTTCGATAATTGATGAGCTACTGAAATAACTATCAGCAGGGATATTAGGGCTTGTCAAAGGAATCTTAAAACCAAAGTCTTACTGTTTGTCTTTTTTAAAGAAAGAAACCAAATAGGGAAATGGAGATAGTATCAGAGAGTGAAGGGAAATCTCTTCATCATTGCTTAGAGGCTGAGGTCTGTTAGAACTGCCTGTGAAGTGAAGATAAGGCAAAAAGCAGTTTCACAGCCAACAGAAAAGGTGACTCAAAGGACCCTTAATAGAGCTGCCTCTGCTGTCCTCTCTCTGTTAGCAAAATATTTGTAGCTCTGCTATTTCTTAGCATTCAATCAGCAACCTGTGTCAAAAAGCTAATGTCAGACCGTGCACATGGCTTTCCCTATTCTGAAAAACTCATATATTTTGGAAGTACAGATGTATAACTGTTTTTGTTTGGGCCAGTTGTGGACAGGATTTCTTCCAAGATGTTGTGCAAAACTATTTTGTGTACTCAGCAAATATTCACATTCTGATGTCCCTTAAAAGAACTACAACTCAACTTGAGTGAAACTGAGTGAAAACAAATGGCAATAATTATGGTGAAACATTAGTATATTAGGATCTATGATCGACCTTCCTGGTGGGAGCATAGAAAATCTTAGTTTGAGATCTCCTAATGGATGCCCTCAAGGGACCGTCTCTTAAGAATTGAAATGGTTAGCGTGGCGGGAGGAACGTACTTGTACATTTTGGCGTTGTGCTGCACCGCTGATGGAAATCCCAGCATGCCACAGACCACCTTGCTGCTGTTCAGGTTCCAGCCCAGGTCGCACACCTGGCGCCATCTCCCAGCATGCTTCACTTCCACCACACCTTCCGCAACGAGGGCGCGGTTCTTGGTGGAGCTCAGGATGGGCCGCAGTCTTACTTCCTCTATCCTTACCTTGCTAGGACTCTGCAGCAGAACAGATGAATAGATACCAACTGTCACCACCAGTGGGCGCACTGGGGGAATTATTGCTAGCTTGAAATGGAAATGGCATTGTGATATTGTGACATTCCTCAGACTGGTTATCGTCATAGCTTTCGTATAAAAAAAATAAAAAGACTTTTGAATTTGTGTTTTGCTATAAGGAGGGCAAGCTTGCAATCTTTTTTTCCCAAAGAAAAATCAAATGGCATACAAACTACAACACAATGGAGAAATTGATGGACCAGCAATAAACTCATTTTAGATAATTGGCCGTTGTCACATAATTTATAAAAGTTAAACCCAATGATATTCCAGAAACAAGTCATTTTAGCATTGATTTATATCAATTGTATATGAAAGGTCAATTAACTCCCTTGGAAATTTTTGCTTTTTCCTTATTTAATACTGAGTTTACAAATGTTTTTATCCAAATGCAGACGGCAAGTTTCAACATCAGTTCAGAGTAGGCATTGCGCCAAACCATGTGTCATTCGATCATGTGGATGGAGTAATAGCGGACACTATTAACTTATTTAGCACCTCTGTACAATATAAATATCCGGGGATCTGCTCAGTGTTCACCCTAAACAGATGAGCATTAAGCAAGCAAACCAGAAAAGGGCCCAAATGTGACACTGTGACCAAGGAGAGAGAGAGAGGATCTCTGGGAATACAACACTTTCAGGTGACAGAGGCTGGAAAGAACAACTGACAGGCAGGACTCCACCCCCTAACCCCCCATGGGCCTAAACTACATGAGCCCTCAGTTTTGCAGTGAGCCCAATGCATCCCACTGAGCTGTGCTTTGGTTTTGGCCAAGACCAGGAGTCAAGCTCTGACCCGTCTCCTCCTCATACACAAGTGTCCTTTCTTCCCAGGCAGGCCAGTGGGGTCATTCAGCGGGGCATTTTTTGGCATCCTGTATCCATCCAGGTGTATTCTGGGGGAGAGTTATGTTTAGGTATCTGATCTCCGCCCAGGTGCATTCCTGGAGCAGTGACCAAAAAAAATAGCCTGTGCCACACTGCCCCTCAGCCAGCCACAAGCCCTTCCGGAAAGAACCGGCCTCCTCATCGCACATCCCAACTGGTGAGAAACACTACGCTAATGGTACAATTTAGGGGGTTTACAAAACAGAGTGCCTCTGTGATCTGATTTCTTACACACAACCAATGAATTATGTTGACTTTCTTCTCCCAGACCTTAACTTGAAGCAGTGGGTTCGGGAAATAATCAAGGTATCTTTTCCAATGATAAACTGACATTTTAAAGCATTTATACCAAGTGTTTATTTTAGGATTGTTACTTGATAGTCATGAGAGGCACAATGTGTATCTTGGCATTATGACCTTTAAAATCAGTCAATATAAGCCAAATAAATGGAAAAATACAGAGAAATGCAGAGAGACTGAAAGATAGGCATAAACTGATTGATCTCAGACAGACAGACAGAGACACAATATTGATAGTTAAACTGACAGCTATCTCGCTAACTTGCCAACTACCCAGCAAACTAGATAAATAGATTGATAGATAGGACCTGGAGATGCATTGTTTTACAGCTTCCTGTAATAAAATGTATGTGTCCAATAGTCCAAAATCAAACAGAATTCTCCGTCACGCAGCAGCCCAATTCATAGCTGTGAATGTAACTGACGATCATGAGATGTGGGGCTCAGCCAGAGGGGGTGGGGTTCCTTCAGCGCCTCACCTGACTGGCCTGAAGGCCACTGGAGAGCTGCTGTCTGACTGGCGGGCCCTGACGGAAGAAATCGGTCCCTTGCCTCGCGCTGTTCCCATTCCGCGCAAAGTTATCCACCCACTGTCGCGTGGCGGTTATGTTCCTCCGCAGGGCGATTGGGTGACCGCGATGGTAGCCCGGCCGAGACTGCGGGCCCTGGTGGTAGTGATGGTCCAGCCTCCGCTCGTCACCGCACACCACGCCCAGGTCCTCCGTGTGCCTGCAGTCGTGGACGCCCCAGCCGTTGTGCTTGCACTCCGTGATCGAGCCCTCCAGGCCATTACAACGCACATTGTCCATCCAGATGGGGCCTAGGTGGGGGGCGGGAAATGGCTAGTATTACCCTCATATCTATTTCAATGGTCAGGCTGATTTTTAGACATTTAAAAAAAAGCTGTTATTACAGCAAAGGCAAATTCACTACCATTTCTACCATTCAACCTCTTTGCCCTGAAGTGCCATACAGGAGTAATGTAAGGTTAAAGACCAGCACGGAAATTTTAAAGCATGTTGCCATGAAACTCTAAATGCAGCATGGAAAATCAAGTCTCTAAACAATTGTAAACGGCACAGAGCTATAATGAGATTCCAAAAGTGCTTTCATTAAGGCGGCCGACTTGGTGATGTATTTGATTCTGAGCTTTAGTGGGACGTTTGTTTTAGTCTAATGACAGTGTTCCTTTTGCCAGGACTGTGCTACACTTGCTTTGGTTTACAGGACACTTTATTGCTCCACTAAATCTAAATTAAAGGGCAGGGCACGGGAAGGAAAAGCAGTGAGAGCAGGAGAGTGCTATGGATTTTGCGAAATATTTCTGATTCACATTAAACAAACCTACAGCAAGTATAAATCATTCTGTCCATAAAAGTAAAATACTGGGTGAGTAAACGGCCGATTTTGAAAAGTTATTTCAGTGCAAAGGATGTATACTTTTAACCGTCTTACTGAATGACTTCAAGGCTGCTAGCAGGGTCCTGGAGAGCCACCTACGTTAGCTTTAGCAAGGGCACGTGCTTGAGCGATGCCAAAAAAGCCGTTACACATGAATCACTAACTTGGCAGGAGCATACCCCAGCGTTCGCAACACTTACCTGCTGTAAAATTCATTTTTAAATAGGCTCACTGTCTCTATATTTTAAGATACAATCATGTTAGTGCTTTTTTAAAAAAAAAAAAAACTTACCGTCTCCTTCGCCATACTTGGCACTGTGTGCCCAGGTAATTCCGGTTTGGAAGCCCAGTTCGCGACACACAACGTTGGCTAACTTTATGTCAACCTCATCGTCACAGACGGTACCCCAGGTATTGTTGTGGAAGACCTCAACACGTCCCTCATTTTGTGTTCGCCCGATACCGGCGAGGCGCACTTTAACGGCTGGTGCTCGGGCAGTGCGGCGACCAGAAGACCCCGGGCTCCCGTGCGCGGTAAGAAAAATGAGGGGGCTGACACACAGAAAGAAGGCCAACATCGTTCCTATGCACAGTGGGAATTCTGAAAGTTAAAAGAAAAAAAAATTAGATAAGGTAATATTGTTATCCTCTTATAATTAGTATATCATGGCTGTACACCTAAAGCTCTTAAATATTGTAAATACCTTATTTCTTATTTGGTAAATGGTCTGGCTAATGGATAATTACCTTGTTAAAATTGCTTTAGTTATTGATGCATTACAATTTGATATGAGTTAAACATGTCATGGATCTAATACACCAATGGTTCCCTTGACAAAACAGCTGCCATGTCCATTTGGTAGACATATGCGTAGATGCTGACATTATTTATGAAGGAAACCACTTCAATTAATCTATGTAAGAGTAAAGCCAGTGACTTTCCCATTGAAGACCAATACTGACACCCACTGGAGAGAGATTTTATTAGTTTTGATATTCCAAAAAGGAGTCAAGAGAAATGAGAATATTTTGGGCAGAGAAAAAAAGTATTATATTTTCCTTACTAATATGCAGACCCTAATTTAAAAGTTACACTTTGCAGTTTTGTATTGGCAAGGGTTTACTGAAACATAGCAACAGCCAAACCATAATTAGGATTAATTCATTAATTTTTTTAATTATAAAATTTTACTCATTATTATTCAGAATGAAAGTGGGTGAAGGTTTACTGAAAATAATGTTTTTATTAATATTACTGGAGGGTATGAACTAATTCTTGGGATTTTGAATGGCATACCAAAATGTTTATAGACAGTGTTTCTGGAAACAAAGTTATTTGTCAAGTAATATACTTCATTTCAATACTTATTATGACATATTATTGTGTATATGATGAGAAATTTGATATATTGAAACTTATTATCTTTGTTTAATAAATCACATGTCAATTGGAAAAGTGATGTAAGATACATACAAATAAACAATTCTTAAACAAACAATGTTCAAACCACCATGAAAACCCTGCTCTAAATCAGTAAGACTGTCCCAATACAAGTTCACTGAGGCGCCCGTGAAGGCCAAAGAAAAAATCCCAGGCAGTCACTACCCCCACACCCCAAAGAATAAAAACATAAAATAAAAAAATATATATTTATAAAAAATCCAAGGAGAAATGCAGAAACTGCCAATTGTCTTTTAAAAGTACATGCAATTTAACATGACTGTCTCCCAGATTACTTAGAAGATGTAAAGTCCTTACCGTGGAATCATTCCATTACAAATAAAAGTGTACTTGTCAGCTGCATAGCGTAACATTGCTCAAATAGCATGAGCATGCAAAGAAGCAAAGCCACAAAAGTGTAAAATAATTATACACATTCCAAAGGTAGACATATAATCAGTCAAATGAATAATTTAGTTCACCTCTCCTCATTCCATTCAAATCTCCCACAAATTATTCTCAAGTGCATTAAAATATGGGCCAGAGGCAAGACCAAGGCAGACTTATAATGTGAGGAGAAGCCAAAGGCTAAAAGCAAAGAAACAGAATCAAGCTGCCAAGACCATAAATGATTGCTCAAATACTACTCTTCTCCTGCATGTGAAAACGACCCAAAAGCTGTATTTGAATGTCAATGGCAGATCACATTTCATATGAAAGAAGTAAAACACGTCATTTAAAACAACCTGCAACACATTCAATATATCAGTTGAGTGGATGTATTGGAAGGTGCGCTGGATATCCACTGATTGAACCAGGCATGTGTTGGAGCATGAATGAGCAAAGAGCCAGTTCACTCACCTGGCACCCAGTTGTGCTAAGAGCCACTTGCGCTGTTGGCTGGGGGAGAGAGAGAGTGAGTGAGAGAAGGAGTGTGCTGGTGAGATGAAGTCTTTTGGTCTGTCCTTTTCCTTTCCCTCCCTCTCCTCCCTCCCTTTCTCCCTCCTTCTATCACTTTCTCCATCCCTCCCACATTGCACCCCTCTCTCTTTATCTTTAAACATTTTAAATACACTGTTTTTTTTTTGTAAAAGAGGAAGTATTGGCCTTCTGTGCCAGTAGGTAGCAAAACTTAATATAATGTTTTGAGAACATTTTTTATATTATATTTTAAATATATTTTTAAATATTATAAAAGTGCTTATCACTGAAAACTAATTGCAATAAGCATATACAAATGCACAGCTCCAACCCCCATCCCCCTTTGAAGAAGTAATGAAAAAAAAGCTGTCAGATCTCCTACCTGAACCTTTGAATTAAACAAAACTGATCTTAATGTGGACTGGAGTGGATAAAACTCTTTCACATCCATCCCCGAGGATATAGAGAATCATATTCAAATAGCAGAAGTTGATTTGCTGGTTCAAATTTATTCTTGAACTTTATGGATGTTTTGTAGAAAGCCTTACGGTCATATTAAATGCATCACCTTCTGTTGCTCCCCAACAATTTGAGGAAAAATAAAATGTAAACACATTCCAAAAAACACATCTCCTTAAGCACACAAATTTGCATTCAAATGGGTCATTTTCTATTGTGCGTAAGCCTGTGGCAGTAACCGCCATGGTTTCGTTTTATAGTGAGGCTCTGTGCACTTTCGTAGAAGCGGTTTTGAGTCGCACTGTCATGGGAGATTTAATGGGAATCCTGGTGTAGATTTATTGGTGATAAAAAAACAATATGTGTCTACACAACCTATCGTAGCTTTTCCGTTACATTTTTCACCCTGTGCAAATAAGGTTGAAAATAATTTAAATGTTTCTGTGAAAAAGTCAAGTCTGTGGACATGAACTCCATGAAAGTGTTTGGTTGGACTCACCACACACCAGTCAAATGTCTCTTACAAAGAGACTTAAAAAATAATGTATTATATGCATATATGTATGTGTATATGTTGTTTCATATATGTGATCAGTCATACAACAATTAAAATTGTATAACTGATCTGATATAGACAAGTGAAATGCTGAAAACTGCACACGCAATGAGACTGCGTGGCACAACCAAACAAGCACTTTCCCTGGGTTTTTGTTTTCCACATAAGGGTCACCCTAGGTGTCTTTTTAAGCCAGCCCTTTAGATCTTGCATCTATTTATGAAGTTCAATTGTCATCACAGACTGGTGACTCCTGTTTACACAAATCCCATCCACCCACTCTTTAGTCTGTCAGCGGCCTTCTGTTCCAGCGACATCCTAAACTCTAGCCCTGATACTTTTTGGTTATTTAACCTCCATCGAGGAGTTGAGCAACGCTAACCCACAGGAAGAACCTGTGTCAAAAATAGCAAAGGCATGTCAAATCCCAAGTCTCCAAAAGCGGCTACAAAACCACACTACCGGATGTCAGGATCCCACAAAACCAAGTTCCCACAATGACTTCTCGGTTGTCTATTGTGAGGACCTTCTCAGAATTTTTGTTCTCTTGTCTTGGACATTACCTGCGTTTGGATTTATTTTGATCGTGTTTGTTGCCTAGGAAACCTTTACCCATCCACCCCTGCATGGTAACCGTTACTTAAGATCTCTGTCTAAAGAGATTGTTAAAAGACTTCACATATATTTACATGTCCATGGAGCACAGATTAGTCACACAGCCCCATGTATTGCGATTCTTTATTTTGTAACACGGGCAGACAATAGATTCCTGTTATTTGTGTTCCTTTTTTGGAGTAGAAGGAGGGTTGGCAGCACCATTCGGAGTCTGGACTGAGCTGACCGCGAGGGGTTTTGAGGGTTCTCATAGGGTCACTGTGGGTTTTTTCTGTTCTGCGAGGCCAGGTAACAGCTCTGCTCAGAATAGCTTCTCGAAAAATACAGCTTATGGCTCACGACAATTAGTCTCACTCTGTTTATCTTTAAGCAGTGTAGGAACAGCAGAGAAAGCCAACTGACCAAAAATTGATTTTATCACCTTTACGGACTGAAGAGTAGCTGTAAGATCAACAGCAGGCTGCTTTGGGTACAGGGGCAAAGACAGAGGTGGAAAGAAGTCATTTTTTATTTTATGTTTTTTTTAAATACATGACCAGGATTTCTGCTTAATTTTAGCGCATTTTTCGTTACGGTCATCCATTTGACTGCCAGGACTTAAGTGACTGAGTGCTTGAGTGGGTGTCCCTCCCTCTTTGGTAAACCAACAACGGAAGACCAGACCCCTATTAGAGGGATCTAATCACAGGAGAAAATCTTGGTGGACAAGTGGGGGGGAAAGGAGTCAAAAATAATCCAGGCCCGACACTGGTGGCACGGGGTAATCCCAAATTTTCCACTGTCATCGGCTTTTAAATCGCCACCACACGATATATACCAGGGCTGAAATCTCTGCAGTCCACTACAAAAAACTTTGACGTAGAACCAGTGGACATAAGAACACATAGTTAGATTTGTGAAGACGTTAGTGAAACTGACAACGGGTAGTGGAGTCATGACAAAGTTCCACTGCACAGATCTAAAAGTGTGTGTTTTTGTAACAGGAAAATTTTTGACAGACATGTCGAGAATGAAATAGATTTTGGCTGTGTGTGTATGTGTGTGTGTGCGCATGTGTGTGCTTTTGTAACAGGAAAATTTGTGTGAGACATGTCGAGAGTGAAATAGTTTTTGGCTGTGTGTGTGTTGGTGTGTTTCGCCCTTTGAGATCCCACAGAGCGTGTTGTGCAGAGTGAGCATGTCTGAGGGGCAGGCCATTCTGAGTGCGGCTGCAGAGCTCGGCTCTCTCCCTCCACCTCTGTAATTACGCACAGGGCCACGGCTCTGCCCTTAGCCACAATTTGCGGTGGCGTGAAATAAATACATGCTTTTCAACAATAAACAACAGCCATTTCAAATTATAGCACCTCCTCAGGCTCTGCCCCCATCCTAAGGCACCTCCCCCCTCCATAGAAGCATTTCATAACATATCTTATTGCCCCCCCACCCACCCCACTCTGCCCCTCCCTGAATGACAACCAAGCAGAAATTTACTTAATAAAGCAGGACGAACCATGATGATAATGAGAGGATAGTTTTTTGGGCGGAAGCCCAGGAGACTAGCTTCGGCTAGACGCTCTCTCATGTTCTGAGACCGTAGCATCTTCACACCACTGGCTTTTCAAGCTATTCCCAACAAGTTGATGCTGGGCAGTGGAGGGGGGGGGTCAGGGTGGGGGTGTCTGACTGGAGTCTCCTTGTCTACCATTGAACTGATAGCGATATATTTCTGACTAGCACACCAAGGCCGCAACCCAAAGGAACCTAGCCATAATGGCCCGGCCAGTCGCAGATCCACGTCTTGCGTTTCACATTCCAAAGTTACATTTTAGGAGGTATTTCCCCATTTTTTCCTAAGCTGAAATGTTGTGCATGGTGGAAGTCTACCCATTGCTTTTTTTACTGATTTGACGTTTGTTTTGGCTTCATATCTCCAACCACCCAAGCCACAAAAAAGCTTAAAGTTACAGTAGAAAACAGGCACTTTTTTCCATATTAGATACTGTATACACAAGCTGAAATCAACTGTAAAGTGTATAATGTGTACACATAACCCCCCCAGGTCTACCAATGACAGTTGCTGGGTGAGGATTAATGGAAGTTATACAAATTTGGGAGAGGAAAAGGGATATGTGCAAAATAATAACAATAGCAATTTCACCCACTACAGTCCACACAGTACTACAGGTTAGAGCTAGCATAAGGGCCCATTAGAAGAGAGGCAAATCTCTCACTGATGACAGGTGCTTGGCACATAATTTTAAGCAGAGATAACCCCAGGACCCCTTATTTGACCTATACCCTGATGAAATAAAGCAAATCCTGTTTATTGGAAATGACTTAGATCATGAATCCGATTATTCCTTTACTCACCACTCTGGAGCCTTGAAAAAATACTACCTGCACTGATCAGTAATGGAGAGTTGACTGAAAATAAAAAGGCCACCACAATATCAGGTGAAAAGATTCAATACATTTAATGCAGAATTATCTCTTTGGCAATACTGTGCAACACGCAGTTAAAAACAAAAACTATGTAGATGATGTTGGAAAGAATTACAGTGCTGCAGTTACATTTTTGGTTTCAGCACTTACAAAATAAATGGCTACAAAAGAGGGTGGTGTTAGTTTATTTGAAAAAACAAAAATCACACAGGTCAAAACTGAGAAACATCAAAAGAGAGTCACTCAAAATAAGTAAGCAAACAAAGAAATCTAGTGTAGATGAGTGGGCTCCAGCTTAGGTGAATACTGTATATTTTTCGTTCCACCTGGAAATGCAGCAGTGCTGATCAACATTCCTGAAACCGAGTACGCACTTCTGGTTTCCAATGCTTTCACACGGACTTCATGGGAACTCAGCTAGGCTACTTCACCGCTCTCCCTGTGTACACTAACTTAACCCATAATTGGCTATGAATAAGCAAATTAACACAGGTCTGGGCAAGGCTTAGACACTGTGGTGAAAGGTACATAACCTCAAGTTTTAAGTCAGGTTTAAACACACTGGGGCATGCACATGTGCTCAGGTCAAGGTCAGAATTACACACTCTGGACCATGCACTGTAAGCCAAACCAAAATTCACATTCCTGATGTTTCATAATACATATACCATGTAGACCGGCTGTTCATTTGCCATACATTACGGCTTCATTGATGAGTCCAGAAATTCTGTTTTATAATATCCATGAACTATAGGTGAGTAACAACCTACTATTTAAGTATATTGGCCAAGGGGAGACTGTTCGTTCTTTCATAATACCTCAGTAGTATCAGGCTAGGAACACACCAGCTAAATGCTTGCAGTTTAACTAGCTACATTTCCCACAACTTAAAAATAAGCATCCTCTTCTTCTTGCAGGGAGGAGAACCACAATTAAAACCAAATAGTGTTTAAAAATAACCCCAGCGTGAAAAGGAGCACGTTGACGGTCGAACCAGCAGAAGACTGCTGAATGCTGCCCCCTTGGCACACTCACTTGCCTCACTGAGAAAATAATAAATATAAAACCAAATAAATAATGTGCATATAAAGTTTGGGGTCTCCAGAAAATGGTGGTGGAGGCAGTGTGAATAGTGAAACTCCATCTCCCATTATGCAGCTCTCTACCTGTAGTGCTACCATTGGCTATGATTTCAGAGAGGAGAGGTCATGACCAATGAAAAAGTAGCTTAGAGTTTCAATGCTATTCTTATTTCCCTCGGACATCCATAGGACTGGGATTCTTTGGTGTACAGTACATGCTGAAAGCAAAAATGAATTGCAAATTCTCAATGAATTTAAGACCTTTGATAAGTCAGGTCTGTGTGACACTTCATTGAGAAAAAATATGTTATGAAAAGTGGAAAGAGGGGTGGGGGGAGAGACAAAGAGACAGAAACAGAAGGAGAAAAGAGGAGGAATTTTGGGTGGAGGAGACAGAATTGAAGGATAAACTGTATGCTCAACTGTAAAAACAAACAGTCTCCCCTGCAGACAACCTTGGTTTAAGCTGACATTACATAGGAAAGACATCCTCCTGCAAAGTGGCAATGGCAAAACCCTGGTCATGCTGAATGCATAGCATTTGATATGTTAGTTAACAACTTTGAAAAGTACGTGATGACTGCAGAACAGGTGACCATGTGCTCCAGCATCATTCATACACAAACTGCAGCGTTAAGTACATTTTGGAAAAAAAATAAGGGAAAATATTTGGTTTCTAAAAACCATGTTCCAAATTCCTCCCGACAAGTGGTAGAAACCTCTTCCTGAGCACACAGAACCTACAACTTAACTTTATCCCAAGAACAGGAGCCATGCTTGTACACAAAATGGTATCACATGATAAGGCAGAATTAAATATCTGGTTGTTCTGTGGAAAAATGAAGCCCAGGGAAAGTATTTGTTTGAGACATTTATATATATGTGCTGTGAGAGGTATTTACTTGGTTTTTCCTTTAAGTGTCCAACATAACACTTTTACAGGTATTCAGATATTGAACTTATTTTGTTCTAGTCTTCTTACCAGTGACTCAGAGGTAAATTGTATGTGATGTTCAGAAGGAAATCTTCAGTCTCAAGTTTCTCAGGAGTTTCCAATATAAAAACAATGTTTGAATGTAAAGGGTTGTACTATCAAGCCGTTCTGATACTGAATTAAATGGACACGTGTGTCTAAACTATTATCACATCCAGATCTTATATGAAGGATAAACTGTTCCATATTTATCAAATACAATATTTAAATATTAAATAAAATGTAACTAAAAGGTGTTTACAATGTTATTCATCTCTACTAATTATTTATTTGTTTTGAACTTTATTTACGTCTAAATTTCCATTTTTAATTTTGGCACAGTAACATTTCAATGAAATACAGGGGTTCTCACTAGCTGTCAATCAAACGTGTGGGTGGGGTTATGAGTTTCCACCATCACAGGAAACTTTGCTGAACATGGTGGTGCCTGAATAATCTTTGAAAAAAAAGTGAGAGGTTGCCTCTTGCATTGAAATGGTTGATGCATGTGGAGCCTTTTTTGGATAGTGTTGGAGAAAAATGTGCACGAACAGACACTGGCATGACCAACCAAATTGCATTACTTGTCCAGTTAAGGACATAGAGATACTAAGTAGCCTGAATTTTCTGCTAACAAAGCAATCTCAAGATCCAAACCAGGATACAGATAACTAGTTAGTCATCTACTGTTATTTTAGCAGTGATGTGTTGGATTGTATTTTGGGACTGCTTCATTAGCAGAAAGGTCTGACTGTCCTAACGTAGCTATACTTCATTTGCTGGCTAATTAACTAACTAGCCAGCTAAAACATCAGGCTCATTTGTCACTTAATTCAGCTATATGCGCAACAGTCAGTCCACTCAAAGTGTACTTTTTTAGAAATATGTCATGAAGGTCAGCCAACTGCACCATCTGTCTCATCAATTTTTCCCTGATGACTTTGAAGAACAACCTCTTAGAAATCGGTTAATGTCAGTACCAGTTAGTGCAAAAATGCCATCCACACTGTCCAAAAAGTCCCCCACCTCCATCAAAACATGTGCGATGATACATTACTGCCGTATGGTTACTGACCTTGGTTCTGCCCCCATTTGATTGACAGCTACTAAATACCAAAGACTCATCCCTTTGTTTCATTTCAATGTGACATTTCATTCTGGCACAGTGTGCTAAATGGAAAAACAGAAATAAATGTGAATAAATAAGCAAATAAATAAAAGTATAAATTCATGAAAGAAAAGAGGAAATAAAATAATACATATATAAGTAATGTATCCACTGATTTATGCATTTCCAGTTTTATACATTAACTTAATCATTTATCATTCTTTTCCTTACTATTATTTAATTTATTATGTACTTGTTTATTAATTCATTTATTCTTTTATTCATTAACTCATTTTTATTTATTAAATATGGCAGACTTCTTCCTCCATAATCTGATACTGGACTTGCAGTTCTATGTTGTGTAACACACTGCCATCTGACGGTAGAAAGGGGTATAACATCAAAAGAGTAAAAAGTGGCTAAATGAACACTTCCTCCTCAGAAACATAGCAAATTAACACAGTCCTCCTAGTGTGCCCATGCTCACTACTGAAGCAGGGGAATATTGTACCGAATGTCCCATATGTGTGACTGGGACACAGCCTGTCTGTGTCAACAAGTCACTGTGCCTTTTTCATGCATCATCCAACAATGTAAAGTGCACCAGATCTCAACCTAAACACTAACAGCATTTAAAAAAATAAGACAAACCCTGTTGACACGTTCTTTGCATGGCAAAAATGCTGACCCCTGTCGAAAGCTAACCATGCCTCCAGCAACCAATCGAATCATCTTTGTTCATTAATTAGGCAAGAAAAAAGGCACTTGGGCAAATGAAGAGGTTATCTGGAAGAACGAAAATACAGCTGAAATGAGTGATATGAGACACAGGGTCGCAGTACAGATTAAGAGCAAGACGACCACACCAATAGTAAACACAAGCTGGTTCTCAGACACCAGGCCTTATGTGGTCTTCTTTATCAGGGCCTGAGGAAACAGGGAGTGCGTCTTCAATGCTTAAGAACAAATCTAAAATAAAACGTGAAAAATTCAATACGATTAATTTTAAACAGAATATCAAAACATGCACTAGCACAAACAAAAGTGCAGAGCGACCCCACAAGGTTTATACTCCCACATGTCCTGGTCTCCGCCTTTGTTCACCCCGAGCGCCCTCTGGAGGTGAGGGTTTCACTGGGGCAGACGTGCGAGTCTGGTCTTTAAATCTATGGTGCGCTGTAATCCAGTGGAAGGGGAATATCAGACAGTATCAGTCCTCTGGGTTTGCCCTTGGTGCAACGAGTGGAGAGTTAAACAGAGGTGGAGATAATAACAGCACAAGTCCACCGCTACAGTCAAAGGCAACCGTTTTATTTGCTCCGCTTGTGAATGCCATCCAGAGCTAGAGAGCGGCAAGGCAAGGCCTTCCTTTCTTACAAGCCTTTTCTCCGTTTCCAAGGCCATGTGTCTGGCAGTGATGTCATGAGGGTGGAAGTGTTTCTGTCCAGTGTTTTCAGTCGCGGCAAATGGTCTCCATCAAGGTACAAGGCTCAGGGTTGCCATGGTTTTCGGTCTCGGCCGCGCTGCTCTGGAATGTGTTTGTAGCGGCACTTGTCCCCAAAGTGGCAGCCGGTGGTTCTCCAGAAGTAACACTCTTCACCATGGACAGGGCCTCTGCGCCGGGACCTGAGGAGAGGGGGGGTGTCAGTCAGATTAGGACATGTCCCCCAATTCACCTGTTACTGCCCCGATTGAATCATCACAGCCAGACACATCTGTACAAACACACCCATAAGAAAACTGACACACCAGCCCCAGCACTGACACACCCACCAGACATGCCCATCAGAGACCAAACATGCCCACATAGACACTCGAATCACAGTACTGATACAGCCACCAGACACACCTATCAGAGCCCAGACAAGCCAATCACAGTGCCGATACACCCACCAGACACACCTATCAGAGCCCAGACAAGCCAATCACAGTGCCGATACACCCACCAGACACGCCTATCAGAGCCCAGACAAGCCAATCACAGTGCTGATACACCCACCAGACACGCCTATCAGAGCCCAGACAAGCCAATCACAGTGCTGATACACCCACCAGACACGCCTATCAGAGCCCAGACAAGCCAATCACAGTGCTGATACACCCACCAGACACTGTGTGGAAACATCCACACAGACATGCCCATCACAGGTGTGTTGTTTTAATAAATAAATTTGCATGATACGTGAACTGACAAATTGATATTCATCAATTACAAACAAAATATGGTCACAGACATTTATTTTGATACTGCATGACAGAACACACACTGTAAATCACCAAGTGGCATAATAAAGCATAATGATTATAGGGAGCACTGTGTGTCAGACTGGAATGCATTGTGACAGCGCTGCTAACGGAGAGCGAGGACAGGCTGCTAATCCTCAATAAGCCTCATGCTTTGTCAAAAAAACCTGGGGGAGGCTTCTGGGTGGCTTGTGCATGTTTGAGAAGCAGGCCTGAGCCCTGTGCAGGAGTAACATTTTTTATTTCCTTTTTTAAAGGAGAGTGGTCAAACCACCTTCCTTATGTATTTTTTAGGAGGCATACATAGAAGGGCCGGAGCCGGGACTCGAACCCCGGTCTCCCAGGGATCAAGACAGCTGCTCAGCTTTGCTCAGACTTCATTTTTTCCCCTCCCTGAATACAGCCAATCTGCATAGCCCACCGCAGCAACCAGCTCCGAATTGGGAGTAGGATGCCGTGGAACGATTCCCCCGACTCTCGTGACGACCGGCCCTCGCTTCTTGCTTTTCCACACACTGCCTTTTGGAGGGGTTATGTACTCAGCGTATGTTCAGTTTGTGCACCTACAGGCACCCGTTGAGGGGGGTTGCTAGAGAGTGATGAACTAATGAACATTAATTGATTTAACCTACACTCCCTACCATGCCTGGTGAGACTGGGCCATGGGAAAATTATTGAGGGTCTGTGGTTTTAGGACAGAATGTTCCAGGAGAGTTGTGGGGGGGGGGGGTCATTACCCTGCTGCTGTGACCTGTGGGAAACCAACGGGGGTGGGAAGTCTTTGGGTTCGACGGTCTGGGTAACGAACCACCAGCCTGGTGTTCTCAATCTCCACCCCCTGAATGCCGGCAAGAAAAATAAAAGACATTCACTCATACTAACCTGCTGTAACACAGAATTACTTTACTGAAAAGGTTCCTTGCCCCATTCTAATTGTTAGCGTCATCTTCAGATGAAATAAAACCTATTGATCTCAGATCCATTAACTTCCCACGGGGCTGGTACAGATCCTAGGGTCCATTTTTGAATTCAACATAACAATCGAGTAGGCATGATTTAGCATGTCAAATTACATATTTTTTTCAGAAACTAGCCTTAACTGAGCTTTACCAAAGTGAACAGCTTTACTCAATATTGTGGCAGGGTTACATGTACTGCAGATTTCAATGGGTAGAGCTCTCATTGCTTTCTACATAGCATGACTCAAGATAAAATTATATCCTTTAGAGGCTTAAGTCTCTAAACTGATCACATTTTTATTCAGGTTCTTAAGGGTTGTTATATTCTCCAGTGCACCTGTGCTTACTTGAACACTTAGTAACACTATATACTTCAGTTCTGATTCTGCGATGGCAGTGATGTTTTTATACTATGTATCTTAGGCAGGTGCAGCACTCTGAAGCCCAGTGATGGAACACATAGTGGGCCAGGTGTTCTGTCCATCTAACAGCCAAAGTAATAGCCAAGCAGTCCGGTGAACGGCCGCATTGTCCCCAAGACTTACATGCAGCTTCTCTAGAGCGCGGGCGGCCATGTTGGCGTTCTTGAAGTTGACAAAGGCACAGAAGCGCTCGTGCAGGACCCGGATGCTGTCGATCTCCCCATAACTGCAGGATACAGACAGACAATGAATGATGAAAGTGAACAGCCAATAGGATTCAGACAGACAGAGAATAACACTACAGTGCATGACAGTAAGAGGCCAATGGGAAGTCATCCTGTGTGTGTGGCGGGTGGTAGGGAGGGACAGAGAGAGAGGTGGAGGAAATAAGAAGGATGAGCATGGATCCTTACTTTTTGAAGAGGTCCCGTAGATGTTTCTCTGTCAGCTCTGTGGTGACATTTCCCACCCAGAGGGAGGAGCAGGGGGATCTGAAGGGTGGAAGAGACCACAATCAGAGGCCACAATCTACATCTTAACGCAGTCATGTAAGGGACTGCTCAATCGCTCATTACTGAGAAAGGAATCCAGCCGAATGCTGTTACAGCTGAATTGCCGAACAATTCTAACTTGTTGCTCAAAATAACCACAAGTAATGAAACCAATTTCCAAAACCTCCACTTACCCTGCCTGGTCCTGAATAGAGTCTATGTTTGTCACTGGGAAAAAAAAGAAAAAAAATACAAAATTGAGAAGAGCTGGATTGGTTTGACTCAGGGTGAGATGACCTTGTTTTACAGTGGGTGCAGCTTTGCTGCCCTCTGCTGGTCTGAAACAGTAAGGCAAAGTTCTGTCCTCCAGATGTTGTTACCCTTTGTGGCAGTCTCTGGGGATGCCAGCACGGCCTGCACTGTAGTGTACTTCTCCAGCAGAGACACACTCTGTGTCTCCTCAAAGCCCAGATCCTGAGAGAGAGAGACAGGTACTTAGGAGGGCTGAAAGCATTCTGCTGGGTCACAAATGAAATCAATGACATGGAGCAGGGAACTCCAGAACTATACACATACCTACAGACATTTAAAAAAATACATATGCTCTTATTAATAAGATATGGTTTGATTTGATTTAAAATCACGTGTGCATATGCATACTGCATAAGTTTATAATATTTGGCCCCAAACGTTTATTACTTCTTTTGTAAAGATAACCATGCTGAAACATGCAGATATCCAAAGCTTATTGTCCTTGATGACCACATGAGCAAATGTTTGAAAAGCATTGTTAAACTAAACTCCAACCATACAGTATATGTGCTGAGAGGCATTAAAAATACAATAAAAGAATATGGCTTCACTTAGTTCAGCCATTTTATTTTTCAGGCAGCACAAATGAAGTGGACATAAATGTGACACACTTACAATGCGATAATGTCCAGTGCCATTATCAAATTAAGGAGTGACAGATACCAGAGCACCGTCTCTACAGTGCTGTGAATACCAGGGAATCGCTAACAAACACAATGACATCCACGCTATACTGCAACTCAAGAAAAAACTAATTCCAAACACTTCTCTAGTGCAGAATTATCATTTTTTAAAATTGGATACAGATACTACTCCATGACATTGTCTCTGGCACATATGTGTGCACACATGGACAGCCTGAAGGTGTGTGTGTGTGTGTGTGTGTGTGTGTGTGTGTGTGTGTGTGTGTGTGTGTGTATATATATATATATCCACAATATGCTGAAGGGTAAAGAAGGCTAAAATGGTTGTGGGTGGAAATGTGGTCTATATGTGAGCCAATGAACAGCTTTACAGTCTGTGACATTAGCCTGTATCATCACACCAACAACTATGAATGAGTCTACCTGCAGAATAAAATGAAGGCATGCAATATCAAGAGCTTAATATGGAACATAATTATGTGTGCCTGCTAACCAGGCAGAAAGAATGAAGAACTAAAATAGGGAAGGAATAAATGAGGGAAATAAAAATCTACATTAATACTGTGGATCTCATTTCCTTTGTTCCTTTCCCAGTTTTTGGTTCTGCACTTTCTGGTCGGGTTGGATGCGTATGTGAATATGACGCATATCAGCCAATACCATCACACCTCCAGCTATGAGCCAGTCTACTTGCACAACACGACTGTACGAGGACAGACTGCAACTTTTTCCCGGAGTGTCTGGAATGGAGGCCGGTGATGTCATATTGGCACTGCCCCCTTACTGTGAGGCAGGTTTGATTGGCCCACAGGGTTGTCCAAATGCACCTGCATTGTTTTCGTGACAAAAGGAAGATGCTGCAACCTGACACTGCTAAATTGATTGCAGCAGTCTTGCAGAAGGATGGCAACTTATGACTGCTTAGTCCATGGCCATTAATCAAGTTCAACAAAATGAATGGCCACTGAACACGTTTTCAACTGTCAGTATCCTCAGGCTGTCTCGCCCTTGGCAAAGCGCCATTTGTGGCATTTTGTTTCAGCAATAAGGACTTCCTGTTTCATCAAGCCTTGTGAACCACAACCATGAGTGCCAAATATTGTGATAAAAATTCTGAAGTACAATGACTGTATCCAAAAAACATGGTTAGACACGTATATGACACGTTATGAATCTGCAAGTGATTTGTTTTTGTAGTTAATTGATAACACCGAAATCAAGTGTTGTTTGATACCTTATTACAGTGTGAACAAATATTTCCATGAAAATAATGGAACCCAAACACTGGTTGTTCTTTCATACACTTGTCCATGTTTGCATACGGACTCCTCTCATAAGTACTGAAGTGAAGGTAAGGTGCTGGAGTGAGTCCATCCTTTTATGCCGTCTGAAACCAAAAGCAGGCAGGTTTACCATGAGCTGTAGGACTCTGCAGTTGAGCAGCTCGTTTACTGCCTCCTCACAGTCCTTATCCAGCTGCAGCACCAACTCCATGGCCTTCTCTGCTTCACTGTACCTCTGCGCACACAGAAATGAGCACAGAAACTTTCAAGGGTCAAATACTGGTTAACAACAAGGAGTCATAACATAGTCAAGCACATCGATTCAGGGGTATCCAGAGACAGGGGCCCACAGACACACATGTAGGCTATGTAATACTGGAGCTCAACTGACAGTGACAGTACAGTGGCTTAACAGTGCCGTCCTAGGTAGCTTTGCCCATGGGTGTGACATCCAGTAGCTCCAGGCTCAGTTCAGAATCTGTCTACAGCCTGTCAGCACCCAGATCCATCACTCATCACCCATCATTCATCACCTGTCACTCATCACCCGTCACTCATCCAAATACCGTCCTTAACATTATCCACTCTAGACACAGAGATATTTACTCTATGGTGTCTTCGTTACTATGCCTCCTGGATATCAGGGACTGACCTTCATTCCCATTAGAGCGCTCCCCTTGCGGAAGTACCCTTTAGGCCACACGGGGGCGAGCTGGATGGACCTTTCAGCGTCGGAGAGGGCGGAGGGGTACTGCTGCAGGCACTCGTGACAGTAGGAGCGATTCCCAAAAAACCTGGAACATTAAGGGGATGCCTCAGCCACCAAAACACAGCTAGGCCTAATCTCAGCCTAATCTCAGTATACAGCCTAAAAAAGGCTGTATCCCAATATCAAGCACTCACAAGGTAAATTTGAGTGGAGTAGTATCATATTAACATTCAAACATACACTCTCCAAGAGGTTGCCGTTCAAATACTTATTGAATTTTTAGTTTCAAAAATAATTCCTTAATTCGGCAGTTTTTTTCAATCTTTAATTAGATGTTCCACTTCAGTAAAATCAACACTTATGGTAAAATATGTGACCGCCTTAGGTAACTATGGACTGTTTAAGGACACAGGAACAGGTAATTAACATAAAGCAGTTACTGATGGAATGTGTCAGAGGCATTCAGTTACCTGTAGTCATTTGGATTATATCTAATAGCTTCAGTAAACATGCTGACAGCCTGAGCGTACTGGCCCTGCTTAACCAGTTTTATCCCTTTTTCTGAAAGAGAAACACATACAGCTTCGTTTGGTAAAGAGGAAATGTTATTGCACTTGGTCCAAATGGGAAATGCTCAGCAGGATGTCCTGGTGAGTCAAACTTCACCAAGTCCCTCCAAAGAGAGACATGGCTGGATGAAACTCAGAGATCTTACAGTTACACAATAAAAATACGCTTTATTCTTCAAAATGTGCAAGCTACATAATAATAATTTACTTGTATTAAGAATTGCAGTCATGCTATATCTTGAGTAATATTCACAATAACCACTTGTTACACATTGCCCAACAAAGAATTCTGCGCATTACATATGACTGTTGAAAAAGGAAGGGAGGGGTGATTACTGTAGATTCAGATATAAGAAAAAGGAGATATAAAAGCAAAGAGGCAACAAACATCCCAAGATATTTAGCTACATGAAAGCCACAAGAACAAACAAGTGTTGTTATGCAAGAGGTTAAAAAAGAGCATGTCTACATTTGGACTGAAAGAATATAAAACAGTGCATCATCCTGTACCGAACAAATCTGTCGAGATAAATATAAGCAGTCATATTTAACTCATTTCCTCTTACAGTCAGAGCAGGTGAGTCACTCTCAGTTATAACACATACAGCTGGCAGCATGACAGTAAATCAGATCTTAAACCCACCAGCTAATGAGGTACTTCTTTTATCAACTGCTTCTGTGCTGCTCACCTGCAATCAAACAAAAAAGGCAACTTTATTTGATGTTTTATTTTAAAACATACATGTTTTTTGAGACTAATGACTTTGATTTTTTGAAGATTGTGTGTGTGTGTGTGTCTGTGTGTGCACATGTGTGTGCAGGTACATGAGTCATAGCTTGTCCCTGCCTACAAAATCATTTCACTCAAACACTTCAGAATTGTGAACACACACATATTCCAAGAACTGTTTACCTCCACGGCTCAGAGGTCACTGCCACGAACATCTACGAACATTAACTTCCCTGACTAATCCGGCAATGTACAGTCCTCTGTTCCTGTTCCCGTGGAGATAAGAGGCTAGAGTGCTGCTACAATGTCGGGCTTACCTGTTAACAAAGCTGAGCTCGCTACATTGAGACACTGCCAAAAATCACAAAGAGCTTTGGCCTGGTGCAGCGGTTTTCCTGTGGAACTCACCTCCCTTGACCGGGTCTCATTCTCTTTGTCCTCTTTGGACCTGAGACCGGGTTTGGTCCTGCTCTTTGGCCTGATGTGACTGGCTGCATTGGCGACAAAGGCACTGCTTACATCCCACTCCGGCTCCTGCAGGCACAGAGCTGGAGCTGAACCGCTTACAAAGAACCGTTTCCAACAGAGAGTTATGTACCATTTACGAGCATCAACAGCTCTTCTCAGAGAAAGTATCATTGTGCTTTGATCAAATGATCAATAACTGACTGGCACCTTAAATGAAGTTTATGCTTCAGATATATAAAGACATGGAACTATACAAGCATATATATAGGAGGGACTACAAATAGCTCACATTTTCAGTTAGAATCATTATATAATGAGTATAAGGTATATAACACAACAGTATATACAGTGTATTCAGTGTTTACCCTGGGATTAGGCCTTGGGATACTGTGAGGATGACTAAAATCTTGTTCCTTTACCTCTTCACATGAGCTGGCCAGGAGCTGACAGTTTCCGTGGTTTCCAGCGGATGCCAGCGGCAGGATGGCCCTGTCCTTTGGGCGATAAATTGCCTGCTCTTCCTTCTGCTCCTGTCCTTCCTCCGTCATCCTCCTCCTCAGACTCGCTGTCTTCCAACTCTGACTCTGCTCCTCCTTCCTCATCCTGAACGAAAGCAAACATTCCTGTTTTGTAAACTGAGCGTGTGTTCAGAAAAATGGAGGTGCATCTGTGGATTTGGGAACTGTGGGATTTAACCTGTTTTAATTTTTTTCCTGGAGAAGCAAATGCAGCTGGAGTTATGTTTGGAGGAAATCCGTGGCTGTTCTTTACCTGTTCACTTCCCTCGCTCTTCTTCACTTTCTCCAGCTTCTTTCGTTCACGCTGTCGCTGTGAAAGTACACACAGAAGGGATGGTGAGACAATCTAACTCATTGAACTGTTCTGCTGGAAGGCAACAAAGAAAGACTAAAATGTAGTACAGAGATCAAATTGTGGAGACTAAAATGTGTCACACACAATGACTGGGAGCACACAATAGGTCAAACACTCAACAGCTGGCTTTGCCTCATTCAGCACAATTCTTCCAATCAACAAATTCATAGTTTGAGAGATAAATATAAAAAACAAGGACAAGGGATACAGATGTCAGTACACCATCACAGGCCTGTAAAATATGTGGGCCCCGAACCTGTTCAATCAATGTGATTGCATAGCCGCCACCTTTCCGAGAGTGTGTAAGTTCCATGTCACACCTGCCTGAGTGTGTAGGTTCCTCTTCTCAACTTCTGTGTATTTAGGTGGCCCCCTAACCTTTTTGTAGGTGTTTACATAATAAAATTTTGTGATTTCCACTTCACCTTTCTGTGAGTGTGTAGGGCACCCCCTCACCTTTCTCCGTGCTCTGCGCCGCTCAGCTCTGCGTTTGGCCCTCTCCTCCTCGCTGAGCCCCTCCTCTCCACTCAGGACATCCTGGCCCCAAAGAGAGAACCCCGAATTATTCATGACAGAACCTCTCATCTGCAGTAATATTATAATGAAATAATAAAAAAAAAAAACAATGAGTATTAGCTGAATTAGTGAAAGTTGAAAAGAGTTTCATGAACCCCATTAGGGTGGAGCTGCACTCAGCTGTCAATCACCAGCTTATTTGAACCAATCAAAAATGTCCTTCACTAAACTGCCACTGTGGTCATTGGTCTGAATGATACAGTTACTGATGCTATAACTCCTCCAATTTTGGTTCAATAACCCTTCACTCCTCCATCACTAAACTGGAAAAATCCTGTTTCTGTTAACCATGGGAACGTATTTGAAAAAGGTTTATCTCTTTAGATGCCAATAAAATTTGAAAATACTCCGGTCCTGAGTGATGAGAATTTTCCATGAAACATGTTGCTATCAAATACAAACAATCACATGAAAGAAGAATTTTGTTCTGAAATGGTTATAAAAACTAAATTTTCTCATTAAATTATCAGTGATTAGTATGAACTTTACTCGTGGTTAAAGGAGTAGAATACACTAAAAAAAAAAAACTCAAAATCATGTGCAGTGCATGCAGTGATGAAAGATGGGGCATTTGAGTTCATGGCTCTCAACACACAAAAACACAACTTAGGTGACAGGACTTCATTGTCAACATGCCACGCCCCCACTACTCTTCTTCCCTGTGGCACCTGGGATAGCGTGACATCGTTGCTCTGGTCAGAACCCGCGCCCCCACACTCCATCTCCTCCTGACGCTCCTGCTTCCTGGGGCTTTCTGAAAAAGAGGAGACACCCGCCTGCTTCTGACCTCCTCAGCAAAAAACAACAAAAAAACTCACAGATTGATGACAGACACGGCTTCAACTGGAGTAAAGCCGGTATCAGAGCTGATAGACTCCACCCAGAGGGAAATGTGAAAGCTTCACTGCTTTGCTGCCACAGACAAAACCCTGAGCTAAGAAATAAAATATATTTCTAAAACTGTACACAGCAATTATCTGTAGGACAGACCATTCAAGGGCGAACTCTCTTTAGGTCAATGAATGACTGAGGTTGAGAAGATGTATTTAAAAAGGAGAACAGAAACAGCTTTTTGTTGCTTTCTGTGACGCACAGCTGGAGTTAGCAATGATTTTTGGTCTGGTTGGTTGGGCTTTTGGTTGGTTACTTTTTCCTGCCTCAATGATTAATGGACTGAAAAACCACAGGACTGCAGTGCATGTAGCTGAACAAACGTACTGTGTTTAATTTTGTATTATCCAATCTGGTGACAAATTTTCCTACTGATATTTGTCTTGAGTGACTTCCTCATTCCATTAGTCAGGTTTATGGCAAAGGCTAAAAGATTTGGTCTGATGAAAGTCTGTTCAGTTGAGATATTTAATCCCAAAATTTTAAATAAGGAAATGATGTGAAAAACACCCCAAAAGATTAGATTATATATATATATATATATATATATATATATATATATATATATATATATAAAATATATATATATGTATACCCTCATTAAACTTAAATAAAAAAAATAAATAAAAAATACACACAGTAGTCCCAGGGTTCAAGCCATATTTACTCAGAGTTTGTATACAACAGTACGGGCTGTGTCAGTTTAATTACGTTTCCAACAAACTTTGTGATACATTGTAATAGCAATAACAATGAATATAAAGAGTGATTGACAAAAAGTGTATGGTAAAGAAAAAGGGGAATTTTAACCAATATTAACCAGAACAGACAACACGTTGTTATAGCACAAATAGTCCATTATAACCGAAATCTGTTTTAACAAGGTCCGCTATAACGAGGGTTCAGATCATGGCAAATGTGATTCTGCTAAGGGTTGTAGCAGGAGCACAAGCCTGTAAATATAGGGGAGATCCACATGAAGGGGGTTAAGTGGGTGGGATTCACAAGCTTGTTTAAACAAAGTCATGTGACAAATATCATTGTTCTTATTATTTTTCCATTGGCAGGGATTAATGATTACAGCAAATACACTGCATAATTTACATGCCTAACCAAAACATTTCATACTACTCTGGCCAAAGTATCAACCCAGCACTGCCCATACATTTCAGAATATTCCTAAATTGAAATATGTGTGCTAAATGTATTCTGACATGTACCTTTCTGGCAAGGGAAAATGCACTAAAGTAATCCGATATTTAAAGCAGGCAGCAGTTGTTATTTTCAGTTATTTATGTGTGGTCACTTGTTAAAGTAACAATAAACCATGTGACAAATAAAGTATTAGGAGCATGCCCATGGAAATAGGAAGTTTTTAAGGTCTGCTCTTCAAAGCTGAATGGACTTCAGCACATCTAACTTTATGTTTCCAGGCAGTACAGTCTATAAGGCTACATAATCCAGCTCCTCAGATTAAGAGCTGCTCTGAGCCTGAACAAGGAGGTAATTCCACAGCTCCATACGAACAGTTTTCTGACACCAGGCAGCCTACCTCGCAAAAACAAGGTAGTGAGGTAGTTAGCTAGCAATGAGCTAGCAAGACCGCTGTGTAAAAAGCATCTGAAATTCACGTTATGTTGGGAGAAGTCATATTTCATTTGCAGATAGGAAATAATAGTGAAATGCAATATTAATATCACACTATCTGCATGTTCCATCAATTCCTGTACACAATCTAGTAATGTGAAAAATAGCAATGAATGAAAGCAGCATGGCCTGGCCAAAGCATAGAAATATTAAACATCAAGATTATGAAAAATGATTAAGTCTAGATTTGAAGGCCTTGACTTTTTCCTTCACGTTAATACTTTTTCACAGTGAAATTTCATGCTGTCCCTGATTTTAGGCCAATTAGGCCACTAGGTTTTAATGTAGGATCCGACCCGAGGTCTGTAAACCAGTTTTAACTGCCCACAGGGTGGCATTTGCAGCCATGGTCAACTAGGTGTCAACAGGGTCCCGACACCAACTGTGTATGAAGAGGACTACTCCAGTACAGTGACCGCACAGGTCAGCTCGTGGACTGAATATCCTTGCCTCAGCACTCATTGAAAGAGAGACATTGAAGCACTGCGACAGGCCTACGGATAATTGAATTTTCTACAGTTGGAGAAAAAAAAAAATCTGAGATACAAAACTGGTTCATGAATGAATGAACAAAAATGGCTGCATGCACATCCAAATTTAGCTGTAGATACAGTGCCAGAAAATGTGTACCAAAAGTAACACAAATCAAAGGAGTGGAAGAACAGTAAGCAGTCTTCCTTTCTTCATTTATCCACCTCCTGAAACACGGGAGAGTGCCAGTTTTGAGGTTGGTCAACAGTAGATCTCTAGCTAGAGGCTAATAGACCATCACGGCTCTAAAGTGACGTTCTGCTTTTTTTTTGCAGGACCATCTTACACAAATTCTCTCCTTTCAGTTAAAAGACCATTCAGGACAACATTTGTGACAAGAACTTCTTTGGCTGCTAAGTATCAAAAACATCTAACTTTTTAAACTTCTTTCATTACTGTCGTCCATGACCCATTTTGATGAATTAAAACATTTCACCACCTACATAAGGCAGTTCAGGTCGGCAGCACAGTACAAAAAAAACCTTTTTATGATTAAATAAATATTATGTTGCAATTGCAAAGACTAATTATCCTTCATCCCCTTTTACTTTGTCAGAAAGGCTGAAATTCCTGACCACTCAATGAAGACTTAAGAGAGTTTATTCAATTACCTGTGACCTTGGGAGGGAGGGTATAAAAGCCTGAGGAGGGAGAGACTGTCATTTTCATAAGGTTATGACCTTATGAGCGACTATAGCTACAGATGAGGACATTGAGCTGTAAAGGACGATAGCGTGGGTGTGACACTGCTACTTACATCCATGGGTTTAGTATGGAACCTGCAAGACTAGAGACAGATTCAAGTGAAAGTCTCACTGAAATTTGAGATGAGGAAATGATTTATTTATTGATTATGAACCGAGATGTATAATTTCCCCTTGGTCAAGTGTTGGTACTTCATTGGTTACTTAGGAGCTACTGCTGAGGCACTCGTTCTGAGGCAGATGTTAGTTTATGAATGGGAGTGGATTAGGGACAGCAAATTAGGACCAGAAACAGGGGAGGGAGGAAAGGGAGAAGCAACCTATGCTAATCGCCCTCTCTCCTCACCCTCTGGGCAATTCAGAAAACTATTTTCCTGCTTCTTAGTATAATCAAGCTGGAATATCAGAGATTATTATGTAATTATATAGCTGCATATGATGTATATGTATGTAGTTATATTAAACACACTCAAAGACAACATGATGATTTGTCTGCAAAATTACTTTGTTGTTATTCATTCAAGTCTATGCTAGCTTATTTCTTCACCTTTTAACTGTTTGACCGTGTAATATAGCTAGCCAGGTTTGTGAATAGACTCACAGGTTGTACTTTATTTTGTGTTATACCACAGTAGCATTGAATTCTTGTGTCTTACTGGCTGATGGGTTGTACATTAAATTTTGATACCAGGATGCCCGTGAAGATGTTTAATCACTGCTCCAGCTATGTTATCTGTTATCCATTACCAGAGTCTTGGATTCAACTCAGTCGCAGCCAGAGGCAAAGAGTAACCATAGCAACAGTTCACAGCAGGTGATTAATAAATTCTTATCCCTTAAAGCTGTGGAAAAAAAAAAAAGTCTGTATACAGCAAATCTTAGTAGCAACAACTTTCGTACAGAAAAACATTTTGTGGATAGGGGTATAGTATTTACGTAAGTAATTCAGCTTCAAGTTCAAGTTGTCTCAAGTTGATATAATAACTAAGAAATCATATTGCAGTTACATGTAGCAAGGTCTGTACACAGGCTTTACGCTAGGGGTGTAGTATTTATTACATTTAAAAGTTACATTGTATGGGATTGCTTGCCATACAAACTTTATAAAACCAGTACATTAATAAAAAACATTTGTATCCAGCAGTCATTTCCACTGCCCCAAACTGTACTATACAAATATTTATCTTTGGCAAGCTGACATGGTATATTTGGAATGACGCACTCCAACCAACAAGTCGGCTCCGGCAGCTGCCAGAAGACTCTCCTTACACGGGAAAGCCCCAGCTCAGGTGAGCAACAATGTGCATCAGTATAAATGCAAGACATCAGAGATTCCAAGCCCATAAACCAGATCAGCTGTCTGTCTCGCGTTTGCTTGAACGCTCCGCTCAGAAATCATGTCAGAGGAAGACAATACAATGTCTTTTAGTAATCCTTCTCAGGATTACTTCAGGACAGCGTCACTGGTACACTATGCAGGCCTCAAATGCAATTCAATCAACGTTTGAAGCTGGTGTGATCTAATGGATAATTTCGAAAGACATAAATTTAAATTAATTCTGTTTGAACAATAGTGAAAAATGCAGAAATTAGTACTCAAAATCCACTATCTTATGCATGTTGCTTATTTTAATATATGGTTTTTGGACTGTGTTGTACAGTCGCAGGTAGTTTGAGAAGTTTGCAGAGGTTGGCTGGGTTGTTAAAAGCCAAGGCTACAGGCAGTTTGGATTGGTCACTGACCTGTTGATGCAGCCTTGGCCCCGCCCCTTTGGCCCGTTTTCATGAGTAAATTCAGCTGCAGCTAATAAAACGCAGCTGGGAAACATGCCGATTAAGACAGAGGCTTCTATTGCCTGCCTTTCAAAGAGCCATTCCCTATTCAGAAAATCCTTGCTTTTTCCAAGCCATTTGATCAGAACTGAGAAACCTCAGATAGCCACAGCCTATGTAGAAATTGAACCGTTACAGAAGGGGTAGCACATTTGTCATATGTATTTTTGACCCAGCTCTTTTTATCAGTTGAAATCTTACTGTCCCAAATGGACAATTTAATGAAGGGTTCCCTTCATGTATGTTAGAGTGCACTGTGTTTATTTCTGTTATATTCTCAAGTATTGACCATATGGATTAATTGCTAGTATGGATTCTTTGTTGAAGCCATGTCCAATGACAAAAATTCTATTGTCTCTGCGACTGTGAGTGCACAACAATCTGGACTGAGACGTCACAAGATCTGTGCGAAAACAGACGTACTGACTGTCTGACTGATTCACTTACAGGAAATGTGCTTTCCCGTTTAAGAACATCCTGAACAATGCCTGAGAACTGCCTATGTTTAGGTTTCAAACAGACACTGAGGTGTGAGTGTGATCATGGAGAGGTCCCGCACATTACGGTCCGTCCATTTAGCTCTTATTCAGAACAACTTGTACAACAAAACATGTGTTGGCATCCACAGGGCTTAAAGGAGCTGTGGTAACTACAGAAAGGAATAAGTAACACTCAGTATAAAGCAAAGCCAAAACCACTAATGGTCCAGTAGTTTTAGATTCACTTACTTCTACAATTGAAGTTACCCAAAGCAAACTGGCAAAAGACCTGGTCGTGGAATACCTTCATCTAGAATGTTCTTTAGTTTCTCTTGAGATCCCAGTTCTTTGATGACCTTAATGAACTCATAGTTGCTTATAAATAAATTATAAAAATCATTAGAACATTATAATGCTTATATTTTTACTTACCTTCATTGACTGAGACATGTATTAAACAAAGGCCTGCATAGACACAAGGGGCCTCATGAGTATTTATGGAAATGGATTTAACTAATATTCTGAATTGCAGTGTAGAGTGAAAACACTGATTTTTGGGAATATTCTGAAGCCACACGTACTAAACACAAAACTGTGTTGTCAGGTATGCCGCCTGCCAGGTTGCAGCTAGGCAGTACATAACCCGCAGCTATAAACCACACAGCGTGTGCTACTTTTCAACATTCTCACAAAGAAAAAGCTTTCAGTCCCAACAAGCGCCGACCTATAAATACTGACCCTCTGGCACACAGAACAACACATGGAATTCAGATATGAACTCACACAGTGACTAAAAGCAACAGATGTGGGTTTCTTCATTATCGTCTCGTTCTGCTTCTTCTTTATGTTTCCTGCTCATCATTTCATCATAAATGCTCCGGTCCCATAATTAAGTCTCGTCATTGGTCAATATCTACTAAAACCTAACTTCACATCTCAGATCTACTTACACAAACACTTACAAGGAGCAGCATCTCTTCATCGAAACTTAAGGATGCTCAGAGGGTCAAATCTTTGTTTTGGTTATATTGCACATACATTAAGAGTATTATTTCAGCGAATAGAATTTATTTAAAAAATATGATGCCTTTTTTTTCCATAGTTACAATTGTTTCCCTGTCACAGTCATTACTCTGGAAAGCTGCTGGCTGTACAATTTATAAGGATACATATATTTGCAATGGACTGTAAAAGTTGACTGTTTCCTAAATGATCACTGCTATAGCTGCACCTTTGAACTTACGAACCTCTCACAGCAGCAGCTAGTTCCTAATGATAGTCAGATTTAAATCCTTGTATGAAACATCCACAAGCTCAGAGTTCGGCCATCCCCATGGCGATCGGATCCAAACAGGTTTCGTGAAATGATCTCAGACTATCATGTGACTTCAGCGACGTCTAGCAGTCAGTCTGGAGGTTCTGCCAAAAGTAAAATTTTTTTTTTTTTTACTCAAATGACTAAGAACTACACAGCAGCTCTATATTACATCATTAATTTCCTTTGCAGATATCCAATTCAAAGTGATTCAGGAAAACGTGCAACTATTTTACACCATTTGTCATTCAGACAGCTGAAAATTTTCAATAAAGTATTTGACTTTACATTTGAGTTCAGTACCTCAAGAAACCAAAAAAACATCTGAGTTAGTTTGAGCCATACCATACTGGCACCCTATGTTTTACTTGGCGGCTTTCCCTACCTTCCAAGGACTTGCATAGTTCAAAGCGCCTCCGAAACGGTACGCACCCCACCCACACTTACTTTAAAGGAAAGGAATGAAGCAATAACAGGCAACATAAAGAAACACCTCATCCTCAACATCTATAATGAAAGAAATAACTGAGGAAAGAACAAGAGAGGCCGTTCATTTCCACAGCATGTGAATAACTCAGTCAGTCAGTCAGTCAAACCCCAAACTCCCCCCCCCAACCCACCAGTGCCTCGCTGAGATTTTTTTGTTGCACAAACCACTTCATGAACAGACTCATACTGCAGGGTAACTTTTTACCACAGTGCTTCCTTTTTTTGCAACATCTATCCTGTTCTTGTTTTTTGTAGCCACAAGTTACTACTTCCCCATTCACAAATGCCTGAAAATATTCTTTTCAGGCCTTGACATCAACCAATCTATGCGACCTGAAGACCTCACGTGCCCCTAAAATGGGGACATCAGCAAGCATCAAGTTGAAAATGCTGTGATCTTGAGGACGGAGAACTCAAAAACCCAAATGACAGCATTTCTCAAAAACCCCACGCACATCATTTTCATGTAATGCCACAAAAGGAATGCACATATGCAAACAATAAAGATTTTCACTCTCCTCTGTTTATAACGCCATATACAGCTAAAATGGCCGTCATTCTTCAGGCATGCAAAGCCCCATCATTCAGCGCCTTCCTGAGAGTCCTCCAGACTCACGGTAGACACAACACCTCCACCCCCCACAGTCTTAACACAAGCAGTCTGAGAAACGGCCTTATTGAAACCTGTCAGCTCATACACCTCTGTCATGCTTATCGCCACTCAATCAATTATGACAGAGGTAAATCTATTTTGCGTGCAATTCAAATTTGTTTTGAATAGATCGAATTCTCCATTCAATTCAATTCTCCATTTTCAAAACACATCGTTCTAGAACCACTATTGTAGCCTTATCGTCTAAAATACAAGCTTGTCATGTACTTCTTAAATGAAGCTGTTTAAAACCTGAAGGCCTTTGATGACCTTGAGGCAGCTGCAGACACTAAATCGCAGACAGTATTCCAATTCAACTGTCCATTTGCAAGACACTGAAGAAAAGAAGAAAATTTATGTATTCTTCCCATTCAAAAAACAACCACTGAAAAATAATGAGTCTCATGGCTGGAAAAAAACAGACTAAAAAGAGGATTTTTGTTTTTGCATGCTGGGATGTACAAAAAAAAATCCCTCAAGATTTGCCTTTCAAGGCCAACAACAATAGAAGCATTCAATTTGCAACAGAGTTAATCCATAAGTGAGAACTGTCATAACTTGTTTCCAGTCTTTCCTGCTGAAAGATAAGCTAATCCTCAAAGCCAAAGATGGTAATTAGGTGATGCAGAGGACAACAAAAACGCCCACCAGTGATTCTGTGTTTTCTGCAGGCTAGGGTACAAATCCTGAATTGTTCATGTTAATAACGGTGTGTTTATTTGGACAAGCTCAAACCCTTTTCTGTGCTGCATTAAAAGCCTATGTTCCTCAAGGTTTATTACCTTGTAACAGAAGATCTATACACAATACATTATTGTCAAAACCACTTAGTGAAGGAATAATTGAGCTTAACTATTGTACATATTGAACTAATCAAAATGTTGCATTCTATTGAGACATCCTATAAAGAGACGACAGAAGCAAAAATATCATCGTTCATAAATGTTTTTAATAACATGATACATTTAGTGGCTGCCAAACATGCCATAACATCCAAAGATGATGATAATTCACATCTCTGGTTGTGTAATGTATCATAACTAAAATTGAGTTATTACCTGTGTTTGCCTATTTTCCTCAAAACAAAACACTGTTGTTCAGGGTGGGATATGATAAAACATAATTCTTAAAATATCCTTCTCATTGCTGTTCAGACTTCATAGAAGTTTTTTATGACTCTGATATCATGTTTTCAATGTGATTGTACTTTGATTTAGCAATACATGTCTTTATGACAAACTTTAGTCAGCCATTTTTGGTCATAGATCAGAAAGTGAATGATACGGAAACATGAAAACTTATTTGGTACAATTGTGGGAATGCAAGACAGGGAGAGTGCGTCAGAAGTGATAGGAATGGAGGGAGGAAGAAACAGAATAGGGAGGAGGAGGTAAGGATGAAGGGAAGGAGAGAAAGGGAAAAGGGAAGAGGAATTGAATTTGGGTTGTGTGACAATCCTTTCAATGACGTATGCACGTTTCTGAAAAGGCATCTCGCAACGCTATGACCCACGCTACCAATGACGACTGAACTCCAGCTGAAAAGCAGTCAGGAGGGGAATAAATAAATAACACTTAAAAACTTGGCACATCATGCCCAGCTGCAATCAAGAATTGTGCAACTTTAATTTTAGGAACTAATCAATAAGGCATCTCCACATAAACAAAAAAAAAAAAATCGACTTTAATGTCAATGACAGTAACACATGACTGCTTGGCCATTATTCAAATAGGTCTTGGTATTAGCACGTCCACCTCACTTCCTACTGAGAAGCAGCCGGCTCTGCATAGGTCAGCGCGCAAAAATGCAGCTCCACTTATCTGTGGTCGGGATGACTGATTACCTATCACTGAAATATGGCCATAAGGACCACCCCCCCCACCCCACCACCAACCCCCTGACCTCCTGACCATGAGACCGCTGCGCACAGAAACAGCTACTCCAGTCAGATGTGTTTTTCCTCAATATCACACCCCGACTTAAATCTGTGTGTGATATCAGGAATAAAATTGTGACGTTTGCGAAAATACCCAAAACGTTCAAAATGCCACTAAGCAAATTTCTTAATGAGAAACAGAGGTCTGGTACAAAAAAAGCTATGTTGGGTTATTTTCACAGGACTACACCCAGAAACATAATATGTTGTTATCTTTGCTGCGATGTAATAGACATTTTGAGAGCCCATATTGGTCCCTACTGTAGGCTCCAATTTTTTGTTCTACTTAATTATGTAGCTTTAATGTTACATCAATGTTACATCATAATGTTACACCAACTATGCAAATCTAAGAATTTGCTTGTAGTTTTAATATATCAATAGCTCAGCTGTATGATACCCAACAATTACATACACTTTACAAGTGTCAAAACACCAACTATGCAAATCAAAGAATTAGCTTGTTTTAAACCAGTTTAATGTTTAGGAGTAAACTGTAAAACAAGCAAGTTCATGTTTTTGCAATTTGACTGCATTGCTAGTCTACATCAGCTGAAAAACTTGGTCACAAAAAAGTAATTTGTGGGTTAGTGTTCAGTGACTAACACTGCCTCTATTAACAGAAAGCATACAGTTGCTCAACACCTCTAAACTCACAGTGTATCACTACAGTATATCCCATGGAAAAAATCATGACCAAATAGCACCATCAAAGGCAGCTGAGCATGTATTCATTGTGGTACTGTATTTTTTGTGCAGGATAATAATATATATTGGTGCATTCATGACATAAAATGCAATGTACAGTGTAACTTTATACAATCGTGTGGTGCAAGGAAACATCTTTCCATTGTATTGATAGCCTGACCAGCCTTTAGCCAATCCAGACCCCCACAACAGACATTACGCTGAAAGATTGAATCACAAGGAGACTAATTTGAAGATTATATAACAAAAAACAAGCCACATGTGTGCATACTTGGCTGAATATGACCATATATCTAACTGAACCGTGAACCTTCCTTCCTCTGGAGATAGTCAAGGGAGTCAATAAGCATTTGAAATTTAAAAAACAAAACCTCAAGGAATATGTTTGGTCAAACTATGAAACACAAAACAGTCATAACATATATAAACATACCATTCCTATTAATTTTCACCTAATGGTAACCAGACTAGAATGAATATGTCCCAATGGACAGCCACATGTTTTTCCATGGAATTAAGCTGTAGTGGTTGTTTGGATGGGGGTAACTGCACTCTACGGTATTGCCAAACAACTGCCCCCATAATTGCCATTACGTTATCACTAATTTGAAACAAATTCGTTTTAGAGAGGATGGAATTTAACTTGGTATCCATGTAGGGAATGTGTAATTATAACTGGGATTAAATAAACTCTTTAAAACTAATGTAATTATTAATACAGTTAAATCAGTGCAATTTAATTAATTACTGATTAAATAAATAATTATCCAAACAACTTTAATACGCAATCTCAAGTAAAAATAGTGCACGTAAAATGCACATCCTGGGGACATTTAATGTTGGAGGAAATTGGAAAAAAAAACATTCAGTACTGCAGTGCTGTCACTAGTTAAATACAGATTAGAGGACATGTTTTTAAGGTATAATGATTAACTTATCAGACCTGCCAACTTCATTGTAGTTTACTATAGTAAAGCATCTATTCTTTAACTTTCAAAAATCTGAATATCCGTACCTATTCGATCCGATTTTCAAAATGTCATTTCCAGTGTTCGAATAGTTGAGTGTTTAGGTAACTGCATAGCTACTGGTTATTCACCATCCAGGGTACGTGGCCAGTATCTGTAGCTACACAAATGTTCTCATTCTAAACGTTACTTTGTATTATATAATGTACGTTTGGGAAAAGAATGCGGGAGGAGAGAGGAACTGGGACGAGTGACCAGCTCAGTCCTAATACGGTGCTGGGTATTATGAGAACTCAGGTATTGCAAAACCTCCACGGGGCTGACCTATATTTTACGTTCTGACACCCTGTTTAGGATTGAATTCATTTGTTTTTAAATCAATGTTTCACTTCCAAACACTTGCATTGTTGGGATTACTTTATTGCCCTTACTTGTATTTAGCCAACACTTTAGCTAATTAACATAATGCATAACAAAATTAGGGGAAAATAAGCATAAGTATACCTGGACATACTTCGTGTAAAATGCCACTAAAATATTTTGAAGGGCTGCGCTGAACTACATTTAGGAATAAAAACAAAAACTGAAGGCCAACTCAACCCATCCCAACAATAACTCTGTTACTCACCCTACCACCGCAGCTTTTAACAAAGTGTACAATATTTTAGTATGTATGGAGCAATTTTCTGTTAATTCATATTCTCCTTCCACATGTTTTGGTACGCCCAAAGGATTAATGAACTGTGATACAATGTATAATTTTGTGTTAGCCTACTGCATAAATCAGAGCTTCGCTTGCCATCGTGAGCTTTTGGACTGTGTTCTCAAGAAGCGTAATCCAAAACTAATTTCTTTTAGACACAGGATGTTAGTTTACAAAAGTCTCAGCTTGTATCGATAAATAACTTTACAGCACTTGGTGGGTCTTTTTTGTGTGTTTCGGTCAGATGACAGATATCAACATAGCATTTTCCACCTTTAAAGAAACGTAAGTATTCAAAAACGAGGAAAACTTTTAAGGCCAATTGTTTGCACAACGCGTGAGGAGGAGAAAAAATAAAGACTACTAATATTTTCGGGGAAAAAAACATACTTTAGACAGTATGGATAAAGTTGAAAAACTGTTGCTTCTTACCGATTCCGAACCCCAAGAGCCTGCAAATGTCCTTTGTGAACCTCATAAGTGCGACCATCCAGCATAATTGACTTAAAGGAAACTAAAACAAAACTTAGACCTTGAAACAATGTAAACACGCCTTTGAAATTCTTGATATGTATGGGAATCTCAGCGGTTTCTCCGCTTCCTGAGCGTACAGCGTCGGCGTACTTGGCTTTGCTTCAGGTACCACCCTCACCCGCGTCTTAAAGGGGCCAGAGCGACTGACGCCTGCGATCCAGTTGTTGGGCACTGCAAGGGCCCTTTGATAAAGGCAACTAGCGATAATTCGGTTGAATTGGATGCACGAGTCATGCTTTTTAAATGAACAGAATTAATAAACTGGTATAGTAATAGAATATTATTCAGGGGAAAACCCCACTGTAAACTCGAATTGAATGTAGGCGCAAGGACTTCGGTCTGGGTGACGTTTGAATGCTGTTAGGGCCTTTCTAAAACCATTTATTCTGTGCTTAATACCCAATATGCTACAGCAGCAATATACCCTCAGATATACGATGCATGCATTGTATCCTCAGACATCCCTTGTAGCTATTACTGTACCTAATTTTATGTTGCAAGTTTGTATAAGGACATTTATATATGTTGTGAAGCTTAAAACTTGGAACAAATAACGTAATTATGACTGCTCTTTCCCTATCCCCGTTTAAGCACTACATGAGTTGCAGGCTCATTTGCTAAATTGTATTATATATAAAACTATTTTAAATAGTGGCTGGATGTTCAGAGCTGGGAAGACTGCAGACAATATCAATCTTTCAGGAAAATATTTCTTCTGCCTTTTAGTATGCACACTCACCCATCTCAGGGAAATTTAGTGGACTTTAAAATGCACAAGTACACAAATTTCTCACATTAAAGAGTCAAATAGAAAACCAGGGCTATCTTATTCCAGTTTTTGATCACTTTTATTATTTTGGCTAAAAACAAACTTGCTAGTCTTTGTAAACATTTTGGAATCACAAGGAAACATTTTAGCGTAGAACTGGAATGAACATATATTCCTATTCTTATTCAATGCCTCAGCTTTGTAAATACTTTATGGCATACTCCAAGTCTTTTCCCAGCTTCACCATTTCACAGCTTCAGACAATATTCTTAAAATTCTACCAATACATTGTTTTACTCAAAAAAAAAAAAAAGGCTAGCAATCTTTTAACGACATGGCCTGGCTGGACTGAAGTAATCAGATGGTCTTGGCTCTCAAATGCATGTTATCTCAATTTCTGCTCTCTTCCACAAAGTAGTACTGGACCAGGGACAGACCTTATCTCTGTGTTATGCACACATGTTAGTGGTATGTGTAAGAGACATCTGATATGTATTTAGCTTGATTGCATTGATTAAAATTGCTGTTTTATATTGTGGGTCTACTGTAAATGGAGGAGCGAACTGAGATAAACACGTTTCAAGCTTCATCGGTCTCAGCTTCTTCTGATGTCAGCAAGTGCTGTTAAGGCGGCATTCCATCCAGAGGCACCCATTACGCCCCCTCCTGGAAAACAGAGGAATGACCAGTCAATTGAAGATGGTGGTGGACTACACGGCTCATGTATGTTGCTCATAAGTCAACTGGCTATTTTTTAATTGATCAGCTCTTTAGCACTGTGATCTAATAGAAAATGTTAAAATAATCATGTCCTAAATTAAGGAAAATGCAGTGTAGATGGAGGTGCACCTACATCCCAAACGTTGTGGTTCAACATTATGTGAACCAGGAATTACTGTATATGCTTTCAAATTTTACGTTGTGTGATTTGTGAAAAGCCAACGCTAAAAGAAATATTGATCTTTATAATGAGATCCTAATTACCGATGGATTGTTTGTCGGTTAATTTAGACCAAGGGTTACAGCCACAAAATGAGTAGATTATTCAAAATATAGAATGACTGCACATGTAATTAAGGATTCAAATTAGACTTCAACTTTCAATTAGTGTAATGTGACATTCTGCTAAAATCTTTCACAGCTCTGAAAGAGGTTTAGAGGTTTTTCCTGTATTGAGAATGGACCCAGTGACATACCTGGATGGCATCCGCTGCCACACAGATAAAGGCCTTTGATTGGTGAGCGGTAGTCTGAGACTGAGGGCAAAGGTCGCGCAAGATAGAGCTGGTCCAATGTCATTGCTCCTTGGAAAATATTCTGTGAGGAGAAAAGATAGCCATAAAAATGTAACTGAATAACTGATTGTGAAACAGGTCACACAAATTAAACATTTCAGGTATTTTTCACATAGGAAATCCTACTTTTGCAACTAGATAAACTTGCAGGAGACACACCTGACCTGATGAAGGCCCCATTCAGATCAAAATACTGATATTGTCGCAGAACAAAGAGGTGATTTAAAGGTGCTTCATAGATAAGAGCATTGTAGTTCATACAAATTGCTTATCCACTGCTTAGTACTCAGTCCTGTTACATAAGTGCTCACTTGAAACCGCAAGTTGCACCCTCTTTGGTTATATTTCCTATATCATGTGTTTAAATGATCTATTGAACCGGATATGTACTCTGGATCTTACAATTAATCTAACCACTTACCCGGTCACGCATGAGTTTTTATCTTATAGCGGCCTAACAGTTTTGTCAATGTTATCGTCCATATCACAGACAAGATAGGAGGAACCGCTGATATGCAAAATTATGACCTTATTGAAAGGCATGTATTGCTTGAACATAAAGCTTATTTCAGATGGTTATCCTCTGAACGAAAACATTTCATCGTCTGTCAAATGTCCAAAACCAATAGTCGTAAAAGCTGCAGGCAAATGTTACCTCCATAGAGGTCACCCCCAAACCTGAGACTTACCCCACCGGTGAGGCCGAAAATCCTCTCCAGGTCAGGAGGTGTCAGGATATCTTTGCCCACTATTGAGCTTTTGAATCCTGGGGCGTACTGCTCAATCCAATGAAAAGCTAAAGAGAAACAGACACACAGGTGATGTCTCATAACATAATGCAGGCAATAGGGTACATCTACAGTCCGATCAGATCCCAAACTGTAACACAATCCATCTGTTCAAAATCAGTGTTGGTCTATGAGACTAGATGAATACAGGACTCCTTACTACAATGGTCTGTATATTCCGGAATTGTGCAGGAAATATCAAGGCTAATAAAAAAAATCCAGCTACGTATCATAAATTGGAACATACAGAGATTCAGTTTGCCACAACTTTACCTCTTAGTTTGGAAACTCTTCAAATTAGTTTGAAAAATTCTGATCGGTCTGACTGACAGCCATTTTTTTTTACAAAATTAATAACTACTGTGAGTCTTTGAACTGCACTGTAGTTAATCAGTATTATAATTCCAGAGATTTGTGCGGTGTTGCCAGGCTTAACAATTTTCCTACCAGATCTAAAGACATGCAGAGCAATCACGCACTATGCAACCAGAGCATTTGCAAGATATGAATCTTTATTTGCATTATATAAATGTATACGTGCCCTTGGTGTACCCTGGCGGTCCATCTTGTGATATAACATACCTTTATCATATGATGCATGTTTGTTCATCAAGATGTTCACAGTTAACGAAGCGCACAGTGGAAAACTGGCTGCTTGCTAAGCTAATTGCTCAGTGTTCAGTGAGGTGTGACAGGAGGGCATAGAGCAGTCACACTGGGAGAAGATGACCGGAGTAATGTGGACACCAGCTTGCACAGCTTGTTGTCTCCAAACATTCTGTGCTGTTTTGTCATTCCTGTTAACCGGTTTGGCTTTTAATTTGGAATGCGAAATTCTTTTAGCTGGGTGAACAATTAGTCCTGGCAGGTGTCGGTTTACTTTCCATCACAGTAGTTACTTTACATTTGTTTAAAGATGAAACCCCCATGGTTATATTTTTATATTTGTTAACTAATACGGATTTACTATTTATTGTTTTTCCACCAAAAGGATTAGAAGGGAAAGACTACTAAACTACACACCGAAAATAAGGTTAACCATGAGGTACACATTACCCAACCAACCATTCAGAGAACTAGCCTGAGGGTCTTCGCTGAAAAAATCTAAAGTATCTAGAATTCCAAAAGCTATTTTAATTACTAGTGGACATTCTCAAAGGACTTAATGATTCTTTACAGGTAGTCCATGAACTGGTTAAAGGAAAATTGATTTAAATCCATTATGCAAAGCCCCTAAATCTCCCTTCAGAATTCCTGATTTTCCAGTTCAGTACCTGAGTTTGCAAAGTTTTGTCTGTCTTCCTCTGCCCATGCACGCCCCCCCTCCAGCCAATAAGGAGTGAACTGTGTGAAGATGGAGACGACGTGGCAGCCAGGGGGCGCCAGAGTGGGATCCAGCACAGAGGGGATGCACATCTCCAGCATGGGCCTAAGAGGAGGAGCAACACGCAGAGGACAAACTGCTTAAACTGTCACATCTCAGCACTGCAGAGCCACTGAAATATCCATTAACAAAGAATTATATTAGGACTAATGAACATCACATACATGTTGTAAAGGGGGTGTTGGGTGACTCAGTCTGTTCAGAAGTTAGGCTTTAATGTGGGAAGGTCCCATGTTACGAATCCATATCATGTTCTGTATTGAATCCTAACTGGACCCATAATGCATCACAGATTGGCCAACGGGACGGGAACTCAGATCGTGGAAATGTCTTTGTCTCGTTGACTAAGAGCGACTCCACTGTTCGATAAGATATTTGCAGTCTGCTTGTCTCTTTGGATAAAAATTGGTTAAGAACAAGACAATGTATTGATGACAACAGGTCATGTAGCGCCATGTAGCCTCCAGTCAAATGATTGGGCGAGAGGGTTTCCCCCAATTTTGGCTGACCTGGAGGATGGGCGACCCTGTTTGCCCTCTCGGTAGGCTGCCTCCAGCACGTCCACGCTCTCACAGTTTAGGTGGATGGAGCACTGGTGGTGAGGGCCTGGCTTGCCATCCGGAGCATTCGGAGCAGCCAGGAAATTAGGCAGTCTGTCCACGGCAACTAACCGGCGAATCACAGAGGGGAGAGAGAGGCTGTCACACTAGAATTCTGGGAAAAGTATGCCTTAGAGTAGTCCAGAGAATCTCACAACTATTACGTTTTTTGACACTCCATTAGCACCTGTGACAATGTGTTGAGGAAGTCAATGGCAAAACTGCCATGAGCATACCATTAATCTTGGTGACGGGTGAGGTATAGTCAATCTGAGATACAGCTTTAACAAACTCTGGGGGCAGGGAACTCTGTAAGCATTGAAAACACAGCAGCATGAAAATAAACACTGTGCTTCCAAAAGACACAAAACAGTAAAAGAGAAATATTAATGATTAACTACAGAACAATAGGCAGTGAAGCTCATAGGTGACTTTACCTCTGGAGCAAGCTTTGTAAAGGTGGTGTATGCAGTGGCATTAGACAGAACAATTTTACTGCGGACTTCGGTGCCGTCTTTCAGGACGACGCCTTCGGCGCGTCCATCTTTACCAATTAAAACCTGCCCCACTTCCTGATAAAAACACAGAATGTTGGTGGAATTACAACATATTAGCATTCTGATTACAACGAGACTACTCTTTAGGAAAACTTGTTTTGAAATGAAAAAAGAAAAGAGAAACATCAAAGGATAATCAATTCTTAGCATCTCCTCTGGTGTTATTCAATGCATATATGGGATTGTTCTTTCACAGTGACCTATAACCTGGAAGTAATACCTTCTCAGTAAAGATGGCAGCCCCGGAGGCACAAGCTGAATTGGCAATGGCCTTTGATACTCCTCCCATCCCTCCCTCCACATAACCCCAAGCCCCTTTCTCCTTCTCCAGCTCCCCCATGATGTGATGCAACAGCACATACCTACAGGAAGTAGGGAGGAAAGAACAAATAATCAAGTCCCGACACATTCATGTTATCTCAAAGAATGCGCCTGTAGCTGGAAGCATAAAGTCACTGATCCATCGACTTCCTTCAATCAGGATTACACCGCTGGGGTCTTTTCTACCTTTTCAAAGCACATCTCAAATCCCCAATGCTGAAGAAAATCATTATAAATGTCTAACGACAATTCAGTACCCCTTCCCTGTCATGATGTCTGATGCTGGATTAGATTAGTATTAGGCAGTGTTGTTCTTTTTTGGCCTGTAATAATTCCTGACCTTTTTTTGTAATCGATCCTAAATGGTCATCTATTGTCCATGAGGTGTGATCTAATTGCGTTGAGAAAAATAAATGAAACTCATCTTTGTTTAATTTATTTTTCTCTAATAATAATCTATTTTTTGCACGATGTTAGTGTGTGGTCAGTCTTTCCAATCTTGCCTTTTTCCAACTGCATCATAGTATTGACTTGAGTTTACAAGCTTTTATAACAAATTCTGGACTACATAATTGGCCATGTACCTATGCAGTTTATTTTAATTCTGTTCACTTATAATAACTCATGAGGTAAGGGTACCAAGTAACACTGATGATATGGCTCAGTAGACACTTGATTCAAGAATTTCTACAGCCATTACATAATTGTTGCCTATAGATGATGTGTTTAAATTTGTTGGACATTTTGAGAGAATATGGCAAAAATACCCAATAAGACATCTTCCACATTTCAACTCATTTCAGATATATGGTCCTTTGAAAAAGGGGGCGTGGCACCCAAAAACTTGCCCAATAAGCAAAATTGCATTTTTGGCGATTTTTAGAAGGCCATAATTTCTTTTCTAGGTCACCGATACAGCTGAAAATAGTTCATCTTACACTGAAGTTGAGTGATGTATATATGGCGTTACCATTTTATAGCACAAATAGTTCATTAAAATAAAATAAAAATCACTGCTGAAAGTGGAAACAAGTCAATAGGGGCTGAAGTGGACCAAAGCTTACCCGCTGCCAGGGTTACTTGGACTCGTCATCGCCCCGATCACAGCATCGGTGGCTAGGGTGGCCCTCAAAGGCTCCGACTCGAACCAGCGGTTCAGAATCTGGCGGCCAGAGGAAGGACAAACAGTCAAAAAGGTCAGGATCAGGTGATATGGTCAACGTTGAAAGTTTCCCCAACCACCAGTATAGAACCTTCTTTAATCCAAATTTGTTAGCTTGCCAGAGGCTTTTCCAGGCTTGTCTCAAGAAAATGATTGGCTGAGGAAGATGCTCTGAGAGACGGGGAATTCCCTGCTGACTGAAACCCTCCCTCTAGTATGGTATATTATGCTATGGTAACGGTTAACGCTGTCACAGTCAGAATTTACCACACAAGACACCCAATTTTTTATGATAATAAATCCATACATAATGGAACATTTTTCTCATTATTATTATTTGACAAATGTGGCACCGGAAGAGGTGGAGGGAGGGGCAAGCTTCTCTGCTCCTTTCCTTAGACTGTTGTCAGTTCCTGGTCCCTCCTTCAGCCTAGAGAGAATGCAGGAACTTGCACAGTAACGGCCTCGCTAACAAGCAGGCTCAGCTGGAGGCCTGAGCAGTAAGCACTTGCCCTCAATTAGGCCGCTAATTTAAGCACAGCCTTGAAGGCTGAGAGGAAGTTTCTGGTTTTGGGTTCGTATTGCTTTTCCCCCTGGCTGTGCTGTTTTCGAATTTGGCCCTGGGTTTTGGTGCATTTATCCTTCGTTTTGTGTTTTCCCCGAAAAAGAGGGTTAATAAACGGCTGTTGGCCAATTTTTCTTTAAACCTTTGTCGGTTTTTCATTCCACTCACCACCTGGCTGAGTGGCCACATCTGCTACTGTGCCACAAAAGGCAATAACTCTCTGGATAATAGATAGCCTTGCTAACCTATTCGAAACAAGAATCAAAACAATATGACAAAAAGATTACTTTCAATCAGAATATCCTTACAATTTACCTTTAATATTGGCGCAGTTATCAGCTCATAGAAGTCTGGAATGTTCTTTCCGAGTGAGAGTCCTTTTAACAAAGCATAATTTAAGATATATCAGAGATTTTCCCATCCTGTTCTGAGAGAATTATGGCCTTGGTTTGCTACTTTTAGTATGGGTCTTTGCATAATACTCCCAGAAGTTTACGGAAGATTTTGGTTGTGTTGGCATTCAGTTGTAACAAACATTTAAAACATTTTATCAGCATTTTTTTTTCCTAACAGGTTCTTTCCAGATAAAGAACATGCCACAGGCATGAAACACATTAACATACAAGAAAATAAGCAAATGCAGGTCATCATCATGGAAGATATGAGTAAATGCTGTTTAAGAATGTTCTGGATGAAAGTATTGAAATGGTAGATTGTTTCAGCACTGCCAGTATTCCAAATAAAATGAATACAAATGATCATCCACAAATTCAGTTTCATTTTAAGCAGAAATAACATGACTCCATTTTACCACAATGTCCTAAAAAATCAAACACTACTCTGGAGCTTGAAATTAGCGACTACATTAGACTAGCTACAGATTATCCTGATGAATTTTAGCCTAGCATCGTAACTTCAATGTAGCAGTGTGTGTCTGTACATGTTAGCCTCTGGCTAAGTACCGCTCTTCACCAGGGGTCTCAGGGTCTTCAGCGCTGCTAGTCTGCTCCGGAGGGGTCCCTGGGTGATCCCAGGAATGTCCACCGGCGGGGAATCAAGTAGGGGATGGATGGCGCACGCCAGCTTCTCCAGGTGGGTTAGAAAGGCTGGGAAGGCCTGGACAAACACATCAGAAAAACTTTGAAAGGGCACTTCTATACAAAATCTATTTTCCACTTCTTGATAATGGAGAATACACAAAGTGTTTTGATGGCAAAAATAACATACATCTACACAAGAGCAGATGTGAACATCTAGTGGTAGAATTCAACGGCTCCGTCTTGAACTGTTGCCTGTACTGCATCAGCTACCCAGAGGTCTTGGGGAGGGTACTTGTCATACAACCGGTCCTATTATAAATAGAACTAGCTTTGTATGAATAAATATTTACAAGATGATTTCAGTCTATATCCTTGTCTATACGAATTCAAAATATTTAAATTAGTGTAGTCTGATTTAGTGTAGTCTGAAGACTTTCAGTGTTATGAAACTTTCAGAGTTACAGAAACTCCAGTGCTTGTCTACCTCTCCAGTTCCACTGCATTCTATCATACAGTGTGGCCTGTAATGTGAGATATGGTGACAGGCTCAGTTTGTCAATGAACTGGAGGAGTGAATATGCCTCACTTGATGTGCCCTTGCCTGGAAGTACATGGCAAAGCAGCGACTCAAGTGGCACACGTGGAGATTGCAAATCGACTCGGAATTATCTGCCCCTTGCCTTGGCGTCTTTCTCCGAAAACTTCCCGATTTCCTGCATGTTCTTTTCCAGGTCTGACCCGAGCAGCAGTGACCTTGGTGGGCGGCCGCCCACCCCTTCCTCCAGCATTGGGGTGAAAGCATGGGGGTCCCGCATGTACACTTTAAGGCCGTGTTTCTGAGGGAGAGAGTGGGGGGTTCATTGACAGAGAACAGGGAAAGGCAATTAGCTGATTCCAGTGTTTCACACAGGACTCGTCACCATGCGATCATCCACAGAGCATGACACACATCAAACAGGCCTTCCATCTTTTATGACTTTTATGCCATCTCCTTGTGATCAAATCGTGATTATCCACCTAGTCATCAAGTTGGGCGACAAACATCAGAAAAAAATGTGCTCACATTGTGATGAAATTGTGTACTAAGGTGTTACTGTGATTGGTAGATAAGCTGATGTTCAAATCGTCTCAGAATCTAGACGGTCTGCTCTTGAGAGATCTCAAGACACTCTTTCTTTACCAAGATTATAAATTAAACCTTGATGTATTCCAACGAGCTGTAGTTTAACAGAGAATATCTACACTTGTTTTATTCTGTTATTTGACCATTAATCCTGTGGGAAGGATTATGCGCAAACTCTGTTTCAGCTCTAAAATCCAGTCCCACTGGCTTTGTACCCCAACGGCTGAATGATATAGTTTGACTCCTTTATAGTACATGAAAGTTCCCAAACCAGTGACACCATAGTCCTTTCCTTCTGTCCTGTTGGGGAACATTTTCTGACCAGTATATTGGCAATTTGCTTTTACCAGGCTAAAGAATGCATCTAATAGTACATCTAATCAAGGTCTCATCACAATGGTTGGTTGCTTTATGCAATGTTTGTACGGATAGCAGTGCAAAACATCCTTGCTAAAATGAAAGTGGGCCTTCAGTCAGAATGACCTTGTGCGCTGACCTTCAGCTCTGGATTCTTGTAGTTGCTTATTGCTTTATGTAATGTCGGATGGAACAGCAGTGCAAGATATCCAGACAGACAAAACACAGAAGTTACTCAGCGCTCACCTTCAACTCCAGGTCCCGATAGATATGGGGCCTGAGCAAGCTAAGCAGATATGAAGCCCGGGAGAAATGAAAGCCTGGAAACAGAGACCTAACATGAACATTTCTGCACAACGATAAATCAAACATCTCAAATGAGAAACGAAAGCCTGGAAACAGAGACCAAACATGAACATTTCCGCACAACGATAAATCAAACATCTCAAATGAGTGAAATAATATAGGATTGCACAACTGTATTTTAATGTTTTAAATATCAATAATACTCAACAATTAGAAAATCTGTGGTAATTTCCCTGAAAGACAGTATCACTCAAATCGCATTAAAGGCTACGGTTATTAAGCTATCAGGTCTGATGATAAAAGTGTGGTCTATTATTAAACTGCCACCTTTACTCAGTATGGTCAAATACGCTATGATTGTTTGGCATAAACCATCAATTACAACTAGATGCAGATATGATTTTGGCATGAGTAGTTTTTGTCTATGCTTTCTTGTGCAATAAAGATCACTTTATGTCAATCATGACTAGCGTTCTGTTACCAAAATTAAGTCAAAAAATGTTGTGCAAGACATACCACTCAGATTTAACTATATTATGTGCTCAAACATCCTAAAAACACACATGTCAAATTATTGGTACCCAATATTGGTTTATTTTACATAAAATGATATGTTCAATCTGCACTAAAATTCTAGTCATTTAGGTTTGTCTCAGTATTGTGAATTTCATGTCCCACTAGGATATAAAACTGAGGTAACACATGGTAACACACATGAACTCCTTTCATATCCATCAATATGAGGAAAGGCAAAGAGCTAGCCAATAAAAAGACAAATGGTTATTGGCCATAAAAAGTGAATATGTTTAAAACCACTATAGTAGTGGTTAACCTGCCAGGAAAAGGACAAAAGAGCATCTTGTCACCATGCAAACTGAAGAAGATGGTGAGGGAGGTGAAAAAAGAGTACAACGGGTCGCAGCTATCTACGACAGCTATTACGAAGGGTTTCCACAAGCAAGCCCTTATGAAGAACGACAAACAAATTTAAGAATCTGTCAAACGCCATGAAATGGTGAGAATGGGTCGTGAATACCATGGGGTAGTCCAAATTAGGAGAACAATTTGGGAAAAACACAGAAAAGGAAGGCAACTTGAATATGTTTCAAATCTCTCGGAAGTGGACATTTGAGAGTATGGAAGCACCTGCGTGTGGTTCATACGGACGGTCCTTAAAGTAAATCCTTAATGTGTTTAGGGGTATTCTGTATTAATTATTAATAAACTACAGACAGCCTGGAATAATTTCCTCTGACTTTTTTGCAGTCAACATCTTCACTGAAATTTTCTTTTAGTTTCGGAGCAGGATTAATCCAAGTCCAAGAAACTGCCCATATACTTACGCGGAAAAAACTCCTCTGACAAACATTCACTGACCTGTAATGATCTTACGTGGCAAACATTCACTTACCTGTAATGACCTCGCTTGACAGACACAGACTTACCTGGAATGATTTCCTCTGACACGGCTGCTCCTCCAAGCACATGCCTGCGCTCCAGCACCGCTGTGTTTATCCCACCTTTCTGAAGGTAGGCTGCCTGGGGAACAAACACGCTCAGAGTGAAGGCCGAGCACGAGCAGGAAAAACAGCTGGGAAGCCCTGAATATATTGATAAACAGATTGCCTAACTCACAGACATGTACAAACTCTGGCATGTGTGGTGACAATATAACCTGAGTTGGGTCAAATAATTATTTTTAAGGACTTTAACCCTGTAGATGATAGTTAATTTCTGACAGTTGTGGCAATTTAAAAATGTTTTGAAGAACCTATTTTTTTATTATTTATTTTGCTTTCATATAATTTAAATTTTGGTTAAACTGAAAATCAAAAGTATCTGAAAGGGTGTTACCAAGTTTCACTAGCATCTAAATGGTTTAAATAACTTAAATACATATTATACCATAGCAAAGAGCCAAGGAGAATGCCAGAAACCATACAAGAGCAAACAAGCTCATGCAAAAACAATATTTATGCTACATTGATATATATGCTTATGCTAAAAATAAAATATATTATTTTATTCTTATACTGTTGTTAAATAAAAAAAGGCCACTCCAATGCATAATATCATTTTTGCTCAAAAATATTGGTTTTAGTTAGTTGTTAGTTGCTGCTGCAGCCTCTCTGTCAGGACTAATGGTATTGATTCAATGTTTCAGTGTTTAATTCAGTGTTGGAGAACGCATTAGGAGGGATCTTGGATCATTCCTCATTTCAGAACCTCCAGAGAAGTTTGATGTCCTTAGGTCTATATGTCTGCAACACCCTCCCTAATTCAGACAATGGACTTTCAATCACGTTTAAGTCTTGAGACTGATACAGCCATCACAAAAGTTCTTATTTGCTTTCAGTCAACTGTTTCTTTATTCATTTTAATGCATGTTTGGGGCCTCCATCTTGTGGAAGGTCTACCTGCCATAAAATCTCATGTATATTTGGTGCCAATTACCAGATTAATGTAAGAATTAGGGTGAAAACCGCGTGCCTCTTTTGGCTTGTAAGTTGTTTGGCTTTCATCATGCTGATGGATGATAAATGCATGTTACCATATTTTCATATTCTTATTAAACAGAACATCAGAGAAGGCAATAAAGCAGTTCCTTACAAGTTGAAATCAAATAATAGGGATTATATTTCAGATCTAATGTTGATTTTACTTTTATAATTTTAAACAGTACCAATTATTTTAATCTATTTTTGAGGAAAATGTTACTATGTATTAAAAACAGCCTTTTTTAAGGGTATATAGGCTACATTGTACATCATTATATCATTATGATATGGCTTGCGCATCTCCTAGCTATGCTCCCATGCTTTAAGCATGAAAATGTGCCCGTTATTATGAAGCTGACAATGAACTGTTTATATTTGGTGTGGCTGGCAGTTAAGGATCCATGTTTTGGATGGGAAGAAACAGAGAACATCGCCCAGAATTTAAGTCAATTTTAAATGTCGGGGGCTGGATCAGCTCATTTAAAAGCTGTGTATCAGCAGAGACTGGATAATGTGGACATGACTGAGGTGAAATGGTGTGTACAAAGTGTAGGAAAATCCTAGAGAACAACCAGCTTGGGCCAACAAGTCATTTGATTCTGAGATGAAAATGAATTACAGAATGAAGAAGAAAAGAAAAAGAAAAGAGTCTAAAAGTCAAAGTCCAGACCTGAATCTCCTGTAAGGTTTCTACAGGGATTTGGAGATTAAAGTCCATCAATAATTCTCTATGACCTGGTGCAAACTTGTCAGGAATAAAAGGCTACACTTACTCCATCCCACTGTATAAAGCTGTTACAGGGGTCCAAAATTAATCAAACTAATTACTGCAGAAAGTGCTAAATGTAAGTAGGAGCATATGGTGCTGAATACCCATGCTAGCTATGGTATATTTTTATTTAGTTGCTTTTTTATATGTATATTAATAGAGCTTTTGAAAATGATTTTTAAAAACAACTTACTGCAACCAGTCCATTGTGTCCTGCAATGAAAAGGGAAGAATGTTCATTATCGCTCTGTTCAGTATAACTTCCATTCCAGATACGAGTTTACGGCTTACAGCATTTTTACCTCTCAGACAAGCCATGCAAATATGAGGTGGCATTATGTTAACATGGAAAGGAAATACAACATTTTACGATTTGATGTAATGAATAGCTTGTTGCGCATTTTATTGTGAGAGACAGGATTTCAGTTATCGGTTAATTAGATCACAGACCAAAGTTTACATCATCTGGCCGCCGATTACAGTGCATGAAACAGTAAGACAGAAAAGTATGCGGCCTGGAGGCACATTCTGCAGCGAAACGAATGAAAATGCTGACGTTTTCACTGTCAAATTTCGTAGCTACACGCCATTTTTATAAGCCCCTGCGAACTGCAAAACAAAGGGGATTAAATATATGGAACAGTACCATAAAAGTTGCAATCACTGGTTCAACTTTGGGCGCCCTTCATTCGCTGCGACAGTTCATATCTAGTTTTGAGTCGCGCGTTTTCACTGTCTTTACCTCCTCCGATGACCAGAGCGTCGTACCGGGTCTTGAGCGTTGTCGTGTGACAAGTCCTTGACACTATTCCCAAAACAGGACCCGTTTGCGAGACACGGCTTCTACAAACTGCAGCAGCCATGGCAAACTTGGACTTCAGCTTTCGACCACCCTAGTTTTGCCCTGATTTCTTTAACGCAGGCTTCGAAGTAGTTACATACTTGAACTGAACTCTGTAGCTCCGCCCAAGTGCATATGCAACTCCTGAAAAAAAGAAAACCTTGCATAAGCAACGAACACCTGTCTTTGTGCGTCCACACAGGACACCATCAGGACAAGTAGAAAAGAGCAGCAGATAGGATTCAGCTTAAAGCTGCGGTGTTTATACTGTCTGTTCCCCTCTCGTGAATGCACCTTTTAATATCCAGCTGGTTCATAACTCTTCACCCCAGCCTGGATATCAGAGTATGTCAAAATGTCCTCAAAACACATGCAGTAAGCGCATTTTATTTTGAGACAACTCCCTTCTAAAACGAATCCCCTAAAGCAACTGGAACAACATACATGTATGCCAGCTCATTAAAGCTTTGAATGGGCAACAGTCCAATCATTTTTGTCAAACTAGTAAACTGAGCCAATCTACCAGGCAGCAGGTGTACGAAAACAGTTAATAAAATGGGTTTGTAATTTGCTCGGCCACCGCAAGGAAACTAAGGATTACATCATTAGCTCTGTGAGTATCTACAGAACAGCTGAAGTATTTGAATGACTGTGGGAAAAATATATCCTCAAAGTAAAAACATCCTCAAAATAACAAGCAAAATAATAGGCGTATGTTTCAATTCATTAGCATATATATGAGTATGGATTTCTCAGGTGAAGAGTAAAAAAAATGGTGGTTGGAATGATTGCTGTAACATTTACGTAAGAATCACAACTATATACAAATTGAATGGAGAACTTGATTACTAAAATAGTTCTGCAGACATGATAAAGTAACATTTGCAGGTTGTCCTCTTCTGTGCAAGAATACATTAACTGCGCTGTGTATATTTGTTCAAATCGTCATGTCGACCTTGGCAACCCACTGTTTATGCTGGCTGTGATTTCTTACTGTGTGTTGATTGAAAAAAATCTTTTCAGTTGTGTGAAAGAACGTGATTACAATTAAAAGTAACACCGAGTTAAAAATTGTAACATAAAAACTATTACATATCTGTGCGATGACCGCTGCCTTACTACCATGTACTCTGATGCTGTGGAGAAGTTAAGCTGGTGTCTGAATTTGTACGTGGATCAGAGAGCTCTTGGGAAAAATATGTCACTACTGCAGGTGATGTTAGTGGACCAGCAGGGTGCGCTGTTCCATCTCGAGGAAAAAAATATTTCCAAGTGCAGTGAGGGGGTGCTGTAGCAAATGCTATCTTTCCGATGAAGTCCCCTTAAAGATCCCTTGGGACTTATAACAGAATTCCCAGGGTTCCCTGGTGTCCTGGCAAATCTCCCAGCCCCAGTCTCTCAATCTGGCCACATAATCATCACCTGATAGGCTCATGGTTTCCTATCCACATCAAGCCGATGTATGGTGAGCATGTCGGCACAAAATGGCCGCGGTGTGTTGTCCAGGTGGTTGCCATGCATTGGTGGTGGTTGAGGTGTGTTAGCCCTTCACCGTGAAGCCCATTGACTTGCAGACAAACCGTTTGTAAATGCAGTTCATTGTCATTAGCTTTGCATCAGTTTAACAACTGTTTGTTCATGTTAATCAACATTTAATTGTGTTTTCAACAAAGTTTTTACACTACGTGAAGAGATTGGGATATGTTGCTGATATTTCACTGAGTGCCAATAGAAATCTTTAATACTTATAATATCTTTGAATAATTAGTCATGTATTGTATACTGGTAGCATGAGTAAGAATCCTGCCAAATCACAAACTTTTATTTGATAGAATTCCACATATGTCATGTATGTGTGCTTTTCATAATTTGTGTCCATTTTATCACATGCTCATTGTGAATATACATTTCTTAACATGTTAATGCTTTAGACTAGTAACAATGGGTTCAGTAAAGATAATAGGTCAAACTGTTTGATGGCATACTGCAGTTTTCACAATGGTATTTCATTAATGTGCAGAAACTGTGTTTCCATGGTGAGGTAAAAGTTACATTTCTGTCATTTCGCTTTTGCTATGAACTTGACATTTCTGTGTGTGTGTGTGTGTGTGTGTGTGTGTGTATAAGGCATTGGAAAATCATATTCATATATATGTAATCCTCTGTAATGACTCTTTATTTTTTATATCTGCATGCATTTAATCTGAGAATATCATTACAATTAATTTCAATGACAACGAGGATGACAAATGTTTCTGTGAAATAAATACTTGTCTGCAGTTTTTCAAAATCAATATTTCAGCCAAAGCTTAGAATCTGCTGTCAAATATTTTCACATCACAGTCTTCATGTTGATGTACAGCTAAATACAACACACTGTTGGTGTTGGTTTTATATGGAAGCACCTTCCCATTTTGGTTAATGTATAACTGTTAGTTCATGACCTGCAACAACCAGTTCCTGGATTCCAGGTTCCTGTAATGGACATTTTTCTCAACCAATTTTAGTTTCTGTCTGTTCCTTTTTTAGTCTCTTAGGCGGAAGAGGAGGAGGATTTCTCATAAAACAACACGTTGAGGTTACATTGCTGGTGATCGAGTGGGGGTGACATCAACTTGGAAATGTGAGCCTGTGGAGAAAAACTTGTAAACCAAACCGGTGAGAGAAAAGGTAACTGGTCAACTAATCACCATGTACCAACAACCTAATCAGTCTGACCAACACCCAGGATATTTTGAACCGATGCTATGCTGATTGGAGAGAGGTAAGTCACCATCTTGGATAAAAAGTAGACTCTTATCTGATATGAATTTGACTTTCTTGTGTTTAGAAAGAACTATAAGAGGGACAGTGACAGTTTTGATCCTGACAGATCTGTCAATGAGCCAAAATTAGATTATCTTTCAGGCCACTCATCATCACACTGCCAGTATAATCTGAGGAAGATTTTATTTAAGTAAAATTAACTGGAAGACAGGGCAATGATATCTCCCCTTGTCTGGTATGACTTTGAAATATGATATGAATCAGGTACGACTGATATGAATTGCCAACTCTACACATTACAAGTTTGATTCGTCAGTTTCTGTAAATTCAGAAGAAGAAACCACACTCTTCTTGCTCTCTGTGTTATTTCAGCAGAACAGTAGGAATTTAAAGTTTCCGGATCACTATGTTATAGTCACAACTGTTCCTCACATTTTCCCAGAGCTGGTGTTGTGGCATATGTTTTCCGCTCATCCAAAAACGTCCCGTGAAATATTTGTGGGAATGTAACTTCATTCCAAAGTCATAGCACATAAAACAATTTCTGGACACTGCTGTTTCATGTTAATTGTTTTGTACTTGGAAACATTTAAAAAGAATTCATCAGAATCTTTGGAATAAACACACACATACATAAATGCACACACACACACACACACACACACACACACACACACACACACACACACACACACACAAACACAAAATAAGTCCTGTTCAGGATTCATATCCAAGGCAGTAACTTATCACATACAAAACAGCTAACAATATACATATAAATATTATATTAAACACATATAAATATTACATAGTTCAGTGACTGAGACCATGCCAGATAATAGTATATGATACAACAAAAACTACACCTGAGTTAGCATAATGTAAGTAAAAAACGTAATTATACTTTAAAGAGGACTTTTACACAACCATTTGGACTGAGCTTTCTGATGTGAAGCGTGAGAATCAACCAGCTAAACTGAAACAGGAACTTGTTTTATGACCACGCCAGATTAGCTCCACCACAATCCTCCATACAATGTGTTGCTGTGAGAAGTCTTCATCTGCAACACTTCTTCCTCTACGGCAGTTTTAGGTGACAAATTAACCCTATTCTGACAGGAAGATCATCTCATGCAGCCTGCTGTTTCCAGCAATTCATTTGGTGAGCTGCACAACAAGAACATTTTAGACTTGCCTACAATAGACAATATTGTCAGTGTGAATATGGGTGAGGTTATCTATGAAGCCCATTTCAATACACTCAGTGTATATTCCACGTATTTCAAACTGTGATGAAAATGATTGAAAACTGAGTCTGTATAAAATCAAAAGACACGCAGTGTCACTAAATACAAGATGTACTATCTGTAATTCATTTAAATACTGAACGAGATTTAGCAACCAGACTTGGAGGATTTCACTGTTCTGTTTTCTGCGGAGTTTAGGGCTGTGAACTCAATTGCCCTTTTCACCAAGTAGCTACTGTTTACAGCGGACATAGTTTCCATTTTACATCAGAAGCTTTCGCTACAGCTTCGTTTTCATTAAGAGCGAAAATGCAAAGGTGTTTTAGAAAAAATACAAACACCAGCACAACTTCCTCCCTCCACTGCAACACTCCCCTTATTTCCTTTTAACTAAAGACCAAAAAGCGATGGGTAAATATTATGCCGATAAAACTCTGTATTTTTCTGGGTTCATTCTGAGTCACGCGGGCGACACCATGTCACTTTTCGCAGGGGGGTATTTTCTACCCATCTTTCGATAGCGAATAGAAATCGAAACACAACCGTTATTGTCTGAAAGACCAAGGCGTGTGCTATAACTCATTTATTACTGATGTAAAATAAAGTATAGGTTTGCAAATGAAGATGCAATCTATTCAAGATTAGACTGCTTTTTTTCTTGTTTCCCCTCGTAGTGATTATGGGCCAGCTCGATTCCAGCTGTTTGAAACGAACTTCCTTTATATGGAATAAATAATTTATTTTCTTTCTCAATTGCCACTCTTACACCGTTTATTATTATTGTCTTGCGTGATTTGTGCAATTGTTATATTTGACAGTGCCAAAGAAGAAATATTACATCTGTGTTGCGTTGCCCTTCCACGGTTAAATCTTTGAAAGGATCCCGACGACACCCTATAAAGGTAAGGTAATTTATTTAATTTCCTTAAGTTGACTCGTATCATGCATTGTCCTTGTTCCTTCAGTTCATTGTATTGGTTGCCATGGGATGATATCAACATTAAGTTTTACACTTGATCAGATGTTCAGAGGTGAAAGTATTACAGAATTAGTTAAAAGCGGTTAACTTTCGGTGTCGTTAAGCTGTCAAGCACCCAAGGGTGAGTACGCACAGGTGGAAGGACAATATGTTGCCTTTTATCGAACATATTCCATCTCCTGGAAGTCCGAACGGTGGCATAGTGTTTGCAGATACAGTTGTTTAAAATAATACCACTTGCTTAATTGCATTTTAGGTGTTGTGGTGTATTTTGTCGCCTGTGGCCATCTGGTGTTACAATGGATGCGGAACTGTGAGCCATGGCGTTATTGCTTGACATTAACTATAGCTGTTATTATGGGTTGATGGTACCCCCGTTATTCTATAACTAAATGAAACACATTTTAGGGTAATTACAGTTGACAGTACTGACTGGAAGCGCTTTACACAGCATATACTGGACTCGTGTGGGTAGGGACTTTTTGGGGAAATTATTTAGGGGATATGTTGAAAATAAAACGTATCAAATCTTTACTGTTGACGAGTTTAGCAATCAACATGTTGAAAACATTTGATGGCATTAAGTTTAACAGAATCGTGTATGAAGCTATTGGCAAATGTAGACTGAAGGCACCAGAAATAGTAGTCAGAGGGAGATTTAATTATTTAAAAGGAGGCTAATTGATACCGTAACTGCACTGGGGAACGTGTTTAATTTTTCTTGATTTATGCCGCATATATTTTAAAATGATGTGAAATATATTTTTGTCAGCTTTAAGCTGCTGTTAAAGGCGGAGTTGGCTACTATATTTTTTACTGGAGGAGATGTGTTTGCTGTTTTGTCTCTAGTATGAAATATGTGTATGTGAGTGTGTCTGCTTCTCTGCTACTGTAAAACAAATGAAAAAATTACAAAAATTAGTTTCTAAATGCATGTTTTTGCTTTGAAGCCATATAATGTGCATTAAGATAGAATGCTTAGATAAAAACATGATTAGCATTTAAATCACAACATAGGATTGTCTGTACTTTGCAAGACAGTCAATTCTAACCAGTGCATAATCTGTTTGTTGTCATGTGTATGATACACATAAAATGGAGGTTTTTGATGGCCAGTTCTTGAACTTGCACTGTGATGCTCACAATTATCTGATATCTTGTGGTATGAAAAGATATATTGAAATCCAAAATTCTCCCAACTCACTTACAAAAAATTGCACCCATTTTTGGAATTCCGCAGCCACTAGGGATATGAGCTCAACAGCCAACCTTCCTGGTATTGTGTGGAAAATTAATATTTCACTCATGGGTTTGAATATTCAATTGTGGCTAGCTCCACAACATTTCAGAGTGCTGTGGCCTTGCTGCGCATTAGCCTGTGTCTGAAAACTAAAGCCAGAAACTGGGCAAAGGTACCTTTTTTATCATTCCCAGATTCTTTTTTTGTGGCATATTTGGCAAGAGTTTGGCTGGAGCTGACTGTCCCTTTCAGGAATTTTAAGGGGAGTGAGCAGAGCACATGCGCGGTCCGTCTCCTCTGACTTCCTCACACTGACTGTCTCACACGTAATCGCTGCCGCTCTGAAGAATCAGCTTCTGTTGGCCAGACTGTATGACACAGTAAAAAAAGGAGTGATTAGCCAGCTATTTTGGTGATCTAGGACAAGGATCCAGGCTGAGAACAGGGGATCACATCTCTCCAGATTTGAGCGTAGAAGGAGGGGGGACCGGTACGGGGCACAAATAAGATGCTGTGAGCAGATTATCCTCCCCCCAGCAGGAGAATATATTCAAGCCCTGTTCAAGTCTGTCTTTTTCTTTTTTGGGGGTGGGGGAAGGGGGCAGCAGTGATATGCCAAGAGATTCATTAACAATTAACTGTTGCCACGCTCCTACTTATTTACTCGTATTTTGTTTTTCCACAGAAGATATGGCCTTGCGGAAAGTTATGTGAACCAGGGAGTTCCAGGCTTTCCTGTGCAGATGCTGCACTTCAGCACGGGGCCGCAGTCTTTGTCTCGTTCAGCCAGCCTCCACTGGAGCTGTTCGCGTTCCCCTCCCTCCCCGCTCCGTCTCAGGCATGCCCCAGGTAAGAGGCCGAGCCCGTGCGTTTTCTCCGTTTACATTTCGATGATCGAAGTGTTAAATATTAGAGGGACTTAGTGCTATTGTGCAAACAGTAACCACGCAGCTTCGTCGGCTCTCTGAAATCTCCTACGATATGCAAATAATTCAAATGCAGTACCTTATATAAGTTCTGCTCATGGTAGCGCCATGCTGGTTCCATTCAGCAAAAACTGTATTGACTTTAGCTCTATAAATTTTTATTGTTTGTACGTCTCTTAAAATGGCACCTCCCATGTGTCGTACTGTGTACTCACAAACATCAGACAGGGTCCATTTTCCATAGATAGGCAATCATATCTTCATCCGTGCTTTATTGCTCATTACCTTCATACATAGAATAACCAGTAGTAACCTTTACTTATAATTTGTGGAAGGACTAATCTTTTTATCACTGCCAATACTGAGAAGAACCATTACCACTGACTTAAACACAGTCACCGGATGAGTGCCATGGCGGTGTGTAGCCTTGGTAGCAAACTAGATTCTTTGTAATTTCAACGAACAGATATGATGTTGATTATGCAAAGTGTATTTTGTCAGCATATGTTGTTAAAAACAAACAAGAAACATTCACTTGTAGCCTGTATCTCTTCAACCTTAATCAGTACATGGTTGATATCGGTAAAGGGTTAAAAAATCCCATGAGTCATACCATACCATTATCTCTCTGGTTTCTTTGTTGAGGGATCGCTTATGGAAAACAAACCCATTAAGTTTTCCATAGGAAAATTTGCTAAGAAATGAAGGGCTTGGCCAAACAGTCCAGTGCTGATGGGTCCACTCCTGTATTCTCTGCAGATTTTTTTTGAAGTATTGATGGCTTTACTCATGTACCCTTCTTTGTCTCATTTGAGTCATGTTTACATTGAATTGGTTGTACACAAAAAAACCTGGAAGGGGTCATCTGTCTATTGAGAAATCAATCTTGGATATTGAAAGCAGTTTGCAGTTCTTGGCACATGGGTCTGCCAACTCCAGCCAGATGTTAATCAGAAGTTCGTGTCATCCGTCTCCAGCTGGACATGAATAGGGCGTGTATGTCTCCTCTCTTCAGCCAGGCATCATGGGATGTTTATGTCTTTGCTGTCCAGCAAAACAGTACAGAGACATGTACAGCGCCCCTCTCCAGCTGGACACTAATGCGATGTGTATGTGTCTTCTCTCCAGCCGGGAATTAATGGAATGGAACCGGTTTTTGGCAAGGCCTATGGGAGCCACAGGTGCCTCCTTACCTCAGGGCAGTTTTCCATCTCTCCACTGGAGGGCAGGACTGAGCACGACCAGGTTAGGAAATAGTAATGGGAGCATGTAAGATTCATGGGAGAAGCTAAAAATGAGCAGTTCGTCAGTGTCACGTGTGAATCAGTCAAAATCTTGCGCTTTTCACTGAAAAGCACAAAGATAGTCTAACCATTCTGTTATGTACTGTTCATTTAAAAGGTGCGGTATGTGTGTAATGTTCATTTTAAAGGTGCGGTATGTATGTGCTGTTCATTTAAAAGGTGCGGTATGTATGTACTGTTCATTTAAAAGGTGCGGTATGTATGCGCTGTTCATTTTAAAGGTGTGGTATGTATGTACTGTTCATTTAAAAGGTGCGGTATGTATGTACTGTTCATTTTAACGGTGCGGTATGTATGTACTGTTCATTTTAAAGGTGCGGTATGTATGTACTGTTCATTTAAAAGGTGTGGTATGTATGTACTGTTCATTTTAATGGTGCGGTATGTAATTGTTAACCTAGTCATTTAGGTCATCGCCAAATGAAGTATATTCCAATAGCAAACTATTCACTGTCCACTTCCTGCCCCAGCCTTTACTCAGCTGATGTAATGGAGCATCCCTCCTCAATAGTGCATATTCGAGTTAGCCTTAGCAGTGAATGTTGAGTTAGCCCTAGCCAGGGACATAGGAACTTCAGGGGACAATATTAGTGCTGGCTATTTTTGTCCCCCCAATAAAACAGGCCTGTGGTATTTAAATTAATGACCTCAGCTGAGTTGTAGCGAGTCATGCCCCCCGCTCCACCCCCAATATCCAACTCTCTCCTGAGCCCCTGGCCCTAACAGTGCATGTTCAGTTAGCGCTAGCAGTGAGGATGGTATGGTCCTTTTCTGCATGTATGGTTTGACTATGCAGCAGCAGAAGCTACACCTCCTCACTCTTTGAGCAATGTGTTCATACCATCATAAAGGACCATCTTTGGTTTATTATGCACTGCAGCAGCAAGGCCGTTGAGTTTTGTTTGAGAACAGTCTGCATCATTTTAGGTATGCATGCTAAATGATTTGATCCTGAATATGAGTGAGATGTACCGTACATTGAGGGTTTATTCAGTGTGTCTTTTATTTGACATCTGTTTTTGCTGTGTGTATGTCTGTGTGTATGTGTGTGTTTGCTGTTTCGTTTGTGCATGTGTGTGTCACAAGGAGACTCCTAAGGGTGTGGTGCAGATGCTGGGTTCCCCAGCAGTACCCCGAAAACGGCCCTTCGAACTGCTGAGTGACCTCTTAGACGACGGCTTCAGCGAGGACCTGCACCACGAGCGTTGGGACATTTCCGCACTGGATGACATCACCCACTATACCAAAGTGGACCTAGAGGGGGAGCCGGTGAGCAGTGATAGCAATGTTACGAAGAGGCGGAGCAGCACGGAGGAGCCACCAGAACGGGCATCAGATTTGGGGAGGGTGCAGAGTCAGAGCAGCTGTGACCCCCACGGCCCGACAGACCGATCTGGCTCCACCGGCGTGCTGAAATCAGAGGTTGCGGGGAGCCAGAGACCCCATGCCGAAAAGTAATCCCCAGCAGTTCCACAGCGGGATCACTGGATCCATCGTCTCCCTCTGCATTGGAGCACCGCAGCGAGGAGCATAACTACTCCCTGCACGTGGACCGGGACTCGGGAACCAGCCAGGGCTCCGACAGCGAGACAGAGGACACTGAGGAAGAGGATGAAAGGGGCGAGGCAGAGGAAGAGATTGCAGAGGACAAGGACTCAAGCTTCTCAGAATCTGAGTGTGGTGGGTTCTGCGCTTGTTTCTAATTATATAGGTTGGAATTTTAAAAAAAACGCACACATCAAATATCTTGCGCATTTCACTGTAATTTCATTTTTTTATGCCAGCTCAGAATATATTAATGATCAGAAAAGCCATCAGCTCAGAAAAATCCTTTTTTATTTTAATATATGGATTGTTAGTAACTAATGAGATCAGCGTAGCGCTGTTCAGGACTGGATGGCTCAGCTAATTGCACAGTTAGTGTAGAAAGTCACCTTTCACATGTTGTAATGAGGCTATGAGTAGCTAGTTAGCATATGTGAGGGTTCTGGTTGATGTTAGCATGTGTGAGGGTTCTGGTTGATGTTAGCATATGTGAAGGTTCTGGTTGATGTTAGCACATGTGAGGGTTCTGGTTGATGTTAGCATATGTGAGGGCTCTGGTTGATGTTAGCATGTGTGAGGATTCTGGCTGGTGTTAGCTTGTGTGCTTGCAGCAGCTTGTTTAGCTGTTATTCCCAAAACTTACAGCAGTTTGTTTAGCTGTTAGACCTCGCCAATTTACATGGGACAGTGCTCATCTACACAAGAGCCACTGCTCCAGCTGCAGCTTCTTCTTTGAACATTAGTCAACATGAGGTCATGGAAAACGATTATGGCAGCAGCGATGCGAGAGCCAACTTCTTTATATACACAGCCAATAATTCTGTAATCTTGTATTGCATCAGATATCTGACATTGTTGGCAATAGAGCCCTAAGCTTAGCTGACTGTGCATTGAACTACAAGTGTCATAGTGTATGAGGAGGGTATGAAAATGTGGGCAAAATAACAGAAACAACTACCAATATATGAATATCAAATAACTAATAAGGAGTACAGCATCATTTTACCTTCAAAAGAGCTTCTATCCGTCATGGAGTGCTTTTATACCAGTGCCACACTGTGTGTACTGGCATATTGGACTAAATTTAAAGAGGGAAAGACTCTAGTTCATTGAAGGATGGATGAGGTTGAAGTCTACTTCACACTTCCCAAGTTCAGTGATCTTTAGATCCGGTGATTGCAGAGACTGCGGAAGGAACTTGATTTCATCTCAGAGTTGATACAAATAGTTGGCATCCATAGTGCAGATGCATTTGTCATAGAAATTTGTGAAGTTGTTTACCGTGTCAAGGAGAACTGGGTCAAAAATCAGGACGACATAGGCCAAGAAAAGACTGTGTCAGGAAAGAGGAACAGAGGTGGTCACAAGTCAGATTGCGCCAGCAGGGATAGATCAGACGTCAACCTCATCCTTCCCTCAATGACCTGGACTGACTAAAGCCCATCTGCATCTCTTCACACACGCCCGCAGAGCCTCCTGTCAGCCTCTTTCATCAACGGTCACACAATATCACGCGTGAAAATCCCAGCAGACCTGATGAGTCCGATATCCTGACATACACATACATGTCAGGATATTCCATGTAACATTCAAAGACACTTCAGTCTTCCTGATGTTCTCCCACTGAATCCGCACGTACGCACAGTCTGTAGGTAACTGTCTGCTTTAAATGGTGCGTCTGATCGAGTGACATCAATCTTTGTGCGCATTTTCAGCCGCGAGTAGTGACGCTGTGGATCGACATATTAACTGTTATGGCTGGTTGTACCGCTGAAAACATTATATTGTCTCTGCTTGGTATGCTAACCTTTTGTATCAACTTTTTCTAAGTTGCTGTGGATAACACTGTGTGCTAAATGTAAATGTCACTGACTAACTGTAAATATCTCTGCTTCACTGAAAGGGCAGGTAAACCTATTACAGTCATGACTCAGTGCTTATAAACCATCAACTCTATAACTCACTGCTGTTGGAGTTCCTTCAAAAAAGCTCAAGGTAGAGAGGTGCGACAGTTTTTTTTTTTTTTTTTTTTTGACTGGGAATTGAAGCTTTGGAAGCTGTTGCATAGCCCATCACAAGAAAATGTTACCTAGACAAACTATAAGGTTTTATTCTGGTTGAGTGACACCCAGAACTATTTTTGCTAGTGTCTCCTTGTGTCATAGTCAGGTTTGTCAACTGTTGATGTATGTTGTGGTAAAAGTAATTTATGTAAGATTTCTCCAGACCCAGAATCTGAAAGCCAGGCAAGTACAAGACCAACAAAACGTCAGTGCTTCTGGGAATGTAGCCACAGCTACAAAGCCGGGAGCAAAAGAGAGATGGGCAAGGTACCCCATTCCTGGAAGTCCCACACCCTACCCAGCACCTTGTACCTGAGGGAGGAGGCGTCTGCCAATGGTGAGCCAGTTTTCACAATGCTGCAGCATCGCAGTCAGCTGTAGCTGTTATAGCTTTCCTGTCATTGGCTAGCGTTCCTTAGAGCCACAGGTTCTGATAGGTTAAAAGCATAAAAATCAGTTAACATGTTCGAAATATTCAACTCAAGAAACTAAATAAGCTGAGTTAGTTAAGAAATAACTGCTGTAACTCTTTGTCAGATAAGTGATGAATAACAGTAGATAGACGTTGTGGCACTCTACTACAGGGGTTGCTTGATGTCCTAGTTACACCTGTTAGATGTGCTAGTTTGTCTTTGTCAATGTACTGCTCATAAAATAATGTATTACTTGTTTTCCCCCCGTAAGGCTAGGATTTCAATGTGTGAATGCACAGCAAAAGAAGTTGAATGGTAACAATGGAACTGCCATGAAACTTCCAGGAGTATGTAACATATGGAGTATTTACATTTATTCAATATAACATAAGAGTGCCTCTTCAGGAAAGATTTGCCCAAGGAAAGCCCGCAAGACAGACGCGAGTGACCTAACGCCCAACCCACAGAAGCTGCAGAGCATTGGAGACCAGCTGCACAAGCTGAACATGGCCATCGAGGGAATGAGACCTGTCAACGACCTCCCCATCGTCGCGAGAGTGCGCTCCCGCAAGGAGAAAAACAAACTGGCCTCCAGGTAGGCACGAGTCAGAAAGTCCGAAGAATTTGGAAGGGCCTGGCAGAGTTGGAATGTGTGAACGCTAATCCTGTAATATGGTGGTGATCAGGGAAAGGCCAGCGGGCCAAATCCAACCACTCCCCCAAATATTTTCGGTCCCCATTTTTGAATCATGCTGAAGTATAAATTGTTTTTTTGTTAAAACTAGTGGAAAATTTTTGATATACATGTAAATGAAGTGGCAAAAGATTTTCCGTTATAATAATGTAAAACAGATCTACATTTCAACATTAATTTATAAACCATATAAGCAGTAGTGAACTTGTTGGTGGAAGCTTGAAAGGCGATGTAATAAAGCTCAAAATTCAAGTATTCCAACGGGATATGAGGTGAATTTAAAATATAACAATTCGGAGAACATAATGCATTTTACCAGAAAATATGCACTGTGTAAGTGTGCTCAGAATATGCAAGCTTTCAAAACAGCACCACAATTAAATGATACTCTTCATGGATCTGGATTGACTAATCAAACTGTGCCTCAGCACTCTGCTCATTCACAGCGCAGTGATACATTGTATAAACGCCTAATAGCTTCAGTTTGACATGTGTTTAGTCAAGGACAACCTTTATGCCTGGCTTTGACAGAACTATGCCTACCAATCCAATTAGAACTATAAAAGATCACTGAAGTCATTGAACAGCATTGAACTTCTAATCTGCATTGCCGACTCTTAGCTGGAGCTGAAAGTCAGCGGTATATGCCATATAGTAGTCGTACCTAAGCTTTTTCAAACAATGGCAAAGCATTTGTAGTAGATTTTAATGACATCTCACACAACACCCCTAAGCTGAAAACACGTAACACTGACAACTCGCACAAATGATCAAAAGGACACAGTGCAGCTATTTATTAGGTCATTTATTCTGTTTTGACATGTTTTACATTGTCTTACGTTTAATGAAAGGTTATTGAGTGGGTACAACAGTATTTAAAATAAAAGTCGAATGAACATTAATATTGTGGCACCATGGCCAGGCAGCATGGGACCCCAGGGTGCCACAGCATTCGGTATGAGAACTAGCGCTCATTAGGGATGCCACAGAAATCAGTCGGCGTCTAGAGCTGCAGTCGGTATCATATTTATGATTACAGGCCCAGCCATGACCAAAATGTAGCATTTAGTGTTGAAGTGAACCTGTAGTTACAGATCCTTACATTAGCTTCAATATGTTCTGTAAGATAAAGCATGACTTCCCTGTTCTTTGTCCAGATTTAAAGGTCGTTAATCTTGTTTATTTCCTGGCCAGTCTGGGTTAGAGTATATGGTGTTGCGGTCACGTTTGTCTAGGGATATAGTTTCACTCATTTCATTAGAACTTACCTCCACCAGGTCGCTTCACCGGTTCACCGGGCTAGCCCAAGCCGCCGCGAGGAGCTCCACGTCTTTTTGTTTTCAAGTTTAGTTTATGCATGAGCTGGCTTTCTCTAAAGCATGATGGTGGTGCACACAGAAAGATAAAACAAAAAACAAACAAAACAAAACAGCCAGGACAAAGAAATGGGGGTGGTTAGCTTTTCAGTCGGGCACGCCAGTTCCAGGTGCAGTCCAAACGTACGCCCTGTTTTCCACCATTTAGCCTTTTTAAAAAGAAAAGCCCTTGCCATGACCGACCGGCGTCCAATCAGGAGGTAAGGCGTGGTCCCAATTTCCCGTACTAGCCACCATTCCCAGTGCACAGCCGCCATGCCACTAAGCGAGCATTATTGATTAATAGATATTTACCAATAAAAACTAGATGGCATTGGGATTTATTCCCCACTCACTAACATGTGGGCATAACAATAGTTATGTTCAGTCCTTCTCTCAGAATGTACATTTTTGGACAAATGTACCAATCAATTTATCAAATCTGTCGTGATAGCATTCCTTGTATAAAGCAACATCCACGGTTTCCTCCACCTGTCCTTTCAGAGCATGTCGTCTGAAAAAGAAGGCGCAGCACGAAGCTAACAAGATCAAGCTTTGGGGGCTCAATCAGGAGTACGGTGAGTATCTTAGGTCCAAAACGCAAAATAAGAATTTTGAATTAGTGTACAGCAAATGCGCCTGCTGCTCTAGCAACAGATTATTAGAATTTCCTGCTGTGTCCAGACTGTCTTATCACTTCAGTTTTTAAATTGAAAGTAGAGTATCCTGAGGTATGCACTAAGTTTGCATTACAAGTTTGGCAATCACTGTGTGTCTCTGCATCAGGGAACGGAAATGGACATTTATGATAAAATTGCCGAACTGGGTATATTCTTCCTACCATGCAATACAGTCCGTAAACATGCACATGTACTAACTGTTTATGGGAGGCTGCAAAGCTCTTTCCTTCCAATTTCATTTTCTTCTCTTCTTTGGTGCAGTATAGTTCATGTTTATAGATCGCATCAAATATTCTGACTTAGCCATATCACAACAATTCTTGAACTCTTGTTCAGGGTGTGTCATTATTCTGCCACTTGTGTCCAAGGTGAGGCAGTCTTGGCGGTTTGCAGATAATTTAGCTTTGGGATTCCTGTACATTTAGAATCAGTTCACCCAAAAGCAAGAGAAAAGGACATTCATAACACACTTGTTACTAATGGTGTTGAGTTGAGTGACTGAGGTCCCCACAGATTTCCTTTGGAACACTTCATGAAGTATTCCAAAGAAGTAGAGCTGTTTTTATTATTATAATTTAATGAGCTCATTACCTGATTATTGTAATGAATTTGTTTATTTCTTACATGTATTTCAAACATAATCAGTTAGCTAGCTAATTACATATTTGTTTAAATCAAATGACACTTTTAATATGAACAGTTTTCCCAGACAGTCTATGGGAATAAAATACAGATCAACGGTGAAACGTTGAAAGTAATGTTCTGTCATCAGGTTTTTTCAAGAATCATACCTATTTTTAGGAAAGTAGAAATTAAGTGGATGTGTATTAAGTGGATGTGTGGCGCTGCTTGCATTGAAAATGTTTTTTTTTTAATTGTCGTCTGGGCGCATGTTTGCAGGACTGATTTTGCACCCTTGTTCCTAGAACAGTTGGAGAGGCTGCTCTGCCGCTGTATTTACAGTGTCGTTGACCGTATGTGAGCAGGGTACTCCTTTCACTCTCAGTCGCAGATTTCTTGGTTGCTCTTCAGAAAGACACATTAACACTGTTTAGGCCACAGCCACCGCAGATCTGTAGTAGACGTAACGTTGCATATCTCTGAAACTGAATCAGAAATTCAGCCCCATGCCCCAGTCGATCTGCCATTCACGGGCAGCCAGCGTTTCTTTGTATCCCAAAGCTATCTCAGTTTATCGTCTGTGCAGATTCTCTCCTGGGGGTGCTGTTGCGCATTAAGGGGATTATACGACGGAGGGTGGAGAGCAGAGAGGAAGACCACGGGATGGGAATGATGAAACAGCTGGAGGAAATTCTGCGGGAATCTTCTGGTAAGCACAGAGGTCAATCAACTCAGTGCCATGGTGCTAATAATGTAAAACTAACACCTGAGTAGGAACTGAGATTTGATGTGAGTTTGGGGATATCCACATCACCCTGTGCTTGGCTGAAGGCCTCAAAACGCATCCTGGCATGAAACAGGCAGAATGAACCTCCAGGCACTGAGGTTCTGATAGAAAGAGAACTTGAGGTAGATATTATTTAAATGAAAGCTCCATAGCCAAAATAAAAAAGAGCACAAAAACTTGCATGTTGTGCATGTCAATAACGACTTGCTTACTAGCCAAAACAAATAAATGACAGCATCAGCAACCACAGTCATGTGATTAACATTTGTTCAGTACACGCCTCATTGCACTCTCACAAAACAGGCACCAGTGGAATATTAACTGGTTTATCACCTCACTGTGGTAAGTAGTTTGGTTTTTTATCCACAGGGCTTTTATTTTGTCAATAGGACTTGTGAAATCTAGATTTTTGTGAAACTAATGATGACAATTTCTCCCCAAATCCCCCCGACCCTTCGACCATGGTTCCATCTTCCATCAGGGCCTTGCGTGGCTGGACGGACCAAAGAGTTTGTGGAAAGTATCCTGGAGCAAAGTGCTGGAGGACAGAGGGCCAAGAGACCCCAAAAGAGGGACCCAGCCGTCTGAACTCCGACAAATACCGACCATCCTCCCATCAACCGTCACCCTCCCTCCTTTTAGTTGCACTTTTCCAACATATGGTAGGACAAGAGGAGAGATGTGGGCAGAGTGGGGATACAGGTAGTGGACAAAAAAAGGGAAATGCTGAAGTCAACTTTCATTATTTTAGATGGAAGCAGAATATGGCAGGCAGTGGCAGGAATCTTTCTAGAGTGTCCCATAAATGCTCAATTGGGATCAGGCCTGGTAGTTGAGAAGCCCACGAAATAAGTAATGATACATGTCATGCTTGTCAAACCACTGGGCCATTAGCTGTGCTCTGCTGCATGGCCAGGTGCATTGTCATCTTGAAAACCACACTCCTCCTTGCAGGAACGAAAAGATTTAACAGGGTAAAGAAGATCAATCAAATTCATTATGTAATGATTAAACATAAAAGTCGGCTTCAAGGATATGAGTGCACCCAAACCATGCCAGGAAAAACGCGCTCCATTAATGAACAACTAGTACTGTAGAAACCATTTTTTGTTCACCTCCTGTACCGTCTCAAGCATCTCATATGAGTCTTGTATCCTTATGGTGTCGAGCTTTTGGTTGTTTAGGAAAAGAAGAAAACGTTCCCAAAATTAAGTAGCAGTGTTTAATCTTTCCTGACGCTGTTCAATGCAAACTAGCTGCTACAATTCTTGTGTATGGGTGTGGGTTTATGTGTGTGTGTGTGTGTGTGTGTGTGTGTGTGTGTGTGTGTGTGTGTGTGTGTGTGTGTGTGTGTGTTCATATGTTTTCATGTGTGTGCATGGTTACCCCTGCTCTGCTTAGTATATTTTTATCCCATTGTGCCTGAAAAAAAAGACACTGTGCTCTGCTCATTCTTTTCATTGGATGTAGACGGAAGGTTTTATACAGAGTATGTAGAACAGGAAATTAGACCTACTGGGAGCTGAGCTCTAGTAATTGTGATATATAATGGTGCTCCAAAGCAGATGGCATAAATAAGCATTTTGAATATTTGTTTGTTTTCCCATTTCATAAAGATGTGATTTAGTAACCTGGCTGTGTGCGTGTGGGTGTGGATGTACCTGTGGTCATGCCACGTGTTTGATTAAGTTAAGGCGTAAAGTGAATGTTTATTACCCGGATAGACATCAAAAGTCCTGTGAATACTCTTGATATTGACTGAATTTGTATTGAATATTAGTTTTTATGCCTATTCTATGCCTTCTGTTTAGCCCATTGGGACTCATGTAAATTTAGACTGATGTTATGAATTGTTATATAAATCTAGTGTGTTAATTATCTAAATCAGGGGTTACAGGCTAACACCCACTTGCAGAGATGCTGTATCCCTATCTCTCCCATAGTACCAGGATGTTGTCTCTGGTGCTTGTTAAAGTGCCATTTTCGAAGTGCCAGGAGAGCTGGTGGAGATTATACAATGTTCCCGTTAGCAGCAGTACAATTACTTCACTGGTCACCAGGGGTTAAATTGAGCTAGGTGAAATAGCATTCTGGAAACTTTGGTTAGTTAATTATTAATTACAAAAATCTAATCTACTCCTAACATTTATTCCATCTAGACAGTTATTTTCTTAAAGTCCCTTTTGTGCTTTTGTACAGAACGACATGCAACAATGGCCTTGAGTAATAGGACCGGTTGTGTACATTTCATTTGCTGACAGCTACTGTTGTGGTTAGGCTAGCTAGCTAGCTAGCTAGCTAGAGATTCTGTCACAATTCATGTAATTATCAAAATATTTTCCTGTGCTGAAAAGTGAGTTTGTATGTGAACAAATCTGTAAGTACAGTATTTTATCTCCTCTATTATGTTATTGTCTCATTAACTGAAATATGTTTTACATTAGCAAGTTATGGAACAGAGAGCAAAGCACTACTGTATTTTTACTGAGAGCTAACATTTGTTTGCTAGTTCTTATTTGAATGTTCCAGGCTAGCTAGCTTGTTTCTCTCTTGCTAGTGCACCTTCTTCCTGATCACTCACTATTTTCTCATGTGAATTCACATTTTCATGTAGATATTGAGAGAAATACATTTCAAATACAGATCACCTTTGTTGCTAATTCAAGGGAATTATTGAGAAGTATAATAACTATGAATGAAGTTCCCCCACCTGATTCCTAATTTAACCCCTGCACATACACTGGTTTTAATGAAGGATCTTAATGAGGAGACATATAGTAACTTTGCACACTCCAGATACAAGTTGTGTGTCTCACGTCATGAACACGTGAAGAAGACATGTTTGATTCTTTTGTTTGTTTTAGCCAGTGTTTTGGCTCCCAATTTTTTCCTATCTGTGTTATCCTCTTCTGTGGTCAGATGGCAAGAGCACTGACTGGAAAGCTTGATAATGTATCTGCAGGTTTAGAGAAACTTTTAACCAATGTTAAGCAATATAAGAAAATACATTTTAAAAGTACCCTTTAACAGGAATCACTAGAGAATCTGATGCCAAAGATCTCTGATTAGAGGTTCTAAAATGGCTGTTTGAGAGGTTAGAAGAAAATGAGTGATAACAGCAACTGCCTTCACGTCTTAAAGGATGTTTCAGAATTTAAAATGCTGAGAGAACTTAATGCTGTATTTTGTATGTCGATCCCTCACAATTCCATAATCCTGGTAATGACTGTCAAATACACACAAGCTGCTTTCATATCAGCCCAGTCACAAATAATCTTAAATCAACTCTCTTGAATGGGACAGTTGACTTGAAATAGTTGCTTTTGCACTCTTGAAGTACAATTACTGTAATATGTCTTGGTACCGTTGTGTGCAAAACTGGTGCTTGTAGAGTGTTTAGAACAGTCAGTAATAATTTCTGTCATATTTATGTGAAAGAAACCATGGGAACTTTTTAAAACTGTCACAGTGACCTTCCACTTTGCGGGTTGCTGCAGCGTTAACTTCCTGAAAGGTTCAGCGACATAGATTAATTTCCTGTCAATCTGATAAGAAACGGTGCTGAATAAATTTTTCTGCAGAAGCCAAATGGCATGTGTACATACTAACATGTTCTGACTTTAGATGATGCCCAAGAGAGAAGCACATTTCTCATGAGTGCCTGCCCCAGAAACGAACCCCGTTATCTTAGCTAAAGTGCCCTTAAATTTGAGGAACTTTTTTTTTTGGGGGTGTTGGCTGTTGGGGTCACAAAGTTTAACTCATGGGCTCAGCTACTTCATAATGGAGATCTGCAACTCTTGTTTTTGGGTCATGGTCCACAGGCGTTTCTAATGTTTTAATTTCAGATTTCTGGGACAAAAAGAAGGACTACATTTAATCTGGCAACCCACTGACTGACTGATATAATATGGCCTCGCTTTCCTCCAACTCAAACCAGGACAAAAGCATTATAGCCCTGTCTTTCCAGGCTGCAATTTTGATTAACTGTTATCAGCTGTTAGTAAATGAAAATCAATTAGAAGGGAACCTCAAGGAATGTATGTGAAGTAATGTACACGGTGGATTACAGACTGTGATTTTGAGAGACTTTATGGTATTATACAGCAGTCCACAAGGAACTGCAATGTGGTTGTTATTTAATTCTACAGTGGATGTAGGGCCCTGCTTTAGTCTAGCAAATGTTATTAATACACGTAGGTTTCCTTATTATTTGCTTAATTAAACACACAAAAAGTGCCATACAAATAGAAGCCTAATGTTTTGTTTTCTGTGAGTGTACTGTACACCTATAAAATGTATATTTTAATATTTATAAACAGCTGCTGTATTAATAAAGTATATATTTGTAAAACTCCTTGTTCTGTTTATTTTGGTCCGTGGCCACCATGAGTTCAGTGGAAGAGGAAACTGACCGATGATTTACGTGAAAAATATTTCACCTGTTGGGTGTATGTAGTTCATATCAGGGTGTCCATTTTGTCAGGGTGATAGTGCTGTAAAACTGCAGCTAGACTATTGGTAATGCACCTACATATTAAGGGGGACTGGATGGATATATATTAAATTTTTCTTCTAGAATAAGCCTGGCTAGTGAAACTAGATGGGCTGTACATATGTGTTGGGAATTGGATGGCAAATGCTTGCTGTATTAAATAACATGTTTGCTGTATTCAATTATTCTTACAGAGCAATGTTAATTATAGTAATAGCTAAGAGTCAACCTACAGTGTATACATTGGATGTAGTCAGCTTTTAACAGAGACTAGAATTAAAATGGCAATATCTTAGCCATGCTCAGTCTGCAGACTGAGCTACTTAAAAGGCTCACGAGCATTTTATGTGACTAAGCATGAAACCATTATACAGTACAGTCTGATATGCCAGGTAAATATGTGGTTAACAGTCAAAACAAACAGTGTCTGAAAGAAATTGACTAGAATTCTGAAGTGCTGTTTACTTTATGATATGATCAAGATAAACACCATGCCAGAAAAATGAGGCAAAGGTAGAATGAATGAATGAATGAATGAATGAATGAATGAATGAATGAATGCTGAAAGGTGAGGGACCAAGCACATACATGCACATGCTCTGATGGGGAATAGCCTTGGACCTAGGGAATGGGGAACATTTTTCCCATTTTCATCTCTCTGGTTTAATATTTGAGTAATGTTGTGGCTTATACTAGCTCTCAGAATTAAGTAATTAACTGGCTCACCAATAAATTTAGCTTACCTAAACTGATTTAAGATTTGTATCAGAACACAGAGCTGCCAACTCTAGCATCTACTTTTAAACCTGATTTATAATTATGGATGATGAAGTACCCTTGTCAGATATCATTAGTGTCATATAAAAGTCTTGTGCAAAAGTTGTCACTTGCATTTTCCTCTGAATATATATTCATGACAACCTAGACATTAATAATATTTTTTTAATATGATGTGTTTTAATCTGTGAGTAAAATATCCATGAGTGGTCATTTGTTATAATTCCATTGATTGTCATTCAAGAACAATAATTTTGTTGTTCTCAAAGACAGGAAATACACACAAGTTAGCAGTCTCGCTCTGCCATGTCACTGATTTTTCACAGTTCAGCTGTCATTTTAAATGTTGACCACTTGATGATGCTGTAGTCCATCAGAAGAGATATGAACTCAGGAACAGCTGGTCAGAGAGCCTCTGCAGCAGTGCCGCAAATATCCCTCACTGATTTCCACACTGCCCCCTAGAGTCTGTCGCAGAACCTGCACAACTGGTGCTCATAATGACATTATGGCCACCCACCATGAAGCACTGAAGGTTTCATAAAGACTGCAAATGGGAAACATTTCCTTTTCATAGAATATCAAAGGCAACAGCATTCCTTACATCACAAAACTGGCCATTCTGCTTCCCCTCACTTCGCTGTTGCTTGCTGTTCAAGCTGTAGTGACAGACAGAGAAAAAGGAAAACTTTTTGCATATATCACCACAGACTTTCAATGTAAATCAGCATGCTCCTTTGCTGCCGCACGGACAGACAGCACCCATATAAAACACTGCTCTTAAGTCTGAGTGTCACTGTTAGTGCACTTAGTATGCTGCTTTTTTTAATGCATCCATTTAGCAGTATTCTCTTTCCTTTTGAGGCCATGATGCACATTCCATGCTCAAGGAAAAGGCTCTTGGGATACTACTTCACTCAATTTGTTATTCATTTGCAAATGGCACAATAGGCTATGCAAAATGCAATCATAAATTGACAAACAAAGCGTACCGTTCTGAAAGTCCTACCCACAATGCATTGTTCAGCACTAGAAAGATACAAGTGCACCTGTGGCCTTCTGGCTCAAAATAAACCCCCTTTAAAAGCTAGTTCTTAAATCTTTAGTTGCTTAATTCATTATTCAGTCATAGTTTTAGTTGTATCACTTTGGAACAGAACTGATCTCACTGAGCTTCGGTTTGATTAGATGTTCATTCTGAGGGTGAACAGAACTGTCATCAGAACACAACCATACCTCCCAATGACAGCTTTTGTTTCCTAGCCTATGAATGGTCACATGAAATTAACATTGCACTTTTTCCTTTGATTTGTTGTACACTGATTAGTGAAGGGAGAGTGAGGTTTCATTGAACCAAAAATGAGAGGAGCTAACATTTAGTTAGTGGCTTCATGATTTGGACCAATGGTCAAAGCAGCTATGGACAGACAAACATTTTTGATTGGTTTACACTGGTCAATGAGTGTAGACGATTTAAATAAGCCAATAAACATGGCCGTTCTGTCCATAGTCAGCCTCATTATAAACCTCCAGAAGATCCAACAACAAAAGAATATTCATCTGTGGATGTCTGGATTTCAATGTCAACAAACAAACAAAACAAAGCAAACAAAACAGTCGCATCCTTTAAAACAATGTTCCTTTCTCAAAAGCAACACATTTACACCAATCCTGTAAAATCCTGTGTCTTTCTTGTAAGTCCAACAGCAACAGTCCTGGAAAGCTATGGACCCTTTCTGGTTTTTTCTATACAAATTGAGTGGTGATTGACCGGACAGTCCACTTCAGTTACATGGTTTAGCATGGGGTTTTAATAAATCACTTTTTCTTCGGACTCAAAAAAGGGCAGAAACCGGTAAATAGACGGACAATAGATGGACACAGCTGATGGTGAGCTGTGAGGTTTATGACAGGGTGTCTGTCAATTATTCCAAATAACAGCACTAGGAAACCATCTTATAGTAAGTGGCTACTGTAAGTGTTTCAAATGGTCCAGGAGCTATCTGTAATAGGATAAGAGTGGATGTCAAGAGGAATTACACACTCAGGGAATGGTTATAGAGATGGAAATTGCATTTTGTGCTTTTCCCATAATTTGATGCAGAAAACAAAATGCAACACAACATTACAGGATGACCTAAATGGGCTATTCTCTAAATAAATTACTCGAAAATTCCTGCAAGATGGTTATTAAAACCTTACAATTTTGCCTGATTTTGCTTATGCAGTGAAACACAACTCCTTGATTCTCTGTTGACTGGGATTTACCCCGGGGGACGTCAATGAAGTAGTCCTCTATTAACGTGCTAAGGTTTCCCGACAGATGCGCGCTGTACCTCTCCCAGGGCGTTTAAAAAGGCATTAGGTTAAGAAAGAAGGATCACAATCCACTTGCGGCTGCTTGACTCTCCTTTAAGGAGTTCGTCTGTCGAGCACACAATCAACATTAACTTAATCAGACCCAGAGTATATTGTTCTTGTAAGCAAAAATTAACACTTCATTCCCTTTGTCGGCAGAAATTTAACACCGCGCGCCTCTATGCTTAGCTTACTGACGAAAGAGACATAAATCGTATTAACTGAAAACGGTCCGGAATGAAACACGATTAGCGTCTTTTGGACAAATCAGCTAGTTCTTTGCTTGCCAGAGAGGCCTGCAGTAATGGAGATGTGGACAGCCGATTGATCGGGGGAGCTCTAGGGGCCGGCTGTATTTGGAGCAGCATTAGTGGATTATGTCATAATTTCAGTAGATTTTCCACAACACATCATTTGATTTGAGGATATTTAGCACAAGAGGGCGCTAATACGCTTCTCATGTAAGCAGAAGATGCTCGACCATACACGGTAGTGGAAATAAAAAGATCAGTAAAAAAACGTGAACAACAACGGTCACTCTGCTATTTAACTGTAATGGGAAATAATATCCTATTTTAACTCATTGCACTATTTATTTTGGTATCTCTGTTAACTTTTTGGACCTCTGTTCACTGAAGAATTAATACAACTAAAACATTTTCATTTTAAGGCACTGATTTTGGCCTCGAGCTAAAGGTATGCAGCTGTATACCGGTTCCATTTTCCACTGAGCTCTTTACCACAAAAGTTTTCCAGATCTACATTTTTGGATGGATCTGGTCATTAAATTTAGATCCAAGTTTGCTATCATTTGAAAGGGAACTACATAATGTAACAGTGTTTTTCAATGCAAATCATATTTATTATCTTTTATTAAGTCTTTGGTTTTTGCAAGGCAGTTTTATGACAAGGCATAAAAATAGACAGTTTTCCCACACGGCAGTAGAAAAATAGTTGCCACAGGAATCCAAGGTTTCAGCAGCAAAAGAAATTATAAAACTATCCTAGCAGTCAAACACAATGATTTACTTGATTATGCTGTGATATAATATGCGATATGATACGCAGAACAAAGCATTCATGTAATATTGTGTACATCTCATTAAATTAATTGAAACTTCACACCTCTTTCAAAAGCTGTTAAACCTTTTATTTTGGTATCCCTGCTAATTTGTTGGACTTCTGGTAGCTGAAGTGTTGGAACACATGTCCAAACCACAACAGGGTAAGCTTATTTTAAGACACTGATTTCTGGCCTTGACCTGAAAGCATGCTTTATAGTGGTAACGATTTCAGCTCTGCTCTTCATTTGCCAGATTTTTGACCTTTTGACCTTTGTTGACCTTTCAGTGTAAGTCTGGGTTTGTCATCATTTGAAAGGGAATTTGGGACATGAAATCATCAAAACTTATGTGATTTTCCTCCTCCCACACACAAATACATAATCTCGTAACCTGAAGAGGGTTTTGTCAATGCAAATCATATTTATCATTTGCATTTATCGTTTGCTTTCCAAGTTTTTTGGCAGCCAGTTTTAAGAGGCATATTTACTGTACCATATCCAGACTGCTGTTGACGGTTTGTCAGGGTTGTGTTCAAGTAATAACATCATAGGTTGCACTGAGGTTCTAAGTGTAGAAACTAATTATAAACACTAGAAGCTGGAATAATGTATATAAAACACCTCACACAATTTTCAAAAGTGCAAAGGTGCTTTTTAGAAAGGGGGTAAGGAAAGTGATAAATAAGAAATAAGAACATTTCTAGGATGTTTTGCTAGCAACAGTCGTGTTGGCAGCAATACAATATTGTACTCTTCTTCTGATGAATAGATTAAAATAAGCAGGTGTGGGCTTGATTGTTACTCAGATTGAATACCTCCCAGGACAACTTGTGCGCTGGAGAAATTGGTGATGGTGGGTGGGGGACAGTCTTCCCTCTAATCCAATCAAAATCTTGATGTCAGCTGCAGCGATTGGAACACTGTGCTGTAGGAGACCTGGTCTTTTGGATGAGATATTGAACTGTGGTCCAGACTCACAACAGTCATTAAAGATCCCAACCCATTAATCATACAGTAGGGGGCTGCCTGGGTATGCTGGAAAAATTCCCAACCTGGCTGTCTCCATCCGGCCACTTAACCATCCCACAGTGCAGTTACCTAGACGATTCCCTCTGTTCCCAACTCAAGCTGATGTGTCGTGAGTATTCTTATGCAAAATGCTGTACATCAAACAAGTGGGCATTACACATTGGTAGTTGAGGTTAGTTTTCCCCGCCCTATATATTGGAATTTCTTGCATTGTTGCTTGGGTGGGGGGTTTCTGGAGGTCAAGAAATATGGTTAATATGTAATTGCATTTGTATATGCTTTTGGGGGTTAGTGAGGTAGCACAAAAACTCCATTGCTTCTAAAAGAACATTTCAATTAAAAAAAGAACCCTACTGTAATATTACATTATATTTTAAGCGGATGTAAAATATTTCACTCTCACATGGTCACCACCTCTTCATTATTAATTATTTAGAGCTGATTACTGTACAAGGCGCAGTACAACCAATTCTTCGCCACTAATTTCATTTGTATCGTTGTACAGTTGGGCAGATGTGATATGCAGAGAGAAGAACCCATTCCCCATCAGGAAGAGAGTACAAGAAGCGAGTTCAGTGTTAAAATGTTAGGGAAAGCAAATTTGATGGTAATGAAAGTGAACCCAGCTCTCTTAAAGTAGAAGAAGGTGGCAGACTGCAGCGGGCTTAGCTGTTTATAGTCTTATCTATAGTATTATCTATCTTCCCTGGTTACCTCAAGTCACCAATCCAAGATTGTACTTCAAAGTGGATTATGCTCAATCTCACAAATACGGTTTACACCCTTCCTGGGGCTCTTAATTTTGTCGGAGGAGAAGCAGTGTCTCTCAGAAGTGATTCAGCATTTTCGTTTAGTTTATCTCAAGAGGGTACAAAAGGACAGATGCACATCGTATGCAATCAGGAGACATAAAACAGTTTACTATATGAGTTAAATATGTAAACTGTCACAAAGTCAGTATAATGACGAAGAGCCAAGTCATTATAGAATGTGTTAATAAAGATAATCCTTTAGTTTTTAAGTCCACAAGCACATTCTTCAATAACGGCAAGGTTTTGGCTTAGACGGTATGCATGTGAACATCTCTCATTTTCAAGGGTTCATAGTTGAGAAATTTCTTGTTGAGAATGAAACCATTTATTTTACTGTCAACAAAATTCTGCGAAATCTGGGGTGTGGACAAACAGTGCAGCGATGATGCATCCACTTCCGAACGCAATAGTGCTGAACAAAGAACATGAGTAGATTAAACAACTTACATAACGTTTACTGTGAGCAATGGTTATGTAATGTTATTACCATCCTATACATATTAGACATATATATGGATAAATATGCTTATAGGCAAACATACTATAAACAGTACATACATACATATATACTCACACACATACATACATACATACATACATACATACACACACACACATACATACATACATATTGACTGTACAGGTTTTTCAAGACCAGCATTAACAATCATAATTGAATTGTTTCTATTTATAACAAGCACTACAGTTCAGTATTGTAGTTAAATATGCAGTAAACATGCAGTCAATACACAACAATATAGGAGCAGCAGCACAAATGAAGCCAAACTTACATACTATTGATTGCATACATCAGAAATAAACAGAGAGCCCTAAAACAATATCGTGTTAGCAGCTAAATCAAATTATTATAGTTGATTTAGTTAGTGTGGTATGTTACTTAGAGTATGTTTTCCCTGCAGACTTCTCATCAGGAAGCCCAAGTCGGTATATATGGGTGCAATCAGACAAATATTTATATGGACAAAGACCTTTTGTGTGTTGAAATGTTGATCGTGCTTGCAGTGAAAAATACATTCTGTGAAGGAGTGGCTCTTCCCTAAAGCTTTTCCACTGATTAATTGCACCCAATAAAGAAATTGGCAACACCTGACTGAGTGAAGTCAGGTGTCATTGGTAGTGAAGCCTTTAAAAGTGGCAGTAGGAGAATAGAAAGAGAGATGGAAGGACTGCCACTTGTATGTGCCTGTGTTCTTAAAATGATTTTAAAATGAATTATTGATTTTACCAAGTTGATTTTACTCAGTTGTTTTTAAGCCTTTTACATTTGGTGTCAGAGGTGGGATTTTAGCCCCAGTCCTTTGGGGTGACCCACTTTTTTTTTTCTTTTTTTTTTTTTTTTTTTTAAAAAAAGGCTTTTAAAATAGTCTTATGCTGAGTTTTATTGGACTTGGAGATTTTTGCACAAGCCAACCTCCATACAGAAGGGCTGCATTTTTGAACATGTCCAGAGGAAGATCCAGGTGGGGTGCAAAGTGTACTGGTTGTTGCCCAGACAGAGCAGTGGGGCCCTAAAGTGGGAGCAGTTGAATACCCCTTAATTGGATGGGGAGCTGTAGCTGGCTCTGGGAGGGTCCAGTGCCCAGGGGGAAAGCAACTCTGCAAACCAGTAGGACGAGCCTATAGCCTGTTGGAAGGTGGTGTCCAGTCCCTATAGTGCTGTGGATGCCAGAGGGAGGGGCTGCTGGGTTTCTCAACGTGAGGGGGTGAACCTCGACAATCTGGGAGAGAAGCTTTCCGGAATGGACTTTATGGACATTTGTGATTGGATGCAGACTTTGGTGTCTTGCAGACTTGCCTGCTCAGTGTCTTGCAATCCAAGGTTTGCAAGACTGGAGAGGGGGGAGGAAATGTGAAGGAGTGGCTCTTCCCTAAAGCTTTGCCATTGATTAATTGTACCCAATAAAGAAATTGGCAACACCTGAGTGAAGTCAGGTGTCATTGGTAGTGAAGCCTTTAAAAGTGGCAGTAGGAGAATAGAAAGAGATGGAGGGACTGCCACTTGTATGTGCTTGTCATTTTTAAAATGAATTGTTGATTTTACTCAGTTGTTTTTGAGCCTTTTACACATTCGTTTTCTTTTTCAGGAGGAGCAATTGCAGTGTGTGTAATCTTTGTTCACCTCCCCCTTCCCCCTGTTCTGCACATGCTAATGCTATTTGAATGGGCATGTTGTTCTGCACATTAAAATAGCATGTGCTTGTTCACATTTGAATGACTTTTGTAATGCATCATGGTTGCTCTGCCATGACGAGCAGTCCAAAATGTGTTACACAAAATTCACTCTGCGTTAATGTATCACGATGGTAAGCAGTAGAGGCGTTGCCAGCTACCTGGAAATGCATACTTCAGCAGTATTCCTCAAAATCCCCCATCAGTAATTAACTCCCATACAGCTTTTAGGTACTTAAGCCAATTCCTCATCAAAAATAGTCTTGCATAGATTTTACTATGAAACTTTCCCCTGAATATTTTACAAACGTGCTTATCACTTAGATTTCATTTACCAGTTGCATAAACATGACACAGCTAGTGTTGCTAGAAAGACTAGCTCCATTCATCATCATAAAGAAACTATGGCTATTTACATTCAATAAAGCTAGTCCAGCTGAATGATATATCAATAGTCATTTGAAGGCTTAATTCAGTGATAATGTTTCAGCATGGTCAGAAAAAAAGAGTAGGGTCAAACGACTGATAAAACACAATGGGTAATTGTATATATTGTTTACATCTTATCAATAAAAAGCATAGCAATCACAAGGCACTGGAGCTTAAAAACTGAGTTCTGTTTGCACTTGAGATAATGGTTTATCACTGTGGTGGACCAATCAAGAGCGCTCACTGACCTAATGCGTTTAAATCTATAGAACGTAACTGAACGGAAGAGGTGATTTACTTTATTTTTTTTTGCCCCCATTAAAATCCCAATTGACTCGTGTGGTTTCTCAGGCATACTTCACATACTGTACTTTTAAAATGGTGCTGTACAATGATCCAAGTCCATAAACTGACACATCAGTTTAAGAATCTGTGTTTGGGCTGTGAAGACCAATTTTATGTCTCTCTCCAAAGATGATTTCCTGTGTGCCGTGATAACCATTCTTGCATACATTTCAGATGTGGCGTATATTTCCTGTTCTCAAAGTTACAGTACAAATGAGGCGCCATTACTCCAACCGCATCACTCTCAGCTTGAGTCTCCTGAATTATTCTTCACATCCAGCAGTGCATTTTGCTGCTGTGAACCTTTCATTTGAATAGCCTCCTGTTTTGAGTTTACACAGATCTCAGATTTACTCCTGCCCAGCAACCACGGTGTGTTCAAGCCAAGTCACCATGAAAAAGCAGTTTTTTTTTCCACTTGTTCCAAGTCATCATGAAAAAGCATTTTTTTTTTCTACTTGTCCTGGGTGACATCTGCATTGTATAAAAAAACTCGGTCAATAATTATCACTGCAAACTAATTCTCACATTTTATAAAACCATTATAAAACCATCTTCAACACTAAAAATTTACCAAGCATAAATGTAGAAAAAAGCCATTTATGGTCATTGTATTAAGTAATATAACATCTGATACACTTAATGTTCTCCAACTTTGTAAATTGCTCCGCATAGCATAGCTAAATGACTGTATATTAATGTAATGTAATGATACATGCAGTTATTTTCTACAAAAATGTTGCAGTTTAACAAAAGTATTTTCAGCAATTTCATGTGAACGCCCTGCATTTATTGTTAAAAACAGAAAACTTTAATGCTTTATGATGTTCAACTGAGCATATTAATGGATTTAATTCCCATGATTCCCAAGTAATGACTGTAAGGCATGCATGTTATATCCATAATTTTATTACTTACTAAACCTGGCTATTCTAAGATATTTGGAGTGCATGCAATGCTCATGAAGAAAAGAATAACATCATAATAACCTAGAAAAGATCTGCCACCATAGATATGAATTAGCATATTAACGTCCCCCAGATAACATGTTATCAATGAACTGTTCCTCTTCCCTTGACCACAAGATAAAGAATTGGCCTGCAAAGGAGATTTCCTCTTTTTTACATTATGAAAACATTTGACAAACTGTTTAGGATTTGAAAGACCACAGTTCCTTTGGTTTTGCACTCACTTTGTATTTTATGTTCCTGTTGCACAGAGGTTGATAGGGTAAATATCTGGCCAAATCTGGTTTGTGCATTTATTGACTCCCAATAGTATTGAACATGCATGGAATTTTGCAGATTGAGGCAGAAGAAAATACACAAAAACATGATAAATAATAGCTGAAATGAGCAATTACGGGGTCTAAGACTTCATATCCACAAAGAAGTCAGTGAATTTATTGACAGTATATGGAGCCCAGTGTTAATCCCAAAATCATTGTGTTGATGTGGAATGTAATTCTTTTGGGAAATATGCATTAATTCAACTTGTTTTGAAGTTACTAGAGTTTTCAAGTAAGAACAGCCCCCAAGAAGTTGATTTGATCATTCGCAGGTATATTTTATGTTGGTTATATGAACAAAAATATACATTTTTAAAGATGCTACCGACATCATAAAACATTTTCAAACTTCAAATGTTACCATTCCCTTCGGACTCCGAGGTATTTAACAGAGAAAGTAACCTTACACCTGACTCGACAACAGTTACAAGATTCATTGTAGGAAAAGTAGCTACGATTTTATTTTGAAGCGCTTTTGCCGCCAATGCTTATGAATACTTAAGTAACAAATGTCTGTCCAATTGTAAACACTGTATTTGATTGACAAGTATATTGTCGAATTAAATTCGAGGTTTTTGCGTCGCTTCAAGCCAGTCCCTCTCTTATCAACCGATCAAATGGGGTTAAATCGTTTTAGGGCGGTACCTTATTTGGCTGCGCTAGGCGGCCTCCTCAGCCTGCAACAGTTTTGCCCTCCCGGAGCTGGAACCGGTGGGAGGAAGAAGTGGCCGAACGGGAAACATCTGAAGCGGGTGATGACAAACAAATAAGAGACATTTTTAAAAGAAGGCGACACTGACCGACAAACACTGTAAATCTGGTTCCTAATGGAAGTGGATGGTTTTGTGAGGCGACGACGGATGTCAGCGGAGACCCCGGGCACGGACGGTGCAGTCGCAGGAGCTTCAGCTGGTGCAGAAATCCGATGGCATGGTGGCAGGTTTTGGGGTATTTCGGAGGGGATCGTTGGAAGCCTATCCCCTGTCATTGGAGGGGAATCGGACTATCAGGCTGTTCAGCTGCACGGCCCTGTGGAGGCCCGTGAATCCCCTGAACCGGACTATGAGGGTCTGCCTCAAGGTGCTTCAACTAGTACGTACATGCTAGCTGGAGCTGTCGCTGGAATCATGGAACATTGTTTGATGTTTCCAATCGATTGTGTCAAGGTAAATGGCAGTGTTTTGTTCCAAAAGCAACTGATTAGAAAGGAGGGCATCATATTTCTGGCGCCGCACATCTCATTAAATTGTAAGCAAAGCTTAGTAGCCAACGTCCTCCTTGCTAGCAGATAGCAAGTGGTTCATTCCTCTGGCAGTGGCAAGGTCGAAAACGGTCAATCACGCAGTACGATAGTTAACATAGCTAACTTTAGCAATCTTGGCTAGCCTAGAAAATATGTGAGTGTGGTTAACAAAAATTTAACATCTAACAAATGCCAATCCTCAGGAATCTTTCACGTGTTTACCAAATCACAAGGGTAACCTTATAGATTCCCCATAGACCAACAAGAATAATGTTCTTTGCTTAATGGAAAAAGGATTAACGTTAGCTAGCCAGGTAAGATATCTAGGATAACTTTAATGTGTGTGCTAGCTACGAACTGAATCGCTAGTTATCTCAAGCAAAACAAATGCAACGTTATAGTATAATTTACCAATGCTAACGTGACATTTCTCTAGAGGTAGGTTTATGGATATGTGACGTTACCAAAAGAGTGATGTGAACAGTAAACAAACAGGTAACGTTAATTATTGCAACAGCATGATCCACTCAATCAAACAGTTTAGCTTTTAGCTATTAGTAGTTCAATATACAATTGTGTTGGCTGGCTAGTTTATCAGCTTGATGTCACTGGAAAGTCAGCCAGCCACATTGCTGTTCGCAACGCTGCTGTCGATAGCTTGCAAAAGATGTCTTGCCATCCAGCAGTGTTACTTTGCCCAGCAAGTCCAAATAGCACTACGTGTTATCAGTGTTTAAATAATTTGTTTAACGTTAATGGTTGTTCATTTAAGATAATGTAAATTAACAAGCATTGCAGGGTAATGTAAAATGCCAGATATGAAAGGTGATCGCAATGGTTTGAAACATGTGCAGTCTAACTGCGTTATATAAATCTCCTTGATTGCAGGGCCTAGCATTTCTAATACGAAACCTTGAGCCTGCAACTCTACTTCGCCTGCTTGCCTGCTTTATAGGTCTACGTATGGCCGGGATTTCAGTGTACTCTAGGCCGTCGTGGCCTTGTCCGGGATGGGTTAGCAGTTAGCTGCTAGCCATTAAAACTGCACCACTTTCGATTCGCCTTCTTGCTGTGAACTTCAACATGTCTCTCTAACATGTGTTCGTTAGTTCCCCTGTAGATTTGCGCAAATACAGTAGATTGGAGTAACCCCAGAGGTTACTCCTAGTTTCTGCTGACAGCTCGAACTATAATGTACTGAGTTAATGTTTTCAACTGTGTCCAAATAGTTCGATCGTGTCAGAAGATAATTTGATGTTTTATAGTCTTGCAAGAAACACCTTTTCACTCTACACTGTTATTACTCGGTATCTTGGCAAGGTAAAAGTGTTGATGTTTAGTGTAATTGTAGCCTGGGAAATTAGGGATTAGAGTGTAAATGCTGAGCGATTTGTCGCGCAAATCACCTGAATTACATTAACATTACAGCCCCTAAGCACACTTACTTGCTCACAGTGTTTTTTGCATTTGTGTAATATTTTGTCTTGTCAGTTTTTGTTATGGTCCCGAGTCTTGATCTGATTCAGTATTCCCACAAGTTCCCCACTCTCAGCAGTATTGTTTTTGCACATTTCCTGATGTTATTTTACATTTCAGGAAAGGAATAATCCAAAAATGTGGGTGGAATTGCATGGCATGCCACCCTTGTGCATGCTACACATTCACTTTTGCCTCAGCTAGTGACTCGACAAGTAAACGTGAAGAGCTTTCATGTGACTTCCTTCAGTACATGTTTCCCCCCCTACTTTCATCAGTATTTGCTTAGATCCTGAAGACTGTGATTATTCCCTAATATGTGGTTTTGTCAAGAGTCAGCTGTCTTTGTCAGAACAAAGTACCCTAAACAGAGTTGTTTTGTCATTTACGCTTCCCACAGCTGTTGGACTCATCCAGGGTTTGTTTATGGTTATCATAAAAAAAAAAAAAAAAAAAAAACACCTGAGATTGTACCACCTCACAGTAAAGCCGGCAAAATTGTTTGGATGTACAATATATTGTCATAATGGTCTTTCTCCCCACAAAACTTTGCCCTTTATTTCTGCTGTGTACATATTACTCGTGTTTTTCATTTGTCTTGTAAACCATTGTTTTTCACGGAACAGCCTGTGCTGTTCTTGTGAAATTCCTTTTTTCAGATATACTGTAAACTCTCAGATAGTGCCCAGCGGTGGCAGACTTATTGAATAAACAGCGATTGACTTTTGGCCAGATAATTCAGTCTGTTGTATTTTTAGTGTCTATATAAGAACAGCATTGAGCAGATAACACAACCATTACCTTTATTTGAGTTTATTTGCTTTTTATGTTGTCCATAGTGTCTTCCAAATTCAGTTTAGCATATGAAGGGTTATCTAACATTTATAAGCTCATATGACTATCCTTGTTCCATTATCTGCTAATTTAATGAAAGCATAACAGCATTACCTGCAAGTATTACGCTAGATAGTTAGCAGTAGTTTTAGAAGTCATAGTTTAATCAATACATGCCCTTCACTTAGCAGTGCTCCAAGATGGGAATGAATGAGGCATATTTCTCTCTTTAAAAGTTATCAAACCTGTAATTAATGAATAGGGAACATTTTTTTTAACAATCCATATTTTTAGAAATGGGAATGCACCATTGCACTCAGTTCATGGGTCAGCTCATGGCATAAGTGGCGCAAACAAGACTTTGACCTTCTGTTGTTTAACTTGGTGGCATGTCCATATCATGCTTTATCATAAACACACATTTTCTCATTGGAAGATGAGGAGCTTGTGCTATTCTGTGTATCAGATGGGTTGTTCATTGTTTGACAGAATGGTAAGAAAGTGGTCTAGGCCATGAGGTCATGTGACCACAACACATGTAGAATCAGTGTTCAGGCACAGTTTAAGGTGGCCTACTGAAACAAATGGCAATGCTATTGGATTAAAGATAAGATTACTGAAGGCCCTAATCGCATAGTATGCTACTGCTTTTGGAACATATTGGTCATCTCAAATACTGCTAGTTAGCCAAGTTAGCGGCATGCCAAAATACCACATTGGTGAAAGTTATGAAGTGAAGAAGTCTAGTTAAATAAAAATATTGCTAAGCTTGTTACACAAAAGCATGTTGAAGTCTCGATATTGAAATTGAATCACAATATCTCTAGACCCTGCATTTCATTTTCAGGGAACAAAAATGGTTCTGATTGAGGAAGCTGAAATTCTGTTGTTTTTTCCTCCCCCATATCTTCCTGTGACTCATCCGCTCTACGCTTAATTTTCAGTGTGCGGCTGTTGACAAGCAGGACGTTACTACATTTCATGATATGCTGCTAATCTTTAAACGATAGCATAGCCACCAGGAGTCAAGAAGTGTTTCATACATGTGCAAATCTGTTCTCTACGTGAGAGGTTGTTGCTTTCCAGCACTGGCTATGAAACTCTATCACTAGTCTTGATCCTGCATCTACTCAGCACATATATCCTACAGTTCATTTTGCAACTGCTGTTGGTCGAGTGGAATGAGGTCAAATATACTTCTTGTCTCTGACACGAGAAACCTAACCATCCCCAGGTTTCACAATACCACAGCCTCCATTAATTTAATTAAAAATTAACGATTAAAAAATTTGACATGTCTGGGCACAATTATAAGATAATTCTAGTTAAGAAAATTTAAAAAGCTGAACAGCAAAGCAGGCCTGAAGATTGGTAGAATAAGTCCAGTTTATGAGCCAAACGATCACAGAGTCAGCCACAGTGCAAACCACCAAGACATCTACAAAGAAAGGTCAATGAAGGTAGCTAGCTACCTATAAGAATAAACTGCAATCTATGTGCAGTCTTTATTACCACCAGTGCAAAAAAGGTGAACCTTAAACCAAAAGGAATCGTACTTTCCACCGATAACTGAATTTTGAAATAAACCTGCCATCATTCACATATGTAGCTTTCACTGCATGATTAACATTTGGTCAATAGGTTGCAAAAAATAAATATTTAATGTATTGCTTCATTCGGCTGAAGCTGGCGGCTCCTTGTCTGATGCTTCTGTTTTAAGGGATCCTCCTCTACCTATACTTTCATCCTTCTATCTTGCACTTTCTTTGGCTAACCATTGTCAGTTTCCCTGAAATATACACAAATGTTGCTTCCTTTTACCATTTCTAGTCATTCTTTGTTAATTTTTGTTTCCGAGAGCAAAAAAACATAAATGGTATTTCTTTGCAGTTTTCATCAGCTGGTATAAATAGGTATTTGACGTGTGCTTATGTTGGTTGAAATAATCTCCAGCAATTGGTTTGAGTGTGGGCAGTCAAACAAGAGAAGCCTGTTTAAAAATAAGGCAAAATGAACTAAATAATGTTTCAATGAAAGGATACACTCTTTGGATTTTATTTTTGAATCACTTTAAGTCATCTAGAACTTCCAATATTCCAAACCAGCCCTGGACCAAAATGGTTTGGTGTACAGAGGTATACTAATGTTATTTGGATTGCTATATTTTCAGTGGTCAAAATGGTCAGTTACAAGAAACACACTGTGTGGAAATCTTTGATTTGAATCTTTGATTTGAAGTTAATTTTGGAATAACTGTTACAAGGTGCCAATTAGAATGTACCGCAGCTCAAGTCCCATGAGTTCAGTAATATAAATATCCTCTGAAGTAGGAGTGGGCACACTTGAACTGAAGATTACTGTCAGACACTGGTCCAAATTGGCTAACAGTGATGTATGTTAACTGTGTGGATCTTAAGTCAATATGCAAGTTTACAGTGTACAGCAGTGGGTATTTATTGTGCCTTATGGATCATGGGACCTTGCTTTATACTTATGTCACACATTTAAAAGCAGTTCACATTGTAAGCACAGCACTAGACTATGTTATGAATAGCTCCTAGATGTTTAACACGTGAGATTGTATGGCACGGCCATGCATTTATGGCCAGTTTGCTTCATAGTCTTATGATCGTCACGTATGTCTGTGAGTGCTGTCATGTGAGAAACATTATAGCTAGCATACTTTTGGTGCTGGCTGCCTTACCATCTACGTAGTTTTCATTGTGTGCTTGTTTCAAGCTTTTCGGGTTGGTGCACTATTCTCTTTCACTAACCCGTTGGTTGTCTTGCCATATGCTAAAATTTCAGTAACAATTAACAGTCCACTGAAATTACAGTGTACTGTATGAATAATGAAGAAAGGAGTCGGATCAATGAGCCGGTCAGAAGGAAGCAACGCCCCAGGAAACTATACCATGTTGTGTATTATAAAAAGACTGTGTCAGGGAAGTACTGTCGTGAAAATCTGAGCTACCTGTGCTGAGAAGACCTCTGTGGCTAAGGAGGGTGTTGACCCTCTTTTTGTTTCGGCTGACAACGAAAAGCAGTGATTTAGCTGATGTGTGTGTGTGTCTGCATAAGGTCATGGTTATTTTGGGTCATGCGTATCCTCGCTGCCCTAAATACCTCACCTTCCCTGAAGTGCATACATTTCCTCCATGCTTAACCACACCACCACACACGCCCATTAGGCATGTTTAAGCCGTGACGCTTATTTTGGCAAAGCATAGGTTATTGTTGGGATCTATCCTGTCTTCCCGAGGTGTGTGTTCCACACCAGTTTTTTTTTGGTGGCTTGGGGCCTTATTTCACTTCCTAGAATGAGAACCTCTATCCTTTCCTTTTACATGCCATATCATGACTGTTTAACTGAGGTAACTTGAGACCTTTTTTGTATGCAAAATCAGCATTATGTCTTCACTTAGGTTTCTGTATGTTTGTGTTGTTTGTAGAGACAAACAGCAGAAGGTCTACTAGGAAGTATGACGACAGGCTTCTGTGTCCTTTTGCCCTATGATATCTCCTCCTTTAGTTCAGAGTTCTGGGCATAGGGCCTGGAGTATCTGCGTTATCCTGGTCACCACTAACTTGTCTCCCCCCTCCCCCTTCCTCCCTTCCTCCCTCCCCCGCCTCTCCCTCTCTAACCCTCTCCCCATTTTACTCTTCCCCCATCCCTTGCTGTCTCCCTTCCTCAGACACGGATGCAGAGCCTGCAGCCGGACCCAGCGGCGCGGTACCGTAACGTGATGGACGCGCTGTGGCGCATTGTGCGGACAGAGGGGATCTGGAGGCCCATGCGCGGTTTGAACGTTACGGCTGTGGGGGCGGGGCCCGCTCACGCCATGTACTTCGCCTGCTATGAGACACTTAAAAAGAAACTGAGCGATGTCATCCACCCAGGAGCTAACAGCCATGTGGCCAATGGTACCATTGCCCCTTCCCCACCACTAAAGACCCAAATGTTCGCTCATACACACACACACCAATACACATAGATACCCACATTAACTCACAGGTTCTCAGGGGAACTTGGCAATTGTAAGAAAAATTCAGTAAAGGGCCTCCACTAGGACACAGTGCAAATGAATGTAGGACTGTTTATTTTTATTATTTGTATTTAGATTCTCCAAATTTTTGAAATATCTTGAAATTATGTTTTTTTTAAGAGAGCCATACACAGAAACTGAAACGGGCGGGGGGAACATCGTGCAGAGCTTCCTTAGAAGAGGGGAAACGGGAAACAAAATGAGTTATTGAAATTGTTTGCAGGGTTGGAATGTTGAAACGTTTAACTAAATCATAGATTACGCAATGTGGCCTGAATAAAGTGTTTGTGGTTTGGCAAGAGGCCAGCAATTTCCGGCAGGGTGGCGCCTCCAGATCCGCTGGAATAGAGACATTTTCCCCTCCCCTTCCTCTCCCCCCTTCATTAGGCTAAGGAGGAAAGCCTCCATCCTTGCCACACTTGTTCTCTCGCTTGGCTGGGGAACTCGGTCGGCTTTCCCTCTTGACAGGGTGCATTCCACCAGTATCATAACATTCAGATTAATTCATAGTCAACCAATGTAGCCTCCTCAGAGGTCAAATTGCCAGTGTAAAAATAGCACACAATTTATTTTTTATTTCTTTCTTCGCCCTTGACTAAAGGACAGTGAAAGTACCCATAGCTGTGGCTATATGTGTATGACGGGTTTCCTCTTATGTTACCTTTGGTCAATCTACATAGAAAATATTTATTTTCCAACCTAGTGATTATCCCTTAGGCCTTCGGTCTCACTCCCCAGAAGGTCCTCGATGCACATGTGAAAGAATAACTACACTTATTTCGTCCAGTTTTACATGCTTGGCTGACCCATATGGCGCTCTCCCATGTAGCATTGAGGAGCTTTAGCTTTGGATAGTGAGGGCTTAATGAAACAAAACCCAATGTCCAGCCTAAAGGATTATTTCTTTTGGTATAGAAAGCTACGGCTAAGCAGGTCATCTGTCTTCCTGTCGAACTTAAATGTGCTCAGGATCAAGATGTGAGTTTTGAACAGGAAACGCTCCACTTTCCAGCACTGTTTCACACAACCGACACAGCAGCACAAATATCGCTATCACCGATACCACACACAGTAGGATTGATCAACATTCTGAGGTAGTGCAAAATATTTCCTAAGTAACAAAGTGTATTCCAGCCACACATCTACAATTGAATCCTCAATATACCTAATTTTAATGGTTGTTTGATCATAGCAACAATGAAAGTATGTTCTTGAACCTTCCATCTTTCTCTTTGAAACATCCTAGAACATACATTTCTGATCCGAAGGGAAGTTTTTAGACAGATTTCAGATTAATCTAGAGCTGGAAAAGGTCACAGAACCATGCAAGTGGTGGTACTCTGTCATCCCTTTGTGAATTGAAAGTGTAATCAATTTTTAGAAACAAAATCCAACTTTAATGCAGATTAGGTATGAAACTCAGGTCAGCTCGAGATCTCTAGTAAAAACATAATAACAAAACATTTCACCTAAATAATTGTCTTAAGCATTACATTTTTAGAGTCTTATTGTATTACTCTGTATCTAACAAATCATAGCCATGTTTATTGAAATTCTGTCAATACTGGCATACTTTGAATTGAATTCGTATCATGTATCATACGCTTTATTACATTGAGGTTAATAGGCTGCTGTCATTACAGTCTCCTGTTTAGCAATGCCCAGTAGCTTCCTAACATTCAGCCCCGCAGTGATTGTTTATTTATTTTTTTGTTGGTTGGTTGGCAACATCAGATGATGCAACAATATAAAGTACTGCTTACTGTCATTAGAAGGGCACACGATTTCCTGTTTTTGTAACAGATGGTGTACATGCCATCTAGTTGGAGACATTTGATACGTGATCGCTGAATCTGGCAACAAGGCGGTACTGTTTGAGGAGACACTGTCTCTGCGCTGCTGCCCCCAACGCCCACCTCCCGACCACCCCCATTATAAAATGTTAATTTGACAAAGGGCAGAGTACTGCAGACCTTCTCACATGCTGAGATGGATTTCTGTCTATAGCATTTTCCCCAGTCATTCACAGGCTCGATCAGTACTTCTGTGCTGGAAGAACGGTTTTGAATGAAACAGTACAGGATTGTGTCTCCATGGTTACAAAAAGGAAACGGACTCCAGAATTAACTTGCACGTGTGAAGTGACATTAGCACGGAGGCTTGAAGCTAATTATAGGACCAGACTGGCTGAGGTTTAGGGACGATTGGATGTTAGAGGGTGTGCTGACAGGTGACGTGAAGGTATGACGAGTACCAACAAATTTTAGTGCGCTTTGTCGAAACCATAAGCCAAAAAGCCACCAGATGGAGATAAAAATGGCGCAGTCAGCAACTGTTGTCCATAGGCTGTTATTGAATCCTAAAATTATGTAATGTTATAATTAATTTGGTTTTGTTGTCATCTGTCCTAAACTGTGTTGATAATGCACAGAGTAGGTTTTCGGTCTCTCACATTTCCTTGACCTACCAATGGGATGGTATTTTTAAAAATGAGGGTAGACCATAATTCCCTGGGTTAGACTGATAGACCACTCTATAGTTGGCTATGCATGTCACTCTCCAGCACAAGGAAAGACCCAAGTAAAAGACCATGAGTAATTGTTTTCTTTTTAACTAGCTAGTTAACTCAATGCTTTGTTCCGTAAACCGAAATCTTTCTTTTTTTTTTTTTTCCATTACCATTTTATCTAATCAGAACCCATCTGACTTCACGGTGTAATAGTTAGGTAATTATGCACGGTGGAAATAGAGTAAGTCACAAAAAATGTAATCCCTTATTCAGTACACAAAAAATGAATTTGTCGCAACAAGTACTTCAAGTAGTCGAGCCATTACCGATGTAAACAGATCCAAGTGTCACGACCAAGTCAAACCGGTGACACTGTCCTCCATTGTTGTCATAGCAGCGAAAATGTGCTGAGTTTGTTAGAAAGAGATGTGAGGGTTGTTTTTTGCCCCCATAATCCTACCAGCGTTTTCATACATGGACAGTTAAAGATGACAGTACTTTGAATCAGCTGGCAAGATGAATGGGTGGCATGCACCGTAGTAATTTCCAGTATTTTGTAGATGATTTTATCATTTATTTATTTTGAAATTCCCTGTTTTGAGCATGCACACCATATAAACCGGTAATTTTACCATCAAGCAACCTTACTCCCAGGTAACTTGTAGCATAAATACCTTATAAATTTTAAAGATGCACCAGCTAACAATAGACAAAATGTCTACTCAGTAGTTGCTACATACTGTGTATATATGTAGGCTAACTGAGGTCAGCAAATAAGCCCATATTTAAAATTATGCTTACCTAGCTAGCTAGCAAGCTAACATTATTTGTTTTAGTTAAAACCAGAGCCTTCACACATGATGGACAGCCGTCATGCACACGCATCTCCTAAAATCTAACGGCTCAATTATTTTATACTAAATGATTGTGACTGAAATGAGGTCAGCACACCCCAAGTAGACATTCTTCAGTAGTTTAGGAGTACCAAGGTCTTCCCTATGGCTGTTTCGCTGTTGAAACTGAATGTCCGTGTGCTTTTTTTCTTTCCCTCTTCTGTTTTTTTTTCTCATTGTTCTTGTTCCAGGTGAGAGGGAGGCTGGGTAAGTAGACTCCCGTTCTCACAGACACATTTTTTTTTTTTTAAAACAAAAGCTGACAGGCTTCCCGAGGTCCAGGGCCCACTTGTCTCTTAGCAAGTGTATTTAATCGTCCGTGAGGTCCATCTTTCTTCTTTACCAGCCCACCATGGTACTTTGAACTAATTCCTGTATTTAACTGAGCAGTGGTGATACTGCCAGGGCCCACCTCAATGGTCTGTTTTACATACATTTTTATTCTCACTAAGGGCTTTCCATAGGGCCATTGGCTCACATGTTGCCATAATCAAGGTGATGTTGTTTAAATCAAAGTGGGAGGGGAAAAACAACTGAATGACATCAGGGATAACCAATGGGATAACACTCATCGTAGTCGTAGATTTCTCAGCCGTCTCGTCTTTGTTCTATGTTAATACAGTCCCTTTGGCTCCCTCCGCTTTCAGGCAGCCCTTTGGTTTTGCGTATAGGATGTCTCACACCACGTGAAAACTGGCGCAGATGTTCAGTCCCGTCAGTAATCCAAAGGAACGCTGACAGGCCAAATGCTGTGCCGCACTGTCCCTTAATTAATCCGCCCCACTCGGCCTGGCTGGCGTGACTCAGCTTCCCGTAGGCTCCTGTGTAACCCCTCCCTGGGCCCTGGTCTTACCTCTGAGAGTTTTATTTTACAGGAGCAGCGGGATGCGTGGCGACGCTGCTTCATGACGCCGTCATGAACCCAGCTGAAGGTAAAACCACTTCGCCAGTCGTCCTTACATATGTTCAGAAAACACTCGAGAGAGAACTTTGCTTTTATTTTGAGCAAGCATACACATCAGAGCAAGTACATGCAGTCTCAAGTTTTTATTTTTGTCACAAATCAGTCTTTGTTTCTCAGCATTAGATGTGATCGAGAAGATTATAGTTAACACTGCATTTGTAAACTGAAAACTGTGTTCATTAGTAAGGAATCGTCCTTGTAATCCTCAATTCTACAATATGCTGGTATGTATTTTCTGAAGGGCATATAGTAGCAAGCCCTCAGCTATTCCTGCAATCAGGTAGCCTCAGCAACACTTCGGACACCCAAGCAACTCGCAGGATAAAGTTCTAGGGTAAAACTGTAGTTGCCGAACATTTGTCACCCACATTTTTGTCATCAACAGTGAGGAGCAAGACGTCCCCTTTAACCCTCCCTATTCCAGACCACTCCTTCAGTTAGCTTTACAATACATCCTCTGCCTTGTGCTGCAGATGTTCAGCTCTATTAGTAATTGCGAGGAATGGGGACAGCCCATATTCTTGCCCCCCTCCCAGAGCAGGCAGCCGGAGCAAATGCATCCCCACCCAAGGTCATGGTCAGACGCCCAGGTGTATGTCTCAGTGCTGGAGGGATGCCCTCCAAGGCTGCTTTGAACCTTGGGGGGGGGAAAGTGTTGAGTGCTCTGAGCCTCTCTGTGCCCCCTTAGCACGCTTGTTTCCGTGTGAAACCTCCTACCAGATTTAATCCGATATGTTTAGATTATAAAAAGGACAAAAACATCTGCTGTTATTATCAGGACCCAAGAACAGCTGCTGAGCACTTTTGTATTAAGTGGTAAACGTTCTCAAGCTGTGCTTGCCTGTATTTTGACAGCACGATAGCCTTCTTTGCTCATTCTTTTTTTTTTTTTCCTCCCTCTTTCACTCTCGCAACACTCGGATGCCCTTTTTGGGTGAAAACCTCGCCTTGTCGCCACCAGTCGTGAAGCAGAGGATGCAGATGTACAATTCCCCATACCGCAGCGTTTTAGACTGTATCGGTGCCGTTTGGCGCAAGGAGGGTACCGGGGCGTTCTACCGCAGCTACACCACCCAGCTCACCATGAACGTGCCCTTCCAGGCCCTTCACTTCATGGCCTACGAGTACCTGCAGGAGGCGCTCAACCCCCACAGACATTACAACCCCTCCTCCCACGTGGTGTCCGGAGCCCTGGCGGGGGCCCTGGCCGCGGCCGCCACCACCCCGCTGGACGTCTGCAAGACGCTCCTCAACACACAGGAGTCGCTGGCACTGCATTCGCTCAACTCCGGCGGAAACATCTCGGGCCTGGCCCACGCCTTCCGGACGGTTTACAGGCTGGGCGGGCTCCCCGCGTATTTCAAGGGGGTGCAGGCCCGCATCATTTACCAGATGCCCTCCACGGCCATAAGCTGGTCCGTGTATGAGTTCTTCAAGTACATGATCACCAAGCACCAGCACGAGAAGCGGAGGCGGGATTGGGATGGGGAGAAGTAAGATCCGCCCCCCGCCCCGCCCTGCGCTGCCCTGCCCTGGTCTACCACTCTGTCACAGAGAGGTGTAGCACCACATTGTAACAGGGCATCCCACCCGCATTCAGACTGAATAGAAAATTAATGAAACGCACAGAAATCCTCCAGACCCTCCTTATTCCTCTTATCAGACAAAGTTGATATGAAGAGAGCTCCATACATGATTAAGCAAACAGAATTATTATTACGAGATGTAAGCTTAGCCATGATCAATGTTTTTAATTTAGCTTGAGGCATAGTCACACTTTTTTTTTTGCACTTTTATCAAAACTTAACTGCTAAGGGTTTTGTGTTTCCTGTGGCTACCACAAGGGGGCACTGTGGCTCTCTCTGACAGATGGGAGTTCTTCAAGAGAGAAGTAGAAATTTAAGTGCATCAGGCAGAAATAAGTTGTAAGGGAGCAGATCACTTTCTGAGCTTAAACTTAATTGTAGTGTGGCCACTTGAAGATCCTTATTCACTGAGATGTATCTGGAATGAGGTACAGATATAGTTCTTGCCATTTACATTCTAAATCAGGAATTCTGTTGCACTGAAGAGGTTGAATATGCATTTGTGAATGGGTCAGTGGTTCCTCTTTTAAAGATAAACATACAGTTTTATATAAAATGTGGGTATATAGGTTAATTTATTGGAATGCTTTGCATTCAGATGGATTATATTTGGCAGTCGACATCCCAATATGTTTTATTCAGGGGATTATACAGTGGCATACCAATTGGGACCGTAGGACTAAAATTACCTAATTTTTATTGTTGTACATTTGCTATACTACACATCTCCACACCCATAACACAAGTCTCTGTAAACGTTTTGTTGCTGAATAGCCAAAGTAGGAGGGAGTATTGCACTGCCACACGCTCCACAGAACAGCCTGTCTGATCATGTCTAATTGGACAGGAACACGCCCTGACAGCAGTATTGACACTGTAGCAGTTGACTGTGCGCCGTCTCAAGATGGTCACTTCTGGTTAATCTTCTATTATTAGTGTTAACTGACTGAATACTACGTGTGGTTGCCTCACCAGCTGTGTACATTGTATCAGGTCACTTAGTGTGCTCCAAAAATCTGGACTATTTGTTCTGAGACGGCATTCCACTGGTTAGATTTCAAATTTTGGCATGCATAGTATACAAGTTACTGAAAAATGGTCTTTTTCCGATTTGAGTTTTAATATATGTGTGAAGTATTCATTGGGGCAAGTCAGAAATGTAAAAGTCCTACAGGTTATTTTTTGATATTTATTAATTTATTCCACAAATTGTGATCCCTTCATCTATCAGAAATACTATGATGAGCATAATTTGAATCGCCATGAATGTTGAGAGATGCTGCTAAGCTACATGTCAATACTACTGTCAGGCCAGACCAAATATAGATGTTGTTCATGTATGAAAGTTCTGTTTGTCAGTCTAGTGTTTTAGCTTCTCAGTTAAACGAGAGGAAGAAACAAGTCCAGCTATTGAAGGTTACCAAGACCAAAATGAACAGAGCAAAGATCCACTGTTAAGTCTTACCTTTTCTCAGTAGCTTTGGACAGCCAGGTCACCATTTGGAACGGCTGCATGAATGATTGTTCAGGCTGTCTGTCATCACTGTTGTAGGACACATTTGAAAGAAGTCTGGGTTGTCCTGGCCAATGACTAATGCACCTGCTTGTTGATTATGAATGGACTTGCTCATATTGATTTTTGTCTGACTGCCCTTATATCCTTGTCAGCTGTCAATAAAATCAGAGCAGTAGATTTGTAAGAGCTGCTTGCTCAAGCTGGGATACAGACGTATGTGTCGTCATTTCAATTAAACACATGATGTGAATTTCATTTCAACTGATTGTACAAAAACATACTGTTGGAAGTTCAGAGGGAATTATTTTACATTGTTTTTAAAAGTACATTTACCACAAGAGATCTCTATTAAGTGTTTAAAGCTACACATTAGGGTAATGCAAGAAAGTTTGGAGAGGTAAAATTTGCTTGCAAAATCTTTGTAAACCATAATCTAGGATGTTTTGAACATAGAAGTCAGTAGGTGTCACTCAGTAATGGTCAACAATGTTGAGCAGGTCTTTTGTTGTATTCAAGCAACAAGCATACCACATAGGGAAGAGGTATGTCCCAAGCGTGACTGCAGAAGGTCGTCCTGCAAACTTTAAAGGATCGTTGTTGGTGGCAAAATGTTTGGTCTAAGATGCAGGTGCGATTTTGACCTTTCACTTGAGCGGTCCCAAACAAGGAAAGCTTGGGTGCCCAGCTACCTGCCACCTGCTGATGGAATCCCCTGGAGTAGCAGATGCTTGTCCCCCTTCCAACCCTGCGGCATGTGAACCTGAACTCCGCTCCACCACAGGTATGAGTGACAATCGTGTGTATGTGTAAGGCTGACTGTGGCCTCATCGCTGCACCTGTCCCTATACAATCCCCTCCCCCACCCCCTGCCCGTCCACAGGGAAGTGCTCTGATCATTCGGCCTCATTTTGGGAGCCGCTGACAGTACGGGGCTCGGGTGGGGACCTTCCACACAGTGACCTCATTCAGGGCCGGTGGAGAGCATGGCTCGGCTTTGCTGCCGACGCTGATGAATCGCTGCTGCTCGGGCCTTTGTTTACTCCTGTCTGTCATTGGGTCATTGGAGCCACCATAACAAGAGCCTCTGAACCCTTGACCTGGAATTGTGTTCCCTTTGCTCTGTAATGAAAAACGGGAATGTTGCAGAACTCAGAAACATGTTCATGCTTATGAAGTATGTTTAACTAGACTGCCCCCTACTGGCTTATCAATGCCACTTTCTGCAGTGGAACAGGAGGTCTCTGATCCAAGTACTAACCAATCCCAGGCTTTCCTTGGTTGGGTTTTTGGCAAATTAAAACCCTTCACCTGCGACTCAATAGTCTAATAGGTAGAAGCATGCAAAAGATACCAAAACAAGGGCCTGAATGGAATAACTTGAGAGATCAGAAAATCTCTTTGTTATTCAGTAACCAGGATGGTCCTTGTACAATCCTGTACCACCTGCACAGCTTGGTTATAAGGTCTGGCTCATATTTCAGGGACACATTTTGGTCCTCCACAGGGATCACCTCATCCCCTGTTGGGGCTCCACTGCTGAGATCTGAGATTCAGTGCTGTCTGGGGGAGCCCACAAGCTTTACACTCCCCAGCTACAGTCAAAGGCCTGCAGCCAGCTCCTCCACTCGTCTCAAGGTCCAGTGTCTGCCTGTATCCTCTAAAGTACAGCCACGAGCATTATCTGCCAGCTGCCAGGACCAGCCAGGCATAGCCCCATGAAAGTGGCTGCCTTTGCCAGCTGCCCAAGCCCAGTCAGACACCACTGGGGTGTGCTCCAGCTCTGGATGCCAGCCAGCCACCCATGGGTTCATTATAGCAACCGGACTCAAAATGGTGACATCTTCCCATGGAAGCTGGCAACATGAAATCAGATCTGGCTCGGAAACTGCTGTTGTGGGTCTAACCCATTTTTACAGGAAGGGGTTACTGTAGTAGAGTTAGCTATTTAGTTAGCCACTGCTTGGTTAAGGTCAGCACCATGTTTTTTAGTACTGAAAACCTTGCAAGCATTATGCTGCCCTACTCTGCATGTCCTCCGACTCTACTCCCTCCCCCACCCTGCTGCCCTGCCTACCAACATCTGTTCAAGCAGAAGGTGTTAATGAGATTATTTTGTCTGACTAAGAGAGGAAGGCTGAGTGCACCTTTCGCATATTTACTTCCCCTCCATTTGCTGCTGCATTGCAACTGTCCCAAGACAGCCAGGGCTCCAGAGCAAGCTTTCACAGCATAACACTACACTATAGTACAAACCACAGTACAGCCAGGTGGGAATAAGCTTGTTTCCTTGGTGCCACATGACGTAAAACCTGAGTGAAGGCTGTATCACCCTTCTATAAAAATCTGAGGTGATATATTTATTTGTGCTCTGAATACCACATTGTATCCAAGCGCTTGCACAGTTAGTTTTCTCCTCAAGTAGTAATAGCTATCATGCAACAAGAAGAGATGGTTGTAAAAGTACGGTCACACCTGGCTTCTAAAATTTGCTTAGCGGAGCGAATTGTGGGCGGAGACACAGATTCTGTTAATTCAGTTCATTTAGGCATGCGCAATTATAATTTTCATCAGCAGATGGTAACGTTAGATAGCAACATAGACTAGCTATCTTTATGTCTTGTGATAACATCGATATAGATAGGTATCCTATATCTGAACATGGTCATATGTGGCTTCCTTGTTAACATTTTCAACTATTTAAAAAAATCTGCCAAACAAGATAATTTAACATCCCTCGGGGTCAAATAGCAGCTCTCTGATTGGCCAGATGGGCAGATTTGTGTATTTGCGAGGTCAAAGTTCACCACAGTTGAAAACTGTAAACCGCCCTGCATCAAGAGCAGAGCAGAAATCTGCTCCCGGAAGCGTTGACAGTTGATGCCACCTTCCATGGACTTGAATGGAAGTTTACACGGATATTTCGCATTGGAAGCCAAGTGTGACCGTACCACAAGGATTGTTTTCTGAACAGCAACATTAATTTATTACATAGCATGGTGATGATGTGAGTTGCGTTCATTGACTGTGTGCCTCTCGCTTACACCGTTATCAACTGTCTCTTTCCTGCTGATGGACGAGCTTGTTCATTTTTACCTTCATCTTTCAATAAGGCTCCCAGTAGGCAGAATGGATCACTCCTGATGAGCCTGTTTGTTCAGGTTCTCTCACTCGCTTCCGTCATCTTGCCATTGTAATCCAGATCACTTCCTCTGTGGCTGGTTGGCAGAAGAGGGGCACAGCTGTCCCAAGATGTATCCTCAGCTGAAGGGTGAATAAACCTTGGGCTTTCCCTTAGGGCTCCTGGTGTACCTCGACATTCAGGTTTGACTTGGATTGGAGGTACCTGGATTGAAATGGTGCCATCTTCCTCAGTCTTGGAAGACTGTCAGTATTTCAGGCCCTCTGTTGCTAAGTTGTTCTTGTTTCCAGCCAAACAACGTCTCATGTCAATCCCATTTTCACCCTCCGGCTAAGTTTTTCATCATTTTTAAATTCCCAAGGTCCTTGGAAGTGTGACTACTTCATAAGTAAATTGAGGTCTTTGTGAGAGTTCAGAGAGATTAATGGTGTATGTTTGAGTACCTGTTACCCTGATATTCATCTCATACTCTTCAATGTGAGTTGGTATACTTGGAATAAGACTCCTCCCTTTCCTGCTAACCCAGGGAGTGCTGTCATTTTAGCTATAACATCAACCCTTGAAGATAGCTCATGATTGAATGGATTTAGTCTTTAACCACTGTGCTGATTTAGTGCTCCTGTTTAAGTTGAATCGCCCTTAGTGTCGAAAGGTCCTCAGAAGTAGAGGGGAGTCCCCAACAATAATAGCACAAGGTGGGTGGCTACCGTGACTGGTCTGGCAGTCTCTTGCTTTTTTCTGTCTTTGGATTTATACATCATCTCGGCTGTAAATTATTTAGTCTGGGCTGGACCCTTTTTTTTTGGCTCGAGAGTGCCTTGGCAACTATGCTGGTCTACAAAAGGCAGGAGGTCTCCAAGGAAATGGGAGCATCCCATGAGGTGGATATGCTATCAGTCCCAGCTACTAGAGACAAAGCGTAAAGCAGCAAAGAGGAAAGTCACTTTTCTGCGCCAGATGAATTCCACACAAAATGAATTGGATGTTTCTGATGTAAATATCACTGTCTAATGCAATATTCTCTATTCTACAAACCTACCATTTTACTTATCTATCTGTCAGCATATATCCTATTGAATGTAGTTACAATGAAAATAAGGAGGACATTTTCCCGTAGGTATAGGTTCATGATAATATTTGACCAGTCCAATCTCTGCTTTGAATGATATATGGGCTACTGAATCTTAAAATACTATTTTACCACCCTGATTAAAGTAGTCCCTCCATCACTCAGACAAAGCCAGTGTGAGTGTAAAAAAGGTGTGGGATGACTTTGAACTGGCAGCTTTGGAAATCTCTTCTATTTTGTATTTTCGGGCGAAAGACCCAACATAGTTTTCTCAATGCAACAATTTCTATTTATCAGAAGAGGTGACACATAGCTTTGACAACAGTGAAAGGCAGGCCTGCAGGCAGAGAGCAGGCTGACATATTTACCTTGGGCTGCAGCACAGATCCCCTTTCACTGCGCCCCTGTTTGTTTTCATTCTCGGCAGCCGACACCTCTCGTTTTCTCTTATCATCCTTCTCAAAAATCCTTCTTTTTTTTCCTCCTGACAGGCACATTTCAGGATGTCTCCCCCCTCACAATCCCCCTCCCCCTTCCCACCCAGGAATACAAGGAGTCTTAAAATAATCAATCCCTGAAAAGGGGACAGTCCTCTGCAGGGTGCACCTGTGCCCCCCATTCTGGCCAAACAAAAGGTCGGCTGCTGCCGGGGTCACAGGCCCCCATGTTTGTTTATTTTTCTTGATGTAATTTTGTCTGCATACGGTTCGCGAAGGGAGAAAAGCACTCTCTCCTACAGCTTCTGTTGAGAGCTCCAAATAAAGGCAGGCAGGGTGGCCTTGGAGATAGCATACACTGACAGGGAGGCTAACAGTGCTGGGACCAGGGTTGATACACAGGGGACTTGCACTCGGACTTGCCAGATTTAAAAACAACCAAAACACTGTCTATCTGCCAGAGAGCTGGAGAATGGGGAAAATGTCGGGCACAACAATAACAACAGCTACAACTACTTTAGAAGGCTGCCAGGCTGCAGCGGTGGCTCGAGCGTTTCTGGGGCTCGAGCGTTTCTGGGGCCGGTTCACTGAAACACAGCACAGAACTTGTCATAATCAACAAGAGGTTTAACACTGGAGTCTCATGGTAGTGAGTGAGTCTGCTGGATTTCCTCTGTGGTTGATGGGTGCCTAGCTGTCTGTGCCTGGACAGCACCCTCCATCATTTCCCCTGCCCACTCAGACCCCATTGGGAGGAGACAGCATGGCGCCCCGCTCCTCTGTATACATTAGCCCCAGACACACCGCCCCTTGGCACGGGGGGCTGCCGGTGTACGGGAGAGCCGAGGATCAGAAAGCCCAAATGCACCGTCCGCATTACGGCGAATGGGAGCTTCCAGAACCTCCCTGTCTAAATAATCCATGACAGAGTGGGCTCCCCATCACATTAGCGACCGTTCCACACTTATCTCGGCAGGCTCACGGAAACAAGCTGTCTGAACAGAAAACAGGGACCTGTGCGTCATCAGCGGGGGTAATCTGGAGCTTTAAACCGAGCAGAAATCTGCTCCCCTCTGGAAACCAGAAACTCCTTTTAATGCATCAGAGTGCAGGCTAGCATGGTTTGAGTGACTTGTTTAAAACGCATTTATCTGTAGCATCAGAATAGGAGTTCCTGAGCAATGCAGCTACCCCTGAGCCCAGCAGCCCCCACGGACCCTTGCACCATAAATAAATGTGGGTTAAAAATGGTGTGCAAAACCATACAGACATGCAGGTATACATTTTTCCTTATCACACAAATAACAAGACAAGCCTTGTTTTGTTTGGATAGCGATGACATGGGCTGGTAAGGCTAACATGGGCTTGGAATACCCAGAGGCCACCCCCAAATACCCTTGCACACAACTGTCTACCAAATCAACAACACATTAATACAGCTGTCCACTCAGTCATTGGCTGTTTAAAACAAAAAAAAAAAAAAGTGTTTAAAAAAAAAAAAGTAAATCCACCAAGCTCTGCACAAACATGCCAACACTGACTCACTCACTGAAGCACTCGTACCCCGCAGCATGGTGTAAGCCGGTGTTTTGGAAACTCAAGCCTCGGGTCAGTGGCTTGTGGTGCACACCTGCAGAGGGTGGGTGGGGGTGGGGATGGGGGGTTGCCCGTGACAGCCAGGTGAGGAGATGCACACTCCTGCAGGGGCAAGGTGAGGAATGTGACCCCCTCAAGTGCTTGGCTATCCCAAGTGCTACTCCGGAGCCCCAAGGATTCTCGTCTGAACAGATGACGGTTTCTGGCTTGCGGTTTCCCCCTGGATTAGAAAATGGGCCCAGGGCTCCGGGTTCTAAGAGACAAAACATCCTTCATTATCCCTTGTGTTGCATGTTCAAGGTAAGGATAGGGATTCCCCTTCAGCTTCAAGCTCCATCACCCGTTTCTACATACAGGAGGTAATGAATGAGGTGTGAACACTCATCCACTTACCCCCCCTCCTGGACATTTTCCCTCCCCAGCTGTAACACTCATGCCCAACACTCCCATGCAGGAGGTGCTTCTGGATGGAGTAGCTGTTGTGAAGCTACATTCACATTCACTGCCAGTCCCCCCTCTGCCCTCAAATCAAAATAGTTGTGAACTGAGGTTGGTTTTCTTGGCATGGTCCCCACATTCTGCAGACGGTGCAGCCCTCGTTTTGGAGGGTTGCATGAGAAGGTAAGAAGCGGGAAAGGAGGGTGATGTGTGTTGTTAAACCTTTTGCACAAAGGCACCTGGAAGTTTACAATTCTGTGGAAAAAACGCAGTAGCTCTGCAGCACACTGGGTGGATTTCAGAGAAAAAAGAAACGGATTTGCTGATGAGTTGAATCAGACATGGATACTACACAGTACATCCTTCTGAACTCATAAAGGATGTTGCAGTGACAGGGTTTACCCAAAATTACTGTTGGATACTGGAGAAAATAAATGAATGAAAATATAAAGACCTATGGCCACAGAATCTATAGATTATCCTGCCAATAAACTGGGATGATTTTAAAGTGTATTTTTACCACATTTCAGGAGATGTCATACACAATGGCTACTAAATGACCAGATGACTGTTTTGCTATTGTTTCTAACAAGTGTTGAATACAGCTTCAAATTTAGACTTGTCTATTCTGAAGGTTTTAAATTAGCATGTCATTTCGTTGGTTAGCTCCTCTCTATGAAAATCAGAATTAGGGTACAGGGAATTACCTTAACTGACTTTTCAAGATATGTTCTCACAAATAATTATGTGGCGGTTGCACATGCTCCGATTTGGAACTGGGATCTGGTACTTTAACTTTTGTTCAAAATGTATGCTGCATGTGATTGCTACAGTAATTTTAATCTCTGGGGTTTCATGTTTGACTCACTTGTATGCCTGAATCCTTGTGTTTAATGGAAAGGCAAAGGTTATTACTGTGTTTTGTAGCATAATAAAGTTTAGATAAAATAGTCCTTAGGACGAATAGGCCTTAAAGGACGAATGGCATGTGGTGTCAGCAGGCCCAGCTGGATGTTTGAGAAGATTCCTCCAAATGACACCACAAATGAACTTAGTTTACTGCACTGATTCGGATGTTGTATCTCAGAAAGCAAAGATTCTCTGGAGAAAGTGCTCTTGAGAAAGTGCTGTCATCACAGCGTGAAGCGTGTGAGGTTGTTCTAGTGCGTCGGGTGGGGGGGATGGGATGGGATGGAGGGGCTCCAAAAAATTTCTTCAACACCAGGGATACGAGATGTTCAGAGGGCCCCCAGAGGAGAGGCTCGTGGAATGATGGGATACAGCTGGCTTATCTGTGAGCCTGGCTGTGGTACAGATGCTCAGAGTTTCTGTGTGTGTGTGTGCGAGAATGAGAGAGGCAAACAGGGTCCCTCACACTACTTATGGAATACAAGAAAATCATGCAAAGTTTGCCTTGAAAAGTAAGCATTCCCCATTCAGTCTGGCTGTTTACAATTTTGTTCTTTTTTTTTTGTGACAGCGCCAATGGTCTGCACCCTAAAAAGTACAGTGATTCAGCTTGTGCATAGAGAGTTGATGCATGAACACCACCCAGAGTGTTGGCACCGCAGCACAAAGACAAATTGTAATACTGAAAGAGGAGACCGCTTGCGGTGGAGATGGGTAGGCTTGTTTTCACACCTTTTTCTGATGTGTTGATGTGTTTATATCTACCTGCGTAAGCTGATCCAGGAGGTAGGTGCACCGTAAAGTGGAGATTAAGGAGGTTGGTGGGAGATTTTGTGTGTGTGTGTGTGTGTGTGTGTGTATGGGAGGGGGAGGATGGGTGTTGGGAGTTGTTTGTGTGTATGTATGTATGTGTGTGTGTGTGTGTGTGTGTGTATGGATGGAGGGGGTGTTGGGGTTTGTGTGTGTGTGTGTGTGTGTGTGTGTGTGTGTAGTTGAGCATGTGTGCCCAAAACCACTCCAACTTCTGAGGATATCCACTGTCAAGGGATATATGAGTCAAAGAGGCAATCTCTGACATTGGAAAAGCACATTCGATATCAGCATGGAACACACCCCCTCTCCTCAGACCCTGCAGATGGCTAATAGTTAAGTCTGCTGATGAGCCAACAGAAACCAGAATCCTTTAGGTGGAGACCGCAGGTGTCCAGGACCCTCACCCAATCCCCAACTTTCCCTTCTCCTTCGCCTGTTATGATGAATTCCTTGAGAACATAAACAAGGCCATAAGATCCCCTGACAACTCTGCCAAATCTCTCTCCCCCCCCTTCCCCCTCTCCTCCCTTGGGTCAGTCTCCCTCATGAGGTGTGGAAAGAGGACGAGGGAGGGGTGGGGTCTCCGCACGTCTGGCTGAGCAGCGCAGGTGCGGCTCAGGGACACAGGAGGGACGGCAACAGCTTCTCTGTGCTTTGAACTTGAGCCTCAAAGCATCAGTGTTTAGCCGTCACTCAAGAATACCAGAGCCTGCCGGCACTGGTCAGCTTAACGCCACAGCCTGGAAGGTGCCTGCTCACAGCAGGACAACAGCAAAGAGGAGAGGATTTGGCCTTTTCAAGTGGAAGCTAGGCCCGGGTTCTGCCAGGATCAGTACAGGTTCTGGGTTTCAGTTCTACATTGGTTTAAAATAATGAAATACAATTATATGATCCCTAATTTAAAAGTAATACGTTGGTCTATAACACTTAAATTAGAGGAATATGGAAAGTAAGCATGAGTTATAAAGTACTTATATATTATTTCTGCTTTCACATGTTATTTCCTGCACATATTGTTCAACATACTGTCAAACTTGCACTTAAAAATGAATTTACAACTACACTATACAAATATTCATACAATTTTAAGTATTATAATAGGGAAATATATACGTATTCACAATGAAAATGTTTTTTAAATGCAAAACTTTGAATGTTTGAGTGACATGTCATGAATTATGCTTTTTAAAATATTTATCCCAAACTGCTTTGCTGCAAATCTGGAATTCCAAATTTAATTTATGGGCCAGATCCATCAAGATTCAAAACCAAACTGCCATTTTGTCACTGCACCAAAACCCAGTGGCGAGTCACCCACCAGAAAATGACATAACTGCAATGCATTATAACCTACAATACTTATGCTTAAATTATCAGAGTGGCAAAACATTAAAATTAGACTATTATGTGGACTAATATTATATAGAATGTTTATATTATATTTTTTGCAATTGTATAAAATGTTAAATTATATATAATAGAATACAGAAATACTGTAATTTTATTAAATTAACAATATTGTAAGATTTTATAATGTTATTTTTGGATCGGTAATTCAGACAAAAAATTATTTTTTAGTAAATAAAATTATTTTTTTAGTAAAGAAAAGCATTCTACACTCTTAGTATCATATGCTCTCAATCATTTGGTTAAAAAAAGAACCAAGCACCAAGAAAGAACATCAGTGTCTCAAAACTTCACCCATAATAGAAACATACGTACAGAAAGCTCCAGTTGAAGACCAGAGAGTATCCCAGGAGGTCTTCCTCCACCCCCTACCCCCCATAGCCTTGACCATTGTGTGTTACTGTGTGCATTACCTGACTGGTGTGTCACTCCTCAAGAGAGAGACTCCACGTTCCAGAGAGAGAGCAAGGACAGAAGGACTCTGTCCCAAGCGGGGGCAGCAGAAAGCGCTGCCAAATGGCTCCTAACAACTGGCCTAAGAGGCTCTAAGTAGAGGCTCTATCGCCGTGGCGATAGGAAGAGTCACTCCGTATCACTTCCCCTCAATGCGCTGCTTGTCTTCTCTTATCGGCGGCAATTAAAACATTTAAATTCCTTTCGCTGAGTTCAGGGAGTGGGAGAGGATCCGCTGAGATGAAGCCTGCAGAAAAGTAACAGGTTGGAGGACATCAGTCTCCTCTGCAGGCCTTCTATGGCAAGGACCACGCAGAAATATTTCAGCAAGTCTGCCAAGAAACGGGCCGTTCCCACACTCTGCAAACCCACTGACCATCCAGGAGGGGAAAAACATTTTTCTCTCACAGTTAAAGAAAGCCTTTGATTTAATATAGCCATCTCTGTCATTTTGAGGTACTTTAACGAAAGTCGCTTTCCAAAAGCATCTGCTGAAAGATGTATTTTGATCGTACTTATAGTTGACTTAAGAGGTCTTTCAGACCAAGTCGAACACTGCCCAAGCTATCCGTTGTCCAGCTTCAGTTATTCGCTCAATTTTCATTAAAAGGGCAAGAAACCATCAACAGGTATAAGCAAACTGGATCAGAAACATAAAATGCAAGAGCATGTAGAAACAGAATATAAAAATCAGCTTTCTCAGAATTTAAAAATGGAAAGAGCGCCCCAACTCTGTTCGTTTGGTGAGGCCTCCAGTGTTTGTTCTGATCGGAGGGGACGCAGTGTGGTCTCGCTATGTTCCCTGTAAATCATTACATTTTACATTGAGGTCAGAAGTCAGGCCCCTCATCCGTCAGGTCCCATTCCTTCGTCGTTTTGTCCTTTAAAAGTAAATGGTGGCGATATTACCGGGCCTAGAACATTGTGTGTAAGCTGGCTGTTTTAAAATGCTGTACAAGACAAACTGGTGGGATTGTCTTATGGCTCAGTGTGGTGCACTTCACCTTCAGCTCATGTCTGCATAAAATTACTTGTGTTACTCACACAGACAACATCACTGACACAGACGGCCATCAGCAAGATGTGAAATGTAGTTCATTTTGAAATATTCAGTGAATTGAACCCAATCCAAATGTAATCAGCTCTTCTTTAAAGAAGGGATAAACCACGACAGGTGGTTGATTCAGGTCTGGGGTGAATCCAGACTTTCCTGTTCAAATGATAACATCACGTTGATGCATTATTTTTTGCTGTTAGTTGAATTGATTCTGTTATATTCATGTACAAATGAAATCCTCACTAATGTTGAATGAGCTTGAGTATCAGTTTCAAACACTGATAAGATCCTTTTCTCGAGATCAGCTTTACAGGTTATGGAGAAATTATGCACACTCTCCAGCCAATCAGAAATCGTACTAAAGTTATAGTATACATAGCTGTAGCTTACTTTTTAATTTGACTACATTCACCCAAAAGTAATTTATGTAACTAGGTCTGACTAAAGTTAAATTTGCTTTAATTATGCTGTCTTGACTACATGTAACCCATGACTACCAAACGCTGTCTTCTGTCAAAGCTATGATCACTCCCTGGTTTTACAGCTAAGGGTTAAATTAGCTCAGAGCTGTGAGGCAAGCCTACAAGCTTTTTTATATACAAAAAGGCACCTCTTATATGTACAATATACACATATAAAGATGTTTTGGCAATTTAATAGCAGCAGTTTTTCTCCTATTTAATTAATCACACATGCTTGAAGAGGCTTGATCGTGAAAATATGCTACGCAGCTCCCTGGGTTTTATGATGCTACATCTGTACAGCAAACAAAATGTTGAGAAAAATCAACTATTAATGACCTATCTGGAGGATCACAAACATGACGCATAAAACGTTTCCGTGTGTTCCAAATGTTTTGACTCCCACACAGTGTTTATGAAAATGAAATTCAGAATTAACTGCATTGTCCTTGGAAAAAAATATGGAGGGTGTGTGTGTTTCATCTGGCAGAGGCATGTGGGGAAGAGGACGGTGGGGTGGGGTTAATATCTGAAAGCGTTACTGTAAATGTTTACATTCCAACATGTCGTGATGCTATCAGCTAATAGTTTCTGGAAAAGATAGAGAAGTCCTCTCGTCGGGATTATTGATATTTTCGTGGGAGGGCTATAATGCGCCAGAGGACGCCAAGGTCACGCTCTTCTCCAAACAAAGGTATTAACCGTGGCCCATTTCCTTCCTGATTTCTGCCCTCTACAAGCTGAAATTGAACGCATTAACGCCTGCTACCTACCCCGGCCACCTTCCCCGGCACACCGCAAAGACCTCTCCTACTGGTGGAAAAGCAAACCACAGGGGAAATCCCCAGAGGACGACCATGATGCATCACTACGAGGCCGCAAATGCAGTAAGGACTGAAGCGAACTCCTGGAATGGAAAAGTGTAATACATTGGAGACATAGTAACTGATTTCTAGCATCTGCACCAATGAAACAGCAGACCCTTTGCACTGGCCATGAGAATGTGAATAAGTTGCTGCTGAACGAAATACATTTTCATTTCCTTCCATGATAACAAAGATATTTAGATGCTACAAATGTAGTGCATATTGATTTTATGCTTGGATACACAAAATATCTGATCCTGTTCATTTCTGCCTTTCATGCAAATATTTAAAATAAGGGTATTCATTTTATGCATATGAATGTATGTTTGTGTTGTCAGATTCATAAGTACTTATTTTGGATATACGTAAAATCTGGAATTTTTATCAAACAGTAAGACCTTCCAAATAGAAACGTCCCTTCCCAATCCAAAGAGCACATATGTATTGAATAGGGACAAAACCACAAGGAAAAAAACAAAACAACACAAGAGAGAGAATATACTATAAACATTTTTCTAACTTTTGGCATTTATCTCAGCAGAAGAAATTAAAACCAGGGAATTAAAACTTCATTTCTATTTAAAATCTGTTTACTCACATCTTATTCTGTCTATGGAGGCATATTTTTATCATCACTTACCTTCATCACAGTTGTTTCTCTTCAGAAAAAAAAGTTGTTTTTAGAAAAAGAAGTAACATGATAAAATATGTATCATGTTGAGGAGGCACCATCAGCTAATATTTACCAAAAATGGTTACAGAACCACTTGAAACAAGAAAAGGTCCTTGAGAAACTTTTACATTTTTGAGATAGCATAGCTGGAGATAGAATTTGTTTCCTTTTTTTCCTGTTTTTTTAAATACCTCATATTATCTCATATCCTGGGAAGCCAAATATTGAAAACAGACCTCTGGAATAATAGTCTTTGTAGCTGCTTGGTTAAGTCACTTTGTATTCATTCATTTTCTGGAGAAATCTGGAACCCTTTTGTTCTTCTTCCATTGATGAAGACTTTATGTCTTGCCAGACTCTTGCCATTAAGAAACTGGGATCCAACACAATCTTCCTGAATGGCAGCTGATCACCTCCCTCCACAAGAAGTCTGAATCAGCCTGGTTAGATCCCACACACTACCCTGACCTCTTGAAAGGGGAAAATGACCAGATAGGAACAGCTTTGATCAACTGCCTCTGTTATATTTTTATCATTTTTTAAATATTCTCATACAAGCTTTGCTATGAAGTGCATGTGAGCTGATATTATTAACACTAGAGTAATACCATTTTATGTCAGCACAGCAGGTACAAAGTTCTGATTACTGTTGCAAATAGCATGGATTCATATTACAATTAACAGACTGGAAAAATGCAGTTTAAATTACCCAGAAAGAGAATCAACCTCATAGTATATTGTATATTGCATACATTGGTGAACTATTTCATAAGTTATCAAATAATTTGATTTGATATTTTGTATACATTTTAAATATTACACACAACGTGTGTGTGTAAAATTGTATTCTGAATCTGAAAAGATTCATCATATACAGTCAATATATTATATATGGAATTTGTTATAAATTGGAATTGCTTAATTTGAACTTTCTGTTAATTTTCTAGGTAATATTTAAGCAGATATAGGCACTATCATGAAAAAGTATTTGGTGCTAATTTTCTATAATTTTTTTCTCATTTCTAACACAGAATTATGAGATTCATAACCAAAACTGAATGTTAGGTACAGTTGAACCTGAGTGAACATTACAACTTATTTCATTTCATTCCCATCGGCTCAGTGACAGGTATATAACCTCCTTTAGTACAAATGACCATGACCAAAGCCTCCAGCAGTTGTTGAGGGGTCTCTCACAATATTGGGGAGTAATTCTATCCAACTTCTCCATGCAGAAATGCTTCAACTCTTCAATGAAATTTCATTTTCTGCCTCAATATCAAAATGGGGTTTAGGGTTCAACTTTGACAGCCATTCAAAAGCCTTAAATTTCTTTCTTATATCATTTTGTAGAAATGCTTATGCAGTTTGGATTATTGTCTTCCTGCAGGACCGAGCTGTACTTCTGCTCACAGAAGGATGGCCAGACAGTGTCCTCTAAAATTCTCTGATACAAAACAGAATCCATAGTTTCTTCAATGATGGCCAGTTGCCCAGGTCCCAATACAGCGAAGTAACCCCCAGAACATGACACCACTACTAAGATTTAATTCCGGTATGAGGTTCTTACTGTGGAATGCAGGGTCCATGTTGACCAAAAATGTCCACTTTTGACTCATCTGTCCATAGAACATTGTTCCAGAATTACTGAGGAGCATCCAGGATCTTTTGGCAAACTTGAAATATGCATCCACATTCTTCTTTTTGAGCAGTGGTTTCCGCCTCGCTACTCTGCCACGAGTCCCATTTTTACCCCAGTTTCTTTGTAATGGTGGAGTCATGAGCATTGACCTTATCTGAGACAAGAGAGGCCTGCGGATCCCTGGATGGTGTTCTGGGGAAGTGGTCTTCAATTCCTCCAAGAACAAGGCACGGTGAAAACAAAAACCGGCATACACTGCAGCCCTTCAGGACTGAAACTAAAGACCACAGTTGTAAGATGCTTTTGACTTGTTCGATAATTGTATGCTCTGCTCTTGGTGAAATTTAGGCAGTATGCCCACTACTGGGAAGATTGACTCCTGTCCCATACTTTCTCATTTGAATGATACAGACTGTGAATTGTTGGAGCCTTAGAAGTCCCTTTGTAACACTTTCCAGATTTCAAGATATTAACAGCTTACTGACAACTGGCAACTTTAAATGAAAATGGCAACTTTACTCCGATGGTAAGGGGAAAGTTTTGTCCGGTTTCGCCTTTAACGTGTGGCCACATCAGGCCTCACTGTTTACCAAAGCTTGCTTTAGCTATCCTTCAGTGCGGTTGAGATTGGTTGAGATTAAATTTGGTTGAAATGTGAAAACTGCTTGTTTGAATCCCTTACATAGCAAACAAATGAAAGGAGCACCAAATTTAGGTGTCAGTAAGTCCATCAGACTCCTTATGCTACCACAAGCTAGAAAAGATTTCACCAGATTCAATTTGAATAAACAGAGTAGTGTTCTGGTGTACTAACATTTCAACTGCTATGGAGATTCTCAGGAAGGTACCAGAACTGACAGTGTAAACTGCACTTGCTCTACGCCTTTGACATAATCTAGTATATACTTTAGATATAAAAGCAACATACTGCAATTTACATGGACCAGCTGAAACCCTGTCTTGGTGGATATTTTTTTTTAACAGGATTTGTACAAAACAATGACCCTTTGCAGCATGCAGTTAGAAGATCACTTTGAGGCACTCTTCAAAGCGACTAACGGTGATGACAGCTAGACAGTGGAGATAATCTACTCGGATTATGCACAAGTGCTTATGGCAAGGAAATTATTGCAGAAGCATTCAGGAAATGTGTCGGCATAGCACCAAATACGTTCATCAGAGATCTCCTTTTTTTAGACAGGCATCACACTAAAACTAGGTCAAATCAATGCGTAAACTCTGTTCTCGACATGTTAAAAGCCGCAACTTTGAGTGCAACATAACATTCCATGGTTGCCAAGTGGTGGGAAAAAACAACAAAAACAAAACAAAAAAGGTGTTGTAATCGCAGAGGATTGGCACTATTGCAGAAACGCCTACAAATGCGCTTGCAGTGCTTCCTTCCTGCATGAAAATGTGGCGTAATTAAATCTGGCACTTTGTCTAAACAAGTAGACTGTGCTAACTCTTCAGCAGCTTTTGAATGCATTATGACTCACTGTAGAGGTAGACTTCACGGACCCATTCATGTTAGATTGTGCAGAACCGCCAAGGCAATGCATGATTCCCACTCAGACCCAATGTTTACATACCTTCACATTTATATATTTATATATACTGAAAAACATTTGTGAGGATGCTTGTTTTTATTTCTGGTTTGATAGAGAGGCAGATCAACCCCACCCTCATCCGGGAGTGGGAGGAGACACTTGTGAGTTCATCAACCATGAAAGAGGAGAGATTTAAGCAATCCAACACAATTTAAAATAAGCGTTCCAGCTATTTTGCTATAAAATAGCAAAATTAATCCGTAACAACTGGTTTGTTGAGTTCTGATGCTTTCCCATGCTTTTACGATCATTCTGCCTGATTTTATTCTGCCTTTCATGATAACTTCCAACATGTCTCTGTGCTTAACTACTTTTCAAAGTTAATAGTGGTCAGTTTCTCTGTAATATACTGGTACATCTGTGGTATAGGGAGTTGAAAAGGAAGATGCCTGGCAGGAGACAGTTCTCAGTTTGACAAGATGTTTCTGATGAAACATATGAAATTAAACTGCTGCAAGATGCTGTGAGCACATAGTCATTATTTACTGGTGCTCCATGCAGGTTTGTCCACAGCGGACAGGAGAATAATATTTCACAGTTCAGTTTACATGTTATGTCAACTTATGTATACATGTTCATGAAAACAAATCTAAGCCATTTTCACAATGCATAGAATAGTGGCTAATAATTAAGTATCTATTGCAAGTGCATAAACAATAAAATTAATTTGTCGGAATTCAAAGTTTAGCAACTTTAGAAACCAAATCAATCTTTACATCCTGAAAATTAATGAAATACGGATGGATTGTGGCTGCGCTGTTTTCCACCTCCAGAAACTACTGGATGATAAAGTTTTTTTTAAGCATTTTATCAAAATCATCAATGACTATTTTACACATGATAACCATCATTATTTACAGAATATACTGAATGCATAGAAACACATTATGTAGACTGAAACATAATGAGGACAATGGGAGAAAATAGATAAGTTATTCTTTATCTCCCCAAAAGGACTTATATAATAGTCTGTTTTAACTTGCATTGGCAGCATACTTCCATGATCAGTGATAAAATTGCAATCTCTGAGTCCACTCTGTTATGTGCTTATCCATATCAGTATTCATTTAAAGAAGGAATGTACCTAAAATACAAAAAAAAAATCCTTCCCATAAGTAACACAATCAAGGCACAGATACAAAAGAGGTATTTATCTCCAATGACCTATAGCCATGATATATTACCTTAGTTCTAGCATATTTAAAAACTAGAAAATTATCATGCATTTTGCGTACAATGGACATATTTTGACCTCGAAGTACGTTGGTAGGAACTGTAAATCTAAAAAATACGTAGAGATACGTGACGTTCCGCAATTTGCAGTTTTTTGTCCAGGCTCACTGGACAAAAAACTGGAGCCGAGCCAATGAGGATACGAAGTATTAATGATTGACAGTTTCCTATGACGCTCTTCGCTAAGGTACCGCCTCCCTGCCCTGCAATGACCTCGACTATCTCCAATTCGATGTCGCTTCTCGCCAGTGTTTGGGCAAAGTTAATAACCAGCAACGTTGAAGAATTATAATTAAAATTATAAGCACAGAAAAGCGCACCGCGACATCAAAATTTAATCAATTAACGATATTAATTGAGTAACACTATTTCCATTTGATAACATGAATAGTTTTACATTTCTTTACTGAAGGGCACAGTTACCAGGCAAGCAAGCCTACGTCTCCCGACAGGTAAGCTAACGTTGCGTGTGAAGCCTACGGCCAAAGACTGTTTAAGTTCTCAACAACGCATTTTTACTTTAATTTTGAATGTTTCAACTCCATTTTACTACATCGTCTTCATGAGTTCAGTTGGGGATTGATAGCTAGAGGGTAGGTGAGCTTGTGTTGCTATATGTTTGCCACATTTTCCCCCAAAGCTAGTGGGACTGTTGTGGCCTACACATTTTCTAGTTGCCACAAATGAAATAAATGTACTGGGATTAAAAAAAAAAAAATGTAAAATTAAATAATGAACGCACATCCCCTGTAACGAATGTGCTGTTAAAATGTGTAAATGTACTTGTTAAACATTGTAGACGGATAAAAGTTTGATAGTCTAACAAACCTAACGTGAAGCTAATGTGTAGGCCTATTCTGTAAAACAGCTAACAAACCATAGCCTGACCTGTACATTGGCTACATGAAAGGAGTCAAGACCTGTTGGACATGAAAATACCATCGGGGAAGAAGACGCCATACCTGCAGGGAAAAAAAGAAAATTCTTTCAAGGCAATGGCAGAAATGACCTCTTCTCCACTCTTCAATTCTTGAGTGCCATAGCTCTTGCTCAGTTTGCTGAAACGGATGTTGATATGAGTGTCCAAGGATCTGCAGGTAAGGTACTCGTGGGAATTCTTGTAAGAATTGAGTTTTGATAACATTTCAAGTTTTATATCTCATCTTTTGGTGGCGGAGATGGTGTTGATGTGAATCCATAGATTGTGATTATGACCGGACTCAACACGAAAATTCAACACTCTGTCTGACATATTATTCATAATGAACTCTGTGATAAAACTAGGCTGCAGTCCAATCCGTTAAATCTTTTGTCTTTGGACCCTTCAGAACATGGTGAGCAGAAAGATAATCAAACACAAACAAACAGTCGAACACTTGTGTTGAATTGGCAGAGTGTCACATGTTCCCATTTTCAAGGGTAGAAGATTGAACAGATTGGACTGCAGCCCTAGACAATGGGTTCCGACAGAGTTTATTTGTATTATTCTGTACATATCTGTTTGCCATGCCTATTTCAGCGCTAACACAACCACGGTGCTTAAGTCTGGATCACAGTGAAGCTGAAATGCTTAACTCAGAATCATGTAACTCAATGTTATGCTTTCCTCTGGACTCCCATATAAGCAGCGTTAATCAGTCGGAAGCAACTGCGCCCTGTGTTAGCGCAGAGTAGTTACCTTTTGTGAGTGAATCTACGTCTGTATTATAACCAAGTGACTGTACCCTTTAAGATGGCTTGTTGGATCCTTTGGTTGTAGTTTACATGTTATTTTTAAATTATGTTTGCCCCCATTTTCCCATCCTGATATCATCTGAGCTGTGTAGCCTCACGCTGAAACTTTCTGCTGCCAGGTCAGGAGGAAGAGGAGTCTGAACATGTGACAACAAGCCCTCACTCCTTTCCACACTGCTGATGCAGCAGTCATTACATAGAGTCTGTGTCCTCAGCATGTGGGAAAGTCTGCATTAGATTCTGTTTGTCTGTACTCTACATTTGGTTTGTGTACTCGCAGGTGCCTAGCCAAGCAGAAGTGGCCACTGAAAGACCAATGAAGCTCAGAGCCTAACCTGCTTGACCTTTACCATTCGCTGGAGACGCTGGACCTCTGGCCTATCCGGTGATGGCATGGATGGGACACAAACACCCGAGACTTGCACCTGCCTTCAAGACAGACATTTTACTGGATGGGCCACCAGGAGACCACAGCACAGCTATCAGGTGATTTTGAAGGGTAAACATGGAATTATAATGGGAAGATACAACTTCAGTAGATGTACAGATGAGCATTGTGCTAACAGAGACAAGATGTTCTTCCAATGGGTTTATAAGAAGGGGGATGTTGAAATTAAAAACCCAGGAATATACGTTGCATATGTTTTTATTTGCAACCACATGTTTTGAATAATGAGAAGTGCATTGCCTTCTGGATGTTTGTGTGTATCTGTCTTGTAAAACCATGAGTGAATGTTAACTTTCAGCTGTGTATTGAGACAGCAGTCCTCTTCACAAAATATCTCTGCACAATTGATTGCCTTCATTGCATGGCATCGCTCTTTTTCTTTTCGGATTAGCACACAAAATAAGAATAATTTAATATTGAAAACGCCCATTCTTAATGTACTTAGGCAGGCAATTCATTTTATTACCCGCCAAAGGCTTGACCTTTCTCAGCAAATACCAACCGCAATTGAGTCTGAGCTCCTCTACATAATTTGAAATGCCACACAGAGCACTTATGATAGCTTACAGTAGTTAACTTGATCTAAGAGAGATAAATTGGCTTTGGGTTGTTGCCAATGTTTTGCAGCAAAATGAGGTGTTGCCTAACAAGTTCTGATGGGCGTGGCCATAGTTTTGCTGCCCGAAAGCGAATGTGTGATTTTGAATTGAGGGAAAGCTCGTTCAAATTTTAGAATGTGTGGCATTTCATGTGTGTTGGAGTTTAATTGGAGTTAATTTAATTAAAATCTATATTCTGGCAACAATATTGATGGTAAGACCAATTTGTGGATAGATAGTATGGTACTGAATGCATAGAGATGCTTGTCCCCTGTGATCTATGTTTTGGGTGTACTGCTATATTTCACTTGGAGGACACTGATGCTTCACAAATGTTCACTCATTTTTACATTGTTTAGTATTGCTGATCGTAGCCATAGTTTGGTTCTGCTCCCCCTCCCCTCATGCGCACACACCCACCTGCTGGAAGAACACTGTCACTGTGTAAGTGTGGAGCCTTCCCATGCTCACACCAGCAAAGCAGTTGGTATCACAACAAACCATACAGTGTATATATATCAATCACAGATGACCTGTGGGGTAATTTTCCCATTATAACCTGAGAAACCATGACTAACTTAACCCCCCCAATCCCTGACTGGTGGAGACAGTGTGTGTACCTGAACTACACAAACACAATAGTCACCTGATGATGTTGCCTAGCTCCAGCCTTCAGTATGCCCTCTGTGGGGCCCAGCTTAAACTTGCAGTGAACGCCTTCGCTGCCTAAGCCCTATACGAGTGCCCCAGGAGGACACCAGAACCTCATGCATTTCAGCAAGGCTGGGCAGGACCCTCCATCAGATAGTGAAAACACTCTCTTTAAATCTGGTCTCGGCAGAAAACTGGACTGATAACAGCCAGACTGTTATCTAGCAGCGCGCAAACATGATTTTGTGTGCAGGCACCTGAAAACCTGGCTCCTGCATGTGTCAGAACCAGTCGATGAATTATCAACAGCCGCCCTTACTCTGAGTCTGACTACTGTTTCATGCTGGGAAATGCTCCTTTACACTTTGTAGGTTTTTGTATATTTTGCATTTGGAGATACAAATTCCTGATGCTCCAATCTATCTTATAGTGACTGCTTAACTTTCTGACTTTATTACATGAACTTACATGCTTGTAATCATAAATAAAATGGATATGTAAGTATGTATGCATTTGGTTTATTTGGATATAGTTTTTTCAAAGGACAGAATTTTTAAGAACTTTTTAGTACTTTTTAGAACCACACACTCCCTAGAAATTTTCAGCTAAAAGATTAATGAGTTGGATGATATTCAGTAGATAGATATTCAGGACTCAGATCCTTTTTATCAGCTGTGGACAAAAGAGAAAACATTTCTTCATTTCTCATTTTATTTTGAGTTTCCCCCAGTTCATTTCCAGTTTGGTGGTATACCCAATTGGAACACCCACATTTGTTTTGTGCTCATCACCGCAGACCCCCACCTCTCCATTCAAAGGGGAGGGCAAACAAGCATATTTTTTTCCTCTGAAGCTCGTGATGTCAGCTGCTGTCCTCTAAAATAAGCTTGCACAGAAATTGCACATACCCAGGAGAAATCCATCCCTCCCCTGGGAAAAGTTCTGGGCACTTTCAGAGTGCTCTGTGGAGCTGGTGGCTGTGGTCAGGAGGAAACACTGCTGTGTGCAGCAGGGTGGGGGATTGGAGTGTGAAAAAACACAGCGTAAGGGTAATTACAGGTACAATGATAAAATGGACCCCCAGATCAGACTTTTTTTTTTATTTATGACCGCTCCATACCTTTCCCCCCCCATTTCATTTAACTGAATAAACAACCAGCAGCCCCATCACTGGTTTGTGCTGATTCATTGCTATAACTGGTAATCCCTATTGCTCTTTTCCTCCATCAGTTAAGGAGGATGCAGAATACCATCTGGGTCCTCTAAAACAAATGCAGTCAGCTTCTGCTTCATATTGCTCTTAGCATGCATGCATGATCGATTTCAGCTGTCATATCTACAGCACTGCAAAAAAATTGCTTTATGTTGATTGCATAAAATGTTTCTCTTCTGTGAATTGTGAATTGATATGTCACTTTTTTATTTTGTCTGCCAAGGTCTTTCTGTTCTCAACCAGGCAGAATTTGATTGCTGTAGTGATCAACTATGAGATCCAAACCTGGAACATCCTCAAATGGTGAGTAAATAATTGGCCAGTTGAATGAATTCCAGTCCTTTAAAAAATAAAGTGTATTGTCATAATAAAATCTATTTTTCATTCGGAGATAATCTTGACTGACACGTGGGTGAAACTATATTTGCACCCACAACCTCAAGATCTAACCTTCAGTGGCTTGCTGTCATCTGTGTGTTTTTCACAAAACATTTTGAAATATCTGTTGGCCAGAATTGCCTCTAGCATGGTAAGAATCTGATTTTAAAGGGGGCCTCAATGTACTGGGAACCTGTGTTCAACAAAAGGAATTTTTTTAATCATATTGCAATCACACTAATTTTGTATCACTCAGTTTTAAATCACTGCATTAATGCATTATATTGCAGAAATGTTTCTTCAGTTCACCTGATTTATGTACTCTGGAGCTGGCTAGGATTACTCATTTCCCATGTTGTTTGTTGCCAGTATCAGAATCATGAACATGTATCCGCAGGTTGTAAAGTAAGTGAATAAGTTGTATCTTTATAATCTTTAACACATCACAGAGTACTCTGCTTTGTACATTTAGGGCCAAATCCGAACCTTCATTTCACTTTCCATGCCGGCCTCTCACTCTTTCATCGGTGAGCTACATAGAAAATACACTTTGGCACAGGTCTGGATTCAGCCCGTAGTGTCAGAAATTTACATTGGCCTATATGAGGGGGAAGAAATTATTTAAACCTTTGACCTGTTTCTTTTGTAGACAAAGCAATTCCCATGAAACAACATATGACTGACTACTACTACTGCAATAATTATTAGTGTCTATCTTGTTGATATTGTTTTGTTGTTTGCTAGGTTGTTCTTCATTAAAAGCGTGCTTTACTGGATTTTCAATATACTTAATATCAATACAACACAATAAGACAATTTTAGACAATTTTAAATACTTATTATTATTGGTACTGTGATTATTATTTTGTTGATATTGTGGAAATTATTAGTATTATGTAATTCTGGTTTATTTTGTAAAATCAGCCCATCCAAAAAAAAAAAAAAAAACAAAAACAAAACCTGCAGGATGAGCCTAATAATAAAAATGCAGATAAATCTGTCTTTTTGTTTTTATAAGCTAAAAGCTCATTTTAAACAATGTATTATGTAGTAAGAAAGTAGCAAAAACAGTGAGTACTATTTAAAATGTATTTTAGCATACTAATGTTTTATTGCAAAAAGCCAATGTGCTCATTTTTCATTGTTAAATTGGTTTTAAACCGTAAGTATCCAAAAATATGGGATTGATAACGTGGTCGTGTTTTTATGTGGCAATGCTGCTTTGCATGTTTTTTTGGTGAGCTAAACTGTACTTATTTACTTTGTGTATGTTTTGGCGCTTGATTGCGTTTCTGTGCCCTGCTCCGCTAAGTTTTAGGTTGTTTAAGTAGTTGGATAAAAGTAGAAATAAAAAAACACTGAAAATATTAAAGCTATTTTTACATTTAAACTTGACAGGTTTATTTTACGTCCAGGTGTACCTTGGATCGGCATTATCTAAATCTGATCTGCCTTCATCGAAAGTAATTTTATGTATTTTAATGAAAGTCGATAGGTATAACCAAACTTTTTAAATTTTGTTGTGGATTTAATATGTCAGATTTCCTCTTCGCCTTATAAAATTTCACAGTTGTATCTAGTAACAAAGCACCAATGTAATATGTATGTCGATATGATAAACGTGTAATCACGGGCCTAAAATACTCAAACAATTGATTTAAATAACTCTGACGTAACTATCTACCAGACTACAAATAATAATGGGGTCTGTCCTGAACTCTGGAGAGTGAAAGTCAGCTTTTTTGGTCTCAGTCTTTTTTGGTTATGATGCTTATTAAGTCAGTGTAGTTCAGTTCAACCGGGCCTTAAATTAGCAATTATGTTGAATACTCCATGATAATTGATTCGGAGGACACAGAATGTAAAAATGCTATGTACGTACAAATACATATTCTGCAGTATACCTTCCATTCCCGGATCTTTATAAGCGGCCATGTATAGTGTTGTCTGAATATCCATAGCGATGATAAAGCTTCTGAATTTGTAGTTTAATCAAGCAGACATTGGAATAGGCCATTACATTAAGAAATTAAGGGCCTTTAGGTCGATAAATGTTGGTCGGGATTCAATCAATAATGTAATTTACTTTTTCTTACAATTGAATGAAAGTTTATACACTTGGGCGATTTAATTGTCATGACTGCTGAAGTCGCCAAACTGCGTCTATGAAGATCTTGTGAGGCAAATTTCAGGACAAATGTTGATTGAATTTGGGCTGTTGTCTTTCAGTTGCCTCAGAGGGTCAGGTTTAAGAACCTTAGCCCGCCTGAATCCTATGGTGACCATTGTGGTTTCCAAAAAAATGATACTGTAGCTTATATCCATAAAACTGACTATAAAGCTGAATTAGTGTTTTTGAAGTGTCCTCACCAACGTGATATTGTAGGCGCGTTTGTATTCGATCTATTTTCGCGGATCTTAAAAAAAAAAACACTGCAAAGTCGATGCCAGGTGAATTATTGTGTGTAGATTCTACAGCCTTATCAGCTATTAGTGAAACAGGGACTGTCTATCACTATCGGTTTAGCCTTCCTTCTTCACCTCATTCATACCAGGACAACAAATTGAAGTACAGAGGTGATCATGGAACCCGAATGAAAACACGAAAGCAGCGATAGCAAAATAATAAATGTAGAAAGTTTGAAGGCTGTTCAATAATATATTAACCAGTTAGGCCTAGAACTAATTTCTGACTCACATTGTCAGTTTTCGGATGTATGTTTGTTAAACGTTATTGTAAAAAAAAAAAAAAAAGAATTATATAAATTTCACTGAATGGAAAAAGAATCATTAATCTTTATATATCTTGCCGACATAGTCCATTTAGATTTATCGCGCGCATCTAAAGAGCCCACATCAAATTCATATTTGGTGACTTTTTTATAAGTCGTTTAAAATCATGTTTAAAATAAATCCATGGACTTTTTTTTCATTTTCTGTTTTTTAGATTGTATGTTTCTGAAATAAAGGTATACATTGATATTGTCTATTCATTCTTGTTGATTTATCAAATAACCTTGTCAGTTGTAAGATTTTGATTCCACATTGAATTACTTTTCACCTTCAGCCCACACAGTGGCGATTACAGAATATTGAGTTTATTATTAGCATTGGTGTTTCATGTGTACAGCAGTCATTATGACAGAAATGAGTAGATTTTTTAGGTTCGTGGGTGATGTTCCAATACCTGTACATAACTCACCACTTAAGTAATTACAAGAAAAAAACGCTGGATGCATAGAAATTCTGATCAGCTAGTGTTTCCTTACTTTTGACATTCGGGTCTTTTCTTAAAATGTGCAGATTTGAGGCACAGGCTAAACGATGTCGAATGTGGGGAAAGACACTTGATCACAAAACAAACATGCTGTTGGTGTACTTGTATTTCATCAGCATATTAGAATACAAATTTGAACTAATACAGACAGATAAAATTCTCACGTTTCAATGTATATATAGTTTAAAACCACTAATAGACTCTTACGTCAAAAACGTGAAATGAATGACGTCCATTCCTTAATAAGGGAATATTGGCGCGTGGTATGTGTATTTTATAAACTGACTTTCAAATACTTGAACAAATACTGCAGCCTCATGTTTGCAAAGTGTGTACTTATCATGACGTGGGATTTTTATGTTTTGTTTTTTTTTACAGATGTTACTTTTTAGATTAAAAACTGTTTACTACATTTTTAATGTGAGCCTATGCTTAAATTTCATATTCAGTCACATTAAATTGGTAAATACTAATATACTGCAATGTAAGTGCAATTTGTCCATCAGGGCGGTTGGATAGAAAAACGTTATCCCGTCGTAGCATAACCTATGTCCTCCCAGGAATCAGAAACACCAGGCTGTTTCAGTTTGCTTGATGGTAATAATTGAATCAAAGTGCCACTTCTGTTGGAGCTCAACACAGCCTGTTTTTAAACTTTATATACTATTCACTTTATTCACCAGCACACTTCACATCTTACCATGGAAATATGGCTCGTCCGGGTAAATTTAGGTTTACAAATATTATCATCCAATGCACAATCCACACGCAAAAATGGCCTAGATAAACAGGGACATTGTCACTACAAAAATAATTTGGTGCACTATTTAGATCAAATAAAACACAGCTATGAAAAAGTTATGTCTGATTCATTGAAAACAATCACGCAAAGGTAGGAGTTTATTTCTAGCTTTGATATAAATGTTTCCATTGAACGTTATATAACGTTGGCTATTGATTATCCGTGTAGCTTGCACAGTTGGTTGCCTTAATGTAGTCCTGAGCAGAGCGCCGTGTTTGACAACCAAGGCTGAAAACAGTATATGTAAGGGCAGTATTGGTATGCCTGGTATAGTGGCATTAGAGGTGGATTTGAAAGCTCCTCTGATCTGTACTGTTTTTGGTCATTCCTCACCAGTATCTTAACGGCTACTTTCTTTGCCATAGTTGGGGTAGAGCTGGCTGCTAACTCGGCTGCCATTTGTCGTCGTTTAGTTTTGTATCTCCTGTTCTGGAACCAGATCTTCACTTGAGTTTCGGTAAGTTTAAGGGCCACGGCAAGGTCTGCTCGCTCCGGGCCGGACAGGTACCGCTGCAGGCTGAAGCGCCTCTCCAGTTCGTAAACCTGCGCGTGAGAGAAAGCCGCACGGGAGCGTTTCTTGCTGGATTTCAGTTGGTCACTGGACCCGCATCCTTCCAGTTTCCTCCGCTCTTCTTCCTTCTCGTTTGCTGCAGTTTGAGAGAAATAAGTTAGTGTTTTTTTTTCCTGTATGATTACAACAGCAATCCTCTCAAGTGCGGTCTGTTTTCACAAATACACACATGAAGTGATATATCTGCAAGCACTCATGGTGTTTGCTATGCCACTATAAAGTTTGTTCAGATCTTAATACGGTTTCTATTTAATACATAAACTGTAATCCAGTTTGTTGTAATCCTTTCAACACCTTGATTTTTTTTTCTCTGCAAAGCCACAGAACACCCTCAACATCACACCTTAAAGCTGTCCAAAATGAAAACAAAAAAAAGAAAATATTTGTCAGTCAAAAGATCCATCAGTATTCACAATTATTACAGTGAATCACTTAAATTGATAAATAAGACCAATACTTGTAAAGGAACATTAAATCATGGCACTGAGTTAATCGTTAAAATGATGAACACGGACGAGGCATGTGGAATTGTCAGTCATAAGTTGAATGTATCCACAGATACATGTTTAATAAACACTAATTCACCTTGACCAAAATGTAAGGACTGATTGCACCCGCTAATGAATTAGAATCCTTTGGAGAAACATACATGGAGGGTACAGGTTTGTTGTTACGTTTTAAGGTGTTTCAATGCGTTTGGTGAATGTGTGTCTAAATTCCAGTCAGAAAGTGTTACATCTGAAAAGGAATATGAAACATGTCTTAATTTTACCATAGCATAAGCAGGAAACGGCATTTTTCATATTTTTAAAATTGAAGTTTCCTGTTTTACATATCGGTCATTGTAAAGATATAACTGGAAAAGCGTATATAGCATCGCATTCAATAGAGCAGAAACGAAAAGATAAAATTATAGTATTTTTAACCGTGGATCTCTGTAGTCTCTTAGTTAAATTAATGACCTGGGTAATTTTCTCTCTTTGTTCTACAATTATACCGAACGTGTGAAATAAAAACTAACATCAGGATGACTAAATTAGGGCAGACAAAAATTTCACTTTCAGCCATATGGCCTATACTAAAATCTGTAGATGATCTGGGACAGTAAACTTTCAAATAATTTATTTAGATAACCAACCTTGGTGACATTCCACATAGTCTGGTTCCCCGCTGGTGGATTCCTCCTCGCAGGACTGGCTGTAGGGCAAAGCTTCGTCTACTCCGCAATGGCTTGGCAGGATTCCTCGCTTTCCACGACTGTTTTGGACCTCTCCACTTGTATCTCCGTTTTGCTGTTCAGTGTAATCCGAGTCTGTGGCATCGGGGCATGCCTTATTTGCCAGAGGCTCCCTTTGCAACTCGGAGCGAGCCAGCACACATAGCTGTGGAAATTCCCTGGTGACCGGAAAGGTATCCCGAGTGTCACGGCCGCGGGTTAGTATGTCATGGATCGAAAATGAAGTTCCACTTTGCGCCATTGGAAGCCTTTGAAAATTCTCTTTGCTGCTCTTTGTTGTATGTTTTTCGCAACCCCAACTCTGAACGGTTCCACTGAGCTGTAGCAGTCCGCATTCATCCAAACTGCTCGGAACAACTGGACGTCGTTTAAGCATCCATTAAAGGCGTTATTTCCACAATTCCAACCACTTCGTGGTTTAATTGTCGTGACAATCCTCCTGGCCCAATCAACAGCCAATGTGTCAAAAGATGTCCAGTGTGTATCAGCACTCTTGCCAACAGAGGGAAGCGCGGTGCTGATTGGCTACTGCCAGACTCCTCCCCGAGACCACCTTCGACAGAGGAACCCTTGAGACACTTGTCTTAATTGATGGCTTTCACTGTGAACTTCACCACTGCCTTTTCATTAAGAGAGAGGATTGAAACATCTTACTGTGACATTTTTATTAATCTGAACGGGGTTATAAATTGTATTAAATTTGTGGTGGTTGTAATGCAGATATATGTACATAGAACCATATGGTAATATAATTGTGTGAACTGGATCACATGGTAATTTCACGTAGTCTATTAAATGTAATTTTGTAAGGAAATGAACATAACGAGTTTGGAAACAAGTGCATGTTTCAAAGACTACACTGTGCTATAAGAATAATAACTTACAAATAGAAAACGTTGAATGGAGACGATATTGTTGAGTAATTTAATTTGATACACGCGTCAATGGTTTCAAGGAAAGGCCACTCTTGATTTTGGTTTTCACAGAATACATAAAAGTATAGCGCGGTCACGGCTACTGAAAGCCTGCGCTGTTGTTTAGTGTCGAATTGATTTCAGAACTCAGAATTTCAACCCTGGGTTTATCGGGGGGATTCCATGGTACAGTTTATGGGTGGTCCTTCTTGTTCATCTCCATGCAAGACTGATTCTCGCTCGTCATTAGTTTCAGAAATGAAAGACTGTTTCATTTACACAGTCTCACTGAAGCTATACTTTAATGAATGTTGAACAAGTAAATACATGCGGCTGACGTTGACGACAATAAAAAAAAAATATTGGAAAGTATACAAATCGAAACTGACAAAGGAATGTCGCAAATATATTTGCTTAATTGAAGTATCGCAACTTAAGACCTATGACGACGATAACCTGTATTGAAAGAATACATAAACGCATAACTGCAAATATATTTCTCAAAAATATATTGTACAGTGGAATCTCAAATATACGCATGTAGTGGAAATATGGTCTTTAGTAACACTGAAAGTTCCATATCTCTGAGAGTGACGTAAAATTGCACACATTCAAAACTCTAGCATCGTTACTTGCATACTAATACATGTGTACCTCTCAGTACTATATACTGCTTGACTTTCCATAGGCTACTTTTATTCAGCAGGTAGAAAAATGGTTTAAAACTGCTGGATCTTATGTCAACTAGCGTATGTAAGTTCATACGTGTGCCTAGTTAAACTGCCTAACTAAGGTGTGTGTTAAAACCGAAAGCTATTAGCCAAAAAATAGTAGACAGAAGACCAGATAGACCAGACTGTGAGTATAACGAATGGTAATTCTTGAGGTGTCCTGACTGCTCCTGGCACTGTTAATGCATCAATCAAGAACTGCAAAGTAGTAGGTACCATTGTTCTGCTCTTCCTTTAAAAACTTGGTGCTGTTCAGTTCCAAGCTGATTAATAATTTCTATTGTTCATTATTTGAACTATAGGTTTGTAAGATTATGACACTGCTTATGAAATTTTTTGTTTTTATGGTTTATTTTATCCAGGTTATCTTTCTATTTTGCTATCATTTGTCCCATTGAGGTGATTGTGCTTCTGTTTTTGACTAGCTGGTCTTTGCAGCAAAACCAAAGATATGGAGAAGTGAATTTACATAAAATGAATAGCCATTTTACGGCAACTGAAAATACAGTGAAAACCAATAGCAGCATTAGAAAGAGTGGGTTTTTGGATTCTGTTTATAATGGAATATGTAATGAATTCCTGTCAAATCTAATCTGTCCATTAATCTAATATATGGCAGCTGTCATGCCATGCCAAACCCTGTTGTTGTTGTGTTTGATCATTCGGCCAGCACTGATATTGCCCAGTGCGTAAAAATTACGTTGAATCGTATAATTAATTATGGCAGATAATAATTTTACAGAATTGGTACAAGGGGTGAAGAATTTCAGATGAGGTCAACATCTGCATAGAACGAAAAATCACCCCTTAAATGTATAACTGAGTATATGTTAATCTGTCGAACTAAACCGATTTGCTAATTAAATTGTTTTTTAAGTATTTGCAAAATATGCAAATTAAAGAAAAAATCATTATTCACCCTCTTGAAGGTGTAATAATACGGCAAGAACAATAAAATCTGAAACTGTGGGGTTTAATGCAGAGCACATGGAACCTATACGAATATAGCCTACTGCCTGTGATGAAAGCCTTAAACTTGATGGCGATGGAGTAATGGTATACCTCGTTAGCTACCCACGGGTGAATTTAAGTTTCAGAATTTAAGATCATTTGAAATGAAGTGCATACATCCTCTGTTCAATTAATGACATCTGTTTTCTGTGTTCCCGTTTTGGAGTGATATTTCTTCGTGTTGGATCTCTTACCACCCTGGGGTCCCTAGACGGAGTGGCGCATCCTTTGAAGTAGAAAACTACTCTCCAGTTGTGTTCCACAACTGCAGGCGGCCACGCCGGTGTTTGCAGCAGTGCGTTGCGGCGCGGTTTACATTCATGTAGATGCATGGAATTTACTGCTACTGCCTATTTTGTGTTGTTTATTTCCAGGTGGAATATATTGCATGGAATTTCTGCTGCAGCGACTTTGTTTGCGGTCTTTCAGCTTTTCACAGGTAATCGCTTGCGACGCATTTGTCTTCAACAGAGCAATATATGTATTTATTCATCTTCAGACAAACAATGCTGAGTTTCTTTTCGGAGTATATAGCATGAATTTAGGGGAATCTTCATATAATCAGCACTGCTGCATGTTCAAAAGAAGGAGTGAGATTCAAACGATATAACATGCCTTGATTCACAGCATGCTACGAATATTCTTCACGCTCTGATTAAAAAATGGCTTGATAGACCTCTGTAGCTGTTCGTTGATATCCGGTTATTTTCCTTCAAGAACAAATAATTACATGGATAAAAAATTAGCAACAGCAAAATATAGACTGTAGGTCTACACTGTATCATTTTAATGGACCTGGAAACGAATCGATAGCCAATATATTACATACATACCATCATAATTTTCTTCTGCATTCATGCTATTGTAATCTGTGTCTCGTGAATTTTTATTCAGTATTCAAGACAGATTTTTAAGAAATGTTATGCATCTCGAGGCAGTGTTATTTATTCAGTGTTGTTGGCAAATTTGGGACCCTGCCGATTTCACCAATAATATTAAACATGTCCAATTAAGATCAACAAATAACTATTTGCAACATCATTGTCGGAGTGAAAAATCAGCATTCACATGGTATTCCTGGAATAGGGTTTCAGCTAGCCTGCTTTTAAGTATAGTCGGTGTCTCCCTCTTGTGGACATCGTGAGATCCACCTACTCAGACATAACGACGAAATTACGAAATTTTGCAGCGGGAGGTCTTTGTTTAGCAATATCTGCCAAATATGGCATTTTAGCAGCCATGTTTCAGGCTTTTAATATTATGAGTAATGTCATAACAATGACGGGTATGTGCTGTTCCTGTTCGTCTTCAATTTATTTTTCATTGCTATTGACAAGGTCGCAGGTAGGTGGCGCGAGGCGTCCGTGGTAAAGGTACCCAGGACAGAGATAAGGGCTTCTTCTTTTGCCAACTCCTAACTGATGATGTCGTATGACTGGATTTTTTTCTTCATTACTTTGGATGCCAAGTGTAACAACGACTGTGGCATATGGTTTCGCTTGGAATCCTGGGCATCATAAAGGACAATTAATGCTAATTAATATTAACATGGTGAACATCTCTGGAAGTAATGCTGTCGGAAATTTTGCAAAATTCCGTGCATTTGATTTTATTCGACGTCAGATGGATGTAAACCATCTAATTCATATACTGAGAAACAGACAGTAGTTATCAGTCGCCCAACTTTATAAGATGGTTTGGGACATCAATGAGGTAATGCTGCTTAAGAACTTTGCAGATGTTGTTTGAGGATATGCGTTCATACGGAATGAATACTGGGCAGATAGATATAAGGTTTTTCTTTGCTTGACAGGTTGATATAAGTCGGGCCATGTATGTTTGAACTTGGCGTAAAGACGCAGTGTTTAAGAGCGCACGATCAACAAACATACTATGGAGCGCGTGAAAGCATTCCTACATTTCCCTTGAAAATTTATTGTTTGTTATAGATTGTCCTGCGAAATACTGTCCAAGAAATTCGACCACTGAATAAATATTGAAGTTGGTGTGGTTTCTAAATTACTTAGCTGTGATTCAGGGAGGTCCCCAGAACTCCATTCCTCGAAAAGTTCAACATGTTAAGCCTTTTTGTCGGCAGTTGAGGACCATCAGTGTTTTAACGTTGTATACCCCTCCCAGTCCTTGTATCACTGGTGTGCCATTTACAATGAGTGTGTCGCCCGACCAGAAAAATGAATAATGCCAGAGCAGATGTAGTGGATTCATTAATTTGCACCTGCATGTGAGGTACTTTCAGGCCAGCTCTGCCGTTCGTAGTCCCCTAGTGTAGGGACCTGCAGCGGCTGCAGATTTTGAGTGTCTCCGATCATGCTGCAGTTATCAGTGGTGATTGCCGTCTCTGTGTCTGATGGTGTATTATGTTAATATGGTTATTTGTGAAGAACGTTTTTTTTTTAATATCATAACATTTTTATGTCAAGCTGCACTTAAATAAGTTTGCACAGCAAACCCATAACATGCGAGGAATAAAATATATATTTTTACCTCTGTCACCAGTTGTGAAGGAGGTAGGTATGTGATCGCCACGGGCGGTGCTATAGCAGGGAAGGGTGATCTTGAGTGAAGGGGCCCTAGGCTGGCCAGGGGCCCCAAAAATCTTCATAAGTGTCATATTTTTCATGGGGCCCAAGATTCCTGGCAGCGCCCCATGGTGATTGTCCCTATCTGTGGTTCTGTCGAACTCTCCGTAGATACTAAAACCAATAACCTGAATTCTTTCATTCTGTGAGGTTAAATAACATATGTATTTAAAGATAATAAAATAAATGTATACAAGCGGGTCATCATCGCCCTGTAATGTATCAATGTCATTCTTCCTTCATCTTCCTTTTGAGGGCGTTACCCTACCTTACACTGTAAACTGCGTGACAGTGGACTGATCACAGTGCCTCTTCATTTCTCGGGTTGCTACTCTTGTCTTCTGACATACCTGGAACTTTTTCATACTGTAGCCTATGGGCTACGTAAAGTGAGCACGATGCCAGCCGCAAGCTGTCCAAACATGTCCGGATCACATCGTTTTGTCTCGCACAGGAATTCAGCGTTTATAAAACACACTCGTTAACTTACTTTTGGATAAAATTCGCAGTTTTTGAAGGGACAGTTGAATATTCGTGGTCCTGGTATGGGAAGGTGAGCCAGCCTATGATGTTTAAATTAGACTTGGTTAATCAAACACCGCGATCATGTATTCCGAGATGCTTCAAACCCATGCCAACAGACATGTTGACGGGAGACTCTCGCTCTCTTTCTCTCTCTTCTTCTGCTTTGCCAAATGACTTGACTCTTTGCCTTGCAAAACAACACTAACAATCCTCAGCGCAGCTGCACTGATATTTAGAAGTGTAATCACTGATACTGTTTCAAAGGTCAGACTGCTCAAATAATTTGTTTTGAGTCGTATCCAAGTGTAAAGCGAGAATGCGAGCAGCTCTTTTGGATGCAGATGTGGTCTGATATATGTCTAAATATTTCAAATAGTTCAGTTAGCACTAATAATTCCTGGACCGTGTACGCATCCCCTAAACTTTAAAAAAGAATAAATAAATAAAATAAATTAACAGTGGAGATCCTTTTCTTAGACCAAAGACTGAAAATGCAACTAGGATATGCATTCTGACTATGTAAATCATGTTATTTTATTATTTTATTTAAAAAATATTTTGTATTCAATAAACATCAGATTCATTAGATTAGATATAATCATGTCGTTAGATTTACTTAACACGTATGCTCTTGTTTTAAACATTTAACATATAATTTAATTCGTAGGGCCACTGACAGGACATTTTCTTCTGTTCATGAGTGTGAAGGGGGACACCAAGAATTTCCTTTTGGGCACAGATGCAGAATAGGCACGAAGCATTAAACTAAGTATCTACTATTTATCTTTTTTTTAGATGCATTTATATAATTCTTCGAGTGGTACTAGGGTATGTCTGATTCCCCATAAATACATAGAGGAAAATATCTTTTTTCTGACCATCTTTTTTTCTCAAGCCAATGAATTTTTAAAATTGCTACAGAGAAAGGTCTAGTGCGTTTGTGAACCCAAGATTGATTATACTGACCGTTTTAATATGAAGGTTCTAATTTTAATCTGATTTTCTCTGCGCTTAAGTAGGGAGCATGATGGGCTGATTTTAGTATGAACGTGTAGGCTAATTGTAAGAAAAGGCATTTCCCATTCCTGGATATAGTTTATACTTAGCTTTTGTTCTTTATTTCCCGAGTGGTTGCCGAGGCGACCTTTTGTTTAGTATTGTTTTGATAGACTATGCGGACTGTGAGTATACCCTTGGAAATGATACCAATCTTGGTTGTCTTTCTCCTAAAAAAGAAAAAAAAAAAACCTGTTAATGCGCTCTGCCGAGAATGCCTCTTCAGGCATCGCCGCCTGTCGCCAGCCCTATTTACACTCGCCATTACTTACGCAGCTACTTACACTGACACCAAGTATGTCCTACCGGGAGTGGAAGAGTAGCCTATACCTTTGCTATCTGGTGGAGCTAAGCCTCGACGTGCCTTTGTTTACGCTGTAATTAATCTCCATTGTAAACGTAATGGGGTCCTATTGACTCCGTATTTTATTGTATTTTTTTTTACCTTATAGTGACAGTAATGAAATTGTCTTAAGATACAGCTTTTTAGATTTATACGGTGGCCTACAATCTAAATTCTGTCTACCATTTACATGTTATGGAAAAATATCAGGGAAGTTACTGGGGGTTACAAATAAAATAAACATTTGTTAAACTTAGATTATATGTATAAAATACATTATATATGTATACATTATACAAAATGCATTATCGTTTTCAAATGATAATATTATGATTCCCCAGTATCCGTTCTGTATGACTGCCTATATGCCTAAAAATTGTATCCATTCTAAATGAAAGAGAATAAATCAAGGAAATAATGAAAAATATGAAATGTTTTACCTTCAGGTGATAAACACAATTATTGTGTTTTGTGATGGTGTTAATACATTTCTTGGCAGTTGTGAAAAGGGTTTTTTTAAAGACAGCTGAAAGGCTACTTAGTCACAGTAAAATAGCTATGAAATAACATGAGCTGCTCGACACATATTATAACACGAATATGCATGTTCCAGTCATCCAGAGAAACCAAATATTCATAGCCTCTTTTAGCCTGCTATGTATAGGCCAAATATTTAAAAGAAAACGGGATTCTACTACAATAATAATAATAGTTATCATCTCTGTATGTTTTTTATGAACAGATTATCCCTGATACATCTCCATCATGAACAGTAAATTCTGTCCCTTCTCTCATATTAACTTGGTTGCTTGTGCCTGTGGACCCTTTAAAATCAGGACGGCTGTGCACTGTCTGTTTTATGTCCCGCTCTTCTCCGGGTTCAGTTTAACAGTGTCCTCTCTGCTTCCTGTCTGCCTCCCCAGCATTATATGTGGGCCTGTGCTCCCTCCTACAGTGTCCATGTAGCTTTTTCCCAGATGTATTTTAAGCCAGTGTTGATATGCTGTCGCTATAAGAAAAAGTTGCACAATTAAAACAAGGAAATTAGACTGCCAAGATACTTTAGTAATATTCCCTCTTTGACAAAAATGAACAGTAGCTTGAATACTTACTAGCATAATTGCAGAAGGGCAGCAAATTTTTTTAAAACCTTTATGTGGTTGAAATATCTTTCTGCTTATTTGGACAGTTAAATGTTGGCCCACTGTACATATGAATTTCCATTATGGAAAACATGGAATTATAAGAACTGACACTTGTTAGTATTTTAAATACAGACCATACATGAACAATTCCAGAAGCAGTGATTAGACAAATAGTGGATTTTACCAATCGGCATGAGGTTGCATTGTCTACATGTATATTCTGCAACACAAGTATTAGTCTGTCACCCAGTCGGAGGGAGGTAAAGATTTATATGTTTGATTTGGGCTTCAATGTCTGTACAAGCTGTTTATCTAGCCTGTCCAATGTAACTTAAGTCAGGTTAACGTCGTAACGTTTTTGTCTCCAGGTAACTTCATTTTACACACACAAATGAATGGACACCAAGCCTCACAATCTGCAAGAGCGACAGAAGCTGCATGATTAGGTTGTATAAATTGCAGCAAAAACAAAAGAGAAAATTAAAGTTTTTTCCCACCTAGAAAAGAAGAAGTTTATTTTCATTTCTAAAAGTAAAAATGGACCACAATAATTTTTATCAGTTTAAATTAGACCTTACGTTTTTGCATTCGTTTGGGAACATGTTGTTATGGCCTGGTTCATTGTGCGTCTCAATACCTCCAATCCCTTTCTTTCATGGATCTCACAGAGTTCCTCTCGGTTTCTGTACTCGCCATTTCCCCAATAGACGAATGGCTCAACTTGTAGCAATAATGGCCCTGCTTTCAGACGACAGCCTCCCGCTGTAAACTCCACTTGGCCTGCTCTGGAAGAGCCCGACTGGAGAGCTCGCCCCCCCCCTTCCCCCTCAATCAGAACCCCTTTCTGTGCTCACAAAAAAGAGAAGGAACAAAACTGAACACATTTTGTAGCCATCCTCCTGCTAGCCAGCCATTTGAAATAATGCCCCAGCTTCTGCTTCAATTAGGAATATTTTAGGACGTCAATCTTGCAGTTCTTGGGTCCTTTTGTTTTTTCTGAGGGCCGGGCCTTTCTGCCGCACACCTTTTGTCCACGAATCCAATAAAGGCCATTATTCATACTCTCCAACCCAACTCGAAGAGCTTCTTTCAGGGTATTTAAGATGTCAAATCGTGTCCTCAAAGCTCGCCAACGTAGAATAACTTCCTCTTTTCACACCACTTGGCACTCTGACAATTAATTCGAGTGTTCATGGATTGCCCTTTCTAACTGGATCCTGTAAGACATTTTTTTGGTAAATGGCAGAAGGCTAACAAAGAGACACTTCGCTACAACCAACGCCCCAAATGTGAGTGTGTGTGTGCGTGTGTGTATGCTTTTTTTAATCTTGGTAGTTTATCCCTCAGTGTTACAAAGTGAGTAAAATGGTGAGTATGAACGAAAGCGAATAGAATCCATGTAAGGTATATGGTCTCAATTCAAAAACAATGAAATCCTACAGATAAATGTGGGGAAGATTTGTATCTGTATTTTGAACTTGATCTTATTGGGTTCTTATTGAACACAAACATTGCAAAATATGCTAATATAAGATGATGTCATTGGTAATAAAACTGAGATGATTACCCAAACAAAGGTGTAGGATTCCCACGTAAACATTGTCTCCAAAACATTATTGACTCTCCACAATTTTACCAGTGGCCTTGTAAATCAAGAACCAGGTATTCTTTCAACAAGTAAAAATTTTCAACGCAATAAATGTCCAATATGCCCACATTTTAGTTTTATATTTGACATTCATTTACTGTTTTAGAATACTAATTGGCTTGTTGTAGAACATCTCCTCTGTTGGGATTTGAAAGCCTTAATGAATTCTACTTTTTAACAGGTGTATAAAAAAAGATAAACAGAAATTGTATAGCAACTTCAAAACCGTGTGTTCTCATCCATGAAAATGTAATGAAACCATTCACGAATTTTCATACGCCAATTCCCATTTAATTAATCCAAATGTAGACCGCATCTGTTCTTTTCCGAATATGGAATGGCAACATATACATTTGAGGAGAAATATTCCAAAAGTTATATGATGGGAAGAGAGAGGGTGATCTCAATTGCTTTTATTTCCAGAGGACACGGAGCCCCAGTGGAATTAACAAGTTGAAATCCATTGTTGTCAGATGCAAAACAGAAAAGAGATGACTACCACAATACTGTTCGGTTTGAATTCCTGAAGGCCGTCGGTTATAACAATATTTTTTATGACATATCCTTAAAGGCAGTGAGGAGTAATACATTTGGAGTTTCTCCGTCTCCTACAGTCCCAGGTTACTGAGGTCCTCCTAAATCCTACAACACTTTCCATGTAATCTCAGAAATACTGTCAAGATACAAAGGAAATGTCAAACATGAATGTCCATGAGTTAAGGTTGAAGTTACAGCAGGAAGATATTAACAGGGAAATAGTTGCGTTTCAGTTGCCTCATATGTTTGCTACCAGGCACGAATACCCTGCAGAGTCCCTTGACAAGGGGGAACCGTAGTTCCTTGGTGCGTTTGAGGTTGGGGAGAAGTGCCGAGGTTTGCAATGTTGCCGAGGTTCATGTTCATAAAAGCGTTAGTAGTTGTAGTAGGAGGGAGAGCAGGAATGCTTGAGTAAGTACAACTGTAGCCGTTGTTATAGGCCGGGTTGTTGTAAGCATATGAAGGGTAACCATTGTAGCTGTACGGGTTCGCCCCCACCGTATATGGTGTGTTATAGTTCGGCGATCCGCCTAAGCAAGGTTTGCCGTCCCGAACCAACACTGGCACTGCCACCCGTCTTGGCGGCGGCGGGTGTGCATGTCCGGCCATTTCCAGCGATTTATCTTGGCGCTGGCGTTTGCACTTGTACCTTCGGTTTTGGAACCATATTTTGACTTGCGTGGAAGTGAGTTTCAGAGTGCTCGCCAAGTGTTCCCTCTCTGGTGCAGACAAATATCTTTGCTGCTTGAAGCGCCGCTCCAGTTCAAAGACCTGGGCCTGGGAGAATAAAACTCTGGGCTTGCGCCTGGTCCGCTGTTTCTGGGGTCTTTCTGAGTCCGATTGTCGAGCGTCCTCGCAGTCCTGAGACTTAGGGACAGCCCTGCAGTTTTCTGTGGCAAGGTTGAAATGAAATTAGTACTGCAGATTTTATTTCCACGTAATCAAACTTTTTCGGTCCACATTATTATATTTTTTTACAGGTGCAGCAAATGAAAGCTAGAAATCAAAGTTTTCTTCTCAGACACATAATAATCAAACATATTTGTTTATTGTTATTCAAACATATATTTGTTATTATTATTGTTGTTATTATTATTAGCAGTTGTATTACTATTATTAATGTTGTTGTTATTTTAGCATTTACATATGTTTGTTTAAATGTGCAGTATTGTATAAATTAGAGAATTGTTATTTTACATATATGGATTGAAAAGTTTCAACTAATTCCTCAAGTTAATTGTACTGCTTGTTACTAGACAACAGGAAGGCAGAAAGAGACCCGTGTAAGAAGAGGCCATTTGCATTATTTAACATTTCTTAACACCACATGGATTGTTAAACCCTAATGGCTGAGTCACTTTGATGTTCGAAATGAAACTATTTTTAAATTGCCTGGGATATGTTTGTTCGTGTACGATGATGCATGTGGATACATTGTAAATAATGCAAGCGATTAGAAATAGAGGCTGCGACTTGTGTCCACTTCAAAACACAACATGTCTATATCAAATTTCTGGAGTGGACGATGCCAAGCGTAGGCCACTTGAATATTTTCCATGCTCTCTTTTGTTAATTCCGTGGATATCGTCAGTCTGCTACATGAACGAATTTCTATTCTTAGGACCGAATCCAGACCAGATTTACGCTGCGCATAAATGCATTTTCGGCCTAATGATAACTCTCGGCCCTATTTTTGCGCGAAGAATATACACAACTGTGGTCTGAATTAGGCCCTTATAGTTTAAAAAAATCTAGTTAGTTACTTTAAATATGTTCGTATAATTATTTTATTTCATACAAGTTTTACAAATGTATAATTGAAGAAAATACCATATCAGGTATATAGTTACAGTGAACTGTCAGCATTTATTTTTCCTTTACATTAATATATGTACCATTCATGAGCGATCATAACAATAATTTGAATTATAATAGTAATAGTAATAATAGAACACTTTTCACCAACAATTACAAGGGGTTTTTTTACAGACGTCAAAAAATTAGATATTATGGAAGATAGACATGAAATGGGCGCACAAACCCAAGCAATTATAAAATAAAAATCTGTATGCAAGAGGATACTCAGCAGCTTCAGGGTACTAGACAGCTCCAATGCTTGTGGCTTTGAAAACGAGTGAACTTTCTGAAACAAGTTCCATCTTTTCTGGTGCGTAAATAATTAGCCGGTAAGGATCTTTTGACCCAGAAAGTGTACGTCAAATGCAGGTTATACAGCGTGAACAACGCACAAAAATAATAAGGCACAATAAGTTCATCGATTAAGTATAAATTAATTACTCACTGGTTCCCTGGTCGTCGGTAGCGATCTCTAACTTGGGGTTGGTCGCGTGTCCTAGTGCGGAATGGACGTACATGTCTGGTGAGAGGCTGGCTTCGCCGTGGCTATCCTGCACGGACAATGAATTGAGATAGGACATTTTCTCCTCTCCGTCTGAGAAGCTGGGACTTTCCACGGCGGCGAGCATGCACGTGAGAGGCGCTTGAAGATGTTGCTGAGGTGGCTGCAAACCCAGATCCAGATTCAGATTCAGCTGCGCGTGCTGATACTCGAGATGCAGAGACGAGTGCTGCTCCAGGTTCAGTATATCTTTGACAGAGAACGGTGTGGAAGTAACTGGACTCGGAAGCATGATCAAGATCTGTCTGGTCACATTAAGGGACTTACCTCTGCCGAGGAGGAGCTGCAGAACACAAAAACCCTTTTCAACTAATTATTTATTTGGATAACTGGCAATGTAATATATGGGAATACAAAGCAATTCATCCCCCATCAATATAGGGGGCTTAAAAGATTGCAATGGACTGCCCGTGTTCCATGCGTGCAGAGTAGGGCTGACGTACTTCATCTGACAGCTAATGCCTTCAGCTGTTCACTGTTTTTGTTACTAGAGTCCGTGAGACGCAGAGCTCCGCTCCTGCTCCGTGATGTCACAGTGTTGGGGCGGGATGAGCGGCGAGAAAGACGAGGAAGCAGTCAGGCGTGGATTGCCTAAACAAGACGAGGACACGTATACAATTATTCAAAAATCGCATCGATTATAGTGCTGAATTATGACTAAAAATCTATTATGACTATAAGCCAAGAGAATGCCGTTCTTTTCTCTTCATGATAGTGTTGCACCGCTGTAAGAGAACTGTGAATGCGGATGTCCAAAGAAGCTAAAAACAAAAGAATCCAAAAATAGCCTTTGTAATGGATCCAGTGTTGGTACATGTTCACGAATTTATGGCATCCGTGATAGCACAGAAATGTTTTGTCATTTTGATTTTTAAATCAATTCATTCAGTAAACAATTTATACAAGTATTGTTTTGAACTAAAACAGGTTTGATCAAACTATAATGGAAAAGGTAACATTGGCAAATTATTTTGCTTTCAAATCCATGCGCAAAAGTTTTATGCAGACCTTTGTGACAGATTTATATATTAGAATACTATGTAAATATATAGGAACACCTGCTGTTGTCGTCATTATCTTGATTCAGGTCATAGGTTTTTCATCATGTGACAGTTATCTGCGGGCTGTCAGCTGCACTGTATGGTTGGACGGAAAGCTTTGCAGCAGTTTTCATGTGGTATGCAACACAGACTCTCGCAAGTGGTATAGCAACAAACCTATGGAAAATACATAACGTTCATGACCCTGTAGTTTGTTTATAACACTCATGTCTTAGCTACACTGTGTTGGCCGATGCTAGTCACTATCAGGAGACAGTTTGACACAGATTCACTGAACCCCTTTTTAAATTAAGCTTAAAATCCATGTTAAGCATAGCACATAACTAAAATGCGTGTTTGATTTCACTACTCCTATTCATAATACTACTACTAATAACAATAATAATAATCATCATCATCATCATCCATACATGCATTTATAGCCTACATACATGAAAAAGAATCACAAACAAATGTTGTTGTTGTTGTTACACATTTTAAAAAATATATAATTATAGCACAGGGATGTGGTATGACGAAAATACTAATATTTTTTTTAACACTAAAGCGAAGTGTATAGTTTAGATGTACATGTACTTATTTGGGTCCTGCTGTAAGAAAAAAAAACGACACTAAATTGTACCAGAAGAGATAAGGGGAACCTTTTTGGTACCGCACTCTTCAGCCCAGATGTTAACTATATGTTATATATATGTTAAATATGAATTCTCCTATTCTTAGGACCGAACAGTAGTCTGTCGACGTCTTATAAATACCGTTATCTTCAGTTTATTATTAAACCTTATCAGAAGAGGAGCAGGGCCAGTAGCAATTAAAATTCCACAAGTAAAACTGATTGACGTTTTTAGCCAATACAATCTATTGGTATCAGTTTCCTTTCCGATTTAGAGGACCCCCTCTACGTCTTTGTCACTCTTTGCCTTCTCCTCTCTCTTATACACACGCGCCTCCAATGTATCTTTATCTTACTTTCTGCACTAGACACATTTCGGACACGACAATGGATCTTTCGGTGTCTTGCTAGAAAGTCCGGGTTTTGCTAGAAAGCCAACACAGGTTTCGCTCCACAGTACACCCCCTCCCAAACCCACACTGACCCACAAACTCTCTCTCTCTCTCTCGGACACGGAATCGTGTTGTTCGTTCATGAATTATTGAAACATATAGAATGTTATATAGAAAGTTAGTGTGTTATCCTGTGCCATTTTATGCCTATCTTGACGCACAGCTAACTGTGTTGGTGTGAGGTGATGGCCTTATCATTAACAGATATAGAGGGAAACTGGTCTGTAAGAACCGGCACTGTGTAAAAACGACAACTGCTAATTAGACTATTCATCTAATTAAAAAATACTCTCAATGAAAAAGAGAGGCAACACTTTTTCCACCACCAATAAGGGACCCCACAGCAAATGGAACAGATACAGCAGCCACACAACATTGCTCTGAATTGTGTCGGGTGACCATTTCAGCTGCACACTGCCTGTTCAGTAAATTAACCCACTTGTCACATATACATGTGCAGTGTTTGTACACCATTTGGATTATTCATTACTCATTTAAACAGCCAATAATGAGTACAGAACTGGTTACACGTTTTTAAAAAGTAATACTAAAAAGCACAAGCCCCTGAGTGTAGCAGGGCCAGTCACAGAGTGGGGTGTGCCCACTTGGGTATAGTGGATGGAGACCAACAGGTTAGATTACTGAAGGCAATAGACACTGAAGCGGTACGTATACGAATTACGTACTCTGTTTACTGAACGAAGATGCGCATGATTGTTAAATAAGTCTCTTACAGTTACATCACGAAAGACACATTTAATATTTCCGAGGTATGTCTCCCCTAATTTTGAACAAAGTGTTTTTAGCATTTTATCATTTTACAGAGTAGCCCTGCGCGACAAACTGCAATGCAGTAATTGCTGACTGAATCTTTTCTCTTTACGTTGACTTGTTGGTTCTAAAGTTCTTCAAAAAGTATGTTTCTTCAAAAGTATGTCCCCCCCCCACACACTTCAAAAATCTCTCCTGAGATTGCAACTCTGGACCTTCTGTCGTAATGCGTTGAGGAAACCTTTGACATGTACAAATGCATAATTGGTCAAGTATGGGATTTAAGTTATTTATTTATTTAGTATGGCCTTAACAATTTAAAGTAGTTGCACTATAATAAAATATGAAACATGTAAAATAAAGGAGGTTCATATTTTAATAAAGTGTCCGGTGATGACTGAAAAAAACTCAGGTAGCTTCACTTTTCAAGTTTGTCGACAAAAAGACAAAAGGCTATTAAATACAGTCGAACAAAATATACTTTTTGTCAAGTGACCTGGTGACGTTTCAACGACTTTGTGAAAATACAGTTTAAAAGGTCGTACATATCTAAAAGTGTCCAACATAATTAAATTTCGTTTCCAGCAAGTAAGTTTCCCCGAACATTGTACCTATTTGAGTTTGTTTTATGTAGACCTTTAGAATGAATGTCTTCACATTCGTGCATAAAATTCATAGAAACGATATTCGTTTTATTATATGCTGTTAATTATTTTTATGTTTTTATTATTTTAAATGTTTTAATCTTTATATTTTTATTTATTTATTTTGCTTTCCAGGTTTACAAACTGATGCTGTATTGCCCGAGGTAATGCTCTTAATATATTTAATGTTAAAATGAAGCATAATTTAAACCTCGATGTGTGGTCGTTGCCTGATGAGCCTGCTAATGTAATTTTGGTGTGCATGGGTATTTCTTTAGAAGGTCAATGTCCATTGTGTGTCGCCTTCGTGAATCCAGTAATGCCATAGATTTGATAACTTTAATATTTAACTTAATTGATTTAGGTTAGGTCTAGATCTTATATATGTATTCTGATATCGTATAATGTAGCTATACAAATGATTAGCATCATATTTTTTCGATAAAAATTAAATCATGAAATTGCTTCTGTAGATTTTATTTGAATGTATGACTATTCTGCATAATTGTTTCGTTTTGTTTTGTTTTGTTTTGTTTTAAACCAGCGCGGCTGTAATGACTCTGTGAGGGATTAAAGGAGGATACTTCTGGGCGGAGTGCTTAATTTGAAATTTTTTACAGTGTGAGTCTGTAATTCTTATATATCTTACTGAAATTGTAAGTATTTCGAGATTAGTAGACTAACTTTTTTCTGTATATGATACTACATCATACAACGTTGACAATATGTACATTTTTTTACAAATTGCTTTACTTTAGGACGTAAAGGCGCAAAATAAATCAACCCTCGATATTTATGCAATTGATTGGTATGTCTTAGTGTTGAGCAATGGATAGCCTATTTACGGTCCAGATACGTTAAAATTGTTCGTTTTCTTTAAAAAGAAATTCCACTTTTCACAGAAACCCTAAGTTGTTATTGTTATCATATCCATTGTAATTGTTTATGTTTTGTTGTCAACGTAATCGCAAATAAGGCCCTCTTTCCAAAAGACTGCACGCACACTTTCCCTTTCTTTGTGGCGGCTTCAGCTGAAAGCGCGTCGAGTTTCACATTTATCGAAACGTTTGTTTTACAGGAAGCTCATTAAAAGTTCAATGACCACAAGCCGTGGAACGCAGATGTCATGTAAGACCAAAGATGTGTTTAATATGTTTGGAGACTTTTCAAGGTGGAATATCCATGTCCTGGCTACTGCATATTATTATTATTATTATTATTATTATTTATGTATTTATTTATTTTATTAGTAGTAGTTGTAGCAGTAGGAATAGTAGTAGCAGAAGCAGTAGCAGTAAATGTAGACAAAATACAGAGTAAAGGCTCTGTCTACATTTTATCTCTCCTGGACACATAAAATCTGTTAAGAGTTGAATTAACACTCCGGACTTTTACTGTGTATGTTTCTCTTTCTTCTGCAGTCAATATGCTACATTTAAATGTTTCTCGCTGGTCTTATTATTTACACAAGTCATCACTTTATCATGACTTTTATTATGGGCCGTAGTCTGGCACAAACACAAAGAGGAGGACAGCTTGCTGAGAACAAAATGCATTTGGATAAAACCCAGACCTCAGGTTTTCTCACCTTATTATCCAGCGTCTTGACACGGCTTTTCATTGTGAGGACCGATTGAAGCCAGAGCATAAAGCTGGAAGGGCACCGCCATGTTTTTTTTTAACCTTATGCTGAATCTGTCACATCTTACTAGGGCCGCAGTCCAGGGCGCCTTGTTCTTTGACTGAATGGACAGTCTTGGTGAACCTTGAGTGTACCAGTTGTCCCACGGCTCCATAGTTACATCTTCTTCCTGTAACTCGCAGAAGAGTTGACCTACTGGCTTTCGGGTTCTGTGGAGAGTGCGTATTCTTTCTTTTTTTTTTCTAAAGTGTGGGCCTCGTTCGTATTATATCTCAAACTAATCAATTATGGCAAAATCGTTGCGTCCATATCAGCAATTAATTCTGACTTGTTGTGTCTGGCTCATCGGGGTTGACGTCTCAAAGCACGCTTTGTGTACGGACCTTACCTGTGTTTTAGAGGGCAACAATGGGAAACGCTACACCTCTTGTCTGCTGTCAATTGCGGCCGCGAATAGGCGCCAGCGAGAAATGCTTGGACGCTGCTAAAACTATAGGGAAGAAAGGGACGGGATAATCTCATCCGCTAGCCATCAACAGAGTGCTGTTTAGATTGGAACATCGTCTTCCTCCTCGGTCTCAAGATGTATGTCTTCAAATGGGCCATTTGAGAGAGTAAAATGGGGGCACAGCAGCCGTCTACCTTAAACGTAAACAGGTTCTTTGTACTTGCGTTATTGACTAAGTGTATATCAATGCTCGTTTGTTTTTGTTGAATGGATAATGGAGAATTAGCAGATTTCTAAGGTAAGATGTTGAGACACCAAGGGCCATCTGTTGTTTCAGGTATTTGTAAATGATGCACTGGTAGACGTATTTTGTAGCCTTGTATAGTTATTTTTGAATGTAGCCGACAAGGTCGAAAGCAAATGCACTTTTGAGTCTGTACTGTGAAACTGCGCAATTTATGTTGTTTACTAAAGCCAGTTTTGAAAGATGATACGTGTCCCCGGGATGGCTGAAGCCTAGTTGAACGTTCAACAGTGCGGATCCGATAAGGTTATGGTTTCTGAACATAGGAACGATTTTTCAAAACCAGGAGATCACGTCCAAGCTATGTCTGGTTGCTTTTAAACCTGGATACGTATCTTGAATTAGATCATGCTTCAGTGTCGAACCATGCGTTGACATGACCTGCACTGAGCATAGGTCACGAGTTTCAACCTATGTTCTAAAATATTTACTTCAGGGCACTATGTGTTAAAGAATCTGTGCTTTCCTCAGTGATGCCTGAAGTAGGCTATCGTATGTATCGGGAAGTAAAAGCGTCCACGTACTTAGGATCTGAATTTCCTTGCCCATGCATTATTTATCTGTCCATTTTTGTCTGCGATTTGTTCATTTTAAAGCCATTTTAATGGAGAAAATATGCCTTGGGGATTGTTAAACACGGCTCTTGACTGTGTACTTGTAAATCATACTAGGCCAACCTATGCTATTGTCGTTTTGCATGGACGGGATGCAAGATGGGATTAATTTTAGTTGAGGCACGTCCGCTGTATAGTGTGTCATCTGTTTACACTTGTTGATTACTCCCTCTATTAATCTCGTTAACCCTTCTGATAACCCATGTATATTTAACATGGCCGGGGCAATGAGGTCGCAGAGAGGGTCTTGTAATTTTCTTTGCAAAACAGCTACTGCAGAATAATAATAATAATAATAATAATAAGAATAATAATAATAATAAATACATTAGGTAATACATTAGTTATTTTATTTTTGAGAAATTTCCGGTTTTTGTAGTGTTTATCTCCGCTGGGGCCGAAATTTCCATCTATTTTAAATTAAATAGGTTAAGCTGAAAATGATTTTGCCGTTCCTAACATTAGATAATACTGTGAAACCCCAACGCTTGGCCAGTATCTTTTCAGAAGACTTCAGTCAGGTCAAAAATAATTAAGTCGGAATTTATAGTATAGGGAGTGTAAGTATATATTTTGTTGGTTTGGGGTACACACAATAATAAACCTACTAAAAGAATTAACCTATCAAGCTAACATAGTCTGTTAAAGAGAATATATAATTCAGTCTGAATCAATTACTGTTTTTAAGACCACTTGCTATTGTATTTTATAATGAAACTAACTTATTCCCAGGGACATGTTTGCCAGTAAAAAACACTCAAAGAAACGTGTGCCTGTATTTTAAAGTCTGTTTGATTGAATTGGATATATATATCGGGTCCCAGTTTTAGTTAATCGATTGCCTCTGCGCTGTTTATATGTACTTTCCCAGAGCGCCTCCAGTAAAGTAACGTTGTTCGATCAGTCAAGGTCAAGTTGGTGAAGCAAATGAGATAGTAATACAAGTAAATATTATTTTACTGTAATTCAGTAAAATAAGCAAGTTAAATGAATTCATAGTGTAACAATATAACAATATTAATAATACACAATACTATTACAGTAATAATATTACTGTAATAATATTACACAAGTGTAATAAATACTGCAAAAACCAACAACTCCTCAACACTTTGCTCTGTTCATCTGGAAGTCCCCCTTCCATATATTTATTTGCGTCTTAGGCAAAAGTTGCAGGATATCTGTGCAGGTGATATGAGTCGTGATTTTTTGATCTACTAAGTCACTGTAAGCTACATCCTATTACACCTCGTTTACTTCGCTTGTTTTGAGTTATAATTCTGGCGGGGTAGGCAAAGAAGTGTGGTTCACAATTTCACAGTGTCCAACGTGTCAGCGTGTAAAAATGTCTTATTTCCTCTCATTGTCTTATATCATTTGTCACCTTGGATAATTAAACAGGAGGAGAGCAACTTTAGAATGCAGGATCGATTTTTATCGATTTTTACCTATACGCACAGGAAGTGACACCATAAAAATTATGTGTCTTCAAAATGTACGCACTTAAAAGACTTCAGGTAAATATATTCTCCACCTGATATTTGCGCATACATCAAAAGGTATGCTAGTACAATATTTCAGGTAAATATATTCTCCAGCTGTTATTTTAATCGCACGTATATCAAAATACAACCACGCACGAGACTTAAAGTAAATATGTTCTTCATCTGATATTTTAATTCCCCCCAATTTATTTATGTTACTGCTTGCCTGCCGCACAGGTGAATGTTTTTAACTTAGTTGTCACGAAGATGCTTTCGCTGTCCTGTATTGGCCTATTTGCGGCGCTCAGGGGAATGTTGTAGTCGCAGGCAGGAGCCAGACCGCTAATAGCCCCATTAGTGCAGTACATTTCGCTGAACCGTGAAGTCCCTCTGACCAGACAGGCTACCGCGGGTCTTCGTAAATAAACCTCGATAATGACCATCTACAAATAAACCAACACATCTACTTTCAACTGCCTTTCAAAACTTCAGGTAGACGAAGGTTTAATTTCAATGAATAATTCATGTGTGTAAAGGTATCCACTGAATCCAAAGCCATGCTGTAAGAAGGCTTGAATTGTAGAAGACTGCATCATTGGTGGGCGCGTTAGAGCCCTGAAGAACAAAAAAATATTCACTGAGATAGCTGTACATTATTGATTAATTAATCTCTCTCTCTCTCTCTGATGTGTGAAGGATAGAATGACAGATAGTATACAAAAGACAGATATACGTGCGCCTATGTTTAATGATTTCAATAAAAGAATTAGTCGGTGTCATAATGTCTTTAGGTTGGTTATTTGAATATATTTTGACAATCTTTGAAGCAGGAAAAATTTCGCCAATTTCATAAAGTAAACGAATGATGCGACATCGCATTTGTTTTCGGACCTGTAGCATGAATATACATGGGGCTGTGTTATCAACAAAGATTGTGATGCATACGGATAGTGTGAATATCGCTTGGATTGACTCTTTGCAGAATAAAGAAACGAAAAGGCCTCAAATCCAGTCATGAATAATATATATAATCTATGCTACACAAGGAACAACAGAAAATGAATGATGATGATGATAATAATAATATAACTTTATATTCAAGTATTGTCGATGGATGTTGTGGCTTTGATGGTAATGAGGGGGGGGGGGGGTTCCTCGATGATGATGATGATGATGATATTTAAGCTTTGCAGTCACTGTTATTATCTGAATTATCAGAACATGCAGACTTTATGTAAAAGTGTATACTGCCTTAGAACTGAACACATCATTTAGTCTCCATGAGTCGGTCGAATAGGTTGTGAATGCATGTGAACTTTCGTTTGTATAAATTGTGGCGTTGAACAGTTTATCTGACTGGACTTCTGTTTCTCGTTTCTGTCAGGGAGAACGCCAACATAGAATGAAAAATGGCCGTTTTGCTGGCTAGAGGAATTCTTGATTTATGTGGGAAATAAAATAAAATAAAATACAACTTACGGTGGCCATTTTTAATCATGAATCTTTTTTTACGAATTCATACATGTCCATGTGTACAAACTGTTCCGTGTTTTATACTTTCATGAAAACCTTTTTAAAGGATTCATTGTAATAAATAGGCTCATGTTAAATGTGATTGAGCCTTAATTCCATTTCGTTGGAGTAACAGTTTTATGGCGTTAATGTAAACATCATTATTTTTTCCACCATGGGCCGTAAAACCATTAACAATGTAAAGGTTTCCGCTGTTATAAAGAGATGGGAAACATTGGCCACTTTTCAGCAGCGGGTAAATTCATTTCGGTTATTTCATCACGGAAACGACCCATTCAACTTCATATTTTACTTGGCGCATACATGAAGGTGCATTACGTATTTAGTGTAAAACCAAGCATCTTTCATGCACATTAATATGATATTCATGAACAATTTGAAAAACATGTTTTATTCAGTTTAACCTCCGTAATGTTTGTCAATATTTGACAGACATTTTTTTTTACATATACACAATTGACATACTTACCGATATAATTAAGATCACTTCTATATTTATAAGTAAAACTACAATGTCCAATTCGTCTAGTCCCGCTTCAAGAAGGTTTTCAGTCTTCCTTCCAAAGACCGAGCTTCGAGTTGCCAGAAGGGATTAGGCTACAATAAGAGCCTGACTAACAACGTCAGACTGTAGCAATAAATAAATGACTAAAACGTATAACTTGATTTATTAGATATATATTTTATGTAATAACGTTATAGTTTGCAAGTTTGCATATATACACATGGGTTGGAGTTATTTCAATGTGGCCTGGTCCGATATGATTCGCAGTGTTGGCTCCGAATTGGTTAAAGGCAAGATCATTCCATCACCACAGTGACAGCCGGATTCCCCTTCCTCCCATTTAGTGCTGAGGTCCCGGAGAGACACGAGTTTATCAGCTCTCTATCTCGTAAACAGTTCCTCCTGTGTCTCTCTTAGCGATGGTCAGGCTGTCTGTTTTACAGCCTAGAGCGGATTTCACCATTAATTACACAGTGCTAAAGTCAGACTTCGTTCCTGGCTCTCTTCTTGACCCGTGCACTTAATTATACATTCGTTTAGGGAAACCTTGACAACAGCGGATGACCACGCGGAATCGAGAATATTTTCGTAAAATGAGAAATCTGCTACTGATTTCATTGCCCGATGCTCTTCATCTCCGCACACACATCCACGAAATATGAAATGTCACTAGTTAATGTTAGCAAACATCAGAACTTTCACTTTCCATAGTACTCCGAGCACGAGAATAGGCCGAGCACATTACTCACCAAGCACGGGTGAGTAATGTGAAAAGTGTCTCGAGGCCCAACCAGCACATTAGGTATACGGAAAGGTACACGCGTTCCCTGTCAGTAGCTGCAGGATCAATTGCTTTCTAAACGATTAAGCTTCAACGAGGAACATGCTTCATATAAAGGTTTTAGGAGATGCAAAAGAGGGATACAAGCTCACCATAGCCCATACAGAAGAGTAACACTTCCCAAAAGAGCTGAGATGCATGTGCACATAATTTGCTTGCCAAGACCAATTGTGAAAAAACCTATCATAGATATACATTTAAAAAATAAGTAACCCCCACCCCGACACATACACTCAAGCACGTTGGTATACTATGAATAAAAAAGAATGAAACACCTGATCAAAGTGATGACTACAGTACGTCTGTAGCGTGAAGTGGGGAATGGATTTCAAACCCTGGGCGGGAGGGGGGGTTTCAAGTTTAGCCTTGAAGCTTTTTGACCTTGACCTTCCAGTACATATTGAGATTTCTCCTCAAGAAACATTATTTTGTAATAAAACTAGAAAGCTGGTGGAATCGCAGAATGGTGAAGCTGAGCTGCCAGTGGTTGTTTGACCTATCGTCCACTCCGCATCTCCTCTGACCCGCCCCACCCCCCAGCATGGAGCGGAGGGACACGCGGACACAGAAATCCTAGCGTGCCACTGCCAGTCCTGAGGCCGGCTGACCCAGCTCAGTGTTTACAGGGAGGAAGAGCCTGTTTCCTGGAGCTAACAAAACCCAGGCCTGGAAAACGGTGTTGGGGAGGCGGCTGAGGTGGGAGGGACGAGCAAATACATCATCCTCATCACGACCTTGCGCCGGACGCGAGTTCAGCCAGAGAGAATCACGACGGAGAGGTCAAGGGCGCAACCTGAATGGGGAAGTTTTTCATGTTAACAGGGGCCCACGGGTCCCAGGCTGTCATGTGGTGTAAACTACACTTTCGAATTTAAGGCCATAATGTTCAAGATGCCTATCTTAAGAAATGTTGGACTTGCTTAAATTAGTGACTCAAAAGTGAAGGACGGGGCACATGACAAGTCATGGCCCCAAAGATCATCCTGCTGGTCACAACGCATTTATGAATTCTCTAAAAAAAACACAGTTTTTTAAGAGACAAGAGATGAAATCTATAGGTACACCTCAGCAAACTCGAACATGTTTCCTCCTGTTTTTCCCTTTCTGCTGAATAAGACGTGAAGTTAGTTAAAGACTGACAGGTATATACCACGCTCTGGGTGTTCGCCAGGATGCGTCCCATGGGTGGAGCTTTTTAGGGTTATTTTAAAAGTAACCAGATTCCACAACCCTATCTACCTGGGTATTTGATGGCTTTGTAATGCCTAGTAATTACTCCCCTCTGCGGTGTAGTGTTATTGGCGGGTCTCCATCAAACACGCTGGAGAGCACTGAGGCGTAGCCAGCGCGGAGAGATTACACTTCGAGTTGGAGGGTAGATTAGTTTACAGTGTTCTTTGTGGGATCTGTGTTTGTGCACGGTTTTGCGTATGTGTGTTTGCGTATTTGTGTGCGTTTGCGTGTGTGTGTGGGACGAGGGTTACTCAGCACAGGACATTAAGAGCTTATAAACTGGAACGCCAGTTAGGAATGTTCCAGATTGGTTGTTGGAGATGCAAATATGTTCGTTGCAAAATCATTAAAACAGTATTAAAAACATAAAAACAATACACTGTATAGTAAATGTTTATGAACTAATGAAGAGTTGGCCACCCTTCACAACAGTCTTCACAACAGCTTAAGTGTTTCTTGGAATGCTGCTGTACATGTTTTCATCTGTTTATAGTGTGACATTGCACCATTCTTGAAGAGGAAAGCCAGTCCAGTTCTTTAAGATGTGAAACTGCTCTCTGCATTCTGCAACTTCCCATAAAGGTTTGATGTAGTCTAGATTGGGTGATTGGCTTTGGGAGGTGTTTGACTTCATCCTGAAATTCCTGAAACGGTTCTCTGCTCCTTTGCCAAAAAGCCATTTTATTTCACAGAGTAATAATTAGACCTAATGAGTCCCATGACATGGCTGCCCATACGGTAACAGATCCTCCACTGTTTATCAGTTTGGAACAGGCGATGTGTTTTCTAGGCTTCCTTTGGCCTTCTCCAAACACAAATCCATCCTGATATGGAAAAAGGACTCTTCAGGACATACTACTTTCTTACAGTCATCACAAGTCCATTTCTTTACACCAGGTTATGCATTATTGTGTGTTGGACTTGGTTACAAGTGTTTTCCAAATGAAGCCCTATCAGGTTTGTGAAGCTCCTGATGTACAGTGACTTTTGAGACTGGGTCATGTAGGCATGGATTTAGTTGTGCAGTAACTTTTGAGGCTGTGATTTTGTTGTTTTGAGCAATTGCCCCATTAAGTGTCCCTCTATCTCTGTCAGTGAACTTAAACATGGGACCTCTGCTTCTCTTTGATGCAGGTTTTCCTTATTTGGTAAATGCTATCATGATTTACCAAATAAGGTAAACCATTCCCCTTGACAAGTTCAATAATTTGGCCATTTCTTTGACTGAGGGACCTGTAAACTGAGCACCAAACATTTTACCTCTTTCAAAATTTGTTTGTTTGTTTTCTCATGTTGCAGTAAAAACTAAAATATGTGTTTTTTGATTTTGAAAAAAAAAAAAAGAATTCTTATAGCAGAACCATATTGTCATTAGTATCAAAATTAAAATGAGACATATGTAGACTCCTTAACTGTCATTCAAAATACATTTTTATTTGGTGTTTCCATTATATTGTCTTCCCTTGTATGTTATTGTTGTAGTGGGTGTTCTCACAAGGGTTTTATTTGCATGTCAAGAAAGGGTCAGTTTGTTTGAGGTTTCATGCAAAGATATTTTATGTCAAGATAGTTATGCACTTTTTGACAATGCAGATGCTAAAGGTCATGAAATAGGTATACCACCATCGTAGGATACATGACCAGTAATCTTCGATCAGTGCATAGACTATCTTTGTTGAAACTTCCCAGAACGGGATCCTCTTCAGGGTCCTCCTTTGTTTGTGGCTGCCGTGTGGTTTTGGGTGTGTTGTTCAGGGGGGAAACAGTGGGGTTGGAGGTGGATCTTTGTTCAAGTGTTTTGGGGGTGTGATACCCTGGGAGGGGTGGAGTGCTTTCTGTAAGGCAAGCTGCTCTCAGATGTGAGGCTGTATCTCAGTGTCTCGCCCACGGCAAGAAGTCTGGCAATCAGGAAAGCTGGCATGTTACACACACATGAAAGAGAAATCAGTTGTTCATATTTCATGAAAAAGGAAAAAATTTCCCCGAACAGACCTGCGATAGTTTTCTTGCTGCAGCCATAAAGGTCTGCTCGTAAGTTTAATTCATTTTACTCTCCAAGAATCAACATTGATAGTACAGCTGATTGGGAGACCAATGCTGAAGACCAACCAACGTGTTGCAGAGCAATAACTAAACGAAAACTATAAAAACCTTAAAAGAAAACGTTTCAGTCACATTTTGTTCTGCCTTTACAGACCTTTTTATTTTAGGGGCTTTTATACATGTGTCCTGTTTTCAGAATCAAACATCCAAAGTACTCTGCCACTGGTTAAAGTGATTTCAAAGATGGTTATAATTGCTTTTGAAACCCTTGTAAATTTTGAAACTATATTATTTTGATTTAAGTTATGAAACAATATATGTTCAACAGCTCTGTACCTGTAAGAATAGTATGCTAAATAGCACACGTATAATAGTCTTTTCATTTATTCGTCATTCATCTGGTTAGCTGTCCACATGTGGTGCGGCAGGTGTGTTGAAAAGAGTATGTTACCAAACATAAAAGCTCATGTTAGTGTCAAGACATGCTTCATGAAAAGTAAATGTCTTTTTTTTTCTTTACTTTTGTCTAAATTTCAAATTAATGAAATTAATTAATTAAAGGTTTATGCTAGTGATCGTCTTTGTAAGTAACCTTTGACGTGCATTTGTGAGAGAAACAAAAACATTGAGAAGTGTGCAGCATAACGAAATGTGGTTGGCTAGATAATGACATGTAACTTGAAAGTGAGGTTGTGCGCTTATCCACATCTGTGAGTGCACACATTCATGATGCATATATTTAATGTGAACATAAAGGTTTATGCAAACGGAAAGTGTTTTCATTTCACTTTATACTGTTGTGTATATTATTTACAGTTAGTAAGTAAATTTGCATCAAAATACAGATTTTAGCCTATGCTAGTATATATTATTATACAACAATAATAATGGCTGATACAAACGAAAACGTGTGTTTTACTGCAAATGTATTTATTTTGTATGTATGTATGTATCTGGAAGGTGAGGCTTCACTCAGTCTGTTCAACAGACATTCAAATTTTGTACATTTCCTTAAGGGGCAGCAGCCTATTTTAGAACATCAGCACGTTTTAGAGTTTTCTCAAAGATAAAGTGAAAAAAGTGTTTCCATTTTGGAGCCATTTCATGCACACACCCAAATAGCTCCTTCATTTCAAAAGGAGCTTTTGCAACAGCCAGTTGACTGCTTGAAATCTCCGTTTATGGGATTCAGAATATCAATAGTGAAACGGTTTCACTTAACATTGTTGGACGTTCCAGTTGGACCGAAACCCTCAATTAAAGCATTTATGCATTGGCTTATGTGAATGCCAATTAATTCTGTGTAATGTCTTTGTAATGGAAGTCTGACAATATACTTTCCACATGGGTCATTTTCGAATACGTATTGTACTTTTCTCAGAAATGTACAGTTAAGTGCTGATAAGGCCTCAGGGAATCATCTTGCAGATGTCGTCTAAGTGCTGTGGTGAATCACATGCCAGTTGACATGGCGATGCTCCAGGACTAGCATTAGGGATTCCTGCTCTAAAGGTGAAGGCCAGACTACAGTCTACAGGAAAAAAAAAGTCACGAAAAGCAAGTCCAGAAGTAAAAGCTCAATAAGAGCAGACATGGGTGCCAAATCGCCTTGAGAGTTAAGAATAATTTTAAAAAAGGGTGGATGTAATCTTTTTTTTTTTTTTTTTGCAGTTTCTATTTTTATAACAAAACTGATTTACTATAAATTAATTTTAACACATACTCTTCAGAATGGGTGAGGTATACAGAGATCTTCATCCTGCCAGCTGAAGAGCAAAGTTTTCATTTTAACACCAGATGTTTTCAAGAAAAATCAGGACAGAAAAAAAAATACTAATACTGTTTTTCTTTCCTCTGTCTCTCCCTCAGAATAACAAACATGTTACTGTCAATGACAGACTGGTTGGGTGAACTTCCTGCGGCATGCCTGAAATGGCGCTGCCCTTGGAGGAAGTTCAGTGCAGAGCTTTGAAAATTTATATTCCTTGAGAAGGGGGGCGTAGGTACGTATATCTACATGTATCTGAAGGGTTCAGGCCTTTCCAGGTCTCAGGACAGTCGAGGGCCTCGTTCCTGGAAGCTTATCAGCGGGGTGTGGAGCTCACCATGCCCCTGTTGCCCAGATGCCGGCTCGACCGACCCAGCAGGGTGACTGATGGCATTCCCCATGTTGCCGCCTCAGACCGAGAGGGCAAAAGGTGCCGGGCTGGACCAGAAGCCCGTGACCTCAGGCCGTCTGCCGCTCCGAAGACCCGCCACTCCCGCTAACAGGGCCAGACACCAATGGCCTCTATTCTGTGAGGGCTACCGAAGGAAGTGGGACTAGTTTAGACCCACAGCCCCCCGGGACTCATAAATTATGCCGGCTGTATTTCTCCCAGACTGCCTCAGTCTTGCAGGTGCGTGTTTGTATATACTACATCTGCGCGAGTGTGGGGGTGGGGATGTATGCATACTGATGTGTGTAATCTACATCTCCAGCAGAGCCCGTATCGGAGGAAACCTGCAACCTAAATATTCTTATCCTCTCATTGCTACACATGTCAAGTAGTTGAAGATATTGATGTGGACGGACAAAAAAAAAAGAAAAATGGGAACATTCTATAGGGCAGGCAGCGTGGAGCCAGAATTCTTTAAATTGCAAACCTACAGCTTTCTTTGTATTCCTGAGACCCCACATCACGGTTCCTCTGCAACACAAAAATAACAAGCATAAATATAGCCAAAAAACAAAGGCAAGAGGTTGAGTAAAGTTCATTTGGCTATTGGCATGAAGGCTGTACAGAATTTTTGCCTCAGCAGCACAGTTGTAATTAATTTCGTTGGGGAGGGGTGGGGGGGCTTGAATATTGTGTTGTTCAGTGTAAAGATGCACACAGCTTGACCTCCCTTTAGATAAACATCTCTCTGAGAACGACCCAGTCTGCTCCGAAACGGCCGGTGTGGCGTCCCCCATCAAAATGACGGTTTGTTTTTGGAAAGGCAAGACGTCTCATTCATAACATGTCCTCTCTGTAAATAAGAGAGGCACGCTATTTCTTGTTGTTTCGTTTCCTTTTGTAATTTGGTGTCGGATGGCTCGCTCGGTCCGCTTTTGCGCTGGGGTCAGCAAAAACCCAGGCTGGGAGCGTATCGATCATCCACCCCCACGGCCCTTTTGCGACTGAGGTCTGGGAACCCATCATGGTTCTGACGTCCACAGAGCAGGACAAATGGGTCTTCCTTCCAGTCTATGTGAGAACACAACTGCCCTGAGCTGCTTTCTGTCAGACCACCAAGCCATGGTTCCTGTGCCTTTTGGAGCAGCGCATCCGTACTTTCAGTTACCGCACATAGTAACACTGTCTACTTTCCACTCGCAGCATTTGTAAGATTTGTAAGTGTCATGGAATTTAAAAATGTGTTTTAGCATTCAGCATCATAGTTGTATATTTTTATTTTTAAAGCATTGCTTGCTAATATTTTGAGGATGGCTGCAGAAAATCAGTGTCTCACCAAAGTCAAGGAAGTGATAAGGGGCTTGTTCATATTGTCTCAGCTGCCCCCTAGTGGCAGGAGAATGTATTTCCTCAAAATTACAAAAGGCCATCTGGGGTTCTGTGAGAACAGAGTGATAGAAAAATGCTGGACCCAAGAATTTATAAATATTTGCTTGCCAAATGACTGTTAATATATTCCCAAGGGTTTATTTTGAAAGACATAATGACTCTTCTTTTCTTTAGTATTGCAGTTACGCTCACAGTATTTTATTTTTAACAAAATGCCCTTAGATGGCCTGTAATTTAGAATTTAGTTAAAAATGGAAGTAAGATTTTTATCATAGCATATGAGGAAATTTGAGACGAAAAAAGTTCAAGCAACTCTGGTTAGTAAGAGATTTTAATTTGTTCTCTAATGTTTGGAAGAAACGACAAACTCTTACTTATTCGTGTTTTCCGATACCTGACAAGGAGAAAAGCCCGGGAGACAGGTTTGCTTCAGCTGGAATTTGGTTCTGTATGTTTGTTTTGTCTTTCCTCTAAGACACACAGCCCCTGCTGGGAAATTTTCAGTTCAGGTAGCAGTGATACAAGATTGCCACTTCCTGTCATTGTGTGAGAGGCCGTATCCAGAAGTAGTTAGGATCTCTGTCGGCAGGGTTGACTAAACACATTATCAATCAATCAAAGTAGTTATGGTTCCTGCCTGCAGCCTCTCCACCCTTTTTCATTTGCAGACATTGGCCTTGCTCAGGACAGAGTGTCGCTATCCCGCTGAAAAATGGAAGAAGAAGAAAGCCCTGAAAACACCCCTTAGGAAAAAGAAATGTGACAACAAATGGTTAAACATGACATTCTAAATATTTAAAATATATTTGACTAGCAGGAGGTTACAAAATGATCGAAACACCAAACTATGTATGAATGTTATTTACTAAGAAGTTGTGTTAGACTTTGCCTTCAGAACAGCATCAGTGCTACTTGGAATGCTGTTGCACAAGTTTCGAATTGTTTATATTGAGATAATGGACCATTCTTCAGTTCTGTGAGAGATGAAGGCAGTGTCATAATGTGCACTTTGTGCCAGAACTTCCCATAAAGTTTCAGCAATGTTCAAATCATCTGATCGGGTTGGCCATGGAAGCTGTTTGACTTCACCCTGGTGTTCGTGAACCAATCCTGACATTAGCAGTGTGCACGGATGAATTATCATCTTGTAAAAACAATTTTTGCACCAATAGGGTGCACTTGAATGCAGAGGAATGTATTACGTAGCCATAATTCAACCATACAGAACCAATGACTCCCTCAAGATGGTGCCCATAACAGAGGTACCACCATGTTTAACAGTTGGCAGTCCTGGTTTGAAGGCTTCCTTTGGTTGTCTCCAAACTCACCCAGATGGAGGAGAAGGAGTAAAAGATGACTCATCAAACCATGTTACTTTTTACAGCTGTTAGGAAGTCCAGGTTTTGTACTCATTATTCTTGCTTAAGCATTGTTGTGCATTGGCCTTGGTTTAGACAGTTTCTGAATTGTTGACCTGCCATAAATATCAGCTCTGCGAAACTTCCTGATTAGGGTTTTGCTGAGACCAGGTCACACCAAAGAAGGGCTTTCAGTTCTTTGGTAATTCTGAGGCTGTTTTGTGAATGTTAGAAACTAGCAAAACAAAACTGTTTGTCTCTCCCTATTGTTGAACATCTATATAGAGTGCTGTCCCTGTTTCTGTTTGCCCTATTTGGAGTATGCCATATGTACACGAGTATTTAACCATGGTGTAGTTACTTCAAAATAAGAGTATTATTTTTTTCTCCAAAATAAGAGTTTTTCCCCATCTCTCATTGGGTGTTTCTATTATTTTGTCCCCCTGCTCCCTGTTCATTTCATGTATATAAAAGTACATTATATAACAGATGTATCCACTGTAACATATGAATCTTAATGCAATGTTGTAGAACACATTGATCAATTCAATGACATGACCTACAAAATTGCCTTGGGAAAATCGTTCTCAGAAACCAAAAACAGATTCCCACACAAGCTAAAAATGATCAAATCCTTGCATTTGGCTGGATGATGATGGCTCTGCAATGCAGCGGCTTGTGTGATTTTGATTAGGACAAGAGTCCAATACCTGCTATCAAACAAGCATTAATTATATTGGTGATTGACTTGTACAGGTCTTTGATGAAGATGCGTGTGCTGGTTTTGCGCGCCGACCTTTATTATGTTTCTGTTTATGGCACGCGTTCAGAGATATGTGTCCTGTCTTGTTCCATTAACTTCCAGCAGCAGTGTTTTAGGGAAATCAAGCCCCTTTGTAGCTTTGACGAGTTCTTTGTTTGGAATTGACAACACTGCCCATAGACAAGAAACAGAACACATGCAGTTCAGTGGAAGATCACTCAGCGCATTTCCCTGAACCAGAAAGCTGGGGGCCGAAACACACGAGGCGGTCTGAAAGGGTCTGTTTCGGAATGCAGTTTGCACATACCAGCGGGTCTGCTGCTTCCCTGACCTATCATCATCCGTAAGTCAAAAAAAGCATCTTTAACCGTGCTTGAACTGCTGAAACACAGTCATTGTAAAAAAAAAAAAAACATATTAAAAGTTATTTAAATGTTAATCATAAGTTGTTCTGATGCCATGACTGTTTAATCTGTAAAACAGCCCTGAAAATGGTGAAAAGTATATTTAAAAGTTGAGGATCACCCATTATCAACTTTCACATATGTTGGTTTTTTGTCATTTGTGTCCTGTATGTGTCATTTCCCCAGTGCTTTTGAAAATAATTGAGCTTATTAATTTGCATTTTCCTGTCTGGCCTGGCAGGTGTGATCTCCGAGTCAGCTATATTATAAAGCATACCACTCTTCAGTGAATGCTTTGATTATTCATCCTTGACCAAGACCAGGAGGTATCAATGGAAGCCTACCTAAAGGTATCACATTGTAATATTTGAGATGCCAGTAAGACAGTAGTGTGTGTATGACTAAGATATATGTGGGGTAATTGGTGTGCTGCTGTGAGTGCGAAAACATTACAGCTTATCTGTGATTATTCAGGAGGGGATTTGCATATGAGGTGTGGCTATGAAATAACAAGACTGGGCGTATGTAAGTCCAACCACAGCAGGCTGGAGCCACGTGGTATACATTATGGGCAAGCATAAACAACCCCTGAAAGTTTCGATCTGCTCGCATCTTCAGTTCGCTGTTACGCATCGCTTGAAGTAGACGAGTTTTTCTTGAGCGTTCGTCTCATTATTTAATAGCCACACCTTGTATACAAACCACAGAGGGAGAAAGGCATACATACTTCAGTATGAAAAGACCAAGGATGTATAGTTGGTGTTCAAAGCAGAGAGACAAACAAAACCAATGCACATTTTGTGCGTTCGATGAAGTTATTGGCACTGCGATGAACATAGATCAGTGTGGTCAGTGAAAGTGTATGTTCATGATTTTTATCTGTCACATTGTGATGGAGACACTTAAACACAAACAGATTTCAGATTAAGTCTTTCTGCTCTATGCTGCCTGATGATCTGAGAGTACAGCAGTGTTTCGGGGATTTTGTGAGGCTTTTTTTAAACTTCATATTTTTGCACAAAAAAACAGCCAAATGCACATTTTGAGAATCACTGTGACATTCTCTATATATTTCCTATAATTACAGAATCACAACTTCTATGTATATGGAATTCTGTGTATTGAGGTTGAAGAGTCTGTTTTGCAGATTTAGAGACAAAATTCTTGTGTAACGATTGGAACTCTGATATTTGGGCCTGACACGTGGCAATGGGTCCAAATCCTGAATAGGAGACTACTGCTGTATCCTTTGTCTCCATCGCTGTTGGAGATATCTGGCTGTACCAGAAGATTCATGAATAGTAATCTAAGCACTTTCATATGATAGGGGCTGTGATCACTATCATGCTGTCATTCACAGCCTATTATCAAATGTCCTGTGGAGATGTAAATGAGACTCTCAGACGCTACCTACTATTGTCTGCAAGCAAGTTTGTGTAAGTACATTCAAGGAGACACGATAAATCATATTGTTAACTTTGCTATTGTGCATCCAAGGTGGAAAAGGTAGATTTTTGTCGACAAACGATGGAAAATGAGACCTGTGTTTTAAACAATAAGCGTGCATGTTTGTGGTGCACCCCTGGGCCGGAGACTATCGCCGGAGGCTTGAAAGGCAACATTTGGCTCTGCCTCACTGGGGAACAGCGGATAAGCCAGTTAAACTCCCCAGTGTGTTTGTATCCTGGCAACCTCCCTTGGCCGGCCAGGTATCTGCAAGTTCATGAACTGAACATGTGTTGACTCTGCAATGTATGATTGGTGGAATATCTGTACTGATTAAAAAATGACCATATGGAGCTGAAGAGTTTGCATCTACTTCCTCCTAAATCTTTACACGAGGTTTTCTATGAGTCTGATCACATAATTCAATTCAGACTGGGACAATTGTGGGAAAAATAAAATCTAAGTACTGTCTTTTAAGGAAGTTCCGCCATCATATTCTTAGTGACTCAGCTTTGTTCCTGGAGCCCTCAAAATCACTCACAACCTCTATCCTAAACCAAACAGGCTCTGACAATAGTTGGTGATCCCTAATTGCTTCAATCAAGATTAAGAACAGGTAAAAAGGGTGGTTAAGTGCTTGACTGAAATGTTTAGATACTGCGACTGCCTGGGACCTGCGTTGAACCCCTCCCACCTCTCCCAAAGTCGAATCTGAGGAGGGTTTCACTCCGAAATCTGGGCAATGTCCTCTCGCCAGGCAACTCTGTCAACCCCGCCCCTATCTCAGCCATCTCGGCCCCAGTCCCTGGGTCCTCAAACCTGTTCTGTGAGCTCAGGGAAATCTCATAATTGCAGGACTGACAGATTAGACATAAGCCCACCCCCCGCTCGCCTCAGTAGCTAAGAATGAAAACATCTCCTGTGGTAGGGAAGAGGTGCTCACTGTTCTGGGGGTAGAAGGTCCTCTTCTTCTTCTGCTCTTTCAACATTGAATATGCATGACAAACAGGACACGGATAACCCAGGCCAACCCTGAAGCTGATGGGTGTATTTGTAGGCCTTGGTCATGTACAGAAGTAAAACCTGCTTTGGTCCCTTATAGTTACCTCTCATACATGACAGACAACAGGCGGAAAAATACTTGGTTTGTCGCTCCATCCTATCCGCAGTGTTTTTTTTCCCACCATTTTACCATACTAACTACTTTGTCAACGTTCCCATCGTGAACATAACTGCGTTATATCGAAGCGCACAAACGTGAACCCTACAGGAACCTTTAAATGGAGCAAGCAACAGTTGAGCATTGATTGACTGGTGAAGTGGTATCATCACATGCCAACCGCAGACCGACTCCCATTTTACTGTTTTCGTGCACAGACATGTAGCCGTGTCCATTCTGTTTTATAGTTGGCGAGTACAGACACACGCATGTGCTTGGTACATCCAAAACCTGTGGAATGAAGACAAGACTATGTCTGTTAGCTGCCTAGTTTTCCTGAACGTGCTAATGCAGATACTCAATAACTGTGTGAACTGATGGAAACACTGAAGGCAATGTCATGTTATTTTTTGCTGAAAATTCCCGGTAACCATATCCATTTTTCCCTCTCTTGTTTTTGCGACATTTTTGTCCTGAAGTTTACATCTCCTGGATGGAAAAAAATGAAAAAGAAAATCGAAAACTCAATAATTGCCTCCCCGCCCTTTCCGAAATGATCCTGAGAAGTCATTAGGATGGAAGATTTTTTGAAGCAGCCTCCAACAGAAGCCTCAAAATGGTAAATTGCACTGTTGTGTCAAATTATGAGTTATGGAAGGCACAGTCTTCCTTTAAAAAGTTATAGGTAATTTTTGACTCAGAATTCATTTAAAAGTTTTAAAGGATAAGCTTTGCTTCAGATGGATAAATTAAGGAGAATGGTTTGGGGGGGGGGGTGTATAAGTGTTACATTAATTTGTTTTCCTTTTTGGTTTTCAGTTTTATTCTCTTATTTGTTTTATACCTTTCACTTAATGCATCTCAATTCATTGCACTTATTTGTATAATACAGTTAGTGACAGAATAATGATGTTGTGTATGGATGATAGGTGTGTTTTGTCAAGTGTACCATCCTCAAAATGTCATGACACCAACATGGGTATTACGGTAAGTGAAAATATTTGTCATAGGATCAAGGTTTTGGCAAACGTTTTAGTTTTTTCTTTTTATGACACCACTGTGTATTAAGAGATTTGAGAATCAGTAGCCTGTGTACAGATGCTTACTCATGAGATCAAACTCACCACCTCACATAATACATCACTGATATACACCTCTTTGATCACATTGATTTATCCTAGAATCAAAGTTTCATGAAATGATTCACAAAGTTCTTCTTTTCCCACAAAGCAACTGATTTTATTGTTCAGTCTATGGCGAGGCCTTAAAAAAATTTCCTGGGAACGCAATACACAAGGTACATGGTAAATGTGATGTGACATTATGTGTATTTTCTGTCTTTAGCAGCGATGTAAAGGAGATACTGCATTCATAATTTTTATGACACAAGCTTATGGCAGACAAGAGTTTGATGACCTCTAATTTTCCATGACACACCAGTGTCTATTGGAGCTGCGTGTGTATTTGAATCAGGGTGGGGAACTCTACTCCTGGATGATGGGTGTATTCAGGTTTTTGTTTCCACAATTACCCTGGCTCCTTTAGCTAATTAACTGTGTGCTCCAACACTAATTATCTCACAGAACAGACCACAACGTTTTTATGTGGCTTATCAAGAAATGTAGCTACACGTAACTGAAGCTAAATATGTCTAATCATGTAAAAGATGATTGGGCTTGTTAAATATTTAAGAGCAGAATTTGGCATGAAATTCAGAAACAGTCACAACACCCTTTCTCCACTCTGATGAATGAATGGTAGTGGTATATCTCAGAGCTACTGAAGAATCTGTCACAAAAGAACTAACTTACCTGGCTTACTCTTGTTTACTCAAACAGTGGTTCTCTTGTCCTTCATTCTATGTAAACCTCTAGAACCCTGTTTGACATTTTCTATTTATCTTCTTCAGAGGTATCAAACTCCACCATGTGCATGCTGGTGTTTAATCCAGCCTCTGCTCTTTATTAGACACTCAGCTCAATTATTTGCTTGATTCATCCTGTTGTCTTGGACCTAATCCATGTTTATTGAGTTAACTGTTTTGTCTAAATAATAATTTCTTATATTCTGTGCTTTAAGTGACACAAAGTTACCATATGACTGAATATGTATCATTAAAGGTGGCACAAATTGGTTGGATTGTACACAAACATATACAAAGCCTTAACTGGAACCAAGTTTGGAGTCACTGATGTCCTGTATTTAAAGTTAATTCTGTGTGACCTCTGGCTGGATTAATGCGTGTCATTAGCGACCTCAATTCAGTTTCAAATATACAGTAATGGGCTTGATGTCAGCAATGAAGATGATATCCAGAATCCTGACTATAGACTTTTAGAAATATGTGAATATATTTCCATCTGGAAAAGAAAATGATTTCAGTTCATCATTGTGTGATGTAGGGAGCCTAATGGCTTTGCTGAGTCAATATTTTGCATTATGGTCTCTGTTACACTCTTACCTGAAATGGGAAAAGCTATTTAGAAAGTATGTTCTTTTTATTTCAGTGGTATTTTGATTATATTGGTGTCCAGTGCGTCACAATCTATCTAGAGTGTGTGCACGCAGACTAAATGCATCTGTGTCGATCCTGACGAATTAGCACCACCCAGTGGATACAAATATGCTTCCAGGTGGTGTTTCCAAAAACCTATTGTTGGAAAACCCTAAAACAAGTTTACGATTTTTTGTAAATCAGTTTTGATGGACTTAGCTTATTATTTGTCATATAAATGCAGGTGAATATTTTTGACTAGCTGGATATTTTCAAATTACATTTTAAAATCTCCTTGCTTAGATAACATGTTGTCATTACACTTGCACAGTCAGTAACCCTATTGACTTTACCATGGTGCTACTGCTATGAAAGCACATGTTGCAAATACTTAAAGTTATTTCTTTTGCTATAAAATGATATAATATAAAAAAATTTAATTATTTGTAAATGTTATAAATTACATTAAAACAGACAAAAATGTTGCATAAGGTAGTTTTATGTTTTTTACAGAGTGATATAACTAAAATATTGTGCATAATTTGACTGCAAACTAAACTCCACATAGGAACACATAGGCTACATAAATTCTTAAACTATCAGCTATATGTCTCAACAAACTTATCAGGCTTAAAATTTGATTAAATGGTTTAAATCTTGATGAAATGTTTGATTTTTTTTTTAAAAAATGACAAAATGGCTTATTGTTGTAAGAAAAAATTGCATCAGATATAATCTGGGAAAAAATTACCTGAACATAATAGCAATCACTCAATTCTATTACACTCACAAAAACACTTCATCCCCTCCCAATCTCCCACATATACTGTGCAAACTGTGAATATTATTCAAATAATTTGATATATAAGATATAAAATGATAAAAGATGCACCTATTACCTAAATTGCACAAATTACATAAAATACTCACATTGTGTAACTTACTCAAATGATGTAAAATTCATAAATTACATATGGCAAAATCGTATTCAAATAGCATAACATTTTCAATTTGCCTGACATGGAAACATTTGTGATTTGTGTGGATATGCATGACTAATGGGAGAATATTTATTTATTTTAACTTTGTAGTGAACATTTGACCTTCCATATGGTTTCAACAATAAAACCATAGCAGGGCTGGATTTGCAAGGGGGATTGCCTCTCCTGTTTTTGATGTCCCCCACATCTGATAGCAAAGTTTCAACCCCAGTGGAGTTGCGGGTTACTCCCATCCTTTGCTAAGGAAACCCCACCAGCTTTGGAACATGCAAGTAGGAAAGTTTTCTTGCTATCTATGTGCATTTGTGTGCTACAGCCAACAGTCACAGGAATAGAACCAAACACACCCTGCCAAATGCATGAGATGGCAACAGCAGCTAATGAAAGGGATGGGTGTGAGTGACTGTCTTTTACTATTCAGATTGGGGGGCTAGCAGCATACTAAGATAATGAAATGTCTTAGTTGGAAAAGTAACAATTGTTACTGTGCTAAAAATATGTTCAACATCAAAGGCAAAGTTGTATTGCTAGATTATTTTTCCTCCAGCTCCCACTAAGATAGGGCCCACACTTCTACCTGCCTCACACCTAATGTACTTTATTGCATAAGTCGATAGTAAAATTCTTACTTATATTAATATCCTCATCCATAATGTTCACAGCACTACAAACGATGTTATGTCTCAACAAAAACATTTTAAACATAAAAGAGACCAAGTTGACATATGCATAGCATATGCTCTCTATAAAAGCCCAAAACAAGTCCTAAAATTTGTCAGTGTAGCAGATCATTAATATTGTTATGACCCAACCACTTAGCTTGCAGGATGTTTGCAATTATGGCCTGCTTTTTAAACAGATTAGGTCTGACAACAATGAGTGCATAGGGAATATTTACAAAAGAAACAAAACAAAAAAAATGGATAAAGGGCCCGATGGAAGCTGATGGGAAATTTTGTTCATGACTCCACCAGCCCTGTCTACAGACTCTCCTTGGGCCTTGTAGTGTTTCTTTCATCTCCATTGCATCTCTGAGCAATACATTTAGCGTTTTTAAAGACAGACAACAACAATTAAATGAAACCTCCATGGTGAATTTATCCACTCATCTCTAACTCCTGCTTTTCTTCCTCCACAAGTCCTTCTTTTCCAACAACTTTTCTTATCCTTTTTCTGTTTCACCCTTTTGACTGGAAACACAAACATGCTGCATGTTAGTCCCCATCCCATAACATTTCCACCCCAAAGACAAAACTTTTACATTTTTTTTCATTATTATGTGAGACAACAACACACACCCAACTCGGCAACAGTCATGGAATAACTCACTAAATCAAATTAAACTAATTTAGGAGTCTATTCCATTCCATTGTGTATGCACTTCATTATCAAATTACATCAAATGACCAAATGATACACTGCAGCATGTATAGTATACTCACAGTCCAAGTTACTCAAATGGAATTACAGTTCTAATCTCAACAAATATTACACGGAGATTCACAATACACAATACCCCATCAAAACAATGGAGGATGTACACTATTTATATTCGTTTAACCATTTAAAATAGTCATTTCTCATCTTCACCATCAGCAGTAACATTTATGACTTTTCTGGAATGTGATATTGAACATTCCTTTTCATAAAAGGTCAGGAACCCACAAACTGTTCTGCGTGACATCAGACCTGACCAACCACTGTTCAAGAGGGATGGACTTCCTGATCATTCTGAGCCAATCAATATTGACCAGATGGGGTGAAGGGCCTTGCAACAAAGACAGTTCAGTAGATAGTTTCCTTTGTCTTTGTGGCGCCTTGAACGTCTCTTCTAAAATCTCTCAAAAGCTATGCCTTGTCCTTGTGATGAACCTTTCATCATAGGAGGCATTGTCTAATTGGCTGGAACACTTCTTCACAGGGGAACTCTTACTGCTCCATTACTTGTGTTGGAACTTTCCAAGTAAGGTAGAGGTCAAGAAGTGGTCTTGGTGGAACATCTAAACCAATAGGTCTTTGCTGAAGAGACGCCAGGGGAAGGACCAACCCACAAGTTCCCTCGCTGGAAGCACACAGTCAAAGGACACCATCCAACAACATGGCCACCTGTTCCCTACCCAACAAGGGCAAGCTGCTCCTGCCGCAGACCAGCTGGATCCTCATGACTGTCTTCAACAACTGACCAGAAAATTCCAGTATTGACAATCTCAAGTAATCAAAGACCAGAGAGTATAAGGTAATTATCCATTGCTTGGTCTCACTGCATATTCACTGAATTACCGAATAGCTACAGTCTGTTCTTTCCTACCCTCACCTTCTTGTCACTTCCATGCAATTTCAAGTCAAGGTTTCAAAGTCAAGGCTAGAAAATAGGGGTAGGAGATGAGGAACTAAGCAGTGCAGAGATACAACGGGAAGAAACAGGACATACTCCTGCTTCACCTGATGAGACGTTGATAAGCGATATCATTGATCCAAATCGTATGTTTTTTTGAAAACCATGTTGAAAACCATAACACCCTGCAGGTACCCTGAAACCCTTATCCTGGACTGTCTGTACTGTTTTCACATTGAAACCTCCAAACTGGTGGATGTATCAAACCCAAGTGATAAAATATCAGTGAGGGGATGGGGCTAGTATACCTTGTAGATATCCAGGTTTGACTGGACCTGCAACTGACTCAAGAATGAACATGAAAATGAGTGTCTTTCATAATGACAAGAAAACAGAAGAGGGGTTAACACCTCATGGTCGCCATCTCCATGTACACATGTAGGAACAAAGGAAAGTGCCGAACTGAACTAGATGGCAGCAGGTACATTTTGACTGCTTTGAACTTTATCCGTTATCTATCCATCAGCAATGTAAAAGAAGCAAGCAGTGGCAAGATGGGATGAAAGATTTTTATTATAAAGAACACACTTTTCTTTGATATTTTCTCAAAGAGAAGGGCATTCTATTTGTTGTCTTTCATAACCCCTTCAATTCAAACTTATGTAAAAAACAGCTACTTGTGTCTGAGGGCAATGGAAATATGATAAAAGGATTTTACTTGTAATGCTCCATGGAATCTACAGACATTTCTACCTCTCTATTTCTGCTTCATGAAATACCACAAGGTTCAAAGACAGTCTTTTACCCCCAGGCTTCCCTCATTCTGAACACAATCTAGCTGTTGATGAGTGTGATTCACTGCTGACACTGTACACACATAAGCACTTCAAGGATCCTTATGTTGTTGTTGCTGTTGTGTTTTCCTTATATCTCTGTTTCATAACTGCTTTTACATGAGTATTTCACTTTATAAATTATAACAAACTTAACTAGAATGCCTTTCAAAATAAATAAGTAAACAAAAAGGATAAGGAGAAACTGTAAATGTGCATTTAAAAATGAAATAAATACATAAATGAATAAATATCCACTAATTATTTAAATGTATACAGAAGTAGGAATCATTTTACCATTTACTTTTGAATAGCATTTACTTTTTTTCATTGCAATTATGGTGGCTTTATTGAAGGTATTTTAAAATCACAGTTAAGATTGTGATCAAAAGAATTAGTTGCCACTGTCAAGTACACTACAATACTTTGTAATCCAGTGTTGTTGTTTTTGTTTGTTTGTTTTTGCACTGCATACTGATATGGATGTCACTTTACTTTAGGATCTTCTTTTTAGGGTTTCCATTCTCTTCCGGCCTTTTTATTGGCTGCATATGAAGCAAATAACATGAGTCAGTGAATTACTGAGGCACATTGGTTATAATACAAGGTTGGATATTACAGGGGACGCTACTGGCACATGTAATTCTACATCTTCTACAATGCAATCCCCGCTGTATGGCTCCAGCAAACGGTGCTGCATTTGTGTGGAAAAATGTCTCATCAGTTACCTGGATTACCTTTTATTTGTCATAGAAAACACAGTCGCACACCTTTCTGCGTTACTCAAAGAACATTATATTGAATTACTCTTTGCTGGTATATTACAAAGTCTGTACACGCGCCCGGCTGTGGTTGGGAAAACCTCAACCGATGATTGATCAGTTAGTGAGAGACTAAGTACGCGAACTCAATTGCCATTTAATCGAAGACGGGTTTAGGCTTTAAACTTGAACCATATGAACTCGCCTCATAACTTTCCATTGCTTTCTCCTTGGTTCAGTTTCCAGTGCTGCTAGACCAGCCCTTTTTTTCGACGGCCACCAATCATTTGCTAAATCATTCGCTGCTAGTCATTCCCCGTAGGTCTTATTGGACATCATCTGTTATCAACAGTATCACGTGCTCCGTTTTCCCTTTCCTGTAACAAATCAACTTTGGCTGTCATTTCTTTTTCCTCCTTGACCCTCCGTATCCTTTCTGTTATTGGTTGACTTGCAAGTCACTTATCGGTACTTGAATGCTATTGGTCCTTGTGTTTCCGCCCACTCTCTTGCTCAATTCCGCTATCCCAGTTGAAGGTGAAACGTTCCTCTTCACCTTCGCCATCCTCTACCGGCTGGCTGCGTATCCTGTTCCCATCTTGTAGTACATCTCATTTGAAAATACCTTCAATCATGTCAGTCTTTGCCGAGGTTCCTCAAGCCGTACCAGTGGCAGTCTTTAAACTTACTTCTGATTTCCGAGAGGACAAAGACCCAAACAAGGTGAACCTAGGAGTGGGAGGTAAGCCATAAGCTAATGTTAGCGGACTGCTTATTTTCTTATCTTGCAAGCGCTCTTCACTAGCTGGCTATGTGATTTGTAGTATGTTACAATGTGAAAACGTTAGTATATGTGTCTTGTCTAGTACTTTGGAAATGTACACCGCTATTATAGTTCGCGGTACCTTGTGCTAACATGAGATGCTGTTTCATGATCCAGTCAATCAATGTGTTCGTGACAGTATAGCTGTCAATAGCTACCGCTCGTTATAACTAAATAAATAACGTTCCTGCATCTGAGGTAGGGAGATCAGTTTACTAGTACCAGCTAACGTTAATAGATACGATACTTTCAAGCCGGCTATGGAGGGTGAACGTTACTTAAATATGTTATTGTAGTGTTCTAAGGGTGAAATGCGTCTGATGGGAGTTCCGCAGTAGCATGCACTTGTTCAACCAAAGGCAACATTAGCTACGATAACGGAGTAAGAACTAGCTATGGCTAGTCAGCTGTCACAATCGTGTTTGGAGATCACTATTGTCCCGGTACAGTTAAACTTATGGGTTTTTGTTGGCGTGTTTGTAATTTGCCGCCCACAGTTTGTCAGTGCTGTTTCATTATTTTCCGTATAGTTACCAGTTTGCCTATCCTACGTGTCAGCTAGCTAAGGAGGCCTGCCAGCTACCCTTGTATTTCACTAACGTTACCCTACCAACGTTACAACGGTTCAAGTTAGGATGCTGCAGTGACAAATGTAGCGCGTCATTAAGCAAGATGGCTTTGACAGTATGCAAATCCGGAGATGAAAATGAAAAGAAAAATGATTTTTGATAGCTTTAACAGAATTCCGTAAGTGACACTGGTTATTTAAAAAATGTGCAATAATTTGTAGGACTGATGAGGGATGAGTTGACAGTGGTCCAGAGGTGGTGGTTGGGGAGTGGCAAGCATGCATTAGGTTAGGTCTCCAAAATTGCAATATGCCACCCCCTATCCTCCAGAATGGGGAAAAAGAAAAAACAGCGCTATTCTATGGGTAGTGGTTCATGATCATGATTACCTGGCATAAACCAACACTGCTTCTGAGTGCTTGGGATTCAGTCATGCAGGCGTTTTTTAGATGTGAAACCCCAGCTTGCACCGTAAGCCAGTTTTGACACAGTCCTGCACATTTTAGTGCATTGTTCCAGATGATTTGTGGGGGATGGGTTTACAATTGAACCTTTGTCCTGCAGAATAGGGCCAGAGGAGAGCCAGTGTCATTCAGAAGTTAGGTGTACTTGGAAGGCCTCGCTGACATACCAGGACAACAAAGCTGTGAAGTCCGTGCTCTGGGTTGTCCTTGATATAAGTAGCATGCTCTCTTTTTGGCAGCCTTTCAGCAGTACAGCCACAATATGAAGTGGGAGGAGGGAAAACCATTCACTGCCGTAGGTCTCTTGTCCAAAGTATGACTGTTCCCTTTCACACCTCCCTCTCCTCCAATCAGAATTCGCTGTGGAAATACGCCTCCACTGTCCAAACTGGTCAGGTAGCTGTTTGCCTCTGGTTAAAGATAATGAGATAGTAAAACATTTTGATATTTTTTTTAATTCGGTCAGCATCCAGAATGCTAGCGCTGTCACGCAGATGGATTACATGATTGCTGGTTACTACATGTCGCTGCTGGTTGTTCAGTGCTGTGTGTCCGGTCACAGACACTCAGACACCCAACCACTTGTCCGAGTCCCTCGTAGTGTTGCAGAACTGGTTAGAGGCCAGTGCCTTGATTCCATTGTGCTTGTGCTTTCTGCAGCTTTGTTTCACGCTCTTATTACATAATGTTTTCAATCTGCATCCTGATCCTTCAGTGCAGCAGTGCACTGTAATGGGATGATTGACAGGCTTGGCCTCTTGAGTTCCTGGTACCAGAGGATTAGGATTTGCTGCATTTAACTAAAATAAGATCACAGAACCAAACACGGCTCAGTTTCCCACAGTAAAAAGTGTACATCAATGAGTGAGCCGTACTTGTTATCTACACGTCACATCTGAAAATATTGCCAGATCAGTGCACAGTTTGTTCTTTGATCCTCTCCGCCCCTCTTCTATACAGTCCCCGATAAGCACATAAAACCTCTGGTGACTGTGAAGGTCTAAGAAACTGCAGTGTTTAACTGACTGAAAATACTGGTCTGTCTTTTCTCATGTTTGCTTTTCTTAGATAGTCCATAGAAGCTTAACCATTATATTAGAGACCCAATCTTGCTTTGTCCTAGCAAATGAAATGGCTCATAATTTGATAGGTTTTCAATCTTATTTGTTAATCTGAGGCAGTTTAAGGCCTCTTATGTTGTATCAGGGGTGGAAGTAGATTTATGAAGCGGCTTCAGACAAACAAATCTACTGGATTGGCTACTGAGGCCCTTGTCCCCCCTCCCCCCTCCTGTTTCCCACCAGCATACAGGACGGATGACAGCCAGCCGTGGGTGTTGCCAGTGGTGAGGAAGGTGGAGAAGATCATCGTGGAGGACCAAACCCTGAACCACGAGTATCTGCCCATCCTTGGACTCCCAGAGTTCCGTTCCAGCGCCTCCAAGATCGCCCTGGGAGACGACAGCCCAGCCATCCAGGAGAACCGGGTGTGTCTGCTATTTACAATGCGTCGCATGGTCAGGCGAGCCTGTAAATAGGGACTTGGATAGGCGACAGTCCTGGCAGTGTGACTTACAGCTAATTTTACATAAGGCACTTATTAAAAGACATCAAGGATTGTACTCGTGAGACTAAGGTTAAGTGTTAGCTTGAGTGGACACAAATTGCACTATCCATTGGTTGTTTCTGGTCTAATCCGTGTCCCTCACGTTCAGGTCGGAGGTGTGCAGTGCCTGGGTGGCACTGGAGCGCTGAAGATCGGGGCTGAGTTTCTGCGCCGCTGGTACAATGGCAACAACAACACCTCTACACCCGTCTACGTTTCCGCACCAACCTGGGGTGAGTGATTACCTGCCAGTAAAACATGCAAAGATCTGGCTGTATTAGAGAACATTTTCTTGTTGTTCATTAGGAGCCAAAGTCCTGGGTAGTATTCAGAGCGAACAGCCCCTAGGCCACTGACCTTTGATAAGCACACCAATAAAGTAGTGTACCAACTTGTGTGTTTTTGCTGGGGCTTAGGGAATTGGCTTGAACAAATATGGAAATTTAAAGGATTTCAATTTAGCGATATGATGCGTGTATTTTCACATTTCTATATTGAAGCAGTACATTGTTTTAAAATTATTCAGCAATTTTTTGAAGGTCGAGGGGGAAAAGCATGAATCATTGATGGGGTATTTCGTTTTCTGCCCTTTTTGACCTTGACGCATTGGATCAATACCAGGCTGTAACTGTGATCAGTTTAATGTGTCTCTTGTTTCTTATATGATTTGGATTTCATTCATGGAAAAAAGCAGTGTAGAATTATAGAAGCTGTTGTTTTTTGCTGACACCACATGCAGGTTTGGTTAATTTACAGAAACTCCCTCCATAAAAAACAAAACCAAAAAGTAAAGAATTGCAAAAACTGCTGTTTTAATTAATTTAGCTTTTTAAACTTTAATTCAACTGGTCCCTAACTTACAATATATTTGCAAAAGCAGAGCCCAATTGTAAATTTAAAAAGGTTTGATTTTTCCTCTTGTATCCATCATAAATAGAGGTGGGGAACAGCTGCAAACAAGTCTCACATGCTATTCCAGTCTCATGGCAACTAGCTTTTTCTTTGGACTGAAAATTTAAAAAAAAATCCAAAACCTAACCTATAGACTGCTGTCTTTGTGGGTTGAAATGGTCCACAGCTGAGTACCAGGAAGGAATGTACACATTTAGTTCCGTTAAAAATGTGAGTGAAACAGGAATTGTATGGCCAAGAAAATGCAAGGACTCATTGATAATGTTCCATGAATGTTCCACATCATTGTTTTTTATGTTTTTTTTTTTTTGCTTCCACATTGTTTCTAGAAAACCACAATGCCGTCTTCGCCGATGCCGGATTCAAGGATGTCCGCCCATATAAGTACTGGGATGCTGAGAACCGTGGACTGGACCTGGCTGGGTTCCTTGGTGACCTAGAGGTGCTCCATTGTATGCTAGCTGCTTTTAGCGGTCAGAGTCCTGTTGAACCCCTGCTTTTCTTCTATGCTGTGAGGTCCACTCAACTATGTTCTCCCTCCTTGCTCAGAGTGCTCCAGAACATTCCGTCTTTGTGCTTCATGCCTGTGCCCACAACCCCACCGGTACTGACCCCACCCAGGATGAGTGGAAGCAGATCGCAGATGTTATGAAGGTGAGAAAGGACAACATGCTCTCTTCTGGAAGTTTCTGTAAAGCCCTACTGTACACTTGTCAAGTGTATCCTTGAGTATTGCAGCCTTATATTCTCCTTAAATACTTGACTTATTCTTGTTTTTGATCTTGGTTTGATTTTGTTCAATTTGGTCATGGCTCTCTGTCTCTCCAGAGGAGGAATCTCTTCGTCTTCTTCGACTCAGCCTATCAGGGCTTCGCCTCAGGGAGCCTGGAGAAGGATGCTTGGGCCGTGCGCTATTTCGTGTCCCAGGGATTCGAGTTGTTCTGTGCCCAGTCTTTCTCCAAGAACTTCGGCCTATACAGTGAGTGACTTTGAGGACAACATGCTAACTGCAGGAGTCAGTGGGACCAGGGTCCTCATTGTGTTCAAGCTTTCTGAAGCTTTACAATCTGACTGTTTGGCCCTTGTCTTGGAGAGCCACAGCTGAAAACTTTCCATTGTAGCATCGGCTCAGGGTATGCAAAGGCTTGGCGATGAAAGGTTGCAATCTCTGTGCTGAAGTCTCAGAGCTCCCTTGGCCTTCCATTGTCAGGCAGTAAAAGAGCTCTTTGGCTTTCAAAGTTTTACCAGAAGTTCTACAGTAGGGCTATCCCAACATAGTTATACTATTCCCCAATTTAAATGACTCAATTTTCAATGAACTACCCACTCAGATAGTGTTATTTATATCTGGGTACCATGTTTATCGCAAGACTTGCTAATCAGTCAGGTAGGGTTAGTTCTTATCTGACTGATGTGAAGTACCCTGTAGTCCGTACTTTTGAATATTGGATGAGGCAATAACCCTCGACGGGTCTCCACAGTGTGGACACCTGGTTACTGAACGTGTCTCAAAAATGAAAGAAAGTCAACGTTAACTGCAATGACCCGAGCCTGCGTTAAAATCAGTTTAAAGACAAATTTACTGAGCCATATAAATGGATATTTTCACTTATCTTGATTGATTGAAATGTCAGTAGATGTAAACTAATGCAGTAGATCCCTAGACCAGAATTGCTCATTTCTGACAGCTTCTAATTCATCTAAATTGTTTTGGATGATTTGGAGGTCTTCCACTCCAGATTTTAGAGTGTTAATAGTTGCAAGAGATCTGGAAAACATTTTAACTTGGAGCCCTCCACGAATAAAGCTTTTTTTGCCCATAGTCCAAAAACTTGAGATGTCACAGACCTTCCTTGAAATTTCACAGACGTTTATTTATATACTAAATTTTACAAATAGCAGTAATTTGAGGTGCAGCTATTTACGAAATGGTTTCGGTGTCAGTTCATTATGTTCTCCATGTATGTGATGGAACGCTCCCTTGACAGACGAGAGGGTTGGGAATCTCACCATCGTGGCGAAGGATAACGAGAACTTGACTCGGATCCTTTCCCAAATGGAGAAGATCGTCCGCACCACCTGGTCCAACCCGCCGTCCCAGGGCGCCCGCCTGGTTGCCATCACGCTCAACACCCCTGAGCTCTTCGAAGAGTGGTCTGTTATCACTCCATTTCCCATAATCCCTTGCGGTCTGAAGTCTAGCCATTGATCCGCACAGAAACAGTTAAACTGAAAATTCATATTCTCTGCTTCCAATCTGCGGGCATTATGGCCAAAAGTCTGCTCCACTTTATTTGTGATAAATATAGATCCTGCTCTACAGTTTTCTCATGTAAACATCCAACAAACTGACTGAAGGGTTGCTGCCCAAAATTAACAATAATCGAGATATTCTGGAACCCTGTAGGCTCAACATTCACTCAGAATTGGGATAGCTCATTTTTTATCAAACAAATATTTCTGCCATCTTCGTGGCCTCTTCAGAATGAACCCCTTGAACATCGTGAAAGTGAACCAAATAACATGTTTTTACTTAATATAATATGAAACATAATTTCAATAGCATAAGGCTGCTTGGTCCTGCAGAGGTTGTGAATCTGCTGGTTTTCTTTTCCACCAGTTTTTCTCAATTCGATCAATTTTCTTATTTAATTTCATTTAGTCTTCGTAACAGATGTACACACCAGTGATGATTCACTCTTATATCGATCCACTGTAAAACATGTTCGCAAAGGAGAGAAATGCAGTGTGCAGTGATAAAATTACTGGGAAGATTGAATAAGAAAGAGAAAGAACTGTCATGAAATCCTTAATCTGATTGGCCCCTGATGTAGCCCTTGGTGTGACCAATACGTCTTAACACATATCTGTACATCCTTTTACCTTTCAGGATTTCCTGCAACATAATTAAGCAAATACATGTTTTCATAGTCCACTGTGTAAGCTCCCATAAGTTGATTTTTTATCTGTGATAGTCCAGGCATTGGTGCTGTACTGTGTTGTAGAGTTCCCCTGTTTCGCTCTGCAGGAAAGACAATGTGAAGACCATGGCCGACAGGGTGCTGTTGATGAGAGCCCAGCTGAAGGCCAAGCTGCAAGACCTGAACACCCCTGGCACCTGGGAGCACATCACCCAGCAGATCGGCATGTTCAGCTTCACCGGGCTCAACCGTACGTGACTACACTGGCACAGCACTCACCTATAGCCACCACTACACTACTGCCCCCTGTCTGCACAACAGTGTATTACAGCCACATCACAACACCTCCATTAACACTGCCCCCTGTCAGTACAGCTGTGTATTACATGCACATCATAAAACTGGCATCTACACTGCCCCCTGTCTTAACAGCAGTGTTTTACAGCCATATCACAATCCTGGGATCTACTCTATTGATGCTTAAAATGAGGTTTAATGAATTCTATTGGCTAGTTGTCAATCATCGATTTATGTGAACCAATCAGAATTATTTCTCTCCAGTTATTGTTTCAGGGCATTGAACCGCTGGTTGCTTCCCCCATTTTAGGTTCAAACAAACCTCAATAATCTGTTCTTTTTTACATAATTGCATCAGTTATAATGATTTTAAAATAATTTTGATTTTAAATATTGATTTTGATTAAACAAAATCCTGACTTTCTACCAGGGAACAACTATGTGTCTCACAACAGCAATTTATAGGGCCAGTGACCAAAGCACCACACTATGTAGAATTTCCCAGTTCTTCCTCCATTCTTAGTCCCATGTCTTCCTCTCCTCCCCTTCTGCAGCCAAACAAGTGGAGTACCTCAAAAAGGAGAAGCACATCTATCTAATGGCAAGTGGTCGCATAAACATGTGTGGCCTGACCAGCAAGAACATCGATTACGTTGCAGAGTCCATCCATGAGGCGGTAACCAAGGTCCAGTAAGGACATGACCACCAAATCCAGCATTCCGATCCTGGCAGCCATTAGAATGAGTCCCAGCTGGGGGCGCTGCTAGGTCTTTCAACCCCCGCCTCCAAAGGACACATAACCCCTCTAGTACAGCTAGTCTGAATTTCTAGACACTGCACAATTTCACTCTCAAACTCATATGTCCCAAAGTTTCAACAGTAACGGTTCAAAACAAAATATTTATATCTTCTGCTTTCGGTGGAGTCTGTGTTCTTGTGTGGGCCATTTAAGGGCGAGTAGTTCTCTGTGAGCACTTTGTCATGTCATTTCTGTTGCTAGGTGATTGCTCCACAGAGCCACACAATTGCGACTTGACTCGTTCTAGAAAATTCTTTCGTTGCTGGTTTGGGAAAGCTGAAAAACATACGTAAAACGTTTCTTTTAATTTATAAGTGTATATTATTCATTTCCCCTTGTGTTTATGTGTTAACATTCCTTACACAAATACTGTACATACAAACTATGGCCAAATAATTGGACATCCTCACAGATACACCATGCAAAATGTAGAGCTACCTGCCTTGACATAAGTCACAATTAGAAAAACTGCTACCATTTAATGTAGATTGAAACAATAGGGTACTGCTCAGCCTTGGGAAGTACCTCAGATGTACCACACACAATAAAGGAAATACTGTGTCTCTATTGATTTCTAATATTAATCTTGTAATCATGAGTAAATAGAGAGAAATATGTCAACTATTTAATAGTTACAATGAAAGGAGATGGCTGTAAAACAAGGAATGCCTTGCACTTTATTTGAAGGGGCATTATTGTTTAAATGGTTGTCTTACCCATAATTACTTGAAACCATAATTTTTTTTTTTACCCACAAGGACTTGAAGTTAGTCATCTCAGGATGAATTTGATGAAGGCAGCCTGTCAGTAACGACATTCCGGTGTGACAGCAAGGCGTTGGGGTTAGTGGGGTTTTCCGTTCAGTGATGTTGTATCACATTTTACTGAATGTCATTTTCGAACCTTGACGCACAAAAGGCTTTTCTGTCACTTTCGGTGAATTGAGCATGTTTATGGTGTGTTTGTTGTAGCCACTCACCGTTCCTTTGCAGGCTCCCTGTCAAAATGCACTTTTCTGTGTTGGTGAAGACACTTTGATGTTGCAGTTGGTCCATGTGTTAACGTCTTTGCATAATACAATCTCATTCCATTTTTCGGTTTGCAATAATATGGATTCAAAGGTGCATTCCAAATATAAATTTAAAAAAACACTCACTCATTTTTGTGGTTCTGTTTATTTGGGAAAAAGAATTTCCATGAATTCCTTTCAGAGCATGGCACTCAACTTACGATATCAGTTTATTAGCTACACCCTCTGAATCTGGTTGCTTACATTTGTTTATGCAGCCATTGAACCTTTCTTTAAATAGAGATATGCCTTATGGGGTCACAGATGATAAACCAGATGGAGAAAAGACATCAAATCATTTGTAGAAACTACAGCTGACTTCAGATCTACAGCCACTTCTAGAAAGTGAACATGACAGCCTGAGTTCAAAAGGGGGCGAACCAACCTAAACAATTCAACACTGTCATTGTAATCTCATTTCTGACTCCTGAATTATCAGTGGCATAAAAGTCCATAGCCCAACTCTTTGGATACCTCAAGTAACACAAAGTGTATGGGCGGCACTAGACAGTGGTAGTTTAGGAATGGCCGAGAATAGTTAGCATTTAAGAGTCTTTAAAATATCTTGACTGAAATATATTACCATGGAGACTTGCTGTGGGGGCAGAGTGGGAGTGGCCAGTGAGGCAGAAACTCACATGACCCAAGCAAAGCTGGAGTTTAGAGAGCGACCTGGAAAATGTACCAGCTTGACAGAATGAGGCTACTGATATCCTCTGTGACTGTATGACAAGAGCCAGGTTTTCATATGTGCTCACCAAATGTGAAGTTATGTAAGTGACAAAAACCCATGTGTACAGGACTTTGAATTGGTCACAATATCTATGAAGCCAAACAAACACATAGGCTGTGACTGCGTTAATGCATGCATGGTTGATTGAATAGACAATGTAGCTTGAGGAGGAAAAGCACATCATATTCATTTGTGATTTCTATGAATGCACAACGGTTTTAAGAAATTATTGCAATTGTTATTGATCCTGTGGGTTACATTTGGAATATCAGTTACTACTCCAGTACTCTGAACAATCCACTTTGGGATTTACATGGATACTGGAAGTGTTTGGAGCACAAAAATAGATACTAATGCAAAATCCAAGAATAACAAACGTCAAAGATGAATGCAAGACTAATTAGAAGATTTTTTTATTAGGAGGTTGGCAATACATGACACCATGTTTAAGAATTAGTAGTTCTGTTTATCACAATCTTGGAAATCCAGTTTAAGATATCAGTAACCCACAAACCTATACATCCTTAATCCTTATCTCTAGAAAAAAATTGTCCATATGCATTACTCTTCAAAACCTACATGAATACAAAATCTACTGCTGGAATGTTTGCCTTTCCTGAGATTGTGTTGATGATATGAACCCATTACTCTTCAAGTGTGTGTGTGTGTGTGTGTGTGTGATGGAGTAAATATAGCAAAAAATGCCTCCATATTTCCCATGATGCACTTTGAAGTGTGCTGCACTTTGATGGAGTAGAGAACCAGTAGTTAGGTGCTTTCTTTTGGATTGTTTTCTGACTTTATACACCGACACTGTCTGACAGCAACTTGTGCATGTTTGATGAATGACAGATGTGTCTTTGCTTTATGACAGTGTCTGTACATGTATTGTACTATGCTGGTGAGTGAATGTGTTTCTGCATGACAATTTGAGTGCGTGTGCTGTGATATGACAATGAGTGTGTTTGTCTGCTGCTGAATGACTCAGTGTTGTGTATATGCGTGAGCTGTATGTGTATGTATGTGTTTGTGTGTTGAGGGGCGGAAACCAGATTTTAGACTGCGTCAGCTGCACCTCCCTCCCCCTGCAGTGTGACGCTGAAAGCCTGCCTGTTCCCAGCATGTGCTCTAACTAAACAGGGTCAGCACTTTGTATTGCACAATACAAAACAGCTTCCTGCGTCCTGAATGCTACAGCACTTCTGACAGACCCTTTGCGCCTCTCTGTAGACAGCGCTGAAATTCCTATGGGTTGATCGTACTGGAGGCAGTCACACACCAGCACACCGCCAGTGCGAATGAACTGGAATTTGTGGCCTCCAGTTCTTAAATTTTTAAAACATGCCTTCATTTCTTGATCCTAGGCGTTCTTGTAAAGCAACAGAGCGTTCATATTTCATGGTGTCACAGCAATCTTTCCCATGAGGGGTTAGCTGTTTTTGAGTGTACCCTTAAACTAAAAAGACGGTAATGAATCAGTCTTAAATCCTTGTACATCATGTTGTAGAACTGTCAGATAGCATTAGGCTCAGGCTGTTGGCTAGAGGCTGTTTACCACCCCTCCCATTCCCACAGTCTCCCCAGCCAGCAAGGACGATTGTTCCACTGTCATAGATGATCAAACTGGATCCTAGTTCATTGGCTTGGCATTCCTCCCGTAAATATAAAGGATATAGAATAAAGGCGCCAAAAAGCGGTTCTTAAGCGGTTCTTCTAATGGTCAATATCACCAGTTCCCACACACCCCCCCCCCCTTCCCGACACCCAGAAAAGAAAAACAACCTCTTTGACAGTGGCTATACAGAGGTCATTCTGTTTGTCTCTCTGAAGAACACAGAGCTTTGAGTGAAGTTTATTATCATGATTATTATTATAATTATGATTATTATTATTATTATTATTATTAATAATGGTGGTCGTGGTTGGTAGTAGTAGCGTAATCTGCTTCAGGAGAAACCCTGAGCACCCAGAAATGAGTTTGAGTTTGCCCTCCTCTGTGGGGCCCCACGTTTGACCAGTTTCCTCCAGTACAGCATCTTTCCTCTGAGTGCAGCGCCCACTCATTTGTGATTTGAGCAGACATGTCACATGGGGATCCTGGACCAATCAGACAGCGCTGCACATTTTGTGCAAGGAGGAAAGGCAACACAGCCGAACAAAATCAGACGGCACATGGAAACAATTGGGGTACTGGTGATCGGATTTCTTTCAACAAAGCCATGTGAGGGATATGAAGGTGACAATGGGATTTGGTGGCGGGCTTGGTGATCTACAGGAATAGCACTGTGGCCACCCAGACTGCCTGTGCAAAAACTTTCAGAAACAATAACTGATAGCCGAAAATAGTCCATCAGTCATAGCTACAGTATTAGTTCTTTCAAGTTTGGGTTTTTGTCACCAGTTATAGCTTCATTTATTGAAATCATGTAGATTTTTTGGGGGATTTTTGTGTCTCTGTAAAATATCGTAAAAGAATTGAGTGGGTAACTGTTGAACGTGTAATGGGACTTTAGATGCAATATCCATGTCTAAGGGTATCTTTAATGTTCTCTCATGACAATTAATATTTGCTGCTACCATTTTTCTCCAATTATTACCTTAGGAGGCCACTTTTCCAATGTCTTTTGTGCAACACTGAAATTCCAAAACGTTTCCTTATAATTACAAGAAACCTGACAGAATGTATCTCAAATACTCATATAACAAACAGTAACTGGATAATGAGAAAATACACATCTATTTTTGCAGTGAATCGAGTATTTTGTAAGAGGTTTGCTCTTTGGTTTGGTTGTTTTATCATGTGTCTAGCTCTGCAAAGAGCTGGAACCTGCAGATATAATACCTAATCAACCTAACAAAACACACCAGTTTACATTTGACTCACCTAATATAGGTACTCCTCTTTAAACAGCTGAAGCAATAAAATCCTAAGTGATGTCATCAAAAACTATTTGGCTCTGTTATGACAGCTGGTTTACAGTACAGCACAGTTCCCTGCAGTATATCCTCCCAACTTTGCCTCAAGCTCAGACCGGCAAATCACGGTCTCCATTCAGAGCTCTTTGACTCGTAGGCATTTCTCCATCAACAAGGCGAATAGAGATGAAATGCAGCCGATGACCAAAAATATGACCACCAATGCCATAATAATGGTATCTTCTTGTAAAAATGAAGTCCCTTGGTTCGTATCTGTTCTGATGGAGAGGTCTTGGACAGCAGAAAGTCACAAATGTAGCTAAGCTAACAGGAACACACATCACACGCCATAAACACGAAGCTGTAGATCTTGTGAGATGCTACAATACTGGATCTTGATTGATGGCATCTTAATAAAATCGACAGGATTATGAGAATGTTTCATAATGGTGATGGTCCGCTTTAAATCCTCCACAATACTTATATTTTACTTCCTTTTCATAAAGAAAATATTGTAGATGAATAAATGAAAATAAATGAAACCGTTCTTCTTCAGTAGTTGAAGATGAAACAAAAACGGCAAACTACAAAAGGAAACATGCTCAAACTGACAGTCTCTTCTCACGGTAATTGGGACTTTGGTGGAGAGGTCCTAGAAACTTAGACTTTAAAGCTCTTTCTTGTTTCTGTTTTCTGCGAATTTCAAATGAGTTTCCTCAGGAGATCAGAGAAAACTGATCAAAGCCAATAGAATAGAACAATCCTGTCAGAGTACACAGGATGGAGTACGAGGTAAAAGGTCAAATCTTAGCTTGGGTATGCTCCCATCTTTCTTTCCTCTCCATGAACCAGCCAGCATTTTCAACCTCTAACAACATCATCCAAATAACAAACTGAAACAAGGGGGGGCATTGTCGTCTCTGGGCTCAGATGCTCGAAACCCCAGCTCCTGCTCCCCGCTGCTCGGCTAGCTCTTCACCAGCGGTTGCTCTTGGCAATCCCCCAGAGTTCTGTCCCCTTCCCGAGACTTTTTCCTCTTTTTATTGCCTGAAAAAAAAGAAAGATTAGTTGTTTGTTTGCTTTACAAATATATCAAAAAGGTGCCAATGTTGACTCCGGCCTAGGAGTTGGAACACACAACAGCTCATAACAATGCCCTGTTGTACTCGCTCTGTTTCAGTTAATTAGCTGATTCATGTGCCTCTACGATACAACTCAGAAATATTCATCCTGTCTTTTCTTCATTCGTCAAGATAACACAGGTCAGGCTCTGGTGGTTTTTGTATCACTGGTCAGGGTACAGATAGTTACTTCAACCTCATACGAGGTTTCCAAATTTTTGAAAACCTTTTTTTTTCCTGCCCTTAACTGCCCCTGGAAGTCAAGTCATAAAATGTTGCATCACTCTAGAGAAGTCATAACAAATTACTAATGCCAGCTCACTCTGGGATAATGAAGGCCAGATTTTCCAATCATATCCAAAGAGGAGAATGCAGTAAAACTAACAAAACGTCCATATTTACCAAAGTTACACCTCTGGAGTTGGTATACATTAACAGTGATTAAGCTAATCTGGCTAGCCTTACTGTGTGCTTAATTTTTGGGACCCCGAATTTGACAATACTACAGAAAACGGGGAAAAATTTGACACATGCAAGTGCACTACTTCATAACATTGAGCAATGTTCAATATCACTGAATGATTACTGTTGAGAGATTCATCCGTGAGAAGCCTTCAGAACCTAGCAAAACAGATGTATCTTATATGGCACCCGATTAAATAAACATTGGTTCGTTTTGCATTTAAAAAAATGTAGAATGATATTGACAAATATGTTTCATATAAAAATGTATACATGGGTTTAAAAGGGTTTAGATTTAATTTAATTTCAGTTAATTTTTCAAAAATCTAATAGCAATATTTCAACATGTTATACCTCACAATACACTGCAGCTCTGTAAATTCATATTACTCTATGAAAATTTTACCCATGTTGTGAATGTAGGACAGCTGATTCTGGTGTCTATTATTAAGATAGATGAACACTTGACCTGAAATGATATTTTGAAGGCATTGATTCATAGTAATGGCTTCAAGACCATTTTAAGGATAAAAAAAGTGTAGTAATTACTAATCAATGAAGAAATTTTCCATTTACTTTACACTGAAATCAGACTTTGTGGGCGTTGGGAAATTACAAGAGCAGTGCACTTCGGAGAGGGTTAGTTGTTGCTAAGATACACCTGTCCTCTGTAAGGCCTGGCATGATGGTGTGGGTACAGAAGGCTGTGCATTGGCTGGGGACATGGGTTTCGTCTGGGGACAGCAAAAGAGCAGGTGTGCATCGAGGGGAAGGTTCTCACTCAATTTGCGCAGCAACTTCTTGCCCAGTGTTTCGTCAGAGTCGGTTAGAGACAGAGTGCTGATGAATAAAGAGGTGGGAAGCTCGGTCTCCACAGGAACGGCAGCCATATCTGTGATGAGAGACAGCCGAGAGTGGGTGGGAGGGAGGGCGAGAGAGAGAGAGAGATCACGTAATTAGCCAGATGACTCACACAGGTTTTCAAAGCCGAGACTCTAAAAGAGAAATCCGTCCCTGTGGTAAACAGACAGTGGACTTTTCCAGAGATGGATTGTGGTCTAAAACAGAAGAAGAATTCTGCTGTGTTTCTGAGCAGTCCGTTCTAGCAATGAGTATTTCAAACAATTTCATATATACGATGCCTCTGGACACGAAACAGACCAGCTCCTTCACTGTCTAATGTGCTGATGTGAACCTACACTCTCACTCTTGTCTCTTGCTAATACAAGTAGGTACATCCAGCCTGATTTATCACTGAAAACCCAGACCAAACAAGCCATTATGTCTGGCTCATCTAAACACTGAGGAGCTAAGTGATTGTCACTTCTATAAACTGACTGCCAACGGCCCTCTCGTGTTTAACAACTGAGATATGGTCAAGTCACGATGGCTGGTTGGTGCTCTTTTTCAACTCCTGTTCAGCTGAAAAATGTATACCCCTCACACTGATTGTGGGGTCACTGTGTTATCATTAGTGTCAATCAATTCCCATACAACAGGGTCAGGTGTAGCTAATGTGGGAGTTAAAACCAAACCCTCTCAGTCACATGACGGACACTTCATGTGAAACAAGATTTATATCTCCTTTGTATATCTTAGAGGGCAAAACTTACATGCTGTTGTCACGCAATGGCTCTTCTTACCATATTCCCTGTCGCTTTCAGCCTGGTCCTCCCGGATGTAGGGAATCTCATCCATCCGCAGGAACACGGAGTCGCTGGGGCTCTTCTGGCCATCTGACTTGCTACCTGCAGGGGGAGCCAAAGAGCTAAACTCGGGCGCATGGGACGGCTTTGTTGGATTGTGTTACAGCAACGCCACGCAGCAAAAAACACATCTCCCAATGTTTATCCAGGAAATGCAATGTGGCAGCTAAACATATGACTCTGATCAATTTATTATCTCGCAACTTTTCGTGTGCTTGACCGTGAGTTTACAGTACCTCATATGAGAAGAGAACAAGAGCGTGCACATGTGTTAGCAGCGGGTACGCACTCACACAAAAACTGAACTCCAGTTTTTTTTATCTCAATGATTGTACACGCATTGTATCAATTTCGGAAATGCTGATGAAAAACTGACTCAGGTTAAACGGACAAAGCTTTCGCCTATACGTTGGATGGTTCCACCCAGCCCTGGTGGGAGTTAACCAAGACATGATTGGTTTTACTGCTAAGAGGATTTGGACGCTGCCATCTGTCTGGCTCTCATTCTGCTCTCTGACTCTGTGAAGCAGTGGAATGTCTGCAGTCTGTTTCTTCCTGCAACCTCTCAGATGCAGTTTGTCCCTGTTCACAGCTGGCTATATGTGAAAGCCAGTCCTGAGAATATTGCTCACTAGGCCTAGACTCATAATTTCTTTCATAAAAAGCATGTTAGACACTAAAAATGAGGCAATATTAATACACATGATGACTAGGATATTGCTCAGCAAAGCCTGAAAAGTAGTGTCTGTTGGGGGTTCTACCTGTGTAGTTTACAGTTGAGGGAGAAAGTAATAGAAAAACCAAAGAAAACAATATTCATATTTTTAAGTGTTAAAAAAGCATAATTAAAAGGGAAACACATGCTTCATATCTGCTTTAAAAATATTTAAAATCAATGGTCGAAATTGGCAATATGCAATTTTGGAGATTTTGGTAATCCCAAATGGTGACAAATCGTTTTCGACTTCTTTTTTTTATCACATTTGTTTGGATTTTCTTTACAAAAAGACAAAAAGCACAAATGGGATGAACAATAGACTGATGCAGATGGCACAGTATAGATACCAAGATAACTTGACACTCACAGTTTCACTTTTTTTAATGGTAAGAGTATTAAAGCTGTACCAGTATCGTTCTGATTAGCTACTTTGCTAGCTAACAAGCAAAGGTCATGGGCTAGTGTTTCTGTAAGTTCTACTAAAGATAGGGGTGAGAACTATCTTTAGTCAAGCTGCACTTTGGTAGATTCCCAGTCTTGATTCAAGGGTTTTTACCCATGAACATGTATGCAAGCTGGCTAGTTAGATAGATAAAATAGACTCAATACATTGAACAGTAAATCTGACGCACAATATGGAGTTAATATCAGCTAGGGAGCTAAAACCCAAGAGAGTTGTTTCACTCTTTACTGCTATCAGATGACAAAAAGAAAAAGCTATCTGTTTTGAATGAAACCCACAGTAGCTAGTTAACTAGCAGATTACAATTTGCTCTACAAGAAAACTGTATAAATTAATCACAGCTAACGTTAGGAGCAGCGATGACAAAAATAGCTAATATGTTCAGGGCGGGGAGGACTTGAAGGAGGGAGACTCAGGGGGAGCCTGTCCGCCCTTAACATTAAACATGCCCCCCTTTGGACAGAAACGGTGCATTCAGATAACTGCTCATTGTAACCCCACCCCCCACCCCCACAAAAAAAATACCGGCCTCAGACTGGCTCCCCATTTGAAATTGTCGCTAAACATTTTAGATGTTTTTCCCTGTCACCTGTTCAGTGCAGCAGACATAATCAGCTCTGGGCTGGTAGTGAGTCCTTTCAGCTCACATTGTTTTCTCCAATGTGTGAATGCCACAACAATGTCCACCCTTATTTTCAACTGGGCTCTCTTGTCTACCCATTGTACATTTTCCTACTATCTGATGTAACTTCCCTTCAAAATATTCCTGGAATATTACCACAAACAATCATTGTGTGTTGGTATAGGCAGTTAGACAGATAGTTAAAGCTCATGAAATATTTGTAACCATGCGTCTATTTTCTAATTAACTCTCAGTCTAATTGGGACTAATTTGATTGTCCTAAATGTGTTGGTTTGTGTGAAAATCATATTGGAATGTTTGTATGGCCACAGAAAGCTAAAGGTGCTGCTGAAACAGGAGAAAAGGCGTCGGATCAAATTCATGACAGCATTTGTCCAGTACTTACGGACAATGCGGTTCTTCTCATTGAGAGTGGTGGTGCTGTACGGGACACCAAGATGCGGTGGGCGGGGTCGGATGTAGCCAAGGCGGGGCTCCGTGACGGGGAGGGCGATGCTGTTGGATCGTGTCTCTGGGACAGGGTTCTTGGGAGCACGAGCGCTGTCCCCGTTCGCCTGGGTGTCCACGTCAGGGGTCTGTGGGGAGCTGTCCATGCGCGTGGCTGTCAGGGCGTTCTGGTAGTGATTGCGTGTGATCTGCCCAAAGACAGGAAGGGTTTCACACTGTTACACTGAATTGATCAATCAAATGCTGAGTACAAGACCTTTTTACCATTTTAAGACCCAAACCTTTTTAAGATTACTTATGTGCCCATGTGAAAAGAAGGATGAAACATGGAGAATTATCTTTTCCCCCTTTTTCCCAACTGTGATTCGAGTAGTGACTATCATTCACTATCTTTGACACTGCAGATGTAACACCTATCACATACTGCCTATCTGGTTGGAAAAAAGTAGATTGACCATATGTACAGCTCAGGAGCCTGAAGGTGCCAATTTGGCTGTGGGGATGTTTCTCAGTATAAAAATGAGACTGTTGAGTTTAACCACCTTACCCACTACTGTACCCCAGAAAGGCTGAGTCAATTGCTGCCTCGCTAATATTGATCTCAGGCCATAGCTTGTGATAGCACAGCTAGCTAGGATCTGAATTCCTAACCACAGGCTGCACAGTTGCACCATGTGCCTTTAATTTGTGTCCCATCCAGAGGTCCTAGGGGTCACCTTAAAAGTCTGGTGTGAAACATGGAGATCACAGGTCTCCATACTGATACCGCTCCGCAGTATGGTCACTGTGAGGCCAGGACGTACCTTGATGACCTGCAGGTCGGTCAGCTGGCGGACAGAGTAATCCGGCAGATACGCGCCGCCGCCACTCTGCTGGCTCACAGTGCTGCCGTTGATCACAGGGTCAGAGCAGTTGAGTCGGCTGCTGTGTGATGGGGACCTGTTAACTGAAGAGCGATGAGTTTCAGTACTTTTCCTGACGGAATGCTCCTGTGTTTTGGTGCTTCTCCTCACTGAACACTGCCGAATTCCAGTGCTTTCACCGACTGTCCACCGCCAGGTTTCAGTGCATATTCTTTGACACGCATTTTGTCAGCCACTGCTGTTTTTCCATGCTGCATTCCAACAGATAAGCTTGCACAGATAGTAAATTGGATGCTGCGCTTCATGTGCGACTTGTGCATGCAATTGACAATGCATGAGGAGATGCAGTCATCCCTATCATTTGAGTCCTCCCTCCAATGACGTAGCCTTGGCAGCACCAACCTGTTGGGATGCCAGTCACAACCAGCACCGGCACAGTCCAGACTAAACATCAGACCACTTTTACTACTCAGGTTATATATATTGTGAGTCCCTGTTGTTAAGATGGCAAAAGGATAAAGACAGATACATTCTGTATCCAGGAACAGCCACTGAAGCCTGGTTGCTAGGTCCATGTTTGGACTGATTAAAGGTGAAAGGGATTATGGGCCACACCGGGTCTTCCAGTGGTATTGGATTCTTGTCTCTTGGGCCTTTACCTGCACAGCAGCAAACCGTAAATGTCAGCGCGGCTTATAATGAAGCAATGAGGTCATCTCCTCAGGCCCAGGGGAGACTGCCGAGATCCTCACTGGGTTCCAGATGGCAAACTCTGCAAGTGCTGTATGTGTGTGTGTGTGTGTGTGTGCGTGTTTGTGTGTCTGTGTGTGTGTGTGCGTGCATGCGTGTATGTGTGTGCATGACTGTGTGTGCGTGAGTGTGCATGAGTGTGTGTGTGTGCACATGTGTGTGTGCATGTGTTTGCGCGTATGTGTGTGTGTGAGTATGTGTGTGTGTGCATGTGTGTGCGTGTGTATGTGTGTGTGCGTGACTGTGTGTGCATAAGTGTGTGTGTGCGTCTGTTCGTATTTGCATATATATGTGTATGGGTTTAATTCTCTTCTCATGTATGTATGTGTGCTGTGAACAAGGGAAATAAATGTTCTGCTGTATAATTGCCCTTGCCAGAATTTGACAGCCTCAGCTCTGAGGGGTTATGGGTAAAGACAGCCGAGCCTCTGATAAACCTCTCCCCTGGGATGACCTGCAGTGGGAAACGTGTGCTCACGGCCCATGGCCATGGGCATTGTTATTCAATCCATGTCAAAGGCGGCAGGATTAAGGGCTCTGATTGGCTATCCATTCTACACTCCCTCCCTCTCCATGAAAGGGAAAAAAGATACTGCTTGGGTCAGCACATTGACAAAGAATAAGAAAGATTCAGCGAGGGTGAGAGAGAAAGAGACAAGACTAACAGCACTGACTGTATTTACTATGTGTGTACCTTCATCAGTATGTTTAGCACAGGTGGAAATCGTGACTTTTCTCGATTTTTTATAAGTTTGTGAAGCTTATAAAAAATCCACAGTCTGTTTGTACCACAGTTGTTCCGCCTTATGTAATTGTCATGCCTTTCCTCAAGGTTACTTCCCCAGTGGCTTTCTTGTGATTACAGCATGCTTTTGCTAATTAATTTGGCTATATCAGCCTAACCAAGCATGGCTTTAGCTTTTGTGAACGCTGTCTGCCACACATCTTCAATCAGGGCTTATTTATTTGTAATCTTCAAAACCAAACACTGGACATGAAACCTTCTCATAATTCTTATTGCAATGCATTCCAAATGAGATGTTACAGATTTTCCGCAGCTTTTGTAGTTACCTGTGGAAAGGGTGGGTAACAGAGACGGAGCGCCATAGTATGTAAATGCACCATTCTCAAACCGCAGCCCCTCCTTTCCGATCTCAACCTCCACACGTCCCTGCAAAAGGAAAACAACACAAGACAATGGTGTCTGAGAATTATCAGTTGTTCAACATACAAATACAATTTGACATCTGTTTGGATTTTTAAATCAGTAAACATTTCCTGAAGTGAGTCAGTCAATAAGTATTTAAAATTATCCTGGGAAAGTCTATGTTTGGACAAAAAAATCAGCAGCCCAGATGCACAAAGCTAAGTTATGTACCTCTCCCATCTGCTCATTCATCATAACTGGTGTCAACATTACACCAGACAGTTATTTACCCAGCATCCTCAGCACTGCATGTCAAAGAGATCTTTCACCCAGCATCCCTGTTTATGTCCCCACAAGCAGGAAAGCAAACCCAGTGCCTTGAGATACTGACTTATGGGAACTTTACTTATTTGCATACTCAGGGAATTAATCCTGATCATTAATCATCTTCATATTTTTTAGACTAAATTTAGATTATTTTCTCTCCAATTTGGAATTCCCAGCTATTCCCCCACAATGTGTACTAGTGTGTACCCTTTATCAGTGACAGATGGTATATACTAGTACACACATCCTCTTAAATGTGTACAGCCACTACTGGTTTTGACTCTGTGAATCTAAGCAGTCACTGTGGTGAGGCACCTGTTGTCATCTAAACAGCAATCAAGCTCCGCTATGATGCAGTATTCCAGATAGTCAGTGCCAGGAATCTGCTTTTATATTTATCATATGGTTGACAGGGACAACTTTGTGGAAATTACATGACTTATCTGGACTTTGATAAGGCTGCAGGAAGTCTTGGTTGGGTAATTTCAAGAGAGGTAACAGTTTGCACCAAACCATTTGGTAGCGAGCTATGGGCGGCTCCATTCATTCCATGCTGTGAACCAGACACATTTTTGGTTCACGGTGTGATTGGTTATGCGGTGAAATAATATCAAATATCATAAATATGCACATAATTTTTCATATGTCTCTCAAGGCTGAGGAGAAGATATTCTACCTTATTCTGTTACTGGTTTATCTGGCTGGAGCTGCACACCTAATCAAAATTCAAATCCCAAAGATGCATCATTTCAAACTATTAGCAAAGTGCTCGCCAATTTCTCCGCAGTGGCAAGCAGAGGAGATATGCCTGAGTGGACGGATTCTAAAATGGAAGGAGGGAAAAACAAAGTTTAGCAAGCAAAATTAGTTACAGATGGTTTTACCAACTGCTGGAAGAAGTTTGGCAAAGATTCTCTCTCACATGATAAGGGGTGAAACGAGGATGGGGCCGGAGTTCGCGCCACCTCTGAGGGTGGACAAGGCCTCCAAAACAGGCTCAGGAACAATGTTAGCTCGCTTGTTACTATTGTTCAAGCAGATACATAAGCGTGGGACAGAGATCTAGGGGTTTGACAGCTCTTTGAGGACCCTTGCTTGATATTGTATTTCCCAAGGTAAGCCAAAACTTCAGTTAGCCAAAAACACAGTTACACCTCTTGTAGTCTCTCATCAGCTCGGTTTTCACAGCTTGTGCCAATGTACAGAGGAACCCTAAGAGCAATAGAACATACTGCAGTATATAGTAACTAGATTGCAATTATCTTCACAATATTTCTAAAATATGCTGCAGCGTATTACATTTCCATAGGTGGGACTGACATAGACGCCAACATAGCAATTGTTAAAGATGTCCGTCCAGCCCCCCTCAAATACACAGGAGGAATAGCGCTGATAAACTGTGACCGCTCATGGAGGAAGGAGCTAATTGCGTGATCGATGGTGCGGCGCTGGCGATCTGTCGGCCCGCCCCAGCGGACGAGAGGAAAAAACTGACCCCTGGTGTACCCGGGCTGCTGGGGTCATGAAGGCTGATGGGTGGTCAGCTCAGTCAGCTGAATTATAAAGGAACAGACAGACCCATGCCAGCCCATTGCATAATCCCCATGGCTGTTTATATAAGGCAGTGTTCTCAGAGCCGTCACTGTGCCATAGCCCCCCCACCCCCACTTTCATCTAGAACCTCTGATGAGATTTGTCATTTAAAGTTGGTGCAGGAGACAGCAGTAAACTCAGGGAAAAGGCCATTTCCAAAAATATCCCCCCCATCTGCCCGCTCGGAAGCCTGAAAACACAGACCGAGCGATTCCTCCTAATTCTTCCTTGATGCTTAGTTATTACTCCTGTTATGGATTTTTCTCTGTAAACGAATGCGGCTGAGAGAACTGTCTGTCACTGACAGAGTAGCAGGCCATTTCCCTGAATCTCTGCAGGAGCTGCTCTGAAACAGTTACTTTTATCTTACCGTTTTTTCATTCCATAACACTTATGACTATTCCCTAAAAATGATTTCTTCATATTATTTAAATAATTCATATCAAATTGTTGTCTAATCATTGACTCATCAGTACATCTGGTTGTATCTGGGTGTTTATCTGATGATATCAAGTCTAAGATTCTTCACCCTGTGATAAATGTGAATTGCTAATTTCGCACAGACATAAACAAAATCTGTCGGAAAGACAGTGCTGAGAGAGAACCAATGTGTGAATGTGATGGTGCTTATTTTATCCATGCATTTAATTCTCTTAAAACTTAGAGGGCTATACTTGTGCTTGCTACATAGAATATTATTGTGACATGCATCCTGCAAGTCGCTGAGACATAGAAATGAACCATGATGCAAAATCATTAATAATCATTAATCATTAACATAGCCTTATAAACAGAAGAGCGGAACAGTACACATTACTAAGGTGAGAGACACATATATACTGTTTTTTTACATTGTTTGGTGTGATGATATAAAAAAATGATTTTTTATGGCATAGTACATGCATAGTGCAGGACTTAGCATGATGATTGGTGCACCTTATAGTCAGCAATCGTGTACACTTACGTTAAAAATTATGCAAGTGATGATAATATTCTTTGATAAGGCTATTTATTGTTACCATGTTTCTGTGATCCACTTTCTGTTCAATTTGTCAGCCTACTTCCAAATTGTAATACTGTCCCTTCTCTCAACAGTTAAATGATGGTTGTGGCTTGACTGTTTTCTGTAAGGGAAAACTTGTGCGTTTAGTTTTAACTGTTTATTGAAATAATTTTTGAGGTTTTCCCTGCGAAGGAGGCGCAGCAATCACACGATCAAATAGTATCATGGACAGGGAGTTATAATCTGTGAAATCCCCCATAATGAGGAGTTATAATCTGTGAAATCCCCCATAATGACATACAGAATGGCAGAATCAAATAGGTGGAAGCAGAGGTGGCTGCCTTAATCAAAAACAAAAAGGAAACAGCATTATGTCATAGAATGGCAGCATCTGTGCAGGGATGGTCAGTATGCTTGAACTGGCATTCAAATAATGTGCATGGCTAGGTTTGATGGCACCATCTTATGAATGAAAACTCTACTCATGCCATACGATATGCTAGGCAGACTCAGCTGGCTGTCAGATGATGTTGACTTTGAGTTTTCTGCCAGACCTTGCTTTGCGTATTACAATCCTTAAAAGCTTACAATAAAATGATGGAATGACTACCCACACACTTCAACAAAACTGTGCGATGACTGTTCTGTGCAATTTGGGAACAAAAACGTTCCATGAAAAGGGAGATGTTGCCTGTCTGGACAGCCGTAGGGCCAACCCAATTTGGTGCAAGCCCTTTAAACTGCAAGGAAACCTACAGGCATGGGTTGGCTATAAAAGTATCAACAATCAAGTGTTCTAGACCATGGCTGAAATGAACAGGATCTAAAGGTCATGTATCTCTCTCAGCAAGGATGTTTATAGACTTTTATTTGCATATACTGGAGGAAGTGAACCATGTCTAATAGAGGCCTAAATGAGTTTCCACTAACTAGGCAGAAGTCATGACCTTGACAATCCACTGCATCACACGATTGCAGTTAGTCCTGTGACCTCGCTGGTTTGGGTCATGAAGTGAACTCAAAGAACAAATCCAAAATGCAACCCTGCTTTATGAAAAAAAAAAAAAAAAAAACCTATTGAGTAAGTGCTTTTCAAGTGCTTTTCTCTGTAATGTTTAGATTTCCAACATCTTGCCCACACAATTTACTGTATTTGCAAGGCAAGGAGCCCAGATAGTATTTGCGTCCAGTGATATTTGAGCAGGCAGTCCGTTTCATTTAGAGTCATATGGAATGATAATTGTAAATGTTCAAAAAAAATCTGGCGCAATGCTTTCCATTCATTTTTAAAAAATAATGTTATGTTTACTGACAACACTGGAGAGCTCTCCAGTTTATTCAGTTCTTCAGTGTCATGGCTAGATGTAGCCAGATTTGAGGGGGCACATCTCACATGGGAATAATTAGTTCTGAAAGTAATGAATATTAAACTGTTTTTGAGGGTGCATTCTATTTGTGTCCAGAATTTGTGTCTAATACCCATTCAAAATGATTAAAGCTTATTGCTCGTATTCATGTTTCTTGGCTTTGCTTGGCAAAAGAACGTATCAATGGCAGGTGAGAGGGCATGAGGTAGCTGGTTTTGGTGAGGGACAAGGTTGCAGCAGTACTTTTTACTTAGACACAAGCGAATGCTGTGTCTTAAGCACAATTGTGCGGTGCAAATTTTATGAAACACTGTTATGTCAGCATACATGAATGAATGCATTATTATATTTCAGGGAAATGCATGTACATGTTTCCACTTGGCATGTAGACCAAGGGAATTGTGGCCATACCTGCAGCACTAGAACAAAGTAGTCGACAGGCTTATTACGCTGGTACAGGAAGTGACGTGGGTCTCTCTTGTTCTTCTCATTGAACTTCAGCTCCTGGACCACACTGGGGTGCTTGATCAAACGCAGGAGGATCTTCTCCGACAGATGGGTGGACTTAAAGGGCTCCACCTCTGAGAGGAAGAGCAGAGAAAAGGAGGTCAACCACACTTTACAGTCTACACGCTCACTGCATGCCAGCAGAGAGAGTCTGGTTTGCAAGTCTGAGTGGGAAACCCACTCTCTCAGTAGCGGCACATTATGCAGATTAAGCTGTGTATCATGAATATTTTAGCTGCACTGCCTATAAATAGGACATGTTATTTGTCCCAGAGTTGCATTTATAAGCATGAGGAGACAGCTTTTAGGAATCATTGCTGTAACCAAGATTTGTTCTCCATATCTTTTTGCCATAACCTATAACTGGGAGCTGAGGCATGTTAACAGTTAAGCTCTGCATGGTCCAGATTTCCTGTTTTGTTTGCGGCTTTTCTCTTTTATCCTGCCAATTTTAAGTGCCCAGTTGTATTCACAAGAAACGCTCATTGCTACAACCTCCACTGTCAGTCCTGGAGAGCACAAACATTGACACGCTTAGCTCTGAAACACACGATGCCAGATGTCACTTCTTTTCCACACAGCAGTCCTCAAGTTGAGTTTTCACAGACATGGGTCAGAAGACGACACTTCGAGCGCAACATGAAGGGACCCTTTCCAGGGTTATTTTATGGGGGACTAACCCGAAAAAAGAACAACTGGAGCACTCAGAGCTGAGAACATAAAACATTTTAATGGACAAGGGAGACAGATGTTTCAACATCTCCAACACTTTCCTCAAACGGAAAGTGAAAGAAACTGGCTTTTGCATTGATGTTCCGTTGCCTTCTTTTCCTTCTGAGTAAGATGTTGTATAGCGTTCTGCATCTTTCATTTTTAAAGGGAGTCTTTGAGCTCTAACAGAGACCAGGAAGTTTCATTTATCTTTATGTCCTACCTGTAACTAAAGCTGTTCCTTTGCCATACAGGACTACCTGTTATGAGGAAGTTAGAGGAACAGTTAAAAGTCCTACCTGTGGCAAGGAAACGGTGAGTAGCGAGCAGAAGCTGTGGTGAGATCTTCACTTTCAGCTCGTTCTCAGACAGCTTGAAGATGGAGAAGTCCTGCTGCTTCCTCTCATGATGGGACACCCTCCTCTTGGTCCTGTTATCCGCTGAAAGAATAGGAGAAGGTGGGGGCTGCTGTCTTGATATCATGAGAGACATTAAATACCTACCAACGTTCCATCCCTGCAGGTCAGTTTTTGGCCCAAACCAAGGAAATGCACTTTGTAAATGTGTTGTGTATATGTTGCATATAAGTTGATTAAGTAGATTTGTACAATTGTTTTTTGAAGTAAAAAAGTTAAAACTATGATCATGCATACTCCCATAAAGTTTGTAAACCCTGATTCCAATGGTTCTGTGCAAACCAAATAATGTCACCAATATATCACTATAACAGTTCAGGTATTTCATACTGGAATCACAACTATAGTATTAAGGTAATTAATTGTTCTTAGAGTTAGAGCAGCGATGTATACAGACATAAAAATTTAAGTGGAGCTGACAATTAAACCTTAAAATGCAAGCTACATAAAAATGTTAACAGAATTCCTATAATTTGTTGTCTTATTCTCCTCTTACATTCACAATTTTAGTTTCTACTATGAAGATTTACTCATGCTTTTATAGCTTTGATGCTCAGACATCAGTCACATAGAACAAGGTTATAATCTAGTTTAGAGAAGTATATGCAGAAACAATCAGGTTGTGACTGATTCTCTGGTATCACAGATATTCAGTCACAACCTGACTGTTTTGGAATGACTATTGTATGCCCTGAAAAGCATACAATATGGTGAAAAACAGCATACACTTTCAAGAAAGGGAACCAGCACCCACTGACTAATTAGATGCTAATTGGGGAAAGGACTATTTCATCATTTTGGATCAATTATTCATGGGATCAATTCAGGAGAGCAGCAGGGAGTTTGGGACAAACAGTCTGATTGATCTCTTTGAAGTGGAAATGGACTGTAAGAGATGTTTTTTTTTCTCAGTGAAGCTGTTTACCATGATGGATTGGGCTTATCAAATCACCACATTAACAGATCCAGAGAGCTTTTTGCTGTGGAGGTTTTTGAGAACAGGACCATAGAGGATTAAATAACGAAAGAAGAACCATCTTGATGCCAATCAATGGTAAAGCAGTGGACAGTCAATATCAGCAGTTACAGTCAAATGCTGGAAGAATTATGCATGAGAACTGATAACAGAAATCATTACAATGAATTAGAAAATTATATAACAAATATATTACTTTGAATAACTTTTGTACTGTTTTAAATGTTTTATTCTCAATTTTTCTCTCCCCACAAATTTGGAATGCCTGGTCATAATTACACACTCATGATATCACTGCAACATGATAAATTGGCCTCTGCTAATTTTCATTCAGCAGTCTATTAGTTGAGCCACAAGGAAGACAGGTTTATCCCAGGTGATTGGTAATTGACCAGGGGGGTTGCTATTGGCCAGCAATATGGGGTATCTTGCTAATTGGATTTCATAGGGCTATACAGGAGTGTTTTGAAATGTTGCCAACATGACAAGCTATAACATTGCCCTACAGCCAAATGTGAGTTTACTTTGATCCACTAGCATTTGACTCTCCGTTGCTGTTTTGACAGGAGGACTTGAGCCAGGAAGAACTCTGACATACTGTAAAGGTCAGTCTCATCAAGGATCTCCGACTTGATGATCTCTTCAATGACGTCCTCCAGGGTGATGATCCCCATAACCTCGTAGAAGGGGTCACCTTCCCCCTCGTTGTTCACCCTCTGCACGATGGCCAGGTGGGATTTACCTGCAAAGAGTGAGATGGACAAGACCGTCACTGACTGGCGTTATGCAGCCTGATTAATGGCAGAAAACGCCATACACATCAGAGGCCTTCATCAGTGCGTCTGTCTGATGGGGGGAGAGCTATGGGGGTGTGAGGGGGGGAATTTATATGTTAACTCATTAAATGTGTCTCTAGGATTCCATGACCTTTATGTATCTTTCAGAGAGCTCAGTCCAAAATAACCACCAACCTTTGAAATTTTTACCCTTCAAAGAGAGCTGTGAAGTTCCTTAATCATTTCATAGCAGATAATTTTGTATTTCCTCTTTGTGCTTCACCCAGGATCCAGAGAATGTTAGAATATCCGAATATGCACTGAGAGAGCACCTCCATAATTGCCAGCTCTTTTGCCCCCAGTACAGACAAAAGGCTCTTAATACTCAAGACTCAACAACAGTTACAAAAGTAAGGCCCACATTGACTCCAATGCCTAACACAGTTGTTGCATTTGGCTCGTAGGTGGATCTTCTCTCTGAAAAACAGCCCTAAGTGGGCTGTCTACCGAAAGTACTGTTGCTTATGGTTATATAGATTGTTATGTTTGTCTCTCCTTTAATTGACCTGTTGCAATAGCAAGTGAGTCCTACAACTACTACAACCTCAGAGAATTTGCAGTGCAGACTTGCATGGTTGTCCCTCTAAGGTCATGCAGGTAGCTATCGTCCAATGATGCCATGCCGACCAAAACCTTACCTCCTTATGCGAAACTTTGTCCCCCTTCATGTGCCAATCTGTGGGGATTTCAGCCACAGTAAGCACTGGCACAGTTAGTATTCAATATGAAGACCATGGGTTTCACTGGACACTGAATCCTAGCGTTTTAACAGGACAAGCCGTCTGGTGGGTTTCTATAAACAGCACTTCTGTAATGCGCAAGCATTCTAGCCTGGCTGTAAATTTTTCAGTGCAGCACCTTTCTGTCAGGTGGCCTGCTATTTTAGCAGTGACACACATGCACTCCGCCGCATCCATATATAGAGAGACCCATTTTTATTTTATTCTTTATTTATTCTTCATTTATACACCTCTTTTGTTCAATGCAGCCTTAAAATCTTATCAGAGGAAATAGCATACAGAACAGCACGGTGCAATTGAAACAGCAACCGCAAAACCAAAACTGTCATTATGATGTACGTCGTTATGATTCAGCTGCATAGGTTATCTGCTCATTAGCAGTGCCTGTGACTCCAGAAGCCTGGGTAGACCACAGGACCAATTTTTTTCCTCTATTCCACCGAGACGTTCAGACAAATCACTAGCACCACTTCATCAATCACGCCAGGTTCTTCCTCCATAAGTGGTCACAGTTCCACATTTATCACTGCAAGCTGCTACTCCACCTACATTTGTAAAGAGCTACATGGGAACCATTAACAGGCCGTCAGAGACACCAGTCAGCTAGACTCCCACATGAAAATGTAATACAATGTCATAAAATTTAAATATATTGTGAAGGTAATTGTATTATACAGTATTTACAGTATACTGCAGTGTGCACTATTTTTTTGTAAGGGCTGCTACATACATTAGCATACATTTTAAAAGTGGCGCTGATGTGAGGTGACCCAACCATGATTTCCAGCAAGCTGAGCAATGGTAAGATTTGTAATTTAATTTCTACAAAAGTCAACATTTATATTAACCATATGAGAAACAGCAAAATAGATGCCCACGTGGTTTTTCTGACAGATGGGATCATAATGGAAGAAGACACCTAATCAGATGGCAACTAGTTCCTCAGCACAAGAACTGCACAGCTGGTGGACTTTAGTGAAAAGTAGTGGTGACTGCAAATGCTTCAGGGGACATGTGTGCTAGATTTCACCCTTTGAGACTTAAGAATGACATAGCAACACTGGTACAGGCCACCATTTCTACCTGGGCATTCCAAATAGGAAAGGAAAATCGCAAATGAAATATTCCTTTAAAAAGGTTGAGAACACAAGACCATAGGTGGGGCACTGTAAAATGTCAACGTAGGCAAATAACTAACATGCCATTACTCACTAACTCAGGACTGTCAAGCAGAGGGATTTTTTCCCACTGGAAATAAAACTGTTTGGTGCATGCTGACAAGGACAGTTCTATCCTCGAGACATAAATCCCCGGAGGCTGGGAAAGCAGTCCGGTTACTGTTGATGTGAGGGACATGGTTTTGCATCACTGTGCCATTACATAACCACCCCAACCCCCACCAGTACTACCCTGCACATGGGTGTCCTTACTATCCCTCCTGCTCTGCCAGCCAGATGAGTACGTGGGTCTGGCAGACATGCAAGGCTGGCAGAATGAGCACTCTCACAATCAGCACCCACACATCACCACTGTCTCCACTGCTTAATGTGGGCCTTCCTAACCAAGATCCAGCAATGTTTAATATAAAGACTCTACCTAGCGCCCAAACATCACCACTGCCCCCACTGTATGCTTTATGTGGGCCATCCTCATTAAGCTTCATAAAACGATAGTGTTTGTACAAAAAAGGCTTCACCTGGCATCCTAAGCATTTACATTCCATCATTCACATTGGGCAGGTGCCCAACTTAAAGGGCTTCCAAGGGTTTCTTTGCATGTGCCACATGCACTGACTGAGAGAGGGCAAATGTCATTACCCAACCATGGCCGGGAATTCTCAATCTCAGGACACAGTTGGCTGTGTCCTGCAAGGGGTAGGGTGGGTGCTACTTGGCCAGGTTTTCTTTGGTTACTGCTGAATGAACTAATCCTAAAAAAATGCCAAGGATCAGGTAGTGTAGTGTGTGGCTGAAGCAAATAGCCATGTACACTCTGGCCAATAGGACCTGGACCTAAGTAGCTATGAAGTGCATCATCAGAATGAATGCAATTTCCGTAAATCAAACTATGTGTCTAACAATCTAAAGTTAACAAAGTAAACATTATTAAACTCTGATAGTGTATGACTAATATTATCTTTTGATTGACAGTGTTAATAAAAATTAATCAGTAATAATAAAGTATTACTTATGGTAAAAACTGTGTTCACGTACTGTGTGTAGTCACTACAATACTCCCATTCCTTCTACTGTAATACTTTTTCAAGCAATTCATACACTACACTCTGGTTATATAACATTAAACATTTCTTTAGCAGACAGATTTCATTAGCTTGTATTTTACATTTATACTGCTCAATATTGCTTAGGGGATAAACTGCACTAATCCGTCCAGGGTTACAATCTTTAACCTTCTGATTACAGGACCAATCTCAGCTGATCCTTAAACTGAAGCTCCATATCAATTCATTCTTAAGACCATAGAAAAGAAAAAAAATATCACGCATATCTGTCAATCATCAAGCTGTGTTCAGGGTGTTGCTTTTACCAGGCATTGTTAACAAGAGTTGCCTGGTACTTCATTAATTCAGTTCTCATTTTTGAAAGTGCAAATTGTGTTCTTTGAATCAATGTTCTTAGAGGTCACCAAAATCAGAGTGTAAGTTCTAATTGGCAGGCAATCAGAATGAACGGGAGGGGGGGGGGGGGGGGGTTGATGGTTTCTGCTGAGGCTCAGCACAGACCCAGGACTCATATACACCATTTGTATCGCTCTACCTCCTTGAGCGCAAAGTTGCTGTCAGCTCCGCTTGTTATTTATGGATGATATCCCCGTCCTCCTCTGTGAAAGCGAGCCTAAATAAATAAACAGGTTTCAGATACTGGAGGCTTGTTCTCAGTGCTGGCAGACTGGGAGACTGAGCTAGAGGGTTACATTTAATTAAATACAATCACCCGTTCCCTGTGTCCCCCTCCCATTACTTATGGGACTTGATCTCATAAGTCTTGGTCTTGAGGCCTCTTGGGACCAAGTAAACATGGTCTTGATCTTGGTCTTGGCCCTCAAAATCTTAGTCTGGGCCTTGTGTTCTTGGAACAAGACCATAGCCTCTCACAAACATGCTCAAAATAATAATCTCCTCATTCCATCACTTTGTTGCCACAAAGACTGCACTTCTTTCAAGCTTATGGATTGTATAGGGGTCATTCTGTAACTGTGGATATATTTGAATTACATGGGTGGTATTTATGGTATATTATTATTTGTATCTTCCATTATAACTTTTTGTTTTCTTTAATTAAATTTTCCTGAATACTGCATGAGCAATCACTGATACATAAAAAAACATACCCATAATCCTTTTTTTTGATGTTGGTTTCTGGATTGTACGTATTTATCTTTGCAAAAACAGTAATCGAATTTGTGGGTATTAGATTTACATTAGAAATGGAAATGCATTTTCTATCCTACTGATGATTAGGTAGGAAATTATGCATCTTATGGATCTCCTGGAACAAAATCTTTGTCAACTGCTTCCCATTGGAACACCTACTACCGGAATATGTCCCAAATATGGTTTGACCTGGATCAAATGATATCATTTCATCAAACAGTCCCTTTAGGAAATTACCTTTGAAAATGCAGATCCTCTTTTCTTTCCCACAATTACTTCAAAGGTAGTTCTTGAGTCAATATTATATTGTTCAGAGATCAACAGTGCTACTTCAGCATCAGTGACAGAAATATCATTGTCTGGATCTTGGGTGTTCTGGTCCAGCACTGAGTGGCTTGAGGGCCTGGTCCTGACTCTAATTCTGCTTAACACCTCCTCGCTGGCAACACCATCACCCACCATCCCCTTGAAGAGTCATTTTCAGTAACAGTAGTGCAGGCTGAGGGAAGAGGGAAAGGTTGGAGCTGAATATTTTATGGGGGCCCCTCTGGCACACTCAGCAGTGGTTGAAGAAAGGACAGGACTTCAAGGAAGAGTTTGTAGGGGGCCTCTTCGTGGGGTGGGTGTGGGTGGGTACAATACATTGACTGACAGACTTCATTAATGTGTGTACATATAGCTTGGAATGAAAGAAAAAGTCAGGGCAGCAAATGTGTACTGCCGTGTAATTTACAGTTTATTGGGACACAAAACTGCTGTTTCTTACTTTCTGTGTCTGGTACTTAGTTCTCTCTGAAATGCCTATGATATACAGAGTGTTGGCTGTTCCCCTTTGGTAGGAAGTAAAAACCCTCATGCCCATATAACGAAGAGCCTGTATCAAGTCTGGGGATTTCTCTCAACTCAACCTGGACCCACTCAAGCCAGGCCAAACCAATCTTATCCCTCTTTGTCATTAAGTAGGGTTAACAATCCCTCTTGGGCAGGGAGGTAATGTCAACATGGCTAGCTTCCAGGGCAAAACAAATGTTGCGATAGCTTCCGTTTTGGTTTCATTAAGCAAATTTTCCAGGGCCCAACAATAACAGTGGCCCACAAGGACCAGTGAAATGTTAATGTTGAGCTAGTAAACAGAGTTAGCCACTGGTCAGTGCTTGAGACAAATCGAATGTTTAGTCATTTGAGTAGGTTTGGCTAATTTTAATGCCATGAAATTCTTAAAACAACCTGCACTTCTCTGCCTGCGCTCTCCTCTGTGGTTATCACGAGCAAGAGGTCAGAGCTCTTTCTGACCAATCAAGTTGGTCGCAACTACACAGGACAGACGCTTGAAAAAGCTGACGCGGGGTGTTTAACGGAAAAAGGATACCATAGCAACATTCGAAAGACAACTGTGAAGCGAAGCGAAATTTTTTATTTCTCTTTTCCTGAAACCAGCAATTCCCTTGAGAGCAGACTAACGGACCTCCCCGGCCATCTCCGCATGGTTTGTCAAATGTTCCTTGTAAAATTTGGGGTGTTTATGCTCTGAAATTGACATTTTATTGTTAAAAGCCATGAGAACGGCGTCAGACACTCACGGTATTCGTGTAGTCGGGATACATAGATACATGTCAGTTAGCCTCTGTGGTCAAGCTACTGCTTCTGTGAAAGGCTGTGGCCAGTATTTGAGTAGTCTTTAAATTCATTCGACATGAAATAACATTCTTGTAGCAGAGACAAAGACAAACAGTCAAAACAAATGTACCTATATAGGCTGCCTTGTCAATTAGCCTTCTTTAATAATTCCAGAAGGCCGTTAGCAGGCTGACTAGCTTGAGTGAAACAGCAGCAGTGGCTAAACTAGAAGTGGTGGCTGACGGTTGTGATATGTTGCTTATCACAACCCTTCTCACTCCATAGACTCTATCGTTAAGGAGAGAACAATTAACATTATTAATCACTTGTTTATACCGTTGAATAAAACTGAATGTTTTCTATGTACTAGTTCTCGACTAAAGAAGAAGAAACACGGTCAGAACACCGAGTGACTCAATTGCTGGTATAACTGACAGAAAAGTGTTACAAATGTTGTATCCGTGTGTAACGAAAAAGATGCGTGAGCCACAAAGCGAAAGCATCTAATGATTTGAGTTGTCATTTAAAAATTAAATGTATCAACGTGCAATATGAATGAAGTACTGTTATTAACAATAAATACATCGCTTTGAACCTCGCTTTATTATCAGGAAAAAAGAACGTTTTACATCGATGAAGACTCCCATTAGCCACCTAAAGTATTGTGATGTGGTAACTATTATCATTGTCTTTAGCACAGGCAACTTCGTGTCATTTCTGCCTGGTGAGCTCACCTCTTGTGTAAATTGCTCTGGATAAGAGCATAGACCTGCTTAATGCCCAAAAGTAAATGTTTAACATTCATAAGGTTGCATGGCTTGCGGGAGAGTCAGCTGGACGAATGCATATGCTTAAACAGGCAGGTGTTCCAGCGGAGTGCACACACTCAACTACCGTACATGTGAGTGACATATCAGTGATATAACAGTGACAAGAGAGCAAAATGTAGTTGACATTAAAAAAAACTTGTCAAAAGTTGAGCTTAAATCTACCCTATCCCTCATGGGACATAGCCAAATTGTGTCCCACCATTGTAGTCTTTAAGCTAATGACAGACCATTTGAATTTGTGCCAGCGATTTTTTTCTAGGCTGTAAGGCTTAGAGCAACTCCTGGCAATGACTTTTGTCAGCTTGTCACTTTTGGAGCCCATTACAATATCCCTACCTGCAACTCAACATTCTGTCTCTGTTAAACTTCTACTGCTAGCTATGGTAGAAAGTCCAGTAGTAGAATTATTTGTATCTCTTAATATTCTCAGGATGAAGAAGACTTACCATAGGCCAGTGCTATACACACATCATCTCAATGCCACCCCAGCACCATCACAACATCACAATGTTACCTCAACATCATCACAATGTCACCCCACCCCAGCATCATTATATCACCACCCCAACATCATCACAGCGCCACCCTAGTATTGTTATCACTCTTATTATGTAAAACTCTTGTGATAGAGGGTACAATGCAGACCAACCAGTTAATCAAAGTTAAATACCCACAAACTATTGCATTACTTGCAGTTTAATGGGTACTTTTTGACCAGTCAGGCCCTCTTTGGATGAACAGAAACCTGTAGAGTTAAAACTTTTTTAGTTATATTTTTTGTTATTTTCTCTCATCTCTCACCATACTCAGCACCAAAACAACTTGCCACAGTGTACATACCTTTTGCATTTCTTTACAGAGTCACCACTTACCCTCAACTGAACACAAGGTTTTGTTTTATATCAGCAACCATCTGGTGTGAGAGGGTTTCTCTTGTCTTAAATGAGTGCTAATCAGCCCATGCTCCCACGGTCGGTAGGAAGGCCAAGAGGTTTGACTGTTAAGCCTCACAGCCAAACACAAATAGCTGAAGAACAAGGGCAATTTGTTTTTCTTCTGTCCAGGAATAAGCAAAAATCTGTGTAACCAAACTTCAGGATACGAGTGTTTTGTAAATAAGGAGATTTAGGGGTTGCTGACAGAACCCTTTGTACAAGCAGTCCCAGCACTGCTGTAGGGTTCAGGCTGTGTGAGTTTACACTGTGCCTCTCTGTCAGTGTGTTTTTCTCATGTCTTTGAAAAGTGCTAAAATATATTGCTATATTGTTGATAATGGTTGTCACACAAGCATCTTCTGCTTTGTGGTGTAAAATATACAGTTAAGTGATCAAGTAACCTGGAAGCCCTTGTTCTCCCTTGTAGTTTTCATCCTGTATTTTACATTCTCAGTTTTCACTTTTCTTCTTCTCAGTTTATATTTGTCACATACTTCATATGTGTATGTCAATATCCTATTATAATGGTATAGTTCTGGCTAGGACTTAACACTCTCCGATTAGGGTTAATCAGTTGCTTTAGAAAAACAATGCAGTAATATCCAAAAAGGAAAGGATTGTACTAGCTGATACACTGCTGAACTGAATAGGTCATCCATTGTGACCATCAAGTCATTAATTATACTTCATAAATCCCCTTGTCACTGAATCCTAACAGGATATGTTAGAGTAAAAGTGCAGAATATAGCTGGGTACAAATGAAGAGTATCACAGTTATCGCATTTTAGTCCCCCAATGAATACCATGCATACAATGATTGCTTCTCTAATCAGATCTCCAATAAGGGAAATGGGAAGAGTCACTAGTTTTTAATAATTTACAGCTGTTTAAGATTTAGCATCTCCTCAGTATGTTGTGACTGCATTGCTTTTTACTGTCAACATTTAGTATCATACAGGACTTGGGGGGTAAAAATAGACCTATTTCTCAATAACTATGCCACAGGGAGTTATGTGATACTCTATGCATAGAAGACCAGAAGTGAAAATGTTGCCAAGGAGCAAAGCTGAATTGATTAACCGAAACCCACAAAGCGTGTGTATTTATTTCGCACATAGTAATATTTATATTGCTAAATGACTAAACAATTAATGTTCTAGCAATGATGTATATGCACAATAAACAATGGGTAATAAACCATTTAAGGGATCTTATCTTACCTTTCTTAAATTCTTCTAGCATAGCATCCAACTTGGTGTCATTAAAAACACAATGCAAGGGGTGTTTGTAGAACTGTGTGATGGTTTTTAATGGAGTGCAGTCATCAGGGTCAACAAAGGCCAGATCTTTGACAAACAAAATGTCAACAATATTTGACCTTTCATTCTCATACACAGGGATCCGGGTGTAGCCGCTCTGCATTATGTCTGACATGGTGTTGAAGTCCAGGAGGGCGTCGGACACCAGCATGAAGCAGTCATCCAGCGGTGTCAGCGCATCTTCCACCGTCTTGGTACGGAGCTCCAGGGCACCCTGGATGATATTCAGCTCTTCCTTCACCAGATCATGGTATGGGTCGGTCACACGCAGCATGGCCAGTAATTTTTCTCGGGTGTAAAAGTTACTGATTTCCTGGTGCAGCATGTTGTCCAGTAGTTTGCTGATAGGATAGGCTATGGGGAAAGATATCAGCATTAAAAACCGGGTCACCCAGATGGTTTTGGATGCAATTGCGAGCCCGTGTCTAGATGCCACAGAGTGCGGAAGGATCTCGCCGATGATGAATATGCAGATAGAACAGATAACTGTCGACAGGGGTGTCACTCCCAGAATTTGGCACATCCACACTGCTAAGGAGATGTTGCTGAGTGTGTTTCCCAAAAGCAATGTACAAAGTAAATAGTTTCCATGTTTTCTGACCGATTCGATTCTATGGGCATACTTCTGCTCCTTCTCAGTACCACTGTTCTGAAGAACTCGTAGTTCCACGGGACCCAGTGCCAACATACTTAGGTTAAGTCCACTAAAGAGTGCTGATAGTCCCAGCAGCAGAGCCGAGATGGCCACTTGAAGCCATCTTTCACCTGCAGGGGACCGCTCCACCACTGCAAGCCAAAAGTCCCTGGTCTGAAAGTGCTCCCACCTAGCACCATCATAGGCGCACATAGAATAATATTTGATTTTCTCACCTCTGCGTAGGTCTTTAGCCAGAAACTCCACCAAGACTGAATTTTGGCTGGACGCAGACTTGAAAGACCCCAGAAGTTCAATGTCAGAGGTCCTGGCATTCTTATCCATGCAGAGGTTGCGATTGGAGCGGACTTGCCCTTCTCCGCTCGGTTCCTCAATAAAAGCGATCCACGGCACAGTAGCAGCGTCGGCTGTGCCGCCGTCAGTTTTGTTGAGTCGCTGCTTGGATGCTGCATAGTACACGCGCAGCAGGAACCGTGTTCCCTCAGTTGCCTTCAGCACCCCGTCTTGCACGGACAGCTCTCCTCCCGTGTCCTCCGGACGGAACCCCAGCAACCCGAGGGCTGAAGTTGGGAAAGAAAGGGTGAAAATAAGCAAGAGAGGCAGGCGGCAGGGATGCAGGATGCAGATCGGTGGGCAAGCAGCCGCCGCATCCGCAGCCATGATGCTGAATGTGTTGTATGAAGGCATCGGCGAAATGAATGACGTGGATATCTCGTGCTTTATCAGCCAAAATCGGCATAACAGCTGGATTGTAAAGTGGATTTTAGGTCTAGCATAGCAGTACCACCGACGTCTAAAAATATCAGACTGCAGTGACGTAATTCCATTTTGCAAGACATGCATGCCATATCTACTGTACACTGTCATAAAAATAGAACACAGGAAATACCCAATCGTGACTGGCTTCCTCGTTAATTAAACCAATGTAATTGTCCTTCGAGAATATGCAATAATTGTCTCGAAATATTTTTGTTCAACTAAGATAGATACTAATTTGGGAACAGTTTTAAATGTTAAACTCGAGTTAATTAAAGTATCGCCTCGCTATGTTTAAATAATCGTAATCCGCTCTCAGGTGCATGGAAAAATATATGTACTCGCATCCTACTTAGTTAACTAGACTAACGTGCAGTACGAGATAGTTGTGTGAGGTGTGGGTGTATGAGTATGTATCTGCATGTACATATATACAATAAAATATTGTATATATGAACGATACCCCATACCTGTATTGTCATGAAACAATACAGGTAAGGGGTATTAGGTCGAAAATCAGCTTTGTACAGATGCTCGTAATCAAATACAGTCATAAAATGGACGACCCCAGGTCCAAAATGAAGGATTTTATACAGTACACAGAAAAATGCTAATATTGACTTAAACACTGAACAGTGTTTTTAAGATCTGTATTTTTTCCTTATTATTTTAATAATGAGGCAGGGCCTAAGGGAAATACATCTGGTTACTTTCTGGTTTGAGGTAGGACTTTGAGCGAATCAAGTATTGACAAGTTTTGTTTTGTGCAGCTGTATTAAATAAACATATCGCTTCATGGTGTAGCGTGTAAGTGTTGTAAATACTGTCGCATTTTCCTCTTAGGCCTACGGTGACTTGATTGCCCTTAAAGTTTTTTTTTTTTTTTTTTTTTAAATAAACGATGTCCGGGGGAGAGTATTGAAGGACTGGATATAATAAGATAATAACTGTGAAATGTTCCACAAGGTGGCAGTCTATGCATCAATTTGAATTTGCTTGAGCGCAGTATTAGGCGTTCTCTGATATCTGAAGTTACATGGAGGAGGATGCACACCTGAACAATGGAAAAAAAATCTAAAATAAACGGGCCAGCAGCTGTCAATGTGTTATACGTCTTTACAAACACATGCATTAAAGCTTGAAGTATGTAGTGCAATCTTAGTATCCTTCTGGGTACGTCTTCACAGGAATAAAACATAGTTGTAGTGTGTGGTATATACATATGTATATACCAATCATGAAATATATATTCATGGTATTGTTAAAATAATCAAAGTGATGATAACATGAAACTTCTAAAACGGTATGAGCTTTGCGCATAATTTACAATTTTGCGTGTAAAATATTTTCTTAAATATTTCCGATGGCTGGGGTGTTGACTGGAAACAGCAGTCGTTGGTAATTGTTGCTGGATACATAACGCCTCAAAAGTACATTGCTCGTGACATTTCTAAATTAAAGACAAAAAATAAGAAGAGAAAGCGATGTGTCTGAGAGTTTCTTGGCCATGTTGGCGCTTTGTGGTGACTTTTCATGTCTGTGCAGTTTCACTTCACTATCACCTCGTAAATCAACAGATATTCTCACAAAAGTATGAGTTTTTTTTTCTTCGCGTTATCACACATAATACATATCGGGAAGGCCAACGGTAGGCCGAACCAGCTGAACCGTAACCTTTTCTTCGCCCATAAATAAAACGGCCTCGAGCAAAATGACTTATTGCCTTCAGATAAAATGGTTTCAAAGAGTCTGTGTTGTTGGTGGGGCAAGTCTGATACTTTTGCAACGATAAGTGAAACCGTTTGTGATTCTGTATTCCAGTGGTCCATTGAGTACTAACGGCTTGATTTCGTCCATTACCCCAAATTCCATTGGAGCTGGTTTTGTCGCATTGCAAACAGAATAGGCCTGTTTTGTTCAAACCTCTTTTCTGTCAATAAGAAAAATGTTTCCTTTGGTATGGCAAATTGATGTTGCCTGCACATTTGCTCAACTATAATGGAGGTACAGCAGAACATCAGATTTACACACGCACCAGTTAGTCTTTCGTAAGCCTTAAATGTGTAACTCTGAGATAAAGATAAGTTAAACCATACAGGATTAGTTATTCAATACTAGCATCTGAATCTCTGATTGATTGGCATCGTTACGGATATTGTTGTTGCCTCATATTTAATAGGATACTCCATTTTTTATATGTGAACCCTGGCGTGCAAAATTAACTCTATTGGCCCTGTATAATTAATAAATTACCAACAATCAAACGAGAACCACACTCTCCTGCCAATTTAAGAAGGCTGAAAGCTATAGACAGACAGATACACAAGGCAGACCATGGGTATAAAGTTCGTGAGTGATGGTTGTGGCTGCTTCAGAAAAGAGGGCGTCATAGGGAACGTTGAATGCGCAGCGGTGGTCAGCTGATAAACAGACAGCTTCTCAATGCTCAGGTCAGCTTGTTGAACTGTAAATGAACAAATACAATTTATTAATAATTTTTTATCAACAGCTTAATAAAAACACGTATTTTATTGCACAGAGGGAGTCAGATTATTCAATTACTTCGAAAAGTCACAGTTTTAACTTAACCCCATCCATGAGCCATTTATGAGAAAGGATATTTATTTTTACCTTGTATTATCAATGGAAAGTTTGATTCATTTTTGGTTCATTCTTACATTTTGCCTGAAAAATAAACTTGATAATAAAAAACAATAAGCTGGGTAACATGTTTAGGTTGCCAGCTGTTTTCATTTCTTTTCATTTGTCTTTAGCTATTTTGTCATCTAACTGGCTATTGTTCCTGAAATGGATTCGTACAACCAACAGTTATATTCTATGGGCTGGCTAGATGTGTTTGTTTTCCATTTCGTTTGTTTTTATAAATTGTATTCTTAGCAATAATGGTATGGTGTGCCTCTTCGTGTAATGGTTGTATATTTATTTTTATTAATGGAACGTGTGATAGCGTTTTGTTTTAGTATTTATTGACCAGATTTAATCAGAATGCTTCTTATTGATCCTACTATGGACTTTTGTTGGTCCACATTTTCCACATATGACATTTTGTCTATTACGTGCACTTTTTTCGGTGCAGACATAATATCTGATTTAACATACCCCCTACACACTCTCTCTTTCTCACACACACATACACACACACACATTAAATCTGTGATCTGTCGCGGTTTCATATTGTATTTTTCAACAGACATAAAATTTGATTAAACTCACTTTGTCGACCTGAACGGAGCCCGTGACTCTTTAAATATTCAGACAGTGATTTAGAACGTTTGCACATAAGGAGCCACTGTAAAATGTGAAAGTTCGTTAAGATTTAGCCTAAAAAATAAATATATATTCAGAATGGTTAAGTTGTTTACTGTTCCGAGCGTAAAATAAGTAACATTGCACAGGTACCAAACCCATATAGATAGGTCTTGTAAAACACGTGAATGTTTAAAGTCATCCTAAAAAGTGAAGTCTCACAGATAGCAGAATTTGAACCTTAAAAAAACTTAAAATCACCATTAAGGCAGGGCTACTGTGCAATAATGGGGTCCGGGGCCTAAAGATATCTTTAAGTATAAATTTGATGACAAATTGTGTAAGTTCTGAGGCATTTACAGATTCTATGAATGTTCCATCAACACAACATTTTCTATGAGAAAAAATACTTTTATACTTTAAAGCAGTGTATTATACAAAATATATTTATTTAATCGAATCGGCTGCATGGGCGTCTTGCATTCCGACTAATGGCATAAAATATGATACAGACTGTGGAATTCTTACTAAATGAGTACATTTAAACACAGCTAAATTATTTTGATTATGGTGTCGGAACCATTCCTACAGCTACGAAATCCAATTCAACATTCAAAACAAGTAACCTATCTCAGGTATGTCCTGAATATCACTTTAATATATTCTTTTGTTAAAAAAAAACGTGATGCTACTCAAACCCCAATTCAACTTTCGAACCTCTTTCATAACGTAGGATAATGCAAGGCAACTGAAAGCAAAGGAAATGATGAGTAGAACATCACACCCGACCTGCAGATGTCGAATTGTATTATTATGATGATTGTTATTATTATTATTAATAAAAATAATCATCATCATAATAATAGTAATTTTGTTGTCGTTGTTGTTGGCCAAAAGTATGTTGGCCAGCTAGCACAAACATTCTTTTCTCATAGGAAACAGCAGCGAGCATTCTTTGCTTACATTTATACTTCTTTAATTACATCCGAGCCCGCTATTTGAATATGATGTCGAAATCAAACTCAACTTTACACCTCGGCTATTTCATCATAACACGTATTTTATACTAAAACGATACGTTATTGGAATTATGTATTTCCTCACTCATTTTATTACGTTTTTGCACTGTTGACGATGTCTGACAAATAAACGGCTGAATTGACAAAGCGAAAATATTTCATCATGCATTGTCCTGAACTCCATGCGCAAACAGAAGTAGCCTAGTTTTTTATATGTGACTTTGTTCAGATACATCTACTCACTTGTGTAGGTTAGTATACTATACACATCGTTAATTGAACTTGTAACTCCTCAATTTTGCTTTACAGTTGTTTTTTTGACGGAATTATGAAGGCATCACATGACAGTAAAATTGAGTTATTTAACGATAATTTGGTTTAGCAATGAAGTTCAAGTTTCGCACGTCAGTTATTAACGGCATGAGGCCGATTCATAACTATTCGATTAAATTAAGGCAAATGATAGATAATTTAGACTACATTTTATGAAGGATGGGCGATAATTAAACTATGCTTTATTTTGGAAGAAACGAGAGCGAGACGAATTACTGTTTGTCGTATTTTTTCCATAGGTCTTGATACAGACAATATTTCTGTTCAGGCTTGGTCGTTGCATTTGGAATTCGTTATATCATTGGGAATAGGTAGGCTGGCTATCAGATTTCAAAGTTAGCCTGAATTTGATATATTTGGAGAAACTTGACTAAAAGCTTTTAAACTGCAATATAGTGTGCGTCTCATCCCTAAGCGTTGTCATTTTCAATTTGAAAAGCTGTAAAACATTAGACTTTAAATGTTTTCCAAAAATGTATGTAAAAAAACCATTTACAGAGGTTGCAGGTCGTGCCGAGGACTTAGAAATTAACAATAATACTGCTGACATTCCCAAATGGACTAAATAATGAGTATGGTAGATATATTTAACGCATAATTATCATTTCCTAACGAATTCTAAATTTTTAGGTCGCATTTAATCAGGACGTCGAGGTCCGTAATCGTTGTCAATGGTTGCAACACCCGGCATCTTTCTTATTTATTATGTAGCCTTTTTAAAGGTAGAGTTTCTTTTGAATTTTTAAATGCCCTGCTAAATAATACAAATTCTATCTGAACTACACCTCTTGGTTGATAAAGCTAGTTTTGCAGAATATTGAACTCCATATGAATATGGCACAAGATGTATTTAGAGTTGCACAATAAGCAGACCATGGCATGACCTTCATATCCAAAGGGTAACATCAAAGAAGTGAATCTAACTTGGATAAATCTATTCTGAAGAGGCAGTAAAGCGGGAATTAAGATTAAGAGGGACCGTTTGGTACATTTCCAATATCTATCTTCTCCCGTACCCCAGGTATCAGAAGATCAGACGCATATCAAAGGGAGGACTTGTTTCAACTTTCTTCAGAATATGATGAACTCGTAGAATATGATGAGATCGTATTTCAGCGGGCAATAAAACATGAAATGCTCAAAAGCTGTGTAACATTTCTCCCCGCTATACATAGAAAAATCTATGCTCGTATTCATAGTGCTGAAATCAGCAAACGAGATTCCATCTTGGTACAATATAAAATTAATACTGAAGGAGGCGGTGCCAAGTACCTCAATCAGCCGTTAAACTCCTCATGATATACAACATTGGTCCAATTCCACTCGCTGGTACTTCTATTTGTCCTTATATGCACTCCCGAGTCCATGTTAGTGTTTTTGCTCAAGCGCAGTTGTCCCCTCGAGATCCAGAGGCGTGGTTCCCGGGATCATTAGAATTTCGATTGTCACTCAAAACCAGGACCTGACACAGCTTCAGAAACAAAGGAAGTCACACTGTGTTCTTGGAAGAGGCAGTGTAACACGAGCAATGCCAATTCCCTGTTGTTGCCGTTATTTAGTATACGATTCACTTCTCTTCTCAACAGTACAGAAACAAAGGTCCGTGATTTGGTCTGTTCATTTACAGAGGAACATTAAAAAACAATTTGTAATATGTTTTTTCTGTTTATCTTTGTGTACTTCATACTGGGGTTTAATGTAGTTTTTGGAATGGTACCAAGCACGCCACGCTTTTTGTCGAAATACCTTTACTATTTTCCAGGAGCCCATAAACTTTTGTGCCGGTCGGTCAAAGTTTATTTAAACGACAGAAAAGTAATCGCAGCTGTCATCTTTACTGGAGTCCTGTCTGCCGTGCGGGTGATATAAAAGCAGAACTATTGAATGTGGAGGGGGTGCACGTCAGTGACTCCTATCGAGAACCCATCTCGAGAACCATCGTTTGACAGGCCGTAGGTCCACAAAATCTGCGGAGGTGTTGTAAAATAGACAGGATTTCAGAACGACTTGCCACCACAACCTATCATTACATATTATACTGAAAGAGAGCTAATGAAAGGAACATATAAACACAAATACAACATGTTTCAAAATATTATTAAACAGTGTATTAAATTTGACCACAGAGGGTTTTTTTATTTAAGCGGACAAATTTAAGACATATTTTTCATATCTAAAACACCGGTTCAACTGTGGGGATGATGACTTGTAAATGTTCTAGAATAAACTTAACAGCTGCTAAAAATGTTTGATCAGGGACAATGGTTATTTGAAGTCAGTAAGATGAATGTAAGACTGAAAGTTGATAATGTCTGTTCAGTTCGAAAAAATCTGTCAACAGGAACCGTGAATTATCCAAATTCAGGGTCGTGGCTATTGCTCAAGTTTAATTGGTCACATCCAGCTATGCTCACTAACTAGCACGAGGCTAAAATAATGAGGAAATATTAAACAGACATGTTGTTAAACATTTTCCCACCCCTTTCTGTGCTCAGAAAAGAGTGGGACGTGGAGTCACATTCCACAGCCAGTACCTATTAATTTTACATTAAAGCGCGATTATAATTATGTTTAATTATGCAATCAGTTCTTTGTTTAGCATGTATGCAATGGCGATTCCATGGGGAATGGGATTAAACCAAAATGTGAATTAAGTTTAATTTCTCCATCTATAATTTTGTAAATTGACTGATAAAAATAATTCCACTGTGGCTAACGGCAAAATGGTTTGAAATCAACAATAGGTCAATTTAATACAGCATGCGATTTTGAAGTGGGGGGAGGGGGTAAGGGAGGGGGGCATCTGTGTCACATGAGATTACGAATGATAAATGTTCCATGTTTAGAATGCTCGAATATCTAAGACATCAATATGAGAACCTTTACCAATCAGGTACCAATCAGTAACGTTTTCGCCCTTCACACGATTTAGACCGTACTGATTTTGGATACTCTTAGAGACTTGTTATCAAACTGCACGAGCTTCAGGTTAGGCTACAAGTATCGTATAAATTAACTATCAGGAGCCTGATATTTACATAACAAACGGCAGACTGTTAGGCCTAATTGAAATGAAAAAGATTCTGTTGCTTTTCCAGTTTGATATAGATTGTCTTTGTCCTACATTAAATCTCTTTATGGGCCACTAGCTGGAATACACGGTAACACTGTTTCTGGAAATTTCGGCACAAGTGATTTTACCTGAAGGTCAAATGACTGATATCAGCAAAGAGCGATTCTTCAGGTGAATAAACGACCATCTCAAAGTTCAAAGTATCTCTCACCGAAAGGGATCTCTGCATTTTTGACAATGTACTAAATACTGGAAAAATAAAAATAGACAAGGTATGAATATATTTCTTATTTAAGACATATATTTTAATTGGGGCCTTATTTGCTCAACTTCATGAAGAATAGAATCGTTTTATGAAAAAAAAAAAAAAACAACCACTAAAAATAATATTCTTCATGTTTGATTTCTTATAGTAGTGAAATGCTAAATTTAAAACACTCAAGACGTTGGGTACTTGGAACATGACCTGCTTTGTAAAAACAGTAAAACCTCTCTAGCATAGCGAAAATTAATTAATCCCACATTTGCCATCAACAAATAAAAATAACTGGGATTTCTATGCCAAGCCTTTTAATATGAGAATATTTTGTGGTGGTCTCCTAATTAAAAACCGTAGTGCACAGATTAATCTAAAATAAACAAGAGCACTCGGTTTACAAACAATTAATTCGTAAAATTGACAAAACACGTGATTTTGTGATAAGTAGGCTAATTCTCTCATAGAAATACTGATATTTGATGTTTGAAGTTTTAAATCTATCAGTTATAAGCGGGTCAGAGGAAGAAAATGTGGTATACAACGTGTATTTACACGACTTAAATGGTTTCAACTTCGATACGTTTGCGCTACACGTTTACTTCATGTTTAATGTACATTTGTAATGTAAGTTAATGTTAGCCTATGTACATTAAGTGACATGACACTGAGCTATTTTTATCATTTTATCATTTGTAATATTTTGGTTGAAGTGCTTTGCGAGCACCGTTGTCAGATAAGTTAATCGACGGAAAAGAATTAAGCGTACGTGAATATTATCCTGGCTGTTGTTCACTCCAAGCACTGAAGCATAGTTAGACATATAGGAGGCGTTCTGTTCTGAAAATGATGTGAATCGGTTGGTTTGTCACGGGATATTTCGCAATGAAAATATATGCAGGCAAGTCATATCGCTGGTACACTCAAAATGTACTCTATATGTGTGGCTTTTAAGTTCTGCGTGAGGACTACTTTTAGCACAAGTCCTGTCTGCTGTAACGCAGCTAAGACGCAGCCCATCGCTTGGTTACGGGGAAACTATGGCTCGTGTATGCTTATGTTTACATCACCAGACATGATCTCAAGTCGGTCAGGTACATTTACCATCAAATCAGCTCTTTTAAGAATTATACGCAATAATGCCTCTAATTTAATTCCACATCCGCGTACCAGTTCTTAGATACATTTCTGTCGCCATGACATATTTAGGTATGCACCTAAGAAATCACACACATTTACGAAGATGGAATTATGCCAAAACACAGCAAAGTAATGTATAATACCAACGGGATAAATATCAGTTTTGATACTCATATTTTTCCATTCATTAATATCCAGCCTATTTGTAAAGTGGGCATTTGTCACACATCTCATTTTAAAATCTTTTCTGTTGTTTTTTTCTGTTCCGAGGAGCACCTAATTTATTTACAGTCGGCTGCAGATAAGTGTAAGAATGTATGTATGAACATATATTTTATTCGCATGATATGCAGCTCCCTTGAAAAAGAGTTGTTAAAAGGTAAATAGCAGATACTTCCAATGTGGTTTATCCAGATAGACAAGGTGAATCTCGAAACTCTGCAGTTATATAATAATAACAATAATAATATTACACAAAAATATTATCTTCGAAAATTATAACTAACCTTGACCATCTTAACAACTGACAAGACGATGACTGTGAACGTAACCTCCGCAAATCATTATTATTTTCAGTAGGAAATTAGTCTGCTCTATGGTTTTCTGCCATAGGCTATTTAACCGATGGAAACGGGATTCGTTGTTTTTTTTATGAGTGCCTCATGCTAAATGTTTAATTATGTTGGAAACCATATTTAGCTGAGACGGTTTTGATTTCAGTTTCGATGTAATAATTCTGGTTTGATTTAGTTTGATCCACAGTAGCAAAATCTATTTATAAATAAGTTTATAACGCATAGTTATATGGTTTAGGTGCTGTTGGCTATGCATCAAATTGTGCTTCATCGTTTTGTGCCTTACTTAAGAAACACCGGAACGGACTGAATGCAAACATTACTGTCTGACGTGAATGTGATGATACTGTATCTTGCCTCTGCCCGAACTGGGCTTGTAATTCACAGTGGTCGATTTAAAACGATACGACCGAATTAAAGAAGTCTAACAGAAGTCTCGTTTTTATCTGTTCTTGTTCATTTGCAGTTATTTTCACTTGCTTGCACCCTGACATGCGTTTTACTAACTTATGCACTTGGATAGCCTGATTACTCAGACGGCATTTTCTTAAGATTTTGTGACAAAGTATTTGTGGGGGCAGAGAGACAGGGTCTCTTGAAATGAAACTTGCTTGAACCATGGGTTCACATATTAACACCAACCTGTCAGCATTAGAGGCTTTTGTATCAGCCCTTATTGTTTCATGTGAATAATGTTGTACATATGAAAGGGAATTAGGCTGCGTTGCTCTAAACCGACACTTGAGCTCTTTTATTTCATGTGCCATATGCATGGCTGTTAATATTATGCTAAAGCATTGTCTTAATTGATTTCCTTTGCACTTGGTCAGTTTTTTGTTCTAACCTTTAATAATTAAATGAAATTAGTATAGGTGTAGCCTGTCGCTTTATTGAACAGCACTGTGACGCGTAAAGTAATTACTAATGATTTTCTTTTACAATGCAGTTTTATTCATTCTGTTTTAGGATTTTGGTTGTATTTAATATTCTGTTTTGCCGTGTCGAAATACTAGTCAAAACGATCGTTTTTGTCAAAGGGTAACATTTAGTTAGCCATCTTCAAGGTAGACAGCATTGGTCCTCCACTTATACTGAGTTACAAATTGTCTATAAGCGATAAACTGAACCGGAATAAACAGGTAATAGTTATGAGCGGTATGCATTTCACGCAAGAGGAGACAGGCGAGGCTCTTGCCTCCTTTGAACTGGTTCCCCTAACACTGTCAGAATGTCGTAAAACACTACGGCCTGGGCAGGGCTGGAAACCTGATCATTAGCTGCGCGAAGCGCATTTATCCTGGCTCCCCGTACATAAATAATGGTTGTTCTGATCATACAATCTCCCCCCTCGAAACCCCCCAGGGTTAAATGTGAGCCACCTTACCTTTAAGAGCGAGCGCTGTTTCTGCGAGAGGGGCGGTGCTCGGTCTTCACTGCTCCTGGCACCAGCAAACTAAGAGGCTGGCCCGGGGCGTGAGTTTCCCTCACCAACTCTAAAACACTGGGGGGGAAAAGGGGAGAGAAACAGACAGAAAGATATAAACAGATATCTTCGCTTACGGAGAGGGACATTCGGACTTAAGGTAGCTTTTTTCTCACTTTTTTTTCTAAAGCCGCACAGCAGGGTCTCGGTCGCAGAGCTCCGCCCGGTGTTCAGAGGATGAAGATGCCCCAGCGCTACCTCTCCCCCATCTTCGGCTCTTCTTTGTGGTTGGCATCCATTGCGTTGATGGTGCAGCCCTTGATATCCACAGCAGCTACCTACAGGAGACCTGCCTCGGGAGGGAAAAGACGGGGGTTTATGGAAAGAACACTAATTCTCCTGGACGTAAACACTCGGAGTCCAGTAAAAATTTTAAATGAAAACTTCCTTTCCTTACAGTTGGATCCTTCTATCATTAAAGATGGATGGCTGGACTTCTTAAGGTAATTAACCTTGATCGATCTTTTCCTCATTCTTCACAAACCTGTTGTTCTTAGATGCAGGTAATGTTTATGGGATTTAATTTTTAATAAGGCGTAGAATATTACGTTTACGCAGTCATGAAGGATCAGTGTGTTCTTTAACTGAAAATGGAGAGACATTGGACGTAAACCGCTTTTGGGACGGTGGTATCGAACAGTTAAAAACAAGTTGGCGAATATGTGAAAATAGCCAATAAACAAACATTTCTCTCTCCCTTCTGCCAAAAATGTAATAAAATTGCAAAGCAGGCCTGAGACTGTCCTTGGGGGACATTTTTAATGGAGTCCTAATATATCAGATTTCCGTTTTAAACTTACTGAAAGTAGCTGCATATAAGCTTTCATGGTGATATATGTGTTTCCTGTGTGGTATTTTAAAATCCTAATTTTCATTGACATGTTGACGATAGCATTTTATCGCCATGTGACATTTTTTGAATTTTGCCATCCTTTATGCATTCCTTGCGAATGGACATGTTCCAGCAAGGTTTTAATTGATGCTAACGATATTACCATACATCGTGTGTGTGCATGTGTGTGTGTGTAATGCATATGAGTGTGTGCTATATTTTTAATACACTGACCTACACATTTCCCAAAACGTGTTACTTTAGCTTAATATTTTTAACAATAAGGTGAAAGTTAGAGGAAACGGCAGTGAAGAAAACACGAGGTTTAATTGACACGTATGGGTGGAGTACATCTGCCACCATGAAGTCCCTTCTGAAGCACTTGCCATACGTTTTTCATTTGGAAATGAAACGAAAGCTACAGTATAACTCAAAGAGTGAGACACAGATTGGAGGAGGGGGCATGACCTTTGAACTTAAATATCGTTTATGATAATTACTTTAATTGTTGACCTTAAATTATTTTAACTGTCCATCATTTTTAAGTGCATCAAAAATTACACGCGGACAAGGTTCTAGAAAAGAAATTTGGTGTAAATGATTGTAAACGCCTGTAAATCACGACCTGGAAGTGAATAGTTTCAAACAAGCAGTCAAGTCTTTATTGCAATGCGCCAGGGATTCTTTTGAGATAATCGACGAAAGATGTAATTGAAGCGTACAGAAATGACTGGAAAACCAGCAGCCTCAAACTTTCGAAACGATTGATTCCGTTTCTGTCTCATTTTTGTTTGTTTGTTTTAATTAAACGTTAAAACAAGAAATCGAGAGACGCATATACATACATATGTTTTGTTAAACGCCACTGTCGGTGAGTAAGACGTGCTCCGTTGTGTAAAATCATTAATGTAGCTATTTCAGTAACATGTATCCACGCTGCTTCGTCTCTACCCATCAGACTGCCAGGCGGTTAGCCACTCCAGTGCATAGCGACATGGTCGGCAGACATCTTTTGACTTATTTTACCCAGAATATTGACTAGCGGAAGATTCTTGCCTCCCCAGGCTAGGTATTCTGCACTGTTATTCGAGTCGCACACTCTGATTATTTTTTTGTCTTGATTCTGGCACACTACGTTGTGCTTCGAATGGCTTGTGTTGAGTCATGGGCCCTGTAGGCCTATTTGTTTATTGTAAATAAATGGTAATAATCACAATGCCCCCGATTCATTAAATGCCATATCGCTGTATATGCCCTCAACTCTAATACACATAATATGGGTTTTTCTTTTAAGTTAAAACAGCATCGGAAAGGCCTGTTGAATTTCGGAATGGTTCAATCTATTGTTAGAGCAACGTTTGTAACAAAAAATGTGAAGGTTATGTGCCACTATAATTTGGTTGCAAATGCAGCGTCTTAAGTGAAGGAAAATGTTGTTTTATCTTAGTGTGTGTTTTTCCCTATTTCTAGTAAGTTACCTTTGAACTTTGGACCTCTGAATTTATGTAAAATTATAATTAAGTATATAACTGTGTTAATATGGAAAACAGTATAGCTTGATTAGTAAGAGGCGGCCCAAATGAGTAATACGCATTAATCAGCTACGGCATTCTTGAAGAAAGTAGGCTGCCGCATTACATTACGCGATTTAAAACTATAATTTTGGTAATGTGAAAAAATGTGGTCGAATATGTTATGACTAAATACTACCTAATAAATACTATTTCAACCCAATTTAAATAACCTCGGCTTTTATTTAAACGCGTCCTATAGTTTTTATTTGCAAGACTAATCACTTTAATAATAGAAATGGTTAAAAATTTCAGCACCTTATATCGAACGTTAAATTGTAAACGAAACCGTTAGTTTGGCCGAATAGGGCTGAAGATTAACACAGCTGTTCAGCATAGTTTTATCCGTATGTAAAAATTTAAATCGTTGGCATGAAACTTTGCACGCTTGCAACTCCTGTGTAAAATACTTTTTTGGAGTGCTGTATCGGATTTCCCAATCTACGACTAAAGACCGAAATTGAATTTGTTAGATATAATCTAGCATCAAGACTGATCACACCTCAGTGGTCTGAAAAAAAAATAAGCCATGCAGTGAATTTAATTTAATTTTAGGATTGCAGAGAATATAGGTTAGACCAAGGCGTGTGTTTTACGTGTTTTATCTCTCTATTCTGAGTTTACTTGCTAATTTGTCGAGTAGATTATACATAACCTTGCAGTTCCCTCTTACACAGCTACACTCATTTTCACAAATATTCTGTGTACAGTCATAAACTATTTCTTCTTTGTACCCTTATCCTCTTTAGTGTTTTGACATGTGATAAATTATCATAGTGATGCTTTACTTTGGTTCGCACGGGTTCTATATTTTAGAAAACGAACAGAAAAAATATATGGAGACTTTTGTATAGAATAATCTTGTGCGTTAATTCCTATGCCATTTTGACTCGAATTTTTTTAGCAACAAATGGTTGAGGTTACTTTTTAGTGAAAATATATTAGACTCCATACTCATGTTTTTCCCGCTTTTATGACTCGTAGGTGACCTTGTAGCGTGACCTGCAGAGGGAGTAATTCCGGCGTCAGTGTTGTAGCTTCAACGTCGAGGTCATTCCGACATCATACATTTAGAATGCGTAGCAAGACAACTTTGTTTTCTTCTACATTGATATAAACACCCCCAACCCCAAATATTGTCAAATAAAGTTTGAAAAATTGCAGACCCGTAACTGGGAATGTGGAAATGGATTCCGTTGGTAGCAATACAGTCTTACTTTGACATGTTTTGCTAGCTTGTAAGTTTTAACTCATGGGAAAATTTGATAGGTGAATGTTGAATAATTATTTGGAGTAGCTGTATTAAGCTATGGGCATTAACAAAATATTTATGGATAATGTATAATAGAAATAATGGCATACTTCTGTAGCTTGCTGGAACTGTAGTATTAAGAAAGTGCACAGGTTATATTTGCTAGTGCCTAGTTTGGTTGTTCTGCATTTTAATTTTGCATGTGAGCCTGGGAACTGTAATATACAGAACCTAAAGGTTCTTGTGATGCATGAAAAATACTTGATTTTGAAATACTGAAATTTGATAAGAGGGCTGTTTTCCTCAATTACAGCCACATTCATCTATATTCTCTCTTGCTGTCTCTCTCTCTCTGGCTACCTTTATGTCACACACACACGCTTACAATTATTTATTTGATTGTAATATATAATTTGTACACACTCCAGTTGTTACTAGCTTTTGTGCTTGTACCATTTAAACAACACAACATCATGACAGATGTTGAGGTGTTATATTCTGATAATTGAAAATCTGTTCATTAAAATGTTTTATGTTGTAAAACAGAAGTGTAGTATGGTATTCTGCCTTTTGGCATTCTGCCTCATGTACTGATGCAACTTAACTAATGGATCTGAAGACTTCCCATGCTATCACTTGTTCATGTTATACTTAATCAAAATATTTACAAGCCAGTTGCAGGGATGAAAAACATAGTTTCTGTAATACCAATAAGGTATTATGAAATATCTCTCATTTAAAGATATGTACTTAACAATATTATTCACATTACATCATAATAATTTCCCAACAATAATTCACAGCAAAAAAATCATTACTTAATGAAATGTCTCAATTAATGGCTTTGTTAAAAATTGAGTACAAGGTGAACAGTTTGATTGTGTCTAGACCTTAGTGTTGTTCAGTGCTTGAGGAAACAGTCATGTTATATGTAGGAGGGCAACTGAGATTTCAGATGCGATGCATGATTACTCAAGAGCACTAATGAATTTCACTGTATTATCATGGCCATTAGGTTGCAGTTAATTATCCATTGCAAGAAATATTCAAGTGATTTTCAGAGCAGTGCACTCTATGGTTATGGTGAACCCGCTGCACTGCATTTCAAAAAGGGGAAATCCTTTGGGTGGATTTGTGTACATCTTAACATTGGGAATGACAATATGGGTAACTAATGAGATCCAGTTGAGTGTGAAATAGACTGCAGCCCACATAACACATTCCTGATAATGTTTATTTTATATTACACTTGCATAAGAGTGAGTTTGGCTCAGTGATGTAACGCTTTGGATAGAGCTAATTAATATGAATAATAATCCATCCAGTATGAAATAGCACCTCACTTTGGTTGGCTGTACCAAATGTATATAATTGAGCCTTGTATGTATAAAAGTTGATCATTGTGTTAACTCTTTTGAGTTGAACATAAAATCATAGACTATGAAGGCTGCTGGGTGGTGCATCCTACTGAAATATTTATTTTTAATGTTGTGACAGACTGCATGGTCAGGTGACAAATCCTGCCTGTAGGAATCATTACTCCAGGGCATGACTGACCCCAGCATCTCCCAGGTGGAAAGATTTCAGTCAGACAGACTGACTTGGCTTCTCTCTACTCTTGTTTTTCGTCCGTGAGTGAGTTTCCTTGTCGATGGGCTCCCTGAATAATCTATGCCTCTGACACACCATCTGCCTAGCTTGCCTGGTGGTTTGTTTAAGAAGTGGTGACAGGTCATGCACACGTTGGAGTAGAGGATACTTCCCTGCACTCTCCATTGAGACTGCTGCAGCATTAGTTGTGTCTTACTGTTACATATGTTTTCAAGATGCAGTGCTTTTCTAATTTACATATATGATAAGTGTAAATAAACACTGATGACATTTCTGCGCAACCCCCTCGGATTCATGGCTACTGTTATTGTTGTATGAAGAGTTACTACTGTCATGGACAACAACATCAATATTGCCATACTGATTAAAATTATTCAAGCCAACAAGACAGCATCCTTCAGCCAAAGAATTTAAAAGCATGATATGTGATTGCCAAACTAAGAGCTAAATTCTTAAGTGCCCTCATGCATGCCCAGAGTGCACAAAACTGATTATTTCCCCTGGGAACACATAATGTTAACTCAAAATGTGTGTTTTTCTAAAGTTGTTGACAAGCTGCCTGTAGTTCAGCAGGTTAGCTCTTAATTGGCAAATCAATTGGCCACTTTGGCTGGATATGAAAAACTTGGCAAAAATGTAACATTTGTAACCAATTTATAACCAATCATCTACCAGCTCCATGTTATTATGTAAACACCATGACTTGGTACAACTTTAAAATGTAATGATGTAGATGTGAAATTTTTTGGTAATTTAACCAACTCACTACTTTGTTTTCCTGAGAACAGTCATGGTGAAGCTGGTCCAGCAGACTATTTTTTATATTTTCTGAAGACGGACGGACATGTTGTATCAGCTGTGTATCTGAATTTCTCTTCGCTCTCCTTGCAGTTCCAAACGCCTGGTGACACTCGCCCGGGGACTCTCACCAGCCTACCTTAGATTTGGAGGAAAGAGAACAGACTTTCTTCAGTTTCACAACCTGAAGAATCTGGCCAAATCCAGAGGACCAGGCCCAGACTACTACCTTAAGAACTATGAGGATGGTGAGGAATGCTTTCTCAGACTCTCACAAATTGGCCAAATTAAGAGCATGACAATTATTTCTCAAACTAGTTGTATGTAATTCATATACCAGTGGTTTTCCATTTATGTAATTATAAGCTTGGAATTGTTTTTTTAAATTCCCTGATTCACTTTGGTAAATATTAGGCTGTTGTAACTGAGGAACACATCCAAATGGATGTGAAAGCCACCCACACCAAGTAGAATAGATGGCTCTGAGGTAGTTTTACAAGTGCTTAGTGAACTAAATGCCTTTGCTGTATTTTTGTGTATAAAGACCTTATTATGCTTTACATGGCAATGTGAACATATTTGGAATATATCTTGGCAGAACTATACAATTCTGAAATATTGAATGAGGCATGTGTGCATTAATAGTATAAATGAGAACTGTGCCGCTGTTTGAGATGTAACAGCTTTGACATACCAGATTTGCCTGTTATGGATATTTTGATGTCATAACATGTTCCAGTGTGAGCTTTTGAGAGTAAGGTTTTTAATGTTATTATTATTCAATACATTTAAAATGAAACAAGATTTTTTTGAGGGGCTTTCCATGTACTAGTCTTCTAACTGAAATGTGTTGAACCGTCGAGGTGATGGGATTATAAAGTGTAGTGACAGTGGAATTAACCAATCAGGAATTAGTATAGAAGTGAATTAATTAATTGTTTGCAGTTCATAAAAAATAGCGTCGTCTTTTAATGTTTAGTTGTTGACCCTGCTTGTGTAACTGGCAGCGTAATTTTTCATGTCACTGTCCTCATTATTAAACGTGCGCACGCTTGCGATGGTAAGAAATAATTTCTTCGATACTTTCTTATAAACGGTACCATTACAACGCTGTAGTGGTCCTGTAAATTCGCATAGTAATACGAATGTTGCCTCTGGTTCAGTAAAACATGCTAATATATTTAGCTTGCGCAAATTACACATTTTCTTATGGTTTACGTAGGGGTGTGTTTGAAGCCAAACACCACCTAATTATAAACCATTAAAAGGTAATAATTCTATCTGAATATCGACTCCTCATAATTTTTAAGACACCATGCTGGCAACTTTATTGATTCAGGGTAGCTGTAGGTTTATTCGGATACTTTTTAAAAGAGAAGCAGAGAGATGAAGGGGAAAACCAAGAGTAGCTCTGTGCGGATAAGCAGTTGATTTTTGTGCACAAAAACATTTCTCCCTAATTTCAAAATTCATTCAGGAAAAATGTGCATCAGTCAAGCGATAGTTTGGGTTTGAGCATGATTAAGGATTACAGAAACAACCAGACGCCGCTTCTCTCGCTCTTCATCGAGAGTCGCTACCAGTTTGCTAGTCTCTGGTATTAGCCCAGGATTCTGTCACTATGTTTTTTTCCTCCGTGCCCTCTCTCTCACGGTTACTGTCTTTCACTGAGAGGCGATGGTAGGCCTGGGTCTGTAGGATCGGCTACTGTTAGCTGTGTCCGCTCTACAAATTCCAAACTACTCTCAAGAGTAGCTGATAGTGGGGGTTCCACGCAGCCCTCGCAACCAGCTAACCTGACTGTGTACTTACTCAGCGAGTAATTTCAGTTTGCGTTTGGCCACTTGTTGCACAAATATTTTAGAAAGTGAAAATATTTCATTTTGCGAGACCTCTGTTGGGACAGTGGGAATTCTTGTCCAGTCGGTAATAATTGCCAATATTTCCGACAGAAAATCCAGTTTCTTTGTTAAAGATCTTTTTTCTCGCACGTACGTTTTGAAAATATTTTATTAGCCAAAACTGCCACAGCTTGTTGGAATACAACTTTTGTAACAATTGAACTGATTTCTGTTCATGGAAGAAAAGGAAAGAAAGTGTGATATGAAGTCATTTTGGGATTTTTGAAGACCGCCCATTGTAAATTAAACCATAAAACTTCAAGTAAGCTCTATGCAACACCCACCTCTGGCTTCTGCTGAAATACTGATAACATAGTGGTTGAACACCTACATGCAGATAGGCAAATGACTTCTTTACACAATCTGATTACTCGTAGCTTATATTCATACTTCCCAAGTTAAACCGTTTTTACCAAAAGACATCCTCTCGCAGTAAAATAAGTTGATGTGTACTTGCATATCTGGCGAACTATTTTAGTTCGCGTATTTTTCATTCTTAATCTCCTTGAAAATTTCCCGGGCACCCAATTTTTGCCGTATTTTATCTTGTGTCAATGGCGAAAACACATTAAATGTTAACATTCAAACGTAGCTCCATCCATATGAAATATCGTCTTGTAAGTTAAGTCTCCATATTTTCGAGATTGAAGGTATCAACATATTGTGACAAATGCCTGTAAGCACTGGTCCAGGCACAAATTTTGTTCACATTCTACTGGATTTGCATTGAAAGAACTGTTCCTAGACCAGTGCCGCCAGGCTACTGCTGTCTTGCACTGTGAGGCTTGCCGCCACATTGTTTCTTTGCCTTCCATGGAAGTCTTGGGAAGACCATGTGTTGCAGATAGCTGTTTCGTGGCTTTTGTGCATTTTGAAATACAGTAGAGCCATAAATATACTTATCTCGGGGACAAAGAAACCTTAGTCAACTGAACACAGTATAAACAAGTAGTAGCGTCCTTATACAGTTTCATTTTGAAATTGTGGTGCAAAAAGGCAAATATTAAACCATAAGGCAATTGCGGTTTCCATTGATTAAAAACAGACAAAATCCTATTAAGGATAAGGAATTACGGAACATCTCTTGATACTATTGTTAAACCATTCAGTCTGAACAAATGGACAGGCTGGCTGACAAATTTAAAACTGAAGATTCAAAAATGTCATTGTACCAATACATGTTATGAGGTAAACTGGTAGCTGGTCAGATGGCAAAATAAGTTGACACAATTAAAAAGAAACAAAATGAGGCTAACCAGCTTCATGTTAAAATTGTAAATATTTAGACCATATTATCATTGATGCAAAAAAGCAAGCATGAAATTGGGATGACTCACAATTTCCTTTAATAATGGAAGTTCAAAATAAACTGGCCTTTTCATGGCTTGGTAGTTAAAAAGCAGATTTTTGAAAGGAACGATATCATTTAACAAAAAAAAAAAAAAACATTTTAATGCAGTGTTTGATACTTCACCAGGTAGTATAATGGGTCAAGGGCTGGTCTTGTGACCCAGAGGTTGCAAGCTCCATTCCCAGCTATGGCACTGTCATTGTACCTTCAAACAAGATGCTTCTCCTGAATTGCTTCAGTAAATATCCAGCTGTATAAATTGATAGGGTGCAATGTATGGACTGTAAGTTGCTCTGGGTAAGGGTATCTGCTGAATGCTGAAATTTAAAAAAGGGCTTATGATTACTCGCTGCAAAAGTCCTTGCTACCTTTATAATCTGTCTGTATACAATTAAATCAAGAAATGTTCTTGCTTAATAGCCTTCCTTTTTTGAAAAACGCAAAGGAGGACATTGTTATCAGTTGCAAACTGCAGGTATTTAAAGCAACATTTACTCTAACACCTTATAATATAGTTTCCCTACATCTGATGTATCTATATGAACAAGTGTGGATCATTTCCTGCTCAGCAGGTTGTCTGAGCAAACAGTGTTGTGCCAGTGCTTTTAGGCCTTCTAATAATCCCAAATTACTTGCATGCACTTCATGAAATAACCCGGAAAATGTACTTTTGACACGCATTCGAACCCCATGGACTAGGAAACTCTGAAGTTTTAAGTGTTGATAAACTGAAAGTAAGATGCATGCCCATGCTAGTAGGAAATCCCATAGCTGGTTTGATGGTTGGTTGGTTTGATTGTTGGCAAATGTAAATGGTTAATGGCTACAAAATGAGGGAGATCTTCTTTCTTAACAAAAACATTATGATGATTATTATGTAAGAAAGGATTCCAATTGATAAATTATAAAAATTCCCATAATTTGTTAAACTGTTGATGTTGCATTCCCAGTGTGAGCATTTCTTAGGTTCTATTACATTCCCAAGTGGGTAACACTTGCAGTCTGCAGGGTAATGGTGGACTTGCACCAAGGGTGGTGTGACTGTGAAGCTCTAGCCGAAACCGTAACTTTTCAGTGGCGAGAGGGAAACTAGGCATGATTTTGAGCTTGCCACTGGCCATGGTGCAAGTCTCTGAAAATACTTTCAATTTCATCATGCATAGAAAGCACACCAATTAGTCAGGTGAAAGGAAGAGCTACAATGTCTTCATTAATGTTTATATATAATATTAAAATCTTTATTTGAAAGTTATCTCTATGTGAGCATGTGGCTCATCTGATAACAGTGCATGAACAAATCCCATCCCAAACCATACACAGCATCAGGTTTACACATTTATGCTTTTTGAAAATGTTTTGAAAGATTTTCCTGAGAAAATTCTGCCTTAAGTTACTCACATGTAGAAAGTCGACACAAAATCTAGTGTACCAAATCAAAGATATCAAACACTGTACAAAGTTACAGCAAAACTTCTATGTTTCACCATTATGTTTCACAGAAACCAAAGCAATGCTATCCACATCTCTCTACATTCATTCTTGAAAATGTGTTTCTTGACACTAGGAGATGCATGTAATTCTTCCAATTTACAGTATATTATGCTGAATGAATTCTTCAGGGAACTCATGTGCTGCAACTGATGCAACAGGCCGTACGCTGTCGTTTATGGCATTTTAAGGTATCCATGGCTGTAATGGGGGTATCAATCAATGTACACAGCAGGCATTATATGTACTTTGAGTGAGAAGTGTTCAGGCATAGATTATTAAATTCATAGAAATGATTTTAGGGGCGCTTAAACATGTGGGTAGTTCTCCCATTGATGTGAGGCAAGACTTCAATATGTGTCTAAATTGTGGTAAGATGACAGGATGAAGAAATATAGTGACAGGTTACGTAAACCAGTAACTTGTTGATACGGTCTGTTATTATGACATAAATGTATTTCAGTCAGATATTTATTCTGGCTCAGTGCAGTGTGTGCTTACAACTCTATTAGATTACACAATGATTCTTTTTGTAGCATGTCACCCTACACTTAGAAATCACATTTAATAGAGAACTATGGGTGATACAAAACTGACTGCTATACTCTAACTGGAAAACATCACAGGTATAGAATGAGGCCATTCCCATGTTGGCATTTAGGGGGCAATGAAAATGCAGAGTAGACATTGTGCTGAGTATGCTGCTGATATTCTATAGCCATTCCCATGTTGTTGTTCCCAGAATTGCTATATTACTTACTTTTATCTTTATATCTGAAAACCGGTGATTTATAAACAATATTTCGGTAAAAACATTATAGTGATTAATGGTGGTTTGGTAAATATTATGTTACCAGCTGTCCTGCCTTGTGTGAAATTGTGTAATGTCCACAAATTAGAAAAATTAAGGAAGAGTCTCTGCAGTGCTTGGCACAACTCACTATTCTGCAGCTTATTCGATTCTATCGGCCACTTACCCACTCAGTATCAGCAGTGAGCAGGGCTCGCTGCACTCTTGAGGTCTACTCAAACCTTTGATCTTGGTCCAGGGAGTCTGTGTCGCTCTCTGTACCCCCTCTTGATTTGCAGTGTCATCAAAGGTCAGATCAGTTACCAAGAGCTCAGTGCTGCAGACACGCTGCGTAGAGTAGCCCTTGTATTGGAGCTAGACTGTGTGCCAAGTAGTACTCTGTGAACCCTTCTCTAAAATGTCGTAACACTATCCAGGTAATTATAGAGTAAGCACCTTTCCATGGAGGTAGGCAGAGGGCTTCCAGTTACAGTACAATCACTTTTTTTGAGTAGTTTTGCCAGTTTAAAAATGTGTGTAAATTGATTACTTGGATGTTGGGTTATATTTTTTCCCCATTCTGCTTAACCGTTGGATGTGTTTAGACTTGATTTTTTGTTCTTGTATTTTAGCAGCCACCACAAAAATTGAACAAAATAGATTCCCCCATTTTATTTATTCTCATCATCCCATCATTGTGTTCTTTTTTCATTTTGAGCAAATGCACATTTGGACACACTCCAAAACCTCACTACCTATCCAACAGCTTCTTTTCCCCTCTGCAATTCACAAGCTGAGCTTCCAAGATACAGCACTCAATGACTGAGTGACAGGAGGTCCCCTGCCACCTGAAACCTTCCCTGAGCAAAACTACAACCAATCATGCTTGACCCTAATGGGCTCACAGCCAGTCACAGCAGCCGACTTGGCCTGAGTTAGATCCAAACTTTAGGGTGTTTTGCTTCAATAAAAACAAATGCCTCAACAGGAATAGGAAGCCCACCTCGGTATGTTTGTTTGTGTTTGCATATTTGGCTGCTCACCCTTTTTTTGGAGTTATTAAAAACTCATCACAATGAGTTTAACAGTATGTTAGGCCTGCTCACGCTGTCCCTACAAATGACTTATTTGTTTTCTGTGTATAGCAACTTTCATAGTTTTAGCATTGATTGTACATATCTATATGTATTTCTCTGCATTAATTTTCATAGCAGTATGTTGCTGATAAAGATTAAACCTTACTGAGGATATGTATTTTGAAAGGATGGTTCAAGTTTGTAATTCTAACATAATGTCCAACTCCAGAATAAATCCTGAATAAAGAGTAGAATGGTTTATCTATTTCAATATCAAGAAATTTTTATTTGTATTTTAAGTTTGATGTTATGGGCATTTATTTGCTATTATGTTTCATCAAACAACAAAATGAAGGTGTTGCGATTTGATTATTGATGGCAACAAATTCATCAAAGCAGAACAGGATTGTTGAACTATGTATTCAGTCTCACATAATCATGATTTAGGCATTTGTGTGCTAAAAATCTTTTTTCTATTTCATGTTGCTTGGTACAAGCAGCCAGCTAATATTAAGAAGGCAATTCTCATGTCATCATTCAGAATGTTCAGTCAGTAATATTCCAAACACACTTTGTGTCAGATCTTGGCAAAGGGCTTCGTCTGAGAAGATTGCATCGCCCAATCAGTGGTCTACAGTAATGCTAGCTCATTGGATGTGACATTATTGGAATAATATCTTATATTGTGAACCACAGAGGAGTCAAGGCAGCCAGTTTGGCCAAGGTAGCTAGCTAACTCCCACTGCTGACTAAAACATAGATTTTTATTAATGCCTAGTGTAGTTACTAAATTAAGTGACTGTTTTGTAATGTGGGCAACAATTCTAATTAACTCTCTTAAATGGCAGTGCTGAAATTGAAATGTGCAGAATTACTTTTTTATATTAATGTTTTCACAGCATAATATTCATTTACGGCCAAATTCAGTCATGCACTTAAGTGCATTTTCTGCATAACTTATCATTGCGAGAATGTGAGACTTGCATGGAAAATGCACCAGAGCGCAGGTCTAAAATCAGATCTTAGCCTGGATCAAAAACACTTCCGGCTAGAGTCAGTCAGTCTCTGCTGACATATAGCAGTATATATAATACTGAATTTATTCTCTACTTATTCTGTTTTTATTAAATCACTGACTGCCCTGTACTGGCCAGGAGCAGATGGGCTTCGCATCTGAGTTCTGTTTAAAGTTTGTTCATGTTTGTCAGGGAGTTTTACCTTGCCACTGTTGCCCTAGGCTTACCCTTAGGAGGTCTCAGGCCTGATGTCTATGTGTAGCTGCTTTGTGTTGTGAAAAGTGCTATATAAATACAAATGAATTGAACTGAATTGATCACTTCTGTGTAAGGGGAAACTGTTCCGACAAGTTGTCTGTACAGAATTCTCATGTTTTCATAACTGTTAATCCCCATTTTCTCATTTTCAATTTAGAGTGATCGAATATCAGAGAAAAAGATTTTTCCTCTAAAACACAAGTCTGGACATGTGTTCTTGGCTATGTGACATCATCCTGTGACAAAGGTGTTAGTGGGCAGTATTTTGAACCTTTTGGACTGACTTGTTTTTCCACATCATTTCTAATTGCAGTCAAAGCCACAAATTACAGTGGGTAGGAAAAAATAGTTAAAAAACTCAATTATGTCTGAATGTTTAGTAACTAATGGGAGTTTGGATTTTCGTTCATACTTACAATACTGTTATAAAAGTTTTGAACTGTTTCTAGTGGGATATAAAAAAATGTTTCTGGGGGAAAGCTTCCAGTTCCTGGAGAGATGGAGGTGGAAAACTACTCCACACTGTGTGCATGAGATTCCCAAGTTCAATGATGTCTTGATCTGGTGGTTTTTGAAGTTTTATTTTATCCTGGTTTTTGCAAAACCATTCTTGACTCCATTAAGCAGTGCTTAGGAGGATGTTTCTGTCCTGACATATTGACAATTGAGGACACTATGCTTATACCAAAGGGCATACCTGATCACCTAAAATGACTTTGTATTCACTGGCCATAATTCTAGCATGCAAAGACATAATTCCACCTTGTGACTGTCATTAAGTGGCTGTCCATACCATGACAGGTTTAATACAATGTTTGACAGTTGGGAGTAGACCCTCAACCCTCATCATCCAGGTGTAGGGAAAAATGTAAAAGATGACTCATCAGACCACATTACTTTCTTCCACTGCTCAGGAGCTCATATTGTGTGCTCCTTACACCAGGTTATATGTTGCTGCGCATTGGCCTTGGTTATGGTCAGTTTCTGGATGGTTATTCTAGCGCTACTTATCACTAAATATCAGCTTAGTGAAGCTCATGCTGTAGTTTTTGTTTATACCTGGTCATGGAGGAGTTGATTCCTTGCTATGGTAATTTTTGAGGCTGCTGTGGAGTGGTTTTTATCAACCATCCTGTTAAATGTTCTTCTATCCCTGTTGGTGAGCTTTAGTTTGTGACCACTGTTCCTCTTTCTTGATGCAGTTTTTCCTTGTTTGACATGCCATTATGATTTTTGACACTGTTTTCCTCAACACAAATAATTTTGCTGTTCTTGTGCCTGACACACTTGCAATTTAAGCACCAACTATTTGACCACTTTCTCAAAATCAAAGTGTTGATTTTAAAACATATTTTACAGCCAAACATGTTGGTGATTGGTACTGGAATTCATATAAAATATTTCCAAACATCATTTTATCATAACTAACTTTTCCATTTTGGTGTTTCCTGTATTTTGAAACATGTTTGATAGAGCATGACAAGAGGTCTGCTCAAATGAAAGCAGCTGGAATCAGATGAAAACACAAATATTAGTTTCTTATGCAAGAATTTATTTTGCCCTAACACAGCGCAGCATCTGTAGCTACCACAAACCCCCTCCCCCACAGACACAGTGGCACTGCGCTAGTTGAGCACTTTCACAGTTGAGGTATCTGAGGCATGCTTTGATTCAACTCAAACAATAGGGCTGTATGTACTTCTGGTCACATGCTAATTCTCATTAAAAACTTAAATTGTGATGACACCTTTATGCTCACTTTGACTAGTTCAACTATTGCAATAGTAACAGCAACAGAAATGTAAGCTGTGGTAGACACAGGGTTAGGTTACCACAGGGTAGGTTATTTTAATTTTGTAGGTACCTAAAATCTAAAAAAATCTGCAGGATTTGCTATCAGTTAACATAGGCACGTAGATTGAATAGACATGTATATTACCTGGTAGCAAAAAAATTCTATATCTTTTACTGCGAAAAACCAAATCATTACAAATGTATTTTGATGACTTGGTAGAAGGAAATAATGTGCATATCTCAAGGAAATATGAAGGCTGTAAAGAAAAATTCTGGAAAGATAAGAGTGTAAGGCACAGGATCCTTCAACTAGGAAGCTACTGTATATGAGCAGGTTGCTTCTGACTCATGTATGTATTAAAAACAATGATTTTAACCTGTTTGGGTAAATGGATATCATTGTTTTGACTGATAGTATCAGTAGACTGTTTCATGGTTGATACGAGTTTGGATTACTGATGTATCCATATTACCAAGGCTCTGTCATTATGCGTGTATGCTGTGCATAAATTTGTCTGTCCATAGATATGCATAGATGTCTTTTTCCTATATTTTATGCATATATTTTGTTTTTCAACATTTCTTCTAAGCTAGAATGCTGTTCTGAAGTAGTAAAATATATATTTATATATATATATATTTTCAATATATATTTATATCTTCTAAATTCTGTGTTTTGGAGGAAAAAAAAGATGAAACATCAAGAAATGCAACCCAAACACTTAAGGCTTGGCATGTAAAATGAGATTTGTAATATAGCCCCTCCAATTCAGTGCAATTCAAGGTGCCATTCTCTCCTTTAGTACAAATTTGAATTGGCTGTAATGTCTTACTTCCTCGACCATATTGAATTTAAAACTGTTGAACACACTGTATCTTCATGACATATTAGCTTGATTTGAAGTCTGTTTTGACCAAATGACATTCTAACCAATATAAAAGTCTGGATCTTTTCTGATGGCTTTTGCACCCACAAATCCACCAATAGATAACGATAAGAAGAATGCTTGCCAAAGTGATCTCCCGGCAATTTTGTTCAGCCATGTTGTTCATATGGATGTTGACCTGCATTTCCTGCATTCTGTGTTTTCTGACATTTACTCTAATAATGCTATTGCTATCTGTTGGTGGATTTGCTGTTCATGTAGACATTTTTTTTATTACTATAAAATTCCTGTTGAGATGCATGGTATGTTGTATTACATGGGAGAAAATTATCATGGGCAATCTGATGATATTGGTTTGGGCATGTGAAACAGCTTTTGAGACCCTGTCTTTGCACTGTGTTTCATGGGCATAGAACATGTCAATACAACTAGAAGAGGTGGAGACATTGCTAAACTCTTCTTGCAGGGATATATGAAATTACGTTCTAAAATAGCATTGTGCCCCTTCTGTGATCCCTACCTATGTTTGTTTCTAAGATTTTGTTAAGAAAGCCAGATCATGTATTATAAAACTATGTATTGATCATGTTCAATTGTGATTATACATAAGTGATATTATGCATAAAATGTGTGTAAATATATGAACATATACATATGTATATGGGTATGTATGTAGATTGTCAAATTTATTTTTGTTACCCCACCCATTTTTCTATATTGATTGGCTGACTCACATCTGGGGGTGGGTGTGTTTTTGTCACTTGTTGCTTTCTGATGAGGTGTTGTGTAGTCATTAATTTTGAGATCTGATGAAGGCCAGCTAGGGAGGAACATTGTCACTAATTACCTGGTGTGTTTGGAGCATATAGTGTTGTGGATTTCATACAAGTTTTAAGCATGAATTTGACTCTACTTGCACCTAAGACAGGGTGTACATATGTTTATATGAGCTATTACTTTAAGAGCTACCTTAAGTGTGGAAATACTCAGATTTGATTACACCCTGTCATTACCTCAGATATCGTCCGGAGCGACATTGCCCTGGACAAGCAGAAGGGCTGCAAGCTCGCCAACCACCCAGAGATGATGCTTGAGCTTCAGCGTGAGAAAGCAGCACAGATGCAGATGGTCCTCCTGAAGGAGCAGCTTTCCAACATCTACAGCAACATAACAATAACAGGTAGGAGATCACACACACATGCAACATGCTCTGTCTCCAGGTAGAGGGGAAAAAGACATTAGGAAAAGCAAATCAGGCCTTTCTGTTACCACAGCAGTAAATTGAAACGGCCACCATCCTCTCTTTTTGACTGCGGCAAATGCTGTTCCGGCACATGCCCCTAGCTTAAACCCTGTTCTGCCATTTGGATTGCTGTCATGGGTTTAGCCCGTACAGGACAGGCTGTGGACATTTGCTTGTTTAGTTAGGCAGTGGTTTCTTAGCATTTGTTGTTGACCATAACCCTCTGAGTGACAAATGTAATTAGCAGAGAATGGGGGATCGGGCTAAATCTGGCCAGCGTTTAAAACACAATTGCCTGCCGGTAAAGTGTAAATAATTGAGAGTCATTGTGTTTGCCACCATGTTGCTGGGTTAGTCTCATTTGGGGGTGTAAACACCACAGAGGCTGAAACTTGAAACATTTGGCTGAGGTTAAGACAAAGATGAGCTTTCAACATTTCAGACTTCGTTTGACATTTTATTCCTCCCTCTAATTTGCTGCAACAGATGACACCACATAAAGGTTGCAATAGCTATATGCTCTTTTGTACACCCTTGTGTGGGCAGTCAAGGTAAGACATTCCGAAACGTTGGTTCAAATGAAAACAGTGAAGGGGAGCAGTGAAGTTAAATAGGAGTAAAACAGCAACAGCAGCTGTTAATGATTTGTAAAAATTACACTCTCTGAAGCCACCCACATCAGGCTGCTTGAATGTACATGATGCTCACTGTAGATAGTGAGCAAATGTATTGTATTATTTATCTGGAGAGAAATTACGTTCCAAGGGATGTGTGTGGGAGAGCATCTTATCAGCTCCTCCATTTCTGTCTGGGTTGTATTTGGCAGTATCAAGTACATCAGAGCACTAAGGCTGTGTACCAAAAAAGATTCCATCTGGTGTCAGTGGGTCTCATTTTCATGTATTTGTTTTTATATTTTTCATTTTTTCTTCTTTGTTTTCAATAAGGATCTCTTGTGTCATACACATGTGCTCCTCACGTTGGAGGTCGGCAGCTCTGAGCCTCAGATTCTGAAGACCACTAAAAAACACAAGATAGGAAAAGATTTTTATCTCATGCACATTTCTGTTTTTTTTTTTTCTAACTAGGTTCCTCTGGTTCTGAAAGGCTCTTCTGAGCCTGGACAGTTGTTTCTAATCAAGCTCTGATGATATGTACGGCTAAATCTGCCGAAGCACTATGGTAACCACTGAGTTTGAGCCCACGCCATGGAATTGATCAGATCTAATCTCAACATCTTCTTTGGCAATCTGTTTAAGAGAGGCTGCATAGAATCTGTGCCGAGGAGAGACCCGTGCAATGTTGCCATTACTGACACACACACACCTAATATAACCGCCCAGTGAGCCACGTCTGATGCTCGACTCCTGACCCCGTGCAAACAACGTCTTATAGAAAAGCTGTGTGATGTCAGAGACTGTCAATGACTTCAGTATCACTCAACTGGCACAAGCATGGGTTATGCTTGCTTTGTTGTTTATAAAATAGTTGTACTCGGTTATGTGGCTTTTCAATATTACAGATTAAAAATCAGAGAAGCAGTGGAGCTACTGACAGCTGGAACTAGCTTTCCTGAAACATTCGGACACAGTTCTGGCACAAGGTGTCTCACTGCTTGTGATGAATGAAGAGACAGAAGTGAATAATATGGAATCATACAGTGCATATTTTTGGCTCCGTAGCTAACTGTGACATTCTAGTTCTGGAAAACCTGCACAGATTTCAAGCTGATTGAAAGCTTAGGGGTAAATTCACCAAGGAACATTGGTGCATTGGTTATGGGTCTCCAACAACCAAAGTTTCCCAGAATACTGCCAATTTAGTATTGAAATTTTTTAGTTCCTTCCACTTGCAGGTTCTTGTCCCGTAAAGAAATTCAAAGAAATCCCAATAATTGGAACCATGACATCATTACGGCATCTGGAAATCAACGTCATTCCACAGATTTGGTGGAAAAAAGAAGACAGATTTTTCTTTGGTTGTCCCGAAGAAGTCTGCTGTTTTTGAGCAGGTGCCATTGTTTTATATTCGTACTGTAAACATTGTGCAGAGTTCAAAGCAGATGATCTGGTACCAGGGGCAACCAATCAAAAGAGTTTATTTGTATTAAACTGATTTGCCATGGAAAGTCTTCACAGAATTGCATTTTTCATAGAACAGCATGAGCACACTGTACTTAATGTATTTTCTCATGCAAGTCACACAGTACCTTTTTATTGTTTATGAATGCACCGGAATGTGATTCAAAAACAAAGCAGGAGTTTTCATTTTTTGAACGTTCAGTGTAAATGTCTGTTTGGAAATATGCCAAAGATAAATTTCACACTTAAACAAAACCACAGAGCCCCATTTTGAGTTACTGTGGTGAAGTCAACTTTTTTCATGGGCCACAGGTAAAATTCTGACGTGCACAGTGTCCCTTAGAGATCAGTGCCTTGCATCCTAGTTATGTCTTATCATGGAGCACTGGTGAGGTGGACTAGCAAGTGATCACAGGTAAGATAATGGAGTATTGTTATATGAATCTATAGCAGAGCACAGTTTGATTTTGCTGACATTCCCAAGGCAGCAGCAGAGCCTTTATGAAGCCATTACAGAGGCCTTTGATAATAGAAACGTTTGATGATGCCATAAGCTTGACAGCTGACTTTCTTGCCTTCCAAACTTGTTTGGACCTTGCATTTTGTGTGCTTGTGTATGTTTTCTGTCTACTTGCTTTTGTGATCTCTCCTTGAACAGCTTAGATCAGTTGGTCTGACTCAGCTACCTATCATTAGTATAGTCATCCCTATACTGTGATGCTTCAGTCAAAGATCAATGGCACTGCATCTGGCTTTAAGCGAGCTCTTTTCATTAATAAAGGACTATGCAATGGCTTTATCAGGCCTTTGTTGTTCTCTGAGGAAATCAGGCTTTTACTAATTCTTTCAGACAGAATATTGATGAATTAGCTGATTATTTTGCCATTTTTGTTGCATTCACATGATCATACTCCATTTACCTGTGGGTGTCTTGCATAGATGCCACACAGACCCAAATGTTAGCTGCGCTGAATTAACTGGGAAGTATCTCCATTCCTCAAAGTCAATAAACTGATGACGTCATATATAACAACTTGAAAAATTGTTTGAGGCTCACAGTCAAGGGACACAGTCCCTACCCAGTATGCCTTTGTCATACCAGTCTGGTTTAAGTCCATTTACCTGACTGCAGTTGTGCTGAATTAATTTTGTTATTCATGTTCATGTATTGGCATGTCCAATAAGTGGACAAAACCACAATCATAGGAGGGAGAATGCTTATCTCGCTGATTTATTCGACAACAGCTACAGAAGCTGAGACTGAGAGCTCTGTCACCCCTGCTCCGTAAACACTGTCACAAATACACATGCCAGTTGTAGCACACACTCACACACACCAGTCAGGTAGGCTAGTCTGGAGTGTTTGTCATAATTGTCAATTTAATTAGCACATGCACTGCACACTGGATTTATTCATCCACAATTAAAATCAAACAGTCTTTTAGACTTATGTAAATAATTGCCCATACACACACTAATTAAAGACTTAACATTTTATTTTGCTTATTGGTCTTTAGGGTGATTTTGAAAGGGGATGAAGAAAGTCCTGTAAGGTCTATGGAACAATAGGGGCTCCAGATGTAATTGAGTCAGTCTGAGCTTGGGATGGCCATAATGCAGGTATCCAGTGTCTTACTGTGAAAAAGAGTTTTATGACGTCTGCTGTGGTGATGTTATTGTTTGCCTACTGTTTTGCACTTCCTAGTTTGGTTTTGGAATTTTTTGGATGTTTAATAAACACCTTTTGCTTTAAAAGACTATTTTCAACTGCACCATCAGGTGCAACTTATGTATTTTTGTGCAAGTATTTTTAAGGACTGGTTGATCCATGAACTCCCACCCAGCGTAACAGTGTGACATGTACCTGTGGGTTCAGCAAAAGCTACTTAAGCCTCTTTACTTCTAATCTTCTATGTATAATTATATCATATAATATTATCAGAGATAGTAACTGGATGTAATTAGTGACATTGAGTCTGACCTTGAATTTCACTTGACCTACAGAACGAGTGATGTGTCTTCTAACCTTCAATGAGCCTCCCAACAATCTCTGCTTCTGTCTGAAAACTTGTAATGAGAGCACCAGACTCTCAAGGGAGTGACACATCATGATCGCGTGCCATTTCACCGCTCATACTCCTTGTTCCATTTCTCTTTTCATCTTTGACTCACTTTCTCTTGCTCTAGGTCTCTCCCTCCTCCTGCATATCCTTGAGACTGAGATATACCAGGAGCAAGCCAGTACCAAGTACTTATTTCATAGCTTTAACCTTCGGATTCTGCATTGCAGAAATGAATTGTAGGGATGTGTGCAATAAGCTATTTCCTGTCTATTCCAGAGTTCAGAAGACAAATGACAGGAAATTGTCCTGTGAGAGGAGTTTTGTTTTAGTCAAGGTGACCTTTGGACCCTCATTTGAAGCAGCAGTAACTGTTTGCGTTCTCAGCTTTTGCGTGATCATTCAAGCCTTTTAGGAGTGAAAGCTGTTGTGAAGATTGTAGTTAAAGGGTTGTGCAGAAATCCCCCCATGTTTATCGCATGGGGGAATCAAGCTGTCCACCCCTGTAAACTTCCTGTCTGCCTTAAATGCTTGTATTTTAGTTAAATTTCTCCAGATGCTTACGAAAAGAGATGTGTAGACCATTTCCATACCATACACAGACTTCTCAGGGGCTATGATATAGCCAGTCCTCTTTAAATTTGAAGAAGTTTTTCTTCATTTAATAACTGAAGAAAAACTGTTTTAAATTTAAGCTGATCAATTTCACCCGTATTTTTTCTTGGATAACGACCCCAGTGAAAAACAAATGTGGTTCCAAATGTATGAACTGTCAAAAATGTTGATAATATACACATTTTTCATATTTCATGAAGGATTAGGAAATTCATAACCTTTTTTAATTTTCTGCATTCATTGCTTCAGTTGAATAAACCAATAGACATGCTTTTGTGATGAAAATGTCAAATGAGAAACCGGACACGTGTGCTCAGCACCAAAACTCCAAATGTATCATATTGTTCCGTGAAACTGGTAGTGACAAGTTTCAAGCAGTCTTGTGCAAAAAGAAATAAGAGAAGGCATAATTTTAAAGTTTAAGAGGGATCTGGCATTTCTCTTGTAAATATGATTGTGTGGCAGAACACATTTAGGCATTTAGTACCCACTCACAGCCAGAGTGACACACAAAAGTACATTTTACACATGCACACACTCACTTACACACACAAATGCACCTCAGCTGGCCAAAGTGACATGGACATTTATTTACAGTGCATTTTCGCATGTGGGGCCTGAGTAAGCTATGAGTATACAAGATACTAACTACTTTAAACAAATTATTTGTGTTAAGAGGAATTCATCAGCATCTGTAGGAACTAAGAAATATATAGGCAAAAAATACTTCATAAACTCTACATACTACAAAAACGACTACCATATTGTGGAACTTGCGTTGAAATGGACACTGTGTGTGTTTTCTGTCTAATTTAAAATCAGTAAATTGGTTTTTCCTGGTAGTTTTTGAAGTTTTTTCGTAATCAACCCAGTAAAGACAGATAAAGTCTTGTTCTACTATAACTGATAATGTAATACAACTATTTGTGGAAAGGCAGAGCTGTGGGCCTGCAAGAGCAAAATCTGTTGAATGTGAAATTGTGTGAGGAATTTACAGAATTAACATCTGTGGACTTTGCTGGAAAATGGCACAAACAAAACAGGTTGGCCACATGTCTCCTTGCAGCAGACCCACTCTGACTTCATTTCAAATGATATAACCACTACATTGTGCTCCTGTGAATTTTTTTTTAGGTGCTGTGCATTCAACACAGTGTAGCACAGTTATTGGTACAATAGTTTCTATTGCATTGCTTGTAACTTTGTACATATCAGTAGAACTTAAAAGCGAAAAAGGGAGGAAATCTTTTGGATTCGATAAGAAAAAGATAATGATGAAACATGTTTTTGATTCATTCTCATAGTTTGTGTTTGACACAGTGCAAATGTTTCAAGCCTAATTAGAATGCTCTTTCCAGGTTTTTATACCATTTTTGGTTGATTGGTGTTTCCAATTCATGCTGATTGATTCATAGACAACTTTTCAGCCATTATTGACAGCTGGGTACATTTTGTGTTGAGAAGAAGCACATTTTCATTGCCTGGTAAACTTTAATCAGGGGCAACACCAAATGGACAATGTTAGCTCTGTTTGTTGACTTGCTAACTAATCCATTGTAAGTAATGAGGCTGAGATAACTTACAAACTTACCATAATTGTGCTAGCTAGATGTGTCCATATGCCATTTTTTAAAAAGATATTTCCTCTGACTTGGTCCAATAAACTGACTAGACATGTGAAAATGAGAAAAGAAGCTGTATGTGTTTTTTAGTGGAACATCTTCATTGTTTGCCTGGGTTCAATGCAGGTCATCGGGCAAGCAAAGATTACACATATCCCATTCAATCTGGTAAATTTAGGTGTTGAATGTCTGAGATCTGTGAGCTGTAGTGGATGAGTGAAGATGTAGAGGAGAGTGGTTATCAGCCCCATATTTTTGACCCGTCAATTTTTACTTAACATCATCCAGATTTTCTAGTGCCTCATCCTGTTGCCCATCACTGTCATCTTTTCTGAGCAAAATTGCATAACGTTTGTGTATCATCATCTAATGAAAGTACCATATTTGTACATCCTACAATATTTGTAAAACTTGGTGTCTTCATGTACATACCTAAAAATAATCCACTATAATAAGTGTTAACAATAAATGGTCATTTTGCGGAACACTTTGTACTTTTTGCTTTGAGTCTATCCTAGGTAGCAACGGTGTGCAAATGCTGTATTTCTTGTAAATCCTTTGTAAAATAAATAAAGGATATTGTAAAATATCCTTGATGTGAAACGGTGAAAAGAGAAGGTGTAATGTGGAATGCTGTGTGTGGCGTGAGTGCCAAGGTTGTTGAACATTGTGCTGCTGTTAAGAGTTACAGCATAACTGATGAGGGTGAACTTAACAGAGCAGCAAATGAGTCATGCCACCCCCCACCAGAGTGTGTGAAAAGTTTACTGTAACACACAGCAAGAGATCATCAGTTTTCTGTGATATACCTTGTAATTCAGCCAAAGAAAAGAACCATGCCAAAAGCACCCTGCTGTTTCCCAACTAGCATCCTATGGATGTACTGTTGGCTCAGGACCCAGATGATATTGGAGATTAATGATAACAAATGAACCCAAGCGCAACCGAGAAGAATTTGGGTTGGCTCGGTGGCGGCATCAACGTCCGAGATACATTTGTATCACAGGGACCAGTAGAGCCAAGCCTTTGTCTGGTCTGTGGAATACTTTTTTTCTCCCAAATATCTTGTAATATCAGAAGCTGAAAATGGAAAATGACATCTGATAGATTTGCCTTGACCAGTTTTTGATACTTGTCAAAGACAACTGCTGAATCAGTTGGACTACAATGAAACAAAAACTGGGGAATTCAGCACTCACATGTGATCATATCTCAGCTCCAGTTGTGCTTCCGCCAAAGGGGATTCTTAACATGACCTGAGGGTCACTGCTTTTGAAAGTACTGTATTTCATGCCCATTTTAACCGATAACAGTTTTAACCCTTTTGTACTAACCATGTAACAATGCTGCAGTTGAAAAAAGTGAAAAAAGTTTTTGTCTTGTCTGATTTTTTACACTGAGTTGGTTCAGCTCCTTTCTGGGTTGTCGTCATAAAACTTTCCCACCAAAAGTATTAGGATGCATGTAGTTTAGTGCAAACAATACTCTTATTGACAAATTTAATACCTTTTAGGTCCATCATTGCCCTGACTGTGTTAATGTGATTGTGCAAGGCTCTCTACAACAGTGGGTTTGTTGATTGAAGACACCTGCTTCGCATGTGCCCTAATTCTGCATCTCCGATTCATCACAGTGATGCTCAATTGGGTTCAGATCTGGGATTTTTTTTTTTTTTTATTCCAAGGCCATTCCAACTGAAACATCACCATGCATCACACCATCACCTCCAGACTTCACTGTTGGGGCTACATACTCTAGTAGGAATTGATGTCCAGGCATTCTCCACACCCACCCATCTGATTGAAAGAGTGTGTTTTGTGATTCTTCATTGTATAGAATAATTTTCCATAGATGCATAGTTTTTGTGTGCTCTTCAAACAGGCAATCTTCATTTTTCATTTGGTTCGGTTAACAATGGCTTGCGTGCTGTGGCTTCTCTTTGGATGTTCATGCCATGCAGTTCCCTCTGGGATATAGAAGCACAAATGGGTGTTCCCTTGACATTTTGCAATTCAGAACCAACAGCTTCAAGAAGCAGAGGACAAGAGGACCCAACCAGTTTTCTCTGTGCATGTTGTTCTCTGCCAGAATTATTTTCCCTTTCTTTTCATCACTGCAATGCTTCATATGTTCAAGACACGGCACACGGTTGATTTCAGAATGTTCTTTTGCACTGCAGTGGCACATGCTGAAAGGCATCCTAAAAGGCACGCCACAACCATCCCCCCTGAAGATCTATTAGCCTGTTACATCCATTTTCCTCCGTCTGATTATGGAATAATCCGGAAATTAACTTAACTTAAATTAAAACAAACCTAATTGGTATATTTTTTCCAGAAAGTTCACTCTCATTTGCAGTTAGAGAGGTTTTCCAATACTTTTGTTGGGGTAGTGCATATAGGGAGAAAAAATTACAAAAAAATGAAAGGAATAATCTTGAATAGTCTGGTGTTAGAATACTTGTCTTATTTGGGACAGCCAATTCCTAGTAAGCTTCCCTATAAGCAATACCCTTTTGACTGGCTGATCGATAACCTTTAACAGGAGTTAGGGGGGTTGGCCAGTGGGTATACCATTTAATATTAAAATCTTGCTGGACCCTTTGATTTAACTTTAAGAAAGTTTTAACTTTAGAAAAGAAAGCAATGACACACCACAAAAAGATTCTGAAGTAGAGTATTCCATGAGAGTATGCAGACAACAAGGCTAACTCTCCAGTAATGGCTAATATTGCATAAATTGATGGAATAGTTCTGAAGTGATACCCTTGACAGTGGTATTCATGTGTCAGACAGAGTAATTAAGCCAACAAAAAGGGAAAATGATGTAAAAATTCACCAGAGAAATTAAAAACTTTATTTAACTTTATAGCAAATTTAATGGTGAGTGGAACAGTATCAATATTGTGAGGACAAGAAAATGCTTGGTTTTTGATTCAGAAGAAGTTCTCATGGGTATTGCCTGCCCCTTAACATTGGAGAAAGAGTTTATTTGTGATCAGACAGTAACATTACCATCTCTAGTGCTTTCGTGAGAGGCTGGCAACAAGTCAAGGCAGTACAATTTGAAAAAATTAAGATGATGTTTAGGTGTGTCTGTAAATTGACTGTAATGGTTAATGCAGCTATTACATTGCACAGCAGTAGCACAATATTCAGGTATTACTCTGAAGTGCTAATATAAAATGAATTGGTTGGAAGAACATGATTGTTACCTTGTTTCTTGTTTGATTATGATAATGGGATGCTGTTGTCAAGGAAAACCCTTTTGAACTGCAGGCAATTCTTTCCAATATTACAATTTCATGACTTAAAATAGGAAAGATATGTACGTCTAACCCTGCAATTCAGAGAACTTGGAATGATTTAAGGTCCTGTACAGTTAATATTGGTTTTTCCAAGCTGTTAAGTCCAATTTGCTCAAGGCCAGATCAAAATAGAATCAGCAAAGTATGAGCAATGAAAATTAAATCACTGAAGATATAGTTATTTGGAAAGGACGCCCACTGTACTCTTCCTCAAAAATTTTTTTTTTCCTTCTCAGGTCATGACATCAATTTGAAAACACCAATAGTCATGCTTCATTGTCTCTAAATTATGCACCCCCCATGTATACTGGAGTAGTTTCAGTCTAGCACATTTGGTCATTTTAAAAGCTTGTACAATTCAATCAAATGTATTTCACCTTTGTGTTTCCTTGTGAATGTCACAATTTATCGGAGCTAATGGAAAAAATGTCCTTTATAATGTGTTCATTTCATTTTAAAATTAAACAGCATATGCCCTCAATGGGACTGCTTGGAGACGAGACTTAGCACTAGGTTAGTTGCCTAACTGAGCTACCTGGTCTAGCACTTGCTTGTTGTGTTACCTTCATATGAGTGTAGATTACTACACCTTGCATGTGGACTGTTGCAACATTGCATTTAAATTATGGATTGCTAATGTTCCTGCATTTCAGCTTAAGCTTTTCAGTCCAGCTACCAATCTGTTTCACCAGCTGACCAGTAAACACTGGATATCTACCTTCTTTACTGCTGAGCATTAGTTACTTAACTAGCTACCTTAGCTAAATAGATGTACACATAGCTATGATCCTGTACCATCCTGTGTAAACTACCGTAGTTTAACTAGCTTGTTAGCTACATGGAAAGGCACTAGCTAGTATCTGTCTGATCTGACGTATCCAGCTGTTTTTGCTACACTGCAGAGTATGTGTCCTCTAATTTCTTTTACCATTTTCTTTTACAAGATTTTTTAACAAGTCATGGCAAGATATGGCCCATGTCTGTCCCATTTGCTAATGTTGGCTCTGTGACAGATACATTACCTTATATCATTACATTTTAATTTTATACAGACAGATAAGCAGCCTTGAACAGAGGGCATGGCTCCATGGCTAGGCCTGTTAAATCTTGCATTTCTGTGCTATTGATTGATGGGTCAACTGAGCTGACCTCTTGACTGCAGTTATCACAATCACAGATAACTATTGGGTTGACCAAAATATCCAAAGACAGTCAACACACAACTTAATGATTCAATAAAATTATATTTGAATTAAAAAAATACATTAGAAGCAATACAGGCAACACAAGGTAGAAATACATTTCAATTATAAGAACCACAGTCACTTATGTTAATGAAATCACATCACTGCATTGAAAATAAATGAAATTTATAATGAAATGAACACCCATGAAGTATGCTGTGATTGCTTAACAATTTTATAAAATCCTTTTTTTGGCATTAAAGTCACTTTCACTTCATTTCCTGTTGACCGCAGCCAAGAAGTTGTCTGCCCACAAAAATGCAATGCTGACATTGATCTGCTGGACTCCTAATTGACCAGCAGGTCTATCTCCAGTCAGTGCACATGGTCTGCTTCGTCATCATTATACTGTTGACATACCTAAAGTGTTTACTACTAACAAGCAGAATATGTCATTGCATGTGTTTGCAATATGGTTCCAAGTGTGTGCCAAAACCCATAAGAATGTTCATTTATAACCATGCTCAAGTAAAATAAACTTCATGTTTTCCTTGGAATCGATCAGTATAGATGGTGCAGAGTTTGAGAGAAATATACCTCATATTTGGAAAACAAGCAAACTGGTGTTCTAGCTTCAAATGAGCCTGCACAGAATACTTCAACAAGAGCACGCTGAGCATGATTCTTCCCGTTACTGATGTTTTTGTGGCCTCCAGAGGAGTAAACCTCGCCCAGAGAGCTGGTTTTAGACTCTATCACCCTCAGGGTTTTGCACGAAATCAAGTTTCCAGATCCCTGGGCAAAACATGCCTCCTTCATTATGGGCAGACGAGTTTCATCTACTTAATTTGACTCTCAGGCTGTCAGGAGTTATTTATGAGTGCATCGAAGGAATGTGATGATTTCTTTTTCCTCTTTTTGAGGAATTGCCACAATTATGTATATTGTTAATAACAGTCCCAGGGAGGCCTGGGGTTGAGCGCCTGTTGCAGCAATTGTGATGAGATGGGGTGGCAGTAGGATCTATGAATGAGGATATTTCACCTGGCAGTTTGAGTGTTCCCAGCCTTGAGGGAGTTAAAACCCTGTCTTGAAGTAGTCTGGTCCCACTGGTCTACTGCAGTTCTCCAGTGTGCACTATGAACTTCGTCCTCTGGAACACAATATGGATATCAGAGCCTCAATTTGAGTTAATGCAGCATCCCCAGTGACTCGATATTCATAGAGTACTTGTTTGAAAATTACAGCCAGGGTTGTATAGGTTGGTTCATGAAATATATGTTTGAAAATATGGATACACTTGTCAAAGGTGCTGATCCTGGAAGACGAAGAATTTTTAAATCATATTTTGACTCTTTCATCCAGCACCATGAAAGCAAAAATTTCACACATTTTTATTTATCTTAAAATAATTTTTTGAGTTGGCAGTAGATATTTCCTCCAGTGACAGCATGGTTTTGCTTTGTGCTTTGTAGTGTGAGAAAACTGCTCACTGCTATGGGTTTTAACAATGATGAGAGCCAGCAGTCAAATCTGAGCACTTCAAGACATTTACCAGGCTTCATCACCCAGTATAACCCCTGCAGATTTAATCAACGCTTCTCAGTGCATGCGTTTGCATTCAATGAAAGCAGCAGGCTGTGTCTGACTTTGGATACCCTTCACGACCAGCACTGAGAAGCAGGCAGCCTGTCCTCCCATAATCCTCTGCGGTTCACTCTTTGAGCCTTTGCTCTCATCAGCTGGTCGGAAAAGCTTTGAGAGGCGGGGGGAGATTTGTGGCTCACGAAAATCTTGCTGACCGGCTCTTCCACCCCAAACAGTATTAGGTTTCGCTCTTCTTTTGGGTTTATTTTATGCTCTGCAGCTGCAACTGCTCTGGTGTCTGCCAGTGGACATCCAACTCAACCAAAGGAGACATTTGACTCAGTGGGTTCTCTTCTTGCAAAGTAAAATATATTAAGTCTGCCCAGAAAATATATGACTTATGTAAGAATTTGGCGCTTTTTGGATGTTACCACCTGTGAACTGCATATTATTTCATTTTTATTTCTTTGTCAATAGCGTTTTTGATGTTTTAGGACTTGTCATGGGTAATTTATCGCCTTGTAGCTTCCCACTGAGGTCATTTGGTTGCCACTCTGAGAGACACAGGATTGAGTTTGAGTGAATGCTTGCCTTGTAATGACAGTTAACACCATATTTGTGAATAAACCCAATGTTGTTTTATGAGAAACAGCATTTCTATGTGGAAAGCATTTTGTTTGGCATAAAATCTCTGAATCTGCATTTTAAGGGGTCTAGGTTAGGTGCATGATAGTTCTGCCCATAAACAGTCCCTCAGGAGCTAATTTTAGTCATAGTGTTACATAACTTTTACTTTCTGCTTTTCAGAAATATGCAAATGTGATTTTTAGTTTCAAGCTCTGATGCAAAATGTTGAGCATAAAATTGAAATGCTATCATGCTTTTAATTTCTAAAAAACACATATGAGATTAAAATAAAACAAAATGATTTTTTTCTTTTATTGATAAGGAATATGGTATACATTATTAGCTTTTTAAAGGCCAATTTAAAAGGCTGTCCTTTTTCTAAATAACAAAGACTTAAAACATAAAGCATTTATTCGACAGACAAACACTGGAGACTGACTTGATTTTCAGTTGCTGCACAGTTGATCTCACAGGGTCTGGAAAATTGGTTTCCTTGCATATCCTGCCTATTTGCAGATAATATTCCAAGTAAAAATGTAACTCTTCACACTTCCAATTATCACCTTTAACCTGAATCTTAGGGAGTTTTTCAGGTTCTAAGATCTTGCTAGTAATGTTAGTAGTAGTCATTTTTGAGATATCCCAAATGTGTAATAGTTTTGAACTACAAGCATGAATTAGTTAAATCAAAGATGTCACAGCATTTTGTGTCAAGCTAGTTATCCTGATTGTCTCTTGAGTTTGTTTAACAGTAGACAATATGATTTTAACAGCAGGGAATCAAGAATAATCATCTTACTGACAGAGGTGCTGGAATTGGAAAAGTTTGTTTTTTAGCTATTGGGAAGTTTAATAGAAGTTAGAAGGTTGCTAGTTATGAGCCAACATTACATCTCAAGCTGTGAGTCAGTGATATCATAATACACAGATAATTTTTAGGAGTGAGTGGAGAACTGTTTAAATAGCAACACTAGTCATTGGACAGAAGTCCTCAGAGAATTTGCCATGTGCATGTTTAAAATGTGGGAGATTTGTGTAATCATTTTTGAAATATTCAAGTGTATATGGAATGCTGTTTTGTGAATTTGACTAATGAAAACTGTTCAAAAGTGCCATGCTGAAATGTGATCATGCCAAATGCACTACATCCACAGTCTTTTCAAAACACAATTTAAGTAATAATTTGATGGCTAGACTATCTATTAATATGGTCATGCAAAATAATGCTTTGCTGTTGTTTCTTAACTTTCCTTTTATAATAATTACACTTTTATTTCAGATCCATCTATCATTACTTGACATCAAAGCTGAACTTAATGGTGGTCCTATTACAACAAACCAAACTTCAATGAAGTGCTGAGCTTCCAGCTGGCTTGTTATGTAGGTTTCAGCGGTGTGAAATCTGGCACAATTGGTCTCAATGGTAGTGGGCCAAGTCTGAAGTTAGCTAATGCTCTGTTCCTTGAATGTTCCTAACATGGAAGTTCACTAATTCTGCATTTCTACCCTGTAGCTTGTTAATTTGCAAAATCTTAGAATATTGATTGGACGTTTTAATGTTAACACATGGAATGCAGAATATTGTTTTTTATATAATTATCTATAATTATTTATTTAATTATTTTGTAGCTTTAAGGTCAGACATGCATTTTAAAAATCATGTCAACCAGCAATGTAACTTGTTCTTTCACTTTTTTTCAACTAAGGGCACTGGTAAAATGGGAAATTCTGAAATCTGGGGAGGAAAAATACATTTGTTGTGTGTGTGTGTGTGTGTGTGTGTGTGTGTGTGTGTGTGTGTGTGTGTGTGTGTATATATATATGTATAAAGTTCTAAAGGTAATTTTGATATATCATAAAATTAAAAGTATAAAATGTAAATATTGTGAACAATAGTACCGGAATGTTGATTATGAAAAGAATGCATATATTTATGCAGTTCATATGTTGATTTTTTAAATGTTGATTTTGTAACATTTTTGTGGGAAAGTCTATCTTTTTGAAAGAATTTTATGAGTCCATAAGTGTGTAATGAAATTTGCTCTGGTCTCGGAAGCATGGAACGGAAAAGTAAAATTGAATTTTCTGTGGTATGTTACAAGGACCTCTGCTTCATTCAAGAAGGGAGGGGGTGTAGAATGTTTCTGGGAGAAGGAAGCCAAAAGAAACCTCTTTCCTGGTCTTTTTAATCTTGAACTTGACTGACAGGACCTGACACCTTTAAGCAGGACCAGATGTAGGCCCTGCTTCGAGCTTTTACTGGTCCACCAGAGAGCTAGGGATTGCTGTAGTCTGTCTGCCCTCCTGACAGAGTCTAGTAACCCTTCCAAGCTCTCCCCTCATTACCACCCTAATTATCCTTATTCTCTGGCCCAGCCCCCACTTTAACAGGGAAGAATGATCACAGGATGTGCACAAAGGGAACAGTGCCAAGTCTGCAAAAAAAACAAAAACAACAGAACCACAATATAGTAGGTGTGCAGAGAGAGAGAGAGAGGCAGACAGAGAGAGTGGGACAGATAACTGGTTTAGATCCATTGTGTCAGAGGAAAGGCTCAATCAGGCACTGATCCATTTGCTTGATCTCTGTATTTCCTGAATTCCTTAATGATGCCCCTTATATTCGAGCCTATATGATGGATTTCATAACGCTTATTTACAATTACATGGGTTTTTTATGAGCTCATATGCAAAGTCTTGAACCTTTACTACTTGGAGAGATCCAGTCAAGACCACAAATGGATAAAGTACTGAATAATGTTTTGAATGAATGTATGCCTGTAAACTAGATAGCTCAAATGATTAGCCTTTTTAATGACTAAACATAGACTGGAGCTCCCTTTTGGTCATATCTAAGGTGAAATTAATGTGTTTTAAGTGGTTCTGCCTTGATTTAACAGAAGAAAAAAGAATCTTATAAAAAGATAAGATGAATATAAAAATTACTGTAAGTGCATGTTTCTCATCAACAAGATGCCCATTCAATCAGTACAACCCATAATTCAGCACAAGGTCATCTAAAATATAGGCTTGACATTCAAAATCATTTGGAGGATGATTTTTTTCTACTTAATATGCAGGTGACTAGAAAGTTATCTGGAAGTCATAGACTTGTGCAACAAAGAATAGTATTTGTCATTGCAGGAAATGTAGTCATTTAGAAGATTTTACATCCAATTCTGACTGAAAATAGTGCTCGCAAAAACTACAGGCATACAGCAGAGAATATACCAAGCAGACAATGTGACAACCAATAGTGGCAGTCATTATATAAACCTACATAAACCTATATAAACCATCATGTAAAATGTCATTATGCCAGAAAGAGTTTTATTAGTGCCTTGTATATCAAATTGGATTGAAGGTGTAGCATTGAAAGTCTGTAGGGGTCTTCGAATAGATATATTCAAGGGTTGGTGGGTGAATATTCAGTTCGAACAGGTGAGTTTTAAGTGTTCTTAATAGACAGTGAAATGGCATGTGTGACTGTAGCAGGGAGCTGTAAAATGAAACAGATGAACACTGCAATTTTTAAAAAAACATGGTAGTTAAAATAATAGTATTCTCTGAGGATTCTGAATGTAACACAAACTTCAAGAACTATTTCCAAGTGTAGTCTAGAATTTGCGTGAAACATTGTTTACATTATGATCTTAAATGGGTAAAAATGTTTTTAAATGGTTAAAAAAATGTGTGTTGTGTTATAGGATACATCATGCTTACAGAAATATAAATTGTGGACATTATGGTCCATATTTCCATTTCAGCACAGTAGAGGAATAGTTTTCCCCTTTTTTTTCAAAACACACACCTTCTATTTCAAAACATTCATCTCCACAATCTTGTACTGTGCTGTCCTGCTGGTTAACAGGGTTAATCCTTAGATGTGGTATATTTTGATACTCAGTATTTACACAGTATTTAAATGCAAAAAATATTGTATGCATACTATAAATAGAGGCCCTAGCACAATAGTTATGTAGCACCAAATAGACATTTCTAAAATAATTTTTCAGACTTGGCATAGGTTCTTGGTTGGATTTCATGTGAACTGGCATAGTTATATAGGTCATATAGCAGTCATTTTCTCTCCTAAGAGACAGTTTCACATTCCAACATGCAACGTTCATTAATTTGTTCATTGATATGTTCAACCCCAAATTTATTTATTTTAGAAGTGATGAAACATTGCCAGTTACATCACAATGTTGCATTTGACCTCCATGTATTATAAAACATTCATCATTCACAAATGATTGCTGTTTGCAATTTGAAAAAGCTAGTTTCAACACTCTGTACCTTCCTTGGTGCATGCATGTGTTTCTTAAGGGTCACTGCCGCCTCAAATCAGTTGACTCCAAACACCCATTGACATAATTTTGTGCCAAGAAGCAACATGTTGATGTTATAGCAGTCAATTAAAATCACAGTGTTTGACTGATGACACAGAGAATCTCTTGCCTCATTTAAAAGATTAAAAAATTCTCAAAATGTAAAAACCAGGTAATACATTTTCCCAAAATGTGGAGAATACAAATCAATGACATTCTTTCATGGGTTCATTGGCAATGAGTGTTCTGCCCCTGCAGTGACTGGATGTAGCTATATTATTTATATTCTTTACTTCTTGGCTTTGCTTTGAGAGAAATCGAGTGACTCACTTTATAACATGCTTGTTCTTTCATACATAATGTGGTCTTCATCGACAGTACTTTCATACTTAAGTTTGAGAGTGCCAGAAATTGCATTTTTGCTCTCTCCATTGTTTTACAAAATGTGAATCCTTGGGAAAATTTTCCTTCCTGGCTTTCTAAAGTAACTTTGTGAGGACATCTTTTCAGTGTTGAAATCATTCTCCTTTCACTGCATTGTCAGAACAAGAATGAACAGCCCCCAGCTCAGTTGTTGCCTCGATTATTTATAGCGTTCACCAGACAGAGTTTCGGGTGCCGTTTTGGGTTACCCCTGTATTGTTTGTAGAGGCTGAATTTTTTTCCCCTCTCACACATTAGAGCTAAGAGTGAAATGCACACATCATCTCCTTCAATGAGTCCATTATCTCCTGTGCATGGGTTAGGCCACTGTTAATGTGATCTGAAAATGTGAGTGAAATGGCAAAGCACCACTATGACTTGCCTTGGTTTGTGCCATATTCCTATGACCTTGACAGTGGTTGACAGTGGTAAGCTATTCTGTGATGAGTACGGCTGATGACCATTGCTAATTATATTATAATTAAACTCTGATTGTGTAATGCATCATAGTATCATGCAACAGAAAAAGCTTTGAAAAAGCAGTTTTCATGACAGAACGACAGTGACAAAATGAAGAAATGTACCATGGCACCAAAAACATTTCTTGAAAGTTTTCAGTTTGAAGCTAATGCTGTGACACAAAGATATGTTTGGCCAACCCTATCATACATTCTGAATCACATACCGCCACATCCCTAGTCATAAGTTTGGTATGCAGTCTCCCTGTTAGAGAATATGATTGGAGTCATGGCAAATTTTGGCACTTTCAGCTATAGGGGAAAGTTTCCTGTGGATATCTTGATAAATATGATTTTTTGTATTTACCTAAGATGGAGCTATTCATGCAAACATGCATGCATTTGGCAGGATTTTGTGGAAAATGAATTCCTTAATGAAAACAAAGATTGGGGTCACATGTAGAAATATTGTCAAGTGTAGACACTGCATAAATGTACTTGGTAAGTTGGAATTTTAAAATACAGATTTGGTATGTCTTAGGCTTGAAATTTCTGAAACACTTATCTTGAAGTAATTATTCAACTTTATTGAAATGTATAGAAAGGAATGGATCACCAGACTTTTGTATATAGTATATTATACATGTTGTCCATAAGTGCTGCAAGGGTGGTAATATAGGCCTATGTAGCATGTACACAGTTCATGGACCATGGTTGGCAGTGTATTATGTTTAGGGTGCTTGAATTGCATCTCAGAGATTGCAGGTTCAGTTCCCATGTGGGGCACTGCCATTGTGCAAGGTACCTGAAATGCTTCAGTAAATATTTAGCAGTCTGTATAGATGGTGTGTAAAATGTAAACTGTGTAAGTTGCTCTGGATAAGAATGTGATAAGAGTCTGGAAAATCATGCAATATACTTGTGTGTCAAAGGAGTATATGATCTGGATCAATGATCTGTAATAGTAAGTGGGTGCTGAATAGGTATGCTTACCACTCAATAGATCAGTGGGGTGGGTTTCTGAGGTTTAAAATGTTTTTTGAAACAGCGTAAAATATTGTTTTAGTACTTTGGTAGTCTTTTTTTTCCATCATATAATACATTCAACATCCAGTAATCACTATAACTCACATATTACACCTGCATAACCTCCAAATGCAGGCAGAGCAAAAAAAGTATCCCAACTAATGTTGCTAGCTAAGACACCTGTGTACCAAATAGCCACATCACTTAACACCAGAACATGTGGGTGGAGTAGATTGATAGGAAATGCCGTTCTTGACTCACAAGCCTGTGTTTCTGCTTTGCTCCCTTGCTCCAAATCCTTTTCACAATTTATTGTACTGTTTTTTTTCCTGTTGATTTCACCAAATTTTGTCCATTTTGAGTAAGAGGAAATGTTGATTAGCATAGATATACACTGGAAAATCCTGTCCTCATCATTCCAATTACTTGAAAATATTAATTGTTCTAATATAATTACAAACTTACAAGAATTGTTTTCAATGGAATATGACTCATTGTAAAGGATTAACATGATAGCGTATTCAACTATGATTAATTCTTGGTACATTTAAACCGCATTCAGTATATTTGAAATTTTGAAGTAGACGGGAGCAGGTATTAAACAAAGTTTAAAATTTTGATATTTCAAAAAACCTTGAATACAAATAAACGTTAAGAAAAACTGTTTGCTGGCTACTTACACTGCCTGCCTCTTGCTTGAATTTCAGTTTGGAAACAAATGCGTTCTTGCTACATATCAGTTCAGATTACATAGAAAATCTTTGCTTGTGGTGCAACCATCACCACACTCTGTCTGTATCATGCTGTTTTGAGTACACTTTAATGGTGCACCTATAGTGTTGGTCAGTCTCCTTGTCAAAATATTTAGTATACTGGAGAAGAAGGATGGGCTAATGTTGAAGGTATAGCGAGACATGACGTCTATGGGAAACACTTAATTAACTCAAGCCTGTTACTCAGCTGCCTTAAGAGTGCGTCCAAATGTCAGGTGTAGTAAAATATGCCGGTAGTACTCGCAAACACCTCCTGGTCGTAAAGACTAAAAGAGAGAAAACAGGAAATTTGAGCTCTTGTAAGTTTTAAGGAAGACCTGACATTCTTCAGCTCAGCAGATTGGCCCACCCATGGTCCAGCAGAACATGTTTCCCTGAGTCTTTAGGCCTGTATGCGACTGTTTACAGTGGACTGCATTATGTGTACACCTTCCGTGTTGTGATCCCAGAGCTTGTTCCTCTGAATATAACTGAATATAATTGTCCTTATTCAGTTGGTTGTCATTCCAGTAGAGCAATAAAAATGATATGAGATGAACAAACAGTCTTTGTGAATGTTTACAATGATGAAATAAGAATGGTGTTGAGAAGAATCACACCACAATGAATGTAATGACAATGTGTATGCATGAATCTAAATAAAAAATCATGTCAATCAAGCCTATGACTTAGCTATGTTGTCAATATAAAGTTAATCTCAGTTTGAGAGCTTGGAAGAAACAGTATGCGGCAAGTAAATACAGGTGAGACATACATGTGTGTACACCACTTTTCTGAAGGTTATATCATCAGACAATGTTTGAATCTTCTGACACCCCTCCACATGACAGTGCTACAGTGTTATTTGTATTTCCCTGCTGATATTGTGAGCTCTTATTGTGACTTAAAATGGTTTTTGTGTGGAAAAAAATGTATGTGTATGTGTTTTCAATATACATAATTGGTGTGTTTACTTAAATAGAAGTGTATGTGGTCTGTCTATAAAATATTATAGACCAGCTCAATTTTTGACAACATACCCATATGCCCTTTTATAAGTGAGTGCAGTTCCACATAAAGGGAAGCTGGTATCTTTAAAAACTATTGTAATGTTCATGGAAAAACAGTCGAACCAAAGGAGCCCAGATTGTTTATAGCCAAACTCTACATTTGAGCAGAGGACAAATGATTTGATGGCTTGTATCTTTGGAAGGTATTTATTGAGGTGAATGTTTGGAGGAGAAAAAAAACCCTGTTCTTCAAGAAAACATCTGGTAAAAACATGCTTTGTGGTGCTGCAGGCAACACATAACCCAGTTCTGTCAGAGTCCGTTACCCCGCCTGGTTTGCAGGTAAAGCGATCATGCAGAGCCCAGTGGCTTTTGTGTTCACCATGGCCACACCTGATTCCTCTGGTCTGCTACCTGATGACTTGGTTTGGATTAGTAAGCAGAGGACATCAGATTCAATCTGCCCCTCAGCGTGTTAGTAACGCATTTCAAACAATTAACTGACCAGGCAGTCAGTACTATTGACTGTTCTCATTATGGGGAAATGGTCACAAGGTCCAGTCAACACATACATTCAGCTCAGCTAAAATAAGCCACAGTTGTATGCGACCATTTCGAACATTCAGTCATGATTATCCCAAAGAATAGCATGTACACTGATGTCGAATGGTTGAAGGTATGTGAATTATTTTAAATAATTTAAAAGACTACATTTTATCAAGAAATTATGTCTGCTGTAAATCTACATATGCGATCATTTCTGACCTCACTATGGTGTGAGTGTTTTATAGCATTCTCCCATGGAATATTGAGCTCATTTATTGGGCCTAGCTGAGCGAGAGAAATTTGAACAAATGAAGTTACTTCATGGAAAGTGTGACTTTCAGTCCTCTAGAAGTCAACTGACAGGGTAGCTCACAACTGGGTTCTTTGTCCAGTTGACTGATCAAGATTCCATGTGTTCAACAATGTCATTAATATTAATAATTAACCAAATGCAAGCTCTGAAGTGCAAAACACTGTAAGGTGTCTGGTTAAACCATTGTAGTCAAGTAACTTGGTTACTGACTCTAACAGCCCTGTCCTTACCACCAGTTAAGTCAGCATCTTTCCCCACAATAAGTTGATAGAAGGGTAATGATTTCAACCTCGACAGTTGCATAAAGGATGGAGCATATTTTATAACGATGAGCTGAAAGGTTTATTCATGTCACTGTAGAGCTGTCTCTTGTTTTTTTTAGCTAAGCTTGTTGTTACAGGCTACATTACTCTGTTGTACTAATGATGACTTAAACATTTTTCTTTAGCGTTGTCACTTGCAATTTAAGTGATGGAAGCAATTGGACAAAAGTCAAATGAAGGTACAATGCCGGAGAACACATTGTTGAGATCATATTGATGAGCAAGATCATACTGTTTTATCTGACACTGCTACCATAGCATTACTGGTGTTTGGTAATAAATTTTCACTCAGATTTTATCCTGCAAGTGCAAATTGCAATACAAGCTAACAACATGAGTTTTGGGAAAAAATCATCTATTGCCAGGGTTTACCTTCCATCACCAGAGGTTTTCATTTCTGGTTTCCTAGTTTCACCGCTCATCACCATTTTATAATTTTGTAATGAGCTTATGTGACACCCCACCCTCCAGACAAAAAGTTGTTTTTTTTTTTTTAGTCTTGAAATATACGTTTCCATTTTGTTAGTTTCAGGAGATTGAGCATCTCCAGCCAGGATTTGCTTCATCCCATTTACTCCTGGTCATTGCAATAACAGGTGGTGATTTTTGGGCTCAGCAAAAGAAAGTTGAGAAGAGCAGGATCCCAAAAATATTATCCCAAATAAAAGGCACTTCAAGTGTTGTTTCACATTCCAGTGAGCCACACATTGCCATTATGGCCACCGACCTGTATTTTCCCATTTAAATCCTTTAACAGCTGGCTGTGGACTAACCAGTGGCACAGAAATTCATTACAGTTATTTGTTTTAAATTTTTTCTCCTTACAAGTAATGAACAACAAATTAATCAACAGTACTGAAACACTAGAGAAAAATACCAAATGTTCCCAAGTCAAACATGTTTGGGTAATGTGCCTAATCAACATTGAATGTTAAGTGTTTATTTTGATTTTCAAAGTCTTTACTGCTTTGAGGAAGTGATCTAATTTTATTTTGGGTTTCGTTCCTCATAACTTTTAGCCACGAATGAGAAAACCTGTTTAGAGAAATGAGCTTAGAGTTTGGAACTGGGATGTGATGTGGGTAAAAGGGTGGAGAGCTACAAACTACAATGACAAGTTGATTGCTCATGTATGGTCACTTAAGGATGCTTTCTTCCTCCAAGAATTTTATTGGTTTGGGTTTATGATACTGAAATGCTTAACTCATAGTATTATTTGCTCCTGTGTAAAGATTTGGAGAACAGTCTAAGCCATACTTACTTTCTGTATAACTTGCTGATTAAGTCAGACCAGAAAAGATGCCAAAATCAAGAACTATCACAAGAAATGAAAACAATATTATAGATGTGATCTGGATCTACTAAATAAAAAAATACAAGTACTAAAAATTACAAGTAACTTCATACATGTAGGTGGTCAAATCATGATTTTTCACGTGATATCACCTTTTCAGAGGACTCAACCCTGGGATTCCCATTTTTTCAACTGAATATGGTAATGAAGCATCAGCTCCATCAAATCCCTGCTGGTAGATAGGCGGCACATCATGGAATACACATTGCCTGGTAAACGAAGTTGAGACGGACAGTGAACTTGAGAATTGCTCAAGTAATATAGATTACATTGGTTATTGAAATATATAGCCAACATGTTTGATATTGCAGTGGAGCAATGGATGAAACTCATTTTCAGAGTTACACAAGTGATGTGTTTCAATCTTAAACTGAAACGATCTTTTAAGTCCTACAGTATAACTAATCCCTAACAAATGAAGCACTGGGGGAAGACCATTAGAGTAAGAAAAAATACCTGAGGCTGGTTTCTGACTGATGACATATCCACACTAGAGATGTTGTGGTACAGTGATTCCGTTTTTTCTGGATTAATTAAAATCAGGACCAATGTGCAGAGAAAGATAACCTTATTAGTTTGGTGGCTCTTTCCAAGTGCCCACAGATCGTTTTTTTACAAGAGCGGTGGGTTTTTTTCCCCAACTTTTTAAGTGCAGTAATGTCACACTGGATAGCAAAGTCACCCTGAGGGTTAGGCTCTCAGAGTTCTGTTTAATTTTAAGATGAAGAACATGTATCCTGTCTGTGTTTCATCAGAAGGTATGGAAACAGTTTCTCATTTTTCACTTTCTGTCCTCTGCAGTGCTCTGTCACTTGGACTGAGATTCAAAGTTCCCCCTCAAACTATGACCATTTCTTATCAAAGACTCCACTGAAACAGTTTCAGTCTTTGTAAGATTCCCATATTCATCCTGTTGCCTGGACATTTGTACAAATGGAGCAAGTCAGAACTGTCTCTGATTTCAAAATGATTTACAGTATCTCCAGATAAAAATGACAACCTCCTTAAAATCAGCACCCCCCCCCAACATAACGATCAACCACCATTCAGCGGTTAATATTTTTCATTTAACTGGATCTTCTGCAATCGTGTTTGGTTCTAATGCAGGTCTTATATAACACGTGAAACTGGTTGATGTAATTTGGCATGCCCCTGTGTCTTTGTCCTCATCAAACGCGGCTCAACTCAGCCCACCGCCCAAGACTGTTGACACTAGGAGGAAACCTAACACCGGTTTGCAGCCCTCTGTTGCTCAGGGACTGTGTTGCTGCGTGGGGCAGGTCCTCATGGGAGGATTGATTTGTGTATATGAACGTGTGCATATGTATATACACTGGAGTGTGCACTGAGATGTTAACATATCACTCAGCCCCCTCTCCCTGCCTCTCCCCCAGTCAGGCTTTACAGTGCTAACAGGACGCCACACAAGTCACATCGACACAAACACACGCACACACACGCAAATGTGAAAAAGCCGCTCTGCCTAGCCCTATGAAATCAAAAACAGGTGCCTGCATAGCTAGAATTCTTCCAAATACAAAAGTGGTTTGACCTGAGCAGTTCCCAGAGTAAAACATAGCCTATCAAAGGAAGGTCTATATGTAATTCTGTGTTTATAAACATTAACATATTTGGGTTGTATGACATTATAGTATTCAGCAGATCACCACAGGCCCAGGGAAAGGCTATTGGAACCACATTGTCCTCCTGGTTCCTCACACTGGTAGGTATAAAGTACAATGAGTCACCGAGAACAAACATTGTTTTGTTTGTGCTCTGTGTCTTAATTAAGAGGGTTAAAAAAAAAAAAAAAAACCTGTGTTCATTTTGTATGGACTGAGCACTGATGAGTGTATTTATTGGCCAATAAGGGTTACCGCTTTTATTGCTGAACCACATTTATTACAGGGCATAAATTGAAAATGAAACAATAAAATGTGTCTGGCATTTATTTTCATGCTCTCATCCTATAATTGTGACTCGGCATCTTGGGACTCTGGGACAAAACAAATGTTGGAATTTGTTGAAATCACAGCATCAGTGGGCTTTTACAGTGCACTGCCATCTGTCACTGCTATTATTTAGTTTCTTATTACCTCTAATTAATTGCAAATTTACATCCAAGGTCCTGGTCATTAGAGGATAATTGTGGTATGTTATAACAACATTATGTCATGTGCATTGATGTATCTCCAGAGTTATAAGCATTGCTCAGTGAATGTAAGTGAAGCGTAGGTTTTGGCCTTAAGTATTTTTATGGCCGTCTGAGGAGCAAAAGATCAGGTCATTGTACACTACGGGCCATTTCCTCTATTTCTACATCTTTCTGCAAGTAATGAGGATTTGTGGGATGGGGTTGGGGGGCTCAGGGGTGATTAATAGAGTCATTGGGACTCATTAAAAATAAGCATCAGATGCCTGGAACTATTTGTAGAAGAAAACAGGGGTTTTCACTCTCCACTGTATTCCATCCATACATCCATACAACACTACATCATAATGTTACATTATTAGGAGGGTATGCTATCCCTACATAGACTTTATCAAACTATTCATCTGCAACATCTTTAAGATATTATATAAATAGGAATTGAAAGTGGTCTTACGTTAAACATTCACACAAGATATTGCACTGGCTAAGCACATTGCAATTTAAAGGAATTGGCACATAATTCTAACAGGAATGCTTTGTTATAACTGAAAAACTTTGGTAAATGAGACTTTGGACCTCATTTGTGAATATTTTCATAAAAACGAGTGTAAATTGCAAAAAACAGTGTGATAATATGCGCTGTGTTTAGTCACTGGTCCAGACCGTTGATCTCTGGCTGACGCAGCCAACAGTATTCTTTATATTCTACAGCTGGTGTGTTTAATCCTGAGGAAAAAAATGTCATAAAAGTTTCTTTTCCAATGAATGGTTAAGATTTTGGATGGTATCACTGATATTCACCAAAGTATTGTTAATCATGATTTTGTACTCTGCAATAAAATAATCAAATCTGGGTTTTGCTTGTGCTAGCTGCTACACTTGTGATTAGCACTGAAAACTTTTCCATTGCCTAGCATTGTTAAATTAGCAAAGTAGTATGCCTTGCAAGTGTAGGACTCATAGCTTATAACTTCTTTCTCAGATGTCAAAAACCAAAAGGAAGTAGTTTTCACAGCCAGGCATAGATTTATGATAATAGATTTACAACACAACCGGAAGCATGACATGCAATGTTATGTGTTTATGTTAACCATCAGAAACCATCATGTAATGTTTGGTGTTCTGATAGGTACCAAATATGAGACTGGAATACAGCTAGATGTAATGAGTAAATCAAATCTTTAGGCATGGCTTAGTCTCTTGTTTTAAGATGTTTGAAACCCAGGTGGAATCAGGTGAAAGATAATTCTCCTGGTCATTTGGTAGCAGCAGTTCTTCTTGCTGTGAAGACGTTGCAGGCAATAAGGAGTGAGGCCAGGCATTGCGTAACCAAGTCTTTTTGTTTGGCATGCACATATAATGAATCAAATTACCTTTGAGACTTTCAGGTCATGCTCTTGTAGAATTATTCAGCAGTTGCACCAGCTGATACTTCAATTTATAGACTATTTATTAAAGTTCAAAAGTTTAACATTACTAAATATGGGTTCCCACCACAGAACACATTTTATAATTGTACAGTATATTGTGGCTGCCAGCATTAGATATGAACATATTTGAGTACAACATTCAACACAGCTTTTTCTTGTAAACACAAAAAAATTTTATGGAATGTTAATTTTAAATTTCCTTTCTTCATACAAGAACTGAAGTAATTACAACAGCAAGTTTGCTTGGAACAGGTTGTGTGCAACCCCAGAACAGCTGTACCAGATTATTCATAAAATAAGTGTTTTATGTCAAGGAACAGTGATGAGAGATGAGATGAATATGGTTGTTGATCAAGGGACTCAATGAAAAATATTGGTCAAAACAAGTTTAGCCAGCGAGGGTTTTACACTTTAAATGATCCCATCTCAGACAAAAGGTTTTATCCAAAGATTAATGGCATTGCCAAAACTTATGTTGCCCATTTTGTTCCCTTCCTCTCCCTGTCTTTTAAAGTAATTACCAAACTCATCACTACTAAGTAATGTGACTTCTCATGCCAATTGAAGATATGCTGACCAGTAGTCATGTAGAAAGTGGGTTCAAACTCTGACAGTTTCAGAGGTGTCCTTGGAGATACCTAGTCATGTTATTTTGCGAAATACCAACAGGTCTTGTTGTGGCTGAGAAAAAAAAACATGGAGCCCCAGCCTTTTGGCGCAGGAAATTTTGCTAAGCTTGCTATTACAGATATGTCTTTTCTGACAATATAAGACACACCTTGTGGCAACTATCCATACTACTTCAGTAGACGGTATTGATTGACAGATGTGGTCTCCATTATAAAGTAGTAAAAGTATATACAGCATGCCCTCATGGAACTGACCAGCAGCTGCAAACTTTATAGAGATCATGAAAATTGCAATAAAGAGTGTGTCTCAGGAATCAGTCTTATCTCTCATGTGACAAAATCATTAATAAAATTGTCAGAAAGTACTTTGGTACATGAAACTGCCAGATGTTTATATTTTTGTCTGTGTTTTTCTCCAGTACCCTACTTTTTATACTCTCTAACTCGATGCTACACAGTTCAGGGAATAAGATAATGTGTTGCAGTAAAATCGTAACTATGTTTTACACTGTTTACGTTTTTATAACATTATATCAGAAATGATCCCTTAATGTCATCACTGTTATTGATGAGTGGGTGATCTGGAATTTATTTATCACTCGTGGTCTTTTTAATTTCAAAAGTTATACTTTTTTCTCACTACTGTATGTAAATGGTTAGGGTCCGACACAGTTTCTCAGATGTTTCCTGACTAACCGTGCCTCAAAATCCCAGCAAGATCCTGCTGGATACGAAAGGATTCTATCTGATTTTGTCTCAAGATTTATGACGTGGTGAATGGAAACAAGATTATAACGTCTCAAGCACATCTGAGCCGCTATGTGAGCTTGTTTTGTTTTGAGGTACGTACAGCCCCAATGTTCCCCATATGTAAGTTCAAGAACACATGTCATTTTCTAGGTCAGCTGCAACCAACTAGCACCGCCATAGACAAGGCACAGACTAGGAGAGTGTTTTCGATTCTGTTTGGCTGCAAAGTACACATAGAGTAAGCTCTGAAACCTCATACTGAATTCATAAAAAATGTGAAAAAGTTTTCAATTAATTTCCCCCCTTTTCTGTCCTGTCTGGAGGTACGCTGTTCTCCCCTCCTTCCCCCCCCCCGGAGGCTTCTTTTTGAAGCCTGTTTAAAATGAACCAGAACGCTCGCCACAAGAGTCCTGGGTTCTCAGGGATCTGCCTCAAAATGAGACCAGCCTGGAATATTTGCCGTGCCTGTTAGGAAGCATGCGCATCTCCGAGCGGAATCAGAAACATAAGAGAGAGGATTGTGTGTGTGTGTGAGTGTTTTTGTCTTGACTTATCAGCTGTTTACAAACTTTGTTCTTATAAAATACAACATGTAGAGGTTAACCATTTGTCTTTGACGACAACATCTAATTATATTGTTGTTGTCACAGGCAGAAGTCCTTAGCAAAGCACCACATTGGCAATATGAATGTTAAAAAATAAATGCATACTATCAAGTATTACAAAAATTCTGGCACAGGGAGAATAATTACAATAAAATAAATCATGGTAACTTGTATGTAATGTGTCTTATACAAGTAATAACTCAATGGCCAAAAGCTAATAAAAGCAGAATATACTTTGTTGTGGGTGAAGTGTGGACAACAAACAAAAGCAAGTACCACTGAATTACAGGGCTCGGAACACCTCAGGAAAGGCTCTGGTTTGTGTCTCTGAGCACTTTAATTACATAGCACTCATTTTGTTTTTAAATAGGCTGCTCTTATTTTGTAGATACCAGGAATCAAATCTGAAGCAGGATTTCCTGTAAAGAAGGCGCACACCTAAAACATTACAGCAAAATAACAGCTTTGGGTGCATAATACGACAGTCCTTCATATAAACTACCAAACCATGCAAAAGTTTGATCAACTGTTGACTTTTATGCAGTCCACATTTTTACCTAATTGACATCAGCCAGTAAGGCAACTATACAGTCATACCGAAAAAATTCTGAATTGTAAGTTGAAATTTTTAAAAAAGTAAACATTTCTGGGAAAACAAGCTATTTACCAGAAACAATTGTGATAGAAGGATTCATGGACAAGACTGCAAGTGAAACAGGGAAGCTAGCAAAGGTTAGCAAATGCATTCTAGTGAAATAACTCTAGTGAAGACACACTTTTTTCTGTTTAATAAGGGCAGCATGCACAAACATACTGCAATATTTAGTCCTCTGTGCTGAATAGAACTTGCAGGTTTTTTGTGTTAAAATGTGTCAAATGATACCTTGAAGAGTTATCTCAATCAGTAGATGTTTGATTGTGTTTATTGTACTGGGACCTAAAAGTAAATTGTAAGTCATCTGTAAAAATGAAAATAAGCAGTTTTCCCTTTAGGGCCTTCTTAGGGCTCATGATTGTTCAATAAAACCAAATGCTTTCTCTCAGATCATGTTTTCTGGACAACTCCCAAAGGTTTCCTTTATAATTCACTTATGTATGGGGTGAATGTGATAATTCCTTGATTATTATTTCAGATTATATTTATTAATATTTGTGGACCTAATTTACTGTGCATGGATGTTGCACACAGCATAGAATAAATAGGAATATATGTTGTTTTGACTTGAGTGTGTGTGTGTGTGTAGTTCTTATCCTCAGGTGCTACTCGTGGCTGAAATCAAGCAGAATACATTCATTTCTTTTCTTTTGTTCATCACACTTCTGTTTATGGTATCAAAAAACCCACAGTGCTTTCAACATCCTCCTAGTGTAACTCAGCACAGGTCCCTCCAACATGCAGTTATACGTATTATTTTTAGAGCCAGCACAAGGCAATAAATGGAAAACAGTCCATTGTTGTTGTAGTCTGTTCTTAGTTTGAGTTGTAATAGGCACCAGTTTAAATTCCTCAACTACTCAGCACACTGTTTACAGCTCAACGTTTCAGACACAATGGCATAATGATCTCATTCTGTTATGGCTCACAAAGTAATCCAAGAAGATGGATGTACAGAAAAGTATATATTTACCACATTATTAGCTAATCAATTAAGGCTGCTTTTTTTGTTGCCCCTGTTTTGCATTACAGAGAAGTACACCAGTCAGTGGCTGGGTGTCTGTTGAGAGAGATTGTGTGCATTGGAATAAAGAAGGGGGAGTTGGGGAGTAAATCCAGAAGGAATGTCTGCTTTCACTGCATACCTGCAGTAATTGCAGGCTATTAAACTGTCACAGCGCTCACACATGCGGAGGCCTGAGCCCCCGTGCTGGCCGCAGCTCCACGGGATGGCTGAAGGACCTGTTCCCTTGCCACAGATGCCAAAGGCCCCCCTCCATAACCTGTCATTTCCACACCTAGAGCTACTGCCTGAAACTTCCTCCAGCTGATTACTGTGGAAGACACCAAACTCCCTTTGCATTCAGGTGTCTATCTCAGTCCCCCTTGTTGAAAACATTTTCTTAGCTGTTTAGGAATTGACCTCCATTCACAGGCTTAAGCTGCTTATTTTATAAATTAATATCTTTTCCCTACTTGTATCTCAGTTTCTAATAAATATATCACTGAAGTGGCAGTGTTCAACCACATTTGTAATTTAAATGGAGAGCTGTAAAAATGCATAGCTTAGAATTTTTGCCTTGTCATTTTTTGATGATTCTTTCATCTGTTATGTATGAAATAGAAATCAGGTATCCTTCAAGACTGCTGAACCGAATGCTACATTGATATGTACGGACACATTTAGTCTGTATTGGGATATATTAGGGCAGTCGGGTGTGTTATTATTGTAAGATGTGGAAATAGAAAAGGTTGATTTAATTAACAACATATGCTTGTGTTAGAACATGTTTCATTCAGAAAGCTGCTTTCAAGGACAGGTTTAAGCAGATGTGAATCCTTCTGAGCAAGACTTATAAACGTGAGTCAATTTTAGGGTGAGTACTTTATTGAATACACTGATTAATAAGACTTATTATTCCTTTTTGTGGATCTTATCAAACCTTATCATCACCTCCGATTTTACTGTTTTCCAGAAGATCACACCAGAACATCTTTGTTTTACATTTTACATGTGTGTAGAATATATGCAGTAATGTCATAAACTCAGTATTATATATGTAGGTTACATAGGTACATAAAAGTTCAAAAGGCAGTTTGTCCTAATGTGTTTGTTGGCTGAGAGTCATATGTAACGCGCTTTAATGGTACACGTACAGGTAGTGTACAGAAACATGGAAATGCTTGTATAAAGTCACTTGGTGAAATCAGATGTTGGGCCGCCATGTGTTGTGCAGTGTGACATAGTCTGTCCCCATATGGAAATCTGTTGGAGGAATATAACACCATTCTTCCATGAGAAAGTCAGTCAATGCACATTATTGTTGATGGAGGGTGGCATTGTTCCAGAGTATCCCATAAAAATCGCAACTTTACACATCAGTGATTATTTATGAACCATCAGAAAGTTGAGCGGTCTTCATCACTGAAGCTCCGTCCAAATTGACCCAAACAATCATCCCTGTTTCATAGGCACTAATAATGTCATCTCTCGCTGCTACAGCAAGCAATAATTGTTGGCAGCTGGGTCTGTCCAACATTGTAAACATGACCTTATGCATACTGGAATGTTATTTACTTAATAGACACGCTAACACAGTGGTAATCTCAATTTTGCATACCTGTCCCTCATTGACCCAGGTGTTTCTGTTTGTAGGTGATGTGATGGGCCATCAATAGATGTCAGTTGGTTTAAAACTGTTTTGTGTGGTATAGTCTACACTGTAAATTTGTGTGGATAAGTTTAGATGCACTAATAAGATGTTTTAGTTGTTGATAGATGTACATTGGTTTAGATATGTATAGTGTATTACACAGGTCAGTGTGTTGGATTGTTTTGGGTTGATTTAATCTTACTTGTTATGCTTATAACTATGAGCTTGACAAATTACTTCCTTTTGCTGTGGCATAATGCAGCCAACCACCAGGGATTCCTTTTCATACCCAGGAATACTTGGAAATACAGAAGTACAAATTCATTTCATTTTAGCATGGTTTCACTCATGCAGTGCTTTCAACAAAGATATTGCCACAAAGCAACTTTACATAGATCCCAGGCCTGAGACTGCTCAAACAAGTGTAGTGGCAACGGAAAAACCCCCTGACTAAAGGAGTGAAACCTTGAACATAGCTGAGAGGTGTAGCCCATCTGCTTTTGGCCAGCACAAGGCCATCTCCATAAGTTAAATTGGTGCAATCAAGTCAGGGGAAGGGCTGGGTGCATGAAATGATCGCCGCCCTAGGTGACCACATCCACCTCCCTTTCTGTATTAATATGATATCAATATGAATTTCCTTGCGACTCTCTGAATCACTACTCTGTAAGACTTGGAGGTCCTGTTCTTGTTGGTGAAAGAAAATAGGAGAAAATACATTTTGTGACATTTTATTAACAATCTATTTATCTGTCTCATTAATCAGTTATTCAGTATTTATATATTTAGGTAGCTATTTAGCTATGCTGGGTGGTAGCTAACTAGCTTTCACAGTTTAACTTTATACTGGGACAGATGTGTGAAGAGGACGGTTTTAACACAATATTTAAATTACAAATCAGAACCAATGATAATAAAGATAAAATGACAGATTTATCTGTGCTGGGTTGATTGGTCATGCAAATACCTTGTAAAGAGTATAACTTCCTAATTTATTTCTTTTCATGCTTTTTTAAAAATTTTTACTTTTAAAGCTTGAAATACTCAAATAAGTCTTAAATTAGCTTGCAAAACATCTAAACTCAAACAGCAGAGATATTTAAAATGCATCCAAGCCCTCTGAACTGATCTTAAAAACAGTTACAAGAGGAATAAAATGAGAAGATACAGAGTAGAGAGTGCGTTTAGCTCTTTGTTTGTTTGTTTGTTCATTTTTGAAAACTTAATTTCTGTTTAACTCTTCGTCGCTGTAGGTAATCACGTGTCCAAAGCCAAGCCTCCTGGTGCAGAAATGAACCGCAGCACTGTGGTACGGGTCTGCTTATTATGGTGGGCCTGGATCAGATAGCTGCTTTGACAGTCTCCAGACCCCACTGTTTCCATTATGCCTGGGCAACACGGGAATTCTGGAGTCAGCAGTATCAAAACCCTATGAAGAAATTATGTTCCCTTTAAGAGTGTCACACGTCCATTCCCCAGTTGAAGTAGAAAAAAATCTATTTGAAGGTTGCCTTTGGTTTGGTGGTAATTTATTTGAATGTAAACAATTTATTGTAGGAACTTGCATTTGCAAGTGTGCCCTGCTTTGGATTTGGTTGACTAAATGTTTCTGGTTCCAGGTCCCATGAACTTCCAATGCAGTGTTATTTGGATAAATAATTAAGTATTCCACAACCGAGAAGAAACAGGCTGAGGATTTAAATTATTTTATTTTCATTGGCAAAAAAGAAGAAACTCCATGAAACAACTGCATACAGCAAAAATTGCCATGTGTAAATTTGTAGAAAAAGATTTTTAGGCTATCAGAATTGCATGTGAGTCCACAGAAGAGGAATAAACTACAGCCGTCCAGCATACTTTGTAAGCCAAACTAAAATATTCCAGCAACTTGAGATTTGGAAGCTTTGTTGTCCAATTAGTCATTTGTCTTAATCACTGCTGGAGTCATTGTGCACCTTCTTAGCTGTGGTGAGCAAGCGCTCAGACAGCTGTAGTATGTCTCTGCTTTTCACTGCATAATCCACAGAGTCTCATTCTGCAGATCCGCATACATGACCTTGGTTGATCTGGAAACGCTTGAGTCTGTTTTCCAAAGGCAAGCATTCCCTGCTGGTTCGATGTCCCAAGGCAATGTCCCATCTGGCCACAAGAGCCAAGTGGGTCACATGGAACAACACTCGCTTTAAATACCTCTCAGAAAGCAATTACATTACTTCATCAATACTTTGCTGCAATTATATTTGGAGATGTATTCTGTGAAAGACATGCAGTGAATATACTGGGGTCTGCATTGGTGTTACCTGATGAAGTGAAGGAGCAAGTGAAAGGTATCCTTCTGTTTCTGTCCCAGATCAGTTATTTGACAAACTGTCACTCCTTCTCTCTCCCAAACGTAGATCTAAGAATGGTAAGATTTCATTTGAAGGGGGTCTGCTGCAGCTGAGAGTAATGGGAACCACACAACTCCGAATCGTGGTTAAACTCAAACATGAACCAAACGATTATCAGGAAAAAATGTTTTATAATATGTCATTCTGGCCCCAGGCCAGCCCATTACCCAGCAAAGGCATAATGTTCTTACTGTCACTTAGTATGACAGCAGAATGAGGGTGGGGTGCTTCCGGTCCGTGACGGTCTGTGGTGTAGCCGGAGGGCCACTGGTGGCAGAACTCTGGAGTAGTGAGCTCAGGTGTATGTTAGTCTGGAACCCCTCAGCCTTCAGCCACATGTGTTTCTTGTTTCCCCATCACTCGAAAAGCAAGGTCCTGCTTTTCATCACACCTGCCTTTGATACTTTTTTTTATTCATGTCAACCCTTGATGCAAAGGGGGCAGAGACCATAGACCCCCAGTGTGCTAGAAAGAGCACTCCCTGAGTGCCCCTACTGGTAGCTACATTGTGTTGTTCTTGGGTATCTGTATGGCCTGAAGAATCTCAGAAAAGCAACAACAGAAGATGATTTATGTGAAACCATGACTTTGATGCAAAAATCACCACACTGGAAGTCCAACCTAATAAGGGAATCTGAAAATGATTGTGACAACAATATTGGCTGGCTTTAGCAGGTGAGAATTATACTGAATATAAATTGTTTCTGTGCTATTTTTAATAAAATTTCCAAATTGATTTTTCCATGCCAAATCCAACAACCCTGGAGCCCCATGTGAACTGACAGGTTGTCCTCCAGCTGTGGCCTCATTATTTACCCTGCAGGGTTTTCATATTCTTAGAAGTAGGTTTGCTGTAAATGCTTTTGGCATCCGTCTTTTCAAAACTCTACCATGCATTTGTTCTAGTCACTAAACGATCCCCCTCCCCCCAAATCAATTTTTGTTTAAAGGTATATTTAATATAACGGTAGGAACACCAGTAATAGAAATTGGCAAAATTGGCTGTTATATATATATATATATATATAAAATTGGCTTATTCAGCAAAGGCATACTTTTCTAGTGCAGCATGTGTTTCCGCGGAAAGCATGTCTTTGTCTGAGCTCTTGGAAAACTGATGAAGGACATTGCAGTAATGAGACAGGCCTTCAATTAACGTTGAAAATTCCACTTTTCAAAGGGAAAAAAAGTGTTTTTAACTATTTAATGTTGTAGTAGACCGTAAGACTCAAGACTTAAAGAATACTGAAATCATGACAGGTTAAACGAGGTCATATGCAGGATGATAGAACTGTAGCTGTGCTCAGGCTGGCTATTCTAGCCTAGACCAGTATTTCACTTTTAGTTGAAGCTTGGAAAAAAAAACAAATAAAACAAATGACCGGTTTAATCTGATCATGCTCAGGCACCTGTGTGTATGTTTGTCTTGCAGAATCTGGGCCACTTGGAATGGAATGGCCTAGTTTTATGCACAAATAATTCTCACTGCATTCCATTTACCCTTACAAAAAACCACATGTGAGATCCATAATTACACAATAACAAAGCTGGAAATCAACAACATTTTTTTCAGATTTCTGAGCCTCAGCACTCAAATATTAAAACAATGAAATCAATGAAGTGAAGCATCATTCATATCATCGTAAAATAACTCAATTAGTCACCCTTTATATCATAAATGAGTCACATGTGCAGCTTGTAACCTCCTCCTCTCTTTCTCAATAGATCTTATATTGCGTCTAAGTTTATTCTGTTGGGGAGACACTGTTGTTCTATTATTTTTGTACGAGCAAAATGGGAAAGTTGTATAATCCCATCACTTGTCAAGTTAGTGGTGATGACATATAAATGGAAGAGTTGAAATATGAGTGGTATTTCTTAGGAATTCTTTAGCCCTGTAGTGATGTGGTGTGGAAAACAAGGCAAAGAGCGATTCATGTTGACTGCTTTATATTCTACCATTGTCCACATTAAGAACTCTAACCCCCTGATTAAGTCAACACATATCCTTGACTTTGATTCTTAAAATGTGTTTCTTTCACTCTTCAAAAGCACAGTTACACACATTTCAACAACTTTATTGTTTTTTTAAGTGCATAGTATTTGCTTGTTGAATTAAAAATGGACCCTCTAAATAGGTTTCATTTGATAAGCAAGCAGTTGTATGACCCTTTACCCTTCTCCTGTCAAACGACTGAACTAAGAATAGGCTGAGCACTGAGTAAGAATAGGCCTGGTTTGTACTTTGATAGGAAGCCAGGTAAGATGTGTTGGTGGCTCAGAAGAGCGCTCTCTTCCCTTTGATCTAAATAACCCCAAACAAACAGTGGGCTTATTTTCAGTTGAATATTAAGGTCAAACTGAAATAACAGGAGTGTTGTCTTTGGTGTTCTGGTCAAATTCTCAGAAAACCAGCGGTCTATGTCTGGTGAGCTTCACCACCCCTGCATTCATTTGCTAAATTAAGTGTGCTGATGTAGCCCTCAAACTTATTTGTGCATGAATGCCTCTTTAATTTAGCTGTCACAAAATGATACAAAACAATTTTCTGGGTTCACTGTACTGACGAGGGATCTGCACAAGTTTCTGTGGTGGTGATCACACATTACCCACACCCACACACTTTGGTTTCCCACACACAACCACAGACAGATTGCCAAATAACACCATCTTTTTTGAGTGTAAACAGATTTTGATTAACACTATATCAGGTACTGTGCATATACAGTGACATGCATGCCTTCTATCATGTACATTAAATATTTTTTTTATAAATGTGTATTTATATTTTGCGATTCATCGTGGAAAGCTATTATATTTTATATATTTAATATTTAATATAACACAGAACTAAAACCTGAATGTAAAATGGAAACGTACATCATATTGCATTTTAGAGTGGACCCATTTTGAATTGCATTTGTTTTCAAAAACTGGTATTATGGTAAAAATTGAGATTTTCTGGATTTCATTACATACAGTTTATAGTGGAAGGCAAATTGCTTCAACTGGTTTAAATCAGTCAATCACCACAGAAGCAATTCACTTAAATTGTTACACCTGGATATAGTGATTTGTGGAGACTCTGCTTGTCCTTTGCTTGTTTGTGGTTAAATGTCTCTCAACATGTTTACTCAAAGAAATGCAGATAAAGAGTTTTATAGAATGATATTTCAACTGCTGTTAAATTTGTCTGCATAAAGAAGATAAAGCCCAGGGAAAATGGTTGTCCATCCTAAGTAGTTTCTGTAAAGTAATTTTAAGGACCATAAATGTGATTCCATGCTTAATGTGTCCAAAACCCTTGTCCTGGATTTTTTCCTTATTCACAGTAGTCTGGTTATATATGTTATTAATTAAATGAATTATTACATTTGTTCATCAGAGAACATTCCTTTAAATCAGTTACTTTGTCCTTCAAACCTGAAATTTGTATAAATTCTCTGTTTCAGCTCAGAATGTGTCTCTGGCAAGCTCTCTCCAGAATGCTAGTTGTTTGAGTATTCATCAAGGACTTTACTTTTGTCAGATTTCTTTAAAAAAGCATTAATCAAAAAACAGTAAATATCACTGCTCTATTTAGCACATTTCTTCCAACACCCTTGACACGTTTGTGACAGGTTTACAACTCTTTAAACAGCCGAAATACCTGAGTCCATCTGGACCCTTAATCTGTTTCTTTTTTATTACAGGAAATGCGGTCAAAGTGCAGTGCAATATTTATGTTTATTGCTCTGCTCTTAACATATAGAGTTTCAAAACAGAGAGGGGTGGTGCACTGGCTTGGGTGTGAATTTCAAATCTTTGGGAGAGTTCCCCTGAAAATTGTTGTCTCTGTAAAAAAAAAAAAAAAAAAAAAAAAATGAAAAAAATAGAAAACTAATAGCATATAAAATAATACCTACTTAAACAATAATGCCATTATATAATAAAATAATGTTGTAATAAAAATGGTTGATGTATATAAGGAGGTTGCAGTGATCTCTGTGGCATTTGATGTGCTTTGTAAAGTGCATGTGGGCCACAATCCCGCATTAGTAAGTATCCACTGTGAACCTCCTGTTCTTTTACCATTCTAGAACCTAAGTTTCAAAATGTGGTAAAACACTGGTGAGAACTCAACTAGTATTTTGCTGCACTTAAACATTCTTTCCGAGTGCCTCGAAATACCCATATGCCTTTTTAAATAAACAACTGAGGAATCCAAGTTATGAAACATAATTATTGTGCAATTATTTCCAGATTTCTGCAACTCTGTTTTATGTTACATTCATGTGTCCGTGGGTCAGCACTAAATAAACGGTTATTTTCAACTTGAACTCTTTTTACTCACACCTGATGAAGAGGAAGTGTTTTAAACATGTTTAAGGTAGAGGGCCTGAAATGATAAAGACATGTCTATTTGTTCCTGTTTGTCTGTCTTTTAATGGCCCTGTCTTAAATTTAACTCCTGAACTCCTTTTGATTGACTGATGGGCTGCCCAGCTGTCCCCCCGAAGACAGACAGTAATACTGAGTTCCCTCCTGTGTCCAGCCCTGAGCCGGGCAGGTGGAAGCACTAATTCAGACAGAGATGCCCTGTGAATACAGTAAATCAAACCTGTCCACATTATTATTACCTCTGGAATCTGTTAGAGACAACAGTGGGTCATAAAAAAATCCAGCTTTGAAGAAGCCATCTCTTAGGAAATGCCTCAAGAGTTCCGTGATGCAGAAATCAGTCAACCCCCACCCCTTGCCCCCCCCAGTAAAAAGCACAGTCAGAGGCCATGCTGAGATTGCAAACACAAAGGACATTCCTTACAGCTCAGCCATGTGTTGACTTTTTCAAATAAAATATGTCCTTTTGAACCGACTGAATTCAATTTTCCTGCAGTAATGTGTGTGTGTGTGCGTGCGTGTGCATGTGTGTGTGTGTGTGTGTGTGTGTGAGAGAGAGTGTGTGTGTGTTTATGTGTGTGTGTTTAAGCACTAGCTTTATTTTACACTGTGAACATGCTCGCAGCATGAAAACTCTGATGTGTTCACCTGTAATTCATCATACCAAAAGGAATTTATATGGGGGAAAAACAGAGGACACAAGACATTACCTCAGACCACTCCTGTGGACTTTATTGAAATTTGTTCCTTAAAATTTGTTAATGGTGTTATTAGCAGGTGGTTTTACAGCAACCTGGGTTTATTTTATACACTTGTGAGGGGATACCGTGCAGTATGTGCATCTGTGACAGATTTGAATCATTGTGAATAAAAGGAACAAAGTTACAACTGCATCTCGCTTTCTCCCAGCCAGGTCTTTAGACAAACTCTATAACTTTGCCGACTGTGCCGGTCTGCACCTGATCTTCGGACTGAATGCCTTGCACCGGCATCCTAACAACTCCTGGAATGGATCCAGCGCGCGCAGTCTTCTCAAGTACAGTGCCGGAAAGAAATACAACATCTCCTGGGAGCTGGGCAATGGTGAGTTTTGGCAGTGTAGTCCGAAGAGGCCTACATCAACACATCCTGCTTGAACCACTCAAACATTAGGAGCAGACATCCACACATGACTTTGGTCCATGTACAATGTAGAAACATCCAATATTTACTCAAGCGTGTAAACATACAGAGTATTTTGTTGTTTTTTGTTTAGTGTCCCCCCCCCAGCATGTTTTTATTTTCCAATTAAAATTTTCTTTCCTGCAGACAGGCCATTGAAAGTTATCTGCAATGCATGGAAGGATGCATTTTTATTCGGGTTGACTGTACAAGTCTACATTAAGAAAAGAAATGAGCTTCTTTTCTATTTGAAATTCTCGATTTTTAATCATAAAAGCTTTATCTAAGCTTCCATAAACCTTATAAAAGGAGCGGGAGTTGTTTTCCTCTTTTGATTCATTTTATGATCAAAGTTTTTCATCCCACATGACACTGTATGCCGTATAGTAAGCCAGTAGTTTAGCCAAATTAAAACATGAAATGCCATTTGGTATAAGTTGTCTGTCTGAGGCAATATAAAAAAAATAACTAACCAAAACACAATTATGAAATTCAATTTAGGGAAGTCTTGGGAAGGAACGATAAGGGTTTATCGTTGCTGAGAGAACAGAACAGCCAAATAAGATTATCTGAGAACTTGATCAGTGGTGCTTTAGTATTCAGGGATGTCTTTCCATCTGACATGCAGTCAGAACGGTTGCCAGTAGGTTGCTTTTACATGGAACTTGAACACAGGCAGGATTACATTTCCCTCATGACAAATTACAAGCAGAGTTAGAGTTGACATATACCTTGTCCTAGATAAACAGAAAAAATAGCCACTTGGCAAATTCACAGGTAACAGTGATATCTTCATCTGGCTTTGCTTCTGAGGTTACTCCCAGCAGCAACATTACAGCGGAGTCCTACTGCGGTTTATTCTTCAAGAGAGCTAGGCTTTACAATCTGGTATTGAGATATTCTCCCAATGGATTTAGCGGGGCCTCCTGTTCATTCCAGTACTCTGGCATGGACTGTCTCCACAGCATTACTAGTGATTGCTCAATTATCTCATGCCTTCATGTTCCCGCGGTGAGTGGGCCTTGGCACTGCTCGGACTCTCTTGCCTCTGGTCTCTCTGAAAACGGTCCTCCTCTCTGCAGAGCCGAACAGCTATCGCACCATGGTGGCGCGCACGCTCAACAGCAGCCAGCTGGCACAAGACTACACCCAGCTGAGGGCACTGCTGCAGTCGGTGCGCTTCTACAGCCGTGCCAGCTTGTATGGACCCAACATCGGGCGCCCACGGAAGAATGCCGTCCTGCTGCTTGAAGGGTAAGTGAGACTCTGCACAGGGGCACCTGGGCTGGCGGGAGGGGAAGATCCAGTGTGGCTCAGTGGGAGCAACCAGACTAGAGAATAATTTATATTCACATTTCAACCTCAAGCATCCACTACAAGGATAGACCACTTTTGATTTGAATCAAATGTACGATGGCTGGGTCTTCTTTTGGATCATAAATCAATAGGTTTGACGAAAGGTTTGACAACTCCGTAAGCATTTCAAATTACACACCACCACATGTATTCACTAACATTGGGCGTGATGTATTAAGGTTAGACATTCTCATACAGCAGTCACAATACACAATGTGCTACTGAATCCACGGGCAGACAAATTTCCAGGTCTTATTTGCCAGGTCATTGGGTAGCTGAAGGCCATTTCCTAGGTAGATACAGTCTGGTGTTCTTTCTCTTGTGAATTTAAATTAGCTCAATACTTAGGCTTACGATTTCAAGATGTTTAGTTAAAAACATCTCTGCCTGGGATAGCCCGTAATGGTTGCATAATAATACAAATCAAATCAGCCGAATTTTGCTAAATAACCTCCAATTAGACATAACTAGAGCTAGACTGCTCTGATGTAATACATGAAGGTATTAAAGAAGCTATAACTCTTCTACATTACCAGTATTCTGCTGAAAATTTGCATTGTTTTGATTAAACATTCCACCTTGCCCATGAAAAAAAAAATAAGGCACACTTATCCCTCCCAAACAGTACTTTTGTATATTTTAATCACTTGATCTTGACTTATAATATTTCCCTAGCCAAATCCTGGTCTGAGTCTGCTGCATGATTTTTTGCGTTTTGCTGTTTTAAGGTCAGGATACTGTAGCTCAGCAATACTGGCTCTCATCTGGCATCCTGAGGAGGCCTGGTTTAGTTTAACATTTATTGGATCAGAGTCTGAGTAGAATGTCAGTTTTAGGGGAAACTCTGAAAAATGAAAAAAGCTTTAGATAAATTACCAAACAGAATAGTATTTCTTTCAGTATGTTATTGTTGGGTTTGGCGTATAAGGTATGTTTAAATTAATAAGCCATGAATTGCGTTTTGAAAAAGATTTTTTTGGCCTGAAAGTTAGTAAGACTTGTCAGGATATGCATGGTATTGTAAGGAGTAATTGGTGTGGTGCTTTGAAGGTAACCTATGTCTTTAGGGTACTTAACATACTCCAGTCATTACCAATGGTTGTTAGCTAAATTGCCTCAAATACAATTTGGGCCTGGTGAATAAATATAGCTTTATTAAGGTATTCCAGTGAACATACAGAGTAATGTATGTACAGTCTCTTGAGATGCTGTTTGCTAAGAAGTGATTTTATCAAGGTTTTGTTTGCCAGGTGGTTATCTACAAGTAGATTTCCAGAAATTAGAAATGACTCCTGTGCAGATTTTTTTGCAGAGAAATGGTAATGATGTATAGTAAAACTAATTGAAAATGTGTTTATTGCAGTCCAGCTTCAGCATTACATACTCTATTGGATTAGGTCGCATAAACCGTTTGTATTATGTTACACTTGTTAAAAAAAGCATGTGAAACTTCATTTTATACTGAACTCTGAGGATGCTGGTCAAATTTGAAAAATGCTCACTTGGATTTTTCAGCAAAACATCTCAATACACCATAATGAGTATCAAACAAGAGAACTTTGTTCGTCTTAAGATTGGTAAAATGCTTACTTTCACATTGTGAGTAACTTGTAGTGTAGTTACTGGTGACTAAAAGGTTAAATCATGACAATAATTATTTGCTCAAAGGCTTGTATAATTACAGTATTTCTTACAACCTGGGAAAGGGTGTTTTCTTTCTGTACTCTTAACTAAAGAGGTCAGTTGATCTCAGCTGTAAACAGCTACAGTACCATACCACTCCTATAAAGTCAGTATCCTTATCCCTAGGGTTATACCTCTGTTACTTAACAAAATGTACCTGGTTAAGATGAGCATAATAAAGACAATATCAGTTACTTATTCCAGCACTTGCACATGGTAGTGATGGGGTCCTTCACAATTTGGTATGAACAAAACAATCTACTGAACTACAGCAATTATGCTTTGGTAGTAATTCAGAGTTGTTGGATCACCAGTATTATTGACTTTAAAAGACCAAACCATAATCACCCAGTTACACAGAGAGCCATTTAAAGGTTTTTGTACAAAAAAAGCAAGCAAACGATGTGTCAAAGCTATACAGGTGTCTTTCTACAAAACAACATGAGAAAATAACCAGAGAAATTAATCTGCACCTCCATGACCCAACAAAAACTGCATGTCATGAGCTTCGTGAGCTAATGTTTATGGTAGGGCTACCATTGAGATTGTAACCAAGGCCAATGCATATCAATAAAGAAGCTTATGTCAGGACAAAATGTGGAGGGAAGTATTGTTTTTGATAGTTTTGATAGTATGTTTAGTTATGCATTTTGATAGAATTTTTAAAATGCAAGATAATTTCAGTTTCACTGGCCTTTTTCATTAAGTGGTCAGAAAGAGCTTAATGTTTTTATCACGTAAGTGTACATGCTACTTTTGGGTTCCAACTATATTTGATTGGCCAGCCTGTCCATAGTTTTGAGGTTGATACCTCCAAGGTTCTGTATGAAGGGACAAGTAATATGGGACAAGCAATACAGGGAAATAATGATAAATATATATTTTTTTAGATTATTGTTTTGAGATTTTTCCACTTTTATTTGACAGTTACAGTGGGGACACAGACGGGGTGTGGGGGAGGACATGCAGCAAAGGGCCCAGGGCGGATCTGAGCCAGGGCCATTGTGGTGAGGCCTTGGCCTTTCGTGGCATGTGCTGTTCTGGATGAGCTGCCAGGGCATGCTGGAAATAATGATATTTGCTCTGGCTCAAGTCATCTGGATTTTGGCCATGCCCCAAATTTATGGCACAGAGGTTGAGAGCCATTGGTCTGGATCTTGATGGAATAAGATAAGAAAGAACAATAAGGGAAGAAAGAAAAACGTTATGAAATTGAAGCCCCTAGTGCAATGGAAACCCCAGATACATTTAAACATTTAAATCAATCAATGTTGTATAACTTTTTTTAAAAAAAAAAATAAGTTTAAAAATTGGCTTTCACGTGCATTAGAGCTGCAAACAGTCCAAGAATTTTCTGCAAAAGCAGATTGATTGCCTATGGCTGCTGATGTGATATGTTGTCCCACTCTTTACTTCTAGTGCATAAAATTCCCCAGTTATTGTCAATGTTGCTGCTGGACTAATAAAGAGATGGCTTTTTTGATTATGAGTTAGAGGTATGAGAGACTTGGGCAGTAGAGGTATGTGCATGCTCTCGGTTAGAGAGAAGTAGCTCAGGTTCCAAAGATTGCTGCTCCACACCAGACAGGACAGTCACAAAGAGGTAGCCCAGGTTCCCAGGATAGCTGCTTAACACCAGACAGGAGGAGCTCATCTTCCAGCAAGCACAATGTTAACCCTGGGGCAGCGGCAGCATTTACTTGCCCTGTCAGCTAAATAAAGTGTCACGTGATTTATAGCCTGATGGAGCAATTTTCCACCTGCAGGTTCTGGGGATGCACTGCAAAAATATATTGTTTCTGTTCCTCCCACTCCAGCATGGTGGGCTTGAAGTGTGACTGACATCATTCGTAGATTGTTTTTTTCCTTTCAATGTAAAAGTCTGACCTTGCTAACTTTCTGAACTTGTATGTCAAGGATTCAACATTGTAATAAAATAGAGGTATACAGTTGGTAGTGTTGCGTGTGGAGATCTACAGGGGTTGGAAGGAAACAAAGAAAACCAGCGCCCTCTCCCCCTTGGCTTCCTTATACTGGCAGTGCTTCATGGGATAGTCAACACCATTACCTCACTGAAGTGATGATGTTGGATCACATGTACAGTATGTGATCTTAAACTTACCGGTGTGATTTACAGAAGGGTCATATAACTTCATGATACCCTTAGGGCAGCAGCTTTTAATGATGGAATTACAGCCACTTTTTTGGGGAGGGGGGGGGGGGTGGTGGCAATAGAATTTCTAGAGAAAATGTTGCTGTGAAATTAGTGTAATAAAAAGCGATATTGAGTAGATTTTATGTCAACACTGTCAACACATTCAGCGCTGCCAGTTCATCCCTGCCGTGCAAGCTCCACATTGCTTTGATTTGCACCAATCTGTTGTACTTATGCCTTACTTCTCTTGCACAATAGATGTTTACCGAGAGACCAAGAGCAAATGAGGGATGGCCGGGTTCAGTCAGTTAGGTATTGGCAGAAGTGTGATCAGCTTCGTGGATGGTGTGCAAATCCATTGCAGATTCCTACTCTACATTTAAATGAAGTTAAGGCCCTCTTGACACCATGCAAACTGAAAAGAAAACAAACTATACTTGAAAAAGGGAAAGAAGTAGGCATCCATTTTAAATAAATGGTCAGACTTCACTGGGCTGTGTGTCCGTTCAACTTCAACACATTCAGCTGTCATCTTGTTGAAACAGAAATAAAAGTTCCGTTTCCATGGCCGTCTGCCCTCTTGCTTAACACCCCATAGCTCCAGCCTCTTGTCTGCACCTTAATTACATATCTGGAGATATCCAGTTTAATTTAAGGACACGCTGAAAGCATGAACAAGTCTTGGTCAGGTGGGAACATTGGTAAGATTTGAGACAACATGACTCATCAGACATTTTATTTAGGAGTTGAAAGGCATCCAACTTTGAGAAAACCCTGTCAGCTGTCTACTTCATGAAGATATTACTTTAGGAATAAATGTAGAAATGATTTATGGGGGTGTCCATGTTTCATTGCTAATTAACATTAGTATGTGAATAAGACCAAGCAATTTGGCTGATACTAGATTGATCTTAAGGTTTGTTACCAAAGGCCTTTTCTTGTTTGTTTATCCATGGAACTGATCAATATGATCAAGGAACAGTATGTGGACTTTTTGAATGTGGCTGTTATTTGTTTGATACACGTACAAAATCAACAGAGTTTGAAATCCAAGTTTTTTCCCATAGATATTCCACATGGTATCTTCAGTGTTTAGCCTTTCCTATCAACTCATGAAATGAAAATGAGATTTTGGTCAGAATTAACCGTTTACTGACCATATATTAAGGCAAAACCTACGCTTAGTCTTTGCTCATCTTAGTCTTTCCTTTAATTGTTTGATGATGGTTTCCATTCCATATTACAATATTTTTGCACGGGACTTTTTCTGCCTTGTGGAATCCATTCAGGAATTTGTTCAGCAGACCTGCCCAAAGACCCACCCAAAATGTGCAAGCTGAGAAATGTTATGTTGAAGCACAATGTGACAGTCATGGCAGTTTCTCCGGAAAACTTTCTGCCTGGAAGATAAGGTTTTTTTTTTTTTTTTTTTTTCCCAGAAGTGTTGGACCTGGAGAATCTCCCAAAAGGCAGGGTCAAAGAAATGTGTGCATCTTTAATCTCTGGAGAGACTTGATGTTTGGCTATAGGCATATGACCAGTGCTGCACAGATCCTCTCATTTTTATTCATCTGGTAATATAGTCAATCTTGTCTATTATTTGCTGGTTTTGATAGCAAAAGAATATGTCATCACCTATAGTGATGTTTCTGAACAAACAGTTCTGTTTTTCCTCTTAGCCTTTGGCACATGCAGACGACCACTCAGACTCAATAGTGCTGGTGTGATCTCTGCAATATTGTATTGGGTCATGTCCTTTAAGTGATTACATCATTTGACTAACACATATAATGCATTGAATGATTTATTTGGAAAGCGCGTCAGGTTGTACAAATAAAGTGCAGTTGAATAGATTAACACCTGCTTCTTCTTTACCTACAGTACAATGCTGCAACATGAGTCACAGGTGTTGACTTTGCCAGAAAACCACTAACACACCTCAAACACCATTTTACCATTCAGGAAGAGACTTCCGGGGAAAAATGTGCATGAATCTCATTTAACACAGACTCCAAGTCCAAATTCCCTGATGCCTCAATCTGAGTCATCTCCAATAGCAATCTTTCACAGAGACTTGGAAGTGTTTAAATAGAATGATCATAGCAGAGATTCTAGATTTTTGGCACATGGGCATAAATTCTTGAACTCTGAAGAATCTCTAATGTTGTGATATATGGTAGTGGACTTGCCAGGGGATCTGCTAGCATATGTTATGCATGATGTGGTCACTGACATGCTTTATAAAGGCAACTGCTATGAAAGAAGAAAAAAAACATGAAAAAGTCATGAAAGTAATATTTCTGTTTGCAGTCTACATGATGATGAATGATATACTCTGCATACTGTTATTAAGATATTATAATCGTGTTTATGCTGTTTGGCATTAATATTTTGAGCCAAGGGCTCATTTAATTTTAACTTATTACATGTAACTGTTGACATTCTCTTATCCAGTAAATTATGTCATAAAAGCTTAAAACAGCACCTGTAACTAGGCAGTTAACTGAAATATAATTCTTTTCCCTTGGAAAAAAAAAGCACCGTTAAGCAATTGGCAGTGACCTCTGAGTGTTGAAAAATGAGGCCAATTCAAGACAGTAACCAGTCACTAATTGGTGATCTTACTGAGACAAATGATTTCACTATAAATCTGTCACATCCTGACCAGAGTTTCCTTTCAGAGAAGCATTCAGACCCTCCATGAAAACATAGCCTGTGCTCTCCACACATGGAATAGGGCAATTAGCGGTGAGAGGAGGAAAAATATATATAAATATACCTCCAGATTTAACACTTCCCGTAAAAGTAACTGCATTCTGTTAACCCACCTATAATGTATAGACTATAATCTTTTAACACCGAAGTGTTAAAATTACGGTGTGCTTGCAGACACCCAAGGGAATGCTCAAGGAGATCACAGAGCTTAGCTTTATCAGCTTTTTGTGAACCCTGCCAGATTCTTCTCATGGGCGAGTTTTTTTTGCCGTGTGTTTGTGAGTGTATGTTTGTGTGTGTGTGTGTTAAGTTACTCACCCCCCCCCCCCTGCCCACCCACCCTCCTCCTGGTTGCGTGGCCTGCCCTGCTCATTGTGTGCTTTGGCCTTGGCAGCGTGGAATGGAGCTTGACTGATGACCGCAAGTGCCTCAGTGAGGATCTTCCTCACATGCAGACGCCACCCCTTGCTGCTACCAGTCTCCTCTCAGATGGGAATGATTAATAGAGCTTTGACTCTGCAGAAATAAAGGGAAATTTGGGGGACAGAGAAGGAGATGGAAGATCGAGAGGGAAGAAAAAGAGAGAGACTGAGACGTGGTGCAGCCAATGAGTTTCAATTGTGCCCAGAACTGATTTACTATTGGGACTAGACTTCTTTCAACCCCCCCCTCCCTCCTCCCCTTCCCCCAAACCCAGTTTGGAAGTGACACTTAAACCAGATGTTTAGCAGCACTGAAATCATTCAGACTCATCCCCCTCAACCCACCAAGTAATGTCAGTGCAGAAATATACACAGGTCCCCTCGGCCAGAATTTTGCTCCCAAATAAGGATATCTGTTTTGATTGAGCCTCCACAGCCCCCCGAAGACAGCGTCACCCCTGACCATCTCCCCCTCACAAACAGTTTACACAGGACCAGAGATAACTGTCTGTGCCGGGGTGCTCATTATAAACACAGAGACCCTGAGAGCGATGGGTTTGTGCCTGGCTTGGCCTTCGTCCTTGGTGCCTCCATCAGACATTCCAAAAAAAGTGCAGGTCATTTAGACTGCAATGCCAGTTGAATTTATCGCTCCCGAACTGTAAATAGTCTGCACTTTAGATCTGAGAGAACTCACCAGCCTAAGTGAAAATAAATTGTGTTTTTTTTTTGTTGGGAAAAGTGCAGCGAAATGGTGTTGAGGGTTTTCTTTTATTGTGTCTAAAATGTAGCCCCTCAGTACCACATCACTGAGAATTGCCATATTAATTTACACATGAAGGTGGCACAGTGTGGTTGTAATGTTTCTTTTGCCCATTCTGAATAAATTCAGATTTACAAGAATAATTCTGCTCTTTGTTGCACGTATCTTAGTAATTGGACCTTTGATTGTGTATTCTACTGTATGCCAATATGTTGTATTTTCTTAAATCCAAAGTATTTTTAGTATAAAATATCTACTATGATATTGCGAAAATATGACATATGTACTTGCAGCATTTTCAAGAGTCATATTCAACAACTTCCCAAAATACAGTCATACTAAAGTCACACTAAAATAAGTGCTAGATTTCATTTTTTATAGGTGTTAAAGTTTAGCAGCTAACATTTTCTATTTTTGACCATTTTAATTATTTCTCTGTGTCAGACATATTACAAAGAAAAATGTAATATTAAATTTTGTGTTATCTAATGTATTAAACTCAAATATTGTTACCTTTTTTTACTTGAAACAAGCTATGATTGATACCAAGTGTTTTTATCTGCAGGTTTATGAAGAATGCTGGTGCTATTGTTGATGCAGTTACGTGGCAACAGTAGGTATTCTACCTTTTTCTATTACTTCTATATTGCATTTTTTAATTATGTATTAATAAATATGCATTACATAATTATTTCTATGAAAGATATGAATTGTTTCATAGTTATATTTGCTCTTCAGTTGGACAGAGCACTGTTTTGCCCAATGAGAGCTTAAAGTCCTGCCGAGAATTGGAAAAGCATATATTAACCTTTGAGTCTTCATGGGTCACTCTGTGTAACCTTTTACCTTTTAGACACTATGTCAGATGTCTCAACATGTTTACAGCCATGTCAACAGGTGAACATCACATACAATATGCAGGGTAATCCAGTGGGACTTGTACAGATCAAATGAATCCAGCTGTACAGCTATTAGTATAGTGTATGACCTCTCACAGCAAAACATCTGCATTTTCACAGTGAATCATAATTTTGATTTGCTCAAGTTTTGATATTCTCAGTTCAAAAAACTCCTTGTGTTGAATTGTTTGGCCAGAATTTTGAAGCTTGTTTCTAAAACCCATGCAAGCCAGCTATGCAGCACAATGCAGACTGCATAGCATGGTGTATCTCCATGAGGTCATAATTGCAAACACCTGTTTCCAAATGTCAGGTTTTAGGTGCTACTTCTCTGTTGCATGCATGTTCTCCCCTGCATATGGGTGTACATTTAATTTGAGTCCTTTCTTTCAAAGCCGGGTTCCATTTATTTTAAAAACTCAAGTTGCTTTTCCATAGCAAAATACATTTTTCTCAGGACATGGTACTGTCAACCCCAAAAAACATATGATAGTCTCAAAATTCTTTGAGCTGCTTTTAAGGTGTTCTTCATTTCATGATATTGCGGATGTGTTTACTGCTGACGGGTTTTTATATGATTTGAAGGTGCATGCATTTTGACTTTATTGTTATTCATGATAAAGGCACTGTTGTTTACAGGGATTCATTGAGTTGTTGAAAACTTTGGAAGTGGTTTCTGCACAGCACATTTGAAAGTGCTTGATTTTCTATTGGTTTTTGCTATTTCCAAAACCTTTTTTTTCCATACCTGTATTATACAATACCCAAATAATGGTGTTAAATCTTAATTAAATTTATGATAGTATAATTATCAAATTATCTTGCTGAAAAAAATAGAAGTAGTCCTTGAAAAATCCTTGAATTTGGCATTAGATAGACTGTCAGAACCCCATGCCTAAGGCCAAATGAAAGTTTAACATCACATATCAACACGACCTAGACACATTACGAAGAAACTGGGGCTGTACAATATTCATTAATTTACCCATAACCTTTCTCACTTTATACACATGGAATGTATTGTTTTATTAAAAAATAATTCCTGAATTTAGCGAAATACAGCATGACAGTATTGCAATAAATTCTCAAATGAAATGTAGAAAATTAAACTGATTTTTGGTTATAGCAATTTGATGCAAATATACAGGTAACTTAAAATGTACTAGAATAAATTAAAACCTTCAAGCTATCTAAAACTATATTATGAAGTTTCTAAAATTGATTAATAAAAAAAAAAAAAAGTCAACCATTTTGACAGACCAAGAAAATAACCATTCTCCTCTGTAGCATCACGTTGCCTGCATTTTGCACTGTTGAGAGAAGAAGATACATGTATTCAAATCCTGAATTAATCAAGCCAGGTGTTGTAGCTCCTGGGGAGTATTGATAGTTTTCCTTTAGAAAAGGATTTCATCTTGCAAATGGCTTCACGCCTTCTTTGGACACATTGATGATATATCTAAGTGCATTCCTCAGAGTATTAGAGAGGAGGGGAAAGTCTTTGAAAAATTATTACAACTGGTTTTCTAACAATTATCTCATTATCTTGAAGGCATTACCTATGCTAATCTGCTAATCACCTAATCCTGCCTAACTGCTCTGCCTGTTTTCTGTGACTAATGTGTCAGAACCATGCTGCAGGGGGACTTGACCTGATGGCTTCAAAAGTGTAAGACCTTTATTCTCTTGTCTACAGTATAATGGTGGATTTATGGTCTGTGTGTCTGAAAACCACTGTGCTTTCTAATGTAACCTCATGGCACATACGGGAACCGGGTTGTAAACTGCATATTTCACTACACGCTATAAAAGTGTCCGAGGTTAGTCCAAACAGGCGTTTCATTCCCATCCACTAGGTGGCAGGGATACTGTGTTCAGAACAATAGGTAGTCAGTAGACATGAAATCGGTAAATCATAACCATATGTATAAAAACAAAAATTAAGCTATCATGTTTATTTTTTCAGCAGCCTCCTCCTAATTTGTAATATTGTCTTGTAGTTTTAAAGCGCTAATAAGCACCTGGATATAACCGCTGTTGGTCTGTATTATTTTTTTTCCTAACAATTATATGTGAAAATTAGTGCTTTCCATACAAAGGATACTAGCTGTGGAGAAAAAGCTGCTTGTTTTGGTACTGACCGTTTTATTTGTTTGAATTTTGGTTTGAATTACCTTTATTTTTATTTCTCGAGCAAAAGAACTATTGTTTGCATTTCTTAGCAATGACTTTCTCTCAAGATACGTTGCATCTTTCTTAACTGCTGCTGAGTTAAATGGCATGAGACTGCACATAGCATTTTTGTTACCTGTGGTTTGTGGTAAAGGCAATGGGAGTTTGGGTTGGGATGGGCATACATACATCAGAAAAATTGGCATGGAGTCATATGGGAGATTAGCACATTAAACTGTACCCTGCCAGATTGGGGGTAGCTCTGCCAGAGATGATGCCAGAGGTCAGGCTAAAAAATAGCATGTGTGGGAAAATGCAATGTTTTGTCTGGCTATTGGGTTCTGGGCCCTTCTTTGTCATAGCAAACAAATTTGTATTTATCAACATACTTCTAGCTCTCAGGATACCTCAACATGCCAAACATTTCAAGAAGTTTTTATGAGTCTGATTACATCTTAAGTTCCTTACTACAAAAAATGCATTAACAATAGGCAGCAGATTTTTTAAAAAATATACAAAGGGTGAAATCCATGCTAAAAATTGAACAGTAACATTTTAATTTTTGTAGCAATGGTTCATCTACATGTTCAGCTAATTGGTAGTTTCTTCATTGCTTTTCATGATTGATATTTGCAGTTTTGTTCCATTACCAAACCTGATCTTGAAAGGCATACCATGATGGAAGAAACATTTGACTTCAGACCACTGCTCCAAGTGGGATTCTGCCGAGAGCACTTTTTTTGGTTTTATTATTATTTTTTCTGAGCTTGTCTCAGTACAGCTGCGTGTCTTCTTGTGTTGCTGGTCAATGTGAGGTGAGGCTTCAGGCAGATCATGAGACATTGATGCCTGTTCTGATTAGTGTACTTGAAGACGAATGAGACGATTGCAGCTATCTGTTTGGGACCTTTGCACTCTTTAGGCAGGTCATATAAAGTTCCTTGTTTCACAACATGAGGAAGTGCAGGTGGTTGTTTGCCCAAATGCAGAGCAAAGAACATATCCTACAGGAATTGTGAGATTCTCACTAAGGCAAACTAAGACACTATTCAAAGGATTATTAATCGAAACATCAGAAAAGAACTACCATTAGAAATAGTAGCTCTGTGTCTATGATTGCATTTAAACTTTAATTTACCATCTGTGCTACTCCAAAGAAAAATGTATATTCATTTGAAAAGTTCATTCATCAGGAGATCAAGACTATTTAAAACTTGTTTTTTAATATTGGCAACATCAAAAAGGCAGAATTCAAAGACTTCAAGATTCTAATATGCTTGTCTATGGCCAGGCTAGATCAATTCATAAAAATAATACAAAATCAAGGCAATATCACATCATTAGTTTTCAACAGGGTAAATTAATGTTCTCTTAGTGAATGGCAATCCCCAGTTTTGAAGTCTATTGAAGTCCTATTTTGTGCCTTTTAATTACAAAATTTGAAAAAGAAAAAAATTCAGTAGGGGTGAAAATAGTCTTACCACGGATACTTTGGAAAAGAGGGTCTGTGTCAGTTGCAAAGTGAGCTGTCATTAAGGGAACTGAAATGATCATTCTAGCACATAAGAACAGTAGATAACCAAAAAGAATCATTTTTGGTGGAGCAAGAATTCAGACTTAAAAGTGTAAAGACAGCCTCTCTCCATGTACGTTTCAAGTATTAAAGCATTTACATGTCATGTAAATAAAGAAAAATGAATATTGCAATATTGGAATAGTTGACAAAAGGTCCATAACACAGCTCCTTCACTGATCAGACTATTCAGTGAATCTTAATGTCTCGCAGTGAAGGTCTTAGATTTATAAGATCACTTTGGGCTAAGAAGCTAATGTTAAAAATACAAAGATGCAGCCAAACTTATCCCAGGGTGTTGCTCCTCCAGTTCTCTTTGAAAGATCACTAGCAGTAAAGCTGCCAGGGGCTCTTGCTTTGTTGACTTAAGACAATATTTAGTTTTGGTAGTTCAAAATGTGAAACTAATTTGAGACAAAAATTATGATTTGAAGTTCAGGCCATGTAAATGCAAGATGGATTATGAGTATTCAGTGTTTCTTTCTTACTTACAATGAAGCGGAGGCCTTGAATTTCTCTGTCCTCATGTACTAACAGTGTTGATTATGGTAGACTAACTATGATCACTGTATTGGTACTGTGTGCCAAAACCCATCATAACTTTCAGGTGATCACTTGGTGATTGGTGGTTATTGTAATCACTGAATGAAAATAATCCAAGCAAAACATGCCATAGATGTAAGCATTTTTACTATTTGAAGTAGTATTTTACTATTTCAAGCCCTTAATTTGGAGAAACAAATACTATGCACAGTGATCACTGAACATTAAAATTCCATCAATGTATTTATCCTGGATGATGATATGGTGTGCTCTTTTTTCTCCTTTGATTGCTCTGATGTTTGCCATTTTATGATAAGGGTACTCCATGGAAATGCTCATAGCATAATGCTTGAACGTGGAGCTGTAAAGAATGATCCAGGTGGCATTTGACATTTACTGCCACAGATATTCACTGAAACGCATTATGCTTCCCAAGTGTAAATGTCAGCTAATTTAGTCTGTATAATGAGCTTGTATATTTAATTATAATAAGCGCTTATAGTCCTTTGTGTGAGTGAGCCATTCATATAATGCCAGGCTTCGATATTTTAGCGGTTTGAGAACGCTTGGAACATGGTCCTTCACTACAAAGGCTTTTTTTCCAGGTAATTACAGCCTGTGTGCTAATTTGAGGGGGTACTGAATTGGCATACACAATTAGCAGGACCCCTGTGTCTCTGAGTTGTTAAAGGGCAGAGACAGCCTAAGCTTCATGATTGGTTTGTCTTTGAAAAGTGTAACTGTGGACTCATTAACACTGAGGGCAGCCCTAATCAAGGCAAGAGGAAGGTGGGAGGAAAGTCACGCGACCCCCTCCCTTTCCAAACATGCAAGCACACACACCCACATATACACACAAGGATAAAGTCAAACCATATGCTCACACGTCACCCAGCTACGGTTAAGTGCTGGGTTCACAGGGTCCTAAAATAGGAGCGGAAGACTTTGTGATGTTTCTGAACCTGGCGTAGATATTGTGTCCAAGCCTTATTCATTATTCAAAACTGTTACTCGTTGTGAGCCAGCGAAACATGTAGATGCTGAGTAGAGTGGAAGGAAGGGTCATTTTGTGTCCATTGAACTTGGTGCCAAATTGATTTTTAAAATTCTTATGACTGTGCCTAGGGGGCTATGTTCTTAGTCTGAGGCACATTCTGCAAAGAATGATACATTTGTTACTCTGTATGTGATCAAAAATAATAATCTTTGCAATTAATCTCTTCGTGAATGTCTGTGTGGTCTCACCCCAAAGCAAATATCGCTGTGAGGCATTAATAATTCACCTAGATTTAAAGATAAATATCACTGTGAGGCATTAATAATTAATTCACCCAGATTTATGGACAAAAGAATAGAAATTATGAGCACCTCTCAGAACTGCTCAAAATTGTTGCACAAATCAAAAGGAAACATTTATAACCAGCAACTCTGGGAGCAAGCCTCTCAATCTATATTGGTTTGGTCCTCTTTTGTTGCCAGCGTTGTTTTGTTTGAGATAAATAATGGAGATGCGCTGCGTCTCAGAACAACCTAAAAATAATCTGTGGCAGCAAAGGATCGTTTACTGCAGGAGAAGAACCAAAGGGAGAGAAGATTTGTTGCCTCTGCAGTTGTGTAGCTCCAGTCTCCACAGAGCTGTAAATTGTGGGGGTCATTTCTCAGGAGAGCCGCAACTCATAAGGCCCTCTGATAATTTGCCCAAAGGATGGTTGACATCGCGAAAAAGCCCGCCCTCACCTCGTCCAGATGGTCATCCCCACGCTACTTCATCTCATACATATCTGTGCTTTTTGTCTGACTTGGCTGGGGAGAGAAAAGAGTTCTGCATCTTGTCACTGCCTCCTCTCTTGACATCTTAATTCACATCACAGACTAAATCTGTTATTAATCTGCATTTGAACTGTTCCACTCTGAAACTCAGGACTCTTATGAAAGACTCTCTGAGTTGTTCGTTTCTTTTTATATAAGCATAATGGAGGGGGAGCAGAGATGTCAGTAAAAAGGATGTCTCATTCACCACAAGAGTACTGAAACTCAGATTTACAGTAGGTTTGTAAATTTAACTTTTCCTGTGCCTTGAACCCAGTGCACTGTCACCCCAATGACCAGGTGATCTTATTTATTTGAACCAGTTTCACAAAATGTTTAGTCTGCGGTTATTTATTTACTCTGCTCGTGTTTTTATTATTTTCACATTGATTTCAATCAACTAGCTTCAGTGGGTTTTTTTTTTTAAACAGATTTGTTTTGGCCTGATTCTGCTGGTGGCCTAATCACTGAGGATGTGATTGTATGCTGTGGTAAATTTTGATTATAATAATGATGTTGACTATTACATAAGTACTGCTCAGGGTAAAGGTCTATAGTAGTTGTGATCTGTATTCTTCAGTTACTATATCGATGGGAGAGTGGCAAAGGTGGAGGACTTCATGAAGACACGGCTGTTGGACACTCTGACAGAGCAGGTCACGAAGGTGTTAAAGGTGAGTCAGATCTCAGTGTCTCTTACTTTCTGAAATATTAACAGACCGATGAAGACCTTATCTCTTTACAACACAGAGAATAGGAAAAATCAAGGACAGGGAGTTCAAGAATATGTCTTGCATGGCATCTTCATATGTAAATAAGTGTCAAATGTAGGCACAATCTGACATTTTTCTTTGTAATACAACAGTCCTGTTGTAGAGAGATTGCACCTGAGCTTTAATCTCTGGATGTTGTCTCTTTTCCGCTCTTCTATCTTGTATGGTGGATTAATCATCAGAATCCAAAAACAAATGGTACTCCTCTGAGACCACGAATCCAGATTTTATTGGTGCCAGCTCCTAGCACGAAAGGTGTTTTGCACTCCAGCGTAGGCTAATTATAATTGCGTGTCCGGGGTGTGGAGGTAATAAAGTCTCTCTTGCCCTCATTAGTGCTCCCAGTCCTATTATCCCTGCCTTTACGGGTTGTCGGGAAGCTCCCAGCCAGACCTTAATAAGCTTCAGGCTGGCCTGGTGGCATGGGCCAAGTGCAGGGATCGGGGCCTGTGACATGAGAAGTTGGAGAGGGTGCTGGTTGGGGGGAGAGGGGGTGGTTTACAAGCGTCTCCACAGGATCACCCGCACACACACACACACACCCACCCATCTCTCTCTGCCTTGGGAACCAGGATGCTTGTCTAATGAGCTACACCAGGTTTCACAACATACAAGTTTTCCTCACAGGGCTCACACTATAAATATAAAGTTCTCTTGTTTTGTGCAACTAAATCCGCACATCTGGTAAGTTAAAAAGACCACTAAATGTAATTGATCTTCACTTCCAAGTGATACAGAAGAATACAGAGTTCTAATTCAGAGCCATTACTGGGCTTGATGAACTTTCACTGAGTCCAGGGACCTTTTCTCACCACTTGCAGGGTCCACGTGAGCTGCCACCATAAAGCGATTACAGAATTTGGGATTTAATGTATAAGTGTCTACTGGCAAGGTTAGTGTGTTGTAAAAGGTCTCTCGGGCAGATACCTGCCAATGTCATTAAATATGAAAGACTAAAATTAAAAGTAATTGAAAATTAATTCCAGAGAAAGCATGAAGTTGGACACACCAAGCATTTGGCCCCTCTTAGTCTGATTTATGAATGTTTTTCCAGCCAGACATTTTTCCCTAGTTTTCACTTCTCAGAGTAATCCAGAAATACCTTTGAAAATGGCATGTCTCCAAATTAATATTGGATAATACTATTGAATCAGCTACAAGATAGAGATGATGGATAAATACTTAATTGAGAACCAATAATGAAATTAAGACAAAGTTAAAAGAAAAACTAAAAGTTTGAGACTGTTAGCCTATGACCCAGACTTCATACCCAACCAACGTAATAGTTCATTTAAAGGTTGGATCTCTGGTGGTTGAACAGTATATTGCACCCTCATGTATGAAGGTAAAATTGTGAATTTACTGGAAATTAGGGAAGAATGCAGTTTACAAGATCACAGCCATTTTATGTACTTGCAAATGAGATTATATTGACAAAATAATTCCATGAGATAAAACAGTAACAGGAGATGAAATATTGACCATGTTCCTTTCGGCATATGAAGATTGACCATGCCCTAAAACCATTTCAAAACTATATCTGGAATTCAGCCATTAAAATCACAAAATGCTCTGGAAATAAAATCACAAAATACTGGTGGTAATTTAACATTGTTTGTGGAGGAGTGGCAAGGGCTCTGTAATTATTAGACAATACTTAGGATCTTGCATCAGGGATGATCTACTGTGATCTGAAACCAAATCATTACTTTTTACTTTATTTACTTAAGATATTTATGCCCTACTGAAAGGGAGACCTATAATAGGAACATAGGAGAGTTACTGACAGATGTTTGGTACAAAATTTGTGCATCAGCCCAACTGTTTACCTTCACACGGCAAGCCTACCCCTACAACTCAAGAGGAGATGGCTGCAAACTGTGACTCCTCCAGTTCATGTGGTGGCAGGCTGGTTTTTTTCCCCACTGCAGATGCACAAGCAATAACATGCTGCCTGTGTTGCCGCAGGATGACATTTATTATGTCATTATGTTCACTGTTGCCTGGCCTACCAGAGGCAGCCAATACTAATATACTTAACTGGCTTAACCCCTATGTTTCTCTGGTGAGGCTAGGCCAACTGTTGCCTTGCCAGTGTGGGCCTCTGGGCATAGTCGGTAACTGCTGCGACTTGAGTCACAGTTTCCTGAACGAAAGTCTTACTGCATGGGCCTCCCAGAAGCCAATAGTATTGCTTCCTTACTGCAATTAAAGAGAATAAGCGATGCTGCATTACTGCACAAGTAAGCCATCACATCAAGGGGTCTGCAGCAGCATGCCGTACAATTGCAGTGACTCTAGTTAATGTGGTCAGCTCATTTTCAGTTTTTAGAGTGCAATAAAATCTCCTGTCTAAGTGCTGACCTAGACAGAACCATCGAGTTACAACCAATAAAGCAGAGATTAGGTTATAACTTTGTGGCTTATTCAGTTTCCCGTGGTTTAAAGCTGATAGGTGAATGAGTGTTAACTCAGTAATTCCTTCCTAGTAATTAGCATTCAGAGAGCATGTTTAAAGCTATTGTATGACTCACTGTGGGGGATCAAGCACTGAAATATCTGTGTTTAGTAGATAACTGTACCACAAACATACCTAACTAGCATCTCAGTGATTTGTGTCTCTTTCGGCTTTTTGTGCTAGACTGTTGGCAAAATGCAAGCCTATGTTGGCTGTTCTAATCACCAGACATTACTGTTCTTAAAACATCAAGCATTCCCATTTGCTTATGGCTAGTGTAATTGAGACTGAACATGACCCGGTTCCCTTTCCCAGGTTGTGAAGACGCATGCTCCTGGTCAGAAGGTCTGGTTGGGTGGAGTGGGGCCAGCCTGGGCAGGGGGGACCAACAACCTGTCAGATACGTACGCAGCTGGATTTCTGTGAGTCCTGGATTTCATGCTTATCAGAATTGTGATCACTGTGCCAATTGAGATTTAACTTGTTAATTCTCTCTTGAGATAGCAGGTTACACATGTTAAATGGCTTTAACCCCACATTCAATGGTCCAAAAAATGTCTTGGCACAACTGGGCTTTTGATTTGATTCTGGCTATTTTTTTTCCATGTACAGATGGCTGAATACTCTAGGCATGGCTGCCATGCAGGGTATTGATGTCGTTCTTCGACATTCCTTCTTCGACTATGGGTACAATCATCTTGTGGACCAGCACTTCAACCCTCTGCCTGTGAGTTTTAATTGTTATTTTGTGATACTTTATGTGAAATTACTGTGTGTTTTTTGTGGAAGAAAAGTGACAACATATTCACAAACCCATTTGATTAATCATATCCACTAAATTTAAAATTACGTTGAGAACATTTTTATCAAGAGCACCCTCACAGGTGCAAGGCACAAATACTGTGTACGGTCAGCATCCTGCAAAATGCTGTATCCCCAAAACTTTTCAGGAAATGAAAAACCACTTTATTACATTACTTTTCAGAAGTATTTGTTGTCATGTTTTGAGCAAACTTTGAGTCACACAGCCATGAAATATAAACAGGAAATCGCTATTGATTAAGGCTGTGCTTTTGTCACAGTAAATATTGAACAAAATTACAGAGCAGTCACAGCAAATTTGATCAAAATCATGAAAGAATAAAAGTCAGGGAGTGCAAAAATTGATTGATTAAATTCTCCATCACATTTCATGCACAAATCTGTGGTAAATGATTAATAACTTGCACAACTATAGCAGTAGACTTTCAATATTGTAACGTTAACAATATTTAAATTTGACCTTAGATTTTTTTTTTTTAAACATCAAGATGGCAGGCTCATGTTCCACTGTCACCACATATCAATGCATGCAGTCCTTTAATTAGATCCACTGTACTTGTGAAATTGAACACAGAATTAGTTTATAACTTGGACATAGAAATGTTTAATGCCTCGATGGAGCACCTGCTGCCGCTCTCAACATTGTTTTAGTGGTAGAGGGAATGCATCAACGCTGTCTTAAGGGGCAACTCTTAACTTGAGTTTCAAGTGCAGTCCTCTTCACTTGTATATAACATACTGAGAAAAATAACAATCTGCCACTGACATGAAAGTATTTTATTTCTGGGAATCGTATGGCTCGTGCTTTAGCACAGATGGTTCCTTTTTATTCATGGCAGACCTTTATGGGACATGACTGTGCTATCCAACGTTAGTTTTTCCTTGTAAATACTTTCACTGATAATGCATACAAGAATGGGGTCAGGATTAGGCCAAAATACAAACTGCTTTTAATAAAAAAATGGAAAAGAGGTTGTTTAAATTGATGTGTTAAAACACTTGGGCTAAACTCACCCTTGTAATTAATAAAAATTACAGCGGCCATCAAAAAACGGCAGAAATCACCATAACAATTCACATCAAATAACCATGAAACCATGACATAGTTATCCCCTTATTTTAAAATAGGAAATTCGTATTTCTGCCAACAGTCATCCCAGCAACAATGGTTCCTGTCAACTATCATGGGCACAGATGTTAAATATACTTTCTGTAGCAGTTGCTGTGATAACTGTTGGTCTTTCACTCTTTAAAAACAAAAAATGTAGCACATAGTAATTTTATCTGGGAAAAACTGTTTATTTAAGAGAAACTGAAAGCTATTACCCAAGCAAAGTACTGGACAAGACAAGAGTGCACGGCGCCTTTAAGAGTGACAATCCTTTAAAGAGGAGGCAGCAGAAGACAGTCAGTCAGCTTCTCATGCATTGAAAAAAATGTGTTTTATTGAAGGCTGCAGGAGCTGGGAGGTACCATTGTTTTTTTTTTATCGATCATGCTATTCAAAAATCTGATTTTCCACTGTATATATGAAAATTACGGCAGGAGAAGTACATTTTGAACTTCTGTAATCACTGGAGAATATGATTCATTTTCCTTCCCTAGTTTTACTGACAGATGTATTAGAAGGTGTATTTGTTTAAAGGCTGCTACAAGTCTAGATGTTTTTTTGTGTTTTTTTTTTCCAGTGTAACCTACCAAGCTAACTATTGTAGCTAAGATTTATGTAGTGTAGCAATGAAAAGGATGTTCCACTCTTTGCCTCTCTGTGTGCTACAGGTACAGATCTTCTGTTCGAGCATTAAGAATTATGCAATGTGATCACAGCCATAGGTGTATTCTTGGGCAGCCTGGCTTTTTTCTTTTAGACAGTCTCTGGATGATTATTTTTTTTACCTTGGTCAAAAGCACAGTAATACACAATATTAGTACCAGCAAATGTGAATCCACCAGTTTTGTGTCAGATGAAAGACTGGCCACGTAATCAAGGGATATCAGACCTTAACTCACCTTTTTCAATGCATTTCAGGGCTCTACAATATTGTGATTTTTTGTTTTCCAATGCTAATTTTAAATAGTCATAACATATTCACTGTATGCCTCCATACCAAGGGGCATATTTTTATTTGGCTACACAACTCTTGGAGTTTACTGGAGAACAGGTGGTGTGTCATTTGAGTGGTGTCAAAAGATACTGAAAACTGGATAAGACCTAAATGGCCTGTCCATTTAGGCACGGCCTGGCAAAGATGGCCTGAGCAGACTAGGGATGGGGTTCCTCTGCCTGCTACTCTAGCACCTTGCAATTTTTCCCGTGGGAGCTATTAGTCGAGATGAAAGCCAGTTAATGGTGTTGAATGCAGGGGCGCTGGAGAGAGCTGTAGTGAAACATTAGCCCTTTGTTAGTGCCCTCCCTCCCTCCCTCGGCATGTGTGCCCCCTATGTGGAACAGCCAACTGCTGAGAGATGTGCAACATGAGCTCCCAGCATGCCGTGGGCTACTACCAAAGCCCCCCCTCCCCAAATAGTAGTCTGTAGTGCTACTGTCCAGCAGTGACAGGCAGAGGTTATATGATGAAACCACTGAAGGAGGCAGCCAAATACTCTTTAAACCAGGAACAATATAACTGACATATCAATTGTCCAATCAGCACATGAACCATACGCAACTAGCCAAAATCAGTCAAGCTTCTTGATTTTGGAGTGGGAGTCCCTCTTGGCAATTAAGTTTAGTTATCACACAGCCATCTGTGAAGTTTCTACTGTTATAACACATAATATCTGGTGTATATTATTATTATGTTTTATTAAAATGACAAGAGTAATAAACTATTACAAGGGTGATAGCTGTGTATGCTGTTGTTGTTCATTGCTGAAAATGAAAAGTACTTGTAGCTACACTGGCAGCACAATTTCAGTCCACATTTTATTTTTCACTCATCTCGTTTTTCTGCCCTGGTGTACATGTATTAATGTATGACTCATAGCTGTTACACAATCTACACTCTGTGGAAGCATATTCAGATCACATAAACCTGCACTATTCGTCAACTGACAAACAAGAAGAAACAATCCACAAATATTTTATTTTTCTGCCACTGGTAGGGACACTCTTTCAAACCAGCGGAGATCATTTCAACCATTTGCTTTGGTTGCAACTTCCAATGCAAATTTCAATAGCTACAGAAGAAGCCTTATGATAAAAATGAGTTCGTGTTGGCTGGTCTCTACTGGCTGTTTTCCTTTGTCTGGTCCAGTAATGATTTCATTAACATATGCGCTGGTTTTAATGGAAAAGAACAGTGAGGTTGAGTACATGTCACCATGTAGCCTAGAGTCTGTCAGCCAACTCTGTCTTTCCCTGTGGGTCTATCAGGTAACAAGCCATACATCAGTGAGGACAGGTGTGCCACCTCCAACTCAGCAACACTAATGTCAAACATATGCCTCCTCTTTCACAAAATAACCTCAAATAACTAGCCCACGTACAAAAAATATTCTTGCACATTGCTCTGCTCTTGCGGTCTGAACGTGCATGGTCTCAACACATTATGGTGTCTCCCCATAGCCCTGTTCTTCCCATACAGAGGTTTCAGGGTTTGCTACGTACACTGGCAAATCATGGTTTGGTTGGGGAACCACATAAGGATCAGATTCCTGTTTGTTTTCCCATTTGTTTTTCCCTGCCCCTTGGACAGTTCGTGTAAAAACCAAAACCCTCTGACCTGGCAGCAACCATTTTCCCCTTTTAAGCTTCAATCACAGTTCTGCTTTTGAAAATCTGTGCCTTTCGGCTTGTTCTGTGTCTTGCTTGTATCTCATTAACAAACAGTTATGGTGTTGATATAGCCAGCTGGCATCTTTACTGGAGAAGTTGTCACCCGAGCCTACAATCACATTAAGGGGCAATTTGGTGTGACAACCAAACGGATAAATATGGGGCACACCAAGGGGAGGGGTGGTGGGTAATTGTTATTACACAAACTCTTGAATTAGCTGTCACATACTTGTGTCACTCTTCCCTCTAAGCATCTGCAAGTGTACCAGATAAGCCAAAGGGAGACCTATTAAATGTGCCACACTACTTACTACCTTACAATGTAAGGTAGTGTTGGGTCCTCTATCTAGATGCCATTAACAGAGTATAGCCCCTGGATCACCTAACTGGAATTGAGGTCCTTGATCAGAATGTATTTGTTTAAACTGGCAGGCTGCTCCACCCACTCCAGTGTTCAAAGGTGCCGGGGGAGGTTATATGAAGAAACCACTGAAGGAGGCAGCCAAGTGTTCTTTAAACCAGGCCAGAACCGCCTATTTTAATGCCAATGGCTCAAGCTTAAATTAACTGTAATTCTTGTCATTCCTTTCTGGAGGTTACAGATTCGTGTCATATACAATGACCCTCTCACTACCAGAGCAGCTCGCGGCCCTGTCTTCCAAGCATCTGAATAGGGCACAAATAGCATCTGGAAATGCTATCGAATGGGAGCCCGCACCCATTTCTCCTTGTTACCTGTGCTGAAACACCTTTTGGATGTATTCAGTGGAACTATTTTAAAGGGGCAATAATTATGGCAAAGTATTTGATGAAGCTTCGGTTGTACCCAATAAGTATTAATAAGCCTCAGCTTTGTGATATCAGTTGATGCATCCAGTGCTTCCATTGCTCTCCGACTTTCCTTCTGCAACTTTATGCTCATGGAACAATGAATACTTTGATGGCTGTGTGGATGACTAAAAACCAGACCTAGGTGGACAAGATGAGCAGCAAATATAGGGGAGAAAACAATTATGTTGATTAAATGTAAGACCTGGATGCACACCAACTTGTCAGTAACTATGCAAAACGGAGGGCACTGTCCTTCTTCCTCCCCAGAATTATAGGAGCAGCACTTGGACTGACTGTCTAGCATGTCTTTCAACAGACTCCTGTCTTCCTTCTGCAGCCATCCATGTAAGAACTGCTGTCTGTAATCATAGCAGCATCCCCAGTAGGGTTGACATGCACAGCTTCTTCAGTCTAACCATAATCCTCATCATACTGTGAAAGCACCTTCTGATCATGTAGATCATGTAGCTACAGATCTTCCCATGCTGCTCTGCATGGCACATTAACCAGCCAGTGGATATCCATGCTAATCTTCTATTGACCATACATTACCTTACAGCGGCCTCAAAGGTAGCCTTTTTCACTGGAGTGCCATACAGTTCACTCCGTAGCATTTTCATGGGAGGGCTAACCTCTAAGGGTTGTCAGCATAGTCCTGGAAGTACAGCTGGAACCAGGGAAACATTTTAAACATTGACCATAACTTCCTGCAGTAAACCCCAAATCTGAAGAATACTTCTCCTTGGATTGATCGATGTAAAGATCCTGGTATTCTTTACTGGTCTTCATGCCAGTCAACCATAGTTAGGACCATGTCTTTAACCCTCACATTCAGTTTGGGGTATTTGAGACTCTTGACCTCAGCCAACAAAATAGGAAAGGTGATATCAACAGGTATCTCACATATGTCTTTAACTTTTACTTACAGTTCAATATGTGTGTTATGCCTTTCGTCTACAAGAACAGTTGCAGGGTAAATGCTCAGTTAATTTGCTGATCTTGCCGAGCATATTCTTTTTAGGTACAAAAATCATTTAATCTTAACAGATAAAATCAATTGACATGGAAAAAAAGGAACTGACCTAGCTCAATTACCACTTTCTTCAAGCATTCTCTTCTGTCATAGGTTCTGAGAGATGAATGCTTCTTCCTACATCTGTGGTCACATGATTAATTTTTTGTTTGGTTTCCTTGACACAAGTTTAGCCTGTGTCTAGCAATTACCATGTTGTGTATAGCCCACAGTGATACGCAACATGACCATTGCTAAACACAGGCGATGTTTTGCCACAATTCTCAAATTGAAAGTCTGCAGATGTACCATTGAACAAAACTCAGAGTCCCAGGCCATTCAGCTTGAAATCCATATGGTTGACTGAAACCTCTAATTTGACTTAATTTTTCACTTCATCCTTGTCAAGCTATAATAAATCCTGCTAAAGAAGTTAAATGGCAAATTATGTTATTACTGTCTTATCATAAATCCCATGTGCATTGAAACTCATAGTGGCTCAAAAATATTTAAAAAATGGCTCATACATTAAAATGTAATCATTCTACCTGGTCTAGAAATCATTGGTTAATACAAAGTGAGACATGTGAAAGACATTCACCTTAGGATAACCTGACGAGCGTTCATACAGCACAAACTTTTCACAGATTTTCACATGGTTACGTACCGGATTGTGTACTTCCTTTCTGTGCCAACAGGGTTTATGGAGCATATATTGATTTTTTAAAAAAAGCGAGATTTAGGTGGGGAGAGTTTCAAGGGAGGTCGTCTTAGAAAGAGCTCATCAGCAGTGCAGTTGTGCCAAGTTCATAAAAATGATTCATAAAAGACTTTATGCTTTGCAAAAACAAGATGTGGAGAATGTCTTACTTTAACCTCAGCCTTAGTATGAGCGAGGTGGAGCGACCAATAAAGTCTTAATCTGGGGTTTGCACAAAAATGTTTTGAATGTATTTAAAGATTTTTAGATTGTACACGTAATCCACACAGCAGCTGCAAAAAAATAAGGGTCAAAATTTGTCATGGTTAAGTTATGGCTGAAAATCTTAATGTGCTGCAGCATGTGGCCTCAAAATTGGAAGGCTTGTCTCAGGTCTAGACAGGAACTGCCTAGACCAAATGTGTGCTAATATTTTTTTTTAACTTTATGAATGTATCATCCTTAGGTCTTACACACGCCTCTGCGCTTTACAGCAGAACTACAAAACTGCTTTTTTGTAACCATCAAAATATGTTGAAATTCAGGGATTTTCTCCTCTGCCCCCGACAATCCCTCCCCCAGTGTTCAGTTCTTCAGTTATTTCTAGGAGCAATCGCCCCTGCTGGGATCACAATGCTTTTAACATGGCTGGGCGTCTGAGTGAGCGGCCAGGCTTCCCGCCGTGAGAATTCGTAACAGCCCCAACCTGTCAGCCTGGAGGGAAATTTATGTCCCATTCTGTTCCCTTTAATCCCTCACACAGGACAACACTGGACCCAGCCGAACTAACCCCCCCCCCCTTCCCCTCCACACACACACACGCGCGCACACACACACCTGATTGAGGTCCAAGTCTCTGTCTACCAGTCCTTCACCTCCCCCTTTCTTTTTTTCCACTGTCACTCAGCCGCTGTCTCTCCCTTGGAATCATCTATGCCATCCCTCCTGTTGGCTCAGAAATGTCAGAGCATGGGGTGTCTCAACATTGCACATTGCTTCCACCACAAAAAGAACATCCAGTTTTCTTCCATTCGACACACGCAATTCTAAGCTACTGATGTCAAAACCAGAGAGCAGACATTATCCACCCAAGAAAGTTTTTTGTTACTCTTAAATTAATTTAAGGTCTTTGAAATGGTAACCCAGGAATCTGTTTATTTAGATTTATTTTGTTTGCCTACTCATTACCGGTTCTTGTTTGGTGCCTTTGTGGTTGCTCCTGTGTTAAACTGGTGTGAACCCTGTGAATGGTAATGGGTCCTCTGGCAGCCCAACTGGAAAAGCTGTGGTCCCATGCACTTTGAGGAACTGATTCTTGTGCCATGTAATATGCAAGAACATATTACTTGGACTGAGGTTAAGCAATTACAGGTTTGTGAAAGCCCCTTAAATAAAAATCTGTCTCCTGCTCGGGTGTTTGTAGAGTAAATACCAGTGTTTGGAGCACTGTTGGTGAGGTAGAGTAGAATATTCCATTTCATTAAATGATAATCTGCCAAAGTTAATCTAATACACAGTATGAAATCTGCTGGCATTAATCAGATTGTGGGAAGACTTGGCAAGAAATGCTTAGTAGTCTATCAGAGATTGGATATTTTGAGTTGACACCATGCTGGAATGATCAAGTGTTGTTGTGTGGTATTGTGTCAGAGCATAGCATTGTGGAGGACATTGATTTAGACCAGTGGTGCATTACATTTTTTACACAGCTCCTAGCTAATTCACTGATATTGTGTGCATGCCATATTACTCCTGTAAAAGATGTGCAACTTAACAGATGTCATTCATGGCCCGAGTGTTTGACAAGAATATTCCATTTACACTTTTCATTGGTGTCCAATTCTTTTATTTATACTGTATAAGTTTTTATGATCAATTAAGAGACATGGGTACAGCTCCTTATAGTCAGTTGAGCATAATCATTTCAGAAAGCATGCTACATTGAACTTGTAAAACATGTAAAATGTACATTTCTATTTATAGAATTACCTTCTAATTTAAAAGACAAGTTTAAGAATATTTATTCTTATGTTTACCTAGCAATTAAGTCATCTATTAACTCATACTGTCTGTTATAGTTGTGCTGTTTTTCCTTTTTAGCTCTGGTTGCAATCAAGAAAATTGGAATGCTGTATTGGAAACCATTAAGCATTAGCATTCTAGTTTTTGGTAAATGACTTCTAGATCATCCCAGAGTTGACAAATGACATGTCACATCTCGTGACAGCTGTGGCTCCAAACAAATTGTTTGTTGCGGATTGCCTTTTGGTCAGGGGTCAGTAAAAGATTAGAGTAACATGCTATAAGAAGTGAATATATCACGAGAATGTGTCTGCACACAATGATGAAGTGATATTTAATAATTTAATAATAAACACTTTATTCCAGATGATGCAGGTGCATGATTACAAACATGCTTACACGATTGCTTATTGGTAATTTAAAGGTCAGTGCAATGTGACTTGGCACCAAATGGAAAGAGGTCTACACCAAAGATAGGTTTTGGATTGTAATCTTTTGTTCCCTTATACCTCTTGGATAACATTTATGACATCATGACATTTGTTTCAAGAGAAATTACCAAAATTTTAATCTAGTGACGTCTATGACAGAGATAAAGAGAAGACTTTTAATTTGAATCTGGATGTTGGAAAATCTTGTGGTAAAAATGTGTGGTTATGCTGTCACATGGAAATTACTGCTATGGCCATTGACTAGCGAGCTATATTGGGATAAAAAAGACCGATTTTCACAGTATGGTAGTCCTATAGTAATGTGAGGTTAGTCATATATACCACATTTGTGCAATTATGATACACCCAAAAGTGACAGCAGGGTTACATTGTCAATATTCTTTGAAATTGGGCATGGAGAATAAATAGAAGTGGCAAGGTGTTGGGCCACAAGGTCAAGTAATCTGTGGTTACAAGCATATGCTGTGAATGTATGTGATGTGAAGAAAAACTAATCACAAAATTTTGGAACAATTAGCTGTACATATCCATATTGAATAGATACATCGCCAATACCCAATTACATGACTTACCAAATGACAAATTGATACCAAATGACAAAAGGCCACAATGATCACTGATACATATTAGTGTTGCAGCTGATGTTAGTATTTGTTTATATTTTCCCATTGCTGTGATAACGTTATGGAGAATTATAACCGATATATTTGAATTGTAACTGATGCTGTTTTCCATTAGCATGTATTATAATCCACCCATCTTTGTAAAGGGTATTAATATTTAGAATAAGCAATTTGTTATTACAAACATAAAAATTGTGAGTTTATGTGAAAAGCTAGCACCAAAAAATGTGTATAATTAAAACATCTTGTCATGGCGTGTGTGCCAAGGATTGTTTTCATTTGGCGGTGGTAAAAAAGAGCAATATCAAGTATCATGTATTTTAAATTGAAAGAAGAAAAATTCTTATATCATGGCAATTGTAGTCTGTCCTAGCTAGTAGCCTACACTCCATAGCCTTTTTGTTGAATGTGACTTGTGACATGCCAATGAAATGGTACCTTCTTTTTATTCTGGCTGAAAAACATACCAAAAAAAAGAATAAGCTGTTAAATGTATTCCTCTCATATATTATCACTTTAAAGTAAGACATCACAAAGGGCTTAGGGCCAAATTTACTAAGGAATTGTCGCAACGCAAAAATAATTGCTGTATAGCAACACTTCTGCGGTCGCAACACAAAGTTTTCAAGTGACATGATATTCAAAATTAATGTATTGGGTATAGGGATAACAAAATGAACAGTGTAGGAAGTAAAGAAAATATGGCATGGGTTAGGTGGCAAATAAAAAACTTTCCTACAACATAGGGGCAAACAGAGCTGGTGGTTTAACAACAGGAACAATGCCAAAGGATATTACAACGTGGCTAACACATTCAGCAATTTTCCCCCTCCCTCTTTCTGTAGATAGAGCTATTCCCAAAAATAAAGCTGCCGTGAGGAAAACCGCAGTATTTTGCAAAAGCATTTGTGATTGTTTATTTTGCATTACACAAAACCTGTACATTCATGGGATATGTGTGTTTTCTATTTTTGAGCACTTGTTCCTGATATGATAGAACAATGTACCACACTACTTACTGACAGAGGGATCTCAGTTTTCAGAAGTGACCTGGCAAACTTCTTTTTGGAACGAACACATTCACATAAAATGCTTTGAAAAGGAATTACAGTGCCTTAGCGTATGTAAAATATTTTGTCGTCATCACAGCTGTATTTTAAACATCTGTTTAAGTTATGGAACTTTATTTGTTTTTAATTTAACATTCTTTAGGGGAGTCACATGTAGTGAAATGTTCTGTGATCGCTTCCTTTAATTTATCACAGCTCACTTTTGGATTTCTTTTGTTTTTCAGCCCTCGCTGAAAGAAATAATTCCAGCTTTGCATGGTCGAAACCCTCATTTTAACAAACAGATAACATACATCTTCTTTTCTGGATTCACAAGAACCTGTGATTTTCTTTTTCTTATTCCGCTGTGAAAATAATTGTATTAACTCGGAACCACAATAAGACAAAATTCTATTAAGTTAAAGACTGCACCTAGTTTGTCTATCTCCTTGAGCATCAATGTCTTTATTTAAGTAGACACTGTAAAATGTTCTAGGTGGCTTTGATGATGTCTTTCTCTTTTGTGATATACCTTCATTCTAAACCAAAAAGTGTAGCTACACTTTAAAGTCCCTATTCACTGTCCTGCCACTCCCATTAATATATACACACTCCTGAGTAATTTCAGTGCGTTCAGAGTATACTCATCCCCTCATAAAACTTCATGTCAAACAGTGCTGTATTCGCCGTTAAAACAGTTTGTTTGTTGTCCTCAGCTTCTGTCACTAGAAATGGCCCCTTGGAAACCATCCATTTCAGGATCCATTATTATAGTGGTTTGTGTCGTGGCAGACCTCAGCTGCACCCATTACCTCAGAATACTGTGTCTACCTATCAGTACTGATCAGAGAGAAAATCTAATCTGATTTGGTTGCAGTGTGCAAGGTTTGCTGGCAGCATGTATGGTAGCATGGTTTGCATTTAGTTAAAAACTGTTTTATGGCCATATTTTGGACAAACAGGATGAACACAGGTATTTTAAATAGCCAGGAAGGTGAAGGTGAAGACTGCTGTTTGTCCAGCCAAGCCAGTCTGGGCCTCTCAATCACCTCACTTCTCCCAGCCCAATGCACCTGCCCCTGCACCTTCCAGGACCTCCATGTTTGATTGAAGTCCTTCTGGGCTTGGCATGGAGCAGATTCCATCTGGAGCCTTCTGTTCTCCAGATACCTTAAAAAAAAAAAAGAACGTTTTTGCAGGGCATCCAATGCATTTTCAATTTTCCCCCCCTTTCCTTTTTTCCCTTTGATATAGCCATTTGCTGCTCATTCATGGCCATTAATCTGCTACTGATGTGAGTGACTGTCAGGAATGGCATCTTAATTTTTTATTGACATCATTATTTAGACAGGAATTCACCTCACCTGGTGTACAGTGCGCACCAGTTGTAACCTTTGGTGTGGGGCTGGAATGGCATGATCATAATTTTAATGGAAGCGAAAAAAACACCTGATTTATCACTGCATATTGGCACACACTGACTACTTCTATACCCATTAATGTGACAGCATCAAGGAGCTGATGTATATATTTATTATGGAGGATCTATGACCTCCATGTCTTACTCTAATCAAGTCTGTTAAAGAAGTACATTTTTGTATGATTTCTTCAGACACCCAGAAAAAACAGTTACAGGTCCTATATGTGGAATGCCATCAGGCTAATAAATAAATACACCACCATTTATATATTGCCTGTGAAATTAGAGGAACACAAAGTCAACATTACATTACATTCGGGGCATTTGTTAGATGCTCTTATCCAGAGCGACTTACAAGGCAACGTGCTCATTTCAGGTACTTGCATGACCTTGGCTGGCCAGTTGTGGCCACAAGGGAGCTGTGATCCTAGCTGACTCTACTGCTGTAGTTCCCAGCAAGCTTCACCATTGCAGACCACCAGTCATAGCTGGTAATGGTGCAGCTGGGGCCCAAACATCTTCTTGCAGGATTTGTAGCTGCACCTTAAACATGTGTCTCTGTTCGGTGACTCTGGGGGCCCTAGTTTTTGTTTGTTTACTTTATTAGGACATAAAGGTAGTGGATATACACTACACTACAACAGCCAGTTACCATTTCTCTGCTGAATTTTACATTTTCTTTTTGAGCCCATTAGAGATTGGCAGCTCTGTGGCTGTTGTAGAAAAAGGCAAAGAGCTCTTTGCAGTGCTTTCAGGCACTGGTGCCCCCCTTCTTCCCAACATCACCCAAGCTGTACTGTATTCCACAATGTTTGAATGGTATTAGGCCACAAATTAAGTTAAAGCTATACTGGAAAAAAGAAGCCTTTAAATGCTGCCATATGCAGGATTGCATGGGAACGTCCTGAAGCACACATTGTTCTGAACCTCTCAATTAGGTGTTGAATCTAGGAACATGCGAGAGGCAAAGGGAGCTGAGAGCCCACATACCTAAAACTGGCAGACAGTGCCAATTGCTACAAGTAAAAATGTAATTCCTTCCTCATCAATATTTGTTTTTATGTTTGTTTATAGTGTTCTAGGTCATGGTCCATGATATTGTTGGTAATTGGATTTGTCATTAAAAAATCCTGCCAAGCTTTCAGTTTGTGCATATGTTATATTACCAAAAACAAAAGGGTAACAGTTAGTGGGGAGTTTTTTGTAAAGAATAGTACTTGCAGTCAATATTGCCCAACAGAAGGGAAAATAAGACTCTCACATTATTAACAACCAATAATATTGTTCAACAACATTTTTTTACATATTGGGGGGATATACAGCCATGTTTAATATATATACTCTCATTGTATTTTTGGGTTGTTTTTGGAAGCTTCAATACAGGTTTCATATTTCCTTTTTTCACACACAATTATATTTGTGTGAGTGCTATAAGCACACGCTTCATTCATGGTGTGCTTGTTTGGTGATGTGGATTACGATTGATAATGGAACATTTGAGACACCTGGGTTAGATGTCCAGCTGGGTCATATTTTCTTCTGTCCTCATGCATGTACAAGCCGTTATACATTCATCTGCTTCAGGAGAGTTATCAAGACCAACTTCATGCTCTTGTGTTTTAATCTATCCTTTCATTCCGCCTGAAATAACAGATTGGCATAAATCAATTTTTATCCTTTCCACAAGACAAACTGTATTTCATTAAGCAATCAAAAATGTTTCATTTTATAACGCTTTGAGGAGTATCGAGTGTGACATTTATCCATTTTAGAAAGCGAAGTGCAGCATCATTCTTTCAGGCCTAACTAGTGTTCTGCATTGCATCTGGTGTGCCTTTGTTCATCAAGGAACTGCTCAATCCAAGCCACATTGGCACAAAAATACCTTAACTTGTTTTTGTGGCCCAAGAAAACAAAACAAGTCTTTTATGACTTTTCCATCTCAACTTAAATGTCTAATTTTATTACACATAATAGCATGAAGGATTTTGCTATTAAGCAATGCTCCTCAAAGGGAACCCTCCTGGCGAGACTGAATTGCCAATTATGTCTGTAATTAGCAGTCAATACTAATTTCATTCAATGAAACTAAAAACTGGGAATTTTTTCAGGCCTCTGAACTGCTGTGCACACTGACCTTAAATAAGGTTGTAAATTTCATCAAGGATTTTTCTTTTCCAGTTACTGAACATAATTGTGAGTTTGGCAGTCAGTGAAATGAACAAAATTCCCCATTTATAGGGGGAAAAAGAGTGAAAAAAGACATATGATTGACTGTTTAATAGAATATTCATGAAATGAGTGTAGAATATTAATGGAATGAGATTCCATCAGAAACTACCATTTCCTAAATATCAGAATGACCCCTGATTAATATCCTAATGTATAATCATGAAAACATGCTTCAGAGCTGAAAAATAAAAATTAATCTCTTCGAATTAAAAGAAATAGCTGTCAGTGGTTTGAAATGTCACATGAGGTTAGCTCTCAGAGCTCTGAGAAGGCAGCATGGTAATCTTTGCCTCTTAAGTATTCATTTGCACCGCTGATCTTGTTTGTACAGCTTACAAATCACCCACAAGGCATTATTAACAATGTGGATAAATTTGCAGATGATATCAAACCACACAGAAACATCTAGTAGTTACTAAAATGACAAAGATTGCAGAATGATTTAAATGTGAAGTAGACAACTGGTAAATTAAATTGTTTTTTTTTCTAGAAGGAGAAATGTTAGCTAGCTTTTGTATGGTATTTATAAAGCATGATCTCCTGTGAAAGTCATAGTGACTACCACCTCTAACAGCTTCTGTCTCTTTGAACTACAATAATACATTCTAAATGATCAACTTAATTTTTTAGAATTTTGCCATTGAACAATGATGTCTAACAAATTAATAGTTGTACTTTATATATCTTCATATAACCATTAGATTGTTGAGTTCAGGAACCACATTCTAGATTAACTGGAGAGAATTCACCTTCACGCATCAAAGGTTAAATGTCATAGTATGTAATTGAATGCATGTCTGACTATATGTATCCATAATAATATATTTCTTTAATCTGCTCCTTTCTATAGCTACCCCAGTTGGTAGTTTTTTTTTTTTGGTTTTATTTCTAAGGTCTAAATATTTCTTCATATTTACTTACAGTGACAGATATAGTTTAAACTGCAGTAGATAGGTCCTATCAAAGTAGATTGAAAACAACAAAATCAAATCAAGATCTGTGTTCAATCACTTTTCTACATCAGGAAGTATATAATTTGCCAATGACAAAAAAAAATCATGAATAAAGGAGATTGACATTTGCCGTAGATGCCTACCAAATAAACCAAGACACATCAAAATTCGCCACCCTCAGTTGCATACCCGGATTGCATCCTGCAACTCAAATGATGTAGGTGGATAATTTGCTATTTGGACATCATTTATATTGATGCTTCAATAGAATTAATCTGTAAACCCATATTTTAAAGGATTGAACTGATTTTGTGTAATTTTATCTTGTTAATCCATCCAAAAAAATGAGTAATTTGTTACGCTACCCTCAATGTCCTTGCATGCACATTTGTGTTGCCAAAGTGACTTTGATTGTATTGTCACTGGAAGTGTCCACTCTACATTTGGCAACAGTGTTAAAAGAAATGTGGTGCCAGTATATGCCAGATTTATCTAGGCGATGCAGTAAGGAACACACAATGCTGAAGATCCACACAATAGCATGAGCTTCACAAAGATGATTTTTATGGTAGGGCTGCCAATCAAGGTCAATGTGCCACAATGTAATACCTAGACTTTTTCCTACATCTGGACTGGTTTATGTTTGGAGGAAGGAAGCCTTCAGCCTACATTGCTTATTCCAAACTGTTAAACATGGTGCTGGATCTGTCATGGTTTGAGCAAACATCTCATGGGAGTCCTTGATTTTAATTATTACACTGCATGGTAAAATCATGACCAAGAAACAAAGCTGTTTTAGGTGACCAGGGTGCATCTCTGTGGTGTACACGTTATACACACTGCTAAATAGATTGGTTTTACAAGTACCAGGACGAAATCAAAAATTTTCCACTGTCCCTGCAATTACCACCAAAGGGGTGACTCAACCCCTTTTTGATTTATAAATATTCATGTTTTTTTTTTTTTTTTTGAGTCATATGACCCTATGATAAATTAGGCTGGAATGCTATCGTGTTTGGTTTACATGTGTAATTTCATGTTCCTCAACATTTATTTATCTGACTGCATTTCTAGTCTTAAACCACTAAAACAAAGTCTTGCACAGTTCAGAACAGTTGTGCCAAACAGTTTTCTAAATTCTTTTATGCATGAATATGCATATTCTCATGCAAATTTAAGACCGTAGTTTACACGATTGTTGTGTAATTCTTGAAAAAGCTTACTTTCTTATTATAATTTCAATCACTCATCACTTTTTGTCAGTAGGCTGATCTTCTTTTTCCCCCTACTTCACTGCAGAACAGTGTTCGCGTCCAAAAAAATCTATTGTAATGTTACTGCACTATGAATTCCAGGAAAATGTCACTTTCAATAAAGAACCACCTTTCTGATGGGATTGTTTGGGTTGAAAAACGGATCATTTGGTAGAAAAGGAATATTTCGTCATGAATGCAATGGTAGCAGATACCGGTATATGCAAAACTGCTTCTGTGGCCACATATTTTTTCCCCCAACCTCAATTAGAAATGAATGCTATAATGTGCTGGTATTATGACTGTCTGTATTGTAGACAGAATTGTGGTGGAATAAACAGACTGCTGTTGATTTGCTGAAGGCAACAAACTGATCGGATGGCTCAGCGTATCTAAGCAGTACTAGTCATTAGTTTGCCATTTAACATACTGGCGGATTGTAAGGTATCATTACCCAATTTATATTTCTTAAGTAATTCAAAACAGCGGTTATTTAACTGACCACAGAGCGTCACTCAGTACAGGGATCTCAGAATGCAAGAACACCTCAGTCTGATCTAAAAGGGGATATAGGCTTCCAGGAATAAAATTTGTAGCAGCTCTCTGTACTTTTAATGGCATACTTTGTCATTTTCTTGTGTGTATGCCTGAATGGGGGTGATATAAATGCCATTTTCCTTCATAGAATTGTTTTTTGTCAAGCCCTTGCAAGCTTTTAGTCAAACTTGAATTTGCAGTGCACGCAACAAACATTGTCCAGACTGATTTGTAATAAATGCTTGCTGCTTCCAGCCAAATGTCTTTGTTCATGTTTTCAAAGCAGACCATGGATGCGTATTTTTAACAGGTGACGCGTATGTGTGTGTGTTGGTGTTGCAGGATTACTGGCTATCCTTGCTTTTCAAGCGGCTTGTGGGTCCTCGGGTCCTGGCGGTACACGTGGCTGGTCTACAGCGGAAACCGCGGCCGGGGAGAGTGATCCGGGATAAACTGCGCATATACGCACATTGCACCAGCTTCCATAAGTGAGTCTCTGCCATCACAGGGGGCAACCAGGCAAGCAATGACAGGGTGCTTTCATAGCCTAGTGCTGCACTCAATGTTTTTCGTGAGAAAAAATGTCTTTGCAGGCTTACAGATGTCAGTTTGATGTGCCTTTGCTTTTTTGTTGTTGTTTTTTCTTTAAAGGCTAATTGGTTAACTGTGCTCAAGCCTATGTCTTGCAAAAGCAGTCAGTAAATGTTTTAGATACTTGCACATGTACCTGATAAATAGCACAACAAATAAAGTAGTACAAGGAGATCTGGAGAGGCTTGCCATTTTGGAAAGGCCTCTTCACCTGGAACATATTTCTGGATGTTCTTTAAATTCAGGGGATTTCCCAAAAAGTCTGGTATAGGTCATCCCTTCAGATTAAAGCAGTTTTCAAAACCATGCCTTCTATTGTGAACATCCACCACTGTAAATTTCTCTCCCCAGACACCTGAGAACACAGCTCAGAGTGGAACGGGTTTAACGTGTTGAGTCTGTATCTACTTATAATAAAGATACATAAATAACAGGCTTCAGACACCCGGTCTTTCAGAGTACATGGCCATAAAAGTTAACCAGTATCAATTATCAAGAGCTCAGAGCCTCTTTCTAACGTCAAAGAGCTGCTGAAAAGTGGCCGAGGCCTTCATCCCATCTCAGGTACTTTCGGGGTTGCGGTGGGAACAATAGGCAGGTCTGTCCCCAGACCAGATAAAAAGTGCTACCATCCCCTTTGAAGGTTATCAGTTAACCACAATGATCTGTACTGGTCTGCCAGGTTGTCAGCACCAGAGCAGACATACTGCCTGTTGCCTGCCTCTGGCCACTTCTCCATTACAGGAGGGACAGCTTTCCTGGTTCAGCTTTTACTTCTGAAGCGGCAGAATAGTTTGTCCTCCCTGTTAAACTGTTCAATAAGGAATATTAATTGCTGTTGTCTACAGTACAGGCAAGGCACCTGTGACACACTGTATGCTTTGAGTACACAAAAGTTTATATTTTCCTGTGAACCACCAGTACATTAAACGGGTATTTTGAAGCTGAGGCTGTTCTTAGAATGCAGTATCTAAACATGTAGAAGGAGGGCAGCAGAAAGCCCTTGACCCAAAGTTAATGTGAGCCCTGGAGAAGAGGAGTGTTGGTGCAGGTGGGGCCAGAGAAAGCAACTGACCCCCCCCCTCCACCCCAACCCAATAGAGTGCACTCTGCCAAAAGCCTGTGGATATCTGGAAGCCAGCGTTCCAAACGTACAGCTGTGGGCAATAGGGAATGAGCGGTGGGCAGAGATCATCTCCCAAGCCCCCTATGCAGTCCATGATCCAGAAACGTTCTGCTGGCTCCTACTTCTGGTTTCCCCTCCAACCCTTACTGTGTCCTACCTCATGCATTTTCCCCATAAAGTCAGAAGGACTCTAATGGAAAAAGTTGAAAGACATGCTCTTGATGTCTGAGCCAGCTCCCATGTCATCTTTGTATGAAACAGGCATGCGTGCCAGCTTCCTTTATTTCTGTACCCCCTGTTGGTGGTTCACATCACTCCATTCCCTCAAGTCAGCACTGTTGCACCTTCCTGTGCAAAGGCCCCAGATCGTAAGGCATTCTTAAGTGCCTAGCATTAATGTTGAAAGCTCACATGGCTTTCAGTCTGTCACTTTATGCTAGATCTGCCTTTTCTGATCCATGTCTGGCTAGTAAAATTTTGCTTAGATTCCCAGATAGACTGCAGTTCTTGTGTGTGTGTGTGTGTGCGTGCGTGCGTGCGTGCGTACATGTGCTTGAGTAAAATTTAATAAAATACATTCAGGGAAGGCACCTTCAATTTTCGGTGTCAAGCTTTTTTGAGTTTCATGGGGTCTTTTGAAAGACAGTAAATGCCAAGGTGTAAATACTGATCAACCTGGGCAAGAGTGTTAGCACAGGGAGAGAGATTATTAGCAGGCCCCTTCTGACAAAGCCAAGCTGTGACCTTTTACTCACTGGGTCTGCAGAAAACATGTGGTATTCACTACCGCACTGTTTTTCTTGCCTTTGCTTTAGAGCCCTTATTGGATTTTATCATGTTTGCCTTATCTTCCCCAAGATATTTATCTTTATCTAATATCCCCAAAGTCCCCAACACTTTAACAGAAGACCGGGGCTCATACGGTATTGTCTATGTAACTTAAGCGCTGCGGCCCACCGCTCTCACAGACACAATTGACCCTTAAATATGATGAAGTTTGGGGCTGCAGTACTTAGTGCAGTGTAACATGAAAGCAGCATGTTCCTCACACATGACAAGAGATCATTTACAAGACGTAAAGCCAGGAAACTGTCGAATACCACACATTAAATGTTTAATACTGTTGCACTCCAAAAATAAATGATAGGTTTAGGATTCTAGGAAGTTCTGACAGATCACTGGATGTAATTGGAATGCTTGGAAACGGTCCAAGTTATTCTCTCTCTCTTTCTCTCCCTCTCCCTCATATCTGCGAATAACACACTCGATGCAGTTGTGGAATTAAGGGGATTCCGCTTTTTCCATCACCCACTGCGATTCTGTGACATTCAGTACAGCCTGTTCTCTCCAACCAAAAGTGGTGAAGAGGAATGGCGAAAATTGGAGATTTACTCATGAATTCAAGGATTTAGCTTTTCAGAAATGTCCATTAAGATACAGCCGTTCACTGTTGGATCGTGTTGTAATGCAGCCAACTCCTGTTGTGAGTTGGCCTGTTGGATAGGCCTTTTTTCTTAGGGCTGGCCTTTGCTGTCCTGCCTTACCTCATAGCATGTGTTAATTTCATCAACATGCATATGAGATGCCCTCTCAGCCCTTTGCATGAATACAATCAGGAAAGAGCCATAAAAGATCAGTCAAGTAATGACTCCAGTCAACCTGGTGCCAAGAGACATGGAATATTTCAAGGTCTGTCTGCTTGCCAGATGAAGCTTTTAGCAGTGTTCATGTACAGTATGTACTCGATTTGTCCTCTTTTCCCTTTTGCTGACATAGGCCTTTTCCTTTTCATCTCACAGCCATAATTATGTGCGAGGGTCAATAACCATCTACATCATTAATCTGCACCGGTCAAGAAAGAAAATCAAGCTAGCGGGGACCTTGCGCAACAAAACAGTTCATCAGTACCTGTTGCAGCCCTTAGGAGCAGATGGACTCCAGGCTAAGTAAGTACACGCAATATATTTTCTCCCATACAGAAATTACATACAGAATGGATACCTTACCAAACATGTCATGTCAGACACTGTAAAACCAGGGAGATTACGCAACGTTTGCTCCTTCCTCATGTTGGCAGAGAGCTCCTCTGGCTGTTTCAATCAGTGAAAGAAAAAAATTTTGACACACTGCTTAATGTTCTCAAAAATGTAAATGCAGGAGAACAAAGAAAACAAGCTTTTGGTAGTCTTTCACGGGTAAAAGATTTACAGGCTATGACAACACAGGTGCTGTGACAACAACCATGTGACAACAAATACTAATGTGTACTAGTGTATATGCACATCCCAAATGACATATGAGAATCCATACCTTACAGTCACAGAAAATAACTTAAATATACATGCATGTATGCAATATTCTTATGAGTAAATGTCAAAAAATCATTGGCATCTGCTTCATTTGAATTTGCCTCGCATATTGTCTCAATTCAAAATGTGCAAAGCATGCAATATCATATACATACATTTGCAAAAAGATTCCCTTTGTGTTGTGTTTCGTTTCACCAAAGGAGAATGAACTGTCACCAAATTTTGTGTTTTTGTGTGTGCGCACCGTGCAAATGATGCTCTACTGTTTAGCAATGCGGGTTCAGAGTGTCCTAGTCTCCCACTTTTGCCTCTGTACGCAGGTTCATTTCAAAGGCATTTCATTATGTAAATTGGTAGTGTTGCAGGTGATAATACCTTTTTCTAAAAATAAGATTATTGAGGAAATTGCCTTTGGATGTGAAGTTGAGCTTGTATTAGCACTTTCCTGTGCCATTGCAAAGACTGCTGCGGCAGGACTGTGGTGCTTCAGCTATAAAGAGCATTTCTCTTAGATTACGAGTGCATCGCAGACCATACAAGAGCCATCTTTGATAATGGATCCTAAGTCATGTGCAAATACTGTACTTTTCATACGATTTGTCTGATACAGCACCTGCATAACGATTTTTTTTTGAATGAACGCACATTTCTATTTCAGTCAATGAACCAAAGGTGAAAAGTAAAAGGCATGCAAATGAAGAACCAATATGCATCTACAAACTCAACTAGTAAAATGGTCTCTTTTGGGACAGAGAATAGAGATGAAGTGTAGAACAAGAAAATAACACGATATAACCTAAAAACAAAGGTGATGGGAATACAAGTGCACGACAACCAGTCAACATAAATATATAAGTACAGACAACATCAGCAGATATTACAGTTTAATTAAAACTCTATATAATGGAAGACATATGTAAACAGTGATGAGGAGTAATTAACAGGAGGTTAAAAACAGACATCTCAAAACAAAAAATAACAAGTGAGTGAGTGGTCACTATAATCAATAGGTGGTTACTGATTTGAAGACCAGTTAAAAGTGTCAGCAAAATTGTCCACTATTGACACCTTTAAAACTGACATTAAAACAAGTGTGTCCATTTGTACTGTTTTCACTGAGTGTTTTCATTTTCTGGATGCCCCAAACTGAAAAGAGGAGTTACCTGGTACAATTTATGACAGAGCGCTATAGAACATATAGCTGCATGAGGGCACCCTGAACTGCTGAAATGTGCATATTATGTCTCCATAATCTAACATGGTGAGGATGGCCATCTGAACCATGGTTAATTTAGCATGAAAAAAGTAAAAAGATGTACCGGCTAAGCATGCTATAAGCCTATGCTGTCCCGAATTCACAGAGGACACTGCATTGAAGGGACAGTGGTGCATATTTGGGCATTCCAGATTTTGAGAAGAGTATATCTAAGGCTGTGGTCTTCCCCACCTGGAGAGAAAGCCACGGTGAATGCTGGTTTCTGTTGTCACTTGGCACTTAATTGACCAATTAAAACGACTGACTAAGACTTGACCCAGCTCAGCTCAATACTTTGGTCTTAAATGGCTGTGGAATTGTAGGCGAATATTAAAACTAATATACACAGTGACCCTTCTGGTACAAGATTGAGGACCACCAATCTAACAGTTTTAAAGTAACAATGTAGGTGTGTAGCTGAATGTGAAGTAGAGTCCATAATCGGTTGTCGTAATTCTTGCTCTTCTGACCCAGTAAGCATGAAACTGCTGTTGTGACCTTGTGTAAAATGTGTAATTTTCTTCAGTAAAAGTCTATTGACACTAACACTGCTTAAAATGTGTTTGTGAGCATGTCATACGCACCCCATATGATGTGTCATAAAATATTTTAAAAAATGATAATTTAGCATTTGTCTTGTACAGTTGTCTATGTGTATAGTCCACCTCCACCAAGTGGTTGATGGAGCCACATGTCAGATAATCATGCTACAGTCATCTCTGATGATCATTTCCTTACACTTGCCACATGTTGCACTCAGTATATTGTATTAGACCATGTGGCAATAAATAATGCCATATTTACCAATATCTACCAAGAGCACATGAAATGATTTTTCTTTGAGGGATTACTACATTCAGACCTCAAACGTTTAGAGACAAATATCCCAACAGCCTTCAAAATTTGTGAGCTGTTTGACTGCACCAAGGCTGTAATATCTAGCGAGCTTTTGTTACTTTGTTTGATTGTTTGAATACATTGACAGTTTATTGTTCTCTCTATGCCATGAACCTGTTGTGCCAGTGTTTGACACATGTTCATCAGCTGCTTATGTTTATTTTAGGTTTCCTGAATTGTGCATTCCCGACTATCAGACCGCTGGCCGAGGCCAAACAGTAAATATTTCTTGCATTGTTGGCTAGATGGTGATACAGCCCCTTTCTGTTTCCTGTGTTAAAAATGCACATTTTCAAGAGGAATATCTGCACTGACCTTAATCACTGTCAGTTTAACCAGTTCCAGATCACCCATATATATGTCAAATTGCAGTCTTTGTGTTTTTGTTCAGTGCTGTTCTAATGTGATATTTAGGGAGATCTAGAGCACTGTCGTCTTAAGATAAGTCGCAAGAAATGCTAAATATATTAAATCCTTTGGTATGCAATATGCCAGTGGTGTGGTTTCCTCTGTTATTGATAGCAGTGTACATCTGGTTTAATTTTATTCCATGCTTAATTTTCTCCATGCACAGAAAATGCACACAAATTCACATCATTGTCTTTTTAATTTTGTATCTTCCAATAATGAACACATCGTAATTGCAGAGTGTGTTCCAGGATTCCTGGGGGATAACTACTGAAATTCATCTTGACAGATCAATGGTCATGTTCTTCAGATTTTGTCTGGGCCAATCATGACCGGGGTTGTGCTTTTTGTCACATGTAGGAAATATTGGCCAAAGTCATGGAGCAGGTGGAGCAAATGGTTTGAATAAAATACACAACTGTAGCAACAGACTATATACATAGTAAAAAGTGCTTGCATGTTGACATTTGCCCACTTTGTAACATAATCTGTAACATAAGCTGTTCTGACAATGTTGCCTTTTTCTTTTTTTGGGGCTCACTGATGGAATGTGACTGTGGTAGCTGGCGTTTCCTTCTAAATACAATGCTTAAATGCACTTAGAAAATGCACTTAGACCTGTTTTGAAGTGATGTGTAAAAACCCTAATAAAAATTACAGTGAAGATTAGAAAACAGAAAACCATACCACTGAAGACTAATTAAATAGCCTCACTTCAAGAAGGCATGGTTTGCATAATGTGTCTTTTTTGGCAGAAGCACAGTCATAACAAATACATATTTAATGCAACAGAAACCCAACTATCATACATGTAGTGTTTGCATTTGATGTCAGCCCACATAACATACGCAATGATATAAGATGGCATCTTGCATCTGGATAGTATTTTTAATTTCTATGATGTAGGCCTAGGTATGATTTTAGCTCACCACTGTCCCAATGCATTTAGGACTGTGCCATATACTCTATTTGAGCCCAAACTCAATTCCAATGCACTTGGGATTTATTGACAAAAAATATTTTTCCAAAAATTACTTTAAATGTGCATGGGCTATGATTGCATTTATTTTATTGTCTTGATGCTTAACAAAGAAGTTAATCATTTGAATTAGCTACAGAAAATGGAGTTGCAAGAAGTGGCTAATGACACTCAACATATTATGGCAGAATGTATACGGTGACTCATGAGTATAGTTTCTTTCTCCTATTGTCTGAATTCATAGTAACTCGACTCATATACGTTCCATACAGTTTATTCAGATTTCAGTATGGCTTGTTCAAACTTGAAAACACTAATTTGGAGAATAGTTTTGGAGAACAAATACCAGGGAGATGGTGGGGGGTGGCTGAAAACAAAGATGACTGAGGAAAAGAAGTTGAGGTATTGCTTGGTATCTCTGAAAACATTTTTCACTGGTGGGGATCGCCTCAGACGTAGCTCCTGTCCTTGTTGGCCCTAACAAGCGTGACCTGTCTCAATTTTCAGCCCAACTATCTCAATTTAAAAATCTTTGCAAAACAAGGGAGCTCTGTTCTTGCTCCATTGGAGGGGCTTAGCTGAAAGCAGCAAGTTATCACACCCTCCGTAGGCCAAAAGACAATCCCAGATACAAAGGGGTGATTACCATCACAAGAGCTCCATACTTGTTTTCTGAAACAATATCAAACTGCACTACTAATGGAATATCCCATTTCACAAGCATTGACCTGAAAAAGCAAAATAGCAAAAATAAGGCGAGAAAGGACCCAGGTTAAGACAACATGGCAGTCCTGCTGTTTATCGTCTGCAATCAGTTAGGGAAAGGGCATGGGACATTTTTCCATGCAAATATAAACAGGATCATACTTTAGGATTGTCAGCTTAGGAAAGTCAAAGTACAGCTAAAGCAAACAAATTGAAATCCTCTGAATAAATGGCACTCCCCAAGGTCAAGTAAACCTGTCATGTTTCCCATTTACTTGTTCTTCAAATCCCTCTAGTCATAGGGATAGAGAGATGGATGGAGACGGCCATTAAGGTTTACTGTACTGGACTGAAGCAGAGAGAGGATGTGGTTGATATAGGGAATACTGCGACAGCAGTTTACTTCCAGCAGGGAGAGCAATATGCATTAAAATGAAAAATAAATATAAGGTTTTTATATTTTAATGCGTAGACATCATATACATATGCAGAAAAGTACATCAATTATCAGCGTATTCATATTTGTTTTTATTAATATGACATTGAAAATTGCTAAATGTACAGTAAAATCTACTATAATTTGTCAATTATGTCATGCTTTTAAAAATATACATTTTGAAACAAATTTGGGATGTCATGTTTTAGCATATATTTCTATAACATATGTAAGGATATACAATATAATTTAGTTTTTAAAGATTTTAGAGTGCATGCTGTTGGTCTCAGTAACATTACAGTGGTGCCTTGTCTCATGAAAAATTCAGGTCAGCATCTGGATCATTGGGCAGACAAGGAGGTTAAAAAAAAGCCATGTACAAAATATCAAGTCAAGAATTGACCATGAAATTGGATCTACGTAAGAATTTTGTCTCAGTTTATTGAAATTGAAAGCTAGCTCACACAGTAATGATAAAACATCCCCAGTGGGAAGGCTGTACTGTGGAGGCTGTGGTCAACTTCAGGCGGAATTGGTTGCAGTGTGTATTTTTCGGTTCCCACTCCTCATTTTTATCCACAATGCGTATACGTCTTGCCATTCATATCTATCAACCCAGATGTCTGGAACTCAACGTGCCACCCCATTAAGCTCCTTGCCTATTATTTAGGTTTATCCATAATCCTGGAATAACATTGTGATGATTTTGGTTGTTGTTAGTGTTGAAGGTGGATTATAGGGTAATTAATGAAACTGTAACCCCTGGAGAATGTTGGTGCTGCTTTAGTCCATAAAAGCTTTTGTTCATTGAGGAGGAAGTGAGAGGCAGTTTTAATTAAGAAGTTACAAGTACCAGATGTTAGTAAAGATGAATGAACTTAACACCTGAGGCTATACAATCATGATTAAATGAATTCTATGCAGTATTTGTTATATAAGTTACTCCTGTACAGTAGGTATTCCATACAGCTGTTCTTTAATGCTTATCACCTTTTTAGATGTCTTTGTGTATTTTTATGTAGGTTATTTAACCAGGGCATGGTTGAATAATGGAGGCCCATAGGCCTGTATGATTTAGACCTTCCTTTCTGTTACCAGGTGAATTAATTCAAAAGCTAGTACTGTGGCCCTTCAGGGCTCAAATTACCCCATTCTTAGTTAGCTGCTAGAAAGGGAAATGGATGCTATTCTAATGTTGGCCAAAACTGGCACAGGGCTTTACTGCATAAAACATGGCAGCACATGATATTTGTGCCTAGGCTGCTATTTTCGTCCTTGTATTTTAGCTTTAAGTACATCGAACTGGGGATGCATTCATTCAGTGTGCAATTGTTTAAATGCATGGCAAACTGGCTATTTTGATGGTTTATCCCCATACATAGCATGTTATGTCACTGTCAACTGTATGATAGTGTATAGATCAAAAAATATATGTATGCGGGTATGAAGAAAATAGGTTTGCAAGTAATTTACCTTTTAATCTGTGCCAACATTAATGTTTCACCACATAGGGTTTTATCAGTGTCAGTTTGGGCATTCTTTAAATACACAATGAGAAAGTGAAATGTATTCCCTGTGTAGAGAGTACCTTGTCCCCGAAGTCATTAATTCTGACATTGGTAAAATACATTTCAAAATTTTTGCCAACATGTATCAAAATTAGAAAGTTAATTACTTAGATTAAGAAAATGTTGATGTAGATGTAGTAAAACTCTGTTTTCATGTTTTCATTAAACTCTCTGAGTTTAAATAAGTTGAACAGGTATCATCATTAACCATTATATATGGATAGACTACAACATTATTTTTTATTGTATGCGTAGATTTACGATACATTTTTGTTTTATTCCCATTTCTGGGAATATTGGAATTCACTGAATAATATCCTTATTAATTAGAATTTATTCTCAAGTATGTGAATGCAAATTACAGTTGTCTTCAGTACTGTATTGGCACAAAGAATATAAAGATATATTAGATGCCTGTGCCGGTAGGTAGCTAGGCATTATACTCTGACTAGCTAGCTAAACGTTCTAAGGGTAAATGGAGTCAGTATACAGATTCACAGTCCTCTTGCCTTGGGAATTTTGTTGCCTGCAGGAGTCTGTTTTCCTAAAAATCCATGAGAAGTAATGCATGGATCAAGTAATCAATGGATAGGATGATTTCTTTCAGTTTAATGTGCATCAGCGAGCTTATTAGCTTTATTTACTTTTATTTTTCACTTTTTCTAGCCATTTTCTACCCTAGTTTGTTAGCCAGTCATATACTTTATAAAAATTGATTTGCTTTTCAATTTGATGCTCAACCTTTTGAATTGGTGGTTGGAATGAAATAAGACATAAAGACATCAAGAATTGCATTTCTTGATTTTTTTTTCCCAAATGTTTTTTTTTTTCCCCAACGGTTTACAGCTTTACTTAATTCTACAATAGCGAAGATCTGCTGTATACAGGTGTCTGTGTGCATACATGTGTGCAGATGTATCTTCCAGACTAGATCTAAGATTTTTATCTTTTTTCTTTCTCTAACCTCAGTCTAAATAAGAGTGATATTTGTAAAATGTGTCTGTTACGAAAAAAACAGTATCAAAACTTACGGAAAAGCTTTTAACTCACAGAAAAGTGGTCTAGCCCAGAACGTTTACTCACAAGCCCTCCTGGAAAAACTCTTTAACCCCCTTTTTTCTTTTTTGGTATGGGTCTGCGCATCACTAAATAAACATATATTTTAGTTAGTTTTTCGCAAACAAACTTTGTAATGATTTTTGAGTTTGTCCAGCACACGATTACCTGGCAAAACATTAAAAGTACCATTTCCAGAAATTGGATGGTGTTCAGCAGTCAGTACTGTTACTTCACCCAAATGTTTTCAGTTAGCTAAAACCATTTTGAATATATTACACTTTATGTCAGCAGCTCTCATTTTTTCTTACTGTCAGTGTAAGTGAACTTAAGGCTGGGTGTCCTGTCAACTTTTGTGTGTAATAACCAATACAATGCTGTCAATTTATATATGTATACATTAATACCTCATTTATAATGTACTCAAATTGAAGTCTAATAAAGATATATGTATAAGTGATCACATAAACATGAAATATGTTTTAAATAATTACATTGAAATGATAAATAGTTATGTTATTACAAAAAATGTAGCAAGTGTACCCAATGTGACTCTAGCCTGTTTAGGACTGCTTGTTGAAATGCTGATTCAGTCTTTCATTGCAAAGTCCATGGTGATAGACAAAATATATCAACTGAAATGCTTATGCAAGACTGACAGCTACTAACTTCCATCTATGTTCTCAGTAGACTAAATATGTCTAAGTAACAGTTAGTGTTACTTGTTTGTTTTTTTGTTTGTTTTTGGTCAGTCCATGCTTCTTCCCAGCAACAGTATCTAAAACAGCAAATGGCAGATCATGCCACATTTAATCACATTGTAAAAGTCTGTAGTTTTGTTAAGACATTTGTAGTAGCTTGCAGACACGGATATGATGAAAAGGATGAAAACAAAGCATTTCATTTATAACGGGCTGTAGAAAGAAACAGTAGTCATTGTTTAAGGTAAAGATTGATGTGCTAGTAACCAGTGTTTTCTATTGTGAGTATGGGTCCTCTGTTTGTCTTTTCACCCTATATTTTATACAAAAGATTTCACTCTCTTCTGAAAGTTAAAATCATTTTTACACAACCACAAACCTAGTTTCTTTTATGTTGTTAATAAGTAGATTTTTGCACTCGTCGCAGTCAAAGCCTACTCATTGAAGTATTACATATAACACTATATTTTCTTTATTAAACCTCACCTGCTTTTGTATTTAGATCAGTTTCAATCCTTGAAATGCTGTTATACATATGCTAGTTTCTAGTCGCTTTTCATGACAGAAAGCCTCCAGTTCATTTGGAGATGTATATAGAGGTGCACTCTGCACTGCACTTTCATCCAGTGAAATCCAGGGGACGAAGTTACTCCCTCAAGATGGCTGCACATACCATACAACACTAGCACCACTATGTTTAACAGTTGGGGTCAGCCATTGTACACTTACGGCCTACTTTGGCTTAAAGCATGAACCCATCCAGATGTAGGGAAAGAGTAACCGACTCATCAGACTATATTACTTTCTCCCACTGTTCTTAGTGAGTAGTGGTCTGGCAAGACTCCCATGTTTGCCTAGCATCGTTCTGACACTGACCTTAGCTGAGGTGAGATGCCTGAAATTGGTATTATGTTGTATTAAAACATAATAGCTTGATTTTGGTATTATAAGGTAATTATTCACAACACTGGATTACACACAGTGTTATACCAAGTATTGCATGTCAAACCAGTGAATAATGTAGCTTTTAAACTGTATACTAGCATGCATTTAGATTGAAGAATATCTTGATATAATGCAGAGCGGAATTGTATGGGTATGTCATTATCTTTAGTTTTGGAAAATCTTTGTCAGAAATGGAGCTGGTTTGATTCCCCCGAACCTCCCCTGAAAAAAACTTATTTTCTCAGTACTTAAACTGACCACAACATGTAGCAATTCATGTATCCAGGAACTCTTTCATCTGTGTTTAGAAATTCATAAGCATTGTCAAGGAACCCCTTCTGGATAGCTTAAGATTTGAGACTGTTGTATTGAAAATATTTTCAAGTTTGAAATCATACAAACAAACATTTTGGCAGGGCCTGAAAATAATTAAATGATGTGACATGTGTCCTCATGTAACATTGAGTGTTCTACAGCAGGGACTGGTGCTTTTTGCCAGTTTTGTAGATACACGTCAAAGGAAAATTAATGAAACAGGCAGGCAGCTTTGATCCAAATTTTTGTGCCAATTAAGCACGTAACACCTGATCTTATCTGAAAGCCACAGTAAAAGCTTTCTGCCCAAGCTCCAAGAAGTTAAACATAAATGCAGCACTCACCAAAACAATGAAGGGGATGTGTGGAGAAAGACATTTAATGTGTTAAACATGATCTGTGTGCTCCTGGAAAGCTGAGTCAAATGGCCATCTCTTTTCTGAATCAAGCGGAGTTATGGGTACATCTGCAGTGATGTAACGGAAATTTCAGTTGGCCATGTACAGTCATCATTTCCAGTCCATCCACACTGAGATCAAATACAACGCCACCTTGGATGGCCCATAATCTGGGCTGTGTTTTCAGCGTGGATCATCCAGACCTGCTCTGTTTGAGCTGCATACGGTTTACTTCCTCAGAAAGAGACAGTATTTTGTGAACTGTGCACCGCCTCTGGCATTGTGTCAGTTACTGGCCAGTGATTAATCATAGTATATTCAGTCTTTTCTTTGGGTATGTACCAGACACCCAGATGCCCTTGATCAAAAGTGGAGTGTACATTTTCCATTCGTCATCATCACTGTCATTAACCATTGAATCAATCTATGTACATAGATGTATGAAAAAATGTGAGCTCAACTCAGTTACAAAAAGCCAGTCTGGTAATACTCATTTTCCGTAAGATTTTAGAATTTAAGATCTTTGCTATCCTAACAGATTTCAATGCTCTGCTACTTTTTAAAAAACAGTATGATGGCAGAAAAGATTTAAAATTGTGAAGGAAATAGTTCATGTTGCTGGGAAGTACCATATTTTCTGTTATGTTCCATTGGAACCGCTCATGTTTAGGGGTGACTAACTGTCATATGCAGTACTGACTGCCATTGCTGTTCTTGTGTTCTGGTCTTTGAACCCTCCATGGATTTTCCTGACTAATTACCACTGGTAGTAAAGTGAACCATACCGTTGGGATCCAGTCAGAAACCTAAAACAAAACCATCCTATTCTCCCCCTTCATTTTGTGTTCAAACAGCAGAAATGTGCTCTTGTTTTATAGGCCTATGTAATATGGTATAGAATGGCCACAATTAATTTACAAATAATTTACTACAGTAGCAGAAATTATGTCCAGTTTTGCGTGTGGATAGACAATTCATGATCAGTGAAAGGGTAAATGAGGGAAAAAAATTAATTCACAGCCAGTCTCTTGGACAATTAAGGTTGTTCAGCAAAATGTTTTTTCACTCAAATGTAAGAAGATGATCCAAAATAATAAAGTGGAAGTGTTACTACTGTGTAGTGTTGATGTCCTTTTTGTAAATTTGCAGTCGTTGATGCTGTACATTTGATCTCATTTACTGTTTAGCACCCACACACATTCATTTTCAGTATTTCCTGGCTTGCTCTTTAGCACTTTGGCTAACTTGATATTTTCTCACTGTCAACATCTAGCCATAATATTTCTTTCTTTCTCCTCATAGTGGCTAGCTAGCTAACACTAACTGGCTCTGCGAACTACAGGCAAAGTATATAACTGTGTAGTTAATGTAGCTTTGAGATGTGAATATAAATAGCTGGCAGGTCGCAACAAGATAATGTTAGTTTTGCAAATTTTCACATTTGGCCAAATTTAGCCACATCCTCAGATGCAGGTCAAGTCTGTTTCAGTTGCATTTATTTGGGTATCAAAATGCATTGCCATTAAATGTAAAGTCTGTATAGCTAGAGTGCATATAGCTAACTAGTCACATAAGCTCATAACAAAAAATATCATGGACTGTGACATAATGCAGCATTTGCAAGCTAATGTCACAGCTAGTACTGCTTTATCATAATATTTGAGTCCATTCTGGTTTTTTACTCTTTGGAATTTGTGCTGTTGTTTTGCTTGGAATGACCAACATTTCAGCTAACATCACTTTGCAGACAAGCTAACATTATCTGCATTAATGTTTAAGCATATAGCAGACCCTAGTATCCAGGGCGACCTACAGCTTTTTACGTTTTACATACTCTCCATTTTTGCAGCTTGTTATTCACTGAAGCAATTCAGGGGAAGTACCTTAACAGAACAACAGTATTGTTTACCTTGTTTTATTTCTTGGCTGGTGGCAAGTATCATTTCAGAATTCATTTAGATTGTGATTCAAACTCATCTCAGTAACTTTATTGACATTACCATGTAAATAACAATTGAAATTCCAGATAAAAATTGTGCAGGTACTCTTGGTGGTTATTGCTTAAATATAATTGTTTGTTACATCACTTCCAAACCTATAATAATTTATTACTTTAAGTAAGTAGTAAGTAAGTAGTTTTACAATAACAATAACATTTCATTTACAGGTTCAAATGTAGATGTTTCCATTGCATGAACCATACATTTCTGCATCATTTTCCTGCAGTATTGCAAACCTTTAGAAATTGTTGACTTAAAGGCACCTTCTAAGAAATTGATTGTTGACAGTAATTCTTTGTGTATTTGTGTGTATGTGCATAGAATGATATATGATGTGAACTATTAAATTCACTGTTGGGTTCATGTGCTGTATGATTACTTCCTTTGACATACAAATTATCTGTATGTCCATACAGAGTAGGGATCAATGTGTTTGTTAGATGTACTATTGTAAAAACAGCCAAAAATACTTCCAAGATAATCATTTCAGCTGTTTGTAAGTGCAAAATTGTGAGCACATTTTGTCTCGATGCCATATGCAGTAAAGTAGCTGTTTGAAAAGCACTATGAGCAGGAAAAAATGTGACATGGGTCAAGTAAGAGTGGTGTGGTGTTTTTCCCTACTTTTTCTAGCATTGTCAAATCTTTCTGGCACTGAAACCTTTCTTTTTTTGTTTGGTGTATATATATACTCTTTCTTTGCCTGTTCTCAGCATAACTGTGTACACTTGACATTATAAAGAAATGAATGTTAAACAATCTTGCGAGGTTTAAGAAGAAAAATGTTTTTTTTATGGTCTGTCTCTCTGTTCTTCAGTAGGTTTGCCTTGTCAGGTCATCCGCACGCGCACATGCCCACATCTGTAGTCGGGGCCGTTCCAGCACAAACATATGGAACCAGTAGGGGAGTTTAATGTAATTTACATCATATTTAAAGGAAATGCAAACTCCCCATCCCTGCGCACGGCACAGCGCAGAGTGTGCTTACATACCTCTCCCGTTGCTTTGAACTCGCCAACATAAATCCTTGTGGAGAGAGCGATTGTGGAGATCAACAAATGGGCCCTTTGGCGTTGCTTCTGAAGCTCGTGGTGTCACAGCATCACAACGCACCATACTGACAGGGCCTGGTAAAAGTGAGATAGCACGCAGATGACTCAGAGAGGTGAGGAGCAGGCCCTGCAGATCTCAATGGAGACTTTCAGGTAGCACAAACCAGATTATATCAGTTAGTGCTTGAGTAGGTGGGAATTGGGAGGGGATGTGTGTGTATGGCAATGTTCACAAAGGTTCAGCAACCCGGCCAAGCATTTAGGGTTTCTGTAGCCTGCATTTTATTTTATGCTTATTATTTTGAGGGTTATATTTTAGAGTAGAACTAAGAATTTCTCGGTCTTAATGTTTCCTTGCTTAACGTCAACAAACCACTTCTGAGAGCTTCAATGTAACTGAAGCACTCAGAAGTGGTTTTGTAGATGTTGAGCAGGGCAAATTTTCAGCCTCCACGGCTGAGATGGAAGAACAGAGCTGTAGATTAACAAAACAAAAAGTGTAACCTGTGTTTCTGTCCAATGGATCACCCGCCGCCTTCAGATTAAGTGAACAGATGCACTGATATGGGGCCTGATTAATTTACAAGAAATTCGCTGTCATGTTTTCCAGATTTCCAAGCTTGCTTTTATCAGGAAACCCTGTGGTAGGTGGGAGCAGCGGGGTTCCCCAAAAATATTCGAAGGACAAACTGTATTACTTTTGCAGAAATCCATGAGCTGTGTTTCTGTCTCTCCAGAGAGAGAGTGATATGTCAATCTCACTGAGAGATGGCTGTGGGAGGTAATTTGTGCCTGTAATTACAGATTGTGTAATGATTTATAAATGGAAAAATTGAAAAATGAATGAATTCTTTCAAAACTGCCATTTTTGTAAATTTAAATGCCTGTTTAAAGCCAGGAACATTGAAAGTGGCCCAACCTTTCGATTACTTTATTTCTTTGGAACAGATATGAAAGTCAATGAAAAATAGTTGAGATTATTGATAAAAAGACAACTGTATCACAAAATAAGTTTCTTCAGTGCTTTGTAGCATATATAGTTGCCGGTTAAAAGTCCATCTTGGGCTGTAAAATGTAATTCTGCAGCTGTGGCGCCCTCCAGTGGGATATTGAAGAGAATTACTGAGCTTTAGATTTGTGGCATAGAATACTGTATAATTGTGGCATTAATCTCTTTCGTTTATATTCTCATGTTTGCATAATTCATCAGACTCTGAGAGATGTTTTGTACTTTATATGGCTAATATAAATAGCAAAAACGGCTTCAAAACCAGGAGATGGGCCCAGTTGGACTTGGTAGGTATTTATCTCTGATGTGAGTTTGGTAAATTGAGTCAAAATAATTTCATTTTCTAATATTCAAAAATGAATTACTTGTTCTGCTGATGCAGATGCATGTAAAATAAACATTGTTGAAGTGTGTTGTTTTTTTTTTTTTTGATTCAAAGAAATACACTTGATACACTTTAGCTGCACACTACTGAACACACAGGCAAATTAGACTGGGCGGGGCATTTGTTACTGCATTCTGTTTGTCCATCCCCCTGACTGTTTCTCCATGTCCACAGATCTGTACAGCTGAACGGGGAGCCTCTGGTCATGGTGGACGATGAGACGTTCCCAGAGCTGAAGCCACGGACACTTCGAGCAGGACGGACGATAGCCATGCCCCCAATGGCTATCGGCTTCTATGTCATCAAGAACATAAACGCCTACGCCTGTCGCAGATAGCTAGCGCTCCTTAAACCCCCAGCACACAGAAAAAAACTCCTCTGTTCTGGCATGGAAAGGCCCGCCCTTTATGCAAATCAAGGGTTGCACTGAGTACCTTTCGACTACCATGCTTCTGTCCTGTTGCAACAAGACCAGCTTAAGGATATAAACTTTAAAAGAACTTTTATTTTATATATATATATGTTATGTTTTTAATAAACATGACAGAGCCTGGTGAATGTTTCATTACTTCCTGAGATCATTGCACCCTCAGCTCACCTACTCATCCAAGTAGTCTGTAATCTGAATTTCTAAAGGTCTTTGCATCAGATCTAGCTTCATTTTTCTTTCCAGTCACTTTCGTCTATTCCACTGTCCGCTGATAGGTATGATCCTAACCCTCCACAATTTTTGTTTTGTTTTGTTTTGTTTTTTTTCCCCTTCCTTTAAATGTAACCGGTCTGTTCAACCCCTCTGCGGTACACCACAGACACAAAGCCGCAAATTCCCGTTCATGTCTGCCTCAGAAACAACAGTCGTACCGTGACTCCCAGTTGAATTAAAAGCCTGTTAAAATGGATACTGCTGTTACAGGCTGCGAGCCTTCCAAGCTGTCCGGCTTCCCGGTGTCCTTCAGAAGACCTCTCAGTAGGAGCAGGAGGGGATCTTCAGCCTGCGGAACGGTCTGAAGGTCTGGAGGGAGAAAACAAGCCAGCCAGACTCTCCTCCCAATTCTTTCTTTTTATCTCGTTGCTGTAAATCCCAGCTTTGTCTTGCACAATAGCTGTCACTTTAATTTACATGCCTATTTAAATACTTACTATCATTTGTCTGTACCAAAAGGATTATTTCAAAATTACTTGCAAAACTGATGTTTTTTTTTTTTTTTTGTGTAATGATTCTTTTCTCATGGTGGACTGGAGTTCCGCCTTCCAACCACAAGGCTGCAATATGGTCACAGCATGACGATGTTGCGTTGTGTTATAGGGCAGCGTTATAGTATGTCCAGGTCACCAAACTCAAATGGGATGACGAAGAGGGTATCTTTGTTCTAGGGTTGAAGTGAGCCAGTCTGTCAGAAAGAGGGCATAATCGCAAAATATATATTTTTATAAAGGCAAATAACAGCATCACATATGGGACAGGAAACAAGCTTGTGGGTGTCTTCCCTGTGCAACCTGGTAGTGAACTCAAGCAGTAGCCCTTAAATAACATGCGTTGTGTGTACATGGCAGATCTGGGTACATTTGTATTTTAAAAATGCTATTTTTATTTATTTTTAAGTGTTTCCAAGTACACTGACTCAAACAAAGGCTTTGTATTTGAAGTGTTTTTATAAACTGCATTTAACTGCTACTGGTTTTTCAAAAATACTTTTTCCCAAATACCTTGATCAAATACTGTTCCCAAGAATATGGGCTAATGGCAGTGAATACATGCTTGTGATCATTTTCAATAATTTACCCATTTTTGAAACTATGTGACCTGTTTTCATTTAAAAGCCTGCTGAGTAATATGATGAACATCTGCTTTCTAACAAGCTCTTGGAAACTCAGTTTCTCAAAGTACAGCATGGCTTAATTTTCTGTTGAATCATGCAAATATGGGTTAGGGTCAGGATGTTGTGTACGAATGCCGTGAGTCTATGCTGTATTTAAAACATGAAAAAGAACAATTAACGTTGTGTTGATTGTAATTCTGCATAAAGGCATAGGGTATGAAACAGAATTTTCAAACTCTGCCAATGAAATTAAATAATTAGCAAATGTAAATACTCTCCTCAAACTTAAAATACATTCAGTTTGTTACTATCAAGTGAATCCACATACATCCTATATGTGTTTCCAAATACATTCAAAAACCTTGCATTTGTACATAATGTATATTAAGATAGTATTATGAAAAAGAATTTGAAGATATTAAGACATTCACAAATGACATGTTTGACCCAGGTCTAGCACTGGACACAGCAGTGGGCAGGCTGTCTGATCCCAGCCTGGAGATAGGGACACCACACTTCTCAGGAGAAGAGCAGAGTGGAAACACAATCTGTGATGGGAGATCTGAGGTACCTGGGGGCAAGGAAGATGTCCACGTGATACTTTCCCCAAATGTTGTAAATATTTGGTTTTTCTAAATTATATTTCAGATTCAAAAAAGCTTTAAGTATAATTATGCACAGTTATCTCCAGAATTATTGGCAACCTTGCTGAAGATGACATTATAGGCTTTCTAAGATGTAGCAATGTAGTATATGCTTAAAGAATCAGAATAATGGTTAGAATAATATTCAACTGTAATAAAATTTAATTTATAAAAGATGGGTATCAAAATCATTGGTATCCTTTTTTCCAAAGGCATTTAAAGGTCAGTAGATTAGTTTCTGTTCAAATAACACTTGATTACAAGAAAGCTGCTAGAAGAATCACCCATCTTGATACTCCTAATAGTTCCCTCTGCGAGGCTTTTTGAGGCTTAAAGGCAGCCTCCTGAACCTTTATGTCATTCTTAGCTCTTAGTGAGATATTTTTACTTTGGCATAGCATGAGCTACATGATTGACTGGATCAGTGACCCTTTGAGAGAGCCGAGTAGCATATAGTCATCCACCTATAGCATTTGTTAGAGCATATAATATAACATATTACTTGTTTTTTTTTGTTAATCCTGCACAAGCTAATCTTTGGCAAGGGTGTTGATAATTCTGGAGGTGACTGTATATTCCATATGTATATCTGTGTGTTATTCAGAGCAGCACAGCACAACCAACCGGCCCCAGTGTAATTAGGCATTCATTATATGACTGCTCATTGTTACTCAGGCCCAGGGTAACAGTGATTGCCCTTGCTCAGTACTGCCTGTAGGATGCAGACATTTTTCCAGCAATTTGCTTGGTGCTGCTAGCTTTGTGTGTAAGAAATGTTAAGTATAAATAGTTTTTGTACAGTTTTCTCTACCCCATGTATCATCCTATTAAAATATGTATTGTATATAAAAGCATATATTAGATGGAGGATGCGTGCTTGAAATGTTTAATTTCATATATTTTTAATTTAAGTAAATGTGTATGTGTATGTAATATTTTTATTGAGGACTAACACTTTGGAAATTAGCTTCGTGAGCACAGGCAAAATTGCTTTTGCCCTTTATGAAGCCAAAATTCCAGTTCAAATTAAAAATTATCTCAACTTTGAAATAATGATGTCTCGTTTTATCCAGCAATTGCCATTGGTTTTGGTTTAGGCTGTCAGTTTATAAAGATGTATTACAGGTTTGAGAGCTGAGAATTCAAGAATCGATCGGCATTTTGCTGTTAATTTTGACGGAAACAACGGTTTCATGTAAAGTAGACTGATGTTGCTTAAAACTGAAACATGTTACTCATTCCACAGCAAACTAATACTTTGTTGTGCTTTATTTTAAAATAATCCTTAAGTCATAACTCACTGGCAAATGTTATATTGAAACTGAAAAAAAATCAGTTCTAGATTAGAGGCAAAATATAAAATTAAAGGCAATCTAATGCAAAGCTGTTGGTATCCAAATGTGCTAAATATTGAACATCTTTCTATACTGAATGTTTTAATTGTTTATGTGGAGTTGTTCATATTTTCTGTTTTAAAAGAACATTATTTTATTGTGGGAAATTTATGACTGAACATTATTATTATTTTTTGTAAAAATGTATACAGTAATAATAATAATTATGATAATAAAACTATTTCATTTCTTTCTTTAAGAAGCCCTTCAGTCTTCTTTTTCCATGACATGTCCTTGAGTACATTTGTCCTACAAACCTTTCTTGGTTGTTAGTATTGGTGGAAATTAAATGTGAGTGTTCGCTGACCTTTCATTTAAGAAAATTAAAGTTGTTCCGTAATGATAGTATGGAATACAAAATGGGTTTGTCCACTGATACGACTTGACATCACATATACATTGCACACTGCACAATTTACATCCATTGTGAAAAAAACTATTTACATGGGTAATGGTAGTCTATAAAATGATATATAGAATAAAACAGACAGTCCCAGCCATGGATGCTGATTGGTCAAACATGCTTCCAAGAATGGAATGCATGATAGAGAATGGCTAAAAAGAATGTGCATACATAACTTTAAAGTCCTAACATGAATATCCTAGATGGTGAAACACTGTAAAAAAGTAAACCGCAATAAAAACCAAGACTCAACATCTCATGCAGCCTTTTCATCTCTGTGTTTAGTGTTTGACTTATTTGAGTGCAGAGGAGAGGATAGCAATCAACCTAAAAATAATAAACAGCCAAATTAATATATTTTTGAGACTGCCAGATGAGCTCAAAAAGTCTTGATGACTAAATAACTCCAGCAGATGAATCATCTTACAGTCTTTTCAGTTGAAATTGACTTTCTCACTTTTCTGGGTTTATTTATGTAACCTTTATTTCACCATTGAGGTTAGTCTAGAAGTTTTATTTTATAGTGATCACCTGGAGACTTAAAAATACCATTCTCTCTCAGGCCTCTACAGCTCTTGTACAGTGCATTCATCGCAGTGGATTATTTTGTGAACACACCAAGAAGATGACACAATTGTGGCAGAAATACTTGCCCAGGGCCTACAACATACGCTCCACAATTTTGCTCCATAAGTCTCAGCCTTAAATCATTACGTATTTATGCATTATTAGTGTAATTATGTCACACTCGATCAAAAACAATAGCTAACTAATAGCTAGCTATTAGTAAAGTATGCTTTTTGTATGCTCTCTAACACCACCCCTTATGTAGCTACCACCAGTTTATCGCTAGCATCTGAAACTGTGATGTTGCACACACACAGAAACAATACCATATTTTAGAGTGCTTGAACAGAATGGTGAATTTGGGTCTAGGCCCTAGATACGGAACAAGCCTCTTGCACCTTCATTTATACATTTATATAGAAATGTGACCTTATTTGAGGGTGTATGATAACCAAAGTTATCATACGTGATTGAGAGGCTATGGGATAGACACTTCAGTAACTGCTCTGGTAATCAAAAGACTATCATCTTCTAAAAGCTTGTTCTTTGGACTCTACTCAAGTCCCTTTTGAGTGTCTTAAGGCTGGTATTAGAATACCTCTCAACTTCATACATCACAGCACAGTGGTAGTCAAGGAGGTCTGCGTCTGGTTCTAGATTTCAAACCAATTTCTGCTTTCAATTATTTAAGTTGCTCGCATTTATTTGATCTTAATTTTTAGGTAAATTTCTTGATCTCAGAAATTGCAGATTTTTCTCATGTCTGCATTTTAAATGTTTTGAAATTGACTACTCTGGGGAATTGGCATTGGTTAATTTGATAATTGAGGAAAGGTAATAAGCATAAAACAAAAAGTTGTGTACACATCAGCGCTCCAGAACCAAATTTCCTCAACCCGTTCATAGGAAGTTCCATTTGGCCTCCCTGTTGCGGCAAGGGGAAGGGGAAGTGTCTCGGACCCAGATCAAAATTCACCAGAAATCATCATCCATGATGGAAGAGCTAGGGTGTAAACACTTCAACATCCCCCTCATGTGAGCCAGCGATGTTGCAGGCTTCAAGCCAACATGTTTTCCAAGAGTCTTTTCAACACGTATAGCATCTGAAACCTAGTCATAAAAAGATGGAGGGCCAGTTGGAATTGCCGCTGCCGAAACAATGCTGCCATTGACAGTACATCAGTCTTCATCTTGGATTCGAGAAACAAGTGTGTTCCATCGGCCTTATTTTATAACCCCTAGTTGATAAAAACCGCAATGGTTTTTCCAAGTAGCGATTCAATAAGACAGAAGTGTCATAATGAGCATCATTTCCTTTTGAGGCAATGGGAATGGGAATTTGTCAGTATCCATTGTGGAATTCAACATAATTATATCTAGCTGCGGTGATACATTTCTATCTGAAGATCCTCACTGAAACCGAAAAAAACGACAACAATGTATAAGGTTAACAACAACGGAATCTGAATTTTGAATTATGTATTATACAATGTGCCATAGTATAAGTGGCATGAATTGCTCCAAAGTTGTATCTGCACAGATAAAGAAACCGCTCTGGCTTTAATTCAGGACCGTATCAAACCACTCTGCAGTGGTTAATTCCTCACATGCCTTGTATGGCCTTCATTTATGAGGACTCTTGGGGCATATCATCGAAGGCATGTAACACCTAACCGAGGCGATAAAGATACCCTGTGGTGGTGGCCGGCGAAAGGGGCCAATGTGGAATAACGGGAGTGGTGGAGAGAGCGCCGCGTCTGACCATATGCTCAGGAGGGGGAGGCGAAGGATGAAAGGGCCCAGCATCCGTGATTTATACCTGTGCTGCAGCACAAAGAGGGAGCAGAAATAAATTGTGACAGTAAGAGGCAATCAGGAACTCAAGACCAGGCTTTATGTCCCTCCAGTTCGAGGGAGCCTTCAAAGGCCTGGCGCTGGAGGGATCACAGAGAGAGCCCATCCGGAGAAACCAGGGGTTGTGCGGGGCCCTGCAGATGTTCCCAGCAGCTGGGCGCAGGCTTTGTTGTGGCTGGCGAGTGCATTGTCTTGTCAGGGCAATGTCGTGAGGCCGGTCCTGATGGGAAACACTCGCGCATGTTGAGCCCCGCAGCTACGTGCTGAAATTCCCAAAGTCTGGGCCCAGTCGGAGAGGGTAACCCACACCAGCCTCATCTCTGCGTCTCAGACAAGAGGGGAAACGGGTTCAAGGAGAGGCAGATCAAGGATAGGGGGATGTGGGGGGATCTTGGAGCAGAACAGAAAGAGATGGCCTAACACTGTTTAATAATACTGTATATTAAACAATTCTTTTTTAGCCATTATATTTTACACACAAAAAAAAATTTAGTAAAGGAGGAAACAAAACATAAGGGAGAGCTGTTTCCTTTGATGAAGGGCTCTCAAGTTTAGATGGACTTTTATATACAAAAGCGAGTCTTTTTATGTAAAATTAAGTTTAAAGCCAAACCTAAAATCACATTAGAGGTCAGTGCTTGACAAGCCTACCCTTTTAGCACAAATGATATTTTCTGAAAAGATCATACCTCAATATACAAACCTCTTTTCAATATAGCCACAATGTACTTAGAATAATGATATTGTGCAAAGACACTTTTGTAAATGTACAAAACATGAGTTCAGCAGTCACCAATATTAATGAGAAAATATTGTGTGGGGAGAAAAAAAAATCTTGGGTAAATTTAAGTGGAAAGGCAAAGAATCTTGTGGTTGGGTTGAATAATATTCCACAGTACTTTCAGACATAGCTCTGGGTGAGTAAACAGGGTGCAGGGGAAGAAAAAATAGTCCGACACCATATTTCCCCCTAGGCTGATATAAATCGCATTATAGATATGTATATCTTGAATTATATGGAATGTACTTTTTGTTTCCATCCATTTACTGAGATTTCTGTCCAGAAAGAACCTGAAAGAGCCGTCTCCTTTCACATATGGTCTGTCTTGAATGAGCAAACTGTTTGTAAATAAATGCCAGACTGGTTCACACTTATTCCATTATAACTATAATGTTGATCCTTGTAAAAAATGCAGTACATTTTAGAGTGTGCTTTGTCGACCCATGAAATGTCAAAACATGTCACTGACCTGACAGTTTCCTGAAGGCACAGAATAAACATTGATGCATGAATGTTTTTTTTTCTTCCCAAAATTCATTCACACTTCCAAGAAGTTTAATTCCAAATGCGTATCATTGCAAGCTTAATGCAGTCTGAGCCTGAGTACCAACTAACAACACACATCACCCATTCTGACACTGCTGTGTAAAATGTATACTGACAAAGGTAATATAATTCATATGGAATTATGAATACAGGACTGTACATTGATTTTCATTTTTCATATGAAACTTTAAACCTCTGATGTGTGGTGACTTTTGTGGTGCAAAACGGTTTGCCTTGCATAAGTGTAATGTAAAAGTGACAAAAGCAATTCAATTCAATCATACTCTTATTCTTATAATACATATTACATTCCGCAGTCTTTGGCAATGCAAAAAGATCAAATCTAGAAGGAATCCGCATAGAGGGAAATAAAATGCTGCTGCATAACAACAAAAAAATAAATAAGTAAAATGCAAATGAAAGCCTTTGGATGGACTTTCCTTTTTTATTTATAAAAACTGACTTGTAAGATAAGATCATAAAACGTTCTGAGCTGCCGCAGAAGGGACATTTACTTGGTATGTGCATACATTTCCAACTATTCAATTAGAGAATGGAATAAGTCTCCGCACATGATACATTGGACCTGCCAAAGTATTAATTCTGCTGCATTACATGGCTATAATATTCTCCACAGACGTTCTGTGTTTACGCTCTGTCCTGAAATTTTAATCAATTTGCATGAATTAACAAATACGATTTGAGAATTGAAACCATGACCATGAACGTATTGGCCTGCCCTAGTGTTTATAAAGTTTACATCAATGAAAAGGTACATTGTTTACATACATTACCATAACAGGCTCACGCTAATGAACTGTCTGAATTTATTTCAAGCTTTGCCCTGTCTTAAGACACAGGAGCTCAAAACATGCGCCATTTCTTTCTGCTTTTTGTCATAATTGCTTGACTTTTCTTCATACAATTAAGCATGACTGCTCTCCTGCCTAGTGGTCTGCTCAGAGTCAAGCTACCTTTGCGTGACAAACTCTCTTTAACCATGCTAACTGTAACCAAAGCTAGCGTGAAACTGTTTATATTCCGAGACCATTTGGAGCATGGCGGCCTATTCCCCCCTTGGCCAAGATGGAGGATTCTGCAATGTTTACACAGTGTATACAGTAGTCGGCTCCAATAAGGCTTACATGCATGTCACCCACCATAAACTGATTGAGAAGATTAGTGAATGCCTAGCAATGCCGGATTCTTGCGGGCATTACGGACAGTTTGACCAAAGTAGGATCCAAAAAGCATAAATATTTATTCAAAGATGGAAGTATGATAACACAAAGGTTCTGCTTTAATCCAGCCATATCCAATCTATGGCCTTTTTGTGCTTAATACCTAATTGCATTACCTAGTTATTTGAATTCCCTTTTTCAATGAATTAAGCATTGGTTGTCATGGCAATCCAGATGTGAATGTTTATATATATATGTAGACACACAAACACACACAACATAGCCCATCATGTTTAAGGTGGGGAGTGTCATTGAAGGCAAGATCAATTATTATATAAATATAAAATACATCAGAACCGATATTTTACTGACCTTCCTAACTTTTGATCCATTTTTTTCTGTGTTATTGCTTTTTTAATCCAAACAATAAAAATGATTTGATCAAAAATGTGTTAACTTGACAATTTTCTGAAAGCCTACAACTGCTGTTGTTGTGCTGAGCTTCACTCACGTGTTACAGACAGACTTGTGGTCTGTTGGGCCAATAATCTAGATGTAGAAATGTAAGAGCTGATAATCTTGTAATTATCTGCAAGGCTATTATGCTGTATAGTCTATGAATAAGAGGGTGACCTTGCATGGCTATTGCCTTTTGAGCTTTCACAATCGCCATTTTATTGTGCTGTAGGATTGGTCTACATGTGCTCTGAATGTGCTCTGTGATCCATAGAAACTCCAGTGCCATTGGAAGAAATTGAGTTAGGTCACTACAGCAAAGATGTAATGCAAATCCAATGCTGGCAGCCATCTTGTACTGAGCCAATCAACTGGTGATTAAATGATAAATATTTACGGTCTCTTCATTCCAGTGACATTATTTTCAAAACATTCCAAACCTGGGAATTGTCTCTCAGATTTCATGACAAGTATAGTATATATCATATGTTCCATTTACTAACCATTTTTATTTCTGTTTTTTACTTCTCCCCTTCTCCTTTATTCAAACTATTTGTTACAGTCAGTCACTGATCCCCATTTGTGTTATAATGTATACATCACAGAAAAAAATCTGTATCATTGAATACTTATTGTGAAGTAGATTCTCAGGTTTGGTGCTGAAAAGATCCAAGGTTTGAAAATGACTTAATAAGGACAATTTTGTAGCAAACAAAAACTTCACAGAAGGTAAGCCTAAGATGAAAGCCAGTTTGATTACTCAGTTACATCCTGTATCCTGTATTTGTTTAAAAGACTTAGCAGTGCAGTGGGTCAGTATGCAGATGACCTTGATGACTGTGCCTTAAAAACATGAGTTAACAATTATAATTCTCTCTGCACAACCATGTCATTTACCGAGATGAACTGGGAGGCTAAACACAGATTAGAGAGGGAGGGAGAAGAGTTAACAGCATACCATAATCATATCAGCAGGCCAATATTTTCATTGTTGTGTTCATCCAAGGATATCATCTTTTAGAGGCATATCAGGTGCTGGAAATCATTCTGTCACTCCTGGGGTATCAAAAAAAGCTGTGGACAGGTTTAGCGGGGTAGCGCTTGTGGCCGTTGGCGGTGGGGCAGGTAAACCCTGTTTCAGGCAAGCTAAATGATCCCTGGTGCATTAATGAATAGATTGACATTGCTGACAGAGACATCTGGTGTTTGCGCTAGCGACAGCTTGCCTTGCCTTTGGTAGCAGCAGAGGTACAAGGGGTTTCTCTAGTACTGTTTACCAAACTGGGATCTGGCTTCCCTCAATGGTGACAACTTCATGGGCTACCAGCCAGACTGTGGTATTGTGTGTTTACTCTACTAGCTAAGTATGACTTTCCCCCTGGACCACCATGTACCGACTTGGTAATACCCCTTGCCTTGGTGGGAAAATTGAGCTTCTTTGGTTGCAAAAATCTATGTCTGCATCCACACATTTTCACCAGATGGGATAGCTAATACTGGGGTCCCTCCCTTAGATGTTTCCCCCCCATTTGATCCAGCACCCATGGATAGCATTCACACCCAGAAATCCCAGCATCCATGACAGAGAGTGGCTCTTGACACCACAATTCTTTCCAACCCAGCAGTGAGTCAATGTGGCTAACCTCAGTGATGGTCTGATGTTTAGCTTCTATTATCACTAACCATGCTGAAGGTTCTTGCATTTTGCATGACCAGGCCTTCAACAAATAAGATATGTGGAGTAATCTGGACCATGTGGGCACTTGCCCTAACTGTGTCCTGCCTCCTGGTTGCGTCTGTATATTAGTCTGTAGTCACATTCCTATTGAGGCTATTTTGGCACCACTGCATTAAATGGGATGTGAGCTTAGCAAGTCCTTAGTGCATTTAATTGTTGTTTTGGTGTGTCACTCCCAACTTCAGTTATTTCAATTATTTTTGGTCTGAATGTGAACAAGTACAATTCCAGATTTCTGCTGTTATTTCTGGATAAGATCCTTTTTGGTGCCCTGCAAGAGAAATAAGGCTGGGCCAGATCGTCCAACACCAAATCCCCACCAAGACATTTGATGTTTTTAAAGTAGCAGGAATCATCCTGCAAAGCTGCGATCCTTTAGCTTCTCCAGTAGTCTTGGTAAGAAACTAAAACGGTACAGTTTTGTGCAAATTGTTGCAAGACAAGTCTAGTCAGTCATAAAAATGCTTAACCTTTGCCTAGCATTGATAAATCACTAACTACGCAACTAAAGCCAGATAATTCTCTACCTTGGATAGCAAATAGTAGAATGTGTCTGTACATCACTTTACCTGTGGGCTTTTTAGAGTGTAACAGAATAGTTAGGCTATATATAGCTATCAATAGAGACCTGCCTAGGAGAACTATACATTAAGTCCCTGTTAATATACTGGAATAATGTCTCCACCCACATAAAATTCCTCAAATATAGATATTCAAAGGCCTCACTAAGCACAGTCTGATGTCCATTAAGTGTCACTTTTTCCAGCAAAGCATCAAGAAGGTGGTCTATCCAATAGCTGAGAAGGTGAAGATGCTGAGGGAGCTGGGTGCCTATCTGAGGCAGGTAGGATATCACCAAAGATTCATGGAATATTCCACCAAAGTTTCTATTCCTCTACATGCTGTGCTAGTTGGACTACCAAAGAAGGAAACAGAATTAGTCTGTAGAACTCGGAATGTGTAGGACCACTTTCCAAGCGCTGAAACAATGACAACTATTGCTGATGTAAATTGAGATTCCAGTTGTTGAGGTAAGCAGTAACAGAGAAGTACCTTTTAGGGTCCTGTTTCAGTTTGTACGTTGAGAACCCTCTTGTCCACTTTCACACAGCTAATCTGAAGATCTGTGACCAGTGGCATGCTGCCATTCACAAATTACTTTCACGAAGTTCTGCACCAGCAAAGCTAATGTTATGCTTTGTCTGATGTACCTGTTGGATCTGCAGAACCTGCAGGAACTGATATATGGATTTGAGAATATGAACTGAATATAAAAGACTGTGTGCTTGCTGTGCTGGTCAGGGTGTTATTACAAACGAAATACATAATGATGTTCATAGTCGCCTAGGAGAAATCCATGTGGGCATAACACCCATGGATCGACAGGGGGAATCAGTTCGCAAAGCAGGACCCTAGCCATTTGGCCGTTGATGTGACTGCACACCCTGGACCACAAGAAAAAACATGTTCATCAAAGGTAGAATCTCTGCAGAGTAGTTAACCAACCAGGACTGAGAGGTCTGTAGCTCAGCACCCTAACAGTCCCTTGCAACCATATACCTCCAACTAGCAGAAAGCCAACAATCTGAATCACTATCTCAAAGGACCATCCACAATCAGTGTCCTGCCAGATTCTTGGATTGAATCATTTGTTTTATATTTTTCCTGGCCACATGGCCATGATGAGATTGGGTAGGGGGTGGGGGGGGGGTGTAACAGGGCAGTATTTTGGAACATTATTTCTCTGTGGATGTTTACTCCTAGTTACACTTTGTTTAGCACATGATGTCCTGTGGATTAACCTAAAGTGTTTTGTTTATGTCTCACGTACCTGGATAAGCAACAGCGGAGCAGCATGCAGCTGCAGAGGATTAATTAATCAGCATGCTACATGCCATCATGATCGGACCGTGCCCTTTTTAAAAAGACAAACTAGCAATCCTCCATTCGTTTCGTGTATGTTCTTGGTCTCTCAAAGCATTTTTTCCAAACCAGACTAACGTTTTAGTACTGAAGATACCTGTGACTTAAAACAGTGACTGCTCAGCCCAGATTATTTGCCAACACCTTCTTGAGTACCTATTTTGATGTTGAATAACAACAGAGTAATGCACAAAGGTAGTTGATTAAAATGATGTCAACAATGCTGGTATAATATGTGGCTACTTTTTCCTTCTTAGGTACACTGAATGAGTATAGTTGGGGCTGGATTTATCCTTTGGCGTGTGAATTTGTGAGAATGCACAGAAAAGTATTACTTCAATGGTTTTGATATTCCATAAAACTACTACACCAGATGACAACTTTACAAAGGGTGTAATGGGTGATGATAAGAAAATTGTTTTTATTGCATATTTTGGGCTCCATATACATCCACACAGAGAGGTAACTTGATGGAAAACTGCCTCTATCAAAACAAAGTAATCATTCTATATTTTTCTTCTTCTTTGTTTAATTTTTTGGACTGAAAAAATGTCTATTATTTAACATACAATTTCAAATGGAGCAAGCAGACCATCTGGACTTAATCAACTGTCTGTTAAGTCATCAGCTAATTAGTTCACCTTCCCTCAGGGATAAATCACTCCCTTGCATCAGTGTACTCCTGCTGACAGGATACTTGGGCAAGGTATATGTGGAGGGAAATATTTAACATCACAATCCCACAGAGAGGGTCCTCTAGTTGAAGCAAAAAATACAAAACTCCCAAGACATTTTCTACATGAAGTGGTATATATAGAACAGTGAAGGTAATTCCACATCATATTTAACCATAAGTAGATACAGTAACTCAAACTCTTATGTTTAAGCTATGTAGCCCCACACGGGAAAAGGTTGTTAACAGGAGGCTATTCCATCTGGTTGGGCAATTCAACAGGGCAAGTCACGGTGTGGTTGAATCACGCGGTGCACTAATAAAGCAATAGCATTCAGATCCTCATACTATGTTGTGATTTCTGGGACAACTGTGCTGTTACCACAGGCATCACATGAGTCACAGGCCAGTGAAATGGTTGTTATTGCGTGTGTACAGCAGTTTTACACTAAAATATGGACTCAAAAAAGAGCAGCGCTCAAATTTTGACTAAATTGTTTTAATTACGCTCTGCATATAAATATTAGTTCCACAAACAAAAATAGATGAGTAGCTTAGCAACGCAATAAATAATGACACTATCATGCCAGCTGTCAGCCAGCTGTGTTTCACTGTTTATATGCACTGATTTGCACATTACAGTTCAAAGTGCAGTTGGTAAAAAAATGTATCCAGGGCAGAGGAGGTGGAGAAAGGAGTTGCTGGTGTGGCAATGCTTGCCGAAGATGAGATTGATTAGGGTGAAGAGCTGTCTCCTGAGTGTGAAGGCAGCAGGGCTGCACCTGGTTGACTCCTGCATGGCTAAGTGGTTAGCCATGAGCACCAATAGCTGGTAGGTGTCCCAGCTACACTGTTGCTCAGATGTTAAGAGGGCAAGCCATATCACCAGTGTCCAATCAAATTGCTCAACGAGGCCGTCAGTCTACAGACGTAAACCAGGTGGTTCAGGTCATTAGGAAGGAGAGTTGATGGTAGACCTCTCACTTGACAAGAGTTCAAACTGGCAAGAGTGGCATAGAAACAGGGGGTGTGCACTAGCACGTCACCGAGGTAGAGGCAACACAGGTAAATGATGGAGTGTTCCGGTCTCAGCCCCAAGAGGACAACATAAAGCCGGGCTAGCGATTCGTTCTCCTGATTTAAAAAGCTGCTCCCTGGGGCCCCGTTGGTTTCCTGAGTAGCTGGGACTTCCAGGGCTGGCGGAAAGTTCCCCTGGTCTGCGTCCAAGGGCTCTGGACAGCGTCTAGCAGCTGGTGGCCTGGTTTCCCTGGGCCTGGGTTGGAGCAGGTGGAATGTTCGGTGGAGAGCTCCCCCCTTCCATGGGGCTCAGCCTGAGGGCTTCACGTGTGGCGGCTAATCGGCTACCTAGTTAGCTTGTTAGCAGTGGCTGGTGAAACTGTTTGTCTGTAGCCAAGCTCCAAGCTTTGCTTTTGCAGCCACCCCATGGAAGTGTTCACTGCCTGTTTCTTACCTCACAAGCAAAAAGCAAAGCTGGGCTTGGCTTAATCTGGAGATCCCTCCACCAAAATACTCACCTTATCAGGCTAACATCATTGATGGAATTCACAGCACACATACTCTCAACGGCAGTGCAACTTGGACAGATTATCAAAAAATACAACACACACACTTTAAAAAATATACTAAAACAGCATAACAGATGCATATTATTACATCATTTGACATCACAATAAAATGAATAACACTCATGACAAAAATATGAACAGGTAGTGTAAAATATTCAAGGCAGAACAAAAATTTTGAACCAGGACAATGCGTTTGTGTGTGTGTATTTATATGTATTATTACATACAAACACAGCATATACCTCACTTATATTTTGTGCTGCCTTGTTCTTATAGCCTTTTTCGTTCGTTTTCAACATGCCACAAGCATGCCTGCTTCATGTTTTTCACCAGATGAAGACCTACCTGGTTGAAACATTGTTCCGTACAGCCAATGAATTGCACCTGGGCACATTAAACTCTATGTGGAAAATATTTTCATCTCTATTATTTACTACTTGCCAGGCACCCATGCTGAGTTTTGGATGTGCTTATGACATTCTTTGATACCACCAGGGGTTTTAACCTGTAACCTTGAGCTTTCTAGCCCAGTTCTGTATCACATTATAAAATTCTGACTCCCGCTCTGTGCATAATATGGGAACTACATGAACAAAAACATAAGCTCATGCCAGTAATCGTAAAGCTAAAAATCTGTGCTTTTCACACACTTCAGATCTATGCAGCCATGCTTGTGCCTTGATGCCTCCGGATGTTTCACATTTCCGACAAACGGCTTCCTCAAAGTAACATTAGACTATAACTGTGATTTGAATATTGTACCCCTAAACTTTTTAGATGCATGGACCGTTTTAATACATAATTTATTCCGCTTACTAATTTGTTAGTTATATCAAGTCAAATTACGTTGCAAAAGAGTCACGTGATCAACAGGCACGTGACAGTTCATCGCGGAAGTGAAGAGATGCAGTCACTAAAGTTTTGGACCTTTTTAAAGAGTTCCTAAGAGTGAAGACATGGCATTTAAAGATATCTTATGTGTCAAACATTTTCAGGGAGAAGATGTGAAGTTTGGTTAAGCTCAAAGCAATAAACATAAGAGGCGTAAGTCGTGGTTGTTCATCTAACAATATAATACATTTATGATAAACGAAGTTAGCCAGCTAGCTTGCTTCGCTTCAGTTGCCGGGTAGACGGGTAGCATGTCGGCTATTATGTTTGGTCATTTCTGCTTAAGTTGCGGCTAAATTAAAGTTTAAGATGTTATGCTGAAAAAGACAAGACAGAATAGTGTTTTTGGAACTACACGAGGCTGAACCCTCCAGTTGTTCAAATACTGCTTGTAAAACACGAGCTGGTCAATAAAGGTTCAGATTGCTCACGCGCTTCATCTTATGACTGCATTGAGTTCGCCCAAGTCGGCCACTGAATGAAAATGCTTTAATCCCTTGCACCATATATCTCAAGATATGTGTGTTTTCAGGGTTCCTTCTTGGCTGGTGGGTTTACATTTTAATCACAAATCGGCTGCAATTATCGGACTAATCAGCTGATTATAACGGTACTGCTACGATACTCTTCTATGATGCTGTTTGTGCAACAAAAATTCGTTAATCTTTTGCAAAATTACATTTTCCTCCGTTCCTCCGCGAACTTGAATTTCTAATGAGTAGACAGTAACCACCACTCCTTATAACAGATGCTGCGTTGTTTAAAGATTGTGGTCTCTTACCTCTGCAGATGAAGTGTCTTCTGGTGGCCAGCGAAAGCGCGGAGGTTCTGTTCTACTGGGCTGATCCTGAGTTTGAACAGAACATTCAGAAGCAGTATGGAGCAACCAGCGAGGAAGGACAGAAGGTAAGAATGATATATAATAAATTCGGGATTCTTCTGGCTAATTCTGTGGTAACGTCTGCGTGTCATAGGTAAAGTTAATTGTTACAAAACCGTTTGAAAGGTTTGTTTACAAGCAGTTTTGAAATTTGTACATATTCATTACTTCCACATGTTGGCCGCTGGTTCTGTGTTTGAATAGTGCTGAAAGTCATGGATCTATACAACATACAATCAACTGGAACTTGACGTTTGAGTGTAGGAGGTTTTTACAGTGAAAAAAGCATTTAACACCTAGACCCACATTGTGGTGTCTGAAATGTGTATAAATGATTCAACTAAAACGAGATGGAGATGGTTTGCTAAGTAAAGCAAAATACCATACAGTTTTGTAAATCGTATCTTGCTCTTAGTGATGATATTGTACCTAATTTTAGTTAATAATTTACATGTAAATTCAGTATCCTTTTAAACTAGTAGATGCATCCGTCTAGGTTAATTACTGCATGTCCATCAATGAAGGGACAGCGCTGTCTAATCAGGATTTTGTCATGCATCCTTATGTAGCTCCACCACTTCCCCATAATGCTGCAAGTTTAAAACATTTTATAGCATTCCCTTAGAAATACTTGTGTTGGTATATATTAACTGAGTACTCCACATGATTATTTTCACATTTGAAGCCTCCAGCTTTTGAAGACAGCATCAACACACGGTTTGCCCCTATCATAATCTCCTGCAGCAGCATGATCGACAGGATCGATGACTGCTACACCTGTTTCAGCACGGAGAACGGTCACACCTACGTTCTTCATCAGGTACCAGACAGAAACCGAATGTTTGTATTCAGACGTGAGCTGAACTGTTCAAGTGAACTGTGAGTTTGGGTGAGCTGATCTGTGAACTGAAATAAATTTTTAAATTGAATGAGTTGACTTGAGCTGTGAGTTGAATGAATGATAAACAGATGGACAGATAAACTGTGCTTATCTGTCAGTGAGTAACACTGGTCTGAGTGAGAACTGAATCAGTGAGCTGGAATGTATATCTGAGTTAAGTGAATGGGTTGATTTGTCTGTGAGCTGAATAAGTGATCCTTATCTGTCTGTGATATGAATGAATATCGTTATCTGTCTGTGAGCTTAATAGAGGTTTTTATCTGTCTGTGAGCTCAGTTAATCAATCTGATTTGCCTGTTAGCTGAATGTACGATCTCATTTGTCTGTGAGCTTACTTAGTGATCTCACTCTGTCTTGGAGCAAAAGAAAAAATTGATATCTCTGTGAGCTGAATGAATGAGCTTATCTGTCTGTGGGTTGAATGAAAGCTGATCTGTCTGAGCTGATCTCCATTAGCTGGATGAGTTCTCTAACTGTTTACATTACTGTGCTGTAGTTTGATGAGTGCCTGTACATTGCCGTGAATGGAGATGGGGATGAGAAGGAAGAAGACCTGAGGAGGAAGATCTATGTGATGAAGAAGCTGACGGAGGTTCACTTTGGGATGGTGACCCTCAGCAGCACCCTTCTGAAGAGAGAGTAAGACCACAGTCTGTTTTAATATAATCTTAAACTACCTGTTTTTAAAGGTTTTGGTGAAAATGTTGTGGACCTCCAACCTCATTTCAAACTCTAGAAAGGCGCCTTAACAAGATGATCCACCCAGCAGCCCCCAACGGTACATTATTCAAATAGAGTTCTTCCTGAGTTTTACGTATGGGGTAACATTCTTGAGAAACCACATCTAAAGTGAAATTTCATAAACTGAGCAGCATTTATTATTGATTTAATCAGGATACACTCCAGGCTGTGTAAAATATTGGTAACAGCAAGAGAGAAATATTTTGGATGTTTTTGTATCAGAAAGTTGTAAGGGAAAATGTTTGTTTGATGTATTATGAAGAAAATGTGTTTGTAGTCTTAAACACACTTCCTACAAACACTGTACAAAGTTAGGAGTGAATCACAGTCATTGTACTAAACTTTTGCTTGACTCTAGGCTTCGGCCCCAGGACACAGATCAAAGGAATCGCCTGTGGAAGAAGCTGCAAAGCCTTCTGGGAACTTACAGCCAGCTTAGGGAGCAGGACCAGAGCTTTCTAATTGAGGTGCAGTCCAGCGACCATAGAAACACCACAGTACAGCATGGATCACAAAAACTCTCTGTCTTTCATGTGTATTTTTAGCCCCCTCTATCTCCTGTTTCTTACTGCTTATCTTCCATGCTCATCTGAATGCCTTCTATCTTTGTCTCTCCGTCTGTTTTTTGTTTTTTTTTTTTTTGTTCACCCAGGCAGTGGAGAGGCTGATTCATCCCACTCTCTGTGAGCAGTGCATCGAGTTCCTGGAACGGCGACTAGTCCAACAGATCAACACCAGCTCGGAGCGTGCGGGAGAGGAAGTTCTCCACGCCTTCATCCTGGTGCACACAAAGTTACTGGCCTTCTACTCTAGGTACAGCGCACTCTCTGACAGCAGGATTACCCAGCACACTCTATTTTACTGAAGAAACTTTGCGTATTGTTTGATGGTTGCTGTTTGAAGTGAACTTGAGAAATAACTGACAAGTTATGCCATCTGGAAAGTGTTTGCTGCTGGCTCTTTCAGCATGGGGAACCCAAGTAGAGTAGGGCCCTGTTTCCTCATTTAAATTCATTGAGTATTAAGCTTCGTAATTAGATTATTTTTTCATAAAATACAAACATGTTTCAAATGTAAGGGAAAGCAGGGTATCTTTCTAGTTTGCAGCACAGCGGGAACTGTGTTTCCTCTTGTCAGGTCTTGACAGGAGGCCTGTTTTTATTTTTGCCCCCACAGCCGAAACGCCAGCACTCTCACTTCCTCTGACCTGCTGTGCTTGATTCTGATGGTGCAGAACCGCTACCCCAACAGCGGCGACCTGGAAGATGCAGCACCTGAGGTAGGCCACCCAAGAGCTGTGAAAAGCCTTTTACATCTGCATCCACTCACCTCACATCATTAATATTGTGTTTCTCCAGACATGCGTCTGGAAGCACATTTCCTTCCGCTAAACAAGCAAATCTATGAAATGCATTCAAGAGCAGTGGAAGACCCCAGCTTTTACCTTGACCGCATTGAGAGTTGTTGGTCCAGATTTTAATAGAGAATGATCACAACAGCCATGTTCATACATATAAGAAGTGGACTATGTGGGAAATGTAGTTTTTTTTCTACCTGTTCGTAGTCTGTTTACATGGATAACAATTTGTCCCCATGTCGGTATGTAGGACGTGGAGAACACTTCAATGCCAGATATCTTCTACACTCCAGAGCCCTCCCCCACTGAAGGTGGCTCAGGTAGGCGCGCTTCTGGAGACGTAAAGGCTCGTTCTTTACCTCATTGCAGGAGAAAGGTAGACCCTCTCTCTGTTTCAGTGCTGAACCATAACTGATAGACAGGCATTTCTGCTTCTGCTGGCTGTGAGTGTCACTGATGTTCTCTCACCCACAGTGTCCTCTAAAACCGGGCTGTTCTCTTTCTACAGGTTCAGGCAGTGGGGAGGGGAGTCACACTCCTATCTTTCAGTTTGTTGATCCAGACATTCAGGTAGATTCTGCTGTCCTGTGATGTTTTCCCTGTCTGTTTATCATAAGTATGCTGTGCTCTAAACATACAAATATCTATGACAAATCCAAAGACTGGTAAATATAGTAGAAAATGCAAAAGAAAAAAAAGGGATTTTAATTGAGTCAAAATTCAAATTTGAATTTAATAATTAAGTGAGGAATTGCTTTGTTTTCAGATGGCAGAGGACAGCCTCCAGACCTTGGAATTCCCACCCCCTGACCCTGCGACCCCTTCCAGAGTTTTCCTTGAGGCCACCATCAAAGAAGGCTACTGTCCCATGATGCCTCACTCCATGTACTGCCTACAGCTGTGGCCTGGGATCACACTGGTGCTCCTCACTAAGGTCTGCCAAGACTCAGGCTTGGGTTCAATCAACATTTGTCCTTGACTTTTACAATTTAATTGGAGTGTTATGTTTTCTCTCTACAAGCACAGTTTGGCAAATACATTTTAATGATTGCTGAAGATGCCAAAATGAGCACTTGTGTTTTATAATCAGATAAAGCCAAGGGCAGATGTTGATTGAATCTTTCCCTAAATTTACTTATTCGTCTTTAGAAATTCAGTTAACAAATTATCTAGTGATTAACATGTGTGCAACATTGGTAAAGATGTAATAGTATTGACTGAATTGAATTGGGTAGTTCTAGCTAGAGCCACAAGGTGGAAGCACTTAGCCATAATAACATATTTTGTGCAAAAGGAATTGTATTCTGCAGCTGCCAACCTAACCCATTTTGAAGAGATTAGGGTAATTTTTCATGGATATGGGATGTGGTTTAGCTATTTTGCTTTTATTTATTTTTGTTCTTATTCAAAGGGACAACCATAGAGTACAGGATTTAATCAATCTATTTCTAACCACTAAGAGCTACCATTATGGTCTCTCTTTTAAAGGGTCCATAAAGTGCAGGGTAAGCAAAGTTGCTACTGCTAATCTATGTACTCTATGAAAAGATAACATCCAGATGAGGGTATCAGTAGCTCTGGGGCACTTGTTGTTGAGTTGAAATGTAAGGATATCTAATAACGTGAGGCAAATAACATAACACGGCCGTAAATCTCTGAAGTCTAGGGCTACAGAGCACATTCTTAATGCATAGAGAGAGAGCCTGTTTTTTGACTGAGCCAGTTCCTTGCTATGCCCATTCTTGTTTGAAAATGCTTCCGCACTAATGGGGAGGCACTGGGCAGTGCAATGTATTCTGGAACTTGTGGTGACTACATATGCGTACATTGCTAACTCCTTTGCCAAGCAAAGGTATTATATCTTGCAATTTATTACCCAGCTCTCATATTCCCTGGGTATCATTTATGTAATTCTTTTAAAGGTTAATTTCCAACAGTTAAAGCAAAGCATCCCTCTTTGATTTTTTTTAAAGAATTGTTTCAAGGGTTGTGACCAAGGATAGTTTTGTGGCAGTGAACATTCTGTCCTGTGGTATACAGCCCACAGTTCCCATGGCCTGAGTGAGTCTCTTGGAGTGAAGGAGCTGAAAGGATGAAAGGATTGCAGGAGTTGAATATTTGTAGAGCCTCAAGAATCTGTGGTATCAGTCAGCTGCTTTTGATCAGCTTGCACCAATTGCACGTGAAGTGAACTGCTCCAACACAAGGGTTCCACCGCTCAGCTGGCAGCACAATGTCAAAATAAACATCAGGCCGGCCGTTTGCTTTCCTGAATCTGTGTGGGATGCTGAAGTGATGAGACAGGTCAACGAATATGATTGGGTCTTCCAAACTTTTTTTTTTTGATCTGAGGACTATTCAATCAGGTGTGATGTACTGGGATCGAAACCTAGAGCTATTTGCTCAAATCACGATTCATGAGGTCATTTAAAATTGCAATCATGCTTGAAAATGTCTTCTTTTATGTTGAGTTGTCGTAAATATTTACTGCTACCTCCTGTATCCCATTTAAACAGATACCCAACAGTCAGGTGGCGATATCTGTGTACTACTTCCTGGACACCTTCACCAACCTGGAGAAGAGGCTGAGCGAGGGGCAGGAGGGGTCGAACTCCCCCCGCAGCCCGCTTCCTCTTCAGGACCTCCGCAGCAAGCTGGATAAGTTCATCCGTGCCCTTGGCAGCAGTGACGTGCAGGTCAGCAGGGTCAAAGGTCAAATTTGGGGGGGTTTTTGACAGAGGGGTATCAAAAAGTAGAATGAGCATCAAAAGTGTGTTGCGGTGAGCAGGCTCCCAACAAAACCTGAGCCTTCAAGCAAACATCACACAACCTCCTGTCATTTGTCTGCGTGTTGGTGTGTCTACTGGAGCTAAATGTATTATATGGCTGAGCATTTGTAAACTCAAACCCAGGTAGAATGGTTGGTTGGACACACCAGAAAATGGCACCTCCAAGACTTTGCGTCAAAACAGTGGGGTGTGTCACTGTGTCCAGCTCAGCTTCTTTCCTCGATTTGTTGTTAGCCGCTTCCTTGTAGCACATCAGATTGTTGTGCGCTTTTGAGCAAAGACATAAGGTCTGGTCACTAATGTCTCAGAGTGCTCTCTGAATTGTGCTTTACCAATCACGTCTGAAATCCAATGTCACATCTGAATACACAACCCTACCATACACAGCAGTGCTGGGTTACATTTCCTAATTTAGCATTTCCTGTCCTCTTCCCTGTTCAGACGTCTCAACTGCAGAACGCCTGGGCGGAGTTCAAAAGCAAGGCCTTCTCCCGTGGAGGTCCAGGAGTCACTAAGGAGTGAGTTCAGCTTCCATGTTTTTTTTTTTAGAGCACAGTGCTTACCAGTGAGAACAAGGAGCACAGATTTCAACTGCATAACGTTTATTTGAAACTTTTTCTGTCTCATGGAGTAAATTGGGACGTTTAAGCAGCCTAAAGGTAACATTTTCTTAGTATCACTTAAAATGACTTCCTTCCCTGAGATCATCATGGTATTTCACACCAACAAGCAGTGCATAGGCATATCTGTAAAAACCAATTCGTTACTACTTGCATTCGCTCAAACACAATTAAGTGTTACAAGGAAAATACCAGTGCATTTCTTTTTACTGTCTTTGCAGTATGTTCTGTACTTACAGAGTGAGAAGTATACTTCATTATTTTTACAAGGAACTGTTACAGTCAGTGGATTACATGTGTAGCATTTTTGTGTGGTGTTGAGTGTGACTGGATGCATTATCTTCTTTTTATGACTGCAATAGATTTCAATTTAAATTTAGACACATAATAGAACATTGTCTGTCTTCAGTGCTCATAGTTAGGGTTATTCAACAGTGACTAGAACATCGTATGTCCTCTCTGTTAGTTTTACTAGTCACTGACTAGAATATTGTGTGTCTAACTTCAGGGCTCACTGTTAGGTTAAGTTGTCACTGACTAGAACATTATGTGTCTAACTTCAGTGCTGTCTGTCTCTATGTATGGTGTTTGAGGTTACTTGTCAGTGGTCAGAACATGGTGTGTCTAAATGGAGTTCTCTGTGTCAGGGTTCTGTGCCACTGACACTGAATGGGTTAGTGGACAGTGGCTTGTCATTCAGAGGCATGTTGTGAGTTAGTTGCAGGATAATTGTGTGTCAGGAACTGGAGTCAGTTGCCAGTTTACTGCTTTGTGTCAGTCAGAAGAATGTTGTGTATCAGTGTCAATAACAGCATGGAACACAAGCAAAATGAGTGCTTTTTCTTTATTTTTATTTTTAAATTAAAAAAAGTTGCTAATAAAAATCAGCTTGAGTCAAGAAATTTCAGATGTAATTTCTTCCATTACAATACCTACTTTACCATTCTTGATTAGATTCTAAACTAGACTTGCAGAATGTGTAATGGATTCCAGGTCCACCACATGTAATCTAAATCCTGTACTGACCCAGCTTCATAAGGAGCTACTTCCTTTTCTCTAGAAACCTATTTTAGGCATCATTTGTCTTTCCCTTCCATCTGAAATAGTGCCTGAGTCTTTCGCTGGCATAGAGCAATTTCTTCTCAGACTTGGACCCAAGCATTCTTAAAAACCTATCAACCAATTTCTAATCATTCCTTTTTTAAATAGTACTACAAAAGGTTGTTACCAAATGATTACTGTCTTTCATTTTTATACACTTAATAATAGCAGTGAAAAATTTGTTTTTTGCTGTATTGATTCAATGTTGAAAATAACTGTTGAGAAGTCCTGTGTGACAAGTAGTGAGGGTTGTAGTGAGGTTTCAAAAACCCTGTTAGGGTTGTGGTACATTCAGCGGCCAAGCATTGTCTTTCATTTAGTCATTTAGTCACTGATGTCACTATATTGTAGCTCCTCCCATAATTGGCTCAATGAAACATCACTCCACCATTACTAGCAGCAACCTTTTTGGGAAAAGGCACAATAGAAAACTGAGGATTCATTATCGTGTATTAGTGACTGCAGGAGTTCTGTGTTTCGGTTGATAGTTAGCACTGTTTGAGTGTGACCTCTAATCCCCCTGCAGGCTGCTGCCATGGTGCCGGAACATGAAGACGCAGCTGTGTGGGGTGTACAGGCAGTGCTTTGTGACGGAGAGCGTAGGGAACACTCAGCGCCTGGCGCCCAGCCTGCAGGACAGAGCCCTGGCCATGGTGCAGTACGTAGCGCTCTGTCCCTCTGAAATGCCCTACAATCAGGGCCCATGAACATACTCATGGAGCATGCTCCACAGGCGCCTGCAGCTATTAGCCACTATGGACTTTGCATAGCATTTGGGCTGGAGGTTTTTTTTTTTTGGTCTTTAAATATCGGTGCATGAAAATGAGCTTCAACGTGTAATTAAACGATGGCTGGTGGTCATTACCGAGCCATTTTGCATTCTAATACTTGATTGGTTGGAACTGTATCCAAGTGTAAATATGGGGGGAAAAAAATCTAAATTCAATGCAATTTTTTATCAAACAATGAAGCTTTTTCTCAGACAATTCCACAAACTGCATTAGCCTTCATCAATTTTGCCTTCCAGAACGTCAAACCCAGCAGTTTAGCTTGGCCTTTGCTAGTTCTGTCTGGAAGTTGTTTTGGATGTTATGTAGCAGCTGAAACAATTGCACTCTGGCCCTTAGGTTTAAGATCTGAAACCTCATGCTCCACTGGTGTACTCATTAACCTCAGCCATTTCACTAAAAAATCCATCCATATAAATGGGTTGTGTTGTTGGTGAAGCTCTTTGAAAAACAAATAATTATGGAATGCGATTACACAGTTGGCTGCTTTTTTGTGAGGAAGCTTAATTTTAGACATCTATTAAGCCAAAAGCAACAAGACAGCCCAATTCTAAGCCGATTTCAGCTTAGAATTTAAACAAATGTTTACAGTAGTCCTTTGTGTTGCATTAACCCTGCATTTTTAACGTAGCAAGACATTTGAATAGCTTTCTCCAGCCTAAAACTTTGGGTTCACAGATTTATTAATTCTGCTAAGAATTTGTTTGCGATAGATTCAGTTTGTAAGTCTGCCTCTGAAAGACAGCCACTTCTTCTTAGGGCCAATAATCACATTCTGAGCCCAAATGGATGCCCATTTCCATTCTGCTAGCAACTGCAAATGTGTTTCTGAACTCAGTTATACAGTAGCCAGTAAACACTCTCCTTCCCTCACTGTGCAGAGAAAAGCTGATGGATTGGAAGGAGTTCCTGCTGGTGAAGAGCAAGAGGAACATCACCATGGTGTCATATCCTGTTAGGGTCATCTTGAAACACACGACCTTATATGGGAAAAGGACCGTTGGGGAAGAGTGAGATAGCTGAGCGAAATGTCATGGTGAATTGGTAATGTTGACATATAAATAAGGCATAGAATAGGGCTGTTCACTGGAGGTTGTATGGTTTTAAATGTTACGCTGTGTCTATATGGTTTTAGAAACATATGAACTGACATTTTACAATACCAGAGCCACATTCTTCAGATACTACACTGTATTTATCCGTACTGTATTTGTGATGTACTGTACTCTACTGCGTTTCATTTATTGATCCGTTGGAGTGTATTTCCCTTAACGTCGTCCTCACATACCTGGAGGAGTTCCCAGGCCTGATCCACTTTGTCTACGTGGATCGCACGGCCGGCCAAATGATCGCCCCTTCCATTAATGTGACGGATCGCTCCACCTCAGAGCTGGGGAAGGGGCCGCTGGCGCAGTTCATCAAAGGCAAGGTGAGCTGTGTGTCTGTAGACATCCCTTCAGCAAGGCCTGCCTTGCCTAATCCACCATAAACACATTAACGGGGACTGTTGGACAGGGCAGGGTCATTCCGTCTTTATAACACCTTCAGAATCACTCAAATTTATATATACATATTCTTTAACTGCCCATAGTGGCAAGTACGACCTTTGCATTTTTTTATGCGACAATTTTTGTAAAGATATACGAGTCTAATTTAGTTTCTAATGACATGCTGTCTTTGATATGTTTTGATTTTTTTCCACCAGAGGGCGCTTCATGTTTAAGAAATAGCTTCAGTACACTAAAAAAAGACGGCATTATTCCAACAGTAGGCGTAGATGTGGATAGAATGTTTCAACCATGTTCTTGTCCAACCCCCTCACTCTCCCATGTTCCCTATTAAAGGTATGGAGTTTGGTTGGCACTGCGAGGCGCTACCTGCAGAAGGGCTACACCACCGTAACCCTCAGAGATGGAGACTATTACTTCTGTTACTTCCTGTGGTTCGAGAATGAGACCGTAAGTCAGCTCACCTCCGTCCGTAGCGCAAGCTTTTTTTATTTTCTCATTTCTGTGTCTGTATCGAGTAAAACTGATAAGATTCATAGATAACAAGTTCACCGTTAAGCAAGTCATAGCGGATGTTGAGAAACAGCATCATGTCCCATGTGTAAGTTAAGCTCCATAAGTCATGCTCATTTAATTTCCCCCGTAAATGTATTCCTGTGTAACTGCAGTGTCATCCATCTCTTCTCATGTACTGTAACATGTTTTTTTTTTTGTCTTGAATTGTATGCTACTACAAATTCTGCATCCTCAAAATGTATTAATAATACACTTTATTTGGCCACTTTGATATTAGATGCTTTCTGTTTATGACTGACATAAAAGTAAATTAAATATTTTAGCCCATTTTTGGCATAACCACATGAAAACCTTTCTGAAGCAACTATTGTATAATTTTGTTCTAGGAGAGACTTTCCTCTGGCACTACCATCATTCACAGCTCTTCCTGTTAACGCTGTTTCACATTCCCCTCCTTTCAGGGCTATAAACTGGATGTGATAGACCTGCCCATTCTTGCTGACGACTCTCCTCCCGTAGGAATGCTAGCATGGGATTACTACAGGTACCTGGGGAGTTTAATGTCATCAGTCTTTGCACCTGTGTTTGTTTTGTGAAGGCAACTTTGTACACTATTAAGGAAGTGTACAAAATATTTATGTTACTAATGTACCTGTTACAATATTTTATTCATAGGTATTTTTATTCCCAGTTTTTAGACTGTGTGTGTCAGTGTTTTGGATGTATATTTTATGAAGAGTTGTTGACTAGTTTTTATACTTTGGTGAACTCTCTTCCTAAGGAGGGGAGAAATTTGACCGTTCTTATTGGATTTGGTCCTCTCTCTCTCTTTGTTCTGTTCACACCTGCAAGAAGAACAGCCAAAGGTGTTTTGTCCAAACCAAGCTGTCAACCAGCTGGCCAAGATGGACAAATCTTGAGATATGGTTTGCAAATGGGAGGAGTTTTCTTATACTGGGTCAGCAAGTCAAGCATTTGCAGTAAGGGCAGTGTCCTGCATTCCTCCCTTCCTTAGTAGAGTTTTCAAAACAAATGCAGAACCTGACATGTAACATATATACCGTGCCTCACTACCAAGAATAGAATCGCTCTGATGCCCAAAAAGTGCTTGTGTGTGTCCCTCTGATACTCTCAATTTTGTGAAAATGGCTGCCATTCCCATTTACGCTTGTGTAACATTTGTGTATGTAAGCCACCCTGTAAGCGCTAGAGCAGAACCATGTTTTGCTCTGTTGACAGGAAACTGCTGAGGTACTACAGTAAGTACCACCATGGTGAGGTTGTGAAATGCTATGAGCTGCTGACCATCCACCTCGGGGTGATCCCCAGCGAGTACGTCCTTCAGCACTGCTGCCAGCTGGCCCGTAAGCTGTGGGAGCCGTCCCGCATCCCTCTGCTCTGAAACGGCCTCCAGACTGCAGCCCTACCTTCTGCACCCGGCTCATCGCGGGGGACCACAGCCTTCCTCCTTTGTTTTTGCACAGTATTTTATTCTTCTTTTTTCTCCTAAATCTGGGACTCAAGCAATAATTGTAGACCTTTTCCCTCTTCAGTTCAATAGTTTGTAGGTGCCTTATTGACCAGAGGGGGTGCTGTTGAGCCATGAGGTGGGGAATATCCTGATGGCCAAAATTGTTCCTATTTAGGTGACATTGAGCTTGTCAAGGCTAATTATTCATTACCCTTTGGGACTCAAATTTTAGGCATGGGACCACAATTTTAAACTCGATGCATAAAAACCTTGTCCCATACCAATGGCATATGTTTCAATCATCTTTTGGGGGCCAGAACAAAAAACCTTCAGTTCCGAAAAAAAGCTATTTTCACCAGTGAGCCAGTTGGCAGCCACTGTTGGTGAAAGACATCTAAGCTAGCCCAGCTGAATGCTTCTGAATGTCCCCTGCAGAGCTTCATAAGCCAGCGTGTGTGATTACTTTCACAAAGTGGCTAATTTATGCGATTTTGACATCATAGTTGATAATGGCTGCATTTGGTTTCTTGAAGGATATTTTCTAGAAAAGCTGTTATCTTGCATGACACTGAAATCTATATAATGATGCTAGGGCGTGAGATTAGATGTTTACAGTCAATAGCAATTATGGTCACATTTGAACACAACACTGTTATGTAAATGCAGTTAACATTGTGTCTTTTGAATGGAGACATAGTTCCTGCATTTATTTGATATATACCACTCCTTTTTGTTGCACTGTTTGTGAGTGATTCGTCCAAAATTTTGCAGCAGTACTGCCAAGCTCTGATTTTTAATAGAGATACGCACTTTCAGTATGTTAGCTGCCTTTGCACAAATTTTTTGGTAAGTAGCGCTGTCACTGGAAACATTAACAATCCTTGGAGGCAAGGTCACAACCATGATGAGATTTTTTTTTTTAACCATATGATATTCTGTCTTTTAAGGAGTATGTCCAACTTTTCATCCTTATTTATGACCTTACCCATGATGTTGATAATTTTGTGTATATGATTTGATGAGATGCACAATTCATAATTTTCCTTTATCATTAGCCTCCATGAACAAATCAAGCGAGAGCAGATGGTATTGGGTATATATGCTATATATATATAATTTTTTAAAAAATTGCATACTCGCTGTAAGTCCAGTAACAGAACCAGTACTTCAGTGTTATTATGGCTTTCGATTTGTTAAGGCTATCAGAGTCTGTGACGTTTCAGGCAGGTTTGAGTGACGCTGGAGACGCTCGCAATGTGACTGCTTGTCTCTCGCCTGATCAGTGAAGACAAGGCAAAAGTAGCTATTTCATTACGTAAATACAGGAATAATCTAAACACATAATATTGTTAATGGCAAACAAGCGCCTTTGAACATGTTGTATTTTCTTGTGTGGTTGTATGTCTTATTTTTTAACATTTGTCCCACGTCTTGAAATCTTTGAAATTATTGTCACATTTGGGTTGTTTTTCCCCTTATTAAGAGTATTAGTGATAAAGATTTATTATGGTTTGTTAACGTGTGATAAATATGATATACTATAATATGTACTGTATTTGTTGAGTTTAAAATTAATCCAACTGTCAAGTACAGTTTTACACTTTCATGATCTATATACCCTAGCTAGAATGCATATATCTGGAAAATGTAAACAAGTCATACAAAATACTCAAACCATCTGATTTTAGTATTTCTTTCATTTTATGTTTCAAAGAATAATGATTGTTTTGTTTATATTTGGTAAATACCATAATTGAAACAAAAGTATTTTGACTAATGTTCAACTTTATTTGTGGATTATTTCAAACAAGATGTTTAGATACTGCTCTGTATTGTAGGAGTGTTTTATTATGTAAAAAAAAAAATCATGAATACAATGCAATTTGTGTAGACAGTACGTGATATGAATAACATATACTGTAAAAACAAATTTTTATCTGAACCACATTCTCACAGTAACTGTATAGTCATACAGAGTACAAGGTCAACCAAAAGGTTGGCTTCACTTTTCATTTTTGAGGTCCAGTCATTTCCAGGTCAGAGAGCTGGTTCATTACTCAGATCAATAGCCCCTTAAACGAAGGTATTCAGGGCTTCACCGAGTTGTGATATGCCCCTGCTTTCCTGTCTCTGGCTTTCCCCAAGGGAGTATGGAAGGTTCCAGGTCAGCACACAGCTACTTCCTCCCAAAGCTTCAAGACTTCAAGGCTTCCACACCATTTCCAGGGGAACCACCTCAGGGAACCTTCAGTATCAGTGAAGCCTTTTCTTTGCCCAGTCATTGAAAGTGCTAGTACTATACATCTGTACCAGGGATCAGAAAATAAGAATTTATCTTTGACTTGTTTATGGATACATTCTGGATGCAACTGCTCTAAATACATTCTGCACCCAAGTGAATTGGCTCAGTCCAATCTGTCCATTATGCAGGAAAATCTCAAACCTGGTCCAGGGTGGTATTTCTGGCTCGTTACAGTCCCCCTGTGAGGTCGTTCACTACCTGCGCCGACACTAGCTCTCTCAGGAAGACTTTCTCCACGTTGACGTCGTGCACCACCTGTGACTTCATGGCATCCATGCGCAGAGACTCATAATAATGTAGCGGGGCACCCGGGTGCTCCAGGTCATAGCCGAACCCCGCCAGGCTGACCTCGTCACACAGCTGCAGCGCCATGACAACCGCAACGGCACCCAGGGTGGGCAGCGTCTACAGGAAAGGGAAAAAAATGGAGGTCAGTTATGTTTTGGTTAAGTTTTTGGCACTCCAAATGTGTATGTTCCTCTGCTAGATGTCAAACTATCACTGATAGTCATCACTGATGCTTTATGATTAACTCTTAAGCACGTAATCAGAATTGGACTTGAACATTTAGGCCACAGTGAAGTTCTTGGACCTTACTGGTGAATGTTGATATGCTAATGAGAGTGTGATCACAGAGGTGGGGGGGGAAGGACCTGTCTCTGGTGACTGGAATATGCCTGTAATGCTAGCCCAGTCTGGAGGATGATTTCAGGGTTAAGGATCCGAAAATTCTCCCTATGAAGAGGTATGGATTCCACCACTTCCCGCCAGAACCACAGCTTTGACCACCAGCCCTGGGAAGACAGCATTGATCCAGTTCAGGTATAACGATTTAAAAAAAGGGGGCCATCGGGAAGAAAATGAGGTGGGCTTAATAGAGAGTTTGACATTTGGTGACTTTGCAGTCAGCTAACAGGTTAAAACTAGAAGAATCAACAAATACCAACACAATGGAAAAACAGACAAAGATAAATTAATGGAAAACTTACTATACAAACTGATAAAAAAAGAAAAAAAAACATGGATAATTGGAGCCAATCTTGAAACATGAGAACTGTTAACCCTTTAAAAACGTATACATGTTTGAACTGTACCTGAAAAGTTGAGCAGGAGGTCATTGCGTGACTAAATAAATGGGTAGTACTGAGCCTCTGAGAGAGCAAAGCAGCTTAAACCCATTGCCCTGCTGCCAACATGAATCACTGCAGTTATGGTGGCACTTCAGTGTTGGGTTTATTCTGGCTACATTCCTATTAAACCCAATGGAAAATTAACTGGAATCCCATTACACATTAGCCCCATATCTATGATATCGTTTGAGCTGCTAAAAAATGATAGCAATGTATTCAAATGCAAGAGGTGCCATTTTAGACTAGAAAAGCCTCAAGGGAGGTATCATAAGTTGAGTGATCTGGACGGACAAAGGGTGGTAAGAATATGTACAGCTACCTTTAATAGATACATAGAAAATTACTTGTTAAAAATTTTACTTTTTGCAAAGCAAATGCATTTGACTCCACAAACATAATTTTCTCATTTCATACTTTTGTTAATCTTGTACAGTGCATCATCTTCCAAAAAGGGTGCCAATAATTTTGTAGCTTGCTAGTTCCCACATAGCCAAAATTATTCAACCTCATGTCTAGTAACAGGGCAGGTTTAGAATTAACACTGGCTGAAACTCACCAGGTTTTCTTTAGCCACCACAGAGGCGAACCAGTCCAGGTCTAAGCTCTTGAACACCACCAGAGCCACCACTGAGGTGTTTTGGTACTCCTGATGGGGGTGTGGGGCCCCTTCAGGGTACATCAGACGGATGGTGGTTTTGGACCCAGCGTCACTCTCAAACCCGTGCACCGGGGCATTGTTCATCCTGCCGGGAAAGGAGAGGATGCCGGTGGCTTTCTAACACATGATACAAGCAGTTTCATCTGTGAAATCTCATCTGGCATGTCTTTTATGACATTTATCTTTTTTATTATTTGTAGGGCCCGACTGTTTGTGGGGTGGTGCAGCAGAGGATTTTAAGACTTAAGAAGTGAACCACCCCGTAGGTTCGGACCTCCAGCTCAAGTCAGTAGTTACTAGCCCTTGGAAACTTCACAGGAGCTCACACAAATTGAGCACAAGGCTGCAGTTGGATCATGAACTGTTACAAAGTGTGCCACAAACACAGTCTTAAAAGGTTCTTTTACCTTGGCTGAGCATTTTGACCAGAACATAGAATATACACACATGATTTGGAACAGGAGCAAGAATTTAACCTATGATGAAGAAAGAATTACTCAAAGAACATGAAACACAAGTACATGATCTTATAGGAATAGTGCATAGAATGAGAACAAAGAACATTTGTTCAATGACATTTTCCACTGCAAAACCTACACCTTTAATGAAGCACGGCACCATAAGACCTTATTTGAATTGTTAGCTGTGGGTTATTTAGATTACCTTTACACAACATGCAGTCACCCAGAGTATGACAAGTCCACATGATTAGCTTAAACTACAGTGATTGGAAATAAAAGCAGTATCTCTTCAGTATAGGAGCTCACCTGATAACGGCATCGTACTGATCAATGTGAGCCCCCAGACGGCTCCCGTGCAGGATCCCCCCACTCCCTACCACTATGCAGCGGCTGCAGGCTCCCTTCTTGAGCTCTGGGGGCAGGCCTGAGTGGGACAGCATTCTTAGGACCCGGTCCACTCTCTCCTCACTGCCCTGCAGACCCAGCGGAGGGGGCTGCTTCCAGGCCGCCTGGTTTTCCTGCAGGAACGCGGGGACCCCCGGCAGGCGCGGGCACAGGGATGTAAGTTTGAGTCTCTCTCTGCACCAGCTGGGCCGGCACACTCGCGATAAAAGGGTGGCGGATCGGTTCAGCAGCATCTGGGAACACAGAGAAGGGCAGCTGCTGAGTACAGAAAACCCCCACCTGGGGTTCACATAGCAAGGGCTAAACTAGAATCCTGTTAGGGTGGAGCTACACTTAACTCTCAATTATTGATTTGTTTGAACCAGTCAAAATATTTCCCTCTCCACAACTATCATGGTCACCGGTCCTAATCATTGAGTCTCTTATACTATATGTTAGCTATTCCCAATTTTGGTTCAGTTAAACCTCACTCCACATTACTAGTTTCACTTGATATTTATCTAACTTTATTGTCCCATTTTAGGGATGCTGGATGGCTCAACCTGTAGACTAGAGCTACTCCTGACGGCCCCAGTGTCTGCAGGTGTTTGAGTCAGCCTCACAGCGCACAACCTAATTTTACTAGGTAGCTCACCTCCTGGACTACCAAGGCACAGTGAACTCATGTGGTGTGGTGTGTGGTTGGAGCAAACATCTACAGATATTGAAGCCCTCAGGGCCTGGAGCCGAGTAGCCCTACTGTTGTCACTGGGGCCCAACAGTGTAGTATGGTATCCTGACTGCAGCTGGTAGCTCAACAGGGCAGCAATAATTTGTCATAATGTCACACAGGGAAGTGGGGTCCCTCTGGTCAGTCACGCACCTTCATTATTTAATGCAATGGTGCAAGGACTTGGCTGACAAACATGGGTGAAAAGAATCAGTGGCCAGCAATTATATGCGCTTACCTGCATTATCCAAAAACTGGGTATTAGAAATTGTAAGAAGAGAATAAATTGCTAAAACACCAGTCAAAGAGTCCAAGACTAAAAACTTTTTTCAGTTAAGATCTTTGCTGAATTTTTCGTTTGGTTTAGGACTCTGCTTAATCCATGTCTAATAAATTGTACTTCTATAGTGGTACTGAATCAAGTATCCAGATTAGTTGCATAATTACAATTAAATATTTTCCCCTGGTAAATACTTGGCCGCAGTTTCCCTTTGACAATCTTATAAACCTTTTCCTTCATAGAGAAATAATTGGATAAAAAGCTACGTTCCTTTAGATTCCTCCGCTAACGCTTCCACACACCATTTCTCTTTCATGTGAGCTCCCATTTTTCCAGGCTGGTTGTTCCTTTGGTAAGTAAGCAGGGATGAGCACCGCTGAGTAACATCCCAACAGCAACACCAGACTCAAACAGAGATTCCTCTCCCTGGGAGCAGAGAAAGGGAAGGGTGAGTTTCCAGCATTTAGTGACTAAATTAATCTTACTATTATCAGGGGTCCAAGCTCAGCAGGATTGTAAGAGGTCTTAAGGTTACTTTAGTAATGCACCTGGGCATTATGCAGTAGTGCATGTCATCCAAGTGGGCCATCTGGTGTTGACTGCTAATTTTAATTGCATGTTAAACCCATAATGTACTTTACACACTCTGACCAACTTTTGCACAAACATTGCTACAGAGCATCTTTAGATCAGGCTTGACAAATATTACATACCCAACGGACAAAAGGTGCCTAGGTGGCACTGTAGAGCTCCTCTTAAATATAATAGTAAAAAAAAAAAGTCACAAAATTAACTTCTAGATAGGCCTATATGTTGATGGGGTGGTCTGTCTTGTGTTTGCTAACTGTTGCTTAAGGTGCTTAGACCCTGACAAAGAAGCACATTGCGTGGTCTAATCCTTGCCCAGATGGGAATCTGACTTACATTGATGGGGCATAATTAGAATGTTACTTCTAGGTCTGCCCAGTTTGATTTACTGTAGTTTCTGGATCTGAGTGCGTTGAGGCTCGACTGCAATTGCAAAACGAGGAACAAGTAGTTCTACAATGAAGAGAAGGGTTGGTTTTTAACCAACAACGATATTAACCAACAGATCCTTTATCCGGATATTCAGCAGTAACCTATATAACAGGTGTGTGCTGATCCAAAACGCTACAGGCTCGTCAGAAAAATGAAAGCATAACCACTCACCACTTTAAAACGTTTTGGTTAAATTGGTAGTCCACAGGTACATGCCCCCAATTTCAGATGTTGGCTTTCCATCCGACCAATAATGCTTAATATGATTTAGGGTACCTTATGGCATCAGAAATGACTGAAATATTTTGCCGGTTATTGGAGGGTTTACCTGCTAATGAAGAATTTTCTGGGGTCTGTCTTCGCGTTAACGTCTTCTGCTTGCGCAGAACTGTCCGCTTCGGGCAGAAGGGGCATATCGTTGTCCTCTGGATCTTTTACGCTGAGGTTTTTTGAAGCAACCATATTTTCACGGTCTTACTAAAAGGACTGGTTCCCTTACATAAAATATGAAATGACAAATATGCAAACTACGAAGGCCCAGTCATTGTCCAATGAACGTTGCCACTACTTCTAAAACATCGCAACTACAGCTAACTGTACTCTGTAGTTAGGGGGATATACCTGTCTTTTCAGATGCTTTCCATTGAGAAGGTAATACTAAACTAATATTTTTCTGTTTTACAAAAGATGAGTGTGTTCAATATCTTGCTCAGCAGGTCGGTCGTCTGTTTTACGCCATTGAATTTCAGTTCCACCTCAGCTAGAGGAGGTTAATGATTAACTTGCTTCTATCATTTGGACTTGACGCAGGCTTTATTGTAGTTCAGTTGGTACAGGATATCCTCAAACATTGAAGCCACTAATTGTCATAACAGTGTAAAGCCATGCATGAGTGAGATTTTCAATCTTTTCAATGACTGACATCTATGTAAGAAACATAACCAGGAAATATGTGTACACAAACACAAAGTACATTCGTTTACATTAGCTCTGTGTGTGTGCATACACGAATAGTAGCCTGTGTAAATGATATGATTCAGTTAGGGACAAATAAGGTGGCTTGACACTATAATTTATCACTTGAATAAATAACTTTATTTCTGGTCCTGTAAACGATTTTGTACTAGAAGGCATAGTAAATAATGCACGTTTGCTTTAGCGTTGACCAGATCGGGGCACAAATCCGAGATCACGAGGCCATTGAGCGTCCAGATCACACTCACACCTGTCTTCACAGTGACTCAAAATGTTACAACGATCAAGTGTAAGACCACCCACTTCTCTGAGCAGTTGCAGAGTCGACATCCAACACAGAGAGCGGATATTAATGCATTTTATTTGCTGTAAGCATCAGTTTAAACGACAACGTATTCAAATTGCCAGACATATATTTAACGTGGAATTATGGTCATAATCATTTTAGGGGAGTGATCATTTAAAACCAAGCAACCTGTATGAAATGATAACTATCGTTAGATATTTTTTTTCTTTAACCCAAAGATATTGAAGAGGAATGGAGAAGGATGTGCAGTGGACATCTGAGGTGATAAGTAAGGAAGTGAAGCTGGAGAAGAAACACGAGGTACAGCATGTTTAAAACAGCTAATGATATACGTTGGTGATGGATGCAGGGCAAATGCAGGACAAGGCTATTACAGACTCACACATCATGACGACTGCCAATTATTTACATGCTTTTATTTAAAGATGCATCTCTTCAAAAGGACTTTGGCTCAACTAACAAGGCTCAACTTGGCTGCATTTTCCATGCCTTTCCCTTTGATTCATTGTTATGTTAATTATGAACAAGCACACCTTGTCTTGAAAGCAAGTCTCTTGAAAACGTAATACTGTAAAACTCTTGAAAAGAAAATGAGGTGTTATGTAGCTGGTTTTCTGGTAGAGTGGTATTCTGAAGATCTTCAAACTATCCCTCATTAGTAAGTAAATAAAAAATAATAACAAACTGTTCTTTATACTTCAATAATTTTAATAAGGCCTGGAGCAAAAACCACTGCACTCAAGAGCACTCCAGGACCTGTTGAGAATCACTGTTGTATCACCTCCTAGAGCATGCTTGAGAAAGTAGTATTCCTGTTTGAATATATTTTATGTGACCCTCAGAGGGTTGTTTCACTGTATACTGTGAAGTATCAAGTTAATTGTTTGCTATGCTTTTTGAGGTGCTTGTTATACAGTAGATGTTATGTTTCAGTACTTTTCTTTCTTTTTAGGGGCTCAAAGCTCACAAACTGAAGCTTGGTATCCTGAAAAGGGACACACTGGAGGAAGAAAAGTACGCTGAGTCAGTTCATAGAGATGTGGCAGATATCAAGGTAATAGCTAGACATTTGCATAATTTCAAAGTGGTTCTACTTCATTCCACATCGAAAGACACATACAGTACTGTGTAGCACCTTATCCCACAAACAGTCACTCTTTTATGATTCCACTTGTTTCCTTGTGGCGTATTCAAATGTACATGCATACTCAAATCCTTATGTATCTCAGAACAATACTTCTGTGCCATATGGATGGAAGAATGTCTAATGGAGCTGCACTGTTGTTGTCATGCATGCGGCTAAAGATCTTTGCCAGCTGTCAGGGTGCACGGTGGGCTCATATTTTGCCACTGTGTGTTTTCCCTGACGTCGTGCCAGCGATCAAGTGCATTGAATTCCAATTGGCAGGAGGTATCTTGGCTGGAGAATATGTCACATGATTAGAGTGAGTAGCATAGTAGTAGATTCTTTGGATACATCGGTGCCAATATCCATAACCAGAGCTATCTGTAAGGAGAGAACAGTGCTGTGCCTCAGAGGATCATGTAGTAGCATTATTATGACCAGTTTGAATGGTGTGGAATCTCCGGTTTGGCTTAGCTTTCGAGCACATGAGCGGTGCTGTCAGGGGGTTGCTTTCATTTTGTTTTTCATTTGTTGCTGACAACAACCATGTGCCAACATGTCCCAAGGTTTTTGACTCCATCCAGGGTGCCAGGGTCCTCTTGCCCTATTCTATTCCAGCCTGCTACCCCAGATTTCACAGACTCGAAACAGCAGTGTGGTTGTAAAAAAAAAAAAAAAACATGCCAGCGGTCTCCATTTTATTAGCAGTGAAAAACCCTGCCATGACAGGAGTGCAGCAGAATTAGTCCCAGATCACAGACACAGCAATTAACAGGGGAAGCAGAAATGTGTTTAGTAGGGTACGGTACATCACCTCTGGGTTACACGGAAACACGTGATGCTTTACTTGATACCCCTGTACAATTCCCAGAACATCATCCACATTCAAATATAAAGGGATATCTTATCACATCCTCAGTGCTGATAACAGTGGATCAAATACCCAGTATAAAAGCTGTCAAATGTATAGCAATTTAGATATGAAAGACTTATAAGCAATTATAGAAATATATGTCATTACAGAATTCCTAATTACATATACAAAATTACAGAATTGATTATATATTTATGCCAGGGCTGCCAAACGACAGGTCCTGATGACCACAATGTATGCAGGTATTTGCTCCAGTCACACACTGCACCTCCTTATTTTACTCCTTAGCTCATGTTCTTGACCAAAAAGGTAAATTAATTAGCAATATCATGTAGAGTAATCTTTGGCTGGAGCAATTATCATCATACGCTGTGGCTTTCGGGACCAGGAGTTGAGCGGCACTGATCTATAGTCATTTGGGAGACTGGTATTGGAAGGCCTGGTGATTTTATGAGTTATTGTAAGCCTGGTGATTTTATGAGTTATTGTAAGCTTTGTTTGCATAATCCATTATCCCCCCATGCTGAGACTGGAAGCCTTTGGGGAGCTTCCTCCCTGCAGTGGCTATGGAGCCGAATACCTTAAACAGTGTGAGCAGATGGCATGGGGCCGAGTTCATTCCAAACGATATCCTCTCGCCACCAGGCTGTGGAGTGCAGGAGGAGGACCCCGTCAGACCTCTGCAGAGAAATTGTAGATCTTAGAGGTATAGAAAACCTCATTGAGCTGCACAGGAGGAGGAAGGTCAGGAGGAAGAAAGCGGGGTCCTCTGCCAGGACTGTGGCGGAAATGCTAGTCGTGAGTGGTAGCTGTATATTCATTAAGACAAGTTTTATTTAAGATTTGATTTCAATACGTGTTAATAATTTACTACAAACACAGAAATAATGGCAGTTTTCTAATATTGCAATATATTCTTTTTAAATGGTGCAGTGCAATGTATTTTTGTAACGTCATATATTTGCATTGCATTGCAATATATTCCGTGTCTATAAGGAATGGAAAAGGCTTATATCTACGACAATGTGCAGAATGTTGAAATATGTGTAGCATGTTATGAATACGTTGTGTTACCTGTAAATTATAGACTGATCATTATGCATGTGTTATATAGTGAAACATAGTCATGTGACCCTTTCTTATGGTCATCAGATGGGGTCAGTGGACCCTTCAGACTTCCTGAAGGCAGCAGCCCAGGGCTGGACTGAAGTCATTGAGAAGTTTCTAGAGGATGGGGGTAATCCTGACACCTGTGATGAGGTAGGTCCAGCCTGGCAAACAGGTTCTTCATCCTCAGTGATAATTTAGTGTAATACTCTTTCCACTGGATAGCTCATGTCATTTATTTTATGTATGATTTATGGAGCCCTTAAGCCACATTTATGAAGTCCTAAGATATGCTTGTAATCAATGACAGTGGCCATTATCAATATACTTTAAATTGTATACTTGGATATTTGGAAATAAGTATACCGCATATTAATTAGTATTGCTCAACATGTACTCCAAGTTCCGCATGTCGTCATTTTCATATTAGAATGCCAAATCTTTCTCCGTGTTTTTTTTTGTAAGCTTTCATACACTGTTTCAGTAATGCACACTCTACATGTACATCATTTAACCTTACTCTTTTAATAACCCCCAGTTCAGAAGGACAGCATTGCATCGAGCTTCTTTGGAAGGTCACACGGCCATCGTCCAGAAGCTCCTGGACAAAGGAGCAGACATAAACTTCGCAGACCGGGTGAGGCGGACTCCGTGCCAGTCATTTGGTTGAATGATACAAGCTGTTATGGAAAGCAGCAGCTTCGGATGTGATTTGATCGTCAGTGATACCCTTTACAGAAAGAGTGTTCCAGAACCTGCCTGATCTTGTCTCTTCCTTTGCTTCAGCTGGACTGCACTGCAGTGCACTGGGCCTGTCGTGGTGGATGGCTCGACATACTTAAGGTCCTACAGAGCAGTGGGGCAGATCTGAATGTCAAAGACAAGGTGAGAAGCAGGTGTATGTGTGAGTGTGTGTCTTTGTATCTCATGTAAATACTTTCTCAGCCTTTCCTTCATGTCAAATCAGTTATTTGTAATGTGTGTGAGTGTGTGTCTGTGTGTTTTATACACACTTGAATACTGGAATTGTATCTCACATACATACTTTAGCAGCCTTTCCTTTATGCCAAATCAGGCATTTGTAAACCTCTTATGAAAGTATTAGGAGCCTAGACTAGGAGCTGTGTAGCATAGGAGGTGAGGAAGTGGTGGAGTCTTTGGATGTTGAATAGAAAGAATCTGCAGGCTCAACTTGCTTCTGTTACATAGAGAGAGAAAGAGAGCTGGTTATCTAGGGTTACCTCTTGGCGTGTGCCAGTAGAAGTACTTCAAATGAGCACTCCAGTGGCATCTACATTAAGGGAGAGGTCTTGCAATGATTAAGACTTCAAAGAGGACGGTGGGGCACCTCATTCTGACCCAGAGTTCAAGGTGGCAGTCTGCTACACAGTAAACGATGTCCGTAATGCAAGCTGAGATGCCTTGAGACAGCTGATATGATTCTCGTTATTGCTACTGACTTCTGCCATTTGTCTTCTCTTTGTGATTTTTTTTTTGGCTTTTGTAAACCCAAACTGGGAGTAGGTTTTCACAAAGCAATTCAGAGTCGACATAATTAACAACTGTGTTTCCAGCATAGAACTGTGTGGCTGTTGAAATAGAGAAGAGTATAATCCAATTTAACTTTAAGTTGTTATTGATTAATTTATTGACTGAGCCAGCAAGTTATCTTATATGCAGTACAACATTTCTTAACAATGAATCACTGAACAGATCACCTGAGTACAAATTAGTAAAGGGAATTAATTGTTGAGGAAAAGATGGATTTGTGTGTTATGTGCTTTTATTATATGGATGCTGTTCCGTTTTTTGGATGTCTGTGTCTATGCAGGTCTTGAGCACTCCTCTGCATGTAGCCACCAGGACTGGCCACTGTGATGTAGTGAAGTATCTACTCTCCAGTGGGATCAAAGTCAATGCCAAAGACAGGGTAGGGATGCCTCTATATATTTGGGATCTTCTCTTATATGTTCATTCACTTCCCCCAAGTGTATAGTCACAAATTTAATTACTTTTTGAGGATTGCTGGGGTTTGTTTACACTCACTGTCACTCATATTATAGTTCTTGAGTAGATAATATTAGCATATTTTTCTTCATTAGTAAAAGGACACCAGGGGTCCCTCTTTTAAAATATAATTTAATGTGCCTGTCTTGTTAGAGAACATGAAAAAAGTATGTTTTTTGAGATGAATCAATAACTGTTTATGAAAGCAAAGGGAAGGTTTTATATGGACTTACTAACACACAGTACATAATGCCTTAACAAGATGGTTATATGTGTATTCTATGCTCAGCGAGACATTTATCCTTGGGTTGAGATTTCTCATGCAGCCCCATGTACCCTCCCGTGTTTCTTCTTCTCCACCCCCCAGGAGGGCGACACAGCCTTGCATGATGCCGTCCGTCTGAATCACCACAAAATCGTGAAGCTGCTCGTCCTCGGAGGAGCCGACATGAAAGCTAAGAACTCTGTGAGTATAATAGGCAGAGTTAATGATGTCAGTGTCAGAGCTGGTGTTAAGAGCACTGAGTGTCAGGGCCGGGGGGTTGACATTGCTATGAGGATCAGAGTTTTCCTTTTGCCTTTTTTTCAGGAGGGGGTGACAGCCATGGAGCTGGTGAAGCAGTGGCAGTTTGACATTAAGGAAACCCTGGAGAGTCTGGTGCATGCAAAGGGCATGGGCTTGCTGTAGGTGCATCCAAGACTGGCGTTGGTGTGGTGTGAAGCAGCAGGTTACAGCCTTTTGATTTGATTCATGGTTTGTTTAATTTGCCTGAGTGGGTCGTAGGGGGTCAGCACATTCAAACATTATGCACGCTATGTATGGAACGTTTAGATAGAAGTCTCTTTTTGAAATCTCTGTGGTGGAAGGGGAGCGGCCATTTTGATGATCATTCTGTGAGCTTTCAAATGCGTAATCTGTCATCCTTACCACCAATACCAGCACATAGATCAGGAGTTACGCTCTGTCATAATGTGTTTTATCTCAGAAAAAAATAATATCACGTTTTCTGACATTCAGTCTCACTTTCTAGTACAGGGATAGAGAGAGAAGATTAGGTGGGACATATTGGGATTCTATATGGAGCTAAAGAGAGTGAACCGCTTAGATAATATCTGCTTAAATCATGGTGAATGTTGTTATCCGCTGAGCATTTCGAGAAAATTTCTCAGACCTCTGACCTAATTTTATAAAATGCTGCTGATTTGGAATCCTGGCTCCTACAAAGCTTTAAAACCCTATATTCAGCCATTGGTCCTAAAAGGAAACAGTGTAATGGAGTCTCTGGTTTTTAGCGTACGGTACATCCCAATTTATACATAACCTAGTGCTAATTATCTGCTGAAACGGCACCTACCAATGTTCAGAGGCTTTGTCAATGTTGTGGCTGGCAAACAAGTGTTGATGGTATTCTGCAGCTGTTTAATAATGTGAATATGCATTTTTCAAACCTTATCTTACTGTGAAACAGAGAAAAAGGTTCCATATAGGTGCTACACTTCCTTATATGATTTTGTAAATGTAGTAAGATTTAGGCTAATGTTTGTGATTTTTTTTTCCATCGCATATTACATTTGACAAAGCCAAGAACATTAATATCACATACATTCAACAATCTGTGAGTGCTGTCTGAAAGCTACAACTGTGAAGCTAAATAAAACATATGTATTACTGTAAAATGGAAAAAGGTTTTATGTTCAAGCTGGTAATTGACTGCTGTAGGTCCTGCAAGGTTAGGGAACACACGGCGCTTTGTTTCCATTACAGCGAGCAAGAATGGTTGGGATTGTTGCTGTATCCCCGGCTAAACTCTAGGGATTGGAGACACATATTTTCCTGATTCTATCAGTAGCACAGCTGAGCCACAAAGAAATTGATCAGCCCGTCCATCTGCATGGATCTCTTTTTACAGCCTGCTACTCGTTTTGTGTCTCGGATCATTCATAATGCCCCTCTAACATTATAGGGATGTCATCATATTGTTATACTGTTGTTGTGAGATGCAAGGAATGGCTTTTTGGACATCTCAGATCTGAGAAGCCTTAGATATTTCATGGAATACATTTCTGTAATTTTCTCTTCTAAAATACAAGAAACCAAGATATGTGAGTACTGCTGTGACCCACCACTTCTCGCACTTGACTCGGCTCTAAGTAGAAGTTTATACAAAATTGATAAATGAAACAGTTCTTGGTAACAGTCAACATCCATTGCCAGGCTATTAGATCTGACAAACTGGCTATACATAGCAGTCAAAACAGTAAGACGCTCTTTGAGATTCTCTCCAGTTCATTGTCTGTCTCAATGCTAATTCCTAAGCCATGTTTGTACCACAGTGTATTGCCCAGCTACCAGCAGGGAGTTGATTACCATATCAGATTAAGAGGAGGGAAATGCCGTAGTCCCATCCTGCAATGATTCGCTCTTTTGAGATGATGTCAACTGTTTGTGTTGCACACCCCAAAAAAATAAATTGAGAGATTGACATACCTTACAAAAAATACTGTGTAGCTGACTTCGCCATTGAAAATTCATGAGGAGGCCTTTATGTTAGGCCCCATGCATTCATGAATCAGTTTTGTGAGGACCACTGACTGTGTGTGTGGTACATCAGGTATGCGATTTCCATGGAGTTTATATTGAAAAGCTTACTGGCTTAATGACAAATTTAGGCTCTTATGTACATATACTGAATATGTGTGTGCAACATTAACTCTAAGGTAATCTAACAGATTTTTCAGAGAATGGCCCTTGATACCCTTTAGAAGGGGGCCTCATGTTTTTGTTGATTTAAATGTTCTTATGTTCACAAGGCTAATTTGTAAATAAAATATATTTCACGTTAAACACCCGTAATGTGCCTTATACGGTGGCTTGTTCGAGTCATTCGTTGCCCTGCATGAAATTGTCCGCTTGGTTGTGGAGCACATGCCGATGACATGGCACTTGGTTTGCCTAACTGAGAACTTGCGTAACTTCCTGTGGACATTGCAGATGTAGATGTCTTGGCAAAGCAAATTAGCAAATGAGGGGGCATCACTTTTCCCATTAGTTCCATGATCTCGTCTGTCATTTCTTTCTGCTCCTAATTTTATGAATGTTCATTTGAGTAAAATCAGGAAATACATCTGGCTGTCCTTTAATGACCGTTGAAGCAGAAGGAATTTTTGACTGGATGTGGGCAGTAGATAAATGTTCAAAACTCCAAATTAACAAATAAAATACCTTCATTTTTAAAGTGGGAGGTGGAGTTTAGAATGTAGTAGGTGCATTACTATTCTACAACCCATACATCCGAAGATGTATCACTCGTGGTTCTTCAACAAGAACCTTGCTGGAGGTTTGCTGTAGTATGTGTGCGGGCCAGGTGCAGAGACTCTTGCTTTGAGCTGTTGCTGAATGGGATCACTGCCCACTTAATTAAGCTCTGTAACAGAGCATGGCAAGCTTTAGTGATCCACTCCCTCTGTTTGTTTTGGATACGCACACAGATGGCAAGACTGGCCAGATAACTCTCAATGCATCTGTGACAGCAGATTTGGTCTTACCAGGTTACTTATGTTACCACTTAAAAATGGCACGTGTACACTATATAATCAACAGAATTGTACCCATTTGAAGAGTTTACTAATAGCATTTAGTGTTGGTTACTGATTGTTTTTTGAATATGTATACCCTTCAGCTGGACGGACAACAGATTCCCTCCAACAAACACCTACTCTCCAGCAAGGAGTTTGTATGAGAATATTAAATATTTCCTTCCATCAATATTTTAGTTTTTAAACTTTGGTTTGATAAAATATTGATCAAAAAACAGTGCAAGTACAGATCCATGTGGAACAGGTTTCCGTTAAGAAGGAAAATATAAGATGAGCTCTGAAAGTCAGATTTTGACTTCTTGCTCTTTTAACATAAAACCTAATATGTACATTTATGTGTATGTACATTCTCTAGATCTTCAGAATGTTTCATGTGATACAAAGAAGACTCTCAACACTTGAGCATTCTCAGTTTATTGTAATTTTTCTCATGAATCAGTATTGTAAAAGCTACAAAGCAAGCTGCACACACTGCAAAAAGTCTTACAGCACATTTATCCCTTTTACAGTACATAGACCAACCCACTGGACTCCATGTGGCCTATACAGTATGTAGTAACATGAGTCACCCACACAAGGGCACTGTGGTTCACATGAAGAAAATGCTAGGAATCAATGCAGTAATCCATTAACATCAAGGTTGTTCCTCGCTCCTCAGTTGAAAGGATTTAAGACCTTGTCATGTGACTTCGCCTTGCAACTCAAGGCGAAAAGACAAAAGTGGCATTCTTCCGGAACAACGACAAAGAATACCCAACCAACCAGAGTACAAGGTGAAAATAGTGATAGTGATAGCTTCTATGCCGCGTGGAAACCTGCAGGCGGTTCAAAGACCTCCCTGTTTTTTTTTTTTTTTTTTTATTTTTTTATTTTTGTGAGCAAATACAGCACGGTCACAGAAATGCCTTTTGTCTGGAAATTACAAACTCAAAAGACTCACCATTGCTCTCTCCCAAAGTACAGACACAGGGATAACAGACCCCCTGTCTGCTGTCTGAATGGCTCCCAGATAGATGCAAGTATCCCATTAAAACAATCAGGCCAGACAAAGGAATTAAACATGATCAAATATCTCTCTTCTTCTAGATTATCAATACAGGAAATGTCTTTTCCCCCTCCGTTTCAAATGAATATTCTACCTGTTGTCAGGGCCTCTTCTGCAGATCCTATGAGTTAAGACAGGGTCAGATACAGTATAGCAATGACCCAGGTACAATTTTACATCTGTTTTACATCTTATTTTTTTCCCAGAGTGACGTGCAAAAAGACATTAACAGGTGAATAATAGGAAATATCCCAGGCACAAACAGAATCTTTAAAATAATTAGCAAAATACCAAGAGAGGCAACTGCAGCGCATATTTGTATAACTATACAGAAATTGTGCAATTTTACATAAAAATGAAATAGAATACTGGTAGGCCTGTAAAATGTTTTGTTTGTTAAATGCAGAGATAATAACCCAAAACAGATCAGACAACAATATTCATTTTCTCCCTCTCTCTAAAGGGATTTCAAAATGTCCCCTGAGCCAGGAGTTTCCACATCAATTAAAAGCCTTGGAATTACCCATTCACTGTAAACAGTTTCTAGAACCTTGTATAGGCCACTAGTTAATAGCAGCAGTTGTTTATAGTTCTTGCATTGTTAAAGCTTTTGAGAGCCATAGGCATATTTAGCTGATAAGATAACAGGTTCAGCCAAAAGGGGAAATGAAAAAAAAATGTTACAGCCAACGTCAAAATATTAATGCAGGTCAGGTAAACTATACTCATACTCCTCTGCCAGACAGATTAACTGAATCCTATACTGAGATGTGGAATCAGAGGCAAACCAAAAAATTTTAAAATATTTTGGTATTGATTACCTTTGCCTGGTTAGGTAACTCTGAGACTTGGCCTCAGAGGCGGTACAAACCAAAAATGGTCACCATAGCAACACATTTTACGGAGAGGTTAAAGTCTAGGCTACACACCCTTTCAGACCCACACTTGAAAGGGCACAGGGGCTAGTCAGCAAATTCCACCACAAGCTAATATCCACACAAAATGTGGCCATAGTTTAAAGTACCATATGGAGTACTATGCCTACTTTGGAAAGATTGTAGTCTTCCATTAAATTGTTATTGGGATGCCTTGTTTCAGTCAAAATTTGTCTTTTACTTCAAACAGTGAAAAGTAAAAACAAACATTTATAGGATTCAGGTGTTTGACTTTCAGGTTAAACAGCTCCATCACTATACAAAATTTTACACACATTCACAAATGCCTTTCATTGTCACATATTGAAATTCATCTTGTACTGACAAATACAACCAAATACCACTGTTTAACCTTTTAACCTTTAGTTTGTCAACACTGACCTTTGTGACACTGACCTTTGGATGACCACAATGGAAATAAATCACTGACTTTTTCACACTGTTTTATCCTTGAATGTTATTTAATGTCTGTATTATGGCTGCATTTATGTAACTATTTATATTTTGTTAGTATGGGACAACAGTATTCCTGCAGGTGCTTTAACTTTAAAGACTAAACCTTCCTTTCTGAAAGTGTGTGGTTTTGAAAACATGTCATTTCAGCCCAAACCAGACAATAACATGTTTCACAATACTGCTGAGGTCAATGAAAGTTGGCCTGGTAAGTATTATTTACCACCTTTTTTTAGAATTTTAGAATCAGACCTTTTTTATTGAAAGTAGCACATTGACAATGTCCTGACAATGGGTAACTAGGTACCTTAGGCTGCAGCAAGTGTCTGGACATGTCACACAGTTTGTTGTCAAATCCTGACTGCGCTCATGTCAACTTTGTCCTCACAGGACACTCTTTTATATGCAGCCTTTTAAAAATGTCTGTAGGATTGTCCTTGTGTCATTGCACACCAGCAGCTCATCTTGTTCATCATGCAGTGTCTATTTTAGGACATCCTGCCTCCTCCCACCTTCTCCTCTTCACCCTTCCATCCATCTCATAGTTCGCAGAAAGCTAACCAGAAATGACAAGCTACACAGGCTGGTGTTACTCTTCCCTAGTGGTAGAACAGGGAATAATGCAACTCACTAAACAGGATAAACCACCCAGTGTGCAGTCAAGTAATCAATTCATTGTCCAATAATAATACTTAATTTTTCATAAACCAAGCCAAGAAATATTCTTTGACAAAGCTACATAAATGTGATTGCAATCATGTAAGTCTCAGTTCTTAATCTGTGTGGAAAGACCACTTTTCCTCAGCTGATTACAACAAGCAACATAAACCGGGAGATTTTCAATATTTCATGTGGGTGAACTACCCTTGATTACAGTTCATGCACATTAAGGCCCATAACTGTAATTTGACCTGCTTTGGCTGGCACATTTCTAAAAATGCATGAGTCCTTTTTCCTTGATTTTCTTGCATAATTTCCAGAAAGCAGGTCACATACAATGTTTCCCATATAATTAAGACATACCATCTCTTGATGTTGTTATGTGTCTCCAAGTTATAACAATCCACTTTAGACAAATATTAACTTTTTATATTATATTTAGATGTGGGGGGGGTTGTTATGCAACCACTTTTCCATTAGCCAAATAAATACACCTCCCGGCAGCAACACAGTCAAAGACTACATTTTTTTATTATTCCTATTTTTTTTCCAATTCACCCGCCGTTTTTCTTGCCTACCTGAACTCAACTGTTGACTCCCTGCATGCAGCCCTACCCTGCCATCTTCAGGAGGGGAGAGCCTTAGGCATACGACTCCTCCAATTCATCCTCTCAATGACTACTCTACACTGCAGACACGCCACCATTTACATATTGCCTCTGTCTTTCTGGTATGTAATTGAACAGAGTTACCATATACTCAGTGTGTGCATCTGCGGGCCCCCGGCTGACAAGGAGTGGCTGCTAGAGAGAGCTGAGACCAACAAACGTAACTGGCTTAACCCCTATCATACCAATCGCTGCCTTGCCAATGTGGACCCCAGGCAATAGCTGTAATGGCACTGCTGTTACTGCTTCCTGAAAGAGTGCCTTCCAATGTGCCACATGGAGGCACAAGAACTGCGTTTATAATGATCGCAGTTCAATCACTCCCGATGGATCAGCTGCAAGGGTTAAAGCCATGTCTCAGTGCGGGGCCGTATTCTCTGTCGTTGTCAAAGCTGGTGATATTAAAGAAAGAAAACAGTTGTGGATAAAGAATGAGGATGTATATTCAACTCAAACCCTTAAGGGCTGGAATGAGTTGGAGGCTATCCCTCTCTATGCTACCATGTGACCTGTAGGGTATAAAAGAGCAACTTTTTCATAGGAGAGAGTGTCAGAAGAGTGTAAGAGAGTTTCCAGAGAAAGTCCCTGTGGCATGGGTCTGGGAGGCTGAGTGGTGACGAGAGAAGCACAATTGAGCACAATTTGTGAATAGAAATTGAAAGGGGAAAATAAATCAAAGCATAAAGCAAGCAAAAACAAATGTACTCAAGAGATATTCACACAGACGGTCCCTTCTGCAGTTCCTATATAGCACAACCACACTCGGAACAACCACACCAATCTGGGTCACATGTACCAGGTGCCAAAATGGCCCTAAAGGTTAGCTTGGGTTGCATCAATGTTCCTCCTTAAATTGTACTCAGATTTAAATGCAAAGGCTCATTTTTTTATCCACAAACACATTTTGGTGAGTTCAGCAATCACCAAACTGAACTTGGGAAACTAAGGCTGAGAACAGTTGCATTTATTTCTAAGTCAATGTTAAGGGCAAATATAAATGGGATCCAGGCCATTGTGGTTATGTTTTTGTTGAAACAGCATATTGATTTTTGCTTCAGCGTAAGGGAAAGCTCGCTTATTCACACTTTTCATGCAAGAAATTCTTGATAACACACATTTTAAGTAAAAAAAAGACAACGTTGGTTCCCAGGTAAGGAAAAAAACTTGTCCAGATATCCTACAAAAACGCATTTCTATATAATATATTTTTGTACATTTCTTGCATGTATGTATAGTTTATGACTGAAACTGAACCTACAACAATTCTTAAAATCTTTGGTTACATTTTTTAAATTTTCCTGACTTCCTTGCGTATGGTATACATCAACATTTATCATTTAAGGAGTCAGTGATTTTTTCATTGTAATACTTTCTCATTTTCAATCATCTTCTTTTTCACTTGCCATTTTTTCTATCTACAGCACATTCTGATAAACTCTTAGAGTGTCTCTTCCACTAACTTTGATGCCTTTCTAGCCACATTGTGACTAAATAATCCTTACTTATGTCTCAACCTGAGAAACATCCAAGAGCTCAGTTCAAACACTGTTTTATCAACACATCTATTGTAGATCCCCCACAAAATCATAAACTTTTATAGCTATCTGTATCACATTTACATAAACAGTTTAAAAAGGAATATCTGTGACTATTTGTGATTGTGACTGCAATGTGATTTGCGATAATGTACTTACATACAACACATTCAACTGAAGATAAATTATTGAAAATTCAGCAAAGGTTGTGAAGTAAGAAAGAGCAATGGGGTTCCTTCTCCCAATACAAACATATTTTACATTCCACTGGGAACATTGAGAACTAGAGACCTGTAAGTTGAAGTGCAACACATTGGGCAAAAAATGTCAGAAATGATCCTGGGAGATGAAGTCCTGTTGTTATCTAAACTTATGCCACAACCTTAGGAGCAGACAACATCTCCCATGAGCACCCCAACGCAATTGCAAAACACTGTGCAAGTATCGGTTTTGCCTCACCTCACCTCTGATTTTTAAATGTCTTGGGTAACGGAGTAAATGCTCTAAAATAAGATGCATCATTCACGTTCTGTAATAGCCCACTGTACAGAACGGCAGTGGACTCAGTTTGGTTAAGTAAAATGTCAAACCTAAGAATATTCTATTGCTGAATTTTGTTAAAATCAGCCAACATACATCCCTATTTTTCTTTACCTGAAGGCTAAGATGCAGATCCATTCTGAGATACCACACAAAGATACAGTACACTTTTAAAACAACTCCCAAACACAAGATTAAGGCAAAAGTGAAATGTGACATTTGTGTTAAAATGCACAAGAATTTACAGCTAACAGTTTAAGATTAGATAAGCAAGCTTCCTCTTCACAATGAACACTTGAAAAATTATAAATAATACATTAACTATATAGTAAGCAGCAAATAATCCTTTCAAAGTGAGAAAATCCACTGGTTCCAAAATGAGCTTCATTCTTTTTGTTGGTTTATAAGTGCATTTCTTTCTTGGGAAGGTACAGTGTTAAAACACTGAATAAGGTCATTTGTAAGGTCAGAAGTTTTTGATCTTACTGAGACCATGAAGTTTTATTGCACAAAAACACATACTTTCCACTGTACCTGAACCAAATGGATGTTCCTGTCTCACTGTACCTCATTCTGACAAGAGAGTTGAGAACCCAGGGATGAATTACAGAGTCACTGCCAGATTTACGCACCATTTTGGGTCTCAGGGTCTCAAGTAGGATTCCAAGGCTACAGAATTCTGGTCATGGAGGACCACAGCCCAGTATGTATTTTGTTCCAGTTTTCCTTAAGCCACCAGCAATATCAGAACTTGTGACAGAAGGTAAATCAGTTCAATAACAACTGTGGCTGGCTTTAGATTGTTGACTGAAACTAAAGCCTACAGCCACTTTGGCCCTCCAGGACCTGACTTGAGTATCTTGGTAGAGATGGTTTTCAGCATTCTGCCCTTAAAGCCCCACATTAATAAAATAATAAGTCAGACATAGTTCTGTTTCTTGCTAACACACCATATAGTGCTTAAGGTGATTCTGTGTTTCTGTGAAAGAAAAGAAAACCCACCAAAGGAGCAAAGCCCTATGTACTACAGTGTGTGTGTATGTGTGTACGTGTGTTGAGGGGGCAAGCTGTGCGAAGTGCAAGGCAGTCCCAGAGGGGTACAATAGAGCTGAAATGAACCAAGGCGGTGCCATTTTAGCGCAAAAGTACTCACTGAGAGGCAGGCAGAAGTGGTGTGGAGCAGAGCACCGGCTGCATGTGGTTGTGACTAGGGTGAGGGGAGAAAAGAAGGGCGGGGTGCGAAAAATGGAGGGAGAGGGTGCTACCCTGTCATCCATCCCTGAGTGCCCCAGGCTGTGAGTAGCGCCCGTTTCCGTAGATCATACGGAGAGCCCGCGGGCGGTGGAGGCCGAGCCCTGTGCCCGCTGTACCACCGCCTGGCATTTTTCCCGCTTCAGGAGCTTGTTGTTCTCAAACACGCCCTCATTCCGTGGCACGCCATGGGCTCCGTCAGGGAACGTCAGCAGACCTGAACCGGATTAGGCACGGAGTTGGAAAGACATTCTGCCACACTTCCACTGGTTCACTCATGCCAGAAGTCTGAACCACTCCCGGTCCCACCAAATTCTCTCACATTTGGCTTTTTTTTGCAAGATTTACCCAATTGTAATTGTTGGGTTAGTCTTACCATCTCCATCTATTTGGATACGTCTCCTCCGAAACACATGTCAGCTACCAGTTCTTTTCACTTGACAATCAATTCAAACACCTGCATCAGAGAAGTGGTGCCAGAAGTACCAGAGGAACTCCTTTCCTGGGCAACACTATGAATACAACACCGGACTGTGAAACTGTCGGCCACTGGTCAGGTCTGGATACCAGACCAAAAGTTGCACCTCTATTCTGAAAACCAGTGCTTGACTTGTACAGGCCACTCAAATGACAACTGAATATAATTTTTGACAGTTTAGAAGACAGAATATCATGATGTGAGAATGCAAAAGGGATTCTACAAACTGTGCACTATTTACTCAAAGCCATCCTGAACGTAGGACATAGAAAGAACATAAGAATACATACTGACAAGATCAAGCTATTCAGCCAAACTTCGCTTGTCCGTTTACCTACAGCCTTGAGAGTGTCAGTACTGTGTAAAGCTTGTACTGAAACACTCGATGGGACTGTCTATGACTAATCAAGCTGTTCCTCTCATGTACTCAAAGTAAAAACTATATCAGTTTAGAATTTATCCTTAACTAATTTCCATCCATGCTCCCTTAGTCTGCTGACAGAACTCATCCTGAAAAATCTCTTGCACTTCACCTCATTAAACCCATTTAAAAGCCACAGTTAAACCACCCTTATTCGATTTTTGCTCGAGCTGAATAGATTAAGTGTCCTGAGTCTTTCCACATACATTTTAAATTTCATACCAGGATCCAGTTTAGTTGGCCTTCTTTGAACTTAACAACAGCTATTGTCTTACCGTATCCTTCCACACGTCCACTTTTAAACTCTCCTTCAAACTTCATCCCATCAAATCGACTGAAGACACCCACGCCCTGGAACTTCCCCTGTACAAATTCACCCTCATACCTATGACACAAACAAGGAAGGGAGACTCATTAAGATGTTTTTCCTGTCTTTGTTTCTGTATATGCGTGTCTTTTTCTACTTCCACCTTATTTTTCAAAATGGTCACCCAAATTCATAACTGCTCTTTGTGCCCCTACATAACCTTTGATCCATCTGACCTCACACCTGTATACCTGGCAAACTGCACTCACCTGGGAGCCAGTAGCTATTTTACCCCCAGGTAGCACCTGCTTAGGGAGATGCCTATCACTCTCCCTCCCTCTCACTGTTGACACCTAGTAGCCTAAGGGTGCTAGTGGCAGTAGCCCAAGGAACCCTGATGACTGTAACTCATCCTACCCTGAACAGGAAAAGGCCAAATATGAGCTGCAGAATTTCAGTTTGCAAGGGTGAAACTGAAGCCACTATTAGACGGCAAAGCTTGCACTCATAGCAAGTCCCTGAGCCAACAGAGAACTGAAGTCTTCAAATTCACATGATCAAAATCTATGACTTACCATTAATTGTTTTAAATTTGCTGTAACTGTTTTTAAAATATATGACGAATGTACTTTTCTGGAATAAGACAACACCTTTGTTTACAGCCTGCAGACCAAGGCAGTTCTTGGAGAAGTAGTAAGTCAGTGTCACAAGGCTGTTGAAGGTTGTTGATGCCTTTTCTACAATCACCAAAGCTGCTTTTTAAGCATCAAATAAAAGCACTTTCAAGGGCAAAAGTAACAATATAAATTGATGCCAGGACCTTGAACCGTCGGGGAACACCAGAACCCCACATCCATTGAACAGGCCATTTTCAAACTGCCCCGTGTAGCATGTGCCATCAGAAAACTTCAACTGTCCTAGACCGTGCCTCCGACCTGCAACATGCACAAAATGGAGGTCAATGTACAGACTACAGAGTGCAGGCAGCACAAAGGACATTCAAATGTTCTAATGTTATAAACATCTTAATGTTTCAACATGTAATGATAAAAAAATGGGATGTTAACCTACAGCCTCTGGAAGCAGTGACATTTGAGCTTATTAAGAAGCGTCTACTGAGGGAAATTGATATATAGAACAAATTAAATAATTGCACATGCAGTTAGCATGACATTCATATACATCACAAAGCCCTGTGTGTATTAGGGTTTAGCTTTTTTTTTTCGTTCTGCCAGTAAAAGGTTTACTAAATTAAGAGTCCCATCTGTCAGTGCTTAGAATTGTTACCCTTTGCCTAATCTTAAAGGTTTTGAGAGGAGGTTTTAGTTCAGACTCAATGGTATAAAGAATTCATGGAATGTGTTGCCTGTCTTTAATATGGTCCATTACAGTGGCTTACAATCCCAGTTCTTTTTCAGGCCCTAATGATATAAAGACAAACTGCATGGACAGAACAGAATGATGTGTGCTGAGCTTGAGTGTAATGACAGTAGCATAGCTGTAGGAGGAAATCCACTGGTTTCAAAATGAAAGTACATACTCCTACCCTGAAATCTGTTCTTTGGTTATTCTAGGGTAAGTGCTTGATTAATGGAATCACATATACAAAAATATATGTGAGACAATGTGTTTTTAAGGCAAGTAATCAACCTTACAAGGGTATATACTTTTTTTGTTTACAGTATTTCCAGTGTACTATTTTAGCTGGTGGAACTGCTGGGGTCAGGGAAGGCTAGTATTTCCACTCAATTAGGTTTTTGTGTTTTAAAACTAAAGCAGCCAGCTCTCTTCCACTGATTTCTTAAACCAGTTCAAGGTTTAATCCACCAACGTTTTTTACTGAGCTACATCGGGCCAATCTTGTTTGGGTAGGTCATGGGTTGCCGGCGAATTAGGATTTAGCTTAATGGGTAGAGCATTTGTGTCAATCAAGGGCACTGTAGCTTGTCTTTTCAACACAAAAATGACTAATTACCCAAAAGCCTTGTGGTTTCCCTAAATACCCAACCACATATGATGTTTACCACACCAAAATAGTTTAATTCAAATACTTTACATATAACACATTATCAATTTTTAAATATTTCAAACTAAATTTCAAATTCACTGTACTTTTCTGCTATTGTTCATGATGTCTGTCCATTTGTAACACGTGTTCAGTTCTACTTACCTGTTCACATGTAAGAGGAAGAAGGTTATACAGATCAAGGTTATACAACACCCCTCCACCACCTTCTGGTGTATATACAGGGCAGATCATCCCTAATTACCAATAGCCGTAACAAACAAACTGATTCAAGCTAAACAAGGACTGACGCCATAGGCCGTTTTAGAACAGGAGTCACTTCAGAAATAAGCTTCTATTTTTGAGTCCTGTAGACAAAAATACCTTGCAGCTGTAGTTTATGTATATTATTCAGTTCAGGTAATTGATTCCGTACCTCCTGAATAAAAAATCTATTTTTATGGCAGCTAAGTTCCAAAATTCAGTTTTAAACCAGAGGGCATACTTCATGGTAGTAGAGATGAGATAAAGAACATTTAGAAGCTTAAGGAGTTCATCAGTAACAGAAATACATCGTCACAAGAGTACAAACATACCCTGATATTTGGAGCCTATTTAAGCAAGGATATACCAATGTTCCTACATACATATATCATATTGGTGAAAACAAGTATGTCTGTATTCAGTTAACCTTGGCCACAAATTTTGGCAAAGTAACTATTAATAAATAACTTTATATTGCATTAAATAGTTGAACAAAATGTTTTGTACAGTACATGCCATGCATCAAAAAGGCAAAATAACTTTCAGGAATATAACATGTGTATTGTTGTGGCTTTTTTCTTTTTAGAAAGGGTACCCAGGTTGTATTTTCTGTAGCTCATTAAATGCGACTTCTTCATGGACCCTCCCTCTGCTCATGTCTGTCTTGCCATCTAAGACATGGACACACCGGACGCATATACATCAAACAGCTTGCCTTCCTTCCATTCTCCATGGTACTCCTCACCACTGGAGTACGTGAAAGATCCTCTCGTCAGAGTCATGTCACCGCCGTCCTGCATGAACACAAACACAAACACATGTGCATGGCCGCACACACAGACACACACATTATGAATGGTATTAAAGACAATGGTTGCAGAATTTAGACTCTCAGACAAGGATAGATATGAAGGCCAGGTGGAAACGGGACACCTGAGAACACTACAACCTAGAAAACCTCCGTAAGGTGTTCAGAAGATCTATGCAATCTACTACAGCTGTTTTTATAAAGTGGTGTGTAAACCACTGGGTTTAAAATGGCACTGAATAACCAGTTTCACATGTGTGAAAATGACTCACCTCTGAGGAGACAAGATATGGCATCACACACTTTATAAAGGACACCAAGAACAATATGGCTGTCATGGGAATAGTGCTTACTTCATATTAAAGGGTGTTCAGTTTCACAGGACTAAACTAAAAGTGCACCACAACAGCAACTGGCTACACAATACAGGATACACTATAATGTCACATTTATACATTTATATGCTATTATTATTATTTAATTTTTTTCCAGAAGTTAAGCTATGTTATTTTTAGGCTGGATGCACACAGCTGCCTCATTTGTTAGTTATGGCGTCAGTAATTTAAGTGTATTTTTCCAGTATTTCCATTGTACAGAATTCCATTTTCAGCAGCATGGTCAGCGAAATAAATAATTCAGATAGATTTAGTGTTAGCTTGTATAGCCAGGTTTCATTTTTTATGCCATGCTAAGGGTCGGAAAAGGAGTTGGTTAAAATAATTTACAGTGTCATATTAGTATTCGATGCACGCGGACATTGTACTCCCCATGTAAATGTTGCCACAGTAACGTTAAAAAGTCAATCCCCTTCATGTCGCCGGCGTATCACTTGTCAACCGTAATGGAGCCAATTTGAACATACCAATACAGCGGAATGCATCTGTTGTCAGTCACTTGTTTACGATTAAATAAACGGATCATTTACCTGTTTGATATGTTTGCGGTCTCAGAAGCATGTATATCCTCCCTTTTCACATTTACAAATTGAACGGTGCAGAGAAAAGAACTGTCTTACTGAAGAGCCTCGATAATTAGCTTCCGATAACCCCTCCTCCTCTGCAGTCAAAGCTGCTTCACGATCATTTTAAAGTCGCGTTGTCTTATTGAGTGGCTTTCCTTGCCTTTTATTTAAAATGCCCTCTGATTGGCTACAAATTTCCAGCGTCTTTACCGTGGTAGACATTTTTCTGAAGGGCAGCAGTCTGCAGAGGCCGCTCGCTGTGTAGGTTTCGAGGGCTGTAGACCATTCACGCCGTGGTTTGCTTTGCTGTGTATTGCAAAGCAATGCGTGATGGTAGGATACTTACAACTCTATGCTACCAGGTATTGCGTTTTAGTCTCACTTGTGAACGTATTAGTCAATCAATTCATGTAAAAAAAAAATTTCCACAGTGTACCATTTTTCTGCAGTTTTGAGTGTTCTTACATTCAGGCATGCATGATTCGTCGCACCTCGTTCATACGATGTCACTTTTAGACTTATACTAATGTTAATGAAGTCTACTGCGTTTTGACTGTCCAAGAAAACCGGAGATACGAACCCTGCTTATGTCACGCCAGAAACGACAGTTAGTTAAACGTTTTGTCAAACGTAGCCTAATTAAACATATCAATTTTGGAATGCCATTTGACGTTACATTAACTTTGTAATTGTTAATGCAACTCCATTTTAACAAAAATTTCTCAGGTGTCCTCTACAAACTAAACTGTACTCTGTCATTATGCTATAAAATGTTCTTTACTTGGATAAAGTTTAAAGACCACCGTAACCATTTTCATATAAAAGATCAGAATTTGTCACTGTCTCTTAGACAATAGTTTACAGAAATGTCAAAACTTGTTCTTAGCATTCCATTTACAGGAACAATCATTAATAAACATAACATTTATGTTATATTAGGACCAACTGTAATTATTAGTTAGGAAGCTTATCCTTCAAAAAATAATTTATTATTATAAGTAACATTTATATTACATTACACCAGGTAAGTTTGTTAACATGGTCATTCACTCAGAGCACCTAATGTAGTTTTGAACTTACAGCCCTCTGTTACCAGGTGAACAATGACAGAGGTGTGACAAACTGCTCTCAGGGGCCGAGAGATGCCTGATAAAGTTTTACATCCAGCACCTGTGTGAAGCTGGTCTGACCTGCTATTGTTTATATGAAAATATCAATGAAGAGTATTGACCTGCCCTTGTTGCAGCCGTGAAAAAATGCTTGGTCTTGGCTGTTTTTGTCATACTTCCCCACGTGTCTCTCATTTTCCTCAGCAAAGCTAATGCAGTTATTACGATGGAGGACATAACTACTTGAGTGATGTTTCACAGGTATCTGAACAGCCAGTAGTAAGCGCAGTAAGCAAAAAAGGCAAAAATTACTCTTCAAGCTGATACCCTTTCTTCCTGAAAAATGCTATGATCCAGTTTCAGGTTTTATTGTGTTGTTTCTCGGGCTTGCTCAAGCCCTCAAAATGAGGTTCAGTCACTGAAATAGTTTGCAATTACTTGCGTCACAACATTTCAAACTATACAGTATATATCGATTTATAGTGTAAGGCTAGCTACAACTATAGCAACAATTTTGTGTGCAGATACAATGAGTGTACAGATAGGTGTTATAAATATAGTATACATAGTTTGTGTGTGGTGTTTAGCTAACGTTTTGGGCATATATGTGTATTTGTTCATTGAAGTGAATGTTTCAGGTCAGAGGCAATGATCCATGCAGTGGTAGTGTGGCTGGTCATGTCTCAGATGCATGGAGTAGGCAACTCATTAAATATGCAGAATACACTTATTTGTATTTTCACATAATTTTTCTCTATTGTTCATGTGGACAGTCAGTTTTACCATATTGTCATCCGTTCTAGACTTTAAAAGCTAGCACACCACAAATGAATACATTCAGAAAAATGCTTTTCTGTTGTTGCATCAATAGTATCTACTATTTCCTTCCAGTGCAGCCAGGTGCAGTATATTTCCTTAAGCATAGCATGCCTCTATTGTTTTTCCCTGTGACTTTACCTATTTTATCAACACATTTAGGTTAAATTAAGACACTTAAAATGTATGACATGCATATGCGACATCCTACCATGGAACTCGCGTGACTTTTATGCATAGCAGCTGCTCCTTCCTTTAAATTAGACATGTTGGTAGAGGACCTACCTCACAGGCACGCACACCTATGCGTGAACATTGCAAGTGCTCAAGTGCATGTACGTACACAAACAAAAACACAATTCATAAGCATGCATGTTTGGAAGGATTAGTGGAATAAGCAAAAAAAAAAACAAAAAAAAAGCAACCACAATAACCAGCTTGAGTTAATGTGCATTATCAAGTGCATTATCAAAATGGTACTGTAAAATATATTTAATGTTCATAAACATTTTATTGTTTGTAGTGGTAGACTCGTTGAAATTCATCTTTCAACTAGGAAACTACACTTTCACATATTAAGCAAATGTATGCTTCATTATTATTTGATTAATTATTTTACATTTTATTATACTCTTGAAACTCAGTTCTCAGAACATCTGCAAAATGAATCTTTTTGGGTTCTCTGGCTAGCAAGTGACTTTCCCAATGGTCAGACATACCTTAATACAGAAACATTGGCTTTAAAAGCATGACACGGCAGTCATTGTGCATTGTTAGTTAAACTTTGGCGGTTTTTAAATCCAATTTGTTTTTCACACTGTTCTTTTTGAAGTGACCAGATCTAATTTATGTGTTGAGAAATGCTAATGGCTACATGGGTTGTTATTACTTTTGGTGTGGAGTGATTATAACTGTCAACTCTGTGTCACATGGGGAATAACAGAAAAGATCACTTGAGGGCAAAAAATCCAATTTGATCTGGTAAAACACATGTTGCATGTGCAGGAATCTGATTTGTGTAGCAGTTGGACCATATATGATTGTGGTTGGATTTACAAAACTTAAACATTTGGAACTCAAATAAAAATCAAAAGAAATCAGATTTAGGAAAAATCTAATTTGAGTCGCTTCAAACGAGCTGTTTATATCTCTGACACTTTCTGTGTTTTTGTCACTTCAAAACAAAGATTCAGCTCAGCATATATTGTATGCAAGCTTAGTTTGTACATTTTCGGTAAAATCTTGATTGCTATTGTCACTCAATACAACTGGTTCAGCACAATTATTTGAGATAATGACATAAAAATATTATTATTGCTTGAGTTTATCATATATACAGCTAGGGTTTTTACATTTTCTCCATAGTTTTCCAGATTAATTTTGATAGTGTTTTCATGCCACTTTTGTAATCAACGTCAGTAATTTTGTTCATTTATCAACAACTATCCTAAAAGCTCCGGTAAGTGAATAGAAATATCCACATCACTTATAGATGTTTGATTGGTGCCCTCTCTTCCTCCAACACCATCTGCAGCCCAGTCTTACACTCTCCTAAATTCTGTAATGTGTCTTCTGTGAGATTAATTTGACATCCATGGCGTGCGGCTAAACCATGTAAAATGCAACAAGCACTGACTGTCTGAAGGCTGTATTGCAATGTACCACTAAATATGCCAAGACATTTGAAATGCATCTTCAATAATCCAAATCGCTGCCCAATCACTGAAGGCAAAAGACAAGATAAAACAGTAGCAGAGACACAGAACAATGAAGCTATGTTGCCCTGGAATATGACATTGTGAATAGCCATTGGAAGCTTTTTCTCAGTCATCCTGTCAGGAGGATGCTGCAGGATGACTGAGTTTGGTCCTGGGGACTGACAGAGCATGCTAGCTTTTAGTCCTAATTACATTCTCTGAATTGTAAACTGTAAATTGCTCTTCATTAGAAACTTGTAAAGTCTGTTGAGGGATCTTTACTGTGTCAAGGCAACAGTACATCAGGAGTAGCTGAATGTCAACAGAATAATATATATCCTACATTCATATCCTGGGAATTTGATCAGTCAGACTATCTAAAACTTCTGTTTTATGTTCCATATTGCAAAAATAAAAGTGATTTAAAAGAGGTTCCTTTTAGCTGATTCAAATCTCAATTTAAAGAGTTAAATTAACTGGGTCCTACTGCCTGAAACAATTGGTGTAAAACAAGTACATCAATGGAAAAGCAAATTGCAATTGAGATAAACCTGCATTGCATTAAAATATGTTTGGACAACATTATGGTGTGACTTACACATTTTAAACAACTTTATCTATATTTAGATATTAACTTTATCAAAAACCACCATAAACAGTGGGTCCAAAGGACTTAACTTGAGAACTACTGGTCTAAATATACTGTCACAGCTAAACTTGGGACTCAGGTAATCTGCAAACACATATCGTCTGATGGTGCATGTTCTTACAGTAAATCTGTGACCATGGCCCAAGTGTGTCCAGTCCTATGCAAGAGGAGCTTCAGTGCCTGCAGGATTTTGTTTTAGCCTTGCACTAAATGGCAACAATAGGGGACAGTGATGTAAGCGTCTATAAAATGATGAGAAATAATATGATTCTTAAATTTACGTTTAGATTTATGAACACCTGGGTGTTCATAGATTTGATGTTCTACTGTTGTTTTAAAGGTAATATAACATTTCAGCTTTTCTCACTGTTCACAGCAGTCTATGCCACTTTTGCAGTTGTGATATTTGTTTATTTATAAATAAAAAAAAAATATTTCAGTAAGAATCGAAAACATACAGTGAAGCTATTTTACAATAGACAAAACCCAAAAGTATAATGGGATAGGCTCTTGCATTGTTCTTTTTAAAAGAACATCCTAACAGCATTTTTCTTTATGAACATTTTTTTTTTTCAGATTTTTTCATACCAGTCTATTGTTTATGTTACCCAATAGTCCCCTACAGTAATCATTTTACTTGGTGCCACTTTTATGCCCAGACCTTAGCTAAATGGAAAAATAACAAGATTAAGTTAACAAACAAGTCACCATAAGGTCTTTTTAAAACCGTTACCACAAATCTGTAAAAACGAGTCACTACCCATACACTAGAAAATATTACATACGCACTTGCAACAAAATAATAAGCAAAGATGATACTTTTACTGGGGTTGTCGCTTTCACGGTCAACAACTTACACGTATAAAAAAAATCAACATACACTACTCAAAACTAGACAAGTAGCCTACTTGAGAACAATTGAATCAAACCGCCATCGGTTTAAAGGGCCATTTCCGCCTATGCATTTTCCCTTTTCCCTATGAAACCGCACCCCCTTTGTCACCGGGTCACACTGTGTGAATGAAGACAATATATTTGCCATTTGTATTTTAAAAAATGTTCCTAGATTTTTCTTCCGTCATGGAAGTCAAATCAATTATTGATATGTCTTTTTCGGTCGGAATGAAATCTGACAAATTTCACGTATTTACTCGCCTGGTAACGTCAGTATCTTTACTGTCAAAACGAAAGAGGTAATGACGTCTACGCAAGCACGCAACCAGAACGTGCGCGCCCGCGGGAGGGGCCGATAGAAAATGGCGAGTCTGTGCAAGAGGCAGCAATGCACGATCGAAAGGCGCGGCTTTCGGCAGGAACTTGACTCGTGGCGGTATAAACTCATTCACTGTGTAGGTAAGCTATTCTCACATTTCAAGCAGAACTAGCCACTGACCGAGTGTGTGCAGTTTTTAAGGGAATAGACTTTATTTCTTCTCGGTAGCTCCGAAAAAATTCTGCTTCCAACCGTCGGGAGCAGCACGGAGCGACTTTTTGTCTCGCGCGGCTGTTTATTTCAGTGTTCAGCCTCCCTCCGCTAGTACGTCAAGACTATTTACTTTGTATTGGTTTTTACACAATGACATAAATGTATTAAATGAATGATGCAATGTTCATATTAACTCACTAGCTCGCCCGCTAATTCAAAATATGGCAATTTATTTTTATCATACTTTGTCTCATGGCGATTATTGTACAGAGGGTGTATCACATGAACAGCGGGAATTGTGCGTCCGCCAATGAGAGTAGGTCATCTTTGCTGGGGTGCGCGCTCCTATGTTTAATTGTATTATTTTTTTCATTTGGGGGAGGGCAATGCGCGTTTCCCTATACCTTAGACTGGGCACTTTGGGAGCGCGCATTACTGCAATGGAGTAAATGATTGAAAATAATTTTGTTTAGGGATAGCGGTTGATTGTAACAATTTTAGACCACATGCAATGCATAGATAGTATGCAAATCGAATGCCAAGCACTGCCACTTCCTGGAACCCCCTATTTTATTTGACCAGCTAAAAAGCTAACAACTTTGTTAGCAGAAGAGAGGCTAACCGGATGTTTTCTAAGATGGGAAAACTAGCTAAATTGACTGGATTGCTAGCTAATATTTTGGTTGCCTGTGCCAGCTCCCCGTAATGTTTTTAGACTGCAGCGGTGCTTCGAAAGATAAACAATGTGTTTCACTTCTGTCTTAACAGCTTTATGAATCTAGGCAGACACTACTGTCGAAGACATTTTTTTGTTTCTGCTTAAATAGCCAGCTCGTTAGTTACCTACTAACACTGACTACCAGATTATGTACCCCCGCCGAAAAATTGTCAAATAGATTTTCAACTTCATAACCTAAAGTGTTTAGTAGCTCGTCCAGTCGTCGTTCAGTCTGTCGAAACATTTTTGATGGGCTGTGTGAGCTAGCGATAGCATAAGCCCGGAAGCCATCTAGCTACTTACAGCCCCTTATCTTCTGTAGCTCTCATTAGCTTGGTAATACATAGTTTATTACAAAACCGTCGGCTAACGAGCTGTTTTCGAGTGATAAGTAGTTCTCATGTTAAATTTTACAGCATGGCCTGGGTGGTACCGTAGAGTGATTACATAGCTAGCCCCTAAACAACGGTTGCAGAAAAAAGTTGCTTAATGTGAATCTTCTCGTCACCGGTTCATTAAACAATTTTTCTTTTATTTGCTCTGAAAAGGGAAAAAATGCTTGTCTGTTGTTGTAAAAGGAAGTTTGTCTACATTTTGTAACGTCAGCTGAGTGCAGGTAGTCCGATGACTTTGTTGCAGAGGACGTTTCTGTTTTGACCAGAACATCAAGTGTAGGATCCAACGTCTAGGCTACATGTTTTCCTTAGATCACAAGAAAAACAACCGTTGTGTTTCATTAATGTATGTGTGACTGTTCTGTTCATGTCACAATTAGCTTTGCAACTTGTCCTCAAATGTAGTTAATAGTCCCTGTTTGTCACTGCCGTGCATATAGCCTGAGTTAGAAACCTAGACCAAAAAATGTCAAGGTGTTTGCTAGTTACTCTGTGTTGCCATGTTGTAGGGACATGGCTTAACCCATGTCGACCTCTGTAATCTCCTTTTTTCTCTCGGATCTCTTTACTGCCATCTGTACGATTTTGGTTCCTGTGTAGCATCTCAAAAAGGTGAAAACCTTTTCAGTTTTCATGCTAAATGATAATTTATTATAGGAATGAATGTAATGTGTGGTGAAATAATCCATATTTGTAATTTAAGTAATGTTGGAGAGGTTTTCATATGCACAAGTCAACAATATTCAAGTGACAAAAGGTCAAATGAACTTGTGTTCCCAGGGTAATACCATATTTGACCTTGATGACCTTTTTTCACAATAAAACACCTAATTATATGCAAAAAACAAGGGAAACCTGGATATCTGGTAATGGTGTAATATGGAAATATTTATCACATTTGTCATAAACCCTTTAAAATTGTACACATGACAATACCATGTTGTGAACCTTCACTGAAATACAGACCAATGGAGGAAGACATTTTTTACCTAAACACGCAAGTGACCTGAATCAATCTAGTTGCAAAGGGATTTGTCAAGTAATTTTGACTTGTAGTAAGAATGACATGTAGTCAAAGCAGTGTTTGATTTTTAGTAGCTAAAGCAGCCTTGTGTTCAGTGGTTAGTGTAGTAAAATTAAGGTGTATTCTGAAAATAATCCTTTCTATGATTCACATGCAGTCAATTTAATAGGACCCTAAAATGGGATCCTAAAGAAGGTTAGAGTAGTTCTCCTTAATGTGATAAAACCATAAAACCCAAAATAAAACAAGAGGTCTTTTTTGGAATAGAATTTAAACACAGTCCCATTTGAGCACCATGTTCAGGTATTCTCTTGAATACTAGAGAATGCACTCTTGTTGGTTTTGCCCCAGGCTGCAGAGTAGTCAGTTATATCCATCTTTGACCCACAAATGGCCTTTGTTCCCACACCATTCACGCCCATTCAGCAGACTTAATAATACGCCTTCTGAATGCAAGATTTTGTAATATGCTACAAATACAAGGACTCGCTTTTGTTTAATTTTTGGTGGATGCAGTACCCCACCCCCAGCATAATGAAATTCAGCCTACATGTTTTCCTTTAGGCTGGTACATTAACAAATAAATCAGACAATAGAGGAGCCTGGTGGTGCAATTGAAATCGTACAGCAGCACAAACCGTTTTCTGTCAGCTGGGTACACTATGCAAACAACGCACAGTTTTTCTTTTTGTCTTAAAAATATCGAGACAATACCTCTTGCATGAGCTCGAAATCTGCATGCTGAATAAAATGTGAAACAAGTACGCCTCAGCAGCCCTCCCCAATTTATTGAGACTGCAAGAAGGCTGTCTGGAAAAAAACACAAAGTGCTTTCTGAAGGACGTGGGCTTGGACTTCATCTAAAATGGCATGAAATAAGTATGTAAGGCGCTTGAGAATGATGGAATTCTTTACTGAATGTTTTCCATCCCAAAATTGTCCATAAAATGTTCAGGTATGCATATCTTATTGAACACTCCTTATTCATGACGTCTGGGTATTTGGGAATGGAATGCGTAGTGCTGCAGCCCGTTGTTATTGTCTGCCTTTACGCCAAGTTGTAAAATAAAGAAAATTCCATTCATCTGAGAGCTCAGAGGTTGAGCTCTTTAAACTTGTGGGTAAAATAGCAAACTCAGTCTTGCATAAGAGTGAAACAAATGAAAGCTTCCCAAGTTTTAAGAAATTAGTGTTTCTGTGATGGAGTAGGTTTTGACATGGGTACATTTGCCTCCCACCCTTTCTCATGAGGCACTTCATGATGATTAAAGCCATTGATCATTATAATGTTATTAAGGAAACATAAGTTTGATGATCAGACTGAAGCTGTTTATAGAATGGGGCTCTTGATTGCAAGGAGTACAATTTCAGCACAGGAATTGTTCAGCAAATGTCATGGGCAGGACTCCGGCAATTGGCCATACGTCACAGAGATGTGTACACTTAATGCAGTAAGTCTTGGAAGTAGACACACTTAATGCAATTCTTATGACATCTGTACAAAGGATTTAAATTGGTTGTCATTTTTATAGTCGAACATCTACCACTGAAACGCACTTTTACATGCAAAAATATCTTAACAATGGTAGGTTTCACCTGTTCTGAAAGAACATTTTGTTTAAAGGATCTCTCTGCTGTTTGAACTTATTTTGCTTATCACAGTTTAATCAAGAACATTGAAGCGGTAAAAACATCTAAATTGTCTGACTGATCAGGTTGGCTGAAATACCAAAAATAACGACTTTGTTTGTCCGAACACATGAATGTGTGAGCCAGCCTTTGGTAAAATCCAGTGTAAAAAGCCTCCCAAAGAGAAAGCATTTGAAATATCAATCTGATTTGAACATGGAGGACTCCTGTCCAAACGCAGCCAATTTTTTTTTTTTTTTTAATAAAACAGAATTCCCAGAAACAAATTGTCTCACTGTCTGTCTTAGAAGCACATTGAAGTTGAGGTTATAAGGTTGAATGTTGTGGTCACTAATGCTTCAGTTAAATGTTTTCATTTTTATTTGCTAAATATTGCATTTTTATGGTCTGGTTGTTTTAACTTCCTGGTTGATGTGACAGATTGTTCTCAGTGGAGTACAGGAAGGAGAAGTAGATACATTATGGGGGGTTGGGTGGATTCTTTCAGTTAAGACACCAGTTTCTGGTAAACAAACTTGTCTGCATTGGGGGAAAAAAAAACATACTGACAGTGACACAGAATTGGGAATTATTTGGGAATGAAGAGTGATGTCCTAGTTCCGTGCTGAAGTGTAACTGGTCATGTGGGCTTCTGCAGGCAGTGGCTTATTATGAAGTTTTACTTCCCATTGACTTCATAATTCAGTTGGTGGAGTGAAAAGCATTGTGACTGACGGCACACAGTTTGTAGCAAAGCATATTCTCTTCGGTTTGGCTGAACTGATTAGTGGGAATGAAATGGCTATTGTTATCGTAGTAGTTTTTGACTTAAAGCTAATAAAAAGTGGTGTCCATTGTTTGAATCATACAGTGATTGAAATTATGTTGAGACTTGTCCCTTTATTTTTATATAGACTACTTTTGTAGCTACCAGCTGTCATAATGGGTACATGTATAACTGATAGCTGCAAAAAAAAACAAATATCAAAATCTAAAATATGCCAGTCGATATTGAAGTGGGAAAAGGAAATGATATAATTTGAAGAAACTGAAAGCTGCTGGCCAAAAACATTTTGGTGTGAGGAAATGGAAACTGGTTGTCAAAGAGCAGGCAGATTTTGATGTGTGATACTGATTTTTTGTATTGATCATGCTGTGCAAAACTCAGCTTTTCCCCTCCACACAGAATTAGGGGAGGACAGGTACAGAGTATTGGCTCAATGGATGATGGGTTTCTCATTCTATGTCTTTTTGCGTTGGCGATAGGTATAGGACAGGAGTTTGTGCAGTGGGTTTAACTTGACAAAAATAGACGACCCACCTCAAGCACAATCTGTACTTGATGCAGTGCATTTGTGTAAGTCGCTCATTCACTGTTGACAAGAGAAGGCAAGGGGGAGGGGTGACATAGCTCCTATAAGGCTATGAGGAGAAAGAGAGAGAGGGAGGGAGGTGAGGAGAACCATGAGCATGCTGCAAAATACATTTAAGTTTCCAAGGTTATTAGTTTTTGGAAGCGGGTTTTGGTTGAAAATTTGGTGCCACAGTTAAGTCTTTATAGGAAACACTGGAACTGGTAACTAAGATTTTGTAAATTACTCCTATTCATTTTGATGCTTAATTAAAGGGGAGTCCCACAGTGACTGTATTGGAAGACAGGATAGCTAGTTCATGATACGATGATGGTTATTTACAGAATGTACCTCTCTAAAAGATTTGGTGCTTTTTAGAACAGCACATGCTGTCCCTTATTAAAACCCCTTAATGACTCACAAGCTTTTTAACTGGCTTAGTCAGCAGCACTGATACCCATAACCTTGCATTTTTATGACTGGATATTTAAATGTATTGAGTAGTTTTTTTATAAGTACATAAACTAAATTTTAGACTTGGCTAAACAAATGTTTCCTTTTGTGATGTGTTGTGTAATAAGATTATTTTGGTAGACTAGAGGTTTGTTGGGATGTCCACCCACTTTTCATACACCAGAAAATGAGTCTAGGCTACAAGGTTTCGGATGTCTGTGGAATAGAATTACACAGACTCAAATAAACGAATCTGCAAGCTTGTTGTTTACAAAATACAGCTCTTTGCAAACGACATCAACATACAGTTACCTCCAGAAGTATTGCCATCCTTGCCATATGCTGTGCAAGATTTTTTATAAAAAAAGAGTAATGTTCTTTCCCTCAAAATGATAAAATCACAAATGTTTATTCATATTAATTTGTTCAGGGAAAAAAGCTGCTTGCATTTGAATGCATCTCAGTCATCTGTTAGAGATTGGTATGTTTTTTACTTGGGCATAGTGTGAACAACACGACTGTAGTAAATCAGTGGATGTTATTGAGCCTCTTAGAGCAGAGCAGCCTAAAACCATCACCATAGTGCCTCTGTGCATCATCACCAAAATGCTGATATTCAGTCATCGCTCATGTTTAGCTTAAATATAGTTTCAGGCCTCAAGCAGGTCCGACGTCTAACCCCTTTATGAATGTGTAATTTTGGACCTATGTGTCAAAATCATATTTAAGTGCAAGGCTCAATGTGGCATGTAAATGATCTCCTTTGTATTGTGGGAAATAATGAGCAAAACTTCATGTGAAAATCATATGATAAAACATGCACTTTAAGAGAAGCAGCTGGGGAATTTGTCTTGGTAACATGGTAATGAATTAGTGTTTCAGCTCAATGCATTCACCCTGGAACAGAAATGTTTCTTTGTGCTGGACAGTGGCCACATTGTAAATTTAAAATGCAAACTCCTTTGCATTAAGAAACTGAATGCATTGCCATTTCATTTTGGTTATCCGTAAAATGTTTTGGGGATGGTAAAAGTTACATTTTTTGGACCAAAACTGGTTTTGTATTGAAAGGGAGACATTTAAAAGAGAAGATATAAATGTAGGTGCAATGTGTGGCAGGGAGTCAATTTTTGATGAGCGCAACGATTTAAGGGTTTAAGGATTCATGAACACTCCAAGGATATGACAAGCCCTCAATCCCTGACTTGATTTTAATTTTTTGTGTGTACATCAGTCATTGATTTGTTCATCTCTGTTAGTTGCTTGTAATACAATAGATCTACCCGTTTTTAGGAATCACGAGCCCTCACTCCTCTGTCAAGCCTACTGGTCCTGACACACTGTTACACAAGACCATAGGCTGACACTTCACGGCCAGTTTTCTACACAAATCGAAGAAATGCCCGATTTACTTCAGTAAAAACAAGACCAGCATCAACAGTAAAAAGTATTGAATGTATCACACTGTTGAAAACACAGTTCATTATGTTGAGAAAAATGTCTGGCATGAATCCTTTCTTGTCTTATTTCATATTTACATACAAACGCAAGCCAAGACTTGTAACTCTCTGCAAGGTAATGTTGTGGCTTTCCAAGTTAAACATTTACATCAGTTTAAATGATATATTATCTTTTGTTGAATGCATAATTTGTACCAAATGGACTGGAAAAGCAAGCGATTATTGTTATTGTTTTAATTATTTTTGTTATATTGTGACAATGGAAAAAATATAAAATGTGTTTGTAAAATGCATAGTTACAGCCATGACTTTACTTAAATGTTCGCTTTCTTTGTCTTAAAAAGTAAATGGCATTTTAACTGGTGGGCTTAAGTACCCATTATACATGGTGTATCCTTGTGTATTGTATAGATAGTTCAGTGTCAATTATAGTGACAGTTGTTGGAAAAAAATCATTTTAAGTAATGGCACAACAAAATTGAACTTATTACTGTTGTCCTCTTGCAATATGTTTTTAATTGAATGTATTATGACACTGTACAGTAAGTTCTCAGAATGAATGAATGAATTTGGCTGTTGAATAAACCAGATTAAAATGTGGTTGCACAGAATTGATTGAAATGTGCTTTTTGCATCTTAGGCACCACAGTTTTCTCTTTCCCTTTGTGCTGAACAATTTTGTTCTATACTGCATACATCCTAAAAGGTCATAAAATTTAAGCACTATACATATAAAGATATAAAGCAAAAAAAAAAAAAAAAGTTTAGAGCTTTTTCCGTTAAGAGGCCATTATCACTTTTAATGACCTGTGTTTGGCTTCACATGTGATGTTTTTTCTCCCCCTTGTAAATCCTCTATTTGGCATTAAGGTCAAGCTGTACATTTGGTGCTTAGTAGTCAAGTCGGGCCTTGACTGTTGGTGTAATCATGCACATTAAAAGCTTAAGTTTCCCTCTGTTTTCAAGGGACTGCTTGCTGAATGTCCTTGCGTTTGGAGTTGGTGGTTGAGCCCAATGTTACTAGGGTCCAGTCTGCTTAAATTGGATTTTCTGCTCTCTAGTACAGTTGGGAGGAGGTGTGGTGTCATTCCAAATCTTGTTTCATCCCTGCTTTAATTCAGGAGAAATCTAGGTCAAGTGAGCTCTGAAAAGAGCCTGTTTAACTGACTAACCACAGATTGAAATGTAATGCATCCTGAAGCTGCCATTTTTTGAAGGTAGATTATATTATACAGTGGGCATGTAGATACTGCTTAGATGTCAGGACTGGAGTGGGTATTTAGCATTCCAGACACAGCCATGATATGGAGAGGATTTTGCAGAAATTTGCTGGAATAGCAGGGAAATTGGTGACCAGTGAAGTCTTCAGCTGCACTTGGGCATATTGGTTCTTTTTAATTTTTAATTAACCAAAACAACCAAGGGCAGCACAGCACGGTGGCTTAGTGGTTAGCATTGTTGTCTCACAGCAAGGATCCTGGTTCTCTCTTCACCATAGCCAGCCCCTTTCTGTGTGGAGTTATGTTGTATTTGTGGTTGTGTGGGTTTTTTCCATTTTCTTCCTTCCATGTGTCTAAGACATTAAGATTTGCAGTTTAGGCAGGTTGGACTTGCTAAACTGCCCATAGAGATGAAGAAGCGTTTGTCTGTATGACCCTACCATGGACTTGTGACCTGGGTCCAGGGACCTGCCTTTCTTCCAATGTATGCTGACATAGGGTCTAGTTCCCTGTGACCCTAGACTGGATGGACACCCCCACACACACACACACACACCCACACACACACACACACACACACACACACACACACACACACACACACACCAGTTGCCATGTATGTGACTCTTGCCTTTACTAATGACTGTTCCCCAACATAGACATGTTTGATGTATAGATGCATATGGTGGACCTTTATACCAAAACATGATGGTACATTGATCTCATAATTTTGGGTAAGGTTGCAACCATGGTGTATTTGTCAAGACTGGTATTGGCAGTTGTATGTTAAACAGCTACTTCTACAAATTGTCAATTATTAGTTAAGAATGAAGGGTCATCCACTCAAATTTCCTGGCATGCTTAGAGGACTTTCATGGGTAGCTCAAGCATGCCTAATCGCTTATATGAATTCCTTGTCCAGAGAAATGGTTGTTTTCATCAGTGATTTTCAAATTTCAGTAGCAATTTTAGCTTTGCACAGACGCCACTACTTATGCAAATGCATGCTATTTACAGCCTTCAGTTTTATTCAGTTGCATGATCTCAGAATTCATCACTGAAAATGACCTCACACATGGAATCTGGCTGCACCCATGGAATAATTTTGCAGAATTTTAAAACTTCATGCTGCTGTTTTACTGCTTCACTGCTAGATTTCTCTATGCTGCCATATGCTGTCAAAATTGAAAAAGCCCCTTTTATGTGTTCCTTGAATCTTGCCTAAAATAAAACATCTTTCACTTGCTAGGATTTAATGTACGTTTGTAAACAAGTTGGACATTGATACCAAGCTCAGGTAGGTGGCTAGCTGGCAAGGTAGGACATAGCACATAGCTCAGCGTTCAGATAAGTGATTAAATTGCACATATTAATGGTCTGTGTATGCATTTCTGCTCATGAGTGCATGTGTACAGAAATCCTCAACCTAGGGCCTCCAGGTAGTGAACACTATGAGCTTGATAATTGACCTTTAGGGCAGCTTTAGGTGGATTTTATTGAAAATAAAAATAAACAGCTAAACTTGTAGCATTCTAAAGGGTTAAGTGTGCCTCTCAAAGTTGTGGCAACATGTCATTGTTTATAATAATACCAACTTGTGTTTTTTCACCAGCTAATGAATCAGACCTTGGAAGGGAAAAAAAAAGGTTCTCCCAAAACAGTAACCGTTGGATGAATGCCCATATTTAGCATTAGCATGAATCATATTGTGTGGAATTCGACTATTTTTGGCTGCATTTGGAGAAAACGGGCCAGAAATTGAAGGTCACTGTATTGCTCACTGAGTGAAAGGCGTGCAAAAGTGAATAATTGCCAAAATGCAATAAGGCTAGTTAAGTACTTGCCAGCGACGGGTTGGGCAACCATCTAATTTGCTTTCCCCCCAGTTTTGACTGGATATCCCATGGGGCCATGAATAACTGCCCCTAGCATCCACCAGGGTCAGATGGTCACCCTGTCCCCCCTGCCTCTTTGCTGAATACTACCAGCTCTTGTTGATCAGGTGCCTGCAAACTGCCAGAGAATTGGCTGGTCAGCTGCTGGCTTTCAGTTTGAAAAAGAAGCAGCAGCAGACTGCATGCTTTTTAGAGGATGCGTGCACTAGTCCTTACTTTGCGCAGGTGGGCGTGGGCTTGTGGCAGTGACTGACAAGGATATTAAATTGTTTTTCACTGAATAAACAAAATATCTGCAAATGGTGGATTTTTGTATTCATTCAAACATCCATTCCAGTATGTATAGGGTTTTATTTAAAGCAGGTTTTTATTAATGAATAACAGTGTGATGATATTTGTTATGACTACAGCCTTGCAATGTATTATTTATTTTAGCTGTGATTTCTGCATTGACAAATACCTGTGGTGAAACTTATTGTTGTTTTATTAATTTTGTCTTTGTGCTGTGATTGTCTGAGGTACTTGAGCTGGCTTGTTGCCTTTCAGGCCATTGCTCATGGTAATTCTAAATGTTACTACTCAACATAATTTTTTTTTTTTTTTACCTGATCATATAACATCATGTATTTACTGCTTAGTAGTTCACTTTCTAACATTATCTTTAAGTTGGTGGCACGAGAACTAAAGCTCCATCATATGTACTACTGTCACCTATTTTCTATTTCCCAGATAGCTGGCTGTGTAGTGGCCTTGTGGCTGTAGCTATACTGTATGGCTGGGCTGTGTAGTCCACATTCTGGTGTGGCAGAAAACCCTCCTGATTTTTTTTTTTTTTTTTAAAAAGTATCCACCTTTCAGTGTTTTGGCAGTTTGACAGTAATGGGCATGTGACTTGCAGATGTGAAGAAACATAAGTTGCATGTCTTTCTAAAGAGAACCACAGATCCTCTTTTGATATCTTGCTATAAATTTACCTTTACATTTTATCATCATTCATGCCTGCTTTTCAAATAAAGGTAATTTTTTTCCCCAAGGGTAGTTTCTTATCAGACATGTAAGCATTGTATAATATTCATCAAAATACCTTTGATATGACTTCTTGCTTTGGCCATTTTTATCAGCAACAGTACTTTAGGTGATGCAGGAATGTGCAGCATGCCCTGTTCCCCTGCGTTTCTCTCTCTAACTCTATTTAACTGCAGTGCAGTTTAGCTGCATTTGTTTTTTATGTTAGACCACGACCATTAAGTAACAACAAAAATCCCTCTCCCAATTCACCTCATACCATTTGTTGGCTTCTGATGTTTTGTTAAGTAGATGAGGAAGTGATTGTAGGAGCATTGGTGTGCAGTCCATGATCTAAACTTTCACATGTTTAACATCCCCAAGTTCAGCGTATCCATCTCAAGAAATTAACTGTGCAGGACACATGGTCATTTTTGTTTAGCTTGTTTTGCCAAAAATCAAGAGGCCATTGTGCTGTCATGCTTTCCATGTGATCTTCACAGAGGGACAAAGCTGCTTTTGTGATATAAAATAATGTCATAGATGATTTGTGGTGAGGCAACTCCTCTTCTTGTGGGCTTAAATTATGGAACTGGGTTACTTCCAATGGCAAAAATTGTCCAGGAATACATCTGTGTCTGTGCTGCCAGCACTGCCCCAAGGAAGTTTGCAGCATAGTGTAGTAGCGTATACTGCAGTGGCACAGATAGTGTCCTAAAATGGAATTACAAATCATTAAAAGTGTGTGTTACTATAAATGCATTCAGTGGGCCTCATGCATTAATATTTTGGCAAATTTCTTACTTTTTTTTTTTTCCCCCCCTTTGAGTGACATGTATGATGAACTGATTTGGGACCCATTTAAAGTGCATGAACACCTGATTCTATGGCCAGTCACAGCAGGCCAGTGCTCTAAAGCACTCAACAACTCCAGTCTCCCCTAAAGTGAGGCAGATATACTCCAATTATTATACTCTTTAGATGACTCAATTTTATTCTCAATGAATGTGCGATGCTTATTGTGATGTCTGTAGTTGACCCACAATGTTACTATTGGCTATCAATATTTAACCCTTTGACATGGGCGAGTACACAACAGAGCTGTTTCAGAATTTGGCCCGACTGATTTCTGTCCAGCGTGTGGTATTTAAATGAACAATACTGTTTATTGTGGAGCATCAGTGTAGTCATCCAGCCAGCGAAGTCACTGTGTAGGTATCAACAGCTTTTACTCTCAAGGTAATGCAATCCACAGAGTAGTGCTCAGAACCACAGTTGCCCCAATTTTGCTGATTCCAGTGGCTTGTAAAATTGCTCTTGCATATTTCTTCAGCTCCTCTCCCCAACAGAAATACAGTTGGGTTGGGTGATGTACATTTTTCAAAGCTAAACTGGCAGTCTTGTTAAAAACGCTTGAGGGTGACTTGATAAATAACTCGACCAAAAGAAGTTGATGATAAAAATCTATGTCCGTCTTTGGGATTTGCCTTTATGGATGGCGACTGGCTTGGTTGTGTGTATTGTGAGAATTCCCATTTAAAAAAAAAAAAAAAAAAAAAACGTAATGCCACCCTGTTCTGCTCGTATAAAAGTGGCAGCAGTCATTGCTCCTCATAATTGCAGTATGTGGGAATTACACATTGTCTTTTTGTGCGTATCTGTTAAGGAAAGCCGTTTTGTTTTGGTAGGATGCCATTGCTTATGTTGGTCTGATATGTCAACTAAAGTGGATGACCTACTTTCTTCTGCTCTGAAATTTTTATATGTTAGAAATGGGTGACTGGAGTTCAAGTGCTGTGTGCAGCTAAGAAACATCAAAGGCTATAGCCGCATTCTGCCTCCCTCATCCATTTTCCTCCGTTTGTAGTGATGGGGAAGGGAGGGAGATGTTTTGGAGTTATGGCTTGTTGTTTGATTTGAAATTATAGGGAATTATCTGGGTCTCGGGTAAACCTATCAAACATTGGTATGTTTATGTATGCAGTTATGATTTTTCTGAAGTAATCCATCATGATGTGCTTTGTGCTTAATGTATCTGTGAATTATACAGAACCATAATTTCAATCTTCAAAGCAACTGGTTTTGATGTAGAAACATGTGGGGAGGTAATGAGTGCTGTAAAGTCTGTGCCACCTTTACAGTTTGCCCTCTCCTATTTTGTGAGCTTTCTGCTCTCACAGACGAAATTTATTAGACCCTTTGGTTTTCTGCTATTCCACAGTTATGAAATGTATAGCAGAAAATGTCCTAATCCATGTGATCTGGCAGCACCCATGGAGTGAGAACCTTGATGCTGAATTGAAAGACTGTGTGCCGTTCCATTGCCACTGATTATTATTTTTAACTCTCATGTAGCCAGAAATGACTCTTCCTCCTGTATTTCATTGTGACTGCATTTGTTTATATTTTCTGTTCCTTTACCGATTGCTTTTAATTTTTGATCAAAGATTTGATTAAGAACAGTCTTAGGTAGTGAATTTTCCTCATTTGTTGTTTATAAAATGCTGCTGCAGAGTGAAATATCTTGGGGAAATATCACTGTCATGGGAAAGCTTTTGATCCAGTTTCATATATATATATATATGTGTGTGTGTGTGTGTGTGTGTATATATATATATATATTCGTTTTGCGACTCCACCCACAAGTATATTCTATGCTAAGCTGCAAGAAGAGTTGCTCCCGCAACAACGTTGACATTCAGTTGTGATTACCATTGTAATAGTTATTGCATTTGTATTCATAACAGTAATTACAATGGTAACTATAAGTTGAATTTGCTATTTTAATGTGATTATAATTTAATTTTCTTAATTACAGTACGGTTACAAGTATATGTAATCATAACTGCATGTACAATAATTGCAGTGTTTGTTGTTGTTGCTGTTAAGGGCCATGTACCACAGGTGCCGAAGCACCGATTGTAATTTGAATTTTTTACTATTTTACTTCCATGGGAGTCTATGGCAGCCCATAGAATGTACTGGGCTGTGTATAACTCCCTGAAATAGATTCAGTGCTAGAAGCCTTCACAGCAGTCATTTTTGAATGACTGTTTATGTCTGTTGCACTAGTATCCCCATGGTGCACACATTGCAGAATTGTTTTTTGTCTTTCTCAAACCTTTTCTGAAGTAGTTCAGAAGCTCTGTTTGAGGTCGTAAGGTTGACTGTCACTGAGGAAGTAGAAGTGAATACCATCCATGACTTTAGAGCGTGAACTGCAATTTAGCAGTCTCAAATCTCTTCATAGTTCATTTTTTACTCTTTGCCTTTCTTTTCACAGGTTTTGAGAGCATTTTGGAAGGGTTGTTTGGACAAGAATTAGTAGAAGATCTTGCCTTATTCAAAGGTAGGTGAAGTTTTAATTTAATCCACTGAAAAATTCATTGAATTCATTTTTTAAAAGAACTGATTGTAAATGTTCTCATGTTTTCTTTGCTGTGGCCAAAATAATGTCACAGCCCTGTCTGTCCTATAGATACACTGTGATACCCCTGTACTTTCTTGTATTTAATATCAAAACAAAACTGTCATTGGTTTGTGATATTAAAATACTCTTAGTAATAATTTGTTTTTCTCTGTCATGTAAAAGATGAGAATTGCTGAGAAATATAACATAACTGAATTGCTACCTTGGTTTTGCTTAATATGGACTGATGGTGTGACAGACCCCATAACCGAGCCAAGCCATGGTTAGTCTGTTGGTCTATTTCCATATTATTTTCAATATCTTATAACCTTGAGTCCCTTTAAATCTATTATGCCCTCAGCGACCTGGAAGAATGTAAGCTAGCCTGCTTGTCTTTTCAGTACACCCAAAACAAATGTTTCAGTGTTTTTGATCAGGAACAAGCAGACACAGTTGTGAAAAAATTCCCCTATCATCTAAAAAAGGCATCATATTGGCATGAAAAATAAATGTAGCAAGTTTGTACACAATACAAAAATAGACCTAAAATGAGGGTTGAAAAATGCTGTACCCATGAAGGTGCTGCGATGAAATGGCTAGATTTCTGGCGTGTTTTTTACTAGTGCTTCAAGGCAGTCAACATGCTTGCCAGTTAAGAAATGAAATTGGCTTGGTTGAACATCGGACATGGTCTTGGAGGTCAGAGCACTCAGGTTAATAATATTATACATTACCTTTTTTCATTGACTCAGGGATCTGCAAAACCCATTCGCTGCTGTACTGACGCTTCTGTTTGTCCTCCTCGTTTTGCCACTAGAAATAAAGCCACAAAAATGACTGAATATTGAATTATTGTTCCGCATAACACAAGAAAACTGCTATCATGGCAGTTAAGTGCTAATAGTTATTCCACATGGTTGAATGTGTTGACAGTTGAAATATTTGTTGCTACTAGGAGTCTTGAATACAGAAATTACAAGCAACCAATAAGCATAGCCACACAGATGTTTTGAAAATTCAAGTATAATGATGGATACCATTAAGAATTACACTGTGAAATCTCAGTATGGATTATCTGTTACAAAGCAACCGCAGGAGGGCAAGTGGCAGACTCAGACAAACAGATGTCTAGATTTTTGTGCTTTTATTTTAGTTACTTTTATCAATAGTTTTTATTGATAATGATTGGTAGAAGTTGCGAGGCCCAATAGCTGAGATTGAGTATCAAAATTTTCAGTTTTTACTCTACAAGGTATGCCTCTTGGGACTGTTGGAGCCTTAGGAATTATTTTGTATGCTGTAAGCTATTTTTGCATCATGTAGTCAATTAGAGTCTGTGTGTTTGAATGCCACAGGCTAACTACTTTCCTCAGAGAAACCTTTTACCAGACATTTGTCATAATTTCATAAGAGCTCATTCAATCTTCACATGCAAGCCAACATCATTTTGAAGAATATGAAAATAAAAGCATTGCATGCCAAATGTAGGACTACACTGATCTGGTTGGTGCCAGGCTGACTTTCACAAAATCGGGCTTTAAAATGCCATAAAGTCTACTCCATCACCTGTTGTCTGGCAGCGGTCGTCTGACAGAAAAAAAAATAACTGACATGTTTAACAAGAGAGTACTTTAAAAGAAAATAAAATGTCATGGGTTAATTTCTTTCCATCCTTTTTGGTTTGTGTTTCAGTTTCTCAGTTATCATTGCATCTTTTCATTTAACAGTAGTGAAAGCCATCTTCTTTTCAACACTGGTATGCTTCTGAAATGTAAAGTTTCTTTGAAGATGAACACTAGCTTCCTTTCAGGGTCTTGGTATGTTCAATCGTGTTTGTTCAGTAGCTGTTCTGAAATGAAGGTTATAAATGACCAGAAGAAAATGTACTGCCATGGCAACAGTGTAGATAGTGTGTTGTGGCTGTCTGTATAAGGCTTTTTTAAGACACGGCGATGTATGGTTTACACCGCAGTCATGAGAAAGGCACAGATTTTATTTTTAATCACCCCCTTCCTTTTGTGCAAATAGGGCTAACCATCTCTTCAGTGGTATTCCACTTGACTGATGGAACAATCTGAATTTGAGCAGTTAGATTTACACAGAATTAAAATATAACCCAGTTGTATGCTGTATGCATTTATTTAAACAGGAGTGATGACTGGAGAGGGCAGTCATTGACCATTTGTTTTAGTAAGGTATGTGTTATATTCTCCTTAAATGTTCCTTTTTTTCCCCTGCATGCACAGATTGCGAGCCCGAAGTTGTGTCAGATTGGTCGTATGATGAAAATTGTCTTTTCTGCTGCTTGAGAAGAGAGAAAGTGAAGGTAAAAAAAAAATTCTTCTTTAACATAAAATATAATAAAATATCCTTCTGTCCTGACTGCTTTGACCTTTACTGAAATATTTCTTGACAGAAATATTGTTGGGAACAGTGGTTGGTGGGGGCTTTCTGTCTTACCTGTTTCCACCATTTTAATATGTTTGTGTAGTTGTTTTTGCTTTGGATGTTAAAACCTGTTTTACAGAAGGTAAGTAGGAATGTACTGAGAAATATACAGGGAGAATAATGATGTGAGATTTGTCAAGATATCACCTAGCAACAAGCTTTTAACAGTCATAAAGATACAATGCTGTTTTACTGAATGTTGCTCCACGTTGAACACAAAGAAAGCAAAAAAGCTGCTGCTTCTACTCTGCTGTTAACCCTTCTGCTGTCAATTGCCTGAGCTGTACCAAAACAGTGTTGCTTTTGGAAACTACGAACTTAAACAAATGTTAATTAAATTTCTTTAAAAATATAGCTCTCTTGTCAATGGTAATGTGAAGTTTGTGCAGTGACCCAATGGACAAATATCTTTTAATAAGTGTTTCCATAATTTTTTACCAGAAATAAGCTGAGTAATTTCCTTCTCCTCCAGAAAACCACAATACTAATAATGACCCCCCCCTTCCCCATGTTTATTTTTGACAGCTAGTACAGTGTATTAATTATGAATAGTGAGGAATGCTTTGCTCTGTCTTTGACCAACATTGGTGTAGACTTTCACCTCCAAGTGCAAACACTACCTCCTCTCAGAATATGCCGGTCCGTAAGATGAGACTTGTTTTCTGCTGACCCCTCAATCTCCAAGGTCAGACATCTGGCACCTAAAATATTTGTGAAAAATACTTGATATTTTTTTTATTCTTTTCATGCGGTGCGTGCAAGATCAGCACTTTTTTTTTTTTTTTTTTTTGTGGCCGCGCAAAGGGCAGAAAACAATTGATTCATTGATCTCGCTGTTATACAAGCTCTCCAGAGCCAGGCCAAGCTAGAGAAATTGGTTCGTACAATTAACTGCAGAGGCATTGGCCCTCAAGGCTGGTCACTGTTTTCCATTTTCATTTTGTAATTTGTGAAGGTTTTGTCTGTATATCCCCTCCTCCCCCCCCCCCTTCACAATGCATGAAAACGCGCTGGAGCGAGCTCAGCTGGAACATCCTGCTTTGTATGTTTAAAGTGTCCCTGCCCTACTGTCAGGGTCCTCCTGCCTCTTAAAGAATAAGCCTGAATTCAAATAAAGGTCATCCTCTGTCTCTCCAAAGGCTGCTTCTGGTTAAAGGGACCCTCAAAAACTGATCTCTGGTCAATAACTGTGTCATTTTTTTTTTTTTCCCTTAAAATTATGGAAGTGTTCAGTTATTGGCTTTGTGGAAGCCCCACTTTTTCACTCATCAGGATATTCAGGATTTCATGAATATTAAGAGTTGAATATTCAGTAAGTCAACCTGCCCAACCTGCCCCCACTCTTGCATAGGCCTAGAATGAACCAAACCTTCTTATCCAGTGAATATCTAGCTCATAACAAGTTAACATCTAGCAAAGCATTTTATGGTTTATTCATTACTGGGTATTTTCACATAGTATAGCTAGAGTTTGGTTGCCTGGTAGTAGGCCTATGTATTGTTCAAGTTCAGCTGCTGGGACAATTTTTGTCATGTTCTACTCTGTTACAGTATTTTTGTCTGAAGTAACCAAGCAATAACGCCAGAATGTTATATTATTCAAGAATTGACTAGTTTTGTTTGCTTAGTTTAGGCTACATGGCAACCAAGAGGACTGCTCTGCTAAATCCTTACAACTGAGATATCCAGTAAATTAGATTTATTGATATATTTACATTTGAACTTGTATTATTAGCTGTCTATGCTTCATTACCATATTGAATTAAGAGGAAGGGAATCCCTTAGTCCTGTCCTGTGTTGACTGGTTTCTCTGAAATAGTGACATCACTATTCCTGTCTTTTTAAAACAATGGGCTTTGTTAGAAGGGCATGATGACAAACTGTTAATAAAGCTAAAATTGGTAAAAAAAAAAAAATAAATAAAAAAAATGCAAAAATATTCATGGATATTGTGAAAAAATACAAAGCTGATAACTGAACAACGAATAAATGGTTATTTTGACCACAGGGGGATGAAGCTAGTTTATGCATACAGGGGGTCCTTGACTTACGAACGAGTTCCATTCCTACAACGTGTCATAAGCCAATTTTCGACATAAGTTGGAATTTATACCTAAATTAACACCTTAAGTCACTCACACTGTACACACAACACATGAAGGACATATAAAATAGTGATTAAATGAAACAGTAGTAAAAAAAAAAAAAAAAAAAAAAGAGAGAGAGAGACAGAGAACAATTCCTTAGCTTTATTTCTGTGGTTTTATTTACGAACCAAACCGCTTAAGTCGGAACTAGGTTTTTTAAGTAATTTATGGGAGTGCGTCATAACCACGAAATGACATAATTCGAGACCGTCATAACTCGAGGACCTCCTGTATATATTTTTTGTTGTGATGTTTTGTAAACCAAACCATGAATCAGCCCCATTCTTCAGGACCACTGATAAAATAATTGTCATGTTTTTGTAATTTTATTGTAGGAACACTTAACTGGCTTGAACGACCAGGTCCTGGAAGAAGGGGAAAAAGCCCTCTGCAAGCAGGAACAGTCAAAAATTAACAGGCTTGAAAAGCAAGCGGAAGAGTTCCTCAATGCTGTCTTTTACAGAAAAGGTACGTGTCATTGATAAATGGTGAGCTCCAGTAAGGCTCGGTGGCTTAGGGGGCATTTTTGTACTGAAATGTGTGTTCTCTGTCTTTAACATGGACTTCAGCTGTTTTTTATAAAACATAACTGAATCAGTGTATACAGTTTCAAATGCAGAATATGGAATTGAACACTTCCAAATTGTCGGAATCACTTGAGGCAGTCTACAGAAGCCTCCAGCTGTAACCGTGGTAGCCAAGGTGGTTTTTACTTCCTTCCTGACAATGTGGCCTCATATAAATGTTTTTTTAGCCTGTGCACTGGAGAAGGGGCTGCTCTGCGGTGTATTGTGTATAGTAACTGTACAGGAAACTCTTTCTAGAATCTTACACCAGCAGGAAAACCCTTTCCAAAACAATCATCTGTAAAATTCATTGCCTTTAATCGTCCCTAGAAATTCATATTCGATTTTAGGTTTTTTAAAATTTGTGCATACGAGTAAAAGTCTGTTCGGCATCGGATTGGTTATAACTAAATATAGCTTTAACCCATTTGTTTTTGATTGTTTTTTTTCCCTGCTCCCCCCCCCCCCAACCCCCAAACAGAGATCCCTAGCTTCTCCGACCCCCACATTCCGCTAGTGGCTCGTGAGATAATGCAGCGAATGATCCGGCAGTTCGCCGCTGAATATACCTCAAAAACCAGCTCTTCTCAGGACTCCCTCCAGCCCAACGGCACCACCAAGGACCAAAGCCTGCCCAAGGCACCCTCGCTCGCCGCTGCCCCTGCTGCCTCTGCACAGAATCCCGTTCTCAGCAAGCTGCTCATGGAGGACCAAGACTCCCCGCTGGACCTCACTGTCAAGAAGCCCGAGGCACAACCCAGCGAACAAGGTGCGCCAACAGTACTCCACTGGTGTGCTCCTGCACATAGATGCACATGTGACTGTTTTCCCTTCTGTGGTTTTGTTTTTTTTGTTTTTTTTTTGGTTGCAGCATAACAGTTCCATGTGATAGGTAAAAAAAAGCATCACCGCAAGTTTTAAGACCAAAAAAAAAGCAAGACGTGTTTTGCGAAACTAGAAGGTAATGGGGGTTAACCAACACTTGATACGTGTGATGTTTCTTTTTCTCCAAACTCAGGAGAAACAGAAACCCAGCGCTCTATGCTGGAGATGTTATTGTTTTCAAAAAAGTTTGAACAATTACAGACATGTAATACAGACATCCATTACATTTCTAGTTCACCCAAAATCAATGTAAGCAGTGTTGTTTATTTAGAGCTTCTAAAAACAAATGTGTATGCATTGTAATTAGTATTGAAAAGAACAAAAAATGAGACTTTCAGTAAATTGTGCTTTGGATCAATCATCCTGCTATTTGGCACATCAGCTTCATTCTTCCATTTCATCACCCAGTTGCTGCTGCTACTCTTTCTACTACTTTAAAAGCCACTGCAGATGGTGAATGAATGAAAAACGTGTTTTTAATGCTGCGGTAATGTTATGCAATAATGGCATTCATGAAAAATCATAGCGGATACAAGATTAATATCTTGGTGACAGTCCAAAACTACTGTACATTTTGTTTTAAATGTTGGTTTGCATTAGTTAGGTTGTAGTAAAAATGGGAATCACATTTCTAAAAGATCGCCATTCTTCCATAGTTGTAGTTCTGTCTTTTAATAAACAAAGTCATAAGTAACAGATCTGAGCAAAGTAAAAAATAAAAGGACATATATTTGAGCTGACTGACAATCCAAGGTATTTTGTTCAAGATTCAGAATGTATTTTAGATTGATTTCTGTTTTGACTGATTTGATCAAATCTGCTAATGAAGACAACAGAATTGTTGTCTTACTGCTGTAGGGAAGTTAACTGTCCAAGCTGCAGAGAGAGCTTTTGTCTGCAAGTGCAATTTGAATTTTTTTTTTTTTTTTTTTTTTTTTTTTTTAAGATTGGCTTTTAGTTGGTGGGTCTGATTTTGTGTGCCCCCCCCCCCAAATCTTTAGATGGAGTATTGGATCTCTCAACCAAGAAGAGTCTCACCTCAAGCAGCACATCTCTCAGAAACTCTCATGGCTCCCCACCAATGTCCATAAAAGGGTAAGAGAAACCATCCTGTTTTACACATTTCAGAGTCCTCCATTCAACCTCCTCATTTATCTGGAACAGAGCACGCTTTGTAGTTTTGAAAAACAGGATTGTATATTACTTTAACAGTGGTGATTTTTAATCTTCTCTTACCTCCTAAAGTCCTCAGTGACAGACAGAGAAACTTGTATTCTCTGTGTCTTGGTTTTTCAGATGAACTCAGTTTTTAGCATACAAATCTAAGAAAGGCAGTAATTCAGGTTCTCATGTTGAGCTCTATATTTTAATAAAATTGTATTGGGCCATCTAAAATTGACTTCTTCCTAAGTATTGTACTGCTGCCATATTCTTAACCCATAATTTACAGTCTGTCATTGCTTAGAGTGCTTTGAATTTTTATGACAGACCTTCAGTGAAAATGTATTCATTTCATCAAATGTGTTCATTTTATTAAATCTATAATTAACTGATAATAGTTACCCTTAGATATGCATTTATTCTGATGTGTAAATTGAATGTCAACCTCTGTCCATATTAGTGAAACGTTACCATTTCACTCTGACAGTCATCTTAATGATCGTGTGTTTCTGTACTTCATTCTTTTTCCGCAATGCTAGACTTGTTTTGGATGCAAAGCTGAAAATTGCAATGACAGCTCTTACCAGAATCCCTATATATATTTTTAAGGTGTTCATTAGTTTTAAAAAGGTCATTTTTCAAGGCAGAAAAGCACATCTTGTAGTATTTTAAAGATTTGTGATTTGAATATGGTAAAAATTTGAAGTTGGTAAAATTGTAATAAACAGTCTAAAATACCCTTCCTCTCATTCATGTGTGCATACAAGGTACGCAAGAACCAGTGTTCACTTTGTTTCAAAATGTAAGATCCCGTTGAGGCTTTTTGGTGGCACACACAGTGAAGGCACAAGTTCATAATGCAGATATGTGCCCCACAGCTATGATTTCAAATCCAGACGGCTCTTGTAATTGGCCACGTTGCTCTCTTGTGACCTCCCCTGGTCAGACGGGAGCCTGTAGACTTGTGAAGTGAACACATCTCGAGTCCACGTTTCCAGGACGGCACACACAGTATGTGATGTGTCGAATCTTCCGAGTGAAATATTTACCACGTCAATTGGAGGGGTCACATGTGTGGCTGCTGCCTCTCGGGACTGTGGGAGAACTTTGCAGTGGGGCTGATCACATCGTGTCATTTCGAGTAGGCGAGGAGAAATGGGGCAGGAAAATTAAGACGCTGCTGTAAATGTAGCCCCATTATGTAATTGTCTTCAAAATGCTGTTTTGTTGTATTTAATTAGTGTTGCAAGTCTAATGAGCCTTATAACATGGTTGTTGAACAAAACAAGCTGTTTGTAGACTCAAACAGTTTGTTTCTTTAAGAGGATTTGGACAGTCGTTAGTGAATTAACTGAAAACAAACCCGCTGAGATGAGCGACTGTTGTGGGTGTAGATTTATTCTGTTGTAGGAAATGTGCGTTTACAATTGCAGTTCAGCTGGACGGGGATCCACAGTGTCACAGCAGCAGTGGATCAGTTTTCTGGAGGAAGCATCCAGTCCCACAAATATGCCTTTTTTTACATGAAACTAATAACATTTATTTTGTGTTCCTGTCAAAGAAAGATGGAAAGGGTTTTTTTTTTTAATGACTTATGGTGGTACTGTTGCTTGATAAATCTGGGTTAAAATGTATTTTTACTCTACCTCCTGTAGTGGAGAGAGGCCTCCTGGAAAGAAATGGTCTTGCATTCTTGTCATTATGAGCAAGAGGAGCCAAAGCAAATTTGCTTTTGCTCTTTTCAAGTTCCTGTGATCGTGGAACTCTGTTGGATTTACCTGTTTTTTGGGAAGATGAATGAATTAGGAGGTGCAAAAATATGCACTAAGAAAACTTAAGTTTTAAGTTAAACTTAAGTTTTCCTGGGAGGGGCCAACGCTCAAGGTGCTGACTGGAAAACAAATTCTGGGGATGTTTTTCCGCTTTCCTTCATAATCATTTTTTGTTAAGTGTCCATTTCAAACCTGTTAAAGTACATATATTGTTAGACTGATCCTTTGTTACCATTTCTGTCAAGCGGACAGAACACGATTATCTGTCAGGTGTAGCACTTAATCTGTCTCCCCATTGAAATGAATGTGTATGAGGAGTTTTTGCACTGGAACGGGTATTTGTCTTTCAGCGTGATGCTTGCTTGATACCTTGCAGCAGCAGGTAAATTTACTGTTGAGATGAGTGATTTTTGTGAATGTTGTATGCGTGTGTGTCTGAGAATGTAAGGAAGCTCTTAATTTTAAATGTTAAGTATCCTACATCATTTGGCTTACTCTTTTATTGCTGTACCTGTTAAGTGGTAACGTCACTAGCTAAGAGCTTTTCTACTTGGGCACTTCTCATTTTGTAGTTCATGATTATGATGATCAGAAATTTCATGCGACGCTTTGCTTTTCTGCAACGAAAAACATCCCCCCCCTCCCCTCCCCCCTTCCTCCTCGAGACTGGCCAGTGGGTTAAATATTTCTTTCTTTCTTATTTTCTCCTTTCCTATGACTTAATTTCTTTATCCTGGAGATTGTTTGTTTGTTTTTTTTTTTTTTTTGTTTTTTTCCTGTTTTGTTGACTTTGATATTCGTATTGTGTAAAAAAAAAAAAAAAGAAAAAAAAGCAACCAAATAAACTAATTCCAAATAACTTGAGCGCCTTTCATTTCTAAGTTACTTAGTAAAAATTTTAATTAAAAAAAAAACAAAAAAAAACAAAAAGTGATGTTACCCAAGCAAGGTCTTCTAATAAAGGAGTGGCCACATTCTCCCCTCCCCAACCCATCCTTCCCTAAAGCCTGTGCAAGCCCTGCTTACACCGATTTCCTTCCATTCAATCAGGCGTCCCGTGAGAGCTGACCACAACTTTCAAGATGGAGATGAGGAAGGGCTGCCGGATGGGATGAGGGAGAGTTTCGGCCACTCCGCCCCCCTTAAGCCTCCCCTTGCTCGGTCGCTGCAGATCACACAGGAGCTGCTGACCCACAAGAAGCAGCAGCCGCCCGTCTCCCTGTCCAGCCTGGAGGCGGCGGGGCTCCTAAACTACGGGCAGCGGCCCCTCCTCTCCAGGGAAGGCTCCTGGAAGCCCAAACTGGACGGCCTCCTGAAGCTCAAAGCGAGCAGTATGCTTAACGACCTGAAGGACCTCCCCTCGCTCCTGGAGAGTTCCGGCGCCTTCTCCAAGGGCCCCTCCGCAGCCAGGCAACAGGAGGGTAGGAAGGATCAGGGGCACTCGCCCCCAGTGGACCTGAAGATCCCCCAGGTCAGAGGCATGGACCTCTCGTGGGGCTCCAACACCTCTGATCTGTACGGTTATGGCTCCCTGTCGGTGAGTCCCCACTCGGAGCATGCACTGAGCAAGAAGCTGCGCTCCATCCTGCCCAAACACGGCCGGAGGAGCATGCTGGATGGAGGGGCGGATTTCTGGGGTGCAGACATCGACCAGTCCACCTCAGGGCAGCCGTACCCTACCTCCGACCCTGAAGGGGACCCCAGCTCAAAGCAGCCGCGGAAGAAGAGGGGCCGCTACCGGCAGTACAACACGGAGATCCTGGAGGAGGCCATCTCCGTGGTGATGAATGGGAAGATGAGCGTCTCCAAGGCACAGACCATATATGGCATCCCGCACAGCACGCTCGAGTACAAAGTGAAGGAACGCTTGGGAACGCTGAAAAACCCTCCAAAGAAAAAGCTGAAGCTGATGAGGATGGAAGGTCTGGATGCCACCCCAGAGCCCGAGCCCGAGCCTGAGCCCGAGCCTGAGCCCTCCCCTCGAGAGGAGGGCCCTCAGGGGGGCAGTGATTCGAAAGATGATTAAAAGCAAAACAAAAAAAGGAGAGAAAAGAAAAATGGATCCTCATTGGTGCCAATTTAATTTTGCAGTATCTGGGTGAGCACAAACGCAGGAATTGAAGGATTTTTTTTTTTTTTTAATTGTAGAAACAAATGCATTGAAGCCATGCGTTAGTGACTCAATTCAACAAAGCGAGTCCCTTGTACCCTGCCCACCTCCCTGTGGTTTGTCCCATATGTGTCTGAACTCGATGCACAGCTGGTCATGGCTGATCTGCCGGACATGGGGAAAGGTTAAAAGGTTTCTCAAAGAAGTGAGCAGGATTGGGATGGCTAAATCCATTAATGAGTGGATTAATGACTTCTGCCTCAGATTCCCCTCTTTCCCAGATGATATTTCTGAAACCTAATATTTCCTAAGCACTGTCGATACCTTTTTTTGAATTAACGGAAATCATGTTGGATCAATTCCTATTTATTCTCACCAGGGATTGTATACCCGGAGTTGGGGGTTGGGGGGGTGCGTTGCAGCTCGTACTCTCACCTCCCCCCCCCCCTTCCCCTTAACCCCACCCCCGCTCCCACCCAAACACACCCACACACAGCTGACAAGCATGCAAATTTTCATTCAGGGATTGACTTTTTTTGTTTTTTTGCTTATCAAAGACTTTTTTTTCCCAATTTTTTTTGCTTTGCTTTCAGTTTTGCACAGCACGTTTCTGTCTGGTGCTTAGCATGATGACTCACTATAGACCTGGTTACCTCTCCACTGCTGCAGCAGCACTCTGCACTTAAGGTCTACGTGATATTTATTTCTGTCCTGCCTAGCTGAAGTTTCGTTTTTGGTTGTAGAGGTATATTACTGTCATATTGCAGTCTGTGTAACAGTTTTAAGTGAGGATAGAAAATTGCTTAATAGCCTGTCCTCTTGTTCCAGGTAATAAGACTATTGGCAAGTAGTTTTAATTTACCACAACTTCAGGATTTTCAACAACAGGAACTAACTACTGACTTACTACTGACCGTTTTCCTTTTCAACTCAGGGTCACTGAGAACTATCACTGAGAAATAATGTTTAATTATTGTTGTTGTGGTTGTTGTTGTTATTGACACAAATCCAGTGTGAAATGGTGCTTTTTTGAAGGGGGACTGGATTTAGCTTAAAAATATGATAAGAAAAATAATCTTAAATAGAAAAATCTGGAGATGAAGATGACTGTACGTTTATTACAGTAGCACTTTTTAAAGAGAAAAGTAACTTGGTGCAGTGGTAGCGATGGAACACAGAATGTTTGTCTGGAAAAACTCTTTCTGGCCCATTATGCTTGGAATTATTCCTCCAGCATAAATGTGTCATTAGCTTGAGCTGTCAAATTGTGAAGTGGCCGCAGTCTGTGAATCCTATCAGATAGGTGAAGGAGGTGAAGAGTTAAGGTCCTTAAAAAGGTAATCCTGGAATTCTACAGAAGAAAATCCTGCCTTTTGGTTCTTAGATGAAACACTACTTTAAGTCTGTTTTGTAACTTATCTCGCAAATGTCCTTAACCCAGGAGAAATTGTGTAGCCCATATTTAGCATATTTCATATTTTATTTGGCTAGATATGTTCTACCCAAAATTTCTATCTTAAAACCTTTTGTTGATACACTATGTTCCATGACACCACTCTAAAGCTTTTAGCACTTAATGTTAACTCCTTTTAAATGCACTTACTTTAACATTTTCTGGTCTTAAAGCAGTGAATAATGACTGAATTGACAAAAAGTACTTCTTAAGAACTGTACACGGCATCTACCTGATTGCACATTCCTTTTTTGTGTTCACCAATGCAATGTAGATCAATTGCAAATTAGGGACAATTTTATTGAAAACTGTAATGGTTTGTTTGCCAGAAACTACGAGGTACAGTTTTGCATGCTTTGGGACTGAGATGGTTTCGCATGGTTCTGTGACAATAGTGCGCTTAATAATGCTAACCAAACCTCACTGCTCAGTAACCAATCCGGAAGATAACCATTTTGGTTTATCAGAGTCTAAATTCTTCTTGGTTATGGAGCAATAACCTTTAAGAAGAGATGCCTTTTGGTAAAGAATTATGCATCAAATGCAGACACGCACATGTGTGTTATTGGAGATCTGCAGTTCTTGAAGTTGTCTTGAAGTCCTTCAGAGTACTATACCACATTAATCCAAATTAAGCACGATAATGCTTGTCCACATACAAACTAATTATGTTTTGTATTTGTGGCTTATGTGATGGCTATCCAAAAATCGGTGATCATTGGCCTGAAGTTGTTTCCATTACACGGACATCCTGTATTTGCATCCCTGTCCTGAGGTTGAGCTGATTGATCCTGTAATCAGGAACTATTCCTAGTCTAAAGGACTGGAGATACCCAAAACAAAATGTGAAGTTTCATGTACCCAAAAAGTAGAAACATCACAGTGTGAGGATGTCACAGTTTTGCCAATTCATGTATAAACGTGTCTTTACACTTACCTTTATAGCTCTACATTCACTTTACGGCTCAGTCTTATCTATGACACTGGTTTTCTGTGTTATTTTACAAAATGGACTTCTTGACTACTCCTACCAAATCTCAAGATTTCAATGCCTGCGAAACTCCAGACAAAATTTCAGTTTACCAATGAATGTAATGATGAGTATCAATTTATCATTCTCACAGCGCTTCAGGAATTGAACAAAATTTTCATTAAGTTTTAGAAGTTTGAATTTTAATGAAATTTCAGAAAAAAACTCAGATACATACACCTATCTCAGGAGACTTTACTAGAGGGCAGCAATATTCGTCAGTTTGAGAACATAGATGTGCTACCTTTTTAGTAAAAAATGTACACAAATGTAAACTTGGCATTGTACAACAAAATGTATACCTCAGATCTTTCTAAAATATTCCTTTCTGTGCCTCTTGTTCATATCCGTCATTGTCTGCTTAGCTCTTGCTTTTTTGTAGTTTTTATTTGTGTGACTGACCTGTGTACTTGCCCCACTTATTCAGGTATATTCCCAAGAACCTACCTTAAACACATCATGAGCAAGAGACTGAGCTTTACTTCCTTCCGCTGCCCACCCCCCCTCAGAAGTTGAAACACATGAGTGCGACAGAGAGAAGTAAAAAAAAAAAAAAAAAAAAAAAAAAAAAAGGGACAAGCATGTCAAATGAAGCATCTATGCTATTTCAGATGTTTTCAGAGCCGATGAGGAGCCTGTAGAAGGAAAGGGGTAGATGAAGGGTTAATTCCTGACCTTTGCCAGAATCGTAATCCCATTTATTTGTACACTACAAAAATTTCAAGTTTTTTTTTTTTTCCCCAAAAGAAAATTATTTAGCTTTTTCTTTATCCAAATGATATATTATAGGCTACTCAACTGGAGCTAATCAATGCAGCTTAATATCAGTTAAGTTACTGTGTGTCTGACATTTGTACCAATAACCATGCAACACTTGAGAAACGTCTAACTTGATTGAAGTGTTTTCTACATTCCTTTGTCCTGTTGACAGCCATACCTCAGGTCACACCTCAAATGCATTACATTGTACCATGGTAATCTGGATGGTGTTTTTGTAATTATTTTATAAGTTTTTCAATACAGTGAGCTGATTTTTTTTTTCTTTTGCTAAAATCAGGTCTTTTTAAATGCAGTATAATCAGCTCCAGCAAGCGGTTGGTCAGTCTGCAACAAACTATTATATACGGCCATATGGAGAGGGCGCACCAGAGACTCGCATAAGTGTGGGGGTGTAATGTACAATTATAATCAGAAATGAGGTGTGCTAAGTGCGGAGATTTTAAAACAGGTAGGCGTAATACTGCAAAGTTTGGCATAAGTCTGGAAGGTAACTGTGAAGACCGAAGTACATAGCCTATGTGTTAATGAGCAAAAAATGATCCATGTTCTGAAATTTAGGTGTTGACATTTAAAATTTGAAAAGATGCCAAGATGTTGTAGTTAGAAAAATAGAACAGGTTTGTCTTATTTACAAACCTGTTCTCAATCCATGCATTTATTTAATCAAACTCTCTTTTGTCGTAGCTATGGGTTATTCTGAAAACTGAGAAGACACTGGATTAGTAATTATTCGTGTATCACCTCTTTTCAATCCCTCTAACAGTACATTTAAAGGCCAGACACACCATTAGCAATCCTGTTTGAAAAGAGAAGTGATTCCCACAAGAGAGCAGTTCAGACCCACTACAGGCCTGACAGGCCTAACTCAGCCTCTGCAAAAGTTATTTGAAATTAAAAATCATCCTCTAACATTTATTTTCTCAAATTTTTCACTGAAATGAAATCACATTTTATTAAATGTTCAAAACAAGGATGTGCAACACTCGGAACAGTATAAAGTTCTCCCACATTTCTCAGGCCTTTGTATATATATCATTCAATTAAATATTTAAATCCAGCATTTAGCAATTTAGTAGTGAATACTGTGAGACTAACATTGTATTTTTTCATAAGACAATTTGCATTTAAGAACTCTGAACCAAGTGTTAAAGGTTTGGAGACTCTTTGCAAAATCTTATTTGAAAGAATGAAAAAAAAAACAACTGTTTAGGTAAAGAAATATGAGATATACTTGTATCCAGTATTAATAAGAAAGAAACAAAAACTACAGGAAGGCTGTCTGGAGCAAAGAGAAAACAGAATTTGTCAGCAAGATTAAGATCACATTCAGTGCTGTGGCTTTAAGGGTTGCTCTTAGTCTGTTGCCATGACAATCATGCAGCAGTGCTCAGGTAATGGTGTGCCTGTCCTTTGAAAGTGCATTGTTCCTTTTCTTCAGGAAACTAACAGTCTTTCTAAGCTGTATTTGTTTTGGTTTTGTAGTTCTACTTTCACAGGTTAACAGAGAATGTACTGTAACCATTTAGCTTCTGTTGGGAAATAATCAAGCCTTTTATTTTTGGTTCACTTGATTGGAAAATAATATACTTACGGTTTTTTGGGTAACTGGTGACTTACTTAGACTTAATTGGATACATTCTAACTGATGAATTACAGGAATTTGTTATGGTGGCGAAAGGCAGTGGTCGATTAGATGGATTGAAAACAGCCAGTGGCAAACGTCTGTCCATTTAGGTTAATGCAGTTCTCTCCCCCGCCCCAAAACATTGAGTAGTTGTCTTGCTTGACCATGGCTTTTTCATTCAGAAAGACTATAAAATCTATCTTGACTACCTCAGTTTGCTCCAATGGCTGGATAAACACATTTCTTCAGAAGTTGTAATCTATTTTCACAGAAGTCTGTGAAAGCAAAAAGGAGAACAAGGCCAGTGGTATTTGTGGTAGTTTGATGTACCCCCAGAACTCGCAGAGACTTGGGTAGAGAAAAGGTGCACTGTTTATTGGGGCTGAAGGTTTGCTTTAAACGGTTAGGCTCTGTCTTTCCAAGTGTGATCTAATATGTTGCAAAATTCTGTGAGTGGCATAATACTTGGAAATCATCTAGGACTGCATTTTGCTATTTGGTCTCATTTGTTCTCAAAACAGGCTTATGAACATCATGATTGGGCCACTCAATGAATCACAGCCTAGACTGTTATTTGGTTATTCATCGGTTATACCACTTCCCTCTGATGTCACAGTTAAAAAAGAGAAGTGTTTTGTGAATTATCACTGCCAGTGAGCTGGTATTGAAATTGTGGAAACTAGAACAACTATTTTACTGCATTATGAAAGAGGCTTTTTAAGTGACTTACATTTGTAATCTGCTAATGTAAAAATAACATGATTTTATACTGCAGAGATAGCCCTTGAATTGAATGAAGCAGAATCTCCTAGAACTGTGGCACATCAATGTAGAAAACTACATTTAAGACACCGGTATTTTGTATTCGGTGTGTTTTGCAGTGTGCGACTGCTGTAGTTGAAGTTGGAGTTAAAATTTCATGCTCTCTAGAAGCTGCTTAATATTTTAAAACTTAGGTTGCTAATGTTGTATGATGTCAGATTTGTTTAGGCAATATGGGTTGGGCATGGATTTTCTGCACGGCGGTAAATTGGTCTCGCGGCAATTTTTCATTTTAATTCCTTTTTTTTTTTTTTTTTTTTTTTGTCCATTTTTGACGACAGCATGCCTTTTGTTTATCCAAAAATCGCATCAGCGTTCGTGTCAATGTTCTGTAGATGCATTGAATTTGATCAGCATTTATTTGGGATTCCCTCGATACCACAGAAAGACCTACCATGTCTTAAAATGGAAAGAACAGAGCGAAATCTCTGTAAACATGGAAGTGATCTTAACGTAGGTCCTCACAGGACTGAGAGAGGACCAGGTGGTAGCGTGTTATTTCCTCCGGTTCAGCTGCAGTTTGGTTTTCAGATTTGCGCTCAGTCTCTCAGGGCCTCTGTGAGCTCAGTAACAATGGCAGAGCTGAGGAGCCTTTAAAAAAGAAGAGCATCCTGGCATCCATTCAGAGTTACAGAAATACCACTCACAAACAAATTTGCTCTACAAATTAATGGAGTTAAGGAAGAGGTTGAAGTTGGTGTTCATGTTCTTAAAGCATTAAACATTCTCAAAGAATCCTTGCAAATGTCCTGCGTCTTCAGTGAGTTAAGGAGGGCATTTTTGCTTTTGGATTCTGGCCAAAGATATTATCTGTACTTAAAGCCGAACACTTACTTTTTGTATGAAAGGCTGTTCCTCAATAACTAAACCAACTGCATATTATTCAGCTTGTCGTTTCTTTCAGTGCTTTATGAACAGCAAAGATTGTAAAACACAAGGGTGCGAAGGGAGCTCTTTGCAAACTACCATAATTACACTTACTGAAGACTTCCTGTCTGCATTACCTTCTGCAGTCCAGGGCTTGATTCATTTATTGGAGTAGAAAAGTTCCAATGTTCAGTTTGCAGTGGTGAGCAGTGAATTGGAGCGTTAATGTGATGTAAGAAGCTGAAGGGAAAAAAATGAATTGACCTGCGACTGGTATCCTAATGCCTGCCGTGGAAAATTTTTGTGAAGAATTTTTTTTTTTTTTTTTTAACGTATCTGGTGATCCGGCACAGAAGTGCCTTACACATCTTTTGCAAAGAGCCCATGCTATTCCTTAAAACTTGACAAACACAATATACCTCAGACAAAACAGCGGATTTTTTTTTTTTTTTTTTTTTTTTTTTTTACAGTCATAACTTGTGGGTGAAAGCATCATCTAATCACTGTAATTGCGGAGCAGCCTTTATTCATAGAATTGAGTACAGCAATGTAGCAATGGCCGCCATTTTTCTTTCATCAAATTGTAACACTATTTGCTTGACAGTTCATTAAATTGTTGAGGTAGACATTTCTGTGTAATGTGCAACGTAATGTGAATTGTTTGTAATTATCGTAGCTCTTTGTTTTGTTCGGCTAATTGGTTTGTTGATTAAGAAGTGATGTTCAGTGTACTGGGCAGTGGCATCGCTGTGAGAGTGTCATAACTGGGTTTCATGTAACTTAAAGCAAATGTAGCGCACTGGCAATAGCTGCTGGCAACTGAGCTTCGGGATATTTTGACAACAGACCTCTGGCCCCCTTGTTGATACATTAATTTGAGCAGTGAAATTTAGAGTCCTTTAAATATTTTGCATGCCACTTTGTTGGTAACTTTCATTTCAACTGCTGTAACATTCCCTCAGAGAAAGGAGTAACAGATTATTTATATTTATTTTTAAGTAACCTCCGGCATCAACAGTATCACTGGACACTGTTTTTGTTCTTGTTCTTGTCAGTGAGGTGGCAGTGAATGTAAAGAGTACTTAACACTGAATTATGTTATACAAGTCTGTGACTAAACATAAATATATACATATGACTATATAAATCTACATGCATTATTGTATTATACAATACTTCTCTATTTAGATGAATACTTAGCTACTGGAAGGGATACAGCATCTTTATAACTCTTTATTTAATTAAACAAAATTTATAATATAAAATAGCTCTACTCCCAATACTACGTATCCCATTTCCTTTTCTGTGTAAATTTAAGTTGTTTTCTTTTATCATTCTCAGTAATGATAGAGGAAATTAGGTGAACTGAAGGCCAGCCAGTTTGAATAGTTGGGTATCGAGACTGTACTGTACAGCGTATTTATGACAGAGGTTAAGATTTGGAGTGGATGTACAGTATAGTTCTTAATTAGTAGACACTGCCCATTCCATGTCTGTTCTTCAGGCAAAATGTAAATGACCTCTGACGGGATTCCGTTTTATGTTGAGTAAGCATTACGCATTTGAACTGTAAGGAAAAAGGCATACATTATTGACATAGTCAATGATAGAAATATATATTTTCCTTTTTTATATTATAAACGTGTGAAATAACAGGAGATTTTGGTATTTTTGCATGCTAGCCAGTGTTGGGGTTTGAAGCGATCCAAACATTGCATTGGACAGTGTGTATTAATATACATTTGACGAGTTTTATGAGAATGCATTTAAAACACTGGAGATTATGCAAGACAAATTCCTGTCACATAGACAAGCTTACACTTGAAATCAACTTCAGCCATTCATTTTGAACAGGCTCACCTAAGATGTATAGTACTGGTACTGGTGTTTCTTAATGTCTGCTAAATTGTTTTATTCCCCAGATAATGTAAATAACCCCGTTTATGTGTTTGTGTGTGTGGGATGGGTGTGCTTGTCTGAAATTTTCTCAGATAGTCTCTACTTGAGTCAATTTCTTAGTTCCTTTTTTCAGTTGTTAGGGAAAAAAACTAGATAACAAATCTCACTTACTGTTCAGAAGAAAAGACAAATTAAAACCCTCAGGGACAATTTTCACACTGCTCTCACTCTCAATTCAGGTACTTTCTCTAGATTCTGAGGCCGAGCAGTGACACAAAGTGAAACACAATAGGAAACAAAGACTAGTCAAAACGATGGGTTTGTGTTTTCTCTCGTTTTTGTTTCTTAATTCTCACTTGGTGGAGTTGCCGTAGAATATTGAGATGGCTCCCAATATTCAAATCAGACTCCGGAAAAGAGACTAAATCTAACTAACCCTCCACAGACTGGAAATGGATGTTGGTTAAAAAAACGTAAATGTTCACTCACTTATCTGTGTTAGATTGGGCCTGATGCATATTATGGGAATTCCACTATTTCAGGTTTTTGTTAATTGTTTTTTAAATACAATGAATGTCAATTTTAAACTCAGTTCAGGTGAAATATTAGCCAAAAGGTGTTTTTAAGCTGCATTTCAATTCTCCAGCACACAGTGCCTCAGATGCATAGTATAGTGGCATTCTATTATTTTACTACTGCTGAACAGATTACTTTAGGTCCTGTTCTCTGGGCATCTTCATCCATAAGATACAATGTACCCTTATTATGAGTGTGTTGTGTGTGTATGTATGTAAGGGTGTGTGGGTGTGTGCAAATATAGTACATATACCATATGTATGTACTGTCTATGGTATATATGTGTGTGTGTGTGTGTATGTATGTATGTGTGTGTATATATATATACACACATAGTGTGTGTGTGTGTGTGTGTGTGTGTGTGTGTGTGTGTGTGTGTGTGTGTCATGATTGCATACAATGAAAAGTAAGAAAAGAAAAAAAAATCTGTCCTATATCATATGTAAATCTCATTTGACAAGTTATTCTCATAAGGGGAGTACATTTTAATCTTAGTAGGATTGTATATGTAAACGTTGAAAATAGATACAATATCTTAATATCAAACCTGATGGGAGATATCTGCTTGGTGTTTGCTTGCTCTTTTTCTACCTAGCAGCAGTAAAAAGAGATACTTCAAAGGATATATACAGATTTGTTGTCTTAAGAAATCCCTCCTGCATTGTACTCATTTTGAGAGATGAGCTGATTGGTTTTTTTTATTTATTTTTTAGTTTTTAGTTTTTTTTTTTTTTTTGCTACTTGGTAAAATTTTGACCATTGAAATATATCCTTTGCCAATGTGGGAGCTACAGTACCTGATTTGTGTTTTATTTTTTGAGGGAAGGAAAAATGGCAGAACTGCTGATTTGGGTCCAGTTGTTTAAATTAAATATTCATTATTCGCCTGTCGAAGATTCTGTTCAGAACTTTCAAGGTTATGTCTTTGAGCAAAGTAGCGTCAGCTAGAGTAAATGCATTTCAATGCGTTTTATTTTATGAAGAGACAGCCTCCCTCCTTCGTCTTTATTTTCTGTATTTATTTATTTATTTTTAATGCATTGTTGAATACAGTCCTGGTTTAATGGGGATAGATTGCAATACAGGTGTTGGAGAATGGAAAATGAATTCTGTTTTTAAATTAAATAATGCTTATAGTGGTGACTGTGCTTAGTGGTGACCAAATTATTTGCACCTGATATTTTAGGTTATGTTAATGCATGTGTTTGCGTATATGTGCGAGTGTGTGTGTGTGTGTGTGTGTGTGCGCGTGTGTGTGTGTTTGTGTACAATCTTCTTAACATACCTCGTTTCATCAAGTCAGGTAAATTGAGGACTATGTCCCTTGTTCTTAAATCAGTCCTGATGCTCAGAAAGCAGGCACTCCAAAATATTTGTGGACCTCATTTCTTATATACAGTTTACAGTGACAGACATGTTTGATTTCATATTTTCTTGTACTGTAATTTATGTACATTTTTATTTTTTGTTTTTGTACCATGTTAGTTTTTATTTTAGGCTATGAGCAATGTCTTTTAGTAGAGCACTTAATCACAATACTTACATTTGTTTGATTGCACTATTTTTTCCCCCTTTCTCGAATGCAAAATCTGGCCTGCAACTGGACTAAATAAAAATAGGTTTGCTCCTAATGTATGTGATTTTTAAAGAAATCATTACTTGTCTTTTAATCTTTTTTTGCATTGATCGTCAGGCACCGCTTATTAATTCTGTCTTGGTGCATGTATAAGACTTTACTGGTTTTGTTGTATTATGTTTGGAAAAAAAAATGCCATGTTCACAACATTTCTGCTGTAACATCTTCTAAGGTAGTATTCACTGGATGCTAGAATCACTGTTAAGAACCACTATTCTTCTAATAAATTATGTTGTGAAAACATTTGTCCAGCAATGTGTTATTTTTCTACCAAAGTCTAAGGTTTCCTTAGTTTGGAAAAAATCACTGTCTATCTTCTCTCAGGCTGTGAAATTCTCGTGGATCACTTTCAAGAGCTCTAACTTCTGTGCACTGATAAATGGATTCAGGAGCACCAGGTTTAAGTCGCACCTTCCATGGCCTCCCCGATCACCCAGACCTAAACCTCACTGAAACTTTATGGGGGACGTTCTGTAATGCAGAGTGCTGGGTAGATTTCCGCTCCCCTCATCTATCACAGAACTGCAAACTTTCATTCAGAAACAGGAACTGTTCACAATGTATATATGTACACAAAGTGAGGCAAATATGCGTGTATATGTCATACTAGCTTTTCTGAGGTTATTTGAGCTGCATTACTTTGAATGCTATCTGTCGGCATAAATATAGTCCCAATATATTTTTGCCATGAAAATGTTACTGGCCTTTATATTATCAAAGGTGGATTTTGGGTGTTTTTTGAAGATGGAGAATGTTTTGTTAAGTTGGAAATCAGAGTTTTTTTTTTTTTTTCCCCCAACTCCTAACTGTGTTTTTGTGTGCCCTCCTTGTCTGTATAAGGTTACTAGAAGCTACAGGGCATTGTTGTAGCAGATATGCCATGTAGTCCTTCCAGATGTACAAAACAGTGATGCCAAACATCATTAGCTGTATTTTTTTTTTTTTAAGGTAAAATGCCCATTACATCTGTCAGTTACAACAAAATCAACACTGTAAGATAAATTTGCAGCAGTACTTCAGGAGGGTCAAAACATGGGAAACAAAGTTGTTGCACTAAAACATAATTTACTAAAATGTAGATTTTTCCTCAAATGTAGCACGTGGGGATATTTTGCTTTTTCTTGAACTCTGATTTTTATCCTTGCATTGATGTCTTTCAGTGACTCGTTGGACCGGAGCTTGGCAAAAGTGAGAGACCTCCAGTCGACCTCAACACTGCAGCAGTTCATGGCCAAGCTGTGTCGCCACCATCAGCGGCAGATTGTCGATGCCTTGGGGTACCTGCAGACTGAAGTTAAGGCAGTGGCCGACTCCTGTTGTCCACCGCAGACCGACTGCAGCCCGCTTCCCCAGCAAAAGAATACTGATTTCCTGTGCACTGGAAAAAGAGCCGCTGCTGCAACGGCCTCCACGAGAACCATGAACGCATCTCTAGAAGTTGCTAATCTGCCAAACTTCATCATAACAGTTCCACAGCATCCACCTGAGTGTGCAGGTGCCACAGGCATGGCAGGTGAGGTCCGTCTGACGCGCTCTGATCCTTTGGATCTGCGTAAAGGGGCACCTGGGTACAGCAGAGACTCAAGCTTTCTCTTCAGCAGTGCCGGCGGTGAGAGGGAGAACAAACTGCAGGAAGACCTGCTACCGTTAACTGAGAAAGACAAAAGCTCCACCAGTCTGCCTGAAGTGAAGAAATCGCAAATGCTTGAAAGTTCAAGTTGTACTCTTGTTGGCACTTTACATGAGCGACAATGCAATCCTGAAACTCTCTTGCATCCAAGCAGAAGCGATCTGAGTCTCGAAGAGCTCAGTCCGTCTGTCAGAGCGCATGATCATCTCTATCACACAGAGCAAAGAGTCTCCTCTGGACGTACCAAAGATCTGTTAGTAAGATCCTACCCCAATAAAAAGGCCTCAAAAACATCTCCAGTCTCCCCAAGAACAGCTAGAAAGAGCACTAGGGGCCCTTTACCTCAGCACAGAGACCCTGTACCCCAGATAATAAATGACCCTGACATTCATTGTGACATTGTATATATTAGCAAACCTATAACAGAGTGTGAACTTCAATCTCCAAATCATATATCCCCACGGCGTAATGCCCGTAAGAGCACAAGAGGCCATGCCTACATCAAGGAATGCTGTGAGCTTAAAACTGTCCGTACGCTGGCTGGGAAATCGAGCGCTAGTGACAAGGGCAACTGTCCTGCCCCAGTGCTGGAGACCAGTACATCTGTTACCCCAAAACACCCACTTTCCAAGCCAGACAGTGTTCCTCCAGTGGATATATCCTTTGCTGGTGGTTGCGGGGAGACCTTTGTTCAGAAAGCAACGTTGGACCAACCAATGGAGAAGGAAATTGCTGCAGATGATGTCACACTGATTGGAGAGGCAGACTTAATGGTTCAAACCAGTCAGACTGGCAAACAGCCTTTCATTACGCAGACTTCTGCCAGTCCTGAGATTCTCTCATCTTTGGTAAGCCAGCAGATCACAGAAGAAGAGGACCGACAGCAGCGGCATCAGGAAGAAGGGGAGGAGGCCCAGTCAGAAGAGGCTTATGCTCCGTGTTTCCCTAAGGAGGTCGCTCAAGAGGATGGAAGTGAAGAGGATGCTTGCAGTGATCAACCTCATGTGGAAGGGACAGGGACAGTGCAGCCTGAGGATGGTTTATCAAATCCTGCTGTAGCTGGAAGTAAGGAAGCAGAGTCATTAATCGTCTCCGTGGATGAGCCACAAACTTGTGCTAGCGAACCTCAGTCAAGTCCAAGGCTAGCATCTCCAATGTTGAGTACAGAGGACTCTATTAGGTCAGAAAGCATGAGCGCCATCATTGAATGTGAGAAGCAGAGTCAAATTCTTGAGCTTCCAATGGCTGAGGATCAGGAACTATCGAAGGATCAAGAGCCGTCAGTACATTTAGCAAAAGAGACTCTCGCAGAGAATGAAGAGCAGGTTGAAAAAGAGAACTTTGAGGAACAGAAAACTAATTGCATCAGCTCTGTTTCCAGGGAAACAGATGATAATGTACAAGAGGAAACCAGGACAGATGCAGTGGGTGGAAAAGCTGAGATAGCAGTGGGGAAAGAGTTATCCTCAGTAATAGATTTGCCTTCGGAACATTGTGAGGTTGAAGGCAGCAAGATGGAGGCTGCTGTTACCGCATCGGAAGTTATAGCCCCAAAAAAGGGTAGTAGCAGAGATATTGCCCCTTCTGATAGATGCTTGCGGAGGAGGATACCGCTAAACACCTCTGAAACCACAAATGTTTCCAAGACCACTGAGGAAACACCCCCTCTCCCTCAAAATCAAGGTTCTCCAGCTGACGACCTGAAAAATTCTGGTTCTGTACGCTCTAACAGATCCATTAGATTGAGACAGCCAGGTGTCAGCACTTCTATGAGTCACACTGTACCACAAACCACTGAAGAGCCTGTTGATAAAACCCAGCTATCCCATGAAGGTAAATCCAACTCTGGTCAAGTGTTGGACAGTATGGTACAAACAAGACATAAGGCGATGTTGGCAAAGCAACTTGAGAGTGATGGGAGGAATCAGGGCACCAGGGCAGCATCTACTTCAACAGCAAGTTCCAGTTCAGAAACGGACAGACTGAAGGTACCCAGCAAACAAACCCAGCCAAAGGAAAAGCCAGCAGCTCCCCCTGTTGAAGACAAAATTCCTGGTGACAGCAGTGCATCTGTAGAGAATACCATGGACAAGTGTAGGAAAATGCCCTTGAGAAGGGATAGGGCCAGCAGTGGATTATCCACTAAACCCATGAGTTCTGCAACTCTCATGAAGCATAAGAAGGTGGTTCTTCGATCTCAGAGGTCTGCTACACTGTTAGCGGCTGGCAAAAAGGAGGAAGTTGAACAGAATTACGCAGACTGTAGCATTAAAGCAAGGGCTGAGAAATCTCCTCAGCTGCAGAAAAGGGACCTCGATCCTTTCGGGCTGCAGAAGCTCGACCTCTCTGCGCCAAACCCGCCAAAGTTCTTGGAAGCGCTGAGAGGGGAGGAAAACCAGCTGCAGATCACAAGCCTGAACACCAGGTATGATAGAATGCAGAGAGGCTGGGTCCAGTTGGACAAAGAAGGGCAGCCTGCGCCAAGGCCCAAAAACAAGGCAGACCGGCTGAAAGAGATCTGGAAGAGTAAGAGGCGAGTGCGCAAGCCCAGGCCTTTGGATCAACAGAAGTACTCACCCGTGCAGATGCTGTTCATGAAGACCTTTGACCTGACCAGCATCTGCCGCTGGTTTTTACAGACAACGGAGACCAAGTCCCTTGTCATCGTCAAGAAAGTGAACACACGCCTTCCCTCTGAGACTCAGCTGTGCTTTCACAGTTCCTCGGGTGCACAAGGTTCTTCCCACGGGGTCTTCCCAAGCTTGCAAGCCGAGCGTTTGAAAAAGCATCTGAAAAAATTTGCTGTGGCATCCCCTGTGAAAAGTAATGCCAAGAACCAAAAGCTCATTGCTAAAGCATGGGAGCAGGATGGCCCGTGTAGCAAAGGGAAGGAAAAGGTCAAAGAGCTGACATCTGCCACACGGATCTCCACCAAGCCCTACAGCCACCCTCATAAGCTACAAACGCAGGCTATTGAAAACCCAAAGGCCGTATCTGCTGTGAAAAGCCCTGCCAGTGCCAGGATTCTTCGGAAATATACCAACATTCGAGAGAAGCTGCAAGTCCAGCAACATGCGCTGAAGACGAAGGAGACTTCTGCAGAAGACCTCAAAAGTAGCTCTGTCAAACCTTTGATTTCCCCAAAGCTCATGTCTAAACCCAAAGCATCACTGGAGCAAGGCAAAAAGACTGCACCTGCTGGGAAAACCAGTGGGAAGGAGCCACATCAAAGCAAAAATGTGAAGGTTAATTCCCTCTCCTCCAGTAAAAGAGATGCTTTTAAGAAGGTTGTCAAGGAGAAAGGAGCCAAGCGCAGTGGCAGCAGTAAATCACTAACAAGTTTGAGTAAAAAAGACCATAAGGCACTGAAGAGGGTGCCTCCATCAGCTCCCAGGCCAAGGAAAGCTTCTGCTTCTTCCTCAGTTGCTTCAAGACTCAAAGAAAGACCTGTTGTTACAAACAGGACAAGTAAGGCTACTGGAGTACAAAAGGCTGGGCTAGTTAAGGATGCGTCTCAAAAGTCTGGCGGCTTAAATGTACAGATGAAAATGCCCCTGAGAAGTAAAGTCGTGGAAAATGCAGCAGTGCATCAGCAGAGCCCCGAAACCCTGCCTTCACCCTCTCAAGACCAGGTACTGACACGGTCTCAGAGGAAGATGGAGGCCATGCCCTCCACAAGTGGGGGATCAAAGCCTGCCACAAAACGAACCCAGGAGATAACATTGCCACCTGCCAAACGTACCAGAACGTCGCTTTTAAAATGAATTTGGAACATTTAAAATGGATCTCTGTTGCAGACATGCAGAATGATTGGTACAGTTTTGGGCTACTTGATAAACCCTGGGCAGAGGACTGGGAATTGTTTTGTTGTGTGATTATATGTAAATTCATTTGAAAAAGAAAAATCTTTTAGGTCGGGTTGGTGTGTATCATTGATGTGTTTCTCAATCTTGGCAATTTTTTTTTTGTTCAGCTTCAGTTGGAAACCACAGAAAGAAAAAGGTGATGGTGGTATTTAAACTCAGTTCAGAAGTGTGTGTATGCTTACTGTATGGTGTGTGTGCTTGTATGTTTGTGTACTTTTTTTTTTTTTGCGTGTGTATGTGCGAATGGGGGTCTGTGTGTGTTGAGAGCGCAAACATGGGTGCTGGAGCCCGCGTGAGGTGCTGCTGAGGAATATACTCCTCCTGTTTTGTATTACACATTGCTTGCAATCAAAGAGGAAGAGTACAGATTATATAGATCAGGTGCCTTATTGATATTTAAAGTAATACGAAGTGTAGCTCATGGCAAGGAATTGCTTCTCTACTTGTTGCACAAACACGTATGGGGGGTGGGTGGGTTGATGGGGGCGCATGCACACGGCCTGCCCCAGATTACTCTCCCAGTTCCGTCTTCCTGCAAGAGACCTTCCCCTCTTTCCTAGTCTCTGACTGCTTCTCATTTTACTTTGATGTTGTAAAGCGGCAGCATTTGGCTATTTGTACAGTTAATTCCTAGGAAGCCTCGTCTCTTTGATAAGTTTTATTGTTTTTTTTTTCCTCAACCCAACTGGGGTAGAAACCGTTTCTAGTCACAGCTTTTTTTTGCATTTATACCCTTTGTGATTAAAAACTGTATTAGAATTGTGATGACTTATGTATGTGATTACTGTGGTTCTGTTCTCCGTGTTTCACTTTTTTTGCCAACAGACTTGATTTGATTTTCTTCCCCAGCAATAAGTATTTGAAGACGCCCCCCATGATGGGATTCTCACTGCGCCGTTCCATTCATTCGTTCCTCACAGCCTAGTTTTTCTCCCTTACCAGATTTTCCATTAGATTTTTTTTTTTTTTTTTTTTGTGGGGGCGGGTGGGGGGAAGGGGAGTGGAGTGACATGTTTTTCCATGGTATGAAAGTTGCCTACAGAGCACAGTGATGAGTTTTAATGAGTCAAGATATGATGCATTATGGGCATTTGGAGACTTGGAAAAAATGGGTTTGCTGCATAGGAACGTGTTTGAGTGTGCATCACACTTTCTGGCTAAATGGACACATCAGTGAGCAGTAAATTTTCTAAATTGTTCTTGTGCTTCATATCTATATGCTGAGTCAAGTCTTTTTTTGTGAACATTTTTTTTAATTTATTTTTTTAATGTATAATTGCAGCAGCGCACACATCTTCCATTTTTATTTATTGTTTTTCATTGGGGGTTTGTAAGGCAACATTCACCACTAGAAGAACAACTTCCGTCTCCCCCAGTGTAGTCTGTTCATGTACATCGTTCTTGTATACCTTTCCTTAGGAGAGCTTGAATCTATGCATGTACTGTGTCTCTTCAGCAATCTGCATATTTGCAAATAATGTTGGATAAATCACAAAATGTTTTAGTTATGGTGACATGAACATTCGTTTCAATGTTTTGAGATACTTTTTTCAATGTCAGATGTAGTCACCTTGATTTCTTTGTCAGTTGAGGTCATTTCATGAATTCTTTTTCCATGGACTGTACCACCTGCCACCTTTTTCACCTGAAAAGCTACAGGGACACTGTTGCCAGTTATAAATATATATATATATGCTACCTAACAAGAAAACAAGAGTTCTGTAGTGTAAAAAAAAAAAAAGACAGAAAAAAAAATCCAACAAAAACAAATGTCATTTTCAGTGAGTGAATTCCTGGGAGTGTCTAAAGAATATAGTGATGTGGGGGAATGGGGGTTGGTTGGGGATTCCATAGGGTCATAAAACTGTGAATTCTAGCTTAAGGAATAGATGGTAAATATTAAAAATATGGCAACAGTTGTGTGGGAGGATGAATTGCTGTCAGTGCTGAGGACTGAGATGCGTTTGTCTCAGAAAGGATTACAGCATACACTGACCCCTGGTGTCCAAGATTAAAATTGTTCAGTCTGATAATGTCTGAAAAAACAATTACTCTTCTGGGTTCCACCTGGAAACTGCAATGTAATATTCAGGTCACCTGCCATGTTTATGTCTTTAGTAATGCAATAGATACCTGTATCCAAGGATTTACTTTTTATGTGTTTTGGATTTCCTTTGGATATAGTTTTTTGTTTGTTTTTGATGCTGAGGTTGGATACAGTTTTTAAATGTGGGAAGCGTATGACAACAACATTCAACAAGTAGATATTATTGTTCAGGGAGAATTGGTGAGGCTTTCTATGATAAATCGTTTTTGGAGAATCCTGGGTCTACAGTTCCCATATTCAAATAAGGGTCCAATTCAGTCAGCTGTAGTGCTTAGCCATAGCCATAACTAAGAAGTGAAAAGAGTACTGCTTTATGTCAGTTTATTTTAAAAAAAGAAAAAAAAGTATTTGTTGTTTAAAATTGAGTTTAACTTAAAATATTTCCTGCTATTGCTATGGCTTAGCACTTTGCCACTTTGAAAATGGTCCCTTAAATCTGAGCAAGGATTTTGTTCTTCACCTTTCACATTTGTACTTTTTGAGATTTGTACTGTATATTATAAATCATTCAGATTTATTTATGTGAATCCTAAAAATGAGACGTCTTGTAAGGTAGTGTCTGTGGATTGGACGGATATAAACAAGCTTTTTCCATTTTAAAAACCTGCCTTGGGCCGTCTTTATTAATTTCTCCTTGTTACATTTTTAATGTCACTATTTACTGATGTCTTATTTTTATTCTTAAAGAATGCTCATTGTGTTTTGAAAAGATGTACAAAAACACAATGTAAGCATCTCTACAACCAGCCTGCTTTGCAATTGATGAAATATTTTATTAAAATTAAGATGTCAGAACTGTTGATTTTAGGGACAAGTAACTCCCATGAGAGCCACAGGTTTATACATTTTTAACCGAATGAACTGAGTAAAGTTTTTGTACCACAGAGAAGAAATGCATTCATTTCAAATTCAAGTCATTCAAATTTCAAAAATAAGTTATTGATGTAATTGATAGCTTTTGCAATTGTTCTTAATTTTCTCAAAATAACATTCATGTTAAGAGGTTCTTAAGATGCCCTCAGCAGTACTCCAAAAAAGCATTGGCTGTGCATACCGTTTAATGTGATGGAAGATTAGGAAGTTGTATTTGCCAGTCAAAGCAGGCATAAATGTTCACTAAAATGTACATTTTAAGACCAGACTTTCTGTTTGGCACCCCTGCCTTTAACCCTCCCACCCCTCCCCCATTACTGTAGTTTTTTTCACAAATCCCTCATGCCATACACCATACTAGAGGGAACATTCTGGATACAAACCATGGCTTGATGTCTACCTTACATAAATATAAAAATATATTTTTTTGTCAAGTGATTTGTTTGTAAAATGATCACTGTGTAAACTTGAATGCGTATCAGCTGTGATAAAACTATTTTGAAATTTAGTGTGCAATTGTAACTTGCATATAGAGATGTATATATATTTTTTGTTTTAGTTTTTCATTTGCCAAAAGCAGGGATAACAATGGGTTTGGCATATCATTTATATTTTGGTTTGTGGGATCCTAATCTTAAAAACTAAAAAATTCTGAATTCCTTTACAAAAATCTTTAAATGGAGAGGTGCTCCTGAGCCTGAATAATTTACTCAAACATTCTGAGTGTTGTGGATTGGCTGAAACTCAGTCAAGACCCAGTGAATTCTGGGTACATTTCTGTCCAGTCTAGAGGACTGTGCCCTCTCACACTGAGCTGTTGTTCCTTTCCCATAGACTGGCATTTAGAACCTCAAGCAAGTTCTCATGAATTTAAGTATTTGGTGTTCATACTGTACTTTCATAAGCTGTTTTGTTTCCTCATTGTTAATATTTTAAATTAAATTTTAAAAATTAAATTTTTCAATATTTTTATTTCTGTAAATTTGTAGAACTGTATATTTTTGTGAAAGAATAATCCAGTTAATAATCATGATTTTGTGGGCAGAGAAACATGAAGGGCAGTTTGAGTGGACTTCTTTTTTTTGTTGCCACTGTAAAGTTTATTTTGTGAAAGGACTGCAACCCCTCACTGGTTCTGTTTTAATTACAAAGCCCAGATACGCTCCAAACAACAGACACCGAAACTGGATATAATAAAAGCACACACATTGAATTTTAATTGACGAAAAAAGGGTGGAGTCTCAGTAACATTTTGGTGGCACTACATACATTCAGCATTTTTACTGCAGTTATTAATTAGGACTATCATATCCCGAGACACAAAATGCAACAGAAGCACATAATTATGCAGAAAACGTTCTGGTTCTCTACTTTTTTCCCAATACAACAGACACTGTGCACCTTTTACATACATGATCATGACTTTTAGCACATCAAGAACTGATGTTGAAGTTCCACCAGGTGATGGTGGACGTTGAAAGCAAATAAAACAAAATGAACCCTTGCAAATACATAAATTCATGTATAACGCAGCACATCCTTTATCCAACAGCGCCGTGTGCTACTCAAGAAACTAGACAAGGGGCTGTAACTGACTTGGGCCTCAATAGGATTGGCAGAGAAGGCAACGTCTCAATGTCCACAGACACTTACTGCACTGAAACGACTACCTTGTATCAGATGAGCAGGATAATGTCTCAAAAGTCCACCCTGCTACCTTCAACATTTGGATTATTCAAATTGTCACTGGAAGACTAACCAATTGTCGACAAAAACTGTCAAACCGGTTGACAGTGGTAATGCGAAAGATGCTTCATAAATCCAAATTTAGCATGTAACCATGAGTTCTTAGCAATAGACTTGCTGATCTAGTCAAAACCACAACAGCATTGTTGGTTTACATCATAGAATGCAAAATCAAGCCTCCTGTTTTGGGTGTCATGAAGTTTTGCTCTCCCATCACTGGCGCATAATAGGGCGGTAAAACAATTTCACAATTCCTGTCCGAGGCTCTCTGATGAGCATCACTGAATACCCTTCTGCTTTTGCAGTGGTCTTTGAAGAGGAAGTGCCAAATTTCACATGGAACTGGGAGAGCCATTGACTTTCTGTAGAGATGCTGGTTTTCAAGAGTTAAGAGATCAGATCTGGACTGAAGCAAAGCACAAACTTTTCCACTAAATTCAAACATGGATGTAACCACTGGAATTTTTTTAGGTGGTATGTCAATTTCACAATGTCTTTCAAGTTTAGTTTTATTGAATAACATTTGACTGACCAGAAACTGGGAAAATTGGGTTTCTGTTTCTGACTTGTGTCATCGTTACTATTGCGAACCCAAAAGGTGAACGAGAGAATGTGTTTCAAACAAGGAAGACCCAACATTTCAAACTGCAGTCTGACTTAAAAGTGATGTTACAAATACCTTACAGCTTTTTATAACTAGTTTCTTTTTTTGTATTTTATTGTTATTGAAAATCAGAAACAATTACTATGCCTTATATTTTCTACATCAGGAAAAGCCTTATAATAAATAAAAAAACAGCACACAGACTTTCAAATGAATTAGATGTAATATTCACATGGAAGACAACATATACAATATTAAACATTTTTCTATAACAATACTGCCTCCTCTAGAACAAGGCCAACCATTTGCTACCTTGTTTTTGGCCAAATACAAACTATCTTGTTTGAGTGAGTGAAGAAAACAAATAAAAACTAGGGGACCAATCAAATGCCTGACTGTCATTTCCAATAGAAGCTTCCAGAAAACACCAATGTTCTCAAACATATAAAAATACTATACCAAAATGAAATACAAATATATATTAGAATCTGTTAGGCATTTCTGTATAAAGAGAGGGCTAAAGGAGTTAGGTTACATCAAGAAACAAAATATAATAAAAAAGTAAACCAATGAAAAAAAAACAAAACAATTGAAAATAACATAAAAAAAAATATTATGCACCTTTTTGTTCTGTAATATAATAAAAAAAAAGCTCTACATATCCATTTGCAAAATCTTCCACACATGCAATTGTTTGCACAAGTAATACTGCAGGCAAAATGGGTGGAGCTTTGGCTCCTCCGCTTGCTCTTTTTGGGGGACTTAGACAATTCATCCCGTTGCTCGTGCGATGCCTGCTTGGGTACGCGATCGCCACCGGGCACTGCCAGCTACAGCCAGATGGCGTTGGTGGTGGAGAGTGCATGGAGGAGGCCCTAGCGGCACGTCTGTCACATTGCATCACTCATCAAACCAGATGACACAACGCTCAGACTGAGGACCATTCAATCCTGCATCTGCAATCTGCATCTGCGTACGTATGGATGAATGAGTGCGCAGCACAGAGTAGGTCTGCGCGTTACTTATCGAAAGGATACTCCACTGCGTTCCAAGTTTGGTCATCGTCAGAAAACAAGCTTTTATTGACAATCCAGGGCTGGTGCCGCTGTTGATTTTTTTTAACAGTATGTCAGGATATGGAGTACTATCTGAGAGATACCATATGACACTGAGTATGGGGGTTTGTCAAACATATACAGTGCCGTTGATGCAGAGTATTCACTTCTCCACCATCTGCAAGAACTTGGGGTACTTCATTACATTCTGAAATCATGTTTTCTTTGCTTTTATTTTAATTAATCACTGAAAATACACAAAAAAAGTCCCTGTGGCTGTGACAACAAATTAAAGGCCCGACGACAATCCGTTCAGCATGCGTCCGACTGGGACGCTGCCAACTCATCAGGATCGTCCTGTCACGCATGGTCAGCTCACTCTGGCCGCCATGTGGGCAAGCCGGCCGGCAGGATTAGCTTATCTGTAGTGAGAGCTCACAGTTAGAGCAGCTAAACTCTAAAGTACATGCAAAGTCCCTCCCAATGAAAGACAACAGGTAGGTCTTTATATAAAGAAAAAAAAGTCTTCCCCTCCATAGTCTCGCTGCCTCGCCGAGCCGCCTGACCAAGCCACTTAATGTTTGTGTTCATATTTGAAGGGATGAAACTGCTGGGGGGTGCCTTCTTGCAAATCTATGTGTGTGTGTAGACTATGTTGGGGTGTGCCCTTTTAAACATCTCTGTATGTATGTGTGCATCTCTGCCTGTCCATCAGGTGAGCATGTACGTGTGTGTGAGTGTGTGTGTGTGTGTGTGTGTGTGTGTGTGTGTGTGTGTGTGTGTGTGTGTGTGTGTGTGTGTGTGTGTGTGTAGGAGGTGATGCCCAGACCAGTCACTCACCCTCACAGGCCCAGACAACGCGTTCACTCCATCTCAGAGTGATACACAAACACACACGCGCTGTCTATTCGGGGTGTGAGCGGACCGGCCCAGTTCCACTGTCCAACCTCCCTCTCGGTTATTCCACCTCTCCGCCCCACAGCCGAGCCAGTTACAACAGGCCGCTCTCTGGAAGCAACCATGGAATGATACCGGGGCTGTCACGAGTCAGCTGGACGGGCCAAACGGGTCAAAGTTTACACTGTGTGGGACTGCGACAGCTGTTATGAATGCAACACTTGAAATCTCTTCGACCCTTAGAAACAACGTTGCAGATACAATGGTATTGTTTCTTTTTTGATGTTTTTTTTTCTTTTTGTCGAACACCCTTGGAAGGGAAGAAATGTCCTATTTTACAAACATCGTTGTCCATAATATATATATATTTATATATATTTTATATATATTTCTTTATATTCTCTCTCCCTCCGGCGCTTGCTCGCTCGCTGGCTCTGAACGCCCCTACATGCAGCCCACGCAGCCGCACTTGACGGTCTTCTCCACCTCCTCGCTGAAGGAGGTGCCGTCGCTGCACTCAAAGGTGTATTTCCTGCGTTTCATGCGCTGGCTGCTGCAGCAGGCGCCCGTGTCGCAGGCCCCGCTGCACTCCACCCACGACACCATGCGCGTGGTCTGGCAGATGGTGTAGCCACGCTGCACCTGGTAGAAATCTCTCACCGGCTCCCCCCGGCACTCCGACTCTGTAAACCAGAAACACGCACACACACGCACACCTTGCTGAAAAACCAAGCCTGACAAGCAGCCAAGCACCCACTCTGCCCTTTTATAGCATCAGTAAATGGTGAATATGAAGAATAGGTGCACACTGTAATATCACGTTAAACATAATGCATTTCTTGACATTTTGTACTTAGTGAAGTTGAGTGGGAGTTTTTGTTCTTTCTCAAAGTCATCAGATATTGCTCTACAGGCACCTGAACTCCAACATACTTAATTTAAAAATGTTATGTGTCCATTCATACTTCAAAATAAAACATAAATATGTGACAGTGAAAGATACAAGTATCCAAATTATGTGAAACAAAACACTACATATATACAATAATACAGCGTATAGTAATGTAAATATAAGGTTAACATTTTGTCCAAAGTTAAATTTGTTACTAGAAAATTTTAAAAGATTCCATTTTAAAAGATTTCGGTTTTTCACCCCGGGAAATGTCTTTTTGTAGCTTGCATGAATAAAAAAAATTTAAAAAACTACGTGCTGTGTTAGAAAACTTGTAGCCTTAAGAGGAATGCCAAAGAAGGGCCTGGTTTCAGTGACAAAATCATCTGCATTCAGACCACTGTTAATTTATTTAAATGTTAAAGCAAAAGGCAACATTTGGGACCTGCTCATGGTTAACTGAGAGTGAAAGCATGAAAGAAGGCCTTCCCTGAAAATGAGCAAATTTACCAAATTAACATTTTAATTCGAGCACAGCCTGCCCTCATGTTCGTGCAAAAGCAAACACAAACACCGCTAATGCAGCTGTTTGCTAATCCTGCTGTCACAGTGGTAATCCTGCCTCTTCTGAGTCATGACGTCAATACCTTGCTTATATTTTCTGATCATGGACACAGATGATTACATGGTTGCATCTGTATGTAAAATAAATATTTGTTTGTATCAGCCCAACGTCTGCTCTGAATCACTTTGCGCTAAATACACAGATAGGCTTAGACTGAAGAGAGGAAAAACAAAACACGAAACAGATTCGCTCAATGAGTTACACATGCATAATTATGGAGGAACACTTCCTGCAGAACCAGAAACCAGAGCTGCTGGCTGCTTTTCCTTTGCTTCCCCACTGTGGCTGGCAGTATAATAAGAGTTTTGAGTCTGAGTTCTCTGACTATGAGTGCTACGCCCACCCAACCATATCCTCTATATCACATAGCTCAACCCCACCCCGGCATCTCACCAGTATCATATGACCCCGCCCTTGCCCCTCTCACCTGTGTCACATAACTCGCCGCTGTACCCGGCTTCGCAGTGGCAGTAGGCCTCGCCGATGTCAGAGATCTGGCACCGGCCATGTTTGCACTGTAAACGTTTGCAGGGGTTGAAGAGCTCCCCCTGCTGGTTGCACAGGGCACCGCGGTAACCCTCCTGACACTCACAGCGGTAGGACTGCGTGTCGAGGGGAACACATTTCCCATGGACACACCTGTGCACCACAAAACATCACAATGACACTGTTCTTGGATGGAACACACAAAATGAATTATTCATCTGGATGGTTCATGGTGTCGTAAATAATTTTAAATATTAACCTGTTTGGCTGAATGCAAGGGAAAAAGCCATTTGTATAGTCCCATATGTGGATTAAATACATATTTAAATACACATTTTGACTTTATTGCTCCACAAACAAGGGCAGGACTCACTTGCTGCCCTGGCAGGGGTTGGTGGCTGGCAGGTCGCAGTGCGGCCCGCTCCAGCCGGGCTGGCAGTGGCACACGGGCCCGGCAGCGCCGTCGGGTTGGCAGATGCCATGCAGGCAGTAGAGCTTACGGCAGGGCTCACAGCCCGGCACCACCCCCGGCTTCATCTGCGTCTTGGTGAAGTCCTGCAGCTCGTTGTTGATGTACAGGTTCTGGATGCACCCATGGAAGCTGGAGCCGTTCTGGAGCTGCCAGAGGCGGAAGGCGGCCGAGTGGACGTCCACAGGCATGCCTGGAAGGGGGCGGGGTGGGGCACAGAGAGGAGGGCCAATGAGAAGGACAGGGGGTGGGGTCTAGTGGCACACCCACACAGCAAACACGGGGCTGGCATGAAAGTGATGGAGGAGGAGGAGCCATTTCAAAAGTGCCACATCCAATTGGAGCAAGATGTTCAGATTTAAATTCATCAGTTACATTCCACAGTATGAATAATTAATAATACCAAGAAGTCTATTCTCATGATGCTCTTTCCAAAGGTCCTTTGTTTAAGTCATCTGCAATGGTTCTTTAATGAAATATAACTTGAAGAGACCTGGTTGGCCATCAAAGTAACAAGAAATTTGCCTTTAAAGGGACAGTAACCTATTGAGTATTCTGTTTCTTCTTTTTTTTTACCAAACTGAAAATGTAATATCTGATCATTATTAGTGGATATTTGAACAAATGACAGACCTTGACAATACCCTTAAGTAATATCCTCTTGTGTTATCTTAATAAATTCTGTAAATTAGGTTTTATATTTTAGCGATGTTATTTAACATTTTGGCATGTGGCACATTTGAAGTGAGAGAAAAGAAAAAGTGAAGAGGTTGAAAAAAATGGAAAAGCATAGTTTCTCACAGACATGTGAGGCAGTGATGTACAGTAAGGTACACTGAAGATAAAGCACAGCACAGTACAGGACAGGACAGGACAGTCAATAGCTAGTCATACGTTCAGTACACCTCAGACCTTTGTTGACACCAGGAGCATTTTGTGAGGACAAATGATCTGCTGAATAAAACCAGCTAAAGCAAAACGACTTGAAATTGAAATGACTGAGACAGTAAAGCAAAATACAGCAACAGCTCATCACTGGTTCTCAAAAAAGGTCTGGGCAGACACAAAGTACAGCTTGCACAAGTGAAAAAACTGGATGTATGTAAAAAATCAAACACAAAATACAAATCAAAGATCAACACATTAACAGGCAAGTCACATCACATCATGGTTTAAGCTGAGACTGTATCTGTTAGGATGGACCTAAGAAGATCTTTGGACTATATCTATGGGCCACTGGTGCTTCTGCAGACAGAGAGTCTGTTTATTGAGCTATGAATCAAAAGCCAATGGGTTCATTGTCTGAAGCCAATTTTTTTCCCAAACTGCTGCAGCAGAGGATTGTGGGAAGGGGAGATGCTCTAGCAAACACAGTCTGGGGGATGGACGGAGGGAGGTGGGAGGGGGGTGCGGTGTCACAGAGCGAGGGGGGAGGGGGTGATTGACAGTAGTGTAATAAAGAGTGCCTGCGGTGTAGGGTGGTATCTGCAGAGGGCCCCTACCCCCCACGTATAACGGAGCCTCCCCGGTCAGGGGCCGGACTTTCCCCACGCTGTCCATGGTGGTCGGGAGCCCACCGTCGATGGACAGGTTCACCATCTGGTCAAAGGTCACAAGCTCCACTGTGTGGAACTGACCGTCGTTGATGGTCTCAGTGCTGGAGGGAAGGGGAGAGAGAGAGAGAGAGAGAGAAGGAGCACAACAAGGGGGGAGAGGAGAGAGAGAGAGAGAGAGAGACAAAGATGAAGAAAGAAGGAAGGAAATGTTAAACATGCCTTTTTCTCTCTGTTATCCCCGCTGCCTAAAAATAAACGCTACCCACATCAGACATGTAGGTCCTGATTGGCTGAGACATTCTTCATCAAGACAACTTCACAAGAAGGGAGACACACAGCCTTAAGTGCTTGGCTGAAACCGTAGAGGCTGCTCCTGTGTGTTTACTGGCAGATAAGTGTGTCTTACCTGTAGATGGCATGGCCAGGTTGGCTACCTGGGTCGTAGCTGACCTTGACATGACCCTGGTACAGCTCCACCGCAATGGGGTCATTGTCCCCATTGTAAAGCAGGATCCCATTGTCCTCCGCTGTGGACACCTGGGAACAGAGGAGGATGTTGGTATGTGAAAAAGAATTCTGGCATAGAGAGAGTGAGGGTTAGAAGGACTGTATGTGAATGTATTGCCCTGTTTTCATAGGGTTGACGGTGGCTTGTCTTAGCCAGAGTGGATAGACACTTTAAGTTAGACAGATCAGGCAACCGTTTCTATTGTCTGAAATGGGTGGGGCTTAATATAAACTCACATTTAAAACTGGGTAACTAGGTAGCCAATATAGAAAAAATTCCAGGTATAGAATTTTAGAAATGTAATAAATAATAACATGAATTTGTGCTATGCTATCTTAACTAATAAATGCAATGGTAGTTTGCTGGCTAGCCACTGTTTTGCATACAAGCTAATGTCAGCTAATGATACATAATCACAACCTTCTCTGTTGATTTAAGTAGACAGTTTAAGGTTCTTGCAATTACACAATCGTCACCGCTGAAAGAAGTGTTTCAGACAGGTCAGGATAGGCTTAAGTGGCAACAGAGATGTTCCCAATTTGCCAGCTAATCCAGAGTCTGTCTGTAGCCTGACCACTAGAGCCAAGGCGTATGTGTGTATGTAACTATCTGTCAGTTACATGTCAGAGGAAGCCATATGGAGATTTCCTGCAACAAAAAGGTTTCAGCTTTACGTTGAGAAGATGCTGGGAGATTTCAGGGGAGCACCAGCGCTGTATCTGACAGGAAGGCAGTGCACTCCTGCAGTATGTATTCAGCTGTGTAAACGGACATTAGTGCATTGGCTGCACAGATAAATAATGTAACGTGACGCTCTACCTGCAGAGCGCTCTCAGCGATGATGTCAGTGTTATGTAATAATGTGAATGAATGAAGAGCGTAGGTTTATGCAGTAATATAATTGCTGCCTGGAGTCAGTATTAATAATGTAGTGACAGCACAATGTAATTATGTAGGTGCAGTGGTGTCAGTGTGATGTAATAATGCAGATTTACTGTGATGTCATTGTGTGATGTAATAATATACCCAGCATCCCTACATTTTGTAAGTGGCTGAAAAGGTGAAGTAGATATTTAAACATGTAAATATGTAATTTGCTTATTTTATGTAATTTGCACACTTTACATGATTTGATGTACGTAATTTGCAAATATTATGCAATTTGTGATTTGCACAATTTATGTAATTTTCATGGATCATGCAATTTTCTTATTTTATGCTATTTGAGACTTACATAATTCGCTACTTGTACATAATTTTATAATTTATGGAGTTTGCTTGATCTACATAATTTTGTGTTATTTTAACTAACTTAACAGGTCTCAGTTTCGCTCATATTGCATGCTTATTTTCCCACCTTTTATAAAACATTCATATCACAAACATATCAGCTATTCATACAACTATTTATATAAGATGATCAGCTCAAATCTTTATGTTCAGGTTGCACCTAGACTGACTCTACATAAAATGACATACACAATGAAGTAAAGGAATATATATCATGTCATATTATTAAACTAAATGAGTTTTTTTTTTTCATTTAAACTGTTCATAAACATTGCCAGTTTTTCCTTTTTCAAAAGCTAGTAAAAATGTGACATACCTGCAGTGTAATGTTAGCCTGAGGCCAGTTCTTCAGGTCACTGAGCAGCAGGTAAGAGTCTCTGTCCACGAAGTTGACGCTGACGAGCTTCTCGCAGCGGGGTCCACCGAACCCGGGCAGACACTGGCACAGTGCTCTACCCCCCCTCTCCACACAGGGGGCGCCGTTCTGACACTCAGCCAGGTCACAGAGGGAGCGAGGAGCAGTGGGGACCTCGCACAGCTGCCCGCTGGAGAGGAGCAGAGCAGGGCGGGGCAGGAGGAGGTGCAGAGGGGAAGAGGTGAGATGGGGTAAACATCCCCAGACATGTTCATTCATTTTTAAAAACCCAAAGGATATAAAAGCACAAGGTAATCTTGCCTTGGGCTAAACATCAAAATACCTTTCCCCATTTTACCTGAGCCACATCCAAACTCCTTCTGTTCTATGCTGATAACAGCTTGTTTACTGGTACAATGTTATCTTCTGTGCGGTACCCAATGTTCATCATTTTATGTATCACTGGTGATATTGGGGCACTTTTATAAAATGCTGAGGTTCAGGTACTATTGATCTGTTTATCACCTCTCTACCATTGCAGCACAGCTTTGCTGGTTGGGGTAGCTGCTTACGGCACTACGAATGTCTCCATTAAGATGTTGCGGTTTTGACAGTCACACAATCACATAAAAGTTTCACTACTCCGGTTGTCTATCAAGTACTCAAGCCTAAGATGAAAATAAAACCCCCTTTCACACGTGTCATGCGGTTGTATCCTTAAACCCAAAGCTGTGCAAGCAATCGATAGGAAATTATAGTAACACATCCACTGACCCTCGGTAATGAGCCACAGGCAAACTATGCACGCTACAAAGTCTTTTCATGTGTGATGTCGAACAGTATTTTATAACCTATTTCATAAACTGGCTTATACTGATTAATCTTTTCCTGTATCCATTGTTCTCATATCCTGTCCTTTATACTTCCTATTTACACTTGTTTTAAATTTTTATTATCTAAAAAAATATGTTTTAACATATATTTTAACCATCTGGCTTATGTGATCACCAACATTAGCACTGGAATCCATTACATGATTGAATTTCTAATATCTGAAAAAAAAACAGTTGATTTAGTGTTTATGGTTTAGTGTAGCCTTGGGGAATGCGTTTTTATGTAATCTGATTACACAAAATTAATCCCACATAAAAAAACAAACAAAGGTAACATTAAGCTATGTCAGATGATAAGAAGATCTAAAAAAAAAATTAGATTTGGTCGACCGGTTGAACTCCGCTCGACCCTGCGGATGGGGGTCGGTCTGTCTTTGTCAGTGCAGGCGTGTCTCTCACCTGTAGCCCTCCACACAGGCGCATGAGTAGCCGTTGACCTCATCCACGCACTGAGCCCCATTCTGACAGCGGTGTTCCTGGCAGTCATCATAGTCGACGCTGCAGTCGTCGCCCACATAACCAGGAGCGCACACACACCTATCAAACACACATACACATAAACTCTCATTAGTTAACTGGAACAATAAGATGAGGTACAAACAGACAACAACTATTGGAGATATTAATACTGGAAGCATTCTGGATTGTTAAATAGTGGTTCACATAATGTGTACAGGAATTATGATATTTTTCTGTTCTATGGACTGACTAACAAACAAATACAGGACAAATGCAGTTTACAACAATGAACCTGCTTTTTCCTGTAAGAAGTCAGCAATAGCTCGGAGGGATTTGCTAAAACAGCTGCAGAGTGGCCTGATTCAGTTTGATGGCCGTACTAGTGTGGGGCAGAGCGGTGAGTTTGAGGGGGTGGATCAGGAGTGGAGTGGAGGTGCGGTCAGCACAGTGTGGATGTTAGGGTTGATGGAGAGAGAATATCAGGTGGGTGATGAAAAAATATCACAAGCGGCAGTGTAGTATAACAATTATAGAGATGGACTTGCAACTTTAAAAGGTTGCAGGTTTGATTCTCATCTACCTTGAGCACTGTGCTTCACTGAAAATTGCTACACTAAATTTCCACTAAATTTCCAGGGTAAGTAAATCTTCGTATTATAATGTAATGCACTGTAATGTATGAAACTGAGATGGATGTGAATTGAATAGGGCCATGGATGTGAGGTCCTCTCACTTGGGGCCGGTGGCGGTGATGAGGCAGGTGGAGATGTGCAGGCAGGGGCTGAGTCCTGGGGCGCACACATCCTCCATCTCCTCACACATCTCCCCTAAATCCCGCAGAAAGAGAGAGGGAAGAGACAGCAGGGATTCATATCATTCAGTTCATGTGTGTTTGTACACACTCCTCTTCCATCCATTTACTGTGACCTGCAGCATCTCTTCATTTCCAACCTGTCCAGTCTAACAGCTAGGTACCACTGTGCTTGCACGTTAATTCTTAACAGTGATATGTCTACTTTCACTGCAAACTACTGCATGGAGGTGCATTGAACTCACCATTCAGGTTATTGAAAAATGATTCACACCCTCCAGCCAATCAGAAAGAAGTATTCAACCTCATCATGATATAATTTGTCTTAATGTCAACCTCAAGAACACATATGCTAGCACTGCACTTTATCTATTATAGTTTCTATCAGGACAATGTTTTATCTCACATGTGATTGTCCTGGAGCATGTGGAAGCCTTTATTTAGTGGAGTAGATGATGATAAAGATTTCAGTGGGTCCAACGTGTGAGGACCATTCAGAGATGGGCATGGCGAACTGCACATGGTAAATTGTTTTCGTACCTGTGTAGAAAGGAGCGCACTGGCAGGTGTAGTTGTTGACTCCGTCCACACAGGTGGCGCCGTTCTCACAGTCATTGTCCTCGCAGTCGTCCACGTTGATTTGGCAGGTGGGGCCCTCGAAGCCCAGGGGACAGGCGCAGCTGAGGGGAAAGCAACCCGAGTCAGCGCTCCTCTGCTTAATGTCACATCTGCCTTCAATTTTATTTCCTTCCCAAAATCAGATTCTGAAATTGAGCCTTTCTCATTGCTGCTATGCCACCCACACAAATCCAAAGAGCACCGTAGGCAGCTGAAGCTTGCGCACACAACTCAGCTGCAACTCTTTTATACACAACAACCCAGTCAAATTTGAGAAGTTCTTACTGTATCTCACTAATGCAAACTCACTGGTAATTCACTAATGAGGTAAATCTTGAAACCTGCACTGAATTGAAACCACCCCAAAGTTTTGCAGGATGTGGATTTATGATCACAGTTTGTTAATGACATATCACAGTCTGTTTTGATGGCATAAGCTTCTGTCTTTTGCTTTGGGTGAATGACTGAATTATTACCTCTCCTTTCACTTGTTCTTTGCTAACAGATCTGTCAATGATACTCATAATGCATATTGTGGAGGAAAATTCATGAATCTCAGTGTGACTCAACAATACAACTAATCAGATTCTATTCAGCATGTTCTCAGCCTTGAGAAAGCTTATGCCATCTCTGTAGGCGGGTGGGAATACAATTGCTTCTTCTCACTGAACTGGAGCTCTCTCCAGCATGTGGAACAGCAGGTTCCATTTAATTCATCTTACTCACACAATGCTGATAGTACAGAAAAGAGTTTTACATTCTGTGACATGTAAGTGTCACATCTGAGAATGAAAACCATAGAGGACCCAGAAGTGGTGTGCCTCATAGCTCAGTTCAAGGTCCAATCGGATATGTTATCTGTACAGATTACCTGGGTTGGATAAGAGAGGGTTCAGACAGGAACACATTCTCAGTGCATAAGCCTGCTTTGTTCTGTCTTCCCCTACCTGTGCCCTCTTTCTGTGTACAGCACATACTCAGGGGAGGTTCCCTATAGGCACTCACCTGAAGCCCCCCTCCTCCACTTCGCTGAGCTGGCACACACCTCCGTTAGCACACGGGTTGCTGACGCACGCATCAAGAGCAGTCTCACAGTTCTTGCCCTAGAGAAAAATCATAGGGGCACTCACACATAAATCAAGAGGTACCGGTATTCCACAGCACATCAATCAAACTAAACTCAATGAACCAGAAACAGAAACCACACCCAGAACACAGTGTAAAATGTAGGTAATATTTTTCACTGGAGTTTGAAATGATGTTATAATATGAACGTTCCTCAAACATTCTAAGAACGTTACATTCCAGGTAAATAAAATATAAGGAACACAAAGAAAACTGGACAGAATGTCCTGGGAACATTTGCCTTAACATTCCAGGAATGTTCTGGAAACTGCTGATTGTTAGCTTGGGATATTGAGACTCATACTAACAGTATAGTTTATCATGCCAACATAGAGATACTCCTCAGACCCCAAAGTGCAGAACAATCAGTCCATCTCACCTTAAATCCTGTAGGGCAGGTGCACTTGTAGATTTCCACCAGGTCGCCCTGGCAGACTCCTTGGTTCAGGCATGGGCTGGACAGGCAAGGGTTGCATTTGGCTAGGACGGCAGGATCAACCATGCCTGCACACACAGCGACCACAAACACTGTTACAGCAAGCATGCTGGGAGCTTTCTTTCAAAGCAGGGCCATATACACAACATAAACTACACAAGGCAAAAATCACATGAAAAAAAAGCTGCACATTGTCTGCTATTAATTCAAAAGCAACCACATACCAGAGGAGCAGAAATGCTAAAGAGTACACTTCACTTCTCTCTTGTTTGTCTTGAAAAGTAAGAGATCCATACTTAAGCTCCCACTTACTAGCTCTCGGTTTCTCGCTCTCTCTCACCTTGGCACTCAAATTTCTTGGCTGGTGTGGTGAGCAGCAGTTTGCCCTCCATACCAGGGGGACCAGCACAGCGGGCGATACCAGGCTCCTTGTAGCCCGTCTTTACCCAGTCAGACAGCCAGCGGAGACGGCAGTCACAGTACAGAGGGTTTGCACCAATGGCCCTGCAGCAGTACAATGAAAAAGAGTCACAGACTGCCCAGAGCAGCACAGGGAATTAGAGTCACAGAAACCTTTAATTAGCACAGGGAATTAGAGTCACAGACATACTTTGATAGCACAGGAAATTAAGAGTCAAATGAACATTGTGAAACAAAGGGCATTAGACTCACAGATTCATATTCCACCACCTCAGCAACACAGAAACTTTTGAGAAACCATGTGGAAAACATATCCATTTCTGTAACTGAAAGATTTAAACTTCCTCCAAAAAAGATTTTTAACTTCAGCCAAACTGTCACTGGCAACCGAATCTACCCCTTAGGCAGCTTTTCAAAACCCAACCCCTATTTATGTCAGCCAGCCGAGCAGAACCGACCCAGGAGTTGGCCGGGAGGAGAAAACCCGAAAAAAGGTGGCACGGAACGGGAGCGAGAATGACACAAGCGCAGTCCAGTTTTTCCACTATGAATGGACATTCACAAACCTTCACATAAATATGCGCAAGGCCTGTAAAAGTCTTTTCTGAATGTGATTCTCAGGTTACCAATAGAAAGAACATTTTTCACAGATTGAAACCATACAGTCCAATTTCCTCTGCTCGGAGATGCCCTTGGGTCAGTCAAATATACTGTACTGTTGTACTCAACTCTCTTAATTTGGCACTAATAATCTGAGACCTTGGACAGTATTATGACCAACATTATAATTTTAACAATAAAAGCCTAATTTTAATAATTATCAAAACATTCCTTAATTTTTTTTTTTTTACTTGTATGTATGCTCTGAATTTTGCGTGTATAACATAGTTTTTTGATTTTTGTAACATGTTGACATCAGTGACATACCATAGCCAGTAATGATCAATAAAATGAAACTCAATTACAAATAAAATTTTAAAAAGGACACAGATTTTTTTCCTGGAATATATTAGTTAAAAAATACAGAGACTGAGACTGAACGTTTGATGCCTTACATCAGCTCAGAGTGGAATGTTTAATTTCAGTATTAAATGGTTACATTATCATAATTGTCACATTTTTGCTCACTAGAATGAATGAAGCAGGTACAGATAATGGATGGATGAAAGGATAATATCTGATGTAGATGAAATACACATCATCATGAACAGTCCCCTGTCTGAGTTGGAGCTACAGTGCCTGCTTGAATTTCTTTGTTGCAGTTCTCAAAACAACCAGCAGGTGGTACTGCAAACTTTCATATGAAAATACACCTCAGCGTACTGCAGAACCGTCCTCTGACTGAAGAACCAAACTTCCATGGAAAAGGAGGGGGTCATAGGACCCCTTTTAACTATTAAGACATACCTAGACTGGCTTGCTTGAAACAATACCACTGATTGAAATTACTGGAGTACGTCCTTAAAAACCTAATTTAAGGTTAGCCTAAGACTTCTGGGATTCAGGCAAACTATTCATTTTCTTTTAGCTAACTTTTTCCGGTGAGCAGCTGACATCACTTAAGATATAAAACCTTTCATGACTTGAAAAGGCTTTACTCAAACAGTAAGACGTTAAATGAAAAGCTGCATGAAAAACACAGACCTTATAATGAATGTATATAATGAATCCTGTTCCATAAGTCAACCAAAATACAAACTGGATTTTTAAAAACTAATTTTACACACAACAAGATAACCACTTACCTCTGCTTCACTTCAGCCCCACCCCCACCCCACCCCACCTCACTTCCCTTACTGCTTGCATTACAACAGCCATGTTTGACAGTCTCTCTGGATCAATGCTGTTCCATTACTTGGAAAAACAAGCTCATCTTTCAAACCGGCCCAATAAGTGACATCTGCAAACATGGGAAGCAATTGACTGGGAATCAATGCTGCCACGGTCACAGTCCCGACTTCTTTCTCATCGATGAGGCCATTGATCCCAGTGTGAGAAGGGTGATGAGAAAGCTTACTATCTGTGATTCTCTGTCATCCTTCTCACACAATGCTTAGAGACACACACACACACACACACAATGCATACACACACACAGAAGCTAAGACTTATGAACTTAACTGAATATATGCATACCTGCATCCACACAAACACACACACATCCCCCACATCTAAACACAAAAACAGAGGCATGTAGTCAGAGACTAATGCACGCATGTGTGCATCCAACCACACACGTACATACACGTACACACACACACACACACACACACACATACACCCATTCACACCCATTCACACACACACACACACACACACACACACACACACACACACACACACACACACACACACACACACACACACACACATACACCCATTTACACCCATTCACACACACACACACACACACACACGTACATACACGTACACACACACACACATACACCCATTCACTCCCATTCACACACATGTACACACACACACACACACACACACACAGTCTTTTACTCAGCTTGTGAGGTCCAGCTCTAAAGCCGCTGTACGGGCGTGTCTACAGACACAGGACGGTCCTGTGCCCTATGAGACCACAGGCCTGTGTGACGCACTTCTGAGGCTGGGACAGTAAACCCACTGTGGAGGAATTTCCCCTCTGGCACTGGGACAGGCCCGCCCGCCCGGGCTCGGGCCTCAGGCTCTTCCACCAGACGTTGGAAGGAGAGGACCGGGGGAGGACAGCTGGTACACAAACACTCCGAGGGAGGGGGGAAACTCAGGGAACAGGCTCAGTTGGACGTGACGGGAATCAATAAATGTCGCGTTTGAAAGCCGTTTACTAGGTGCATGCTGGGAGCTTACGTCAATCTTCTTGCTTTGCCAGGGGGAAAAACACTTTTTCCTTTAAACCCAGACTATCTGCCTAGTTCATTTCAAGTTCAAATTTTATCTAAATGCTAAATAATAAATAATAATACTAGTAAGAATTAATTTGATAGTTCTTTTCGTGTTTTTTTTTTTAATTTTGAACATTTTTTCAAAGACAGGACTCCCATGAAGGGGGGGTAGTGCCCATAAAAAACAAAATCAAAAACTTTGATTTCAATTGCAGTTAAAATACAATTAAATCAATTAACTTCAAACTCCAATTAGACATTAATTTCACAAAATATAAAAAATAATTCTACATATAACACCTTCCATGGATGACAAAACACTTTTCCCTGAGGGAGGAATGGGCGATGTACCTTAATCAACATCAACGTGCAACACAGAACTGAAACCATGCACACACACTTACGTTACTTACCGCTAATCATTTATACAGGAGCCTGAGAGCCCTTTTAAATGGGTGGAATGTAGCACAGAACTTAGCACTGAGTGTGTGAGGAAGCAGAGGAGATACTCACAAGTGTGACAGGGAAGCCACATCAGAGAAGATGCCATCAGGAAGCTCAGAGATATCATTGCCATGAAGTGACCTTTGGAGTGGAAAAGATGGCAAATTAGCAGAGCTTTCCAAAGGTGACGTATAGCATTAGGGTACTGTACAGTCAGGAGATCATCTTTCCAAAACCAACAGCAATTTTTACTTTCCGAAAAGAAAAACATTTTTGGAAAACACGGTGAGGAATGGCCGTGGAGGAGGCCGACCACTCGGTGTGAGACCGCTGGAGGCGCCGCGGTGCGTTCCGCCCACTGAATGGGCCTCTTGGGAGACCACGAGCATTGGCCCAGGGAACTGTAACCGTAGCCTGTGAAACCTCCAGGGCCAGAGCACTCTATGAGTTCCCAGACACGAGGGTTCCTTCCTCGGCCATCGCCACGGTCGAGAACCGGGGGCCGAGGTGTGACATTCCCTCGCCTTGTTTGTGCACAGATGATCTTCCCCCGCCCAGCCAGACTCGAATCCGGATGGGGGGTGGGCGTAGAGGGGAGTGTTTAGTGGGTGGGGGTAGAGGGGGTTCTCCTGACTTGCCAATCACAGGCTCTGGAGCAGGGGCCTACAGGGGACGGCATGAGTACTCAGGCCTATGCTAACGAGCTAAGGTGAAGGGGCTTTTGCCACAGTTGTTTACCACCCGCTGGGACCAGCTCCGAATCCGCTCTCAGCTGCAACAGTGCGACAGCTCCACCCACCCCACCACACCACCCCACTCATGCCCCCACCAGCACTTATTGCTGGAAGCATCAACACATTTTCGAGGCAGTGACTGTTCTGATATTCATCAGGAAGCTTCATGGTTTCCTTGTTAGTTATAGATGAGAAAAGCTGCTCATTTAAACAGCTCGGTGGTGTTTTTTTACACCTGTCACTAGTGCGTCTGAGGAGTTTTTTTCTCATCTATTTTAGTGTGGGGTCGGCTTGGCATTGCGCTGCCGAGGAATTCTGGAAGCCTGGATGTGGGGTGTTGGGTTGCAGTCTGCTGCTGCTGTTTGGGCCCTAATGAGACCGTGCAGGGGGTGCAAAGTGGGGTGGGGGTGGAGGGGGTGAGTTTTGGTCCATGTCGCTGCCACCTTCACTTCCTGCCCCGTCTCTCAGCAGGGATGGCTGGGTGACGGAGAAGGAAAGGGGCTCGGGGAAGGGGGGTAAGGTTGTAAAATGATAGGGACGTCTTAATCCGTCAGGTCATTACCACGCGCCAGAAAGGGCTGCCGGTCATTCCCATGACCCCCTTCTACCAGTGACGATAGCCCCCTCTCTCCCTCCCTCCAACCCCAACAAAAAAATCACACCCTACCCAAGCCTAGACGACGCGGGCAAAGTGCCAAGCACAGAGAGAGGCAGACAGGGCGTCTCGGAGGTGAAAGCCAATCCACCCCCGTCATTTCGAACCCTTACGCTGCCCACCATCCCCCCCCCCCACATTGTCTTCACAGAATCCCCAGTGCAGTCTCTGCATGCTCGCAAATGCTGCACCCCGAAAAACCAAAAACGCCAATTAGCAGCTTATTAACGCTAAATCAAAAGCACATCCATCTAAAAAGCCAGACCCTCTGAGCCGTTTGAAGCAACTCTGGTTCATTATTTCTCTCTTTTCGGTCCCCCCTAGCCCCCGTTAAAGTGAGCCAAAGGTGACGCTTTATTAAGGATTTTGCACCTATGTGCGGTTTTTGTGAAGGGAAGCTTAAATCTTCCAGAGTTTCAAACCTGCAACTTTGAACTTAAGACCCTTTTGAGTCTTAAAGTTAACCATTAAAGGGGCTTATTGTCGAGTTGTCTCACGTCAGACTCTTTTCTCCCCCAACCCCTTCCCAAAAATAAAAAAAAAATGTGGCACCAATTGACATTTTATAGAAGGGCTTTGATGGATATGGCCAGTAGTAAAGAGATCAAAGTTTTTTGTTCTTGCTTCTGTTAATGTTAATCGGCAATGGAGACAATAGGGTGGTCCAGACGGGGGGTTGGGTGGTGTAAGGGATCTGTATTAGACTGTAGGGAAACATTACAACCGAACCGGACCCGTTATGAAGCAAACGCGTCTCTGAAGGCCCTCAATAAGGCAAAGCCCGCTCTGATGTTCGCTCATTAAGATCAAAGTCACGGGGGACCAGGAAAAAAAACGCTAAAAAACCTAATGATTGGCGGATTCCATTATAACACCGTTACACATTGCCAAGCCAGAGAGACAAAAACGCTTTGTTGCAGACAATAAAAAGAGTGTCTGGCAGGCCACATGCCTCGGTCTGACACGTTTCTCCGTCAAACGGCCGGCCGAGGGAGAGGAGGTGGCGAACGGTTGCCGTGGCGCTCTTGTAGGCACGCGCGACATGCGTAAAAGCGAGCTGCCCCATCTGCCGCACTGTCTCTTCTCTCTCTCTCTCTCTTGTCCAATGGAGAGACAGATGGCTTTTCCCTGTCCCGTGTGGAGCCATCGAAATATGACTTGGAACCGCTTTGCTATTTCCTTAACTGTAACAACTGCGTGCATCACTGACGAGTGAGTAAATTAGCCTCATCCGTGAGTACTGTTTCACAGATTTGGAAGGAGGCATGGGGGTGGAGCGGGGGGGGGGGTGGGGGGTGGATGCAGGTTTTTTACATTTGGAGGGACAGGCACATCGATGGCAGGCTGGACTCCAAGTTGCTAGCTCTCTCGGCACCATCATCAATGTTTAATTGACGCTTCGGGAGCGTCTCTTAAGAAACAAAAATGAGGCCAGATGAATTTAGAAAACAGGTCGATATCAGTCACTTAATGACTTTCATTTTCATGTCTACATTTCCAAGTATGGCAAAAAATTTTAAACTACTTATTCACTATTTTTATTTTCATCTTGCGCATGTCTTTTCCACTCTACACCCCAACTGTATCCGATATGAGGACTTAACATTTAAACAGACTACATTGATTTATTTTTATATTTTCTGAAACAGGCCGAGGTGCCCCGTAATGTTTTTCTGGATCCTCCTAACAAGTCACTCTGCCATTCTATGCATCTGTTCTTCTTTCCGGAGTCTCCTCTCTCTCTCCGAACAGCGGAGACCTCATCACGGGAGGAGGGTAACAAGAAGTGACAACTGCAACTTAAGCAGCTCAGACAGCGCTGCCGAATGCATGGTCGTAACTGCAATTAGCCCAAGCTCCACTACAAGTGTTTTTTGGGGGGAACATGTTTTAAGGCATGCATTTGCCTTCTCCAGAACATGGTGGGAGTTGATGTTGTATCCTGTCTGAAGATAGGACATTTGGATATGGGATGACGTTTTTCACCAAGAAGTCAAAAAAACGAAAATAGAATTAAAATTACGTCAGTTTTTGAGCACTTGAGTGTTGCCTCTTCACCTCATCTGAACTTTTCTATGGAATAGAAACTTATTTACTGAAACCTGGCTGCGGGTGTGAATGGCCCATTTGAATGGGGTGTGTGTGTGTGTGCATGTGTTTGTGTGTTTCTGTGTGTGCATACATGTTTGTGTTTGTGTGCATTTATGAGAATATGTGTGTGTGTGTGAGGTGTATGTGTGTGTATAAATGTTTGTGTTTTTTTGTGCATTTGTGTGTGTGTGTGTGTGTGTGTGTGTGTGGTGTGTGTGTGTGTGTTTGGTTGTGGGAGCCTTACAGCAGTCTGAGGGAACGGAGTCCTCCAAAGGCCAGTCTGGGAATGCAGCGGAGGGCGTTGTAGCTCAGGATCCTGCAGACAACAGCACACACTCAGTCCAGCTGTGCACACTCGCTTCTGTTCCAGTTTCATTAAGGTGCTACACTCATTAAGGTCACTGAGGTCAAAGCTCAAGGCACAATAATAAATAAAGCATCACACAGAATGATACATGCATCATTTAGCAAAAACCCAGATTTACGTGATGTTTGTGTCAGGGGTAAAGTTTATAGCTGTTTGGAACTGTTGCAGCCATGTAATTATCATACTTTACTGGTGTGTCTACAGAGGTTCGAAATAAATAGGACTTCAGTTACTCAAGGTAATACTGTCTACTTTGACCACCTGCTCCATGCAGTTTGGACCATTAAAAAAGAGCAATAACGCAAAGCATAGTGGGTAAATTCACTGTGTGTGTATGTGTGAGACAAAGCACAGATATTTCTCAGAGACCAGCTTCAGGTAGCCTTTAGAGAAAGCTTAAATGCACTCACAGTGTGGTGAGCTGACTCATGTTGGCGAAAGACGAGTTGGTCAGGGAGCTGATTTTATTGTTGCTCAGGTCACTGGAACAAGAAGACAAAACCAAGTCAGGGGCTGAACCCGAGGTGACAAAATAGCAAGAACAACAGCTGGGCTGGGAGAACTCACACAAGTTGGAGGTGTTTGTAGGAAGCTAGCTCTTTGGGAACCATGGTAAACTGGTTTCCATCAAGGTACCTGTAGCGTGACGACAAACAGAGACAATGATTAGATGACAAACAGAGACAAGGAATCACCAAGTCATGAAGAAACGGAGGGAAGGTATACAATTTTAAAAGTTTTAAAATACTTTCTACAAAACATTTTAAATACAAATGGCTGATCTGTATTGCACTTAAAATGGAACAGACAGAGGGAAAGAAATCAGAAACGACACTGGTAAAAGGTCAGCACTCATTTTCTTATTTTAAGTTGAGGCTAAAGATTCAGAATGTTTTGTTATTATTGTTGGGCTGGTTGAATACAGGTTCCCATGGATTCACTGAGTCTGTTACCCACAAACCATTGCATTCCCATGTTGAGTCAGATCTCAGCACAAACACACAGTGGCCAGTGGGTGTGTAGCCTATCATTTCCCCAGGAGTCCAGCAGGGGTGCGAGATGCCAGGCTTCTTGTGGTCAGAAGCTCTCTCCCATCATACTTTTACGGCGGAGCTGAGAAAGGTCAGGTGGGGTTAGCCGACGGGGTCGTTGGGGTAACCTTGACAACCCATGGTGAAATAGCTCCAGTGACCCAGGGGTTGTGTGTGTGTGGGGGAATGTGTCACTTAGGACAAGCTTGGCAGGACTGTCAGAGTCCCACTGTGTCAGCTCCACCCAAAAACAGCAGCCCCAAACAGCCACAGGCCAGAAGCAGTGGGACAGGCAAAGGGGGGGTGGGGGTGTGGGACCCCCCTGCTGGGGGTTAAATAAGTACTGTTGACCCCCCCCACCCTCCCTAACCCCTGTGGCAGAGCAGTGTTCAGTCCCACGCTGTGATAGCCCAATCAGTGAGCGTTCTGAATGGGCCTGCGGCCTGAGGGGAGTGTGGGTAATAACGGGTGTTCCAGGAACAGCCGCTCCGGATGCGCAGATGAAAGTGCGGAGAGGGAGGGCACACCTGGTCACAGATCTCAGATCAGCGGGTGGGGGGGACCTGCTGCCAAGGGCCATGTCAGAGGCGAACGACAGGGTTTAGTCACTACCGCACTGAGTGAATGTGTGAGCGTTTGTATGCTTGTGTATGTGTTTTCACATTCATATTTCAATGTCTTTGTGGTTTGGGAGTGTGTGAGTGTGTGTGTGTTAGCAAACAAGAGTGGAGGAAAGTCCTGGTCATCTGCAAACCCGCCCACTCAAACCCACTCGTTAAAATGTAGTTCTGCTCCAGCATGCTCATTGTGTGATTATGGTCCTGCCCCCTTTGGCCTCTTGGCCCTGGGAACAATGATGACATCACCTACAGAACCTCCTGTGCAGAGATGGAATGTGAGTGAAGGGGAGCCTCTGACGCCCCCCAATCCGCACCCCCCCACCCCCCGCTTTTCACTGTACTCATCATCGCGGCCTTCTGAAACTTGCTCCAAACTGACCAAGGATGGTATCCAAGGAAAGCATTAATTTCATATGTAATTCTCCCGGTTTGTACATGTATAGTTTCTAGAAGTATTGAGGGAACAAACTGAACCTTATTCATGTTCCAAAAAAAGGGTGAAATACATGAACCATAATTGAAATTATGTCACACAATGTGAAATGACTGCTTCTAGCAAAAACAAGTTTACTTGCCAGCTTGTAAATTTTACCGAATTGTATTTTTGAACTAACGGTGCCAAGACATGTCCCTTTGTCTGATTTCGATAGAATTATGAGGCATTTTAATCGATGGAAAGTGTGATAACATTTGGGTTCGATGCTCACTTCTTTGTGTCTGTGTTTATAATGGCTTATAATGGCGTACTTAGGCGGTAATGGTGCATGAGCACAATGTTTAATCTACATCCCTGCCCTGGTCCACCAAAAACCACACTCACAATTAAAGCAGGGCCAATGCCTCATGACAACAGAGAGGGGAAATATTTAAAACACTTTTAAAACACTTTCTGCAAAATTATTTTAAAAATAGACGTGGATTACATTCTTATGACCAGCCTTTTAGCCAAAAATAAAGGGAGCACAGCTCAAAACAACTCAGTAACTATTTGTTAAAACAAAAAAAATCAGTAAACAAACAAATCACCATGGCAACAGATACAAACAACCATTCTTCATATGACATGGCTAAACATTCAGGTTCAAGATAATTTATATTAAGCTACACACACACACACACACGTGCATGCTCAGTGTTGCTCCTATAGTCCAGCCTCCGCTCTCCCGCTTCGCCCCCAGAGACGTATACACACTCACAGCTCCGTGACGTTCCGGGGAATGCCCTTAGGAAGGGAGAGAAGATGCTTGTTGCTGCAGCGAACCACCGTCTCCAGGCAGGTGCACTCACTGGGACACTGCGGGCGTGGCACACAGCTGTTATCCTCCTGACCTGTTCCGCAACACCAAGGGGGGGGGGGGCAGATAGACAAAGAATGACACTTATGTAATGCAATATTGATTTGGAAGCAATGAATAAATTACGGGCCCATGAAGCCGGGATTTTTATTTACTTTTCAAGTAGCGGACATAGTTACGCGCGATGCAACACAGTGGTCGATAGAGTCGGTCAATTTTTATTGACTCGAAACGGTGGATGAAATTATCTGAAGCCATTTCCGAACACAAACCCTATCAGGACAAAAGTAAGACAGCATAATTCAAGACTGTTGAGATAAAGGCCAGCTGGGAAGACCTCCTCTACGTAATTATTGTTAGCTTGTAGCTTTTTTTCTGCTTATATCAAGGATTTTTTTAATGGAAATTGAACTGTGAGGAAAATGTTCTGTTCAACACTTATATATATATATATATATATCAAGTCAATGAACCTCTGAATTGCTTGGATGTATTGATCATGTAAATCAAACACTTTCCCTGGGGTTATTATATCTCAGGCACCCAAGCGGTGTAGATCTAGGAGACAGGATAGCTGATTCTAGCACATTTTGTGGTATTAATATTGACTCATTTCCTATTCTTTAGTGACTATTCTTTTGGACTACTATATGTTACAGGCTTGAGTCTGCATAACTGAAAGTCTGTGGGAGAAATATGGCTTTCCTGGGCATTAAACACATTTAGCTTCCTGTGTTATAATCTAAACACTGACATGTAGATGGCTATGAATTACCAATGGAAATACACCCATTGGGGTCCCCCAGGAAGGCCTGGGATTGGGCGTATGGCCTGGAGGGGGCGGGGTTGGGCCTCACCTTCTTCGCAGCGGAAGTCAGGAAGGGCCACATCCTGCAGAGGGATCTCCTTCAAGAAGGCGGGGCGCTGGCAGCGTGGGTTACCCGTGACGATCTTACGGCTCCGCAGCCAGCCCCCCAGCCAGGCCAGCCGGCAGTCACAGTTAAAGGAGTTAGCCAGCAGGTTCCTATGGAAGAAAGAGAGACAGTCACAGTTAAAACAGTTAGCCAGCAGGTTCCTATGGAAGAGAGAGACAGTCACAGTTAAAGCAGTTAGCCAGCAGGTTCCTATGGAACAGAGAGACAGTCACAGTTAAAGCAGTTAGCCAGCAGGTTCCTATGGAAGAGAGAGACAGTCACAGTTAAAACAGTTAGCCAGCAGGTTCCTATGGAAGAGAGAGACAGTCACAGTTAAAGCAGTTAGCCAGCAGGTTCCTATGGAACAGAGAGACAGTCACAGTTAAAACAGTTGGCCAGCAGGTTCCTATGGAACAGAGAGACAGTCACAGTTAAAGTTGTGTCTGTTTCACTTTACAGGCCTGTCAGCCATCATAGCACATATTCTCAAAGCTTCTAAAACTATCCTTATGAGGGAAATTGAATCAAGGGAAGCATAACATAACTGCAGCCAAAACGCTGCACTCAGAAGTATATTTACAATGGCATTAAGAGTATAACTCTTAGCAAAACCATCATGGTAATTTTCTTAAAAAACCTGACACTGGGCCTGCTTCATGTGGTTTCTGGGAAGGCCGCATGATATTCTTAATTGTGCATTCAGAGGTTTATTACAAATATGGGCGTGGGAGGGGTCAGTGTTTTCTTTTCCAGGGAACATTCCAATGATGTTCTTTACAATCTTCAGCACTCACACACACACACACACACCCAGCATGAGAATCATCTACCAATCAGAGATGATGTGGGGAAGCAATCACATGGTTTTTCATACAAATCAATTTTCACCACAAATCTTTCAAGACCTCTTGTGTCACTTTTTTATTCATACTACATATGCACTGAATATTAGACTTGATATGAATAGTTACACCACCATATTAATGAATGTAATAATCCATACAGTTGTCCCATTGATTTTCACTTTGCAATGATATGACTGCATGTAGTATACATTACATATCAATTGAATGTACCTGCCTTGAACATTAAAGGAATATTTACTGTGCTTTGATGGCAATTACTGTAAGAAATGGTAATATAATCTCACAACTCTGCTCTGGGATCACCCCCTAATGTATTGCAAGAATCAATCTTCGCCATCTTTCTCTACCAACAAACAACACCGTTTACAGAGGAAAACTGTTCCTACTCATTAATTCCTACTCATTAATTATTATTAATGAATCATCAATTTTTATGATCAATTGTTGTTGAAAGTATAATTTGGTTATAGCTATCTTTCCTCTGGGAGTAGCTCCACTATCATTATTTCTGCTGATGTAGAGGCATACATGTGTACTGAACTGGCCGCCCCAGGTGAGAGCAAGTGACTTTGATCGATTGTACGAAAGCTGCTAATTTAAGGCCAGATAGTTCATTGTCGAAAATGTGATGTTGCCATGATGGATAACAGTACCATGAACGAAAACGTAATTGAATGCTAGATCAAAGTTTCCTCCTGGAATTACGAGAAGACGGGGGAGAGGTTTGTCTGAAGCTAACCTAAAACCACCCCCCCTCCACCCCAAAACCATCGTCAGTGAACCAAAGAGGAGTGTGAGACACGATGGGGTAATGTCCTATTTCAAGACAGGATTTATCTCCTTACATATAAGCAAGTCACTGCCACAGGAGAGGAATGTTCTCTTCAGAAAGACTGCTCAACTGATTCTGCCTGATAACCTGGGGCCAACAGCCCCAATTACTGTATAGGGTACCATTTCTGTTTATGGCGCACCACCTGTCTTTAATTAAATGAATGTTTTGAAGTCCAAAATCATTACTTTTAGTGTGCAAAACAGGTGCTTCCAAATGGCGTTTTTGCCAGGAAAAGTGTGATCATGTGACCTAGGCATACCTCACATGATGTGGTCAGTGACGACTTAATTAATCGTTTTCACCTGGGAATGATTAATTATCTAATGCAAACAAGATACCAGGTAATTTTTCATTTTTTTTTTTTTTTTACAAATTGCAACTGTTTCTATTTACTTTGATATACCTTTATGGAGTTTGTAGTGTTTTTGTTAAATTTTATTGTTTTTTGTATGGGCATATTTTTTTCCCTTTGGTAGGTCTAAAATATAGATATTGTCAGAGCTCTTTGTAATGTGAAAACAATTCTTCCCAGAATTCAAAGCTGGTTTCTTTATCCTTTCACTGTCAGTACATGTCGTTGTTCGGTTGAAGAACAAGTAACCTGCCAAGCTAATGTTCTCCTCCTTGACCCATTCTAGTCATTTCACAGACTTAAAAGTATCAGTTTTAACCTTCCTCTTTTTATGAGAGCGTTCCTAAAAGGTGTTTATGACTACAATTTATGCACGTTTTAAAATGTACACTTTTCTTAGAATGATTCTTACATCACTTACGATTCATATGAACAAAGGCCCAAACAAAAAAAGAAGAGAGAAACAAAGAGTATGACAGTGTGTGAGAGAGAGAAAAAGAGAGAGTGAGTGTGAGAGGAAGACAAACAGGAATAGAGAGAGCGCTTATGGGAGAAGAATAGAGAGACAGGGAGAAAGAGAGTGTGTGTGAAGGAGAGGGAGAGTGAGAGAGAGTGTGTGAATGAGAGGAATAAAGATAGAGAGAGTGTGTGGCTGAAGGGGAGGAGGAGTGAGAGTGTGAGGGAGAGGAAGACAGAGAGAGAGCAGAGGAGAACAGGAGATAGTGTGTAATAAATAAGAGAAGGCTTACAGAGTGGAGAGAGTCTGCAGAGTGTCGAAGGCCCCAGGTGTAATGGTGGTCAGCTGGTTGTCGTACAGGGAGAGCAGGCGCACGTTGTGAAGGCCCGTGAAGCTGTTGTTGTGGATGCAGCTGATGCGGTTGTTCCGGAGCATTCTATAACAGAAGGCAAATGCGTCATCTCATAATCTCTCTCCATTTTAACACTTGTTTAGTCACACTTACTCCTGTATCGTTCTGTTTGGTGATGCTACATTATGCTTTTATGTTACAAACACATGTCCCACTCACAGCATCCGAAGCCCCTCGAGACCCCGGAACATTCCGCTGCGGACCGAGTCCAGCTGGTTGGCGGTCAGGTGCAGCTCGTTGACAGAGTTGGCCCCCTCAAACGCCCCGTCTTCGATCTCAGTGATCTTGTTGTTGCTGAGATTTCTACATGGGAGGTAGCGGAAGAACAGAGGTGAACATCAACACTTCAAAATTGTATGACCACTTTTGTAGAGACCACTACCGGATCTGTATTAAACACTCACATTTTCTTAAGCTGGGAGAGACTCTTGAACACACCAGTGGCCTCCAGGGTGGAAATCTCGTTGTTGTTAAGCCGCCTGACAAAGACAGAAAAAAAAACAAACCCTCAAAATGACTCGGACTCAACCAACTGTACCGGTTTTTTCTCCGGCTCAGAACAAAGCAGCACTGTGATTTAAGGGGGACATACTTTCCTGCTTTCAAACCAGCAATCAGACCCAAACAGTGGTGTCTTCTATGAATTAATAAGGTTCTCTGGTGCCTAAGGTATAACTTCAAGGGCAAATGCCTCTATGGGGACACATTTATTCACTTATTCCTACTCTCGGCGCTCAACGGGAGCAGATGTAAAGTTATTAGGGGATAGCGGTAAGTTAATAAAGAGGCTCCAGTCATTAGTGGTGCTTGAAAGAGTAGAAATGCCCAGAAGACCTAACGACACATCTGGATGTCATGTTCACAGATTGAGCCCTTAATGAACTGAGATGTCCGGAACCCCCCCCATTCATTACATTGTGTTTTCATCAAAGCTGTCGGCTTTTCTGCTCCTCTTCTGGTAGAGAGACACATTTTTGTTGTGGGGGGCTTCTTGGCCCCATGCTGATGCCCTAGCGCTGTGTGTTTTATGTGGGTGTGTACGGCGAAGAGTCTGTCAGTTTGTAAGAAAACAGTAACGTCAGTTTGTGGGAAAGCTTCGCAGTGTCGGCTTGTGGGAAAGCTATACAGTATGGAGCCGTTTTTGTGGGAAAGGTTTGCATTGTCAGTTTTGTTACTGTGGTCAGTTTGTGGGTTGTGTAGAAAGTCAGTCCGTTAGAAAATTATACCATTTCAGCTTTTCCAAAGTGTGCCATATCAGTTTGAGTGAACACAGGTGTAGTATTAATTTGTGGTTTTATGGATTTGTGGTGGGCCTTACAGTTCGGTGGTGGACGTGGGGACGTGGTCAGGGATCTTGGTGAGTCGCAGGTTAGAGCAGTCCACCACGTTGGACTCACAGCGACACTTAGCTGGGCACACAGGGTCACTGTTACAGTCGTTGTTGAGGCGGGTATCCTCTGTGCCTGAAATTCACACAGGGTACAAACTTCAGAGGCTAATACAAGGGGAGGGCCTTCACAGATACAACGTACAATCCTGTGGACCACCGGCCCTTGTCACTGTGAATGTAACTACCATCCAGTTCACAACAAAATTCAATTCACATATTCAAGTCCAACATTACAATTTACAGCAAGGTTTGCCTCAAGGGGCATACAAGTCTACATAGTAAAAAACAATCAGAGTTTTAATGCTACATCACACATGATTGTACTTGTGTTTGCAAGAAAACAAAAATTACCTCAAGGCAATGAGCTTATTTGGAACTATCATGCACGGACAAAGCCATTGGTTTTATACTACATATTTTTAATGACTTGGTTTAACCAAATACTTTTATATGAGTTTTATTTATTCCTTTACTTCATTTATTGTTTCCCAGAACTACCGCAGGCCACATGACTTGGACTTGTGGGATGGCTTCCTGACTGAGCTGGAGAGGATTCATCTGGCCCCTTGTCTTGACAGCAGAGACTCAATCTTTGATAGGCTGTCTGCATAACTTCGATAACTTTTTTGACTTCAGGTTCCTGCAACATCGTAGGTACGTACAGACTTCTGATTCATTTACAAATCTGTTCTATTGAGGAATTTATAGGACGCGGTAGCAGACCGTTTGGCTTTTAGGCAAAAGCGCATTCTTGTAAGGTGGTTGACAGCTGCACTTTTGAGAGCGAGACTCGAGTCAGGCTCAACTGAGGCTACCAGGTCGCTGATCTTGCCGCATGGCTTGATAACGCTAAGTTGTCCCTCAAAGACCTTTGTGCAGTCTGGAACAATCCATCAGTGTAGGCCTCCATCTCTTCCTGGAGCAGGAGGAGAGGAGTCTATGTGGCCTGCAAAGACCTCTGGCTGAGCTTTCTTCTCCCAGGGGTGTTTGAGAGGGGTATCTCAAAAGTGTCTGACAGACTTATTTTAGGGGGATGAGACAAACGAGGGCGGGGGGGCCAGATGAGGGAACAGCACAGGCACACAAACCCATAGGTGTAAATCAAATCCGTGGAGCGGGGGGGTGATGGCCCACTTAGCTGGAAACAAATTTATATCTTTAAGGAAGTTTTTTGGAAGTATGGGAGGTGGACGGGATAGGGGATGGTGGGATAGTTGTCCTCAAAGCACAGAAAGATCCAGAACACTGGGCCCATTCCTCTCCCTGGTCTTTGCACCTAAGAATAGATGCTGTGCGCCAAAGTGCTTAAAGGATGTTACGTAACGCCCATTCAATAATTGAGCGCGTGGGATCTACTCAGAGCCACTTAGAGAGGCTCCGTTGAGTGCGCTTTGCGATGAGGTGTGCTGGAACACACGCACACCCCGCCCAGCACCCCCGACCGCTGTGTGCGATGATGTCATCGGGGGCCCGGCCCTGACTGTTGTGGGTTGATGTCATGGAACCCCGCCTCCCCCCACCCACTCTCGTCCCAGTCCGTTGTCTTCCACGCGCTGATGTCATCGGGAGACCGACTTCTGCTTTGACCACCTGCTCGAATGACGTCAGGTGACACGTTGGAAGGCACATCTCGCCGAGGGAAGGGGAAATGCTATTGACGGGTCTGAAGCATCCAGCTCATTAGATGCTAAAATTCTGTAGAACGTGCCCCCAAACTTGATTGATCGTGTGCAACAGATTGACTGGTCAATTAAAACCATTGTTGAACGTAGTCAGGTCACCATTCCAGCCAACAACATTCGACACTCTAGGTGAAACTGTCATAGCCAGATTTTTCTGCGTTTCTGACCCTGCTGTCTGGAAGAGAGCTAATGGCAGTTGTCCTGAGCCAACCCCGAGGGCTGGCCTGAGTGCAGTTTTTCACAGTAGGGCTTTTTGGGCCTAGCGGTCAACAGAAGCCCAGGGAATCTCAGTAGACACTATTCCAACAGCTTGATGACAAGAGTAAGGGTTGCACAGAGGAAACATGGCCCTGTTTCCATGCCCAGCTGCAATCATTTCGGGAAAAGGGTCGACTAAGGAAGGCAGTTCAGCGGTCGAAGGTCAGATTCACTTAGGGCGATTATTAGTGACGGGTTCTGGAAGCGGCAGTGAAATTGTCACGACAAATTAAATTTGGCGATGAACAGGTGAATTTCTTCGGCTCCATTCAACACCTGACACTTTTAATGATGACGCTGAATGGCAGGACCGGATTCCTAAAACACAAAGCAGCTCGCAGCTGGCCAAGACATTTAGCGATGAGATGTGGGTTTCAGCCATAGGTGCCTGCAAACAACATACCCGAGCTTTTCCCGGGGACTGCGCATATGTCGGAGCTCATAGACAGGAGACTGAGCAGTCGAGGGACTCCAACCCACGGCAAATATTGTTTTAGCAGTCTCCAGATTTCGTGGTGGGAAACCAATCTCCTTACAGCCAGCCTGTCTCTCAACTGCGTACAGAGCGGTCGAATTTCCCGATTGTTGAAAATGCGGTATTCCAGTCTGTTCATATTTTTAACGTGAAGAGGAGACGGTTCATTACTCGAGTGGCTCTTTGATCCGCTCAGTGCTTAAACATCCATTAAGGCCCCCTGTCTGCACCTCTTGCTGCTAGGCATCACCCTCTCCAATGTATTTTCTTGGAAGCTATCTCGTTAAGGGAGCCGGAAACGGCCCCAGATATGAATCTCGGTCCTGGGGTCGGCTCTGTTTTCTTTTACAGAGAGCGAGTGGAAAACGACATCCTTTGAGCCGTCTGCCTCAGCAACTGGCTGCTTTGGCCCTTATTAAAGAATAACTTCCCCTGTGTTACCCGAGCAGCGTACGGCAGGAGTCTGGCAGATTATGCTGGCCCCCAAACAAGTGAACCACAGCGGGTCCCATAACTTATTGCGCCCTTGCCCAAATGCTTACTGGGTATCTGCCTAGCACTGACTGATAACTACAGCAGTGGGTCTAATAGATCATAATATGTAAAATGAAGCTGACTGACGTAAACAATGGGGTTTGGCACAACATAAAGAGAGAAATTACCTATTGTGGAAAGGCTATGCCAACATTACGCTCTGAGGAAGGTGGAGGCAGAGTCGCACTTCATAACCAAATATGAAAAATATAACGGGAGAAAAATATACCTTCCTAAATTCAATCAGATATACTTTCATCGACCTACATGAACAAGACAAATGAAAGTACTGTAGGGAGAGAGAGCAGAGTGCTGTATTCTCAGTATACAGTTTCTTGCTGTCTGCCATAGTCTAAAGGACGGTGAATGCGCTTACATGGAAACACACACACACATGCAAACACGCACACACACACACTTCTCACACTAACCTGTTACTGTTTTTATTTTCTCAATATTATTACTAAGATTTTTTTATTATTGTTATGGATGTTTTTGCTGTGTGGATGTTGATTTCTTCTTCATCAAGCTCAATACAGCATTTAGATATAGAGAGATAGAGAGAGAGAGAGAGAGAGAGAGAGAGAGAGATACAATAGCAACATAGGTGTTACTCACCTGGGATGAAGTACTGCTCTTTCGCTGTCATGGGAACACAAGAGCAAACAGTTAGAGCAGTAGAAATTTGTATGGAATGACAAGTTGCATTGTGTATACGTGTACATGTTTGTTTATGTTTGTTCATGTGACTGCATGATTGTGTACGTACGTTTGTCCGTGCATGCATGGGTGTTTGAGTGATGCAGAAATGTGCGTGTTAGTATGCATACTCGTGTGTTTATACTCGGCGTATGTGGGCGATCGAGTGATCAGCAAGTCGATGCGGCTATGGGCGTAACGTGGGTGCATGTTTACTGGGGTATCAACATTCAGGCAGGATTAGCCCAGTGTGGGCTGTAAACAAGTGGCGGCGCAGGGAAACCACAGGGGAGAAGAGTGCCAGCCTGCTAAGCCCCACCGCACAAAGAAAATACAGGCATTAAGGCCTGGGAGGACTCTGGCCAAGCCCAGGCGGAAACCTGATCCCCCCCCAGGCCTGCGAGGTGATGTCAGCTTTTAGCGGTTTTCATGTGAAACCAGACACACGATGTGTTAATGCGCTAGTAAAAACTGGGGAGGAAAAAAGAGAAAGGAGAAAAAACAAAAAAATACGGAAAGCAGAAACGGAGCGATAGAGGGGGATAAGATCGACAATTCACAATGAAACCTTGGCAAAAATGGGGGCTGGTTGTATATGAACCCCCCCATGCCCCATGTCATGGATGGGGACTAACCACCCCCCCCTTTTGCACAGACAGTCAGAAAGCAGGTGGGGAGCAAAGCTGGCTTTTCTCTGGTCTCAAGTGCTATTGATTAGTCTGAAGCAGGATAGTACGTAACTGGAAACTCAATGCAGAGAGAGGACTTTAACCAGCAGAATGAGAGAGTTCAGGCAGCTGGTGAGGGCTGATCTGATGTGTTCGGGTGGGGGGGGGCCGGGGGGTGTGCGGGTGGAGGGCTGGAGGTCGGCGGAGGGATACGGACGGACGGGTCCCTACTCACAGGAGCACCGGAACTTCTTGCTCTTGATCTGGCCGATGCGTTTGTTGGCGAGGCGACGGGGGCTGGCGCAGCGCGCCCCGCTGGTCTCGATAGGGTTGGAGCGCAGGTAGTCAGCCAGCCACTTCAGGTTACAGTCACAGATGAAGGGGTTCTGGGCCAGGTGCCTGAGGGAGGTGGAGAGAGGGGGGAGGGAGGCAGAGAGGGGGGCCGGGGGACGGGGGTGAGGTTGGGGGGTGTGAGGGAGAGGTCGTGAACTCAGCAAAGCATATATTTATACTCCCATACTGTTCGTACTCGTATTTCTATGCATACATATTCAATCATCAAAATGCCAAAAAACATAGCTGCTCAAATTCCATGACTTTTTCTGAGGAATTATTCGTCTTCACTGAGGTAAACCACAGGTAACCATATAGCTGTGACAGCTCTGCTAATACAACTCTGCTGTGAATTTATGAGAAAAAGTGGCATTCTAATAGCATATTTTGGTTCGGTAGAAACAGCCACAATTTGAATAAACATCCTTTAACATCCGTTACACATTTTCATAGATGGAAAATCCTTTTTTTCTAATCCAAAGGACAATATCTTTATTAAAATACCTTCATCTCAACATAAATTACTATGGAATTTAAAACTAAACGACCAAAATATACTTTGGTTTTCACAATTGAAAATACACAACTCTTTTGTGAGGAGCAAATGCTTGTTTACTACTGCTGCAGTGTTGGCATCCTCTTCTATTCTAATTGCGCTGAAATGTTTTTGCTGTCAGCTTTGTGGAGTTCACTATACTTTGGAAAGTCTTCCCACTCAGTTGTCTGGCAGTTACGGGCTTGTCTGAGTGGCTATCTGTGTGGTGCTGTCTGAGCTGTGCTGAAGCACAGAGCCACATTCATCTGAGGCGTGTGGCTAATTTCAGAGTGTGGCGAACAGTGAGCAGAGGTAGGGGGTGGGGTTGAGGGGGGGTGTCAGAGTTTATTTTTGATCCCTATTTTTACACTTTTCTCAGAATTCTGGATAAATATAGAGTCTGGTTGGACTGCTATGGACTGTGTGGACGCTGAGGAACCCTTGTAAAGGTGACCCTGCTGTTTCTACGATGACCGGAGGGGTTATGGGTCAGATTTGTGACGAGTCAGAAGATGGATAGTCTGCAGATGGAAAGAATGTGTGTGTGTTTGTTTGAGAAATGTGTCAGTGTGTGTGTATGCGTATGTCTAAGAGTGTGTGTGCCTCCAGGTGAGTGGTTGTGAATATGTGCATGCATGTATGCCTATTCATGGAAGTGGACCTATGTATGGACATGTGTGTGTATGTGAGTGTGTGTGTGTGTGTGTGTTGTGTGTGAGGTGAGGCGAGGCAAAACACACCAAGCCAGCACATCAGTGTCGTCGCAGGGATGTGTGTCTGCTCGAGAGTGTCTGCTTGCCCTACAGCTAACTCCACAGGAGGTGTCGCTGGCACAGACAAGTAAAACCTTAACAAGGTAACAACAACACATAGACACTTGAATCAAAGAGATACTTGAGTGTGACTGTCATAATGCACAGCGTGTGGGCCAAAAGCACAGCGCTTATTGTTGCTCAGGAGCTCCCATTCTGCGTTAGAGGAGTGTCTTTGACACGTTTGATCGACGTACAGGGAATACCAAATTATCCTGCTGAAAGATTTATGTGTTACTTTATAACATGGGCCTCGGCCCTGTGTGACTAGGGAGGACATAGGTGGAAACGGAGCGTGCTGGTTAATGTTTCGTGTTTTATTTCCATTCGAGACACAACAGCCTGCGAGAGGCTGCCAGCGGTGGGCGGGCTTCAGGGACCGTTCGTGTATATGACTGATGAGTGCATACGTGTGTTTGTTTGTGTGAGAGAGACATGCGTATGTGCGTATATTCTACAGCTATGTATCTATGCATGTTTCTGTGTGTCAGTGTGTACACTTTTCAGTGCATTTGGGGGACCTTATATATGTTTCTGTGTGTTTGTGTGTGTGTGTGTGGGTTTCTGTGTGTGCGTGTGCATGTGTGTGTGTGTTTATGAGCTTGGTGTGTGTGTGTGTGTGTGTGTGTGTGTGTGTGTGTGAGCTTTGGCGCATGCCTATATTTATGCGTAAATGTGAGAGTCACACACTCACAGCGTCTGTATGGCACGTAGGGCGGTGAAGGTGCCCTTGGCCAGAGTCTGGATCTTGTTGTCATACAGAGAGAGCAGCGACAGGTTCTGCAGGTCCTGGAAAGTGTTGGCACGGACACAGTGGATCTTATTGGCATTCAGCAACCTGAAAGGGAGATAGGAGAGTCAAAAAGGACAAACATTTACCCTTTCTAGCCTACAGCACACCTTCAGATTACGCTCCCGCTCATCCCCTTCAATATAACTGAGCTGCACTGATCTGACAGGCTCAACAACACCGTGCATTACAATCGTTTAGCATTTAGCTAAATTTAGCATTGTAGGACATAGCATAAGAATCCCAGCGCTGAACTGGCATAGACGCTCTGATTCCCATTTACTTACAGCAGCTGCAGGGCATAAAGTCCATCAAACACTCCTTTGGGAAGCTCAGTGATCTTATTCCCATACAGGACCCTAAGAATCACACAGATAAGGCTCAAATGAGATTTTTTTGTGGTTCACCAATATGTCAACAGATTACTGTACAATACAGTTCTTATGTAATTGGAACACAGTTGAGATTTCAGAACTAATGGTGGCGTGAAGATTGCAGGTTTGAATCCCAGGTAGGACTATCCCACTCCTGGGTAAGGATTTTATCTTGAATTCTTGCATAAAATTTCAATTTGTATAAAAGACTAATATAAAAAAACTATGTACAGCAACTTTTTTGAAAGTACAGAAACAGTATCATGCAATGAGGTGAAGCAACAATAGGTGTGTATGTGTAAGCCAGCATGTGTTAGCTACTGCACTTACTTTGATTTACTTTTATTGATTAAGGTCAGATTGTCATTGGGTTTTTACGTATTTTTTGACATGAACATTCATCAAAAATTCAATGTGTGTTACATGTTATGTTGTTCTGAACAAGTTTGGTCAAAGTCAAAGGACAACATTCCAGATAAACACTGTTCATGGTTCATCAAGGACAAATTTGGGTCCTGGGCCCATTACACCCCCCCTCATGTTCTGAGAATGTTCTAGTAACCAAAATCTGGGGTGACATGAAAATGTGGACCCTCTCCATTGTGTTACAAACAGGCACCATTATCAGCTAACCTCACCATTTGTCTTACTCATACGTTCAGCTACACTCGCATAAAGCTGCACCCAGACATACTGTACTCTTTCTGGCACTCACAGGGAGTTAAGCGAGCGCAGACCCTGGAAGGCGTCGGGGGCGATCTCGGAGATCTGGTTGTTGCTGAGGTCTCTGCAAAGAAAGAGAAGACAGACAGTTGAATTGTGGGAGGTCGGACCTCCCAAAAAATCACTGACTCTGCGGAGGAACACGACAGAGAGCAGCTTGAGAGTTCGGACAGAATCCCAGACAGAGGCCACACTCAGCACCTACTCAAGACTGTCATCTGGCGTGGCCGGCAGGCGATGAGCTGACAGCCCGAGGGATCGTGGGTAAAAGGCCCTCCCATAGGAGTTTTCTCTCAGTGGAACCGCTGTGACTTACAGTAGGTGAACCAGCAGTCGTTCTCCAAACTATTTGCGGCGGGCGGCTTTAATGAAACGCAGAGCCGGGTGTGTGTGGGAACAGGGGGCTTTAATCAGGACTACTGCCCTGCAGTGGCTGCCTCCCTTTCACAAACCCAAACCACGGTGGGCCACTCCATGCTGAGTTGTGAATGGGGGCCTGTGGGCTATGGCAATGTCTCTTATTCAGTCATACAACCGCAAAATGGGGCAGCGAGGCACTGTGTACACTGTAGCTAACCAACATCCCCCAGACAGGAACCAATTATCGCCATACAATGAAAGTCCTCAATTTGGGGGTACAGTATAAAAGGGAAGTGGCTCACACAGGAGGACTTGGTGCTTCCTAGAGGTGACAGGTGAATGTGACAGGTGACCTTTGACCCCTGTGATCTTACTCATAGAAAAAAATGAATGTAATCATATTTATGTTTGCACAAATTTGACATTATGATAAGTGTTTCAAAATGCTTTATGCCTGAGAAAGTGGAATCATGTATGAGACCCATATGTTGTGTTGACAATAGCCTAACTACCCAAACCACTCATTCACATGAGAGAAAGGTTGTTTCATATTACAGTCTGGGTCACAAGTATTTGTGTATACTTCTACTGTTTACATTTGGCTCAATACAGATTGATACCAGACATTTAGCATTTCTTATGCACTGAAAAAAGTTCTTTGCACACGATACTTGTTTCCATAAGCTGAATCATGAAAATCTGTACATTGACATTCTACAGCGGTGTAAATTTAATCGATAATGGAAACACGGATTTGAGGAGCTTGGTGAGAAAGCCGAGGTGTCCGCATCACTGACTGCCCTAGCTCTGACCATGCCTGGCTCTGTCTGCTGTTATTTATATCCTGGGAATTTACGGGGGGCCAGCTTTGATTTTGCAAGTGAGGTGAGGGGTCCAGCATGCTGGTCGAGTGGAACTGGGCCATGATTGACAGACCGGAGACAGCTGAACAAGCAGGAAGGAGGGGATTTGGTTTTATTTGCGGGCTAAGCGGCCTGGCTTGTCTGGGGAACAGGCCGCTGGGTTGCCAGAGGGAGAGAATGACACCCTTCCGTCTGTTTGAGTCTGGCGGTGGCCACCCACCAGCCTCCACCACGTTTAACTCCAGATGGGGAACCCATGCGTTTGTATAGTTTCAGGAAAGCCTTAGGTATGGCAAAGTAGAATCACATAAAATGAACAACCAATAGATATCAGGTGCAATGTCATTGATTTTACACATAATATATTTATGCATTTTATAATGGAGGGGGGGGAGGTTGCAACAGCCAATAGCCAATTTTGGGTGAATTTCTATTTCTATTACAATGATATTATTGAAGTACTTGAATGGATTTGGGAAGCTCCAAAATTTGCTGAAGGATCAAGCCTAACAAACCCCTGGATGCCCCTAGAGCCATGCTCCCCTATTCCAAAATGTTCTCACAATCCAGAACTTGCAAAACAGTCCTTCCTGTATGTGTACGTCAAGCTAAGCAGACACAGGGCGCTAACACCTACACACAAAGAGGGCAGGACAGTCAAGCTCCGCTAAAAATAATGACCCGCTCTGTGGAAACTTTAGGGTTGTCATTATGCGTTCTGGGCACCGAACATATGGGGCTGTGGTCAGACATGGTCAGCCGAAGCTGCTGAAACGTAACCGTGTCTTGCCAAGGTTTTGGTGAGTGCGCCGTATCGTGGTGCGACAACACAGAGGAGAGAGCCAAGGTCGTTGAGTGCACTGCATCCGGAAAACCCCCTGGCTGTGAACGCTGGTGGCTCTCAGGCCCTGGGCGAAACCTGGAGATTCAGTTTTGTTCACTCACATCCTACGAAGCTTCTTGTATGGGGAGAAGGCTCCGGGTGGCACCGACTTAATCCCGTTCTGCTCCAAGCGTCTGGAGAAAAAGAGGGAGCGAGAGAGAGAGAGAGAGAGAGAGAGAGAGAGAGAGAGAGAGAGGAAGTTAACATTATACGTGCAGGCAAAGAAGGTTCACAAAGAATTATTACAGTACGTTTCATTAATCTATTTCGCTCTGCTTCCATCTGGGTTCAGTGTTACAAATGGTTTGGAAAACAAATCCAATTCCATTTCCATGCTTACATCAGGATATGAGACAAGCAGACAGTAAACAGACAACACTGGGCTCCATGGCAACAGACTTCATTAAAGTGACATCAGTCCAGCAAGATCCAGTAACTGGTCAGGTGTTGCTCATTTCTTTCCTTTCCTCATCTGGGCCTGGACTTAGCAGTATTTACACGATGTTGCCGTTATTGTAATTATGACAAATGAAAGGAAATGGAAGAGATGTCCTCTCCTAAACAGGAAGTGTAATTTGCATGACCATTTTGGTTCTGACGGTCATTTCTTGCACGGCAGTGTTTTAGATCGACCCTCACTTTGTGAACCAGAGGGCCAAACTGCAGGCCTGCCCCTATATCTTGAAATGAAGGCCCCATTTTTCAACATGCACCCCCTCCCAACCACCTTGGTCATTACATTTTAAGGAAGGTTCTCATTTTCACGACTGTTTACGATAAGTTCTTCTTCTGCCTCCAAGCGTTTGATTATAAGCCATCTGTCCTCCAGAGCTTTTCCTCTTTCCCCCTCCCTCCATTTCTGCTGCTTGGATTCACAGGGGGGAAGACATTCGCTCGACCTTTACTTTCCCCACCAGTGAATGCAGTCATAACATCGCCATAGAAACAACAAACACGGCTAGGGGAAACGGACCATGGGGTCTGGGCAGAAGGGAACAGGGCAGGGGGCTGGGGAAGGGAAGGGAAGGGATGGGGCAGGGGGCTGGAGAAGGGAAGGGACGGGGCAGGGGGCTGGGGAAGGGAAGGGACGGGGCAGGGGGCTGGGGAAGGGAAGGGATGGGGCAGGGGGCTGGGGAAGGGAAGGGAAGGGACGGGGCAGGGGGCTGGGGGGAAGGGAAGGGATGGGGCAGGGGGCTGGGGAAGGGACGGGACGGGGCAGGGGGCTGGGGAAGGAAGGGAAGGGACGGGGCAGGGGGAGCTTGGCAGGGAGGGGACAGAGTCTGGAAGGGAGCGGGAATCACAGGGTGGCCTGGGCTTCTGGAGCTGTGGGTTCGTTAAGTGACTCTGTCAGCGAGGCTAAGCTGGGTTTCAACCCCCTAATCCCTCAACTGGTCTGCCTGACTTACCACTGCACACCCTCCTTCTCTCCCTCCCTCCCTCTCTCTCTCTCCCTCCTTCCCTCTCCTCCCACCCTCACTCCCCCTATGCACTGTAATTTTCAGCAACGGGACACCAGACCCCCTTGTACCTCTTTCGGGGGGAGGGGACGCCTTTGCGCCTTTCCTCCCCTTTTTCAAATTCAGCAGCCAACACAGGTTTTGTTATGAGTTCCCAAGACTGACAAGGCGACCCGCTCCCAGAGAATACAAATATCGGGGCCCAACCACGGCACCACAATAAAAAGTGCCATTTCGAATACAAAACAGCACTGCAGAGACTTAACATAGCGTTCTCTATCGATTACAGCCTTCATTATCTGCGCTGCTCACCCATGTGACTCTTTTGTAACACCACAAGCCATCTGAATGTCTCAATAAATGCAGCTGAGAGGAGTCGAAAACCGCCAGATTGTTTTTAACTGTTCTAAGAGGGTTTTTTTTGTTTCACTCGTTGGCTGCCAAGCCATTATGGGAGTGAATATGCCACACATGATCACTTTTTAAATTAATCTAACCAAAAACACAAGCCTCAAGACTCCCTCCTCCTCTCTCTTTCCCTCCCTCCCTCTCTCCCTCTCCCTCTCTCTCTCTCTCGATCTCTGTCCACCTGTCTGTCTGTCTGACTGTGAGCGCAAAGTTTGGGGGTGGTTGGGTTGGGGGGGGGGATATATGGGGGGTGGGGGCGAGGCGAGCCGGACCCAGCTGCCGGACGTCACAGATCGGGACTTATTAATCGCATGTGCGGCTCTGGCGGTCAAGCGAGATTCATTCACGGCGGAAACTTTGGGAATCACGGGCCTAATCAGCATCAGATGTGCTGGAAAAATCCGGCAGAGGCAATAAAGGTTTATTTTTTTTTTTGTGTAGTGCTCTGAATATCCCATTAGTGGCTGTGTGAGGCTAGCCATGTTTTGAGGGGCCCGGGCTAATGGGCTGCCTTGCGTGTTTGTGTATGTGTGTGTGCGCGCGCGAGTGTGTGTGTGTGAGAGAATGAATGTGTTTGTTTTTTCCCCCCAAAGTGTGGCCGGCCGGCCAGCTGCCTCAGAGTGCCTCCTGCAATCCCCCCTAAGCCTTATTAAGAGAGGGCTTTTAAAAGCTGTGAACTGACCTATAAATAAACAGCATTTTGCCGGGCACACTGGGGGTGTAGCCCAGACCCATGCAAGAGGCCCGGGGTGAAGCGGGCACACCGTCGGGCACTGTGTTCATCCGCCGCCCGGCACTACTTCCGCCCATTCAACCCCATACCAGGGGTGCGTGGGAAATAAATAGTGCCCCTCTTTTCAGCCAACAATATAACTTAACCCTTTACTAGTTCTGTTACTAGTTCAGGTTGAGCTGCAGGTGGCTCACTTTCACCTTCCTCCCGCTCGATAATTTCTTACAGTCTCTCCAGGAAAGAAAAAAGAGAGACTTCACTCCGCAATCTGAAAGGGAGTGCACCGCTCTGCTTTTGTCAGAGCGATGGCGTCAAGCGAAGTAAGCCCGAGGGCCTTTGACAGCACGGCCGCAATCCCATGATGCACATCTGCTGGGGCATGCTGGGAAGGCTCTGGCACGGTTAACCAGAGAGCAGGATTGTGTGTCTCTAAAAACTTCACAGTCCATGTATCTTCACTACCTCTCCTCTCTCAGACATCCCGCCCAGGGGGAATCGTTAAGGGAGAGAGAGAGTGGCATCGTCGCAGAAATAAAAAACCCCGACATTCTTCCATTGACAGCACTTTAAAGTAGGATCACTGACTCCCACTAAACTCCTCAGCTACCTTGCGCTTTGGGAAATTTCAAAACCACCGTTCCAGAGAATGGGAAGAAAACGAATGCTGAACACACTGATTTTTGTCGTAATTATGTGAGAAGCTATTTATATATAGCAATCTACAAATGGACCATGGTTTACGCCACAATTATCCACTCAAAGGACTTTACTCCAAGACTTTACATTAAAAGGTGGTCCTCAGAAATGAGGAAATAAAGGGAAACCTTTAGAAATCAACTGATTTTGGTCATAATTGTATGAAAGACCATTTATATATATTAAACAAAAAAAAAGTGGATCTTGGTTTACACCAAAAAAATAACCAAATCCAAATAAAAAATAATATTTTAAATGAATGACAGCTATGCTTTCAAAAAGGGCATGAAATAAAACTGAGATTGATATGAAGATATGTTTATATAACAAGCCCAATCAAACAGATGGGAAAGGATTCTAAAACATATGGCTCTACATTCCTGCCATTTGAACAGTGTTACATGAACCGCACAGCAATGTTTTGGCAGAATTGGGAAATACGCTATTACATATTAGCTTTATTTTGAGTTTGAGTTATTATATTATAGCATTTTCATCACTCCATTATGATGCCTTTGTCATCCATCACAAGCCCTGCGGTGAGAGGGAATGCATTCCCAAACAGAAATGTAGCGATGCAATTTAGATTCTTTGGATTGCAGCGTGCTCAGACCACAGGAAACAGTGCGAATTCCTGTGGTAGTCATGTTCCAGTCTGCTCCTCTCAGCCTTAATGTACGAGCGCGCTCGCCAGCTCGGATTTACTGCAGTGTCACTCCGCCGTGGCCTCCATCTCTTCACCGTGAGTCAGGGCACTGGGCCTGATGGCTTTACTTCCTGTCTTATCAAAACTACAATACCCAGCAGGCCTAGATGTGTAAAACCACCATGAAAGAATGGGTGCTATTGACAGCCACTGTTGTACCAAATGTGTTATAGCCCTGAGCCCAGGTATGAGATGTGTGTGCTAGTGTATGAGTGATCTAGGGCGCATGTGGATATGCATTCTTGTCTTTGGGTGTGTGTGTGTGTGTGTGCATATGCATGCTTATGTGGGTCTGTTTGTATGTGCATGTGCATACATGTGAGTAAATGAGTGTGTGTGTGCATATCCATGTATAGAGAAGAACAGGGTGTGACTAGTGAGCCAGACGAGCCCCCCCCTCCCCCACCCCCCCGGCCCCTCCCCAAACCCAGGCAGATCAATACCTCCAAGGCCCCAGCACCTCGTCTCGACAGGGGGTCAGGTGATGAATATGAACGTTTTAGAGGTAGCAGATTGAAATCGATTGGGGTCACAAAAGAACCTTCGCAGATAGCATGCAGGGATTGATTCCTCAGTCTCCGAGACTTGCAGCAGCTAGTTCCAATCAAGTGTGAAAAGAAACAATCTTCTAAAATAACCCCCAGCCCTCCCCCCCAACGCGACGCCCTCCCAAAGGGTAATCGATGTGCCTTGTCCCCGCTGGTTGGCTTAAAGCATGGGCCTGATTAAACTGGAAGGCGTAATGCCATTAGCTATTCACCCTGAGTGTTTGAGCACTGGGTCCTTGGAGAATCAAAGCCACCGCCAACAGAGGCAATTTGCAATGTAAGGGGAACGCATAATGAGCCACCCTTTTTTCCATGTGGTTCTACCGGAACGGGGACAGCCTTCATCTTCATCATGAAGGCTAAAAACACAAAGGCTTTCGCTTTTTACAACGTGGGACGCCGCTTCGACGGTAGCTCTCCTTGCACGATTTAAAGGGAAATGAACGCAATTGTAGTAGTTTACCGTCGGGACGTAACATAAGAGGTATAAAACAAGGCTCATTAGCACAGCGCGAGGCTGTCCTCGATTCGGAGAAGTTAAGCAGTGCATCGAAACTAACTTTGCTGATAAGTTTGAGAGCTCCCATGGGTCATTATGTGAAAAGAAAAAGGAATAGTTCATCCTATTTTCATAATGTTTAATATAGTTGGAATGCATCCAAATGAAGAAAAGGCTTTAGTTTAACAACAAAAACTAACAATTACTGTTTCAAAATTGGCCACAGGGGAAGTGGCTGGTTATCAGTGATTGGATGTTTGATTAAATGCTTACTTCAAGCATTTTTCCATTTTTGTTGGAAAAATGTTTAACCATTGTACAATAATCGTAATCTCCTAATATAGGATGCTGCTGAGGAGAAACTAAAATGGTAGGGAGGGGTGGGGTCAAGCAAGGAAGGGGCCGTGTGGAGAGGGCTGGGGCAGGGCGGGGCAGTCTGACAGATGAGGACTGACTGCACTTCCATTCAGACACGTGAGGTGGGCTGGCCCGTATGTCAACCCCTGGAAGAAAGCAGACACACATCCCAAACCCTTTTGTGTTCATTTCCACGTTATCAAATGAGATAGGAGGCCACGTATTCCTAAACAGGCTCTTTGTCTCAACATCTATTTCTCAATCCCTTGCTGAAACGATCCATTAGTGTTGCCAGCGTTTTGGAAGTGCTTATTGATTCCATGTACATCTGGGTAAGGGCTTGCCAAAGATACCGCACTCTCAGGCAGAGCAGAGAGATAGGCCTGAAGTCCCAATAGCTCTGAGTTATTGGAAAAAAAGGATAGCTAATGAACAGTCGCTACTAGCCATACTTACACAGGTCCTGTAATACTGGAAGCTGTGGAATATTTCTGTATTTGCGATTTGTCCACTAAATAGAACATCCTGCTTCTCCCCACAGTTTATGTCATTCCATATTAAAACAAATTTCAATTTCCTATGTTGTGTTTTATGACTTTTATAAAACAAACTGACTCCTCCCAAAAGAACCTGACTTGAAAAATTTCTTCCTGTAATGCACTTAATGTATTTTTTTTTTTTTGCAGAATAAAGGCCGCAGCAATTTTTAACAAGATCGCAACCACACAGAAGGTTAAAATCTCAGATGTGTGAAAAATTAATGAAACCTGTTTCTAAGAATTTGGCTGAAGGTTGGATGCGAAAACGAGGAAAGAAGAGGAAGCTGAGAGAATCAGCCCAAAGTGTTGCTCTCCTTATGTCGGGCAGAGCCTCCGCTGCAGCCCAGCCAAAAAGGTTTTGAGTGGTACATTCTAAAATTAGACATTACTTTAGGTAGATAACAATATAGGGCTTGTGTCTTTTGCTTTGGGGAAAGAAATGAAGAGTGCTCCAGTTCTACAGATCACTACATCGGGCTGCGATGTGACAATTCCTGTGAGGGGCCGGGCTTTAACAGGTACTGGTCTGGTGGGTACAAAATCAAACAGCATGCGACAGGGACCCCCATTACAGCTCGAGCCCTCAACCCCACGTCTCACAACGGCCCAGAAAATAGGTCAGGTTTTTAGGGAAAAGCTCACCACACTCTGCAGATATTTTTAAAACGGGCTCTTCTTGAAAGCTGAAATTCTGAAATGAGTTCACTTTCACTTTGCAGGGTCCCCTGGATGAGAATTTGAAGCAAAGTACTACCAAAGTCAATGGATCGTACTCTCTCTGCCGTCATTGTCTATTGGCAGATACCAGAGAGCCTTCCATTCTACCCCAACTCCATTCATAATCCTGCTCTGCCATACTATAGGATGACCTGCCCTTGATTCAGTGTTACAGGTTACTGCTGCCTGAATTTTAACAGGTGTGTTATTTCTTCAAAGATTTCTACTTAGCGTCTTATCTTGTGCGTTACCCTACAAACAAAATGTGAGAACCTCTGACAACCGAATATTAAAATATCTCAACTACAGACTCACTGATTAAAAACGGCAGTAGTCCATTTTTACAATACAGTCACTCAATAGCTCGGCTTGATAACACGCTACAATACTAGGATACTGGCAAGGACTAAAATGGTTTTAGCATAGTTTAAAGCACCTACACATTTATAGCAGAGCAGAGAACATTCAGAGCCTCCTTATCCTTTGCAACTTAAAAAGAACATAAGCTTTCCTCAAAGAATGACCCCAATTTGACCTCAAAATTATCATTTACCGGTTGTATACACTGCATTTAGTCTGCACTGTGTTACAAGGGGCTCTCGTCTTATCCAAGGAGAACCAGAGATGGTTTTGTTTTAACCCAACACTAAAAGACTCTGATCGATATCTTGACTGAAGACTGTGCTTGGCTGATTATGCTGAATCACGTGCTTCAGTATCGGGCAAGAACAAAAGCGTGAGCCCCCAATAGCCTTTCTTGGCAGAGCACTCTTCCCTCGACTAGGATGTCACTGAGGAGAAACCAGGAAGATGGGGAGGGGTGGGGCGTGGGCAAGGTGGGACCCCTGACCAATTGTAATACTTGAGTACTTGACCAGTGCCCGTTGCCTTGTGCCAACTCTGACATCCACAGTGGGCATCGGGGTGACTGCCGGGACTTGTGGGGGTCAGAAGGTTTAATACAGCAGCAGATGTCGGAGTTGAGATAAGCTATGAGCTGGAACCGGACTTAAGTGTCCACATGTGTGTGGAGCGGAGATAAGCGGATATTGGCTTTATGGTGGGGGGGTCGTATCGCATGTGTGATAAAACAACGATGGCGCATCAATCAAGGAAGACAGGCGCGAAGGGAATCGAGCCAGAGCGCTCTCAGGCAAGAGCACGTTTTAGAAAGAGACGCACGCATGCCTCCATGTCTGACACACACTCGCGCGCACACACATATCCTCTTACATCCATCCTCAAGAAAGTCTGGAGTCACATGGAGTTCGGTTACTTTTACAGAGTGAGTCACCGTAACGGTCTCTACGGAGGGGGTTGGTACTCACATCTCGGCCATGCTGTCGGGGAGGTTGGCGGGGATGGCGGTCAGACCTTTCCCCCTGCAGTCCACGATGTTGTTGCTACAGGTGCACATGGCGGGACAGGACCCCGCCGCCAGGCTGCAGACCTGGAGCCCGGGGGACTCTGCATGACCTGGAACACGAGAGGAACAGGAGTGAGATGTAAGAGTAACTAATGAAGGGAACAGACCTTCACTAAGTCAAGATCTGAGTTAAAAAAATTAATTTGATTTGTAAATATCATCGAGTATTTTAATCTGATGAGTTCAGGTGATTGGCGTATTTGTACGTGAACAAAAAACACTGTGGTTTTAGACTGGATTCAATCAACATTAGTCCACAGTGAAGGACAAATGTTGTTTGAGTCCAGATTTAAACCAAAGTGTTTCTTTTTGTTTAGGCCACCATACAGGCAAACCATACAGTAGCTCACACATTGCAGGGCTATTGAAACCAAGCTATACCATTGTGTATACCTATATTTATTGTGGGACAGTAGGAAGACATAGGAGGTAAACCTCACCAAGAATTTTCATTCTTATACAAACAATGAAATAGCATTAACTCAATTTAATTTTGATTTTTAAATGTTTATGTTAAAATGTTTTAAATGTTTAAATGTATATTTATGGACGATATCGATGATACAACAGCTACAGGAAGAATGATCAGTAACTCAAATGTGTGCTGCTGTGGTGATGGACACCACTGACATTGCAGGACACATCAGCACACAGGATGGAAGCTGTGCATTATGGGATTTAGGAGGTCAAAGGAGGCTGCCCTTTTGGCCAGTCAGAGGAGGATTACAGTCTTTGAGGGATTCTACACTGATGAGAAGGGATTTGTACATCAACTAGAAACAAAGTCACACTTTCATAACATTCCCCTCTGATGTAGCACACTGCCTCCAAAGTCCACAGCTGCATGTAGGGTCTACACTAACACTGAACAGGCAGAATCTAAGAAAATCAATATTCTAAGATCAAACATATCGGCAAAGAAACAAAGCATTTCAACTTCAATTTAAAATCCTGAATGGGATGGTCTGGGAAGCAGGTATATCAGCTGTGGATTGGAGGGATGAAGCCTCATGTATAGTTTCTATTGCTGTGGGAAATATCATTCAGTCCAACATTGGTACATTTGCATTGCCTTGATGTAACAAAGAGATTCCAGGTGAACCAGGCATTTGCTGAGGCGTTCCTTTCTTCTCCTAGCGAAGGTGCCATACGTTTCACACATGCTTTGACTCCGGTTCCCCTGTACCGTTTTAAAAAGGCCTTACGCCTGTCAAAGACGGTAACGGCATGGAGTAACTGCAAATGTGTTCCCTGGTATTCACGGCCCTAACCCAGAAAAAGAGTATAAAACAGACTTTTAAATGTGCTAATTTGTGCTGCATTATAAATCTGTGGGGTTTTTGAGTCTTCTTCAGCCATGAATATTTGATCGCCTGTCTCTGAGTTCTGGTTTAATCGACTGCAACAAGGGCTGCCTGCTGGTTTATTTATAACGGGAGAAACTAATCCGGAGGACTGGGAGACGGGGGGGAGAAAGCGGAGAGCCGGCCGCAGAGATGGGAGCTGGGAGCGAACCGCGGGGAGGCTGGAGAGAGAGAGAGAGAGAGAGCATGGGGAAGAGAGAGAGAGGGGGAAAGGGAGAAAGAGTGTGGAAAAGGGAGACTGAGAGGGAGGTGAGGAGGGATAGCATTGGGGCTGGGGGCCAGGGAGACGGGGACCGTCCTGGTTCAAACGTGGGGGAGGAACAGACATATCACAGATGAACTACGCCAGCGAAAGTGAGTCAGGCTAAACTCCTGAGAAGGGATTAAGGTTCAGAATGCTTTGGCCAAAAGCAAAATCTTAGCAAATGAGAAAGAACCTCAGGCCAATGGGAGCAGGCAAGCAGGGGCCTAAACAGATGTAGGCTATTGCCATAGTAACTTCTTTGCCTGGTAACGGGTGTGGCCAGTGTGTGTGCAGCAATGGAAAGGATAGTGTATCTTTTGGGTGTGACACCTGACTCTCCAGTTAAGCTACCTTGATCAATTAAAATGTCTCTCTCTCGTTCTTATTTACATATTGGAATTTACATAGATGAATTATGTGAATTTTACAGACAAAAATGTAGCAGAGAAATGCAGATGGCGAGACTTGACAGCTAAAACCATCAACGAGACAACATCTCACACGAGAGATGCTTTAAAAATCAAAAATAACAAAGGATAATAGCTTTCAAGCATTCTGTAGTTCAGGAACTGTTCCATTGTTTTTTAATATTTGACATCCGTAAAGGACAAAAATAAATATATTTTAGCTGTCAGGCTTTCATCAGTGTGACTTATTGGGTGCAAATAATGTCCTGAGCAACAGGAGCGTGAGGAAGGCACAGTAATGAGCGGAGCGTTTCTCTTCAATCCGAGGCATCGCTAGTCTGATGTGGAGGAGCAGTGTCGTTCGGAGTCGACAGTTTGGGGCCTCTGAGAGCATCAGCAGCAGTGACAGCCCCGGTTCCCAGATCTCGCACTGCTCCATCCTCCCCCACCGCCTCCCCCCCCCCCCGCCCTTCCGCATCTCCCTCACTACGCAACAGCGCAACAGTTTCGGATCTTCCCTCCTCTGTCTCTCGGAGCGGAAATACGGAGCGGGCAGCCAGCCGTGAAGCCCACGGCGCCACAGAGTTCCGCCTGCCTCCCCACCCCCGCCCACTTTCAACCCCACCACCCCCCACCCATCTCCCCCCCCAAATCCCACGCAGGTGTCCCACCACGGATATGCACCCCTCCCCTCCTCTCCAGCGTCCGGGGAGCGCGTGCGGTGTGTGCCAGCGGGCCGTGCTCTAATGATCTCTGCACTGCGAGTTCACACACTGGTCAGGGCCCTGGTGTATGCGTGCATGTGTGTGTGTGTGTGTGTGTGTGTGTGTGTGTGTTCAGGCAAGCATTTGTGTGCATGGATCTGTATTCAAGGAGCACAAGTCACAAAACAGGAAGGGAAGGGAAGATGTGATTGGGTTTAGTAAGGAAATGGTTCGCCCAAAAACCATCCCCTTCAGCAGAATACAAATGGCATATTGATTGATTGACTCATGCCCCATTAGTTTTATAGTTTACCCATCATGCTTTTGACTGTCAGCCCTAACTGTCATTACTATTGGCCGCACATTGTATAGAAATTTATGCTATGCTGAGAAATGTTTCTCAATAGGTTGCTGGAGTTCTGTATCGTGATAAAGCATTTGTTTTCAGAGCACTGATATGCCAAATCTTATCAGTGTACCGGATAAGAATCCAACCCTTGCTGTGCTTCACTGAGTGGTGTATAATTACCCATACCATTACCTGGCAGGATAGTGTTTCAGTTGGTAAAATCTTATAAAATTAGACTTTTCTACTGTAATTTATTTCAAGCTCAGCAAGTCACTGTGGGCAGAAAATGTTGGCGGGATCATACCTTTCTGTCAGCAAGATAACACGGTTTGAAGAGGAGGGAAATTTATGCTCTCACATTCAACCGACTCAAAACCCCTGGAGAAAATTCTGGATCAGGTTGAAACTAACTAATGAAAAACAGTTCAGGTGTGTGTTTGTCATTTCAATGATAATTTTTAAAAAAATTTCATCCATATTGCATGGTAGCCCTATCCAGGTTCTCAGGATCAAACACTTCAGTGTCTCACATATAATTGTTTTTGACTCGTTGTGTTTTTCCCTGTTGGATAACAGTTGGCTTCCAGCTGGCTGCAAACAAAACTGTCTCCCTCCTCCAGCTTTGCGTCCATCTGAGAGGTGAGAGAATCTAATAGGACGTCATGTGACCACAACTTCACAGTCGCTTCAGTTGCCCAGAGCCTGTCGGTTGTTTTCGATTCCACCTCACAGGAGCTGTGCTTGGCCATGCCTCCTTCACGCCTCTCAGGCCCAGTGAAAGATGCCCACTAAACAGAGTCTCCAGTGAACCACTGGGAAAGACTCTCAATGCCCCCCACCCAACACAGAGGAAGTATGGGCGAGCTGCTGTCCCATAATCCTCTGCTTCTACACAAACTTCGCCTACAATCTGTGCGCATTTGTGAGACAATAAAAATGCCGTTTTGCCATGTGAATATGTTACAAGCTGAAATGGAGGCCCTTCACACACACACACACACACACCCTCCCTTTGTCCCTGCCCCTACACCCCTCTCTGCCCCTGCCCTTGTCCCTATCCTTGCCAGCTGCAAGAACGATAACACAGCAAGCAAAGAAGGAAAACTGAATGTGAAGGTTGTAATTTATAACCAATGAACATGGCCTAACCAGCTTCTTTCTCTGTTTTGGTTGCTTATTCTGGCAAATGACTGAACCATCATATGACACAATGCTTTTGACTGTCTGTTGCGCTCAGCCTGCCAGAAACACGCATCCTAATTCCATGTAATCTGACCCTATCAGGCTGCGAGTGGTTGCACTCTCTCCAAGAAGGCCCCCAGGGTCCGAGAGGAGCCAGGTTTCTGATCCCGAGCGCTGGAAGAACATACTCTCTCTGACTGAGACAGGCTGGTCCGACATTGCCCAAGACAGACCCACGCGTCAGGAAACCACCGCCGCCACCCGCTGCTGCCTACAGAGCGCGACGGTACATGCCAGCAGATCTGCGGCCAGGCCCCAAACCGAACCTCCTGACAGGGCTGGAACCGTGAAATGGGTGGAGGGCTGACCCAATGGGGTGGGTGACAGGAGTAGCCCTTGGGGGTGGGGAGGTGAGGGGGTGGCATCGCTACTAACCCCTCAGCTGTGTTCCAGGACTTTTCAACACCTGCCGCCCGTGGGGCTCGGCCTTCTGGGCCGCCGCGGTTCTCATGCGGGCTCAGCAAAATGCCGTGCTGATAAATCCGCCGTGAAACAGGTCTATCATTCTGGGAAAGGGCTAGCAGCACCATCTGGTCGCGCGAGCCCGTTACCTCAGTACCTGGCCGGCGTTCAAATATTCCGCTATCTCTTTTATGTGCCTCTTACTGTGAGACAGGAGAAAGGCAGCGGCTCTGCCAGCTGTGTGTATGGTTGAACCGAGGCGGGGAGGGGGGGAGGGAAAGAGGGGAGCGAGGGGCGGAAGCAGGGTTCTGTGGGGTGCACTGCAGGGGCAGGACTTTGGCACATTTTTGGCAGAAGCTCCTGTACTTACTCACAGCTGCCCAAACACTGTTGATACGCCAGGCATACTACTGAGCGTGGAACAGTGGTTCAGGAACTTGGCTTGTAACTCAGAGGTTGCAAGTTTCAATCCCAGGTGGGGGCATTGCCACTGAACTCAAGAGTAAAGTACTCAACCTGAACCAGCTGTATAAATGGATAAAATGTAAAAGACATATTGTGCAACTCATTCAATGTAAGGAGCAGCTGTCAATCATCAACAACAAACAATAATTATAAAAATAAAAATCACCATCAAAAAATCATCATCATCATCATCATCATCCCTCTCTTGAGACTGAAGCTTCCCTAATCTCTCTAACCCCTCCTACCTCTATCTGCTCGTCCAATGGTATTAGTCAATTTACCATTTAACCCCACATCACCATGCAACAGAGGAAAGAAAAGTATGTCGTTCTGTTATAAGCTGTGATTGTTCAAACTGCAGTCGTGGCTATAGCGACAGCACCCCCCTCTTCTCTTACCTGAGCAGGAGAACTCGTGCTTCTGGATCTCGGCGACGTTGATGCCGCGGAGCTGGGGCGGGGCGGCGCACTGGGTGAACAGGCCGATGGTGGGTCTCTGACGGAGCCACTGAGCCAGCCAGGCCAGGTGGCAGTCGCAGTGCAGGTTGTTTGAGTGCAGTCGGCTGGGGAGGGAGCCCAGAGCGAGAGCAGGCCATTAGCGAATCAGCAGCAAGAGAATATCAGCCTTCTTCATTTAAGCGTGTAAAACCGTCACAGACGGCTACCTGCCAGCTCGTTGAATATTCATAGAAGTGCTGTTGGCAAGATCTGTTCTGACCACCTTCAAAATTGTCAAAATCTACCACTATTCTTTCAAAACTTAAGTACCATAAGTAAACAGTGGTCACACAAAAACGTTTTTCTGTTAAACGTACATTTGAAATATTAAAGTACAGTTTGTTTTTCTGGTATTTTCTTCCAACAATACATTTTTCTGTGTTTATTTCTGGGACGGTTGTTTCATGTGAGCCTCATACTGGTGAGAGGAAATGGTTGCTGGCTTCTCCACAGTCCAACTGTGGCCAGTGGCTAGAGACCAAGACTCCCAGGAATGGTGTGTGACAGCTTGGATTGCATGATACGGGACCTCACAGATTTCTGGTGCTTTTTCTCATACTGCCACCAATATGGCTGACACAACCATGTCCAGGTGGCAAGGCATAAAAAATGCATGAATCATCTACACAAAAAAATGAACAAGAAGAACCGTAACGCCCCTGGGAATCACAGAGAAAAGGTAAGTTGAAACATGATCCTGAAATGTAAGCGGGTGTCCAGTTCAATTTAAAGGTATCGGTATAAAACTTTTCACCCTCAAGTAAATAAATACATTTTACAGGAAAGTTAGAATTAAAATAAAAACACCCATAAAATGCTTTCCTTAATTGTTAAATCAGGAGCTCATCATCGTTTTCAATATTTCATTGGGTAGACAGTAACATTAGTGATCTGACTGAACAATTAAGAATTTCAGGGGAGAATCGATATCTAAATTTAGTTCCTGATGCAGTATTGTTAACTTTGCGAGACAGATTTATGTCTTAATTACAAAAATTATTTGTCTTATCTGGAGTTCTAATTACAAGCTTTATTCAATTGACAAATTGATTGAGCTTTCTAAATCTGAAAACTTATCTGTCTGGTTGACTAGATAGCGTGCTTTCCACTAAAATCTAATCTCATGAAAATGTATACGTACTTATCGGTCTAAGTTTTTAGAAGGGGATACAATTGTATATCTGTGTAACTGGAAACTCAAAGGGAATGCAATTTCTTTATATTTACCAGTCTATTACAGGCAATGTCAGCTTGGACTAGTCTTCACTTCCTTCAGTTCCTTAAGTTCTCAGCCACCTTGAGAAAGCCACCAAAATTTACTCTTGCCTTTGAGTTTCATCTCAATGCCTTTCATTAATTTGGCCGTGTCAAGCTGATAAACTCTTTCTTTTCTTAAGCTTTTTTTTTGCAGTGTCACCATGATTGGAGAGAAGATTTGGATGAACCTCTAAACTCATCACTCGTACAGACACTAATGACCAAGTGTTTGGGCAAGGTTTCAAACGGAAACCTAAAATTTACAGAGTGAATTTGGAGGGCGTAAACACAGCCTAAATTGCTGCATTTTACTTACAGAACCTCATTGTTTGATTGGAGCCGATTTATCACGTCTAATTAGAGATGGCAACGTGATTATTTTTTTAGATGACTCATGCCACTTTGCTCCAAAGACATTGTTTTTAAAAGGGTGGGTTATCTTCCAGGATCTTCATCTTTAAAGTTTGCAACTAGTTTTATATACCCTGATTCACTTCCTTGGAGGCAGCAACAGTTAAAAACCACCCCACCCCGCCCCTGATTTCCCAGAACTGCCAGAACCAGCGGCAGAAGGCAGCTGTTTTGCTGTGTCCTTCTTATCTGAAGGAAACTGGAGCGTGCAGTCCAAAAGGCATCCGGTCGAATCCGTACAGGCTGGTTGTCTGTTTCTGAGCGCTGGAGCCCTCCGCTGAAAGGCTTCGCTGCTCCTGGCCTCCATGGAGGAATGTGTCAGAGCTATGTGCACGTATCTGGAGCACTAAAAACTGGGCTTTGTGGGTGAGAGTTGGTGGAGGAGGGGAGGAGGAGGAGGAAGGGGGAAGGAGGTGTGCATTGCAGTGTAAAATAAGTCATGTTTGGTGTGTGGTAGGCAGTTTGGGAGAGTTGGGTACATGGGGGGGGGCAGGGGGCGGGGTGTTACTCACAAGGTCCGCAGTTTTGGCATGTGGTTGAAGCTGGAGACAGGAATGCTACTGATGTTGTTGTTGTTTAGGGTCCTGCGAGAGGAGAGGAGACAAGAAGAGAAGAGGTAGGAGTATGTTATTACTAGCCCCATTATTTCTGTACTGTCTGTGATGGCTAGGAACCCTATCAAAAGTCACAATAAAAGTAGGCTCCTCAAGTCCGTGACCTTGAGAAAGGTTAGCAACCAGATGTGCTTCAGTAAATAACCCTCTAATCATGAATAATGGGATAATCATGAAAAATAAAAGCAAGTCCATCAACTCCTGTGAAAGCTCCCTCAGGGGTTCAGCCTGGTTCCATTTCTGGACCTCCCAACCGAAGCCCACCCTGTTGGGCCGAGGAAAGCACACTCCAAACATCAGCTACACCCCACCACGCTATGCCCCAGCTCTCGCTGTGTCACACGTAACTACAGAAGACTTGGACTTGGCAGTAGCTGGGGTGCAGCTTGCTGCTGTGGGCGGAGTCCTGTGTGAGATGGAGTGGGGCTCTGATACTCACAGCACCTCCAGACCCCTCAGAGCTCGGAAAGCACCGTCTTCAATGCAGCCGATGTGGTTCTTATCCAGCTGACTGCAGGCGTAGAGGAAACGGTGTTAATGAGAGACAGCGTGCACATCCACACACACACACACACACACACACACACACACACACACACACACACACACACACACATGTGTACACATCTGAATGCATGTGATCACATGCATGCACACACACACACACACACACACACACACACACACACACACACACACACACACACACACACACATACAAATACATACAGAAGGCAGGCAAGATATTGGAAACGTTAAATTGAAAAGGACTCGTATTGCAACTGAAGTGCATTTAAAACAAAGAATCTACACATGTTTCATATTAACGTCAATAGCAATTACCAAAAGGTTTTGGCCTTAGAAGATGTTTAAAGATCAACAATTAAAAACATTTGTTTCTAGAGCTACATGAGAGATTTTTCAAAAAGATTTTTAAAGAAATCAAACAGGTCATGCCTGAATTGCAGGTACATCAGTCACAAGAATGGCAAAATATTTATAGCAATTAGTCAAGAGGAACTGTGTTGAAAATCATGATGCGGTATACCAAAGATGGAAAAAAAATGCAACAGGCAAGTGGAACAGTGGCCATAAGTCAAAACGCACCACCAGGGATAGTGAAAAAAAATGATAGTGAAAAACAAAAACTGGCAGTTTCAAACATGATCACAGAGCTGAACAGAAATCACACCTAGATAGTGAGCTTCATAAAGTTAATATTGAAAGTGGAGCTGTCATTAAGCAAGGCCAGTGTGGAACAATGCCTATATAAAGAGCAGAAACTTCTCCTCCCTTTTCTATACATGTACATGTACATGTTCATGTTTGGAAAAAGCCAAAAGCAACCCTTAACCCTCATTGTCTGATCCACGTAGTGGTGGATCTGTTATGGTGTGTCATGGCGAGCGCATCTTCCACGGTCTCCCCAATCACCCAGCTTTTATCCAATCACATTAGGCCTTAATATTATTGGAAGCTCTGGGAAGCAGAGTGAGGTCTAGATTTCCACCTCCACCTCTCAAAGAACTGGAGGCTTTCCTTCTTAAAGAATGGTCCAATAACAAACTAGAAACAGATGAAAACATGTACACCAGTATTCAAAGAAGTACTGAAGCTGTTCTGGAGTCAAAAGGCAGACCTGCCCCTTATTTAGTTAAAAGCATTCCTATAGTGCTCGGTTTTCCCACTATTTTGTCTACCCTTAACATGCCCACTCCTAAACATAAAAATGAATGGCTATGTGCATGACATGCATGTTCTTACAAAACATACAAACAATGCAGTCTTGCTAATCGACATGCACACTCAAATAAATACACAAAGAGAAAATTAAAATGAACATTAATGCAAGCATAGCCAACTGTATAGCTACAGTGAAAGAAATATATACAGTCTAACAGACACAATCAATGCACATAATCTGCTTCAATAAACAGGCATAAACCACAAGAATATAGTATGTCTACATCCTTCCAAGGCCCTCAATTATTTATTGAAAATCTATATTAATTATTACTGTAAGTTTGGAATGATTATTGATGAAAGGAAGCCTGTCAGACTACAGGGAAAATCAATGGTGATAAAGTCAGTCCTAATGGTATACTGAAAGAGGAACTGCTTATATTCCACATCTGTTTTTCTAACTGATGGGTAACTAATTACCCCCACCAGACGGAGTTTTTCATGTCTGAAGCTACAGCGCGTGTAGTCAGCATTCCCACACAAGTGCCTACAGAGACGTGTGAGTTTGCAAGTGTGTGCTTGTGTATGTATATCTGTTCATGCACGTGTGTGTGTGTGTGTGTGTGTGTGTGAGAGAGAGAGGGACTGTATGTGTGTATGTGTAAGTGTGCATGCATGAATGTGTGTGAGAAAATGAGACATAGAGACAGTGTGTGAATATAGGTGCACATATGGATGCAAGCGTATGTGTATGCCATTTTTATGCAAGTGTGTGTTTTTTTTGTGTCACAAAAAATATAATTTTTCCACGCCCCATATCCCAGTCGTGCAGACCTGATCCATTGCATAAAATATGAATTGTGTGAAAAAAGCTGACAGCAGGTCCGACAGCATAAAACTGTTTGGATAATGATGAAAAACCTTGAGGCAGAAATGGGAGAGAAGACACAAGCAGTATTTGGGCCGTCAATGTTCTTGGTGCAATAGCTGATAACGAGCAGCCCCGAAACATCTGCAGAACACCGGGGCTTCAGCGAGAGCCTTGTCTGGTCTCCTCCCCCTTCTCCCTCCCACGCCGGCCCCTGATAAGACAGGCGGAGGTACTCACAGGTTCTTGATGTCCGTAGCTCCTCGGAAGGCTTTCCTGGGGATGGCCTGGATGAAGTTTTCACTCAGGTCGCTGTGGAAACACAACACATCATTGAGTCAGGAATTAAATTTATGCTAACTTTTAGAGCATCAACCTAGCCAGCCATGGTTGGGGTTTGAGAACTCAACTCACTTAACTGCTAACAGACACATGAATGCTCACACAGAACACAGCTGGGTAGGACAGGGCAGAGCAGCTATTAGCCCTGAGTCAGCTGATTAGCATTTTCAGATATGGCAGCCAGTTCATCATACTTGAACCCTTGTAGACACAAGCCATAAATCTTCACGATTTTTTGTGGCCTGATACCATTTTACTTCAGCTGTTCCTCACCTACTGCGTTCACTGCCACCACTCTTTGTAAAGGCCAATTACAGATCCTGGAAAAGCCAGTTAAACTGAGTCTTGATTCTTTCCTTTCTTCCTCCACAAGAAAAGCTTTTATTCTGCTGAGAAGAACCACCTGCTATGGTGTGCTGGAGCGGCGCTGAGCTGCACTGATTTATAATGCAGCCATGCCTTTTCGCCTGCATTCCAGCTTGAGCTGTCCAGAAAACCGTGTCCGCTTCTCTACCACAGCTGAATATGCACACACACACACACACACACACACACCCTCTCACACATGTATAAACACAAACACCCTCTTGCACTCTCACACATGTATAAACACATACATGAACACACACAAACACCCTCTCACACATTCTATCGCATGTATAAACACACACACACTGACATGCACATTTACAAACTCACAGGGAGTTAGTTTCAGTGGGGTGGGGCTGGGGGTGTCCTATTAAGGCTGATAGATTTGGGACATGTTTTGCAGACTACAGTCAATGGGCATTGACGGAAGTTTATACAGCAAGAGGTGGATGAGGGCAACTGTGAAGGATGTAGGGATAAAAGGAATGGAGGAAAGAGAAAGGGATTTAGAAAGAGGGAAGGAGGCAGGAGAGGGGGGAAGCAATCAGAGCAGGAAGTGTAATGAGCGTGGAGTTTTTGTAGCGACACTGAGTGAGCCCACCATGCTCAGAGTCAATCCATCGCCCATCCCACATCCCCAGCAATAACCCCCTTGCTCCCCAACCAAAAAACAGAACACTCTCCACTCCCTGTCCCTGCAGGGAGCATTGAACCCTGGCAATACAGCCCGACACACACATACACACACACCGCAAAGCCCAGGTGCATGACATTGGGCTCCACATTGTCCAGAAACACGGCGACGAAGCACCCAAACAACCTCAAAACGTATTCAGTGTAGCCCCTCGCTGGGGATACAATCCATCAAACCACAGACTGGGGTTTCAGTGTCAAAACAGAGGCATAAAACACTAGAGCCATACTCAACATGACACCCAATCAATCAAAAAAAGGGGAGCCGGCGCCTTCCTTCACCCTCAATCTGCAATTAAAACATAACTGCACACCACTGTGTATGTACCAAGATTAAAAAAAAAAGCTGTTTTCCTCTTGACTTCCAGAACAGTGTGGTGATGCATAAGACGTTTGAGTTCTCCCTTACACAAGCCATAGGCACGTACCGCTGTGTTCCGATGCTGCGTTCTTTAGGACATGCAAACACTGCATGCAAGGTCTTGCCTAGGTACTTATGGCCTCATCACAGTAAAAGACGAGTGTATATTTAACATGACATGGCTCACGGAAGAGCGCTGATAACATGTTAGAGTGAAGAGTCACCTTGAGTAAACTATGAGGAGGCGACAGTTATCTCGACAATGCCGCATTCCTCCCGTACGCAGGCGGACTTAACTCGCTTTTGCAAAAGAAAAAAGAACAGACATTCCATGGGACGACAGGTATTTACACATTTTTCCGGTTGCTTAGCAGTGGCGTTCACCCAGAAGTGCTTCTGTAGAACACGTTTTTGTTCATTACACTATCTATGCTCATAAAAATGTCTCTCCTCCAAGGCAAACCTGAATATTGAACCCAAGATTTGAACTTTTAACTCTATGTGAGTCCATTTCTCTAACCATAATTCCAGTTGTATAATACTCTTCTTTGCTTTCCATGTCCTCAAACCAAAACCTTGACCTCCGATCAAACACTCTCATTTGTGGCTTGCCTGTGAAGTCCAATTCCCTGATTTGAAATTAGTACTGGTGAGAAGAGGTCAAACCATTTTTGTCTATAAAGTTGACAGAGAGCACATCTGAGTCCTGATAAAACCCATTGACCTGCCAACTGGTAAACAAATGCCAGTGAATCAATATACCAAACAACCTAATAGCCGGCTGGGAAGCCTGTCAATTAAATGCGCTTTTTTAGAAGTCCCTTGTATAACAGTTTGACTCAACATTATGCAGAAGGGTCTAAGCCTCCTTCCTCCTTTGTGTATTGGTAGCAGCTTTCCACGTCACTGTGTATTGTGGGTAACAGTCTGGCACTGATGACATTATTAGTTTCGGCCCAGCACCAGTTACCCCACCCACCCCAGACCTGGGTCCCTTTGCCCCTTAAACAAAGCAACCACTCCTCCCCCTCCTGGTCTCACCTGCAGCTACACCCTAAAATCACACACTGCATGTGTGTGTGAGAGTGTTTTAACAAACACAAGAAATACAAGGTCTTAGAATCCAAGCATCCTACATCTTCCACTATGTGTCTGCGTGAGTGTGTGTGTTCATGCAAGTCAATTTCCTGTGTGCTCACAGGAGCGTGAATGTCAATACAGATGGGAACAAGTCTCTGCTTGAGTTTGCATGTTTGTGTGTGTATGTGTATTATATTTTCTCGAGCATGTGTGTGTGCGCATTTATTTTTAAGCACGCACTCCTGTAGCCGTGTGTGTACATGACTTTGTGTGTGCGCACAGGTGTCCATAGATGTGGTGGGTGGATTTCTGTGTATGTCTGTGTGCGAGTGTGAGAGTGCAAAATAGAGACTATATGCTGAATTGTCCCTGCATGAAAAGGAATATGCAAAAGTGACAGCGACGGGTGAAATCCGCCACCTAAGCCCGTCCTAATCCCGTTAGCACGCTCTAAAGGGATTGGACAGGGCTTAAAGGGGTTTGGACACCTCCTCTGACCGTGTGAGTTTGAGTGGATTAGGCCCGTCCTACCACAGGGGGGGCTGATTTTGTATCCCGGGGTGTCCCGACGAGAAAACTGCAGGGTCCCCTAAGTCAAGCACAGTCTGCCTCCCCTTGCAAAGCCAACCATCCAACCATATCGCATAATTCTCATGGTTTTTGGTTTGAGGTCAGGAGTGGCATGGATTTATTGACCGAACCGTGGCTCTAAGAGCGCCATGGCGATATTAAATTTAGCAACGCTCAGAATTTTTCAATTCACACATACTTTTTTTTTTTTCTTTGAAAAAGCATAACAAGACATTGCTGTGGGAGACCATGTTGTGCTTTAAATAGTTGGTTGTGGGCGCGAGATGGAATGTTTGCACTGAGCTCCGCTCAGCTCGGCCCTCGATGTGTACATCAGCGCGATACCTCTGCCCGAAGCAGCTCCGGATTCCGATCTGTAGAGTGCAAATTATCACCCCAAACGTATCCGTGATCCCCGGGAAACAGAGGGGATTGACTTTGTAATCCCTCTCAGGGCATTCATTGTGGATTTCCCGGTACTGAACGGCCGTTGCATCCTCTCCCATCCCTCTGTGAATAACTTAGCCTGTGGGTAGATATCTGCAGGGGCTGCCGCCAACTGCAAAGGACCAAGACGAATGATCGAGGCCTCTCTCGTTCCTGCCTTCCATCCCTTTTTCCAGGAGGAGGAACTTCTCCTGAATCCACCTGGTATTTCAGAGGAGAGAAAAAGCTTTGAAAAATCGTTGGGATGAAGCCGGGTGTTTCTGGCAGACTCGAGACTCATGGCTTTGCCCTTTGCAATCAGATGGGCCGCAGCGGTTCAGAGAGAGCAGAACTAATTGGAGCTGGGTTGCAGGGCTTGGAGCGGCGGGCCCGGCGAAACCTCAGGCAGCCAGGAGACCAGAGGTTATCAGATCTCCCTTACTGGGGAACAAGCAGCAGACAGCGTTAAGTTACACGGCGCCCTGCCCCCCCAACACTATCCACCCCCTACCCCCCTTAAAGAAAAAAAAACAGGGGTCCACAAACTCTTAATTACCCCTTGGAATTTCTAGTGGCAGCCATTTGTGGCTGGGCTAATGTCGCTGGCCAAGTGTGCTGCAGTTGTATCAAACGCAGCCCTGGCCCAACTCCGCTTTCTAAAAATCGATTGATGGAGCTCCAACCGGTGCAAATCCCTCTCTCCCTCTGCTGGTGTGCATTGGCCTGTGCTGAAAGGATTAGAAATACACCTAGAGAAAGTTGCAGTAAAGAACAAATAAAAGCCAGGGAGAGTGTGTGTGGTTTGACTTGCTAAGCATTGTGAAAACACTGATTCAGTATGTGCCTCGAGCGCATCCAGCTAAATTCTTTGCCTTCAATTAATGCACATTTCTAGTGTTTGGATGGGCTCAACACAGGAGTATTGAATCTGATTGGCTGGCAGCCCTGCCAGGAGATGTGTAATTGGACACACCATTGGCCAAGGCGGGTAAGAATACCGACGACTCATCGTTTTCCAGCAACTTTTAGTCAATCTGGCATTCCCAGTCACACACGCCTGTGAGCTTAACTTGCGCAGCATTGAGTGAGGAGAAATGACACCTGAAGAGGAGGATACACAATTCTTTGCATGTACCACACTGACAACAGAGGCTGCAGCATCTGGTTAATAAATGTTACAGTGGATTATTGTTTTAACTAAACACAACTCAGGCCATCCTTGCGGTGAAGTCAAAGGCAACCTTTTAATTAGTCAATTACTGCAGAGCGATTATTCATTTCGAAAGGGTAGTTACAGCTGGTCCCAGTCAATTATCATGCATTCAGCTGCAAACATGCCAGAAAACAGCATTCCTGTCAGTACTGTGGGGTGATCGGGATTATTGTTTTTGTTTCTGTCAGTTTTGTTCGATTGTTTCCGTGTTTTGCTTTTCACTCTCTGTCCATGTGCTTTTGTTGTCATTCAGTTTTCCCCGCCCACCTTGTTCCCTTCTCTGATTATCATGTGTTTCACCTGCCCTGCTGTCTCACCTGTGTCTCATTGCTGGTTAAGTTGTGTATTTATACCCTGCCCTGTCTTTTGTTCGTTGCGAGTTCGTCTCAGTGTTTTTGTACCTGTTGCGCTACAAGCCTTTCTGTTTCTGATCTGCCTGCCTGTTATTACCCTGTCTGTTTTTGGTTTTGATTCTTCGCCTGTGATTTTTGTACCTTTGCTGAGCCTGCCTGTTTACGAACTCTTTGCCTGTTTTTCACTGCCACCCTGGATTGCGTTTCTGTACCTTTGCCGAGCCTCTCTGGTTTTGACCTCTGCCTGATTAACGACTTGGATTTTGGATTTGTGGACTGTGCTTCTGTCGGCTTAATAAACCCCTGTTTATTACGTACCTCTGTCTGCGCTTGGGTCCCTCTGAGTCCTGACAGTACGAACTCGCCAAGAATGGACCTAGCTCACCTGCAGCCGGGGAGGTAAAACTTCACCTCACTCCACTTCTGGATTTCCCAACCACCAGACCTCTGCTTTCGGCCACGCTGTCCGTTGACGGTGTCTCCCAGGTGGTTTCTATCCTGATCGATTCAGGAGCTGACGGCAACTTTATTGACGCTCCTGGTCGACCGGCTCCACCTTTCACGCGTCCCACTTCAGACGGCACTAGAGGTCCTTGCCATCACGGGGAGATCCCTTACTCGCGTCACCCACGTGACCCCACCGGTGAGTCTGCTCATGTCGGGCAACCACAGGGAAGATCTCACTCTGTACATTATTGATGCCCCGCAGGCTTCCATTGTGCTGGGTCATCCTTGGCTTAGCCGGCACAACCCGTGGGTGGACTGGGCTAACAACCGGGTTATGGAGTGGAGCGCATACTGTCTCAAGCACTGTCTTCGTGATGCCCAGGTACCTGTCCCTGTTATCCGGCAGACCTTGGAAGAGTTCCCTGACCTGTCTAACGTTCCCCAGAGTATATGGACCTTAGAAGTGTATTCAGTAAATCCCGGGCCGCCTCGCTGCCTCCCATCGGCCATATGACTGTGCCATTGATCTGCTGCCAGGGACCACGCCTCCCGAGGCCGCCTTTTCTCTGTCACCCCTGAGACGCAGGCCATGGAGAAGTACATTCAGGAATCCCTGGCAGCAGGTATCATCCGCCTCATCGTCTCCTGCAGGGGCAGGTTTTTTTCGTGGGGAAGAAAGATGGATCGCTACGCCCCTGCATTGACTACCGGGTCTCAACAGTATCACGGTAAAGAATCGCTATCCTCTGCCATTAATGTCTACTGCTTTTGAGTCTCTGCAGGGTGCATCTGTCTTCACCAAGCTTGACCTACGCAACGCCTATCACCTGGTCCGGATCCGAGAGGGAGATGAGTGGAAGACGGCATTTAACACCCCTACTGGCCATTACGAATATTTAGTTATGCCTTTTGGTCTTACTAATTCCCCATCTGTCTTCCAGGCATTGGTAAATGATGTTTTGCGTGACATGTTGGGGCGGTTCGCTCACGTCTACCTAGACGATATCCTGGTGTTCTCCCGGTCCCCTTCCGAGCACTCCCGTCACGTCCGCCAGGTCCTGCAGAGACTCTTGGAAAACAATTTATTTGTCAAGGCAGAGAAATGCGAATTTCACCGGGGCACTGTGGCCTTCTTGGGGTATGTTATTTCAGCGGGGGGAGTCCAGATGGATGCTAAGAAGGTACAAGCCGTAGTGGACTGGCCGCTACCCACGTCTCGCAGGGAGTTGCAGAGGTTCCTGGGATTTGCGAACTTCTATCGAAGATTCATCAGGAACTACAGTATCGTGGCGGCTCCATTGACCTCTCTCACTTCCTCCACCACTAGGTTCTCCTGGTCCCCGGCAGCGGAGGTGGCATTCCAGGAACTCAAGAGGCGTTTCACTTCCGCTCCTATTCTGGTCCAGCCTGATCCTGCCCGTCAGTTCGTGGTGGAGGTGGATGCCTCGGATGTAGGGGTGGGAGCAGTCCTCTCTCAGGTGTCCAGTCAGGATGACAAGCTTCACCCCTGTGCCTTTTTCTCTCGCAGACTGTCTCCCGCTGAACGGAATTACGACATTGGGGACCGGGAGCTCTTGGCGGTCAAGCTAGCGTTAGAGGAGTGGAGGCACTGGTTGGAAGGAACGAAGGATCCCTTCCTGGTGTGGACGGACCATAAGAATCTAGAGTACCTTCGTTCTGCCAAACGGCTTAATTCTCGCCAGGCACGCTGGTCCCTCTTCTTCGCCCGTTTCAACTTTCTCTCTCTCATATCGCCCGGGCTCCAAGAATGCCAAACCAGATGCCCTCTCGCGTCTACATGCCTCATCAGAAAGCTCTCCTGAGAAGGGTCACATCCTGCCTGATCGCTGCTGGGTAGCGGCTGCGCAGTGGGAAATTGAGTCGGTGGTCCGCACCGCCCTCGGTGGTGAGTCTGCTCCCAGTGCCTGTCCGACTAACTGTTTGTTCGTTCCTCAAGGTGTCCGTTCCCAGGTGCTGCAGTGGGGACACTCCTCCAAGCTGGCCTGTCATCCAGGAGTAAGACGCACCATGGCTCTGCTGAAACAACGCTTCTGGTGGCCTGACATGAAGGAGGACGTCCACAGCTTTGTCTCTGCCTGCTCGGTCTGCGCCCGGAACAAGCCTTCCACCAGTTCTCCTGCTGGCCTGTTGCCCTCTACCGGTCCCTCGTAGGCCCTGGTCGCACATCGCGCTGGATTTTGTCACTGGTTTGCCCCCATCTGACGGTAACACAGTCATCCTCACGATCGTGGACCGTTTCTCCAAGGCAGTACATTTCATTGCGCTTCCTAAATTACCCTCTGCCAAGGAAACTGCTGAGCTCCTGGTGGCTCATGTTTTTAGGTTGCATGGGCTTCCCTTGAGGTCGTGTCAGATAGGGGGCCCCAGTTCACTTCTCAATTTTGGAGGTCATTTTGTACATTGATTGGTGCCTCTGCTAAACTGTCCTCAGGTTTTCACCCCAGACTAACGGCCAGACCGAGCGGGCTAATCAACAGCTTGAGACGGTGCTGCGATGTCTGGTCTCCAGGGGACGCCTCTGCTTGGAGTCGGCAGCTGCCGTGGGTGGAATACTCGGTCAACTCCCTCCCCTCCTCCTCCACGGGTCTGTCGCCCTTCCACTGCTGCCTCGGTACCAACCCCCTGTTCCCATCCCAGGAGGAGGAGGTGAGTGTTCCATCTGCAGCTGCCTTTATCCGGAGATGCCGCACCATGGAGGAGGGCTCGGTCGGCACTGCTGCGGGCGTCAGCCCACATCAAGAAGGCGGCTGACCGTCGGCGCTCCCAAGGCTCCGCGTTACCTCCAGGGTCAGCGGGTCTGGCTTTCCACCCGTGACCTTCCTCTCAAGGTGGACTCCCGGAAATTGGCTCCCCGGTTCATCGGTCCCTTCCCCATCACCAAGGTCATCAGTCCTGTGGCAGTCCGCCTCCAGCTGCCTCCCCCTCCGCCGCATCCACCCCACTTTCCACGTCTCCTGCATCAAACCTGTCCCGCAGCCCCTGTGCCCACCCCTAAGGCTCCTCCTCCCCACGTCTCATCGAGGGCTCCGAGGCGTACACTGTGCGCCGCTTGCTGAAGGTCCGTCGTCGGGGCAGGGGTCTGCAATACTTGGTGGACTGGGAGGCTACGGCCCTGAGGAACGCTGCTGGGTCCCGGCCCGGGACATCCTGGATCCTGCCCTCATCAGGGACTTTCACAAGCAGCATCCTGGGGTGCCTGCTAGAACGCCAGGTGGCGTTCGTAGGGGGGGGGGTACTGTCAGTACTGTGGGGTGATCGGGATTATTGTTTTTGTTTCTGTCAGTTTTGTTCGATTGTTTCCGTGTTTTTGCTTTTCACTCTCTGTCCATGTGCTTTTGTTGTCATTCAGTTTTCCCCGCCCACCTTGTTCCCTTCTCTGATTATCATGTGTTTCACCTGCCCTGCTGTCTCACCTGTGTCTCATTGCTGGTTAAGTTGTGTATTTATACCCTGCCCTGTCTTTTTGTTCGTTGCGAGTTCGTCTCAGTGTTTTTGTACCTGTTGCGCTACAAGCCTTTCTGTTTCTGATCTGCCTGCCTGTTATTACCCTGTCTGTTTTTGGTTTTGATTCTTCGCCTTGTGATTTTTGTACCTTTGCTGAGCCTGCCTGTTTACGAACTCTTTGCCTGTTTTTCACTGCCACCCTGGATTGCGTTTCTGTACCTTTGCCGAGCCTCTCTGGTTTTGACCTCTGCCTGATTAACGACTTGGATTTTGGATTTGTGGACTGTGCTTCTGTCGGCTTAATAAACCCCTGTTTATTACGTACCTCTGTCTGCGCTTGGGTCCCTCTGAGTCCTGACAATTCCATTCCTAATCCTTAACTAATTAATAGTGGATTGATATTCTTTCATCCCGCTTCAGTTAGACTGTGTTCTATCCTCAGTGGTTCTGTCATCCCATCATATAGGAAAGCTTAAACGCCTCTTCGCTTTTTACCTAACCCTCCGTTCCCTTCCCCGCTTGCTTTTAATGAGCCCAGAGCCTCTGACCCTCAAACCAACAGGCACCCTGCCCCTCTCACCAAAAAAAACGCAGGTACGTTCCCCTTAATCCTGACAGAACTTGGCTATAATGGGAACCACAGGCAAAAACACACAGCGCTTTTGTACTCTGCTTCCTGCGCCCTGAATACATCTGTTGTTAGTCACAGGTGTGGCTGGGAAAGCAGAGAGCCAGGACCCACGGTTTACTGCTGCGCATTATGCCTGACAGTTAACACCACCGGAGAAAATAAAACCAATACTAATCCGTGACTGACATTAGCTTTATTTTTCTGTATGACGTGGCAATTAATCTCCATTCACATGACGTTTCCACAAAATTGCCTACATGGGTGTTACCCAGTCCCCATTCCTGCTTACCACAAGCATGCACAGACTCTCTTAGAGGTCGGGGTGAAAAGATTCGACATTGTTAGTTTGAGTGCCCAACTGGTATGAGGCAACTTTGCTCCTTTTCAAATTGTCTGTCAAATTAAGAGGGGAGCTTCGCCAAAAGTAACCCCAGAGATGCTACCTATCGCCCCTCTGGGGTGACTACCTTAGTTCTTGGCAAGGCCCGGTTTCAAATTTTCCCTAAAACTGCAAAAGGGAGTTTTCACACCCACAACATAAACGGCAGAGAAGGTTGCCCTGACTCCGCCACGCGCCCCCAACCCACATGCACACCATTGCCACTTTCCAGGCTCTGAAATGAGGGTCCACTCTGCTCCAGCTGAACCAGGAAATGTGGATAATTATTAGAGACAATCTAAGTCTGCACTCCGACCGAAATTACCTCCCAATTTCAGTTGCCTTTGTTTACGATTCATTTACGGTAATTACAACGCCCAGAGCAGCCATTGCTTCGGGCCTCATTTGGAAGGCCAGGTCGCAGTCACAACGGGACTTAATATTGGGGTGGCCAGCTCGTTCTCCATCATTAACTGGCGATCGCATCGTATTGCTTTAAAAAAAAAAACATTTAAAAATATCTTGCCATCTCCACCCTTGAGGTCCTCCAGACGACAGCAACCTACCAGGGGCTGTGGTAACAGCACCCTAGGGGACTGATAACTGATCTCAGGGCAGACCCCTCCACCACCCCCAGGGACCTCGGGCTATGCTCCACGCATTGGGGGAAACCGCAGCATAAGAAGGGAGATGGCTCAGTACAATGGGGAGCATTCATTTTTCACCAGATTTCACAACAGGCCTCCCTTATCTTGATGTTGCTTCACACTCATAAATTAAATCATTTTTACTAAATGTACTGATATGTTGGGTAATGAGGCCCGCAACTGATGAGAAACAGTCAAATGTTAAAGGGGCGGGGCAGAGGAGGGGTTGTTAAGCAACAAAAACAATTTAATATGCAAAACTTGCGGCTTATGTTTGACGCTTGCTATGGTTTTGAGCGTTTTTCAGTTCATTCTGTTCCTCATGAATGAGAGACGTTTATCGTTACGACACAGACAGGCACTATTGGATATAACCGGAGATGTAGGAGCCGGTGTGGAACATGCAGAGGGAAATTTGGTTGTTGATATCGAATGGAGCAGCACTGTTGCTGAGGAGAGAGGAGAAGGAGATGCGTTTAGGTGAAGAAGGATTGAGAGGTTGAGGTAAAGAAGCCCAGTCTCTGCCTACTACTCTGTCAGTGCTATCACAATGGACCTGGAGTCTGTGGGTGACGTTCCTTCTCAAAATCAAAGAGTGGGAAAAAAAAGCCTCGCAGAGAGACTTTGACTTCTATTACATTCAAATTGCATTATAGTCAATGGTGATTTCCACCCTAAAACTGCTATCATTATACAACATTCTTTCATCTTAATGTAATAACCCACCTTTATCTGATTAAGGCATTTTGTAAAAAAAAAAAAAAAATTCTACCGTGGGCATTATTCAGTCAGATACAATATGGTCCGATGCACAGACTTACCCTGCAGTCAGTATATTTAAAATATTCTTTTTCAGACATCAGGGATATCATATTCTGACCACTGTGGGCTAATTCTGTTTGGTGGACTGTTTCAGGCAGCATTGGCCGATTCTTTGAGCCGGTCCTCCACTCAGCTTCCTCAGTCTGCGCACCTGTCTCTCTCTCGCTCCCCGTGTACCGCCCGCCAGACTAAATAACAGAATTATCCCAGGGAAACCTGACAATATCAGCCAGCATAATAAGGCACTCTATAGGCCCTATCTGCAGCCATTAGGGCTGATAAAGTCATCAGCTGCTTTTCAAAAGACCTCTCCTCTGTGCTCTCCCCCAATTTGGGGTGCTCCGCAAGCAGGGTCTCTTTCTCTCTTGGGGGGCCCCAGCCCCTCACACCCCCCGAAATGCCTGTCATCACCCCCTTTACAAGCACACTCACCGACGCTAATGGCTATTCTTTGTCGGATGCTGTTTTTAGTGCCGAGAGCAGACATGGAGTGGATGAACGCGTAAACGAATGTGTGTACTTTCGCCAGCGGGAGACGTGGGGCAGCTCCACACCAGTCTTGCAGACACGCTGTTTTATTCTGCCTCAAGCATGTATTTTTTTTGTGAGAACAGCGTGATTCACGAGCAGGCCGCAGTTCAAATTCACAGAAATACACACCCTGTTAGATTCACTGTAGAGGGTTATTTTGCATGATATAATCGCAGCGGTGTATTAATCATTGATCTTGCCCTGACTATCTTCCCCGCTGTCTTTTCCACTGTTTGCATGTATATGATTTTAATTCATGTAATAAAATAATAAGAAAACTGCACTGTGCTGTTACCTGTTCAACAAATTAACACAAATATTAATGCAAAACTAATTAACCTCAATTCATTTAATTAACAATAGTTAACATAACAGGCATTTACATTTTAATTAACCTGACACGGAATATTACAAATCCCTTATTACCAAATTTACACAGCCCCAGCAAAAATCTGAAGCTGTGGGTTAAATAAAAGAGCTTATTAAAATTACCTCTCTATACTCTCATGTGTAGTTTTTTAATTGTATATGGTGGTTGTACTCATCACATTGAGCATCTGCTTTGTGTCTGCCTAACAGATGGAAAGAGGGAATCAGTCAACAGGAACTGTAGTTAATGAACATCAAAATAAAAGGGCTGCCAGTTCAAATCCAGTAATACAATAAGTGCTATGAGTTAAATATTTCAGTAACAATTTACAGCCTTATTATCAATGGCTAATATGTAAAATGTATGTTTATTGTATTATATAAGAATGTCCATGATGCAAAAATGTTAAAGATGCCCATATATTTAGCCAGTGCTGGACTGCCAGCATTTAGGATAAAGTTCTATGTTTGTACACATTTCTGAAGTACTCTGGTCCCTACAACTATAACGGAATGTCAAAAGCATCTCAGAATCGTCTCTGTGGTGGTCAAATTCTTCCAGCAACGTCTTGTCATTCAGCATTTTCACGTGTGCATGTTAGGTAAACATAAAGGACGGACCACTAAGAGGCCTCGGTGCTCCTTACTGTGTGGGTAAACATACCAGCGGCCTTAGAATTAGGTGTCATATTCACGCGCCGGCTAAAAGGTTCTGTGTTAGCATTGCACTCTATAATCCTTTTACCCCGTCACTAGAGCCCAGAGGGCAGGGGGAAAGGTGGTGACACAGTGAGGCTGCTCGCTGACCTCACGCACATGTTTCTGCCCGCCTCATCTCCAGTGAAGGTCAGGAGCGCTCTTTGACAGGTAGCAGGAAGTGAGGCGGGCTGTTGAGGGAGAACATCAGCTTAGACACTTCTTGGTCCTGGACCATGTCGCCGTGGACACGGCCAATCAGCCGTGACTCCTGTCTAATGCATGTCTGGGGTTCCCTGGGTCTTACACACACACACACACACACACACACACACACACACACACACACACACACACACACACACACACACACACATACACACACACATGCAGGATTTTGCACAGCAGGGGTTACAGAAGAGCATACACTCCATTTCCTCTCTTGTTGAGTGAGAACACACACACACACACACACACACACACACACAAATACACACATACTGCTGAGAAAGCAGAACTGAATCAAGGTGCTCATACAGCATACCTCCGGTCCGTCTCAAACAGAGAGAGAGAGAGGTTTGGAGTCTGAGGGGCCTAACAGTGTCCAGACGGCAGTGGGCTAATCAGACCGCTCTCCATCTCCAGCACAGAGTCGCGCAGTCCGCCGCCAGCTCGTAAATCACAACCTCCAATCAGCGCCTGCTAAGCCGACTTGTACCTTTGCAGAAACACTTGGACCTGAGCGTATGTGTGTGTATGCACGTGTGTATGCTCGAGTGTGTGTGTGCATATGTGTGAGAGTGCATGTGTCTTGAGATATAAACCTGCACTACGCCCATCTGGCCAATTCATAAATCTTCCTCTTTTTCACACCCTTTCCAGAACATTCAAACATGTACAGCACAAGAGGATTTGTATGGAGCATTTCGTCACAGGCTATAGAGAACGAGACACACCTGGTCACTATGACCACCAGGCTCCACATCAGCTCCCCACTGAACGCACAAACTATTTACATGCCAGGGAGGACTAGACGGCTGAAGAGAGAAAGACACATTGGCTTTTTAAATCAGGACGTCGGGATTACACCTACGACTATTTCAAAGAGCATCATGGGATTTAAAGGGGCCTTCTTACTGGCAGTCACTGGAACCAGGACTGGGCAGAGTAAAGTTGTAAAAGCAAACAAAAAAAACCACCACCCCCCAGTCACACTTTTGTGAGAGTAGACCTACAAAAATAGAGTCATGGGAAAATCCTACTCATCTCACTTGTAGTCATATCAAAGACTGAAGAAGATGTAGTATACAGTAATACTGTCAGTGTCACAGTGTGAGATAGTGAGTCATGGAATAAACTATGGCCAGATACAGTGTTCAACCCTCCCACTTATGCCTCCCACTGGACCAGCCCTCTGTCCATCAACACTGAAAGGAGCCAATATGTTGAGGGTAGGGGCCATCCTTTAGTAAAATGCATTAATCACCATGGTTACTACTGCTGTCTCTTTGTAAACAGCACCTTGCAAATAGACCATTAGTAGCTAATTAAATTGCTTTGTGCAGTAGGAACATTCTCTCTCTCTGTCCCTCAAACACTTACACAAACACAACACACACACATTCAGAGACAGTGTTACAACCACATAAACATTCATACTAAATTACTAGACACACACACATTCATACTAAATTACTAGAAAATGACTGTATGTTGCCTGGAGGAGAGCCTCAAGGTCTGTCAGCAAGGCAAAGGACAAAGGTGTTCAACAGTATTTAGAGGTACTTCAGGAAGATAGCGGGGCAACAGGAAAAAGAGATCTGTCTGACTGTGCATTTGTGTGGCTCTCCTGCCATACGAGCACTGCCAAGTCATTCAAATACACACTGTGACAGCCATCCCAGTGAACCACAGAACCAGTCCCTGTGTCAATTAATCTGAGGATTAGTTTGACCCTTCCCCCGCAAAACTCGAGTAGAAGGATTTAAAAAACTGAATGAGAAAAGAGCTGAATGAGAACGTTCCCTCTTCTGTCTTATGTTTGGCAAGGCACCAGAGCTATGCTAAGGATAGCAGGAGAAGACAGGAGGCAGCTATAACCATTAGCTTGCATGAGGTGTTCCATCAGACTGTACTACTGCTGACGTAGCGATCTTTCAGCAAAGCAGAGCCAAAGGCAAAAAGAGAAAAAAGGAGGGCGAGACAGAGATGAGATGATGACAGGAGCCCAGCAAAAGTTCTGGCATGGGCTGCAGTTCTCAACCAAGACGCTTAAGTGCCCCTGAGTTCTGACAGAACTTCCTCAAACTCATTTTGAGCAGCCCCCAAAAACTGAGACTCCATAAAAGACTCCGTTGAAAAATACACACTATTCATCTTCTTAAATCTCAACAGATCTGCCGCAGATATCAAAACCATCCCCCAATAAAACCGCTGTACCCAAAACCGAACGTTAAAAATAACAATTCGCAAAGTGCCTGCCTGCAATGGGTCCACGATCATCTGCCAAAGACATGGGGAAAATTGGGGTTGGGGATGGTAAATTAAAGTATGGGGGGAGTGAAGTTTTCGGGGAGGGGGAAGATATGTACAAGGCTCTCTAGTGAAGGAGGGGGGAAGGGTTCCTGACTAAAACAGTTAACGGGGTAGAGGGGGTGGCGGATCCACAGCGAGATGAAAAGGCTAAGTAGGTGTTAAAAGTGAAGATTTAGTGTGGAGATAGAGAACAGGAGTGAGAGAGAGAGAGAGAGAGGCCAGGTAAATGGCGCGTGGGATCTGAGCTCTGTGGCTCCGGGGCCTTTTGACTTCCTGCCAGCAACACAAGCAGCTCAACGGATGCCTCAGGCCTGCACGACGTGTGCGGTCTAAGGATCCTCTCAGCTCCCTGTCTTACCAAGACCCATTTCTCAGTGTCAGTCAAACCCCCGTCCCCTCCCACCCTAAAGTAAACCCCTCTTCTTAACCAGAGGGCCCACTCACTCCACTCTCCCCCCTAACCTACACGTACGCCCCTTTCTCCCACCCCGTCCCCATCCAAATCCAGGTTCCTCCACCCCTCCAAAGTACACATATAGAGACAAAGAGGAATACTACCACGATGACAACTCGTTCCTATGATTTTCATTAGAGGTGGGAGCTGAGTAATTTCAAACCCAATGCTACGCAATATATCAGCGGAGCCTGGGGGCTGCGGGCCCATATGTTTCTCATTGGCTGCTCACGTGAGTCATCCTCACCCAGCTCCCCAGCTGGGATGAACAGGAAGTGAGTGCACGGTTCCTGGATGAAGCGGCTTTGATTTCTTTTTTCAGGCCCAAGCATGAGTGGGAAAAAAAAAAGTCTGACCTCTGAATGCATCTCTCTGGGCGAGCTGCCTTTTTCTCCCCACTTTCAGCATAGCTTTAAGGTGTTTCCTCCATTTCAGCCACTTTTGTAAGAGGGAAAGAGAGAGGCACTGAAACAGTCCGCCTTAGCCGTCAAGCTCCTGTCCCATCTGGAGACACTCTGCGCTATGCTGGTGAATTTAAACCACCAGGAAAAGGCCGGATTTTCAAACCGAGAAAAAAAAAAATACTACACTAAACACTTTTAAAAATAAGAGCTGCAAACTACTGTGGAGGCTCAAAGGGATTCCGCTTTTAAATAAAACAAGTCCAGAGGCAGAGATAAATCTGTGTCGTATATTTAAGATATGCAGATGAGGGGAGACCTAATTGAGCCTCCAACCTCAAAAAAAATTCTACCCAGAAGTCAAAATCAAAATCGTGATCGCAGCTGAATAAAAAATCTCCATCACTCACCTAACTTGCCAAATCTGCTGACTCTACCTGCATTCTCTTTCAAAGTTGTGTTAACATTTGCTGTCAACAAAACATGCAGCTATGTAACCAGGAATTGATTTTTTTTTACATTGAGCTTAACAATTTTTTTCAGTTACTCATCAGGCCTACAGTCCCAGGCTCATTATCTCTAGCTGCATGATACATTCTTGATTTAATTTAAGACATGTATTTCCAGTAATCTATGTGCCTTTCATATCCTCCCTTGGCCAAATCTATTTATTTATTTATATTTAAAAGCAGTCGGCAGGAAAGAACTCATTAAGATGAATTATCTCATTTTCTGCCTCGCCCCGAGGGATCGATCGCACAAGCAGCCGATCCGCAGTGCCGCTATAACGTTAACCCCCACCGACCCGAGGCCCATTACACAAACACGCGTATACACACACATGCACATATGCACACGCATGCACACTCAAACAGACACACACACATGTGTATGCACATACACGCAAGCACAAACCCACACACATGCACACACACACACACATACACACACACACTCAACATATATCTGAGAAGGAGATCAATGATTCTTTCTTCCTATCCATGTAGAGATTGTTTTGTCATCATGTATACAACATGGAATAACAGACATAAATAAAATGAACACAAGACATAACATGCAATAACAACAAAAAGTAATAAAAACAGTTAATCTATATACCTGTTCTGTAACTGTCTGTATTATTGTGAGCTAAAATAATACGTGAACCTAGAGCAGCTATTTAAAAGAGACATATTTTTAGGTAATTATTAAGTATTTAAGCAAGTAATTAAGTGTTCTTTAACTCGTTGCTCCTGGATACTGGGGTGGGGCTATGTTATCCTGGAGGATGGTATCTCAAATCATAAGTGAAAAAATGGTTTGTCATCTGAAAGTATTGGGTAGCTCATGTTTATTAGATATTTTTAAGACACTACGGTACCATCAGTTAATTAGAAAATTAAAGGGTTCTCAGTGAATGATTTATATAAGAGATAGCATGGTTGAAATGTAGATAGTTTCAATAATGTGAGTTATTCTCCTCATAACAACAGGTATAACAGACTACTGCCAAAGTTTTTCCCCCTCTTTCAAAATCGTAAATACTGAGTCTAAAAGGAATGAATATAAATTGCCTCATTACATGCGGACTAGGAACCATCAATGTTTATTTTTGTTTTTGAGTGTAACTGCCATCATCAATGTTGCAGTGAGAGCTGTCAGAGGGCTTTCAGGATTTACAGAATTTTTAAAGAGTTATCTGCTCAATGTTGAAAATAAGAAAAAAAGAAAATGGGGCAACACACATAAAAACCAAGAAATGGCCTCAGAAATGGCTTCGACATGTGTTTCCACTTGGAGTAAATTGTTCGTATAAGGTTTTTAATATTGCCGTTTAGGATGTGATCCATTGTTTTCTTATGGTTCCTCAACTGCAGCTGAGATACTCAAACTCTTGGCACTTCTGTTGCAGCCATTATTGTGGCCCTGGAGTATTGCACTATTACCATGCTGAGATTTACCAAGAATGCGCCAATAGGTTTAATCTCTAAAATACGCAGACGCCGTGATCTCAATAATCCTTTGTGTGTCAAGACAGTGGCAGGTGGTGTCAATTTTACCTAGGCCACAACATCTCAGACATAGCTGAGCGCTGACTGGTGTGTCTTTGTGTGTGTACAGTGTTTGTGGGGGCCCCCAAGGGTGTGGAAGTGAAAGAGTTAATAGCAGGATACACACAGTCGCAAAATCCCTCCTTCCTGTTCGAACCCCCACCAACGCCAGAGCGTGCTCTGACCTGCTGGCTCACTCACTAAGCTGTCAAGAGGTGGTTTGGAGTGGCTCTTTGTGGAGGTGGATTGTGGGTCTTGTGGGTGGGCACGGGAGAACTCCTTACAGGAATAGAGTGTAAGCATTGTGCTGCAGTTCTACAGTTACAGGGAGGCAACCTACCGCTGGCTTCTCCCTGTTTGACAAACCCGCTTTCACAGTCCAGCCACCTCAGTCTTATCGTTCCTCTGCCAGGTCTACCCACACACCCTGTTCCTCCTCCCCCCCGCCTCCACCACATTGACCCTTAAACATTCAGACTCCTCGCATTCACGTCCATTAAATATATTTACAACATTGGCGCTGGCTGTTTAATCTAAACACACTGCATCCTCTACTCTTTCTGTGGTGACACAAAGGACAGATGGGGGTATTTCACGGGCACAAAGAGCATCGATTGAGGAGCACGATGGATGAAGCTTATCGATTCCCTTAGGCATACAAAGCACGTTAGCTTACAAAGCCTCGGTGCTCTTTCCATCATGTCAATGACAAGGGTTGGAAAAAAAAACCCTGGTAAAAGAGAGGAGTAGCTCAGCTGTACGGAGCCGATAACCCAACTTCCACAAGGGTATCTGTGTCTGCATTGTGAAGACCAGACAAGAGCAATAAACTCCCCTGACAGGGACATTACCTTGACAACGTAAACCAGGAAAGGGTACAAATTTACATCCTTTTGTTCATGCAAATTATAGATCATTTTCCAACAAATATTACAATTTAGTCTCATCTTCAGGGCATGATGTGACAACAATAGTGTAAGTCTGAACTGAAAAGTGGGGCCTCTTTGTTGTCTGTCAAAAGGCTTTTCACTGACAGCTACCGATTTCTGCCTAATGGAACGGACAGCATGGATCCAGCTCAGGGCTTCTAAGGATGCCTGATCTGAGAGCAGTCTGACAGACCCCCAATCACTCGGGGCATTCGGAGACGGCACTGACACAGACCAGGATCACAAGGGATACGTCAGCTTAATTCTGTCAGAGGAGCCGTAAGGCGGCGTAAAACACACCAACGCACCTCAGCGGACTGAGACCAAACAGCCACCGGGTCAGAGAATAGAGGAACCTAGCTCCGCCGACTGTCCTTAGGCAATGGTACAGTCCGACGTTAACAGTGTCCTTTAGTCCCCTGTGGCTAATCCCAGATACAGAATCTATTTAAGTGTCTTCACTCCTGAATAAGACTTTGTTGTGCATCCTGTCAGCCTGAAGGATTCTGAGTCAGATCTGTGGGCATGACAGATGGATGCAGCTGGCCCACTTTACGCCAAGAGAGACAATCAGTCGTCAGGTACAACAACAAGGCATGATCCAATATTCTCAGACTTGAGTGACTGAATACAAGTAAGAACAGAAAACAGCAATGGAGACTTTAAAACATTTGATCTACAGATGATGCAGGAAGTCTGGACATCATATTAAGCTCTTCGCATTGCCCCATTACATTAGCAGCCTTCGGGGTCTGAAGAGAATTTATGGGATTTCCCAGATTTCCGAAAAGCCCTGGTCATTAGCAGTCAAATGAGGTGCTACGAGTGATTGCAGCTTTTAAATCAAACTCTGGGTTGTTTTTCTTGCCAAGGTTCCTTTTTTACAATTAGGTGGCATTTAGAAGATTAAACCAGAAATAAGGAGAAAAAAAAAGACTTATCCCATGACTTCCTTCCCCTCTGATTCTACTTGATTTTACTTTTAAGGCACAGCGATGCTAAGAATGGAACAACACAATTAAGTACTGTTGAAGAAAAGTTGTGGAAAAAATTTGCAGAACTGTGGTAGGATAGAAATCTACTTCTAACTAACCAACCACCGCCACCCCATGAGACCTGCCTCCCCTCCTGAAAGAATCTGACAGGAATGCACTCGTTTCGCGTAGTGAAGTACCTTTTGATTTGCGCTCAGAGTTATGGGAGTGAGGCTAAACTCTCAAACGGCCTGAAATACATTTTAATTGAAGCAGCGGTTGTCTCCAGGTCACAGGGCACAATGGACTGGGGTCTTCGACCCCGGACAAAGGGAAACAGTTGGATCTCTTTATTGTTGCGGAAAGTTTTTTTGCTCGTTTGATCCATGGCGCGGCTCCCGGACTGATCAAAGCGCCAGACCTTGGCATGACAACGAAAGTGGGAAGGCGCTACGTCCTTTATCCTCCACGCTCATCCACCTACGACTCTATTCCTCAGCCTCTCTTTCCCCTTGATGTTCCCACCTTCTGTCTGCCCATCTAGAACTTTCTCCCCGTCTCGACAGCTCATCGTCATCACTACAATGGGACTCTCAGTGCCTTTGGCACGCACACACATGGCTTCACTCAGACACATCCATTCTCATAATCTACCATGAAGAGCCATCCTCTTTCAATTAATAACATTGTTCTGCAGCGCCATGGGTCATATGTCTTCATCGATCTACATTAGGACGTCTTCTATCATGGAGTTAAATCAACTGCAAATCGCTTCTGAAAGTTATTTAGTAATACTTGACAACAAGGATGAGGTAGATCTCAAGGCTTAATAAATCATTAATTACCACTATTTTCTTCACTGGAAAGACTTCATTAATAAACATGGATTCATACAGTGTTATGAACCTACTAAGGTTAACAGACATGCTGGTTTTTACAGATCTGTCATATTCTGAAGTGTTACCGCTAATTCTCCTTCACAGAATTCTTATTTTAAAACCACACATAAGTTGAATTACACCTTCAGGATGCTGTTCTGTGACCTTTGTGAAAAAATACTGGGATTAACATCGCAAGAGACAGGCAGGCTGTTTTGGGGAGGAAGATCTTGTCACACCTCACAACAGGGAACAACATTGGCAGAGCAACAAATAATGACATTGAACAATAACGATATCATCTTGTAGACCCTGTCCTATATACACCCACCGCCAAGGGGAGATAGAAACAGTGCAGGACACCTTCCATCAATCACACGCCCTACAGAACATGCTCTGCGCACACCCTACAGCCCCCCCCGCTCCCCCCGTATCTACAGAACACGCAGGTGAAGGCTCCCGTCCTGTGAGCGATGGGACGCATGCATTGTGGCGGACGGCCGGCCATCAATCCCACCCACACGGTAATCACGCTTTATCACTGGTGGCGGTGATGGAAATATCACACCGGCCATAGCTCGGGGGGCACAAAGCGAGCGCTCTCAATGCCTGAGCTAATTCATTTGCGGTGATTTACGCGGAAGGGTGGTGGGCGGTGGGCTCTTTCTCCCTCTCTATCTCTTAGGATGTTCATGATTTGCATAAAATGGGCCAGGAAGCAGCACACGTGAACCACTGATATCAGAGCTAACCACGAGGCTGAAAGTTTAATGGCTCGGAGGATGCATCCTTTTGAGATTTAGGAGCGAACACATGGAAGGAGCTGTGGCTGAAGTGGCAGGAAGAGACGAGCACCAAGCAAGAGACAGACAGGAGGAGAGGAAACTCCTCGGAGAGATTACTCAGCCCCGGTCTCCCACATGGAAGCCTTACAGAGTTGCACAAATAAATGACATAAACTGACAGTTTAACAGAAAGCCCTCGACACCTAGAGCCAACAGAACACCTCAAGCAGAAAGTAATGGGTTGAAGAAGCAGGAACTTACATAAAAATGCTGTGCTCAGTAGGATGGGGGTAGGATGTGTGTTTGTGTGTGTGTGTGTGTGTGTGTAGGTGGGTGACAAATTACCAGTAGCAGTGTGGGAAGAAGCTTCATGAAGGTAAGAGGAAGATGAAGGACAAAATGTAAATTGTGTGGTTTATGGCTGGGGACTTATCCCGGCTGCCCACTGGGACTTAGCTGACTTCTGGATATCAATCACATCTAGTGGTCTGTGCCAGTACACAGGATCTCTGGTCCCCAACAGACAAATACACACACATACACACACACACACACACGGTCTCTATTACAGGAAACTGGGTCAGTACAAAAGGGACACATACACACACTTGGGCCTATAACGGGATGTTGAGATGTGCAGAGGACACACACACGCACACACACACGCACACACACACTGGGTCTATGTAGAGACAGTGTGACGGCTGAAAGGGGACAGATACTCACAACCTGGGTCTTTGCTACAGACTGAAGACATTATAGGGCCTGTCATGGGACTCTGTGGCAATGTGCATGGGGGAGAGGGAGGGGGGGTGGAGGTACACTCACTCTCAGGGATCCACAGCAGGATTGGGGGGAGGACGTGGTCCTCCTGATTGTTACTAAATCTGCATGTATGCCAGAGGTCAGCGGAGCTTCGTTACTGAGTGCCACCATGAATAATTAAGATTCGAAGCCGCGTCTCAGAGCGAATGGAAATCCTGCATGAATTTTGCATGGAGCGTCTAACGGCTGTCCGTTCGCACCGATTCCAGACCCCTGGGGTCCCATGCACACGTCCTGGGACACATTCCTTTCCTGTCACTCTTGGAATTTCAACCCACTAACGCTCCCCTCTCCTTGATATTACATATTTAAAAAAATTCAAACCCCCTGAAGCCCTGAGTTCTACTCTTCACTGAATATTTGGCCAAGGCCTCCTCAATCTTCTATCAAATTGAGTTTCGACCCAAATTGGTTTGTGCTTCTTGCCGCTGGTGGAACTTAACGAATTTCCTTGACTCTTTTTCCTGCGGAGTAGGTAATGTAAGAGAGGAAAATTATTTGTGTGTGAGCACACTCATGTAGAGATTGTGCCCCTGAGGTTTTTTACTTTCAGCCAGAATCTACATGTGGCTAATCAATTACTTTCTGTTCTGGAGTTTTTTGCATATATCTCACATGTCAAACCTTTCCACATAACCTCGCCAGCCTGAATGAAACTTTATTCGCTGTGACACACTCATTTCTAGGAGTAACTCATGCCACCACACAGGACTATATGCGAATCTGTGATTCACATTCTTGTGAAAAACGTACCGCATGTATAAATAATATGTCCACTATAATGACATGATATTGATATAAAATAGAATATCTATACCTCATTGTGGTGATGACTCTGAATAGACATGCTCTGTATACATGTGCACTGTCCTTATGTTAGCATGGATTAATGTATAATTGAAAATGATAAATGAAAATGACAGGGGTGTGAAAGACTGCAACAAAAGATAGCTAATGTTCCTCTCATATTCTATTGGGTTATATACATACACCTGAGGTCACTGGCATTCATTTAGCTCAATAGTCAAGCCAAATATTAGTGTCATATTTGAGCCAAGCAAACACTAGAAAGTGTCAACCAAAATAGAATTACCTAACATTGGAATAGATTAAAACACAATAATGAATTATGGTAATATTCACCCCTAGGCCAAGATGTGGTAGATGCATAACAACTTCTACTCTACTCACTGACACCCAGCACTATCATTCAGTTGCTGCAAAATGTCCACCCCATCTCCAGACAACATACTTATGTTTGATAAATATAACAAAAATAGATTATTAAAGCAAACAAATACATAAATAGAATGCCTGGAAGGGACCAGGAGACAATGAGGATTCCAAACCAGAAGTGCCTTGACTGAATTTGCCGAGGTGGCGGTTGCTAGGAGACAGAAGGTACCCAGCTGGAACCGTGACTTGGCCTTCGGGGAGGTGCTGAGAACAATGGGGTCGGTCACAGCTGTGTCCTGGTGAGACGGGGCCAGTGTTCTGGGACGGAGGGGGGGGCAGGTTTGGGGTGCATGGGTGGGGGGCAACAATAGGTTGCCCCTCATATTTACTTTGTCTTCCGAGCCTCATAAAAGCAGGGGCTCCTCTCCATTCCATTCACTGGTTCCCAGGTTTGCTCGCGTTCCCGGTCCTCTGTCATGGCTGAGGGCGAGAAACGCAAACTTGCCCCCCTTCAGACAAACCTAACCATATCTCTCAAGGTTTTCCTTTCTCCGCTGGGTTAATAAAGAAAAACCTGACAGCCTACCGAGAGTGCCTCTAAAAAATGGTCCAAACACACACACACACACACATCTCTCTCTCTAGGATACCATGGCAAAACCAGTTTTTACAATCCAATATAGAGTCAATTACTCCTAACTTTGATTTATAGCACAAAACTGTACAGAGCACCTGAGGCTTGAGATTTTACTGTTTACTGTACATCATCTTCTACCATGTATATCCAAATATATGAACACATTTGAACTCCGTTCTATGTTTTATGTAAATAATCAGCGAGCGTTTGAAAATGAACCCCACTGGTAGCTTTTAGTTGCAAATGTCAGGCACACAATGTCAGTTTCTCATCAGGCAGATTTACACATGCTGGCTGCATCTAGCTTATTTCCCAGGGTATTATTATCTAATCGAACCACAGTAAGTCTTTTATGTGGCAAATTCCCTACAGCAGATTTCCATTGCATAAGACCTGCATATTTGTAGGCTGTAGATAGGGTCTGGATAAACCGAGGGCAGAGCAGGTCCGTAATACACTCATGTCCGCACACTAGTTAATTCATCCTCTTTACTCGTCTTCATCTGCAGTCGCTGTAAATGCATCTCAGACCCAAGCGCTGGCCACTTTGTAAACAGCGCCCGCTCGCTCTGTTAACCCGACTCTGACCGCTGCTCCTCTCCTCCAGACCCCGGGCCTTCTGACCGTGCCAGCGGGACACCACAAAGGCCAAACAGAAGCGGCCACAGTCCACTTCTGGACTTCCACCTGGCCAAGGGCGGTTTTTTTTTTCATATTACCAGGATATGATGCCTTACAGGCTGATAGAGGAGCTCTGGTGGACCCCTCCCCCAACTACCCCCACCTACCCCCACCTCATCCCACCTTCATTTTGCAGGAGCCTGTCCCACCTACATCACAACCAAACCACTCCCTGACCCCTTATGGTGCTGCATCCCACAGAGTAAAATGAAATAATACTGACCTGAGTTTCCTTCAGGCTAAAATTCCCCAGTCAGGCTCAGAGCAGATGTGTTAATGAGATGCCTGATCTGCGGTAGGGGGTGCGCTCGGAGTCCTGCCGAGGCCCTCCCGCCTACACTCATAGCATGGCAGGTATCCCACTTTCCTCTATGGGTCTCTCTGCACCAGGCACAGGGAAGTGTGTAAAATTATCAGCTTCACAATATCCCCCTGTGACTTCCTGGCTCCAATGCTACCTCTCTCTTCTCAGTGGGCTGCAAACACAACCTCATCTCTGGTTGGAGCTGTGGGGGCAAGGAGGGATGGGCACTGGGGGCGGAGGGTGGGGAGTGGGGGCTGGGTGTTCACCCCAAACCTTAATTGACTGTCCAACCGCATCCAGCTCCCCTTTGAATTACGACCCCGCACGTTCGCAGCGATTAGACACGTTTTCTTTAATGTGATGTAAATGAGGGCTGATACGCTTCAAGGCTGACAGGGCTAATGAACCCCCGGGGTGAAATCAGCCGGGGGGCTGGGATTACAGCTCCGGAGCTCTGGGGCTCGGGGAAGAGTCCTTCACCATCGGGGGGTCACCCCCACAAAGGGCTCCCTGTCCCGGCCGCTTCCACTGGCCACCGGCCCATCCCATCCCGCTCACGGCAAACCGAACCTTCAGCAAACGGTGTGGAGGGTGCACGCCAACACATGAACTTACATCCACCGCAAAGCACACAAATACAATCAAAGAATGGTATTTCACTGCATGCTGTAGGTCTACATCAATAGAAGAACAAGCATAATGCAAACAGCAAAGAAAAGAATTTTCTTTGAAAAATCTAAACAAATGATCATTGTGACTTAAATGTGAGAGAACACAAAATGATATTTAATTTGAATGATAATTGCATTGAGGCCATTTCCTTTCACACATGCAGTGAGAACTGAAATCAATAAAACTGGTATAATTGTGCGTCCCACTAGCTAAGCCTTGACTTTTTGATTTAGGGGCTGGCATGGTTAATGGTGAATGGCGTGCAAAAAGATTCTTACGGCGGGATGAACTTTAATCACACCAGAAGAGGCTTTCCCGCTAACATTTCCAGCATTGCATAACGTCCAGATCCTCTCCGACACCTACCCTTCCCACAATGCCTAAAGGAGCCGTCGCATTATTTTCAGGAATTACCGCTATAACTGCGACTCAGCGTGTCTGCTATGATGTAAGCTGCCGCTCAAAACGGATAGGATTAATGGCGGTATTAGTTTGGTATTATCTTGACTGCACCCAGAAATTAAGGCTTATGGATGCTTTCCTCAAACATAATGCACTACTCTAAAAATTTTCAGTGATCCTCTGGGTTGTGTGTGATGGTAGCCTGGTGAAGGTGATAAATGAGTTCTCTGAATACCTGCTCTGCACACACACACACACACACACACACACACACCCTGTACATGACTGTTTGGGGCTGAGAGCACTTCTTTCTCAGACCGATTCCCAGTGCGATTGCCCACATGGTGGTAATATATTTTCTTTTTCTCTCCTTCTCTCTTTCCCAGGTGCTTTGCTTTTTCACTCCGAAACGCAGCCGAATTGCAGCCTCCAGCAAGAACATGTCAAAACAACGGTGCCGAATGAGAGGAGAGAGAATTCCAACCGCTGCCTTTATACCAATCCGACTGACTTCCAAATCAGCACAAATGAAAAAAAAGAAACAAAAAAAAAAACAGAAGGGGCCTTTTATCCCATTTTACATTTTACTACTTTCTGGCCTGAAGCAAATCTCTCATAGATACAGATTACACTGCAGGGATATACGGGTACAGTTGTAATTATAATGCATATGCAGCATAACAGTATGATGAAAAGGACTCCTCTCAAACTGTACATGCCAAATAAAGGGAAAAGCCATCAATTATCATTCACAGAAATGAGCATAATAAATAATTAATACCCCTCATTATAAAGAATCCCTGTGTAAGTAACATAAATAAAGCTATCAGTTACAATACAGTATTTATTTTTAGTTATATTAAATTAAAACAAATGAAGTAAATATATGCTATTTCTTGAAATAAATGTGTGCTAAATACGGGGCTTTAAATTCTGCAGTGTACCAGTGAATTCTAACCACACCCACACCGACTTGTAAGCATTAGGGAATGAATTGTTACATAGTCGAATTTTTGGAATCCTTTGATTTACTGAGCGACGGCATTCTTCCTGTCAAACACGGTGCTACACACCCACCAAATTAAAATGCTAAAAAAAGCAGACAGATTAGACAGAGAGAGAGAGAGAGAGAGAGAGAGAGAGAGGAAAAAGCACATTTGTGCTGGATCTATCAGCGTTCTGCCACCTCATTACGTTTCTGCGAGAGGGAGCTAGAGATTGCAGCGGGGCAGGGAGCTGACAGAAGGAGAGGTGAAAAAAAAAACCCCGCGCCCTGTGATCGCACAGCCCCCCGGCCGTCCCATCCATCCGTCTCTGCTCCCCCCTCTCCCTCCTCCAACAGCACCTCTCATCTGGCTACCCCCCCTCCCCACACCATCCCGTTCTCCCGCCGTTTATCAGTAGATCCCATCTCCGTTGTGGGCCGTCCATCTGTCTGCCAGCCCCTGTCCTTATCTCGGATCTCTTGTAAGTACGAGCGCACGTTAACTGTAAATAGATCAATCTGCTTGGCCCCCGGAGCGTGAGCCTCAGTGTCTTTGTGTCAGCACGCCTTGCCCCGACTTGGAGGCTGGAGGGTGGGGCCAAGCGGCTCATTTTACGCCCGGAAGCCCTAATTGGATGCCGGCGCACGGCGAGGGGGCCCTGGGGTGGGTTGGCAAGGGGGGGAAGGGGGCATGTGTGTCGCCACGCCAGCCTGGCACTCACCAGCGTACCAACTGCCAGAGCAGGGGGCATGAAATTACAGCTCGGAGCAGCAAAGCTCTCCACAGTCAGTTAGGTTCAGACAAAGACCAATAAACGGGCTTGACAAGAGAGCGGCCTCAGATGATTGAATTCCTACCTCAGCCTTAATGCCTTTTTAAAGCACTTCCATTCTGTTCAGCCATAAGTTACCCACAAAAGAGGATTTACATTGGTATTGTTTCAAATGTGTGTCGTTAATGACTATCCTTGCCACTGCTTCTTCATAGGAAGTGAACTGGGGACGATAAATGCGTTCTATATGGTGTGCGTGCGCCGGTGTTTAGAGAAAAATACGCCTAATGTTCCTGTGCACTGAACGTTCGCGACCAGACAAGCATGGGATTTCGGCATAAACAGTAGGGGGGTTTTCAAAGGATTAACCCCGTTCAAAGACCGAGGATCTCCTGGAAACAATTTTTTGGGTTTTGCCACTGCAATTACCTCTGCCTGACGTTGACCCCTTGAGGTCATGGTGCGTCGGGGGTTTTTTCTGTTTTCAATACTGCACGTTTGGTATTTGCTCCCTTTGTGTACCTGATACATCGCTCTGGAATGCCAGACAGTGTTTCTAAGTGTAATATCTGCGGTAGATTCACAGGGTCATTACATCTCCCACGCCAGAGGATGTTTGAATACCCTGTCTGTGCCAACATACTTTGACCTCCGACTAAGCCAGGAAGCCCATATCTTGTGATGGATATCCCAGACAGAGAGACACGGAAGCTTCTAGAACTCATCCCAGTGGCATAGAGAAGGAAGAGCTGAGGCTCTGAAAGGTCGGAGGTCAATGCTAAGAAGACGTGTAGGATCAGTAATGGCAGATAATAAAGGGCCAAATAATTGGACACCCCTTTGACTGAACTTTCAGAGGCCCCCTGGGCGAGAGTGTTTGTTTTTGCAGAGACGGTCGCTGCCCCAGCTCTCCTGAGCAAATGTCTCCCCTTCAGGAAAACTCCGTGGTGGTGTACGGATGGGAGTGTTTACTGAGAAAATATCAAGGATTCCCAGAAACAGAGTGAACCCCCCCGACCCCCACTCCCACACACCCCACTCCGGACACCAGGGCCAGTGTGAATGACTGGAACCAAACCCCATAAAGATAAAGAGCAACGTCTCCTTACAAGCTTCTGACCTCTGACCTTTCTGACTCTCCCTTCTCTGCCTGAGGTGCCCACAGTTTTGGAGGTCTCCTAAGTGACTGATTCATTTGGGGACCAATGACCAAATGCCAATATGACATGAGTCATATCGGGGGAGAGTGTCAGAAGAACCGGCAACGAGGCAGCCAAACCTGCATGCTGATGTCCTTAAAAGGCGCTAACATCGATGAAGTCACTAAGGTCCTAAAATGGGGTGTCATTAGCACAGGGCTGCACATGCTGCAGACACAGATATGTTGGATACACTGTCTGCCCTATAAGTCCTAAGGGCTGAGAATAAAGCAGGGGCCTCCCTGAGGTAAAAAGTAGAGGGATAACAAAACACAGAGGGGCTCTTCCATCAGAGTTGTAAGAGTGGAGGGAAGAACAGTATGGGGGACACAGACTGGAGAAGGGGGGAGTGTTGCAGCAGTGGTGTGGGGGGGTTGAGCCCCTTACTGAAAAACTGTGAAGGGGAAGGAAGGTGTCAGGGGTAACGGAGGGGAGGAGGAGGAGGAGTAGAGGATGGAAATGAGGGATGAGAGAGCGAGAGAAAAAGAGAGAGAGAGCCAGAGTGAGAGTGACAAGCCAGTCTGTTGGAATCCCTTTGTTTCCTTAGGACCAATATTTGCCCATGGATTTTTGCCTTTTCCCCTTTTTTATGCTCTGTGTTTGCACAGAAGAATGAGGAGACAGATAGCCTGCAGGTTTCCTAGCAGCATGGGGCCTTGGTTGGGGGGTAGGGGGTGGAGATAGGATTTTGGGGAGGGTTTGAGAATCTCCTCTCATTCCTCCCTAGGGGGTACCCATCCCCCTTAGGAACATCACGATACAGTTGGGGGCAACTTTGCACACCTGGGGCATTGAATGTGTGTGAATTTAATGCAGGGAACAGATATGAAGAGGTATTCAAAAGGGCTATAATTCCTACATGGTTCACCCAATATGGGTACAAACACCACCAAACTAAAGCTGGATCTCAGCACTTTGACCTCATAGTCTTTGTCTCATTTCAAACCCAGTGTGCTGGAATACAGAGCCAAAACAACAACAAAAAAGTGTCACTGTCCAAATACTCAAGGATTACACTGTATGTGAGTCTCCAGTGCTTTTTAACATTAAGGTTTAGGGTGATCCGCTCCAAGCAGGCTGCATTAATCAATGACAGATAACATCCAACCACTTTGCAGCATGGCTCGGTTTCTGGGGGCTCAGCTGGGTGATGCCACCCAATTACCACCATGATCCAAGCAGGTTCCTACTCTCCACTGAACCTCAGGACCATGCGCATGGTCACCTGGCCAGACTGTACTGAGCAGCACCACTGTGCACAGGTAAAAAAATCCTAGTGGCCTCACCAAAACCAAACAGGTCCTCACTACCAAGCAACCAGGTTTTGTAGAAATGTGGTTCCCCTCCGTCATGAAGACCATGTTTTGTTACGTAGACATGTAGCCGATAGCATTCCTGTGAGTGAAATTTGCTGGAGAGTCACAATTCTCACAAGCTATTTAATCCTCAAACACGGCTAAGACATATGCCTTTGCAGCTATTTATTCCTTGTGAGGCCCTCAAAAAGGAATTGTCCCACACCATTTTAGTACAGTGCAGCCATATTCTACTTTAATAATAGGTTATAAAACCGAGCGTGGTCAGGATGCAGCTAGAGCAGGACATTTGCTTCTCAGTAGATTGAATGACTGATAAAAAAAAAGAAACGGTTATTCATTAATATGAGTTCGGAGCGGGGGCGAGGGTGCATTTGTATCCCGTCCCTCCACCCCCCAGAACCCCAGAGACGTTGGGGCAGGTCCATCTGATTCCCCCGGTTACGGAGAGCGGGAAGGGAAAACAGCTGTCTCCCAGCTGTTCCAAATTAGCTCAACGTAAACGCTTTCATTCTGCACCAAACACAATGCCACTCAAGCGAGTAATTGCTGCAAAAAAAGTTATAGGCCACATGCACGGCTTAATAATTACATTTTCCCGGTTCAGCCCTTTTCCCGGTGAGCAGTGGGGCTGGCCCATGAGACAATCTCCAACTGACAGAAAGCAGATACCATGAGGCCTTCCAGACCCAGCACATGAGAAATCGATGGGAAGCTTATATGATGAGGGCAGTGGTGTGTGTGTGTTTGAGTGTATGTGTGTGTTTGTATGTTGGCACTGCCCTTCTCTCTCTTTATTGGGATGCTAACGCATAATCAGCAAACAGTTGAAAAATGTTCTTCATATCTAGAAATGCACAAGTTAAAAAAATACTTTTATTGTCAATGTTGCACTGCTTATAGGAGAGTGTGCTTGGTAAAGCCAACCCAAAGAGTCACGATCAGCCAGATGGTAGTGGCCCAGCACTCTGGTCACATGACCACATCATTCCGTAACTCCTGCCTACCAAATATGCACATGGCAGGTTGTCAATGGAAGAACAATTAGTATTCAACATTTCTATTAGATACTGTTTGTTTGATACCCTAGTGGATTCACACCAAGGACATTGCTGTCTTTCATGACTATTTATGTTGATTGGAATTCATACTTTTATAGGGAGATTGTAGTAGGTAATAGATAACTCAGCACATAAATGATGCATAATTGAATATACGTCAAACTTTTATCGTTCTGTCACCCAACCCTGAAGCAATCAACATTCACTTTGTGCTTTTTTTCCTGGGAAGCACATACAGTTTCATGCAATCCAATGCATACATCGTCCAGAAGGCACCGCAGCTGATTCTGTAGCGCATTGCTGCAACGCCGTGTTTCATAAGTTGTGAATGTAGTTACAGTGAATGTGCAATCCAATGACGCAGTTCGTGTGACTGGAGCGAACAGTGTAAGCAGCCAGCGGCCGTTACTGGTAGAAGTATTAAACTTCGGTGTATTCCCTGTCATAGCACCGCTAATTGGAGTTCCTTGTGCCTGCTCCTACACTCAGAGGATCACGCTTCTAAATATTTCAAGGTATAATTCAGTTGCCGGCAATTAAAACCGCAGCCCAACAACGGGGATTTTCGGCTTTACTCCCCAGAGGCTAAAGTTCCAAACAGTTTGACAGTGACTAAACTTATGGAACAATAGGTTGTCATAGTTCTCCCTTGTCCTTTCATTGACACCGTTTTGCAGTCGGAATTAATCAGGTTAAATGTTTCCGCGGTAAAGGGACCGTCTCCCTACAGAGGAAAACACCCACTTGGCTTCTTTATTCACTACTGTGGTTAATAATACGTTAGCGATGGTGCAGGATAAACAGAGAATCTATGACTCACGGCAATAAACAATTTTCTTATAAAACGGAATCCTTGTTGGGGCCTGCAAAGGTGCTGAGGTAAATCCTTGCTCTTTCACAGGGTTTCCTTCAGACAACACCCTACCTTTATCGCAGTGTTTGCTTTGTGGAGCCATTTCACACCAGCCTAAAAGCCTTCAGACCTGAATAAACCACAGGCTGAAGTGTAAGGAAAACAGAGAGATCCAGAATCAGTCAGCCAGTAGCCAACCCACTCCTGAATGTAATCCAGGCTAACATAAACCCATGACATGTTAAGATTACTGACTTATTTGTTTGCCAGGGATAAATTAAAGCTGGAATATCAGTTTTAGCAGAGCTACGTATTGAGCTAATTTACTCCAGTCCCTGGGCAAGCTAAATATGAAAATAAAAATCTTGGTTCCTCCAAACAGCAACAGAAGCTTTGTGGTGTGCATTTGTCACCTTAAGAACATTAATTACCAAACAAAAATCACTCAATACTCTTATTTAAAGACGGCTGAGGTATTTGGAATGCTCAAGAAGTCTGTTATTTATGCATGTTTCTTAACATTGTGAACATTCCTACAAATAATATGATAATATACATTATAAGCACCTTATATATTAATTCACAATATTGCCTACATAATTTGACAGTCCTTTCTATTTTTAATAAAAAAACATATCATATACACAAGGTGAGGGGAACACAACATGCCAAGGGTAGAGATCTGATATGAGCTTCTGTTCAGTGTTGATATTTGTGTGAAGTGGCAGACGATGGAACAAAGAATTGCCTTTGTTATTGTTAAACCCACACAATTAAGACACTAATAGATTTTAAGAGTGTAGGCGTTTGGTTTTACAGAGAGGATCTTTTCCTTTTCCGGACGGGCTTACTCACAACATAAATCCCACACTAATTAGGTCTCTAATGAACATTGAGAATTCCACATCCCTTCTAATTTAATCACCAGCATGAGGAAATTGATACACGCCAATGGCTTAACACTGTCACATCCCATTCACTTCCCTCTCTGTCTTTTGACTGAGTCAAATGCCAAGTCGTTTTCCAAGGAAACCATTTCCTGTGCTTTCCAATAAGATGACACAGAGCTGGATCCTTCAGTCTGTTTGTCAATGCAATGTCATTTGACAATGACATACACGCTACATCCACGTGAATGCTGATTTTAATTACATGGGGTCCTGAATCTGGGGTCAGGGTCATATTCCAGGGACAGAAAATACAATGGTCTTGGTCTAGATGTAATTGAAAATCCTGAAGCCGAAGCAGACACACCTGGTTGCATTGTTATTTCAATCAATTTTATTCAGCTACAAGTAACCCCCTGGCTTATTAATAAGGACACTCATTGATATCAGTGTTGAGCTACGCGCAAGAGAACTTCCTTCCTACTGACTAACTCGCATGTTGGGACCTAGAGCGAGGAATTGTCTTCGCTAAAATAAACTCGAGTAATTGTCGGCACCGACAGGAGGAAACTCTAAACCAGTTGTAATTGTAACTATAGCTTGATTTCCAGAGTCAAGCCAACACAGTCAATGAATTTTGGGATTCATGACAGGGAATACTTTCATGCAAATGAAGCTTTAAACCTCTAAAGTGCATGTGCTTCCCTTTCTAAAATGAGCCACTTCACCCAAGTCATTCCACTTTCAAATGAATAGATGGTCCTTAGCAGGGTATGATGACTCAAAATCCACCCACGGATAAACCCATTATGATAAAATGTAATATTCAATCAACATAAATTGAATGATCATGTAAAGAAGTGGTAAGCGTTAAATCCAATATGCTAATTACAGCCGAGCAGTAATTACAGAACACCTCTTTAAAGCAAGCACTTAATCAGCCAAGTCTAATCGTGGAGAGAACAGTGCTATAGCAATAATTAACTTCAAGCCCGAAGCCTACAGCGCTCGCACCAACAATTATCAGATAAAGTGCCAAGAGCTGTGCCGGGCAGGGTGCCAAGAGTAGTGCCAGGCTTGGTGGCTGGGGCTGTGCCGAACCTGGTTGTTAGGACTCTGCCATGTCCATTGTGGGGTTTGGTGGCCAGGGAACCCCCTGAGGAGGTACAAGAAGGCAACCTCCAGTGTGCAAGCACACAGTTCTGGCCACTGGAAAGGGTACTAATCTGAATAAGGGCAGATTTCAACAGTTTTCTCAAAATTTTTGGATCACCCATTTTTTTTTTCTCAGTCTGCTTCATTATTTGGCTGCCAAATCCCCCCAACCCCGCCTCCCCACCCCCCACCAATCTTAGCAGCATATAGCAATGGGTCTGAAAGCCACTCCATGGCCCTTGAAGTGAGATGCGTTCCCTCTTACGATTGCACATCGGAATCTGGCCAAACCCAAGGGGGTTGGAGGGGTGGGATGGGGTATAACCCTCACTCTGTTCTCGGCCCAATCGGCTTGGCCCGAGAGGTGTTGGAATTGCCATCCCCCAAACCCCCTCACTTCCTGTGAGCTTCCAAAACAGCCTATGCTGGTGCATCCTAGGCCATCCTGAGGGGTCAGGGACATGGTGCTGTGAGGCTGTTTGTGTGCATAGAGGATAAGGGGGGTTCCACACCACCCCCCTCTGCCTCCCTCCTACACCTCCCACCCCACACCTCCCAAGACTGACAGCCTATCTCCAGCCCCCTCCTTTGGGCTCCTGAAAGGAGACAAGTGGGTCCAGAATAGTCTAATAAATGACTGAGGAGTTTCTGGCTACGCCCATTTCCATTGTACCACCTTTGTCGCGCCTGACCCAAAACCAAATACCCAGGCCCCCCGTCTCCTTGGTGATGGAGCGAGGGCCCCGGCGTCTCCTAGCGACAGCGAACAATGGCCTCTGGGAAAGCACATGCCTTGTGCAAAAGGGCAGCCTTTTCTCCAAGGCGAAGGAGGGAGCAGGGCAGTAGAGAGGGAGGGAGGGAGCGGGGGCTTCTGGGAAGGGTCGTTCATGTCTTCCCATCCTCACAGAGGTCCCTGGAAAACATGCTTCAGCTGCGCTCCCCCCTCAACCCCACACCCAGGACCTGCATGATACAACCCAGACTGACGCCTGTGTGCCAAGAGATTGTTTTGGGATTATTTACGATGCCCCATTCTTCTTTTTTTGTGCAAACAGGACTGTGAAGGTTTGTGTAAAAGTGTGTTTGCACAGTGGTGAAATATCTCAGTGTGAATTCCCCCTGAACAAACCCACCTGAGCACAGCAGCTTAGAAATTCTGTGGTCTCAGTAATTACCCTGCCCCATTCTTTAGCTGATCCTAAAACCTTACCCTGCACTTCTCCAAGCTGAAACTCACTGGTTAACTCTCTCACACTGTTTAAAAATGGCTCACCTTAATTATAGGCCATCACTGATACTATTAAATAAAGGAATCCAAATCATTACTACAGTGATTTATGTTCCTCAGATGCATGAGCTATAAAAGGATTAAATATTTGTCATGACAGACTTAGTATATAATATAGTCCTATTAGCACAGGCCATACGCGTATATAGTTATCTTGGCTCCTGATTAGGTGCTGGTGTGAGCTCACAGTGGCTGTGACATCCATGTCTAATTTATACATTGAAGCATTCAGCTGGAGTTCAGGGTTCATTGCAAATCATTGCGCTGAATGGGATGGCTAACACCATATGAGCTGTCACTGCTGAATGGTGCGGGATTCACATTCTCACCCACAAGTGATCTCAGGTTCACCCAATGACAAAAAAGCTGCATCTTCAAAAAGGGAACATGGGGTTGATCAAATAAAAATAGGAAATTGTATGTTTGGACAAATCAACAAGGTTTAGTGACTTTTCCCAGAAAACATCAAAATTATTTTTCTAAGGTAAATTGTGAGAGATAAGGACAAAAGACTGACAATTCTTCCATAGAAGAATACAAGGTTAAAACTAAGGAGTGGGAAATAGTTTTTAACAAATAATCTTGTTTAGTACCATGCAAGGGTCTCTGAACATTGCATTTGGATATGGATATGACTTGATCAGATGCTGACTGAACTAGCAACCAATCACATTTTTATTCAAAATGAACTAATGTGGTTTTGGCCATCTATTTTTCAAGTCTTTCCTTTGTTCTTTTTTTTTTGCGTATACTGATATGATGCAACACACAAAGCTAGTTCCTTTTAAGCATTAACGTTTATCATCTTTTGTTTGTTGTCCCAGCCTAAAACTGGTCTAATAGGCAAGTACTGGCTGCTAAACCCCAACCAGCAGTTCATCCAAAATATTATTTGGAAGACGGCCATTGTGTCAGGGTCTGCACCTTCAGAGAATGCTTGATTTTGGGGTGCATTTTTCAAGATTTTATCTGAATGGCCACGAGAATTCGACAAAGGATCACTGATAGCCTTGTTAAATTCCAAGGCCACTTACACCATCTCACACCAATTATTTTGCTTTATGCTTTGAGAGATGTCTATCCTCACCACACACAAGTGCATGGAAATAAAAAAAAGGCTGTGGCTGTACGTTTCAACAGCAGGACATGATAACCACAAGGGCGGGTGCCTTTTCAATAGGACTATTTAAGCCACTAATGGTTAGACAATTTGCACGATTGGTTGTGAATCTCAGTGATGTACGGAAAAGAATGGCTCTCACATCATAATGCCCCATTTTCCTTTACCCGGTTTGTAATGGCCACTCACAAACTGACAGGCCAGTTAGACAGCTGGGTATTTGCACTTTTTGTTTTGGTGAGGCCTTGAGTGAAAAAAAGGGTCCGCTCCTGCAGACAGTCATGTAAATCACTCAATCAGCAGGGGTTTTCTGGTTCTGCCAATGTCTGACATACAGACATTGCGATGAAAAGAAAATGAGTCAAAAAAAAAAAAAAAAAAAATATATATATATATATAAACAAGAACCTTAAGAAAGAGAGAAGATGCTGCCTTTGGGCATAAACACATGGAACAAGCTGTCGATTGTTTCCATAGCAACGATCAGCCATATGTCACACCAAACAGGGTTTGGATACAGACGCACGTGTCAAAAAAAAAACAGATTCGGTAGGCTCTTACTTAGATATCAACTCTCGACACAGCCTGAAAAGCAAACATTGCTTGAACGCCAATAACCCCAGCTCTTGAGAGACTAAGTCAGAGAAGAGAAATCAATATCCAAACAAAAAATGCAAGAGGACCTGAGATTGTGACTACATTTTTTTACAAAACGATCGTTTGAATTCACGGCACGCCTCACTGTACCCCCAGCTGACCAGCAGACATTATCTGGGGGTACAGGAAGGACATGAGGAAGGTGAACACTAAGGAATTATTTTGGCGCTAGACATGAGTCTGTTTGCAGGATTGTGTGAAAAGGTCTTTTGTTCAGTGCGAACGGCTGTTATTTTAGACTTTATTGACTGCAACTTCCTTGTATCTTCCAACCCTTAGCTGCCTCCAGAGCAGAGCCAGACTATGGGAAAGCTTGGGTGAGTGGGTGGCTTAGGTTTAGATTTGAAGGGGGGGTCCGCTGGCAAACAGCAAGGCCGGACTGTGCTACCTTCTGTCAGAGGTCCATAATCTTGATGCTAGAAAGCTTGCTTTAGTTGATACTCAATGTTGTTAATTGATCAATTAGAACGAAATTGATTTCATCATTAACTCCCCTGCTTGGTTTATTTGACATGAATTGAACTGGTCACTGATTTTTTTAGTCAACGGGCCACATAGCTTTCCATGACCAGGGTTATGGACCCCTCCCTCACACAGAGAGAGACCACTGATGCAGATGCATCTAGTTTGGCTTGCCAAGACCCTGACTGCTTGTACTGCTAAAGCTGCCTTTACAGCCACACACACACACACACACACACACACACACACACACACACACACACACACACACACACACACACACACACACACACACAGTCAACACCAACTGCTGTCTTGATAACTGTCCAAAAATCCTCCAGATGTTTTGACCAGCACCCTTACCACTTTGAATGCTGGAGGGCTTCCTGTTATATTTTCCCATTTATTCCCGAAGTCTAGCTGCTATTTCTAAGATGTTTGTTGCTTTGTCCATATTATGACTGTGCTTGTGATTGTGTAAGACTGAGGTGACTAAGTGAGTCTTTTTTATTGGATATCATAAACTTGCTAGTTATTATATCTTGCAAATTAATCTATATATTCCATCAGACAACACAAACAGTTAACCATACAACTGTCATTTCATATGTTGTGAATATGACCTAGCAGTCCAAATTGGAGATAAAAATGGGGAAAATATTGTTATATTTATATTATTGATTTATAAATAATCCCAAGGGAAAGTGAGTATTTGGATGCTGCAACAAATCAACGATCCTTACAATGTAGGCTTCCGGGCTTGACATTTTTCATGTCTAGCTTCAGTGCCTTTGAAGTGTCCTCCTGTGGAAAATTTCTTAACTAGTCTGAACAGATTTCCCACACAGACCAGGGCCACAGCCTCTCTCTGGTCCGTGTTCCCACGCCGGTGAAGCACAATGACCCAGAACCACGCCGCCGTCATGTGACTGTCCCATGAACGTCTAAGCCACCTGGGTCCTTTGAGGCCTCCTTGTCTCTCCCCATGCCTGGAATGCCCCCCAGCACTCCAAACCACACCTCAAAGGAACAAAACATAAAGCTAACCTGTCTCCAACTTCCTTCCCCTTTGCAGATACATGACACCTAAATTTTCCTCTTTCCCCCCCAAAGTATCCACATATTTTAATTTATTTACAGGTATGGTCAGAGATGCTGAGGTTATTGCAGCAAAATCTCCATGGTGACTTTCCCTTGCAACGGTGATTAAGGTATCAAGAGACAGGGTGTATGCTGGTGAATCTCGCAGTGCTCAGGGATTAAGACACACGCAGATTGAGTGGCGGCAGAACGCCTTTAATTAGAACACAGCTGGGCCCCACTTCCTTCCTTTCGTGTTCCTCCTGCACAGTAGCCATCCCACTTTCTGATCCTTCCTCTCCTCTGGTGTCAGGGCACCTCCTGTCATTTGCTTCCATCCAATGATTCACCGGCTATGGCACAGGGTAGTCAAGCGCACAGAAGCTGGTGTAAAACTAAAATTCCGAAGCACTTCGGTTCAGGACTTTTTTTATCCATAACCTGTAACCTTCACTTACAAACAATATAAGGGCCTCTGCCATTCCTACTCCAGCACACTGCTGTCAGCGATTACACAAGCTGCTCTTGTTTTCAAGCTCTCAGCATGGCCCGTCAATCAAATCTAGACTTCTCAGGCAGCTGCCCCGGGAGGAAATCCCTGGGTACTAACCTGTACCCTCTACCACCCGCGCTCCATAGCTACATGAGCTCAACTTTGACCCCCACAACATCCGTTGTGCCGGCCTCTATTTCTCTGGTACTATTCACACTGTTTATTCTAAAACCATATTTAAAAGTATAGCTTTCGGGCTGCAGATCTCTGTAGGGGTAGGGCTTAACCCATGAACTTTCTTTCCCATGAGGACCCTAACCAAACCATCTCTTCATTGCCACTTCCCCTTCCTGGACCCAGCATGCTACGGGAACTCAGACAGAGAAGGGTTCTTTGCTGTTAGTTGAGGGGACAGAGTAAGGGGTCTGTGCTACTGTTTTAGGGGACAGGACAGAGTTCTTTGCTGTCAGTTTAGGCCCAGAAAGACCAGAGGTGTATACTGTTTGTTTAGCAGACAGGACAGGGCGCTTTGATGTTTGTTTAGGGGAGAAGACAGGGTTTTTTTCTGTTGGTTTAGGACCAGAGAGGGCAGGGGTCTCTGCTGTTGGCCAGGGAGACAGGGAAGAGGTCTGTACTGTTGGTTTATGCCTGGACAGAGCAGAGGTTAGTTTTGTTGGTTTAGGCGGCGGCTTTACGGTCTGTTGACACACACACTGGGTAAATGCATGAGAAGCAGAGGATGCTTTGTGGCCGAAGCGAAAACGGGCCGCGGAACTCTCACCCCACCTTTGTCCACCAGGGAACTGGCCTTTAACTTCACCCACTTTAACACCAGCTAGGCCCTTAGCCAGAGGGAGGTGGAAGGGAGGGAGCCACACAGACACATACACACAGCACGCATGCATAAGCTGGAATACCCATCTGAACAACCATGCAACTTAAAAATAAACAACGATGCACGTGTAATATAAAAACAGATGGCTCTAAACCGGATAGCTCTTGAATCAAATAACAGGCTAGAACACCTTGCAGAAAGCATGACAGGAGTCAAAATCAGAATATGTAACCATAAAATCAGAAAGTCTATCTGAGAATCGCAAGTATGAAGCAGTATGAAGGGTGTGAATTTACTCTGTAACGCAGAGAGAGAGAGAGAGAGAGGGGATTTACCACCTCACTGGGAGTGAGCGCTCAGTTGCCAGGGCACTGTGAGGTGGGCTTATATTCTTTATGAGGAGGGCAGTGTGGTGCTGAATCAATGTGTTTCTCCCATTTCCACATTAAAGGGGGAATGAGATGCAGGGGCCCGGGCTTCTCTTGCCCCCTCAGACCCAATTAAAAGGGCCTCCATCCGTAGGCCTCCTGACTGGCGCTTCCTCCCAGTGCGGACTAACAGAGAAGGGTGGTGGTGGGCTGGGGAGGGGGGGGGGCTCTTATCTGCCCTTTCTGTTTCATCCTCATTGGCCCCCAAACGTCACGGATGCATCCCACGGAATGGACCTCTTTTGAAGTGCAAATTCAGGTGCCCTTGCATTCAGATGAAAAAAAATGTGCCAATTTTCAAAAGCTCACAGATAGGACTCCTTGCACTTTCTCTATTCCTTTTCCTCCCACCCCCTCTCTCTCTCTCTCTCTCTCTCCCTCCCTCTCTTTCTCTCTCTCACACACAATCTGAAAAGCTTCTATCCATGTCTCTACCTTTTTCTCTCTTTCTTCTATCGTCCATGGGATTTTTTTTTCCACATTTCTGAACGTATCAGACTAATGTCACCTCTGAGGACAGGGTTTTGAGGGGGGAGGGAGGGGGGATGGAGGAACACGAGGACAAGCCTGTCACAGACAAGCCAATGAGGACAATCAAATGGAGGACTCCACCTACTCCTTTTTCATTTCTAACTTTACCAGTGCGGCACCGCAGGCAGAATGAGCATTTTTGGAAACTCGTACACTATAACATCTGGCCATGTGTCAAGACACACTATACTCGGACATGTCAAAATAGGTCCCCAGAGACAAAGCTGGTCAGGCCATTGCCTGCTCTGAACTGTAGTGCCATGCCCCAAATACACTTTTCCCACCCACATGGTTTCTGATTGGACGCACTTTCAGCATGCTTGACTCCTCCTGTTGAGAGCATGTCAGGGTGGTGACAGCAGGAAGGGAGTAGGGTGGGGGGAAGGGGGTTCTATATCTATGTATATGTGACTGGGTCTGTCCTCTGGAACTCACAACAACAGAAAACAAAACCAAGTGAGAGCATAAAAGAGAAAATCGATTATTCCTTTGGGAAAAATGCATTCTATCTGACAGCAGGAATTGGAGAAACGCCTCTCCCCCCCCTGGGTGGGAGCTGGCAGGGTGGACCTGATCTGCGGCCCTCTTCTGCCTCCCATGGAGTGGATAATGAGATCTGCCCAGCAGGTGGGGTGGAAGCTGTCAGGTAGCTCTCCCAAGATAACCAGGACAGCGTATCTGAGGCAAAGTCAGGACTCACGGATCTCTGTGATGTGGTTTATTTAGTTCATTAACAAGCACTGAACACGCAACACAGCTGGCGCGGCCACTGATCAGTTATAAAGACACAGCTAGGCTGGTAGCTGACTGATTAGATGCAAAGGAGAAGGCCTGACTCAAAGACACAGTGGTCATATAAATTACTTAAACTACATTCAGTTATATTGCATGCTTGGGACTTGGCATACTATTGTAAGTGGTTCGAAGACAGAAATATGGCTTTTCCAGTATTCTCAGTTGTTAAGAGACATGAAATGTTAGCATGGGCTCTATCTCTCTAGCTGTACAAATGTACTGCTCCCATATCAGCACATTTGGTACATACTCCTATGGAATTTGCAAATGGAACTGATGATGGAATTTTCTATACAGTAGGACTATGGAGCACAAGGTGCCTGGCGAGTAGCTGGGGGGCATCTATTGAAACAGTTACCCATGGGTAACAGCAAGGGAATCGTACCTGCAGCCTTGGGGGTGCAAGCCCAGCTCCCTCAACTTTATACAACACTGTTGCCCAAGCTCCTTAACCACTATGCTACATTGCTGCTACCCAGATGGAATGAACCCAACTGTGACTCCTTTTTCATAATCAGCTTATAACATAGCCCAGGCTCAAACCAGCAGTGTCAAGGTTATTTGAACTCACTGTAGCCCTGTTAATGACTGGGACACTTGGAAGGCTGAGGTTTTTTGAGAGTAAAAACAGAACATAGTCTGAGGATCTAACAGTCTGAACACAATTTTGATTTGCTGACTGAAGAATCACTTTGGTCCTGTTGTTGCACAATGCCTTTCAGATATGACAGTTTCCCCTCACTGGCTCACAATAGGTGGCAGAAATGCATTTCTTCTCTCTGGGCTCTTTTGAATGAGAAGCTACGCAACGTGAACCCTGCCCAACAAGTAAAAGGCATCACAGTTCCAAAAAGGAACAAGGGGCCGTTTATTCTGACCGGGCTGGAAAAAGCCATCACCTGTGCCCATGCCAGCCTCCCACAGAGAGAGGAAAGGGGGAGGGGGGGGTTGGTGGTGTTGGCAGGGGGCGGGCAGGGGGCAGGGCAGTCTGAAAGGTGAGGGGCGGAAGTCAAAATTAGGAGTCTCATCTGGGCTCCTCTGGGCCACCAAGAAGCATTCCTTACAGTCTGCCTGGGTTAGCTTTGGGCCAGCGGCATCACCCTTCCAGGAGGTAGTAGCTGGTCAGAGGTGGGGCAGGTCTCTTGTAGTCTCCTGGCACAATGTCAGAGGGCCTCCCTGAACTGGGACTGCCCTGTTCCCCTGTACAGCGGGAGGTCAACCTCAGCTCCCGCAGGCTGCCTGTACTCTAATTGCAACCAGTTTCACTTGCTTAATTTATTCAATGATTTAATTTCTCAAATACTAAAAGAGGCAAGTTTAACTTTGGCCCCTGAAGGCAGTGAGTATTCTAGTTGCTACCAAGTTTATGAGCTTAATTTATTCAATGACTTAATTTCTCAAATATACCGAAAGTACATACTTCTCTGATGTATATTTTTCCTGAAAAAGTTTGAATATCTCAGTTGAATATTTTACTACTTCAGAATCAAGATTTTGGACTCTCAATTTGACTGAATTTCAAACCAAATACATTAATTATTCTTGTGAAAATGTAATTCTGAGGCAGACAAAATGTTCTCATGAAACATTTCCATTGGCTCTTGGAGAAGCGACACCTCCATCAAAGCCAAGGCACGACGGCCGCTGTGGTGAACCGCACCTGGGTCATGTGACTGCCGGCTCGGCATGTGAGTCGGCCAATCATACCCGCACAGGCTGCTGGAAACCTCTCAAAAGCCACAGAGCACCAGTATCCTCTTGGATGTTGGTGGGACAAGGGGAGGATTTACGTGTTCAAAGAATGGAAAGGAACAACAAACAAAGGGAAAAAAAAGGGACAGCGCCCATCAGACAAAAGACAGCCAGAGGTAGAGCAGAGAATTCCTGGAGGCAGGGCTCCACAGGAAGCCGGAGATCTGCCTCCAAGCCCCTAATTATGGCGGGTGATTACAGACACGATGGCATGGACTGATGCTCCACACACAGACGGGATTGTCCAACGTTTACCGCCGTCTCTCTTCATCGTGCCTTTCACTCCGCGGTGGAAAAAATAACTTTCCCCTATATTACTTCAGCTTTGCTGACCAAGAGACTAAAAAGAATTCCCACAAAACCTAAGAAATGTATTAATAAAACATGTTTGTGGGAGGAGGAAAACACAATGTTATAAAAGAATGTATAACTCATGTATGCAGATTTCACATTTATTTGGGAATAAATATGAACTTTGATATTAAGACTTAAGTCAAGGAGTTAGTATATTAATTGGGGTCCATGTAATTGTGGCATATGCACAATGAGAGAGGAGAAATACCACCATTAAAATAAAGGTTACGTAGTCATCTTATCTTCAGCAAACGTCTTTTGACCTGATAATGACAGCTGTCTGCAGTTTAGATTAGTTCATAAAACAAGTCTCATTTCAAAATGAATGGAACTCTCTGTATCAGGAATTCCCAGCCAAGGTTCTGATCTCATATCTCTTTGAAATACCAAAAATAATAATACAAAAAAGCCAACGTTTTGCAACAACTAGTTATTCAGAGTGTCTATGTGCAGTTAAAACCTTATTCACAATGACGTAGCCTTTTAAATTAACTCATTTTCATTTCATTACACTATCAGTCCAGACATCACTGGGCAATACTGTGTGTGTGTAATTATGCATGAGTTTAAGGGATCATGGTTGTTGTTTTGTATTGTACTGTACTATACTATATTCTATTTATGTGCCTATGTCTGTATACAGTGTGCGTGTAGTGTGTGTGTCTGTGTATGTGTGTGTGGGCATCATTTGCCCCGCGGTTTGTTTATTTACACACACAAAACAACCCAAAACCAAACTGGAAGTGACTGTACACTCCTAGCCGACTTGTTTACTCTTGGGAGAGAGCGCTATTTGGGATGTCCCACCCGAAGTATCTCAGTGTTATCTCTGTTCACAATCTCTTTGGTCAGAAGGGCCAAAAAAAACGTGGCAGGGCAGCAAAAAAAGGTCCCATTTAGGGACCTGAGTCTCTGGGGGGATTTCTTTCACTTACTGAGGGAGGAGAGGAGAACATAACCTAATGGAAGACAGGGCTCAATCTTATTCCTCATGGAGGATGAATGACAGTTTGTGAATGTGTTGGGTTCTCTACGGCAAAAGGGCGGTTAGTGGATGTACGTTCTCCAAGGGAAACATGTGAATGCTACTCTTTCCTTACTGAACTGATTTATGATGTAGTCATGACATTTTGGTCGAAAATCATGAAAGGATGTTCCAAAACGTGTGAGAAAACAAAAAAATAGGAACAAAATGTTATGTTAAACAGGACACAGTGAATAATGGAAGGTTTAATCCGGCCCCCATATCCTAGCTGTGCCACGGAAAACGTGAAGGAGCCTCAAAACTGGAAAGTGCGCTGACACAGCCCCGCTGCATGAACATTCCTACTGACCCACCGTACCCCCCGCTGTCCCACTAATCACTGAAACTGACCCAACCCGCCAAATGGAGCATTTAACCGCGCCGCCGAAATCTCTCCTCAGCCCCCCCCCACCCCGCGCCCCGAAAGCTTGCCGAAAGAGAAATTCTCCCAACTTGTTTACTTTTGCAAGAAAAGCAGACCATACCGCAATGACTTATTCATGCTGTATCAATTCATTATAGCGAGGGGGGGATTGGGGGAAAATAAAAATCCGCAACGCACAAGTACAATTAAGCAGTCATTACACGAGGGACAGCTTCTACACATAAAGGACACCCCGTGGCCCACTTATGGAGTATAGTTTTATCCGCCGTGCTGTTGATGAGGATCCTCGGAGACCAGGGGGGTTTTAGAGGGCCCAACGTCCCCGCTTTGAAAAAACTCGCTCCTGAAGCCGGTGATTGAAAGGCTTGATGTTCAAGCCCTAATCGTGAATATTTAACGAGGCCAATCCAGCTGGTGAATCATTAATGAGGACGAGCTCTCGGAATCGTTAGTACATACAAACACACAAGTACTCCGTGCGTTCCCTCTCTCTTTTTTCTCTCTCCCTCCCTCCTCTCCCTCTCTCTCTTTCTCTCCACTCGTTCTGAATATTTCAGACGGCAGAGTGGTTTTTAAATTACCCCCTTTTGGGTTCGGCTTCCTTCAGATGGTTTTGCTCTGTTTCTGTTCGTCTCGTGCACTGTGCGACTCGTAAAAAGCCAGCGACAAGCCGTAAAATCCACTTTTACCACCTGAATGGGGTGGGGGGGGAGTGGATGGGAAGGCAGAGGTTGTGCAAACAGCCGGCATTTCCAAGGTAGCGATCGGTTGGGTTGAACCGACACTGGGCTGACCATGGTTCTCTCCAGGCAGAACCCATAAGCCCCAAAACCCATTTGGCCAGCACACATACTGATAGTTTAATCCAGGTTTAAATGAGTTTCAAAAGAATGATTTTCTCCCTTATAAACTATCAGTATCTTAAACTAGCTTTATTTCTGAGAACAGGATAGTATTCCATTAGGATTCCACGAGGATATAAATCCACAAATTCCCATGGGCGATCTCGAGGATTTACTGCTGCAGCACAGGTTTCTGGTGTGCTGAATCCATGATGCTCTTCACTCACAACGCTTTCTCTTTTGTTGCATTCCACTCTCCCCACGTCTTCATGTTCTTTCTCCTGAAAACCGCTCTAAAAACATTCAGCTCCAATGTCAGACATTACTTGCTATATAGGTCCAAGCCGGTACAGAACATAGGTCCAAAACGGGTAAATGGATCGTGTAAGCCAATGCTTACAGTTTGTGACTGAGTGCTCCTGGAGCAAAATTGGAGCATGATAAAAACTGGAAGGCCACCTTTTCAAAGTTCTGCCCTGTGGTCCAGTAACAGTCAGCCTCACAGCAATTCATTTAGATAAAAATCCTTCCAGCAGTTACATTTCTCCATTCACTCACTTTCCGACTCACTCATTAACTCACTCACCTACTGACTGACTCTACTGACTGACTCCCACATTCATTCACTGACTCACAATCGCTTACCGATTCACTCTCATATGCTCCAACCCTGAGCTGGAAAACAGTCACAGCTATTGAGCAACCCCTTCTTGCTTTATCTCAGACCTGGAAAAAAAACAGAGGAGAAAGTTCCCCCCGAGCCAAAAAAGCAGCATCAGTCAGGTCATCGGTGAGTCTGTCTCCTCAGAAGGAGGGCCTGGGCTGAGGTTTGGGGCCACAACCTGACAGCAGGAATCACTGGTTTCAATTAACCTGCAACCCCGAGAAAGTCTGCAAGGAAACTGCTCAGTATTTTTGGGTGAGTGTGTGTGCATGAGCGCCAGTGTGCCTGTGTGTTAATTGTACGTGTTTTGCTGCTATATATGAGTGCGTGAATAAGCATGAGTTCTTGAGAGCTCAAATACTCCTTACGGGCACACATGGCAGGATGTGTGTGGGATCTTCCCTACCTCTCTGTACGGGCTCTTTTTTTGGCCAGGCTGTGAAAGGGACACACAGAGTCACAATACCAGCCCGGACCCTTGTGAACCAAACAAACATGCTCCTGTTTCCCCTCCACTCCCCTCCATCTCTGGATTAATCCACAAACAACACTCCTCTTACCCCACCTCAGTCCTCAGCACCAACCCCCAACCCCATGCTCCCCGCCCCCATCAAAAAAAAAAAAAACCCCCACACCCATTTTAAATCAAAAGCACAAAGTCAGTCACTGTTGGCAGGGGACCAGAAGATGTCAACTCCTCCATCTGCGTTTCTACAGTAACCCAGACCCAGCCAACCCCCTTTTCCCTCCCCCATCCCCCCCCCAGAACCCCACACAAGCCATCCCTGGCACAGCTTTAATGGGTATTCAGCTCTGTGGACAAAAAGGAGGAAACGACAAGGCTGTCCGAGACTATAACAGGTCTGCCAGGGACACAGAGTGAAACAGGACAGCGGAGCAGAGGGCAGGGTACAGCCTCCCAAAGAAGAGCAGGTTTCTCAGCTGGAACTAACCAAACACACGCACACACACATACTCATTCACACTCACACACACACATATTTGTACAGGAACACACACACTAACACTTACATACACAAAAACACATGTACACACATACACATACTCACACATGTAGACGCACACACACACTCACACATGCACACAAAGAATGCACCAACGCACACACAAATGTATACACATACATGCTCAAATACACACACACATGCATAAATGTCCAACACTTACAGACACACACACACACCCACACACACACTCTCTCTCTGAGAAACACATGTATACACACCCACACACAAACACTCACTCACACACTTTCACTCACACACAAACATTTACAAAAAAACACAATCACTTTTTAAACATTTCAAAATCATAATGCCATACCCCGTCAGTATTGTATTTACAGCCCTTTCCTGTACCAGCACCACTTCCTTTCTGCATTAGCATGGACCATGTTAGCATTAATGTGGGAACGAAATGCTGAACATTGCATTTCATGTTTGTCTTGTTAATTAGTCGTGTTATGAAAAATCAGTCATTTGAAATTATAGTCTTCATTTACAACCCACAATATGATGAGTGGCGTTATGTAAATTGGAGGGTTTTTTTGCGTAAAAAGAGCCATTTTATTGCACTCCTGGGTTAGTGCTGTCAGAGTAATTTCAGAGGGGATTACAAAGAGGGGAGTAAGACCATTGCATTATGGGTACGCTACAGGACAGACAGAATAGACAGCATCTCTGCCAGCGCTGGTAAATAGGATGCTTAGGGGAACGACGGAGCAATAGTAATGTGTGGTTAAGTACAGGAAAGTGTGGCTGTGGTGCACTAGTGGTGTTTTAGCAGGGTTCACATAGGAGGGATGGCAGGTACAGAAATACAACAATGTATCATCCCAGTGTCCCCCCGTTTTCACCTGGGAATGGAATTCTGAGCGGCATGCGTATCCAAGGGGGATGCTATCTCCAGAGAGAAATAGCAGAGAGAGAGTGTATGTGTGTTTGCATTGGAGAGGACTGAGAGGACGACTGCAAGTGTATGTGTGTGTGCTGAAGTGGGGTGTGCTTAGTATATGTGTTCAGGGGAGGTTGTGGTGGTGGGGGTTGGAGGAATGTTGAAATTATGTGTGCAAAGGGGATTGAGCTAAAGGGTGTGTGTATTTGGGGAGGGGGGTTGAGATGAAGTTTGAGAGAATGAGTACAGGGACTGCCACAGAGGGAAAGAGAGCATCTGTACTTCTGTGTCTGGGAGATTTCAGTGGAAAGGCACTGTGTGTGTGCGTGTGTGTGTGTGTGTAGACACTGGGGTATAAGTAAAGTTCACAATGATTACATTTGATTTTTCTCCTTAGTTGGATACATGTTTGTGATTTATAACAAATAGCAACAAAGTACAGCTAGGGACTCATGACACTAGCCAGCCATCATACTGTGTGCAATATTAATCTTACACCTATTATTATGATGAAGAAGTCTCATGGGAGAGCACAATGACGAATGATGTGCTATGTTTTGGCAGTATTGAACTGTCTGGAGTTTATTAACTTCCTGTCAGTTTTGGGTCAGCTGAGTCTCCATACGGTATGTCTACAAGCCCTGATAGTGTGAAACTCCCCTGACATCAGAACTGAAGAGCAGCGACTGCCACAGGGAATGAAACTCAGATTCAACTTTCATGAAAAAAAAAATATGGCAGATAACCACGAATTGTAACCAATGAAAACACCCACCCAAATAAAAAGAGGAGAAACTGACCACACACCGAGTACCAGAGGTACGCGCTCGATTAGAAAGAAGAAAACAGAAAGAATTGAAGTCGTTTAAAACAACTCATCTATCCTGCATCAGCACGTTTGTGCAAACAATGAAGGCATCCCTTTTATCTCTTAAAATAACTCTTAAAAAAAGAGAAACATAATCCCTTACGTATGTCTGCCATGCACACACTTTTGAGGCGGGAACGTGTAATTAGAATGGTGCTTTGTGTATGCACCGCCCCCCCCCCACGCCCCATCCTCTAACCCCCCCCCCATGTTTGTGTACAGGGATCATAGCGTCGCCAAGGAGTAGCACGGAAGCCACCTCCCAGAGACTGGCAGAGCCAGTGCAGAAGGAGGTACTTCTGACCTTTATTCCTCACAGCAAGGTGAGAATGTACCTGATAATGAATACCCTTTTTTTTCCTTGAGCGTATCTGTGCCCGTGTGTGTCTGCTCGACCTGGGTGACAGGCTTGGGAGGGGGGGGGTCTGTCGAGGAGGATTGTGGGAGAGGCAAGCCCGAGCGCGGAGCTGAGTTCCGTGGAGACGATAAATCTTTCCTCTGCGCCGTTCCCTCCGAACCAGATGCCGCTCCCCAGGGGACACCCGACTACACCGTAACTAACACCCCCCCAACAACCACCAACCCCTCCCCCAAAGCTCATACCCCAAGCTGAATCTGAACGAGAGGCAAGCATGCTAATTACAGACATGGAAGACAAGATTACAGGCGTAGCACAGCGAGTCTGGGGTGGGGGGGTGGGGGTCTCAAACAGGTTGTTAACAGTGATGAACGGCACCTCCTACCCCCAACTCCCCCCCATCCCCAAGTGTAACTGTTGTGGTGCTCAGCATAGCTCCGTTCAGCTCGTGCCTCCTCACTGAGGGAGGGGGCAGGTCCCCACAATCCGCCACCCGGCCTTAATTGCCTTTAATCTGCTTTTCGCGCCAGTGACTTCTGACAGGCCTCCTGAACCTAAACCACTTTCTACACCAGTGTGGGAAGAGTTAAAAGATCAGACAGATAATCTCACACTCCTCCTCCTCCTCCTTCTCGTCCTCCCCCTACTCTCAAAAATCAAAAGATGACCTCCTTCGTCCCAGGCTCAAAAAGAAAAAAGGCCAGACTCTTTACCACCGTCCAGGCGATGTCTCCCACAGCGACCTCCTTCTCCCCCCATCCCCCCCCTCCCCTTTTGTGGTGAAAGCAGCTAATTATCATGTCGGTGTAATGACTGCTGGTCTGGGCTTAATGTGCCGCAAGCCACAGTCGTCGGGCTAATTTTCCACAACTGGCTTTTATTAAGGAGGCTCAAGATCTGCGGTCTCCGCCGCGGGTCTGGCGGTAACAGCAGAAGCCAGTTTGAGAGAGAGAGAAAGGGAGAGCGACAGAGAGAGAAAGAGAGAGAGAGAGAGCGAGAGATGCCTCGTCTGCATTGATCGTCCGGCCTTATGTCATCTATATAAATAGCACTGCGGCTACACCGGGCTGGCCAAGGGGCTCGTCGCTCAGTCTCACATCGCACCAGAGCGGTCCGCTTTCATTCCAGAACAGTTAAAAAAAGAAAAGAAAAAAAACGGGGACCCAATTAATCCTGTGCACGGAAAGCAAATGCATGTGGGTTAATGGCCCACCTAAGGGCAGTGGTCCGTGCGTTAAACTCTCTTGTTAAGGCTGTTAAAAAGAAAGACCTTAACGAGGCCCAGAGCGCTCTCGGTGCAGGCACGGAGCACAGCCTTTCAGGCGGGAGCGTAAGAAGAAAACCATTTAGCTGTGGGGGAGCGACAGCCGAACCACCCGTTTTACACCCTTAATGGAGGAGGACATCCGACTGGGACTGCATTCCCATTCCAACTGTCCCACCAATTCTAAAACTATCTAAACTGTTCATCAGCAAAAAAAAAAAAAAAAAGATTGTTTACTTAAAAACAAAAATTTACATTACATCTTCTTGAAAAATACAAATTCTGAAATGTATCCCAGGGGAAATTATTTAATTAGAGTCTAAGTACCGTTTGATAAAAAGTTAAAAATTGCCAACAAAATAAACAACAAATGCGAAGTACACATCATTCAGCTATTTCTTACATTTCTTATCGGTAACGCTTCATATACCCAACCAAACACGTCCCCATTCCTCAGGCGGCCCTTTCAGGGTCACCCCTAGTTGTCCAAAACCCCCGTTATGGAGCACCTTTCGTCTTTGCCAGAATATTCCCAGAGAGTCACGCTCGAATGGTTACCGCAGGGGTAAGGCAAACGGGAAAAACGGACCAGGCGCAGTCATGAATCTACAGAGCAGGGGACAGCAGCGCTGGGGTCTGGACAGCTGGGGGGGGAAATGATTTTTCCTTGTCCCAGTATTTCATTATTCCCATACGCTGCAGGTAACCTTGACTTAAATGATCGGCACTGGGGGACGGAGTCAATTCTAATTATCTCCGGCAATGGATTTCTACTTGAAGAAGACGTAAAAAGAGCTGTACATAATTGTGGGGGTATTCCCATGGTGGTGGTTGGTGGTTGGGGGGGGTAGATTTTAAACGTGAGACGTCCCTGAGTGCAGGAGAAAAATGTAGAGGCTGACATTTGGAAGCAGAGGGAGAAGTCTGGGTTTGGGAATTTGAGTAGCCATTTCCAACACACACAAAAAAATCTCACATTCAAGCATATGGACGAAATGAATAGCTTAGCTCGACAAAAAAGTACTTATTTTCTATAACGCATATCCCCGCTTCAACACTTAGGAACGAAGATGTGCATACACAGATGATATCAGAGAAAATCTCCATAGAAACTGCATGGAGGTAATCTGCGACACCATAACCAAATGTAAAATGTTCATTGTCACACTAGCAAAACGCCTCTACGAGCATCCTCCATGTGTCAATCCTTTTATCGTTCCTCTAAATATACAGCTTCTCCAGTGTGCTATAGGAGAGCAGAAAGCAGGCCGCGCGAATTCTCTTTCCCCATAGTCCACACTCACTACAGATACTGACACTGGAACACTCAGAGGGATAAATTATTGAATAAGCGCGCCCTTTTTTCTCCCACAGTCTTTTGTCAGGAGGCACAGTTTTAAAAGCGTGTCATCAGACGGATCTGGCGATCAAAGCCGCGCAGCGTCCTCCGCGGGGAGGGCTGCCCCGGGTTTCAGCCCGGGCCTGTGTAGTATCTGTGCGCACAGCACCGACAGGCAGAGAGAGAGGAACGTGGGATGGGGGGGGGTGGGAGGGGGGATTCACATTCATGAGAGCGACAGGAGAGAGAGAGAGAGTGTGAGAGGAGCGAGGGATGGGATGGGATGAGTGTACTCACAGGCGCAGGAGGGCCGCGTTCTTCTGGAAGAGCAGCTCCGGGAGCTGGTGCAGCTGGTTACGGTTCAGGCGCCTGCATGGAAGGAAAACACACACACGCACACACACACACACACACACACACACACACACACACACACACACACACACACACACACACACACAAAAAGAGTCAGTGGCTAATCATCCATGTCTCTGTCATATCTACGGCTTCTGGAGTAAGTCTGGATTAAGGTGCTAAGACATACCAGTACTGACAGCTATTCAAACCAGCACTATGGCTTGAACCCAAACAAGCACACTTATAGCCCCTTTAGGGGATCTTGTAATACAATTCAATCAAAACAAGACTTTACCACACAAGCTTCTTTGAGTCCTTATGTCTATTTTTATTGAGGACAGGCATATATGTCGTTTGGAATGAATTGCATATATCCTTAAAGAAGCTGAGTTTGTTTGATCGGGTCCTGGCCTAAGTGTTTTTTTAGTCTGGAGATGATTGGTGATAAAATGGGTCACAAAAAAAACCACAATGAAACCAAAACACAGCCTTGGGTAGTACTGACCACACAGTAAAAAAAGAATACGGCCCCTTCTGCAGCAACGTTATACAGAAGCCAGAAGTCTTACTGCGAGCTCACTTCTGCTCCCATGATCTACATTACAGAAACAGCAAGGCAATTCCGGCACCCTAACCATCTATTCACTTAGCTATGACTTATCTTTATTACTTCATGATATCTTACGGTTGCCGACTGCATATAACACGGTTTGGCTGGTGAAGGCAGTTTCTGCCGTACCCTCATCTTCAGCAGAAAATGTGAATGCCATTAACGTTTGGAACATCCCATGGGAGAGACTGGTGAGAGTTTCCCGTCTTTAAGCAGCTATGGGGGGAGCTGTTGAATGATCAAGCACTTTTTCAAGTCAACTTTCCACAGAAAAATGAATAGCAGACAGACAAAGATCATGTTTTAACATACTTAAAAACTTTTACTTAAATTAAGGACAGATTGTTACTAACTGAACTTCCAACCCATGGTTATACACCAGGTGTCGGTTGAAAATTGTTGAAAATGTGCTTGTGATGCGATGTCCGTATGATAGTCAGATTACAGGACCTCTCTTTCAGCTGGTCTGATTTTAGTATAAGAGGAAATGAAGGCAGGCCCACCTTTCTGCAATGCACCAAACATGGCCCTTTGAATTCATGGCTCATGGCATGAGACCCTACTGACCGCTGCGGCTATGGTAGTCATATCAGGGGTTCTTTACAGATTCACTAATCACCTCCAGCGATATGCGTCTTACCACATTGTTTATAGCATTGGACCTGACCAGCAAAAGAAAAACCTCTTGTGTGTTCTTGGTCGGGTTTTCTAATAAAACATGGTGGTTTGGAGGCCGCAGCCCAATAGTACTTACAGCCTCTCCAGCTCCTTCATGTCGTCAAACGCGCCTCGCTCTATGGTGCCAATCTGGTTTTCCATCAGCTGTCTGTGTGAGAGAGGAACGGGAGAAGGTGAAACAGTGGGTGGTGAGGTGGGAAAAGTCGCTTGGGCTGGGTAGGAAGGAGTTAGGGGGTGTAGGAGGTTGCCCTGTGTGGCCCTTTTGTTGGGAGGTGGGTGGTGGGGACAAACCAAACCATAAGCCTGAGGGGTCTGGGCAAGTCATGCAGTCTGGTGAAGGGAACGACGTGAGGATTTTTTGGAGCCAGGAAAAGTGTTTCCTAACAAGCATTAAAAAGGGTGGAGTTGTAACACAGAGCGATTCAGGGGGGTTGGGGGAGGAAGGTGGAGTATTCTGGTGTGGTTTCCGAATCACAGGGAAGGCGGGCCTTGGAGGGGGGGGGCCCGGGAGGCACGCCTAGAACAGCCAGAGGGTTGAGACGGGCAGAATGAGGACCACTGTAGCAGGGCTGACTCCAGCCAAGGTAGCCTCGCTGCAGAGGGGTCTCTCCCAGCAGAGGAACCTCGCTGTGGTGTAGGCCTGCGGCTAACACTGCAGTCTTCAAACGGACACTCGCTACCGAGCGTAAACACATTTGTCAAAGAGGCTGCCAAAGCAAACCCGAAAACCCTGATGATTTTGGATGCGTTCTCATAATAAAGTCGCAAGACCAGCATCCAAGCTTTGAACAAACAAGGGGGCTCCTTCATTAAGGGATAAAAGAAGGACAGTGTTTGGGGCTTAAACATGCCTGGTCCCTTTGAGGCCTGCTAGAGAGATTCTGCAATTTTATTTCCTGGGGATCAAATGTAAATGTAAATCACTGTTTTCAGAACAGAATCACAAGAGTGTAATTCACTTCAGGGCTCTGAATGCATTTTGATAGAAACAGCATTTATGGAACGAGATAGCTAATCAAAACAGCGGTCGACAGCAAATCTGGGTCAGTGTATTTTTCCCCAGGAACTGTACATTGTAATATTTTTCTCATGAGCTTAAATGTAAACAGTTCCTTCTGTCTGGAAACAAAGCTGGAGGAAAATAACTCAACAAGTGGAACTATCCTGGCTTGCGAGTGATCTTTGTGAAACACGATTTCCCTCGAATATTAAGAAGAGCATTAACTATCTGGAGAAACGCTGGGTAAACCTGCGCGAAGGCTATTTATTTTCCCCCCGACTACTTCCATAAACATGAGCGAAATCATAAAATAAACCCTGTCACGGCTAGCCCCAGGTCCCCGACACTGTAACCCCCGAGCCCACAGCTGGGAGGCGGATCGCTCAAGCCTCTGACGGGGCCGCAGCCAAGAGAGCCGCGGGGGTCAGAAATGTGAGAGTTGACCGCACCGCCCTTTACCCCCGCCGTGTTTGACCATGCGTTAATCATGTTGACGACCTGGCTGTAACCTCATCGTTCTTCCAGAGAGCCGGGCTCTTCCGCTCAGCCTGACCGTGAGACCTTTTTTTAGTGGACCCCGGAATGGGCCTGTTTCCAACCGCTACCTGGGCGTTACCACGCTAAAGCACTATCCGTACAGTACCAGGTCCTAGCCCCCTGGTAAAACAACTACCCCTAAAAATTATGAGGAGGCAGTTCAACTTCATTATCAAACAATTTTACATTAAAACACAACACTCCAACCCAGCTACTTTTGCTAATGAATTTCAGGCTATGCAAAGAAGCGTAAGCACCACTCCTGATGATACAGCATCACTTCAACGCGACACTTATAATCCTCTGAGGATGCCAGCATCCTTCAGGACTCAACTCAACTGCTGTTGACAACAATGATGAGGGCCTTTTTACACAATGACATACAATTCAGAGCACTCAGGAAGATGGATAAGTGACTGACTAAAAGACCAATCAGTAAGTTCATTCACTATCAAGCACTTTCCCGTTGCTTAATGGCAAACCCCCCTGCAATGATGCATTGATTAAACTGTCAAGGGGACGTCAGAGTAATTACAGATTACGTCGCCCGCCGCTCCCTCTCACAGGCATGTTATATGTATCCGTTGGCATGGATGAACATGTAAATTGAGAGATCGCTTACAATACTCTGAGGTACTTCAATCCCGCGAAGTCATTCTTGTTGATGCGAGTGAGGTTGTTCCCATTCAGCTCTCTGTAAAAGAAAACATGAATTATTAAGCAAGTATCTTTAAGGAATTGTACATCTTTGTCATGCCTGCTGCTGCCAGAATCCATGCACTCTGGTCTCTGGCTGTCCAGTGATATCTCTTTCCAAAAATGATGTTCGAGTCTAATATAGTCATGTTATTGCTGGAAATGTTCTAGCTGTACTGAATTGGCCATCAGGATAACCAAGGTTTAAATGTGTGAAGCAGACGTTGACTAGAAATAGAGTGAATCTAAGTCAGACAGTGTTTCATTTGGCTCCTAGACAGTTTCTGACTACAAAAGAACATCCACCGTGCTCCAATCTTGGTTCTGTGGCCATAATTTGACTGCACAAATAAATAAAGGTGATGTAAAATATGCATACTAACAGTAGCAACTGTACTTTCTAAAACAGCTTTTTCAATGCCATTCTAAGCAGGCAGGTCCCCCTAAAATTACCTATTGACACTATCACTTTGGTAAAGTGTGTACGTTTGTCAAGTGTGTGTGTGTGTGTGTGTGTGTGTGTGTGTGTGTGTGTGTGTGTGTGTGTGTGTGTGTGTGTGTGTGTGTGTGTGCTTTCCATAACTAGATTTCATAAGGCCATATTTAATAATATTCCCTAGTCTATAAAGTTCCTCTGGAAATGCAGAAGGCTTGTAAGGGCTAATGCATTCTTGTGTCAGTGCAGAGCTGGGTTTTGAAAGATAGGACTCGGCCAATCACCATTCCTCATCATCTTTCCCCAGGCCCCAATAACAACATAACCTCAATGGATGGTTAAGTAGAAACACCCATATTTAGAATAATGTCCATTTCTGTCATACCTTCTCCTGCATCTTAAACCCACACACAGTCTACGGATACTCTGGATGGAAGCCAGTGTGATTTTTAGTAGCCAGGGAAGGAAAAACTAAGAGGCAGAAGGTTAAACGCTGTGTTAATAATTTGACCCCCCCTCTCCACCTGCCCCTCCCTCTGTGCTCATGGATCCTGTCCCGGAGCCCAATTGATGGTTGGCCTCCCTTATCCACACACATTGTGGGGCAGCTTGCCACAGCCTGGTGAGCACCCATGCTAAAAACGAAAGGCAAGGTGTGCAATGAAAGGCCTTTTTCCACAATGGAAACAAGGCCTTAGTCTTTGTCATGTAATCCTCGATGGAGTATTTTTAATGTACAAAATAATCACTCCATACTGTCCTTAGAACAAATAGGTGTTTTTACTGTGTATACATTTAAAATTGAAAAAACTCAACGTTAAATAATTCTGAATCGAAATGGGGTTCATGCCAGCAAGACAAGAGTGTGAATCTGGTGAGGGGAAAAACCTGGACAAGATGACAGGAAGGACAGCTTGTGACAGTGACAGACGTCTTGTCGCAAATACATTGCTTGAGGGCCCAGGCGAACGACAGACAAGCTGTGAGACCGTGTATCGAATTAGGGGGACGCCAGGTGCACTTCTCTGTTGTCAACGGGGTGCTCGGCTCGAACGGAGGGTATCACTGAAAGTTCACCAATTATCTCTGCAGTTCGTGGAGACGGCTTAGAGAAAACTAGGCTCCCTGAGGAAATGTTTAAAAATCGATGGACAAAAAAAAAATTTTGTTTTGCTCTCGCAATGCTTTATTCATATTCATCTTTCACTTCAGGATTTTTCAAATATATCGCCTGAGGGGATGGGGAATGCAAAAAAAAACCCAATCGCGCAAACCGCGTATGCCAACAGACGAGAACCAGAATATTCCAGTTCTTTTCTCCCCAAAAAATAAAAAATACAAATCCATGAATCCCTCCACCTCTCATTAGACATTAGAACTGAACATTCTACAATTCCCTCCCAGCCAGCTCTCTCCCATTCCAAAAAAAAAAGAAACCCTCTCGGCGATTTCATCAACGGCCTCACAGTTTTTTTTATTTTCTGCACGGTCGGACTCACATCTAATGACCACTCTTGGGACCGCAAGAGCATGGTCATTACAGACAGATGGCCTGTGTACACAGGTGCACCGACCGCGGGAAATAAATAATATGGCGGGATTCGTTAGCGAGGCCCCGATACACATGTGCTGTGTATTACAGGTGGTTCGTCTGGACTTCGCATCGGGTTCCCAAGGACAGATCTACGCGGTGGCCTGCAGTGACCATGCCCTAAGGAACGACGAGGGCCCGCGAGACTCGGAACACTGCGAAGAAACAGTAACCTTGTGTAAACAGGGTGTTAGCGATTGTTTCGCGACTTCCTGCTTCCAATTACATGCCCATGATTATTTATATGTTGTGTTTGTATGAGCGACCCAACGCCTTTTTTTTATTAAAATCAATCCTGTTTAAAAATCGTATTTAGGATGGAATTTTGAGTAATTTCCCCATGCATCCACAGAATCTAAAGGCTTGTCCATTTGCACTCACAGTGCGATGCTGTGGTTGATACGGGATCTAGTGAATCTCAGGCTCTTGGCTGCTCGTCCTACCCCTGGAGAGGTGGATTCGCAAAAACATTCTGACCATCGACTTGCATCAATGATTCTGGCAGTAATACAGATTCTGAGAAGGAAGTACTGCAGTCCACACTTCTTACAGTGGGTGGTACGTTACTTTTTGTCATCCTCTAAAGTATAACAACATTTTAGATAGAAGCCTTCGCTGCTCGAGTAAAACAATCCTTGTTTCCACTCACTCCACCCATTTCCCTAATATTAATGTAATAATATTATGTGCCAGAAAAAAAATAGGCGATTATCCTTGCTTAGAGAGAGTATTAGTCATTTATTAGATGATTTATACTAAACGTACCAGCCCATTTATAATTACACACCACTGAACTAGCCTTCAGGTCTTTACATTTATCATTGCGGTACAATGTGACACTACAGTATCACGTTAGCCTGAGAACCTGGAGTAGAGGGGGAATACAGAGTGATTTTGGCCGTGGTTCCTCCATTTTTAAAAATGTTTGTGCAGATTTGGAGATCTTGCTTTCAGTAATAATATTCACCCTGTCTGAGTGAGCTGAGTGCTTATAAGGATTTCGGTATTTGGCTCTGAGTGCCTAACCTTCATGATGTAGCTCTCATTTGCCCTTGGGGGTATGTGGGACAGTGAGTGAGGTAGAGGGGGGGTCCTCTGCTTAGGTACTTCCAGGGAGCCCCGAACCAAACCCCTCTCCCTGGGGCTACACCCTGTAATGGGTCCACACTCATGAGCATTTAACACTCAGAGTGACTTACACCATTTACCTTTTTACACATTATCCATTCTACACAGCTGGATATTTACTAAAGCTGTTTGGGTGAAGTTTCTTGCTCCAGGGTGCCATGAGTGGAAAGTGAACTTACAGCCTTTGAATCACAAGCCAAGCTCCCTATTTAAAAAGGGGACACCATTTAAATTCACCACTACATTACACTACTATCCAAGTTCACAGTAAGCAGCTGGCTTCTTCATAAAGATCTGGACCTCAGCATTCTGATGAACTTCAGTATCATGACAGACTGCAGTATTGTGACAGTCTTCCTTGTCTTGATAGATTGCAGAATGATGACAAAATTCCCTATCATGACAGACAGCAGTACCATCACTGTCACTGTCAGGAAACCAGCCAGTGTTTCAACAAATCTTTAGTTATATGCAGTGGTCCAAAACAGGTTTTGGGATCAAGACTACAAATCTACATATTAAATACTCTGTTCATATACTGTGTGTATGTGTGACCCACCCCCAAAAAAAAAAAAAAAAAAAAGAATACCTTGATTTCTGGTAGAGCTGCATAGATCACAGCACACAGTACCATTTAAGAAAATCATAAACCCAGTAATTGAATATGGTGGGGGGTTGGGGGTGGGGGCAGGGTAGGCTGTGAATGGAGCGTCCTTCAAATAGGCAGTGATGGCTGGCATCACAAATGGGAGGGTGGGGGGGTGGGATATGGGGGGAAATAACTGCCTAACACCATTTCCTTATGACCGGCTGCAAGGTGACAGGTGGAGCCATGAACCAGGACGTTCGGCATTCCCTAGAGGTGCCGACCTTAATAACTGAAAACGGCTGCAAACGATGAAAAAGACCACATTTATTTCTGCCATCTGTTTGAAATCCCCCAGCAAAGGGAGACCTGTTCAGAATTGTGCAATATTTGGGGCTATATGAAATGCAATCACGAGCCAGAAAAAAAGAAAAAACATAAAGTAAACAGAGAGAGAGAGAGACTCATAATTAATGAGTCGTTTTCCAGAAAGCCAGTTGTATTTTGGGGGTCCTCCAAACAAAATAATCTGGTTATTTCAGAAAACATTTGTTAGTAATAGCTTTTAGGCTGGCAGAGTCTCACGGAGCAGGGTGATCTGATCCAGATAAACATGACCCCCTTGCTAAAAATGACACCACCCTCTAACTAACAAAATATTTCTGTGCAGATCTCTGTAAGCATTCCAAGACAGTGCCATTCTGCGTCTTTATTTCCATGACTGTTCATCGTCCCACATTCTTGCTCGTGTCGGTTCTGGCATATACAACATCTACCAGAACTACTGGGACCACATTGGAAAAAGTCTGGACTTTCATGTGTTTTAATCCTCACTAGTTTTTATTAATACATCATCTATAGGTTATTAATATAAGGATATGTATGTATATGTATTCAGAGTTAAAGACAGATAAAAGCCATTAGCCTAAAAGTTGGCCAGACAAAAAAAAATTTGCCATTGGAACAAACTGTTGCCCCTCAATCAAAAGCTTGCCATTAGAAGTATGGAATTCGGCCATACCGAAAAGCTTGTTCGAAGACCAGCCGCTTGTCTAGGACTCCTGCTCGGTTTTTCATTACTGACAGTGATGTATGCTTTCCTGTTATGGTGCGTGGAGCAGGGGAAAGACCCCCGTCCCACTGCGGGCTGAGACACCAGCCACGAAATGTGCGGAACGTTGTAGACTGGCACAAGGAGCGAGAGAGATCCTGACACCTGCAGAGAACACTAAGTGCACCATTTCAGAGGCAGCGTGTGTGAATCAAAGCCAGAGAGGAAAGTCAGGGAGGAGGTGAGTGCGAATCAGAGCCAGAACTGAGAGTCATGGAGGCAATGAGTATGAATCAGAGCAGAGAGCTGGATTAAAAGTGAGTTTGTCAATCGCAGTCATACCAGAGGGTTGGAGATACAGAGAGTGCGAACCAGAGTCAAACCAGAGAGTCGGATAGAGAGTGAGTGTGAATCAGGGTCGGAGCAGAGAGACGGACAGACAGTGAGTGTGAATCAGAGTCAGACCAGAGCGAAACGTCAGAGAGGCAGTGACCTACATAGCTGGGTACCGTGCACTAAGAAGCACGTCTGCACCATTCTTACGTACCTCTACCTCTCCAGAGAGTTGCGACACAGCTATGACAAACAAAAACTAAGGAGAGCGGTTTGAAACATTTACAAAGTCACAGTTCTTGTTCTCTTGTTTTCTGAGACTCTCTTCCCTTCATCCTTGACATTCCAGTTACTTTACTTATGTGCATCGATCATAAAACAATTTTCAGAAAAATATCTCAAAACCAGCAAATCAATTCTATCGTAACTAAATATATAACTCAAATATGCATAAACAAATGACTTCTCTTAACCAGAGCATCTTCTTGACTTCTAAATTTGTGAACATAAGCAAAAGAAGCATGGGAAATGAGGAACCATCTTAGTAAATGTTTCTGAACTCCATACCTCCCTCCGCCCCCCTCAGCCCAGCCATTGTCTATACCACAATCGTGGTTATGGACCACAGTTCTGATGATTCTGACCCGGGGTGCTCCAACTTGGCCTCCCGCACTGAGATAAACATCCAGCAACTGCCTTTAACATCTGCCTGAGTAAAATACCAACTGTCTGTAACCTGAGAAGCTCTTCCTCAGAAAATGGACAAAGCCCCAAACCCCTAGTGTAGAGAGAGAAAGGAGAACTGATGGAGGGAGGGAGGGAGGGAGGGAGATAGAGAGAGATGAGAGGCAGAGAGAGTTAGGGAAAGTGATGGAGGGAGAAGGCGAAGAACTGGGATGGGGAGAGAGAAATGGAGGGAAAGACAATAGAGAGATGCTGGCAGATGGGGAGAGGAAGCTCCACCCTTGCTAAATATGATAATATAAGCTGTATAAGATTTAAATGTCTAAATTGAAGAGTCATGATTGCTTATTAAAAATAATTTTCTTATTAAAATAAAAAAAGTGCAATATTACATTTGTCTAAAAATCTTAAACCATTCAATGCTCCAAATCGGCAATAATGGAGGGAATCTGAAAGGGGGCAAATACTTTGCCATGTCAAAAAAAGTTTAATTTTCACCCAGTAATATTATTATTTATAAGAGGTGGGTGTTAAAATGATTGGCACTCTTTGTGGCAAAGACATTTAATATTTAGTGCATCGCAAATTCCACTTGTGTGCAATACAGATGTTATAGCAATCACACATCTGGATAATCCGACTTACGATGCTTTCTTTGGAGAAGCTTTTTAAGACTTAATTGCAGCTTCTTTCCCTATAAATGCATCTCTGTGTAATTCTTAGTTTTTAATAAGATTACAGTTTTTTGTACTGAGGCATAGTGTGAAATAAATGAATGAACGGTACAGAGCCTCTGAAAGAGCAAAGTGGTATATATATAAAGGGAAAAGCAATTATAAATCATAAAAAACATATATTATTGGTATTGCTTATTTATTTCCACAGAGATCAATCCCGATATCTGTATGTATATAACTATGAATACTACATATACTCCCCCATCCATATCTATACTTATATAAATAAGCATGTCCACATAAGCATTACATCATCAGCATCCTTGACCTATCCCGAAGGCTGACCGGTAAAAGTGTTGTAAGGTAATCAGTCTTGTCAGCATTGACCTGCAAATGGCTTTCTCGAATTACCCTTGGCGAGGAGGGAACGCAAACTCGATTTTACCCACAGGGGACAGGCAATGAAAGGGCTGGATGAGAAAGGGTACTCCGTGCGAGTTTGACTGTCACCATGTGCCACTACCCTTCTCCCAACCCCCTTTTTGAACAGCCACACACACACACCCCCACACCCATCGTCCAAGGTCATACTCAGGTCCGGTCATGTGTGAAATACACTCTGCTTTCTGTCCGCAGCTTCTTGAGCGGTCTGTTCTAATGGCTGCGGGGGGGGGGGGGCCCTGGTGCCCACTTTTTGGGGGCTCTAGGGCTTATACCCCCAACAGAGTTAAGAAATCTACGTCAATAGTTTTAGCTTATACCTAATACGTCATTATAACGACACTCCCACACCCCCTGCCCGCCCCCTTTGACCCCTTGGAATCTGGAAACTCAGCTCTGTGAGGTTTGGGATGTGGGTTCAGGGCCTGTCAGACAGTAACAGGACACTTCCATTCAGGAAGGAAGGGGCTGAGAACTACTGGGAGATGGAGTGGGGGCCAGGAGAGTTTTGGTGGTTGGGGGGTTTGAAGGTAGGCCACTAAAGCAATACAGAGGCTTTAGTTTCACTCTGCCTCCAATTGATTTCATGTTCAGCATCCTCTTACAACAAGCCTTCAAATAAAGAATACAGACGTACATGCGTGTGCTACAGACCAGCGACCGCAGCTAGTAACCTTAGAGCCAAAATGCAGTCAAACAATGAGCAAACCCCAGTTTACAGACGAAAGAGAAATCCATTTGCGAGCCGTGCCAAGCATTTAATGTATGGTGTATGGCGCTTTTTTTTTGTTGGGAGAGCTGGCCCATATGCGTTCAATTCAAGAGGGCGGCTGATTTCATCCTTAATCAATTGAACATCTGTGCTTGTTACTGGATCACTCTGACCATAAATGTATCAACGTCACTCTTCTCTGGTGTGGCCCCGGAGTGACACAGAATCACCGCAGGCTAGGAGGGTAGAACCCATCCACACAGAAAATAAGTGCAGACTCACATACGCCCACTACAGCATGGATATGATTACATGTCTGCACAGAGATTATGACACAGTCTAATGCTGTTAAGAGATTGACGCAATGTACATTGCTAAAATAGTTTGTTTGGTCTGTCCCTCCAGGCCATTAAGGGCCAGATTTAGCAAAGCCTTTAGCACTCGTTAACATTTTTGCCTTCGCGATTTCAGTGACATGATTTGTGATTGGCGCAAATGAGCTACCTCAACCAATCATATACTCTCTTAGTTTTTTTGTTCCAGAAAATCCCGTTTTGCACATATCAAATGCTTTAGCAAGTCAGTCGCTAAGTCTTATAATCATCATGCAGATGGGAAGATGAGCAGAGATACGGAGTAGCACGTTAGCGCTGCACTGTGATGGGTGATTTTCCTGCCCTGCTGAGATATGCTGGCTCATGCTTCGACGAGCCCTAATTCCTCGATGAACAGAACCCAACCTGCCTCAGACATGGTGAGCCAAATCCCATGTGTCAATAGTTCAGCATAGGTGCGCTCCACATTCAGAGGTCTAATTATTTTCCCTCATACTCGTTATAACCTGTTTTTGAAAAATCCCACTTTGAAACTGATACTCTTCCTAATTCCAGAACATCGGTCCTGGGCTTAGCACCACAGTCTATCTGACAGCCAGCACTCCCAAGCATTGGATTAAGGCTCAGCAAGCTTGAGGAAAAATTCTTCCTGACTGATATGAATTTGCAATCAGCCTTTCCCAAATTTTCGGCCTCTCCTGAGTCAGAGGCAGCAAGATCCAGGTTTTTTTTCCAGAGAAACCGTTGAGGAGGAGAGATCAAACAGCTCCATAAAGTGCTCCTTTTTCATTCAAAGCCCTGGCTAATGGATCAGACTCCGCACAAAGGCCGAGCCGCCTTTGATGCCGCTCCACGCATGGTTTCTGTCCGTCTTTTGGGGTTGTACGTGTGGCGGAACAATTTAGGAATGTGTCGATGGAGCACGACGACTGTAACTGCGTCCACGAAAACCTCCCTGCAGCAACAAAAAAAGGGGTGCTCCCAGTGGGGTCCTGGCCAAAACCCTCTCCATCACCGCACCCCTCTGTCATCTACCTGCCAAATTACTCCACCCACCAGTCCTTACTTGGGCATACCGTGCCTCCACACTAACATTTCCATAAAGTGCGTTCCAAGACAAAGATTTCACACAAACACCCTGCATTTCCTGGGGCTACATGTTTTGTGAGTCTTCCCCACATGAGTTTTCAGCTAGAACTGTCCTACTGCGCAAAAAAAAAAAAACAGGCCATAAATCCATACAGCAGACCTGTGATTTAAGGTATTTTAAGGTATTAAGTCCTTCAGCCTCATTATAATTCTTAGAATTAGGATGTTCTTCAAATGGAAAGAGACATTTGGTGAACTAAAAGAAGAGAGTAACGTTTAAAAAACTCCTAGAGGGTTGGCACCAGTTAATAGTTATGCTCAGCCATTTGCTCAACAAAGGGGAGAATTACTGCCCTTTTGTCCGGCATGTTCTAATCTCCTCATAACTAATTAGCGGCACTGTTTAGCGCCAGGGGGACCACAGACCCCCATGTCACCCTCCCATCTTTCTGTCGGCCCCTTCCACCAGCAACACCAGTGCAGCGATGGGGGGAGGGGCAGGGGGGCGCGGATTTGTCCCTTCTTGTCTGGATTAAATTATGGATCAGCTAAATAGAGAGCTGTCAGTTATCCCAATAGAGAGATAGCGCCAAAGTGCCAGAGGGTCGCTGAGCTTGGCCCCGGCCATCAAAGCACAACGAGCCTCTGTTTCCAAAGTCCTCCCTTATTTATTTATACGATTATTTATTTACTCATCTGAAGACGGGCGCATATGGTGTGTTGGATCTGCTCCAGAGAGCCACCGACCACCAACCCCCAACACTCCACACATACCCACATATACAGACACGCACACACACAGGGGGATTTCTACAAAGGTAGGGACAGATCCTCTCATCTGCCTCCTTTGACATGTCGAGGCTACATGGCTGTACACACACACACACACACACACACACACAAAATTATTCAGCCTGATATCTGGTCCATAGACCCAGGGATCAGAGGACTGATCATAACAGCAGTTTTGCTTCTTTTAGATTGCTCAGCACTGACTCATGCTGCATCAGTGCGCAGTTCAAACCTCCCAAACATCGAGCCCACATGTCGATACCAGGATCAATGGGACCTGACCAGCCTATGCAACAGAGTAACCAGACCTGAATAGGAGAGGATCACATTTTGCTGAAATTCCACACATACGTTTTAATCTTGGATCCACACTGAGCAGCAATGCCAAAAATTCCATGGGCTACCAAAGATCTGCACATCGACGATGGATAATGATGGGGGCGCGTTCCAATTACAACTTCCACAGGAAACAGATGGTCTCAGGTTTGGCAAGAAGTATGCGATAGTACATCACACAACAGTAAACAATAAAGTCTTTTTGGTTTGATGGCGTCTTTCTTCAGATAGATGCTGTTGAAAGACCTAATCTTCTTCAAAGAGAGAAAGACCCAAGAGATGCAGATCCAAAGCATGCAGATCTGCTGCTTCTCTTTCCCGTATGTATGAGCCTTGCTTGCAAGCTGCTAGATGAACACCAAAACGATGCGATTACTACCTATTGTTCTGGATTGTTAACTTCAATGCAGATCAATAGGAAGTCCGCCGGGTGTCCAATAATCGACCTAATGCACTAGGGGATTCTGACTCAAGCCACGCCATCTTGTGAATTCCCATCACCCACCTCTCCAACAAAAAAAACTCACCCCTGAATTTTGACTACATGTACATTTGAATGTTACTGAGGAACTGACAAACTAAGACAAAAAATGACTGACTCTACATAGACTGTACATCGAAAAAAAGTTCAAAACAGTAAGCAACTGTGTTTTTTGTATAACAAAAGAGACAGCAGTGTAACCCCAAATTCGCATGTTCAGTTCCCATGAAGAGCATTACCCCTGAGCAAAATACTTAACCAGAACAGATTTAGTAAAGATCCAGCTGTACACATGAACTTTGTGCTGAAATGTAAACAGTATAAATTGCCCTATATATAAGCATCTGCAAAATGTCTAATTGTATATGGTCTTGATTACTCACAAGGGTATACAAACAAGGGTATGAAAACAATATTTGATCAAACTCATGGATTAGCACAGATCATGTGACATGTTATGACCCTTATGTGCTTTCTAGTCTCGACCCAAAGAGTTCATTTCACATTTCACATTTCCTATTCTGTACAATCATAAATGTGGTGTGAATTCAGTCTCTTTGTTTGGAATCTACTCATTCTGCTCGCATTCCATCTATGTACCCCCTCCCCAAAATCCAGTTAGCTGCAAATCTGGTCTGGAAGGCCCATTAGATACTTGTGACTATCATTAATGGATTAGTTATGGAGAAACTGGGAAAGAGAGAAAAGTGTGAGAACCGTCAAATTTTAAACACTCAGGAGAAAACCAAAATGGTACACAGAGTCCCACAGGTATACAGATTCTATGGTACCACAGACGCATTAGCCTGATTCTACCCCTGCACAAATGAGATCTCAGCTGGGGGTCCAGCCCCCGTTAGCTCATTTATATCCAGCCCAAATCGGATTAGGGTCCCACAAATGTATAAATAGAAGATAAACAAATAGGTTAAAGTAAGGAAAGTGAGGAAGGAAACGTGCAGAGTTCATAAACGGCACCGCGCAGAGCAGTGGTGAAAGCGCTGGGCTAACACGGCGGTGGAAGGTTGTGATTTAAAGTAGACAGGGCATGCTGTACCGCAGCCAACCGAGACGGAGAAAGACTGCGAGAGCCAGGAGGAGAGAGATCCAAGAAACATGCCCGATTCCAGCACAAAGACACTGATACAATTCCACGCTCAAGCCAGCAGACGTCCAAAGAAATTAGGCTACGGCATTGATTTTCTTGGAGCGTTTACTCGCTAGCAATTTGTGCGACTTGAGACATTGTGAAAAAAGATTTCTTTTTACTATGAGGGGACAGCAGGTTAATGGTGAACGCTGCCGGGTGTGTGGTGTGGGTGAGTTGTAGGGGGGCAGTGGGTGGGGGCAGGGTTGTTAGTATTTTTTTTTTTTTTTGCTCTTGGTGCCGAGCACGCAGTCATTATAAAATCTGTCTGAGCAGGGGGAAAGGTCAGATCTGATCGAAACGTTTTATGGCAAGTGCAAATGGGATTCGGCTTCCTCCTCCACCACCCCCACCCCTCCCCCCAAACCAACATGTTCACGAGACCTTGTCAGCACGGATCAGGCTGGCCCCCGGCCTGCCCATGGGGGCCCGCAGGCTGCTCCACAGACCCTGTTCCCGGCAGGCCGTCTGGAAGGATCCAGGTCGGCTGAGCGGCCGTGCTGTCCTGACCGGTCAAAGCCGAGGGAGCCTCCTATTGAGGCCGAGTCAAGCAATCCGTCACACTCCAAAAATCGCCACAGCACTGCACTCAAACCAGGTTCCTCTACAGTCTGAGCCTCACAGCAGCTCTGCCCTGTACATATAGTCTACATTATCAAATACATTTTTCCGAAAAGGAAAGCTACCTACTGCTCTAAGGTCTCATAATGGATTTTTATGACCTTTAAGAAATTTTGAGACTTACTTCAGTCACTATACACTATTATATTCAACATTAAATACTGGAGCCCCAGGCTCTTCACAGTGCAACGCGTTTAATGATGAACAAACAGCAATTTTGAAATGTCTAGTTAGTCCATGAGTAACTAGACATTTGCTCCAAGATACTTGTAAATGTATTGCATATTTATCAATAAGAGAAAATATCACTTCTCTTGGTCCTACACAGCAAGTAAAGTCTGGTGCTGAACTGCTGAGTTCATAAAGAAAAACTAAAATATTATGTAAATGTGGCAATTCGGATATGCAATATTTTAAGAAGTCTGAACTGCGAAACAATGTATAAAAAGCATTTAAATAAATCAATTCACTCACAGGAAATCATTTTTGGGTAAGTAAATTGTAGACACTCCACCAACGGATAAAGTACTACTCAACAAAACCCGACTCCGACCACAAAATTGAATAAAAGGGAGGCCTATTACCAATCCATCAGTAAAGTTACCCCTAATAACAATTATTTAAAAAACCTTCGCACATTTTTCATTTGAAGCCACAGTAATGCTTCGGGGGCCAGCGTGTGGAGAGTTTGACTTGTACAATCACCTTGATGAATTACCCCATATAATGAACCTCATACTGTGGGAATGTTTCCCATGCTGACTAATCTATCCATGGAGACCAACACACTTCTACACCTGACCCGTAAGGCCTACGCAGGAAAATATAAAATTAATAACAAGCGCTTTTGTTAGTTAATTAATTACAGCGCTCATAATGAAAGAACTGTTTAATTGAACACAACACGTTTACGAGTTATGATATTTGTTAAAAGAAAAGTACTTTCAACATTTCTCACGAACACAAGCATACACACAAGACTCCAAACGAAAATCGTCCAAAAAGGTGTTCTTAGAAATTAAATATGAAAAGAATTAAATATGCAGACTCTCTCTACGCTGGCGGTAGCTCCGACACGCGCTTCTTCATTCATGCCTCAGTACATGTATAATTGATTGAAATGTTCTAAACCCTGAAATAGAACAATCAAATATCTTCCCCATCCGCGGAACTAATTTCAAAATGAATATTTAAAAGAATATCAAAACTGCGTGAAACTTCCTCCCCCCTCTGCTCGCAGAAGCGTTCCTTCTTGTGCCTCTACCACCAGCCGTCTGTGAGGCCTTTTTTTTCGCAAGCTACACTTAAGAAGCAGATTTGCTTAATTTTCTACATGATTTAACAGTTTAGGGGGAAGAGTCTTCCTGAGCGCGAGAGGGAATCAAAGCCGCGCGGTGCACGAAGCGAGCACCCTCACCGCTCGGGAAAGCTGCATATTTCAACAGGGCGCAGACAGATCACTGAGAATCTACATCAGTCATTTCATCAATTATTCCTCATACTTCCCTCTCTGAGATCTCATCCACATGGAAGATAAATTATTCATCCCATCCGAATCGATCATTTATGCAGTATATGTATCCAAAATGTACAAATTAATAACAACTGTAGTTTGAACTAGTGCTTTTAAAATGTAGATGTGCAAAACATTGGTAGAATGCCTTGCTCAAAATTATTTTATGTAAAAGAAAAAAACTTAAAAGCATGTTTTCATGTAATTTACCAAGATTATGCATTATACTTCTACAAAGGCAGTCAACTGTGACAAAGTCAGTAAGCTATAATTTTGGCAGAAAAATATGTGCAAATTGCATGGCTTTTAACAACAGGCATGACATTTTTGAACATGATCCTCCTTGCTTTCAGGCATTTGTATATTTTTCTCGGGATGCAACATAAACCAAAAATATGTTTCTGCAAAGATAGTGCATCCCACCTGTCCATTACAACAATGCCCCTCACTTTATGAAGTAGGTAAGCAGTGCTATTGTTCTCATTCTTGTTCGGTGAAGTCATGTGCACCCCCAGACAGACGGACGGACAGACACAGACAGACAAGCAGATGCGGGATACCACAAGCACTCACAGCCTCTCTGTGTTCCTGGGAATATTCCTTGGCATGGTTTTGATTCCCAGTCCGTGGCAGTCCACAGTGGTGCCGCTGCAAGTGCACAGAGCCGGGCACGCGTTAACGTAGCTCCCGACCAGGGTGCCCCAAAACAGCACCCAAACCCCAACGTGGGCCAGCACGGTGCCAACCCCACGACTGCAGCAGCTTCTCGCAGGCATGCTCCTGTCCTCTTCTCCTCTTGTTACTGCTCCCAAAACAAAACAAGCCCAAGTCCAGCTGCTCTGCACAAGTCTACTCCAACCAATATGTAGCCAATTTAAAAAATAAAATAAAAAAAACCCTCAAAAACGTGTGCAAAGTGTGTGTGTGTGTGTGTGCTAATAGTTTGGGGAAAGCAAATTAAATTAGCAAAATAATTGTAATAAGTGTTCTCTTTGTTGTTTTAATTGTTTTAAAAATTCGTCCCTTTCTTTCCTTGTTAACTTCCTAGGCAAGCTTTCTTTCTCTCACTCTGTATAGAGTTGTTCCCCTGTTTGCCGTATTCTCTAGCTACGTCTTACTCCGGTCCTCTCCAGCCTTCATCTGCTTCACTACAGAAGAAGGGAATCGCGAAAGCAAAGAAGAAAAGCCGTCTCTCTCGCGCTCTCTCTCTCACACACACATGCACACGTACAGCAGTCATCCATCTCAAGGATCTACAAATAGCAGCTTCCCGACTCCTCCTACTCACCCCCCATACACACACACACACACACACACACACACACACACACACACACACACACACACTCGCCCCCCCTTACAGAACCCTGCCTGAACTCATACTGTGTTCATTTTAGAACAATAGCAGTCAAACATCTCTCATCCGAAGTTCTCATCCGAACCGCACTCACCTGATACTTCCTCTCAGAAATTTTAGGCTATTTTATACCACAAAGGAATTAGCGATGGTTAGATCAAGGGATCTCAACTTTGGATCATTTAATTACAGGAAAGGAGTCGTAATACCACCAGAAAAAAATAATTTTGTCTCAGGAAAAAAAGTTCGATATTCCCACCTCAGCTTGCTAAACATTCGTTATTAACTGAAGCGAAAGACGGCAGTTGGAAGACAATAGAAAAACAGGTGACGGATGACTTGCAAGGACAGTTTCGTATGGAAATGTGTGTTAGAACGACACATAATTTGTTTACATGCAATTAATTGTATTTGTATCCAATGGGTATCCGATTTGCAATAGGTCAATGCATTTTAATGGCTCTGTGCATCTCTTTGTGGTTATTTTAGCTAATTAAAATGTAAGAATTTTAAACAGACGATTTGACAAGGAGCGATAGAAAATAATTCTCAAGAGTTTTAAATTTTATTTGTGGGCAACTTCGTTGCGAACAAGCTCATCTTGCTTAATTGTTTTTAACTAGCTAGTTACCTTAACGAAAGCAAATAATAAAAAACGTTAGCAAATAATAGACTGTACACTACTTTTTTGGTCTAACTAGTGTATTATGTACATATTAAGACTTTGCCACAATGGTAATATCAGTTAACCCAGTGCTGGATGCATCATTACGCTTGTAAGTCATAGCGACAGTACATAATTCATGACGACAAACAACTTTATAACTAACTACTGAATGAGTGATCATAAAATTTTAAAATAGCGTGATAACCTGTTTAACCTAATGTTTAAAAGCAGTTATTGCAGTAGGTACTGGTTGCTGCCAGCCTTCTCCGTAATTTGAATGCTTTGACCCTTAAAAGTTTTTATTAATTATTAATTTATCTCCCCTGGAAATAGTATACTGAAAAGTTCCTTGAATCAATTCGATTGCTATACAGTATGTTTTTGCCGTAGATCTATATTTTGGTTTTTACATGTTTTTATATGCCACATTTTTATTTTATATTTGCAGTCTGGATTTTCAAAGCTCAAAATGGCAGTAAATTATTTATCTGGGTGGAAACAAAAATAAAACTACAAAGGATCAATAAGGGTAATCAGTAAAAAAAAAGTTAACATTTCATACATATATAATTAAGCTACACATTATGCTACAATAAATTAAACTACTAATTGACTTCAAGCTTTTCTCTTAAATGTTGTAAAAGAATTTTGGATCACCTTTGATTCAGATTGAATTAGATATGAAATTTTCTTGTATGGATGTCAAAATTCATGCAAAAGTGGTTTCAGCCTTGTGGGGGGTTCCAAAGTTGCCAAGAAATGCATCCTTGTGGTCTCAGAGCTACCTTAATGGACCAGGATGCCATTCCCTGCACTCCATAGCCCTAAATTTCACCCAGACCAGCCCCTCTTAGCCCAGGAACTATGTGTGGAGGCCACCAAGTCAGGAACTCTCTTTCCTATCTCCTTAGGGTTCAGAGGGTAGTAGGTGATGGTGAGTTTTAAAGGTCTGAGCAGGTAAAATTGCTGTGTAAAAGTGTTGACTTTCTCAGAGGAGAGTCAAGCATACTGGTGTGTTGACTGCTGGCCACAGCGCGAAAGTGCAGTGTAATCAGAGAGTGTCGTCTGGCAGGGCAGAGAGGGGAATGTAACATGAGGTGAGGCTGGGAGAGGAAGAGACGACCAGACAGCGGGAAACGGTCCTGTTTACTCACTTTGGAATTACAGGCACTGGAAGCCAAGTGTCACAAAGCAAAACACGTAGCAGTGCACGGGCTGAAGGCAAATATTTTCTGCAGAAGTGACCACATCGGCGAATACAATTTGATGGCAGATCTTGGAACTCCATTCAATTATTCTGTATTTTCAAGACAAAACATTTCTTTCAAAATTTTAAAATCATGCTAATATCCTCCAATGTGCTGATATGTGTGTTGCTGTACTATGATAAATGTAAAAATACACTTGAAATTTTGAGATTATGAGTAGGTTAGGATGTGCAATATTGCAGATCCTTGTTTGAACACCAGAGTAGAGGTGTTCCAAGGTTAGGTCATGACTATTCTATTCATAGCCAGCTACGTTATCTGTGAGGACAATGCAGACATGTAATTACCTGTGGTCATGAGTGGGCTAGCCAGTGATGATGCTTGCCAGGAAGTCTAGGCCCGGCCCTATAGCTGCAGGTTCCAATATCAGCGTTATCATTAGCGGACTGTGACTGCGGGCGCAAGTGTGCTGGAAAAGAACATCGATCGACTTCGTCCATGCGTGGATGGAGTGGTGAGGTCAAGGGTCACTGGCGTTACAGTTGCATTCACTCCTATCGAAGATACACCAGGTTCCCACGGGCCAGCTCTCCCGCGGTACGGTCTGGATCTGCGGTGACTGCGTTAGCCTGCCATCCGCTTTAGTCCACTGGACGAGAGTAAACACTTAAGCCGCTGTGTTGCTTTAGCAGATGTTATGTGTGGGCTATTCAAGAGTCATCTGAAATTCAAATAGGGGAGATTGGAAAAATAAATGCATTTCTTGGAGTGTTTATTTAAATATTATTTATCACTGCATGACTGTCAAAGCCTGGTCCAATTTTTGAAGCCCAACTATGGAGTATGGTCTTGGCAATAAAGAGTGATTTGGGATGTTATGGAAAAGAAGGGTAAATGCAAGAGAAAATGCTTTAGTCACTTATTGATAGCCAATAAAGTAGTAGCATAATGTTTACAACGGCATGATATAGGGGAATAAATGTTTATTATAAAGGATTATTAAGGTTTATTATGAATTGTGACCAAATCCCTCATTTAAATGTGAAGCATTTATTTCCCAGTCTAACATTTTTTGGATTCAATCTTGTTCCCATGGTATCTGGGTTGACAGGTGACATCCATTAAAAAGCAAACTTGTTTTTATACTGGAATTCTCAGAGTTTGAGTTTGAAATGTGTTCCAACTTCCTTTGACATATTTTCTTCAAGAGTAAGGACAGGGGTGGAAATTGAACATTGTGATAACAGCAATATCAATGAGAATCACTGAGGTCCTATTTCCTCTGTTTTGTGTACTGTACTTTCACGTTGCATTGTCCATGTCACAGTTAAGAATTTTTCTCTGAATACTCAAGCTTGTCCCCCGTGGTTCTGAATAAGACCATTCCCCTGCCAAATCCAACTGTGCCTCAGTAGTGCTGACAGGCGGAGTTGGCTGTGGTGCCCAAGGACTTGAAGGGTACTGGTCAACAGTCTCCTCTGCCTCATTTGGAAAGAAGGACCCCTCCGGGTGATCAGGCGTCCAAAGTATGCCTGCTTCAAAATGTGCATTAAGCGCACCTCTCCAGAAGAGCGACTAACACAGTTGGTGGACTGCAGAGTGAAACAAAGGGCGATAGGCATCTTTGGAGAACACAAGGACTAGTTCTCTCGTATTTGAAGATGTTGAAATGATGGCGTCGACCCGCAAACACAACAGGCCTGTACATTCTAAATTAACTCTACAGATGGAATTACAGATGAAAAAATGTTTCATAAATGGCCCAGTTTCAAAGGAAGTGAGATATTGGTCAGGTAGAAGCATGCATCTATCATGGAGGACATTTATGAAAGCAGAAAAAATACTTCAAACTGACTGTCCACTGGAAATTGGAGATAGCACTTAATTGATGCTGAAAGGATCTTGTTGCAGCAGATTTCTGGTGTGTTGGTTTTGCAGTGTATAAATAAGAACCTGAGCAGGCTTGGACCTTTAGCTCCTTGCAGAAAGACATATTTCCTTTGGTACAAGTTGCTTTGTGTAACTGCCAGTGTTGTATATTTTCATAATGTAAAACTTCAATGGAGAGCACTTCAATGTTTAATAGTAATGGATTACCCTTCTGTATGCACAGAACAGCTTTTTGATTTTCAACAGGGCTAATATGAGAACCTTTACACACAGACATGCACACGCACACATCCACCCCTTAGTCAAAGTCAAACCCTTAAACTTTAAACCCAGCGGAAATGTTCTTGTATAGATGAAACACAGAACAAAAACTGCATTTGTCACTTTTTCATTTGTCCAGAATTCTCACAGCTAATTGCTCGCCAGTGGCTAGAGCATTGAACGCGAAGCACAATGTGAAAAATCACACTCACGGCAGCGGGAAAGGCAGTCTGCAATGTGTTCATTCTGCAGTGGTGATGCTGCAGCAGCGACACTGCTCAGCCTGGTTTTAGACACCTTCCCTCTCCTACGTCTGCTACGCCAACAAACAACGAACGCAAGCATGAATATCAATTGCTGTATTTCAAATTCACTGCTGAATTTAAGTGGCTCAGAAAATTACCATGAGTCCTTCAAATATTGCTTTGAAAAACACAATTAGCTGTCAATTGAATGATGTGCAGTAAATTTATTACTGATCACTCACCAAAAGAATAATGATCAGTACATAATTTTGTTGATATTTTGAAAAGTAACTTAATAAATAGTAGCACTGACAAATGTTTTGGTTTGCCCAACAGATTTTAAACCAGAGTGCAATTTATGAATATGTGTGCTTCAATAGATATACATTTGCTGTGTGTATAAACAATTGTTTTTACTGTATACAGATAATATGAAGTGTCTGCCTGTTCTAAATTCTATGTACATGAGAAACACCAGACTCCCACTAGTTCTTCCAAACACACAGCTATGTTCAACATGTATTTACAGTACTGAACATGCAACTGGAAAGCCGAGCGTAATGATACAGTAAAACATTCCTTCGCATTGTGGACGGCTGCTCTGAGCCACAGAGTTACAGCTCACTTTTCGGGAAGTAAAAATTGTCAACGACAAGACAGCAGCAAGAACTTACAGCAGGCAAGATCTGCAAAATAAAGCAGCTGTATTTCCTTTTTATCATTCTCTGAGATGACAAACTGTCTTTATTTAGGCAGACAGCCTGAACAAAGACTGGCCTAGGAACACATTCTGTTACCTAATTCACATTTTAAGTATTTGCTTCAAATATTTGCTTTCCATTGTCATAATGACACACTTTGCTGATTTTAAAACTTATTTCATTCATGAGGAGATGAAGTGAGCATTTTCACATTTATTAAACATGACAGATGAATTAGTTTGGTTTGGGTTTTAGTCTGGGATTGGAGTCTTTTCTTTTACAATACTCCGCCTTGTGGAGAAAAACAAAATTGCAACTGTTCAATGACTGACCATTGCACCTCCACTGAAATGGAGGCATATTCCAGCATTAGAGCGACACAGTGAGAATCAGACACCAGTTTTTGGAATAAACACCCGAGATATAAGACAGGGAAAAATATTTAATACAAAATCGAATGAAAACCAAAACAGGTTTCAGCATTGCATATTATTTTACATATAAATATATAAACAGACACTCTGCATTAAAACAAAAGACATAAAAAGCCAAACCACAACTGACTTCCTGTCCATGCTTCCAGGGTTTTTGACAGATTAAAATAAATTCACATTTAATGCCAAAAAGACCCAAACAATGGGCAAAGTTACAGACTTTCATTGTGAACTACCCACAACTCTCAATATCAGTCTTCACAGAGTTTGGACTTAATAATAAAGTTTAAAATTGCATAGAAAAGAAGGAAATAAACAAGGCGGCTACTCAAGAAAAAGACTGTAGAGCTGTGAGAAAACTGAAACTCTCAACAACTTAAGAAAAACTTGCATAGGGAGAAAATTGTTTCCATAAACAAAGTGACACAGATTCCCAAGTTAACCACATACAGTAGTTTAAAAACTCTGAATCAAACAAACATCAGACTTTCTGTGTTAACATTGTCGACAAACACAATGCTAACGTTACTCATTTCAAAGTTATTTTTCAGTATTTAAATAACAGCTCTTTCTTGCACAAAGTACTGTAAACACCAAGAATCATATCATGTTCTGTGTTGCTTTTGAAAAAAATAACAGTATGGAGTATAATTACATTGACATACACATATTTTTCTTCCAACTGGGGGGCTTGTATGGGTGTTTTGCTCACTCTGTAATTTAAGATTGCAACAAGCAGGTGTGGCAATGACTTTATTGTGGCCAAATCTCCCATTTGGTTCTCTAAATCTGGCCTCCATTGCTCCACTGATATGGTGAAATTTAGGCCGCAGGACAGCTACTACACACAACCAAAGCGTGGGCCATAGGTTTCTTGTGGACGAGGCAACATACGGTCTACTGTTCCAAAGTGAGATAGTAAAATTCCACTGATGGGCCCTATACTGCATAAACATTGTTATCCAGTAGTATTTTTGGGGCGAGCAGATTCTACATGCTTTGAGTACTCGGTGGCTCTTAGCTATTCAAGATTTTATGGCCTTTCCACTCTCCACTATGTCATAAGGTCACAAGAACACAGCTTTGTTTTGCTATAACTAATGTTAATATATTACATTTTCATAATATTATTCAGAATTCAGGATATTGGAATTGTAGCAATGGTCTACAACAAAACAAGGTCACTGGGCCTTGTCTACGAATGTCAATGTTCTTAAATGAACTGATTGTCAATAAAGCCCATGGCAACACAAATTAAACATATAAGAGAAACCTTCAGCATTTTAGCTCTCGCAGTCAATCAAACATGTTAAAATAACCGCAAAGGGTTCTGTGCATAATGCTGGGCATCTCTTTTAAACATGCTCACTCTCAAAAATGAGCATTTCACTTACCTACACTTCTCATTCTCTTCACATTACCCATAAACTAATTTGCTACCTGCAAAACCATCAACTTTTATATTCAACGGAAATAATTACACTCATTCTTCTGTGCTGCATAGGCATTCAGGCAATGTAATAGTAAAATCAGGGAACTAGAATTACAAACTGTACTACGCCATATACAAATACATGACCTAGGGTTGCATATCGAAGGACTCAAATTCACTTATCGTTTGGTAAGTGGAAATGTCTGTCTCTCTTTATCCTCCGTTGTGCATCTGAAGCCATCTAATACTGCAGTTAACAACTGCAACAAGATAATGAAAATACGCAGGTCGAGATTTCGAAGAATGGCTTTCATTGGCGTGAAAATAATTGAGACCTCGGACTGCACGTTACACTCCCTTTCTTTTTTTGGTAATACAAATATGATGAAAACATCCTTCGTTCCCATAAGACATAAAGCCATAAAATATCATGAATCTGGTATAAACAACATATTATTATTACACTATAGGCGCTGAGCTGCATAAACAGCTCGAGAACTCTTCCACTTCAATTCACATATAAAGTGTACATCCTGAATATTCATAAAATACTAACATTTGTTGTAAAATATATTAAAAATTCCCATCATTGTTTTGTCAACTTGCCATCAATGAGACATTAAAGAAATTAATGAGAAGACATTGTTGGGATTAGTTTATGTCCATAATGGATAAATTATAAAATAAAAACTATGTTAAAATAATCAAACATACCAATGTCCTGGTTCAAGAAGAAAATGTAGAGTCCCCTTCACCATATTAAACAGTTTAAAAACCATATTAACAGTTGAAAGACAAACAAAAAAAGCTTATAAAGACATAGACATTCACTATGGCTCAACAACAGAGTAATGTAAATGGCTATAGAGCAGGGCTGGGTAATATGAGAAAATAAAAAAAATAAAGTTTCAAGTATTCTGACCATGTTTTTCCATGTTGCATAGTGATGACAAGAGTCTAATCAACATGAAATCATCCATTTTAACTCATAAGCTCTTATAAAAGTTTCAAAATTCAATCTAAGAGGAAGATTTGCGAGCAACAGTTTTACTAGCCTGATTTCAGGCAGCAAAACTGACATCACAACATGACTACCATTTCAATATGATCAAAATGAGATTTGATGCACAATAGTCCTAAAATGTATCAAAAATATTGCCCAGCCCTTCTAATGCAGATATGGTGTCATAAAGCTGGGAATGACATGAAACAGGTACAATAAGAACTCACCTTTTTACAGCTACCTGTGAGCAATGCTACAGTAGATTCAAAGCTGGCTCTGTTCTGAAAGGAGTGGTTCTGGCTCAATTAAAACAGGGAGACACTACTGATAACTGGAGTGTCATTTTCTTTTTGGCTGTTGCTAACTTTTTATCAACGGCAGCTTTGCATACAGAGAAATAACAACATTACAACATTTTAACTAAAAAAAAAAAAAAAAAAAAATCATAAATCACAGTTTTTTTATAAACCCGTTTCCAAAACCTTCACTTCGTGGACTGATGGACAATGTGTCGTAGCTGAGGAAGAACAATCCTGAAAAGAGACGGAGATGCATGCAAAAGCTTTGGTTTGCATGATTCCAACACTCAATTGCAGCTTACATTAAAAATGTTTCAGACCTGCCTGCCATAGGAAAAAAAAGGGCAAGCCAGGCCTGGGTTTGTTACTATTTGGAGTGATGCAGTAGCTACAGAGTGGTCGTTGATTGCTCATTTATGGCAAGGTCTACATATTATATTCCACAATCAGAAGCCCAGGATATACTTGAATTTTTATATGGATTATTATTATACAAATTTTACCTAGGGTTTTCAAACACACACACACACACACACACACACACACCCACCCACCCACCCACCCACCAAGTAAAAGTTCATTTATAGCGCAAATCCAACCTGATACTTCCTGAAAGTAGTACATTTACTCATACGTTTATATGCTGGAAAAAAACCCAAAGTACATTTATACATCTAGACCATTAGCTGATGTTGGTTATTTCATTTATAGCGATCTAGAAAACCCAGGTTACATTCAATTCATGGTGAACAACATATTGTTAGGTAACATGAATGGACATCTCTCTGATAGGGTAATGCTCAGAAAGGATCCTTTGATAAACATAGGCTTAGATGACAGCAAACCTGATAATGGTTTTCTGCAAAAATCATTATTGGAAAGCAGGGGATGAATGATGAATGGAATGATGAGCCCATTAGTGCGTGCCTGGTTAAAGCATTGCATTATGGGATGGGATGGGGGGGGTTGACATGTCATCGCATGTCATCTGTTCTGACATTTCTTGTGTGCTGGCTCAGCTCTTAAAACCCAGATAATTAAATTCCAACTGAACTATCACCTTTGAATAGAAGCTAAGTGCCTTTTCAGCTCCATTTACAGCCATGTGGTCAGTAACTTTGGCAGTAGACCCACAATGCACGTCTAATTCTAGGGATGACGGATAAGCAAAGAAGGAGCTACCTACCGGTACATAATCATGAAATATCACTTGCGCATTCGGACCTCATTATTTGGTTAAATCTGCAATATAATAATTCTTTACCGGTAATTAAGAAGCTAGCGCGGCTCAGATGGGAATTAAGTGCCAGTTTTATGGCATTTAATTATCCCGTCAGGAAGCAGTTTGGCAGCACGGTTAATGACTTAGGCGAGGGTCAGTGGAAAAGTACTCACTGTTAGAAGACTGCTGTTCTCCTTTCCGTGGCCGTCTGAAGAACCGGATAGCTGGGATGAATCGTTCCTCCCTCTCTTTTCCAGAGCAATCTGATTCCCCAAAACCTTCCTCTGTTTCAAAGACAGTGGTACAAAGTTACAGCCAAATAAATGTGTTTTAAACATGTCACTTTGTTACTAGCTATAATAGGAAGAGGCAACAACAGAACTTATATCCTGTTTGTTGAATGGCAATCTCGGCAGCAAATAGCGACAGTGACGTTTTCAAGGAAGCGACAGCCTTGAAACAAACTAAACGTTTCAACACTATCAGCTAAAAACTGAAAATAAATTCAGGATGGGTTTACCGACCAAAAAAACAATGATAACTACACACCATTAGGTAAAGGTAGAAACAGCCAATAAGCCACTAGAATAGATCGTTTCAAATGACAGCAAGTATCAATACCACACAGTCTACAGTGCAACTTCACTCAACCAAACAAACGCATATACATATACACACATCATTATGCACCCGCTAAAACAATCAGCATATCTTGTCACAAGCTTCAACATCTAATTTTAATCTTACATCATGTAATCTTCTTTAATCCGACAGCCTTGGGCACTATAAAGCCATTTGAAAGCCCCTGACCTTTATGAGACCCCCGAAGGAGCGGGATCGGGGGTGTTTCTTGCTTGGAGAGGTTTGCTGGTCAAACACCACTGGTGACCCAGGAGTAGACTGCTTGGCAAACTGAAAAACAAGAAGACAGAACTTCAGTCTGGTGAACTTAAGGTAGCAACCACTGCTAATTCCAGTATGAACAGCTGTCTATTGGAAAACTATGTCTTTAAATTCTGGTGATGCGATGGGCACTTTGAGTTTGACTATTCTTCTATTTTCGGCTCCAAAATTTAGCCTGCAGACTTTTTGTGCCCTCTGTTCTGTACTCAGTCATCTGTCGACAACTTTCTTTGCGCTCGACTGTCACATTAGGGATCGTTTTAAAAAAAAAAAAAAAAGAAAGACATTCAAGCTAATTTTCTCTCTTTTAAAGCCTGCCACAAAATGCTTTTACAAAGAGAAATGAGTTACCTGACATTCACCATCATTTACCTATATCACTTCTTTTCATTGGCAATGACCGGGAACATGTGTGAAAACGTAATTACTCAATCCACCATTCAACAGAGAATAGGTCATGGTGGGTGAAAATATCGTATTTTATGCCATGAACAAAGCAATGGAACTGTCATTGACGAACGAAAAAAAAAAATGCTTTTTTATGGACAGAATGCTCATCCAAGAACCCAGGATATCAGAAACTGGGAGATATCCAGGATTAAAACATCAGTTTGGCAAATGAAGCAAGGGTTTGAATGAAGTGATAGGGATTATGAGATCATGTTGATGATTACATTTCATTTTCCATTAGAGTAAAGTACAAAGGAATTTTTCTTCATTATGGCTGCCGATATTTCTTGACTGGCTGATAGTCGGTGATAACACAAAGCCACCCCACTCGCCCCGTACCTGTCGGATTAGCTTCTTCTTCTTGGCGGATTCTGGCATGTTACTGACGTGCTGGAAGAGCTCCTTCAGGGCCTCCTCTGTGTGGTGCTGACCATCCTGTCTCCCGGGTAACGCCAGACCATGTGACATGCTCGTGGGCAGCAGCTCCAGATCGTCCTGAAAGAATGCACACATTTATGTTTTCTAATCCATAATTTTAACCTAACCAGGTAGATTCGCATTCACAATGAGCATAAAAGCATCATGGGAATATGAATACATGAATAATGGTTTTCATCGGTGCTTTACAACATTTAAAGATGTCAGTTAACCGATGAGGGTGGTTTTGAAATGCTCTCTGATGTTCAGTAAGAGAGAAGTAAAAGGAGTTACAGCTAAAAGCTGAGTGGGTCTGTGGAAAGACCGGACCTGTGCAATTACAAAACCTCAGGTTATGATTGCTTGAAGTTCTGGTGCCTGACTACCTCCCTAACTGGACCTTGACCTTTTATCTAGCAAAACAGCTAGCAAAAAAAAAAAAAAAAAAAAAAAAAAAAAAACACTGACAAGGTTATCAGAAACGATGATGCCCTCGTTCTCATTGAGGTTCTGCCATCAATGTAACCACAGCACCACATTTTATCACAGCATGGTGGAGTCATGGCCACCAAGAACTCACAAATTTTTCTCGTTCCAGGGCCATGCATTGGAAAGGTGTTTGTGTAAAAAAATTAGTAGAATATAAAAACGACCACTTAACTGAGTAAAGGCACTGACCTTCGACTGAAGAATGTTCCATCCTGGGAACTGTTTGACTGCGAGCTCTCGAATATATGCAGGTGCCTAAAAATGTATAATAACATCAGTTCAAAGTATTGTAAGCAAGCAATTATTAATTTCAAGCTTTATTCAGTTTTCACGGCAGTTTTTTTTTTGGTAAAATGGAAATAGGTTGTGTTGGATATGGTAGGTAATTTAATGTTGAAAATGTTTTTGGATACAAGCAGAATGAATCAGGTCTCACTATTCATTAAAAGCAGAGAGTCTCCCAGGGTGGGGTTCACCTAAATGGGTGCTGACATATAAATATAGGAATAAAAGGATACTTGGTTAGAATACAAATGCAAACCCAACATTTACTAATGCCCTTAAACTGCACTTTAAGGTCAAGGCTAATAATTTGTACATCGTCATACATATGATTTTGCAGTGGAGGAAGTTGTAGTGTACATATTTCTGGAGATGAGCCTAGATTGTGGTACCGGTAATTTCAAACCTTAGGGTTGAATATATCCATGATAATAATTCATTGACTTTTCTGTGTTAAGTTCTGAATATTTCTCCCTCACAAAGCAATAAAAATATAATGAGAGAGAATTTTAATCTTAGAATAGCACAAATTTGGAGAGAGGGAGCCTGTCATATAAAATATGACTTATGAATTTTTTTTATTGAATCCTCAAAGAAATTCTCATCATTATGGCTAAACCAGGGGGGGAAAAAAACACAAATTAACATCATGCGAGCAGAGGTGCTTTTTCAAAAGTTGCCAACTGTACCATGCCCTTAAATCAGTACTATGTCCCACAGGGAATGCAGCAGTTAAACGAGCCTCTCTATTTGATGCGCTTGTCCGCACGTATCTCATTGACAGAACAATAACCGTCTGTAGGCTCCACTGATGCGGTGGTACTCAGGAGACCTTGGCCAGCTCAGGTGCATAAAGGCCAGCCGTGTCCAGCCACAGTAATAACTCGCTAATGGTACAGCTCAGACAAACACTAACAATGACATTGCTTAAAGACCTAAGACTGTGTTTTGATTGAGTGCATTTACAGGTTTAAACACTAGGGGGTAGTGTCATGTTCAAATGAAATATACATCAGTGTTTTGCACTGAACTGACCCCTGCAGTGAAACAATTCAACAGCTGAAGAAATCGCATTCTGCAGCAAGACTTCAAAATAGAAGGTAAAAAGACTTTTTGTTCTTGAAAATAACATTTGACCTCCGGTGAACTGACACAGCTGAGTGCATGAAAGAATATGGCTTGATGCTTTGTTAGGTTCAACGGTTGCTTCTTGCGAGAATCTGATTTTGCGAGAAGAGGGGGCGGAGGAAAGGGGGAGGGGATTCTCACCTGAAAAATCTTTTGAGAGTGCTTTATCATAAAAGCCATCCCGACATTGAGTTTCTTCAAGTTATCTTGAAGGTCATTTGCTGCCACCTGCATTACAAAAAAATAATAATAATAATTTTGTATGAATGAGTCATTTCCTTTTCATGCACAAATCATTCTTGCCTGACCGGCTCAAACCTGGAACAAGGTACAACAAGGTAACCAGAAGCAAGCAGATCTTTCAGTCATAGAAAAACTAATGCACTATCACAGACATTAAAAGAACGCAGGATAATGAGTGTATCTCTCAGTCCGTCTGTTCTCAGGTAGTGGCTGCTAGCCATCCAGATTGCTTCTACATAATATCAAGAGAAAATATCATCCTGACCACTGATGCAACACAGCGGCAGGTCTGCACCCTGGAGCTCTCATGTCTGTAATATTGTTAGCTCCCTTCTTACTGATCTCTTCTTACTGATCTCTGCTTGCTCTGTGGAAATCCTACAGCTAATACAGAACACTGCTGCACAACTTGATTTCAGTCTCACTTCTCTGGCTTCCTGTAACAGCATGCATCTCATGTAAAACCTTGGAGGCAGCCAACAGGGGAGCGAATGTGACAGCTCCATTCAAACCCTACACTCTGTTATGCAGCCACAAGGAACCTAGCATCCCCCTCACTACATGGTCACAAAATGGATGTCTATTTATTTTTTTTCTCTGGTACGTCAGAAGTAAATGAGCATACATACATTTTTTGGCCAGAGGATGTGTGGTGCAAACATGAGGGCCAGATTGTAGGCAGACATCTTGTTTTTGTGCTGCAGCTTGGCAGTCTGGTAGAGCAGATCCAGGAGCAGTTTGAGAAGGCTACGGTTCGCAGGTGGGAGGAGCATGAGGAGGAGCTGCAGAGCCTCAATCTGGCGCTCCTTGTCCGGCACCGTTGTCTTGTTCCCCTTTTCATCGAACAAGGTGAGGTCTGAAAAGCAACAGGGACACTTGCTCCCAACTGACCTGAACACTTCATGGTGAAAGGACAGTTCAACATGCCTGTTCCCCAAACTATGACTTTTGTTGTTTCTTTTTTTTTTTTACATTTAAAAAAGTATATTTAGGATGCATAAAATTTGAGGTAGGTTTAGTTAATCTGTGAGAATTGCAAAAACTGGCTGTGATTTTTGGCAGTGGTGGTCAAACCCCTTCAGCAATATATAGTATGATCCAGTGAAGGTTCAAAATATTTAGTTTAGATTTCATTAAACAACATTTGACTTTTTCACAAACCATTTCTTTTAAGAGGCTTGGTGTTGTCAATCATGTTATATGGAAGACCCTCAAAAAAATGTGATTGCAGAACTTCAAAAATGTAATCAAAAAATCAAACAAACCAAATTCCCCCACGTTATGGAAGCACAACATATTCTAAATTGCACCTATTTTGCATTGCTAAATCGACCCGGACCTTTGTTGGGCACGTGGTAATGGCAGAGCAGGGGGCTGCAAATGCTATTTTGAGATGAGTGTGGTAATGGCAGAGCGGGGGGCAGCACCTGCTATTTTGAGATGAGCGTGGTAATGGCGGTGAGTCAGAAGCGGCTCGGGGAGCTCTCCCAGGAAGGCCTTCAGCAGAGAGGCTACGTCATTCGGGTGGTAGTCCCCCGTCTCCAAGTCGATGTCAACCCCGCTGTTCAGCATCTCCCTGAGAGCCTGCTGTCGGACACTGTTCCCCGGCACACGGAAAACGCCCTCCACGTGCAGGTCTGAACACGGAGAGTGGTTTGGGATGAATTATTAAGCGCAGCGTTCGTTTGAGCGGTGCGCCTTTCTCTGGTGACTTCATCGGAAATAGAACTTTGGCTAGAATGAAAGAGCTCGCTGGCGTCCAGAATTTACTTGTACTTTTCAAACTAATATGTGGTGGACATGTAACTTCATTTTCCAAAAAAATAAATGAACACATTAATATTTGATAATATTTGACAGATGTTAAGAGAGGGAAAGAAAAGAACAGAAGGGAATGAGGCAATATCAGGTGAAGAATATAACCAGTGCTAGAAAAAGAGGACAGTGGAAAAAGTCTACTTACTTTTGCTCAAGAACTCAATGAGCTGGAATATTTGAGCTATTCCCTCTTCGGTCAGAGTAACTCCAAAGATAAGTCCCTTGTCTGAAAATAAAAATGAATGCATCTTTTACAATCTTTTAACCTCCTTTTTCACCTCTTCTCCATCTTGTGTCTTGGCCTGCTAAAGTATGATCGATACAGTGCAACCGCACCAGCTACACATTAAGTATAAACCTCCGATACAATGACAGCGTGACTGTGCTGGAGAATTTCAGCCTACATAGAAACAGCAGATAACAGATCACAGTTCAGAGAATGACTGCTTGCCTGCAGGTTTAACCTGTATTGTTTGGATTTGACCCTCTACCCTCCCAAACTAACATTCCATGAACTTTAAGGGAAATTAACACAAGGTCAAACTGGTGCAATTTCCCATAAGCAGTGAAGAGAAAGTAAAACCACGAAAATGCCTCCAAAAAGTTGCCATTACTAACGGTGACATGTACCACAGAGTTGTGTATGATATGAGGCCACCAACCTTTGCGCTTTAAGAAATTGAAGGATCGGAAGAAGCCAGCGGCGACGGGCAGCTTGGGGTCCACCTCCCCCCGAAGCTGAGCGAACTCGACCCCAGGGAGGTCGATGAGGCGCGTGATGTTGCTCAGAACCAGTTCCATGAAAACGTGCGGCTTCTCGTGGCGCAGTTTCTCTACGAAGAAATCCGGGTTGAAGATGACAGGCTGAGTCTGCTGGCACGTGTCCTGGCTGATGACAATGTTACACATTGTCCCCCTGTAACAGCAAGCAAGCAGGGAATTCATGCACTATGCCTATGGATTATTCCAGAAACTGGGGTGGACACAATGCCATGAGTTTCTACACATCAATAACCCTGTGCAACATAATGTAAACTTTAAAGGACTGAATTACTTTAAGGACCACTTGAACAACAACAACAAAAAATTCAAGAACATGGGCCTATTTATCATTGTGGGTTCAAAAATAAGTGGATGAGGACAACAATTCGCTTGATTGTTTCATGTTAAGGAGTGGAAACGCAAGCAAAAGAGCTTGTCTTCCATTTTGCCATCAGTGTTGTAATATCAGTTTCTTAGACAAAATTGTTCATTCACTTGAAGGTAGGTTAATAACTGTATGATCTACCTGCGCATATGTAGTCTCTTTGGGGTATTTTAATTGTGAGTGCTCTTGGCATTTGAGACAGGATGACATGACAATTACATGAGAATCAGTGGTGTGACACTTCCTAGCAACAATACTGGTAATTTGCTGACTGTACTAAAGGAGTTTAGATTAACAGTATTTTAGAAACGACAAAGGGCTTTAAGAGTATGCTTGTATCGACCTGTTCACTTGCTGCATAGCTGTATGTGTTGGCTAGCTCTGCTGTGGACCACGGTATCATAAGTGTGTGGATCCTTTAAATGGATCACAACTGAGTTAAACTATATACTGACATATCGCCCGATGTTTGAACATCACAACAATATATCCTGCTTACTGTAAGTGTATTATCATTCTGACTGCACTACTCGGACAGACAGCTTAGGTTAACGCACAACATTGCACACAAAACACAGATAGCATACTACTAATATTTGCACTTTGAAGGGTGAACTGATTATGTACAAAGTTGCAATCTAGCTATTACAGGAAACAATATTAACTACTATACAATGACCAACAAGCCAACAATTCGAACTGTTAATATACCTAGGTATGTTATCTAGCATAGGATATCCAAGAGAGTTCAACTGGTAGCTCGTAGCTAAACAATGACACTATTTGCATTTAGAAACAGCACTACAGTAACCTGGCTTAACCTGGTTTGAAATACCTATCATATATTTGTTCGACATGTATATTCGTCACGAATTCCAAAATAACCTGTATTTTGCATGTTAAACGGTTACCTTCTGTTTTGTTTGTTTCTATCGACGTCTTTGTCATCCGCCATCTTCCGTTTGAATCTTCCGCTACGACCACCTAGCTCCGCCTACCATGCATCTGATTGGTCCCTGATTACAACGGAGATCGCGGACGGGGGGTCTGTCTCTTGCTCTCTGATTGGTTTGTTTGAATTGACATTAGCTTATCTTGTTAAAGGTTGCCAGATGTGCTGGAAGGATACTCCAAACACCACAATTATTAAAGCTCGCCTGGTATGCAGTACGCACGCCCTCGGCAAGCAAAAATGCGGAAGAAGCCTGTACTGTACATGTGTCTGCTTTGGGTGAAAAACATTGAAACTCTCAACTGAATCCACTGTAAATTCATACGACTTAGAAGTTAAAAGAAAACGTCCGCGAAAGCATTTTGAAACTCAATGTATCATTGTTATGTCCTTTATTATTTGCAGAGTGTGAAATTATGAATCATTTTTTGGAACGTATTCACAGATAAAAATAAAAAAGTTATTGTACACCTTTTCAGTAGTTTAAGGCCAAAGAATTGGACATCTACAGACAGCAAGCTTAGGAACAAAGTCCAAATATACACAAACTTACAGTTCATGCTGCAGTAAGACATCTTAAACAGTAGCCTGCCGCTTTTACTCGTAAGACTACTGCATCTATCACCATATCTATCGTTAGACGGACTCTAGGGAAAAAAGCAAAGCGATTATGTCCCTGTTTGAGGTAGGTGTGAATATATTTACAAAGACAAATGGGTCTTTTAATCCAGTAGGTTGTTTATAAAAACTGTGTTTAGTGTTGTTACACATAAACAGGTTTCTATTAGCTGAAGAAGCTGCAGATATGACCAAATAGGTTGTACGATAGGACAACATTACATCTTAGTCCTATTTTTGTCCCTGTGTTATCCAAAATATATTTATTTTTATACTATTGTTTGTGTCTTAATAAGTCCTTCAAGCCTTATTGTAGACCTCAGGATATTCAGACATGAATACAGTCAACTCCTCCATGGAGGGCACTGAGACTGTGACACTATTGTTTGCTAGACCACTGGTCTCCAACTTATTACATCTGACAGGCCAATGAAAAATTGGCTTCAAAAAAGCTTTCAACTTTGACGGCAGTACAAAGAGTATGCTAAATTCATCTATGTTCAAGTGAAAGTGAGCTACTTACACCCCTTTGAGCAACTACTGCTGGAGTGAGAGGAAAAGCTAGTCCCGGCACCTCATCAAAATGAACGGAGCCAGCAAATTGCCTCTGTCTTGTTGTGAAAAGGCCTTAAGATGTCTCAGAAATTTGGCAGTCCAAATCTAAGCAGCCTCAGAGCAGGATCAGACAGGATCCGCACCAAATTATGCATGGCTTAAGGGCGTCATTAGCCACGAAACCCAGGAGAGACCTACATATGCCGGTTCCTCTTGCTAGACAAATTCGTTAGCATTGGCTGCCTGCAACACTGCATTTAGGTGGGAATTTGATTTGAGCAGCTTTTATATTTATGTAAATAATTAAAAACCTATGAACCTACTCATTACCTGGATACAGGAGAGAATCAATTTACCACGACAGTCTGTCTTTTTGTGGTAGTTGAAGGCAGAGGGATCCAGGAACAGAAAAGAGAATGTGAGCTAGAAAGTATACTTGTACATTAGCCATCCATATCATCAGAAACATTTCTGAATGAATGTTCCATAAATGATGTTGACGTTGTACTGATGCATAGTGATGTTACTTTTTAACTGTGAATACCCCCCACTGCAACACTGTATGAACCAATAAACAAGCAAGTTTAGAACTATCAATTTTATAAAGGTTATTTGTCAACAGGAGAGAAGGGCTCCTTTATGGAAAGTCATTACTCAAATTTTATGCCTGACTAAAGGTTAATGAGGCATCAAAGCTCAGGTCATTTATGTAAAACTGTATGTGATGTTCACATTTTCAGAACACATGGCAGCTGAATGAAATAGAAGCTTCCTAACCACTAGTTATTTTGAAATGTAATAAAACAATAAATATAGGCTTACTTTCTGCCAAAAGTATTGGTGGATGTTCTCCATTACTAAGCATTAGGAAGTACTTTGGCTTTTACCCATAAAGCATTGGTGATAATCTTTTGCCAAATTTTGATCATCCAAAACCATTGCTCACATCTCCTGTATAGTGTTTTAAGATGAACTGCATGTAAAGCGTGAATGGCCACCAGTTTCAAAACCCCTGTGTCTATTCATTATGCCTTTGGTGTTGAGGTAATAGATACAAATGTCCCTTGTTCTGTCTGAATACTTTAATAATTACATCCACTACACCGACATAAGTGCAGGTGATTACACATTCAAGAGCCAATCAGTTTCAGACGTCAAGAAGCAGAGACAAGATACAGGACAGTGGCGCACCATTAACATTTTTCCCCCCGTTGTAAAGTAAATCAAAATGAAATTCAGAGGAGATAAAATAAACTATAGTGATTGATTATTTTGTGAAGATTGTAATTGGTTCCTGTTTTGTCAGTGCGCCCATATCGAAAAAGGACATTTTACACATTACACAAACACAGCTGAAAGGACTCAATAAAGGTAAAACAATATGAAAACCTATCTAAAGCATTAAAATAACGTTTCTATTACTGAGGCAACGTTAACTACAACTAAGTGTAAAACAGCAAGGTGTTATTTCTGAAGCAGTAACAAAAACATTTTTTGATTTACAAACTTACCTGTTCAAAACTGACAGATATGTTGGTGTTATTTATAACTAATTTTGCAAAGTAATGCATGCAAAATACAACAACCTGCTTTGTAACATGAAATCCATAATGGCCCGAAACATTATAATTTTCTCAAATTATTCGCTCCAATCTTGCAATTTGTTTTCCTCACCAATTTTCTAGCTTCAGCTCAATTAAAAGGCCATGCTTTCAGACTGTATAATATAGACTTAATCTTTCATATTGGAAATAAATGTTTCAGTCTGTTCATCCTTGCTGGCAACCATTTCAGGCTTTTTTTTTTTTTTTTACTTAATTTTTTCCTAATTGTTTCCCTCTTTTTTCCCAACCTTAACCAAACTGATTGACCGTAGCAACCATTCTGTCTGTTCTGGAAGGACAGCCATAGCTACATGACTTTTCCAATTTACATGGCAACACTATTGCTTCTTTTCCACACTGCAGGTGCAGCACTAATTTCACATGTGTATGTTGTTGGAGAATGACAAAGTCAGTGTGCACTCAGTTCATGCTGCTACAGGCACCTGACCTGACTAGGAGAGTGTACTAGAAGGATATGAGTCCAACAAACGTAGTTGACTTAAGTCACAATCACTCTGGCGAGGCTGAGCTAATTGTTGCTTTGTCAAATGTGTTTGTCAGGCCATAGTGGACAATGGCCCAGTTGAGGTTTAAAAACCCATTCGCAGGACTCCAAGGTGAACATCCTACCCTTTGAGCTTCCTGAAGGCGCTGTCATTTTGTGTTAAAGCATTAAACACTTATCTTTATCCTGAATTGGACACCAGAAAGTATGAACAATTACAGGACACCAGTTCACTCCACTATTACAGGCAAACATCTCACGTTTGTGTACTGTTACAAGTGCTGACACTGTGCAAATTAACATCTGTACCACATGCATCACTACAGAATAACATTAAAATAACACTTATGTCTTTAGTCTTTGTGTCCCGAGATAAAACAGATAATGCATTACAGCAAACTGGAAAAAAACAGTGATTTCTCTGTGACACAAAGTCCCACAGTATCGGGGGTAGGTGAGCGACTCAGTAGCCGTTTTCCCGTCCCGACATGTTCACCGTCCTGGTGGAGTTCTGGCTCAGCTTGTCTGTCATGGCTGCCCTTTGCCTCCCCCCCCGGCCTGCGAGGGAGCAGCGGGGCCGAAGGGGCCCCAGGGTCTTCCAGCAGGCGCTGCGGAAGGTGTCGGAGGAGATGCAGAAGAGGATGGGGTCCAGGGCGCTGTTGACATACCACAGCGGGAGAGAGAGGTACGACTTGAGGGCCGTGTAGACTTTGAGAACAGTGTCGGACCACACCTCGATGTACACCTGCATGAGCGACGACGCCACGTCCGGGAAGTTGCACACGAAGAAGGCCACCACCACTGCGCCTAAACCACACATACACACACACAGTCGCCAAAGTCAGAACTGAGGCTATGAAGCAATGGTGGGGATTACAGCCATGACTTTTACGGCATGTCTCCTGAGCGGCTGTGATAAAATATAGCATCCAAGCTATGATTCATGACTTGTTCATGGTAACCCTACCACCTGAGCTCAGGTCCTGAATACATGCCCGTGTTGACAGTATGCTGGGTCACCACGCCTGTCAGGCTCATAACGTCTATAACAAAGAGTACGCGCAGGCAGACGCTCTGTGAGACTGTGTCAGATAAATGGATCAGATACGGGGATGTGCTTGTCTAATGAACTGACAGCCAGGTTCATCAACTCTCCCAGGTACATCAACAATTTAAACTGTCTTAGACACGCTTCTTTTTGAAAATCATTAGGCAAAAATCACGTAGGCGCGGTTGGTAATTGGATGTTTTGATTAATTTAAAATTCGCCACAAAATAGCTTCAAGCAAAAATGATTAGCAGCAATGGACCATATTAACCGGCTTTTATTGCATGACCCAGATGAGAAAATGAAGCCTATGAATAGATCCGCATCAATTCATTCAAAATGCAAAAGAAGTTTTTGTATTGAAGACAAAGGAAGTTTTAATGAAGCAGCAAATTTTCAATTTGTGAAATTATGGATATCCATAATTATCCATAACCAATAAAAATCACAAATTTTTTCTTTTAATATTTATAATTACTATGACTGTAGAGCACTGTGTTTGCATTTTTTTTTAGAATGCTAAACAATGTAGTACTGTTTTGGGCATATATGGATGTTCCACGTGAGAAAACTTCTAACTGCAGTAACTGCTCACTGACCTCAGGAACAGGGCTGTGAACCACTGAGTATCAACTATAATGTCTGTTATAGCACCACCATGTGGTCATTTGATGCAACATACACAAGACCTACACTTACTATTGTCCTCTAAATACCTGCCAATTTTGTAAGTTTCCTGTAAATCCCAGTTAATTGCATAATCATTTTTTGGCAGAACTAATTTGGTGAAATAATAAGAATAATCAATACTATAATTGCTGCAACCATTAAACAATGGCAGGGCCAATGTATATTTAATGTGTGCGTATAAAAATCATACTCATTGATTGTGTCAAGTGTGGGCAGATGCCAATCAATGCTTGCTGAAACGATAGCCAATCAGGATACATAATCAATTTCATTCTCTGGAAGTGGAGAATCTGGGGTTGGGAATAGTGGCTGGGAATACCATGGTACTTCATCATACTATGGTGACTTTGGCACCTTGGAGCTGCGTGTAACTGGTGCACCTGTTGCTCTATAGTCTTTCAGAGCAGCATCTGCACCACTCTAATTGTGGTTTGCAGATAAGGAAATCTAAGGATGGGTGGATGCATTTTGGAGGCAGGACATACCATGAAGGCGGGGGTCATTACAGTTAAAATTAGGTGACCAAACTGGGGAGGAATCAAACTATCGTCACACATTTTATGTTTCAAAATCATGCATTTGTAAATTAAGGAATTTAGAGTGGAAAGCAGAGTTTAAGAGAATTCAAGGGACCAGGCTTTATATATCCTACAGTGATGAGCCTACTAGAATGTGTTGAATGCTTTGGAGCAGTTACTTGGACTCACCCATGAGCTGCAGGGCCCGTTTCTCATTGAAGAGCAGTTTGGCCCCGTGATGGTGTGTTGGGGGTTTGCTAGCTCCAGGCTCGGGCCTGGTGATGCCCATAGCCCTCCGCTGGCGTCCATTCCTGAGCAGGTGGGAGATGATGGCCACGTACAGGGCGAAGATGGCGAGCAGCGGCACCAGGAAGCAGAGGATGCCTCGGGCCAACAGTGCCGCCCTGTAGATGGGCGAGGGCTCGGCCTCGGTCATCTCGCACATCGTGGAGACCACAAAGGCCTCCTCTGGTGAGGTGGCGGTGTAGTCCATGACACAAGCGGGGGCGTGGCCGTAGACCATGGCGAAGGGCACGGAGGAGGCCAGGGAGAGGAGCCAGATGCCGGCCAGCAGCCAGGGCAGGTGTGTCCTCTGGAGGCCGGACACGGACCACATGGTGTGGCAGATGGCCGCGTAGCGCTCGGTGGTGAAGGCCAAGATGGTCCAGCTGGTGGTGGCGCAGTACATCTGGCGGATCATGAAGTACACCTTGCAGATGGGCCCTCCCAGGCGCCAGGGGTAGCTCTCCCAGTAGTAGCGGTAGAGGGTGACCGGGACCGTGAGCAGCTGCAGGATGTCAGACAGAACCAGGCTCAGCAGGTAGAGTCGGATGGCGCTCACCTTCATGCGGGCGTTAGTCAGCAAGGTCAGCACACTCACCCCGTTGAAGGACACCCCGAACAGAAAGAGCAGGCCGTAGAACACGGTCATAGGGATCGTGATGTGGTAAGGTTCTTGCTTGGTGACGCCGATGTAGAGATGTGGCTCAGAGCTGGGGCTGATGTTGCAGGAAAAAGGCAGGGCGTTCTCCGTCTGATTCATTTTCTGATGATGACTAAGAAAAAAAAACACTCCCTTTCATGTAGTTTGTGTTCTTGTTGAGAAAAATACTAGTTGGCACAAGTCTTCACTGATAAATACTCATCACTCCCATGTAGCTCTTCTTGAATGCAGCCCCTTGAGTGATCCTAAAATTGGTCAATATCATGTTCACAGCGAGAACTGACTGATTTGATGAGTGGACCGGCATGACGTGAAAAGTACAGTTGAAATATACCTTTTTCCAAGAAGCAACAGGACTGTCGGTCGCTCTTCTGAATGGAAGTAAATCAATTTCCTTTTGTTCTTGACTAGTTGACTGATGAATTGAAGCTGCTGTAGAGAACAATGATGTATATATATACATATATATATATATATATATACATACATATACATATAATTGTTTTGCACTGCTACAAACATGCAAGAAATCAATGTTTCAAATCTCATTTACTGCAGTCAGCACTGTTCAAGATTTTGATATGCCTGATATATAACCCAATGTAATAAAACCACGTCATACAAATAAATAACACTGAACCAACACTTCTCTTCTACTCAAAATGTAGAAAATTATTTTTTCTTTGGCATTTTTGTTGTTTTTCCTGAAACATTCAGGCTATAATTTAAGGGATAAATAATTGTATTTCTTTTTGTTCACCATTTCCTGGCACATTTTTTTGCCATTGAAGGTAAGTGATGCATCACAAATGCTTCTCTGATTCTTCAAAATCTATTATCATCTATTATGTGATTAAGTGATAGATGACTAGAAACCAGATAGACAACCCTGCACTTTATAAGTAAATTCTATTTTTTCACCTTTGAAAAAAATTGTTAGATTTACAATTTATGACCGCTTCAATGTACTGAAAAGAAGTATCGCAACAGCAACAGGTCAACGTACTCAATAAAGCAAACAGGCACAAAGCCAATTAACAACCCTCTTTAGCAGAAAAGCATTTTTAATTATGCAAAACGGTGTGCAAAGTTGTTGCAAATAGCATGTAGGAGAAACTATGACTTACAGCAGAAAGGAGGCACCACACGTCCAGGAGAGAGGAGGACCTGAGAAAACCGTTACTGAGTAGGCTTGAGCGCTTCTGTGAAGTAATGCATACTGAGCGGTAGAGCACGCTCTGTCCCTCTCTCAGCTCTCTCTCTGTTTTTCGTCACCCTCAGTCTCCAGCCCTCGCAGCCCCCCTCCCTCCCTCACTCACTCTCTCCGTCCCTCTCTCCCCTTTCTGTGTTTCCCCATGTCCCACCCATCAAAATTCCCAAAATTTCATAACCTCATAATAATAATAATAATAATAATAATAAAAACTTCATAATAGTTGGCATTACAAAGATCTGTCGATCACTGACTCATTAGAACCAATCAAAAGATTGTTCTCGCCACAGAAAAAGGCAATCACTGGCTTTTTATCTTCTGCCTATTTTTGGTTTTAGACACACAGCATGGATCTTGCAATGTCTTGCTGGCTATTACATATGCATGCCTCAAAAGTAGGAGAACTTGCACTGTATATCGTAACCAAATAACATTAGACATTTTGCTACAAAATATACAGTAAAATATTTAATTGGAATAAAACTGCAGTGAAAAAATACAATTCAATTTGGAATTTCAATTAGCAGTGATATGATATTATTTTTATTTTTTATGAGAGATGTATTTCTGTGTGACTCAATGGGAAAAGTATAAAATAAGTGTTGAGACATGGATCTGACAAAACTACTAGTGTATTAAGTGTGCTTGATTGAACCCCAGCCTGTGTATTTTCATATTTGGTAGGTGAAACTGCCTTTACATGGGCATAATGTTAAGTTTGATATGCCTAAATCATAATTAAACAGGCAACCATATCTCCTTCTTCTCGTTCACTCAGATGGAGATACCAGCCTATCTGACTGATGTTGTCGTGTGCTGTAGGTTGTCCAGGCTGCTAAATAGTTTCCAAGCCACTGGCATGTCCTCTGCCCAGATTCGGTGTCTCAGGGCCTTGTGCGGTGGGCTAGCCTGTTTTATACCCCAGGATATAGTTTGGGCTAGTCCAGCTTATAGTTCTAATGCTTCGATACATTCAATGAGAAAGCATATAAAAATAAGAATTGATTAAATCTCAAGGATTATTCATAAATTCATTTCTATAATTGGAGAGTTTACTTTTAATGATAATAAAATTGGAGGCCCTGGGAAAAAGGTACAAATAGATGAAACTATGTTAAATTATAGATATTATAAAGATATTATAAAGAGCCAGAGGGAGAGATTTTCTTTAAATGGAACAGATGCACTTTGTTCAGTTGAAGTAGATTGAGGAATAACAAGGGCAACGGCAAAAGCAATAGAAAATAAAAAAGAATCTACTTTAGTACCAATTGTATGCTTAAATTTTGCAAGTGGTTCAATTAAATGGATAGACAAGCACAAATCATATGCAAATAAAAGGTCATTTGGCTATCAACATGCTTCTGTTTGCCATAAGTATGAATTTATCAATAACACTACAAGTGTGAATACCCAGGCTGTTGAATTGTTCAACAATGAATTGAAATTAAAGATTAAGAGAGGAAAGGGTGTTAAAACAAACTTAAGACAGGCGTTTATTAATGAATTTTGTTGGAAATTTAACAAGGAAGACAGGCTAAACAAAATCTTGGAATTAATTAAATTATAATTTTATTTTTTATTTTATACAAGGTTCAGGCGAAAAAACATGACTGATGTAAATATAGGCGAAAAAAACGTGACTGGTCCCGGTTGTGTCATCAGCATGAGACGTAAAATCAAAAATTTAATATCTGAGTGTGTTTTTTTAATTTAAACTAAGATAGTTGAGCCAGACCACTAAGTTCAAAACAGAACTGTCACAGGGCTGGTTTCTAAGTGTGTGGGGGGTATAATCTGGCCTAGGGCGGTATGAAATAGCCTAGCCTGTTTTATACCCTGGGTATATTCTGGGCTAGTCCGGTTTACACCCAGGGTATAGACTGGGGAGGGGGTATATTTTGGGCATGGACCTCATGAACCAGTACCTCCGTCTTCTCTGGTGTGAAATGTACCCTCCACAGCTCATCCATGTCCTCTAATTGGCTGAAACATGGAACGTCACCCCAACGCCCTCTGATTTTAACACACCACTCCACCCATTGCAGATTGCACCATGTGAAGGACCTCCTATTGCGAGTAGCGCCATGGAATGGACCTGCCCAATTTGATTTATTGCCTTGAACTTGTGTCCACGAAAATAGCTTTGCGCTTTTGCCCCTCCTATCCAATGTTGCTAGAATTGGGCAGTGACTGATTTCCAACTTTTGACGTTTGACTTTCAAAACAGGGCCCATTGTCTCTTAAATGGTTTTTCACCCAGTGTCCTCACTTTCACCAAACTGAACTCCAGTGATCCACCCGTCTATGTATAATATAATCAATTACAACATACCCTCTCTGAAGCAAACTGGTTGCCTTATGGGACAAAAAGTGCATAGCACAATAAGTGAGTGAGGTGTTCTTTTATCTGACTGATAGTTTACCTGTCATGAGATGTGAAATACAAGCCCTCCTTTGACTGAATGTGGCATTAGAGGGTAGATAATCCCTTATCATATTCAATGTGTCTTAAGAGCAATTCACTTATTATAATTCTAGGGTTGCAACTGTGGTTGGAATAAAGGCAGCGTACTCAGCGGGGCCAAAGAACAAACTTGATTACCATTGCCGTAGAGATATGCAAAAGGGATTTGAGCAAGTCAGTATCCTGTCAATTACCCCAGTTTCTCAAAAAAATTTTCTTTATATATTTTTTATTTTTTTAGCCATTATGTTCAGGAATACTGATGGATATTGTTGGCTATTCAAATGAATTCTTTTGAATTTGTGCGATGACAATTCCCTTTATCACTGCATTCAAATCTGTTCAGGGTGATTGTGGGTATTTTTTTAAGGGAACTGCGGAGATTCCTTTAGCCACAAGAGCAGACAGTTCTGTATGTTTGAGTGAAATGAAGGACTCCATTGAATTTCAATGTGAAAGTAGAGCTATTTTAATATTGTTATTTCACAATAAGGGTGCATTTACGTTCAACTATTTCTGTGCATGTGAGTGCCAACACAGAGTTTTGTGTCTGTGTCTGTGCAGTTGTGTGCATGTACTTTCCAGTACACAAAGGCCACTGGTGTATTTTTTAAAACCCACAACAAATTATGGCTTAATTTTATTTACAAGTTTCTCAAATATCGATTTCAAATATGGTGAGCTCTTTATCTGAGCTAGGCAAATGTATGATTTCAATAATATAACATGACCCTATGGACAACTCACTAATGTGCTATCTAACTAATTGCCCTTTTGTACAATTAAAATGCCCACTTGTCCAATGAAAGTGATTATTCCGTATGAATAAAATATAATTTATAATCCTTCAAGAAAATTTCAACTCAGCTGGGTGGTTTGGTAAATAATTTCTGAACTGCTGACAGCAAGCAGTGGGAACACCTGCAGCACAGAGAGACAGAGCCGCTTGACAGGTATTTTTTTTAGAATTTTCTGAGGCCCAAAGCAAATCATGGTATAAGACCTCAGCCCACTCACGTCTTGGTCAGCCAATTAGGACTGGGTAGGCATGTGAGGAAGAAATTGCAAGGAACAAGTTAGAACTTCCACTGGAACATAAATGTAGCTTAATGGAACTTAATAGAACTTAAATTTTGAGACCATAGTTCAATTTAAAATTCGACAATTCAATTGAAAGGAAATCACCATGATCTGTGTGTGGGGACAGGGAAGAGATTAGTCACAAAACAGTCCTACGTATTTCACTCTGTGTCAAAAACCTCCATGTTTCTTCTGAGATAATGCTGACTAATACTTCCAGGGAGCTATGTTTCCATATTCAGGCATGGTACTGACATACATGTCTTCTGCATTTCAAAAACCAATTTTGAATTCTCCAAGGAAACAAAAAAAAAAGAATTTCAATACATATTTTTCTAAGACCACTAGGCCTGACTGATGAGGACATTTGTGTGCTGAGGAGAGTAAAGTCTCTGAAATGAAGGCTTTTTACAAGCGTACTGCCCAAGGATCTTTGTTCTTTAGCCCCATGCTATTTCCTCAGAGTGACAGTGAAGCCCCAGGATGCTTTGCAGCATAGAGCCCCTTCATACCATTTCCCATTTTACACAACCTCTGGCACTCCAGAGACTGGAAGTTTCAAACAAAACAAGCTCTGTGTGTCCTCGTACCTTTCAGGTTCTGCGAAATATACACCAATATAATTTCCTTTTGTCATTTCAGGCTATGGTTATTACCCTATTTTTTTAAAGCTATATCATTCTTCTGTGTGGGTGGATGTGAGTGTGTGCCTGTGTTAGCTGATAGAGCCTCCTGCTGTTCATTTGATTGTCACTTGCAACAATATGAGAGAACCCTGTTTCAAAATAAAAGTAGCACTTAAATAAAGAAATATCTTAATCAAAAAAAGAATTCAAAATGTTTATACTGTAGTTTGACATTACTATTTACCCATTCATTCTCAAGGTCTTGCTGTGTCTCAGAGGTTCTGTTGTGTATGAAAAAGATTAAAAACTGTTATAAACTCCAAAGAAAATGTATCTTCAAAGGTGCTTTGAAATGTCATCTTAACAAACCATGAATTAGATACTTGTTACTTTGTGGGTTTGTGGTATTAGTTTCAATGAGTCAGAGATTTGCCACAAAAAAGCAAAATTAAGATCATTATGAGTCCTGGTTAGGCTGATTGTGATACCAGTTCTGGATCTTTCTGAGGCTGGATTCACATGCACTGTATTCATAGACATGCAAAAAATTAAAATACTACTAAAGCTGTATGGTCTACATGCACATAATTCATCCACACATTGTGATATCCAAATGAACCTTAATTTCTTATTTGTTTATTTATTTTAGCTGACAGTACACAGGAAATTAGCTTAATGTCACAACCACCATTTCAGAATTTCTGTATGTCCAATTAAAAAATGTAACCTTTTCTTAATTATATTATTATTTCACTGTAAGTAGCACATTGTGGGAAAATGAAAACATCATTTGTGAACTGGTCAAACTGATTGAAACCTCTGCTCTGTGAATATGGGACATCTATAATTTCTTGGCGTGATTAGCTTAATCTCACATCATCATCTTAATTGGGTTATAAAAAAGTGTCCAATTAAGGACAACAAACAGCCTCATACAGTTTTAAGGGCTGTGAATTGGAACACGCAATTTCCGCTGATTACATCATCCTCCTACGTCATAGGCAGTGTGCGATCAGCGGTGTGGCTGCAGTGCGTATAGAAACGAGAATTGTCGTGACGTGAATCGAAGGAGTCATGTGCTCGGCCGCTCCTTCCAAAGCCAACATAGTGAGTGCTGCGTTGCAGTCAACAGGTTCAGCTGAGTTCAGGTTGGGATAAATTGGGGGAAGAAATTCAGAAAAAAACCATTGTCTAAAATAGAAAAAAAATGATTTCTTGTACTGAAACCTTTGACATTGTAGTGATACTGATAAGTTTCATGGTTGCACATGGCTACACAGTGACATAGCTGACTGACTTACCCTACCTAACACTAGTTGTATTAAAGCATTTTACATGCAAAACTGTTTTGCTGGTGCGAAAACACTTGTGATATGAATGTGAGTGTTTGAGGTGGTCCATTTTCTCCAATCACCAATCCTGTCACTGAAATTGCATGTGCCAAAATTTTAATATGCAACACAAAGCTTTGATAATTCTGGCCTTAAGTGTATTTCCACATTTTACATCATACCAACAAAATGTCTTGCTTTTGTTTTGCAGAAAATAAAGCTTGTGTATTCATGTTTGCTCATAAATGTATAGCAGTCTAGCATGGACAAGGTAAATATGAATCTAAGTAACGCACCACACTTTCTCTTTTTTAAATTGGTTTTAAACAAATCAAGAGAGCATAAAAAAAGTCAAAAGGAAGATTTATGGCTCTATGATCATGATAAGAGCCAGGGTGTAACAATGAGATCCGAACATTTGTGATGCACCATTTAATGAAAATTTGATCACGAATTGAATTATGTCTGTCAACAGGTATTTATTTAACAGTGTACTCTATGGTAAAACTTTCATGTGCACTACATTTTGTACCACAGCCTCTTTTGTGTCTTTTGTTCTAAAGAGCTTTCAATAATTAAAGACAGACACAAACAAAATATTACCATAACCATATAAGGAAGGCAAAAATTACAAAGAACTTTTGTTAGCTTTATAGAATAATTTTCTTTCATGCAGTGTACTTGCAGAATTTGATGGTGACTGACACTAGGATTGTGCATTGGTTTTAAATTGGCCAAAGTGGTACTATTCACAAAACAAGGCAGTTCAGAACATTGTGGAAATAATTACCAGGACATATCAAAATGTCAAATTGTGCCACAAGTACAGACAAAATTACAAAAAAGATATGACTCACTCCAGATAGCCACCTCTTGTTTTTGACCAAGTGTGCAATTCATTCCCAAGAATAAATCCATGAACCTTCTCTGGGCAGACATGTTGAAAATTGGAGGCACATGGGCTCAAAAGAAAGGGTAGAATAAAAGAAAATCTAATTGGGAAGCTTTCAAGGGAGCAGAATAGAAAAGAACATGTGGAATGGATGAGTTACACTGGTACAAATATTATATACAGGTATGTGACACTTAACGTCCACGATACATTCTGGGAAATAGGATGTTATATGATTTGGCCGTTGTGCAAACATCATTTTATCAAAGCTATATGGGATACTGCAGTGTACCTGTATTGACTAAATAGCCAAGATACTATACACATACAGTACTGTATTTCAGCTAATGTATCTGGCATATTGAACAATTTTATATGAATCATTTTAGATTTTAAAAAAATGTTATTTACTTTTTAAATGGATACACATTAGGTGTCAGGCTTCCAATAACAATAATAATAATTTCTATATGTATTATAGTGAAGCTCCTTAGTATGTCAATTAATGTAGATTCACATCACAAATGGTGTTGAGTCTAAACAAATTAAGTATTGCATATGTAAAGATCTTGCTGTTGTGCCTCTGGTTAGCTTATGCAGTAAAACACTTGTTTTGAAAGCAGATGTGAGCCCTGTGTTCGAGTTCCAGCCTCACCATTGTGTGTGATAGTAAAGAGATTTGCAATAGCAAGGTTGCAATTGATCCAGCCTTGCCAGGGAAAGACAGATAGCTTACCTGATCTCATTGCTCTCTGGCGGCACCTACTGGTCAGGCCAGATGCCTGCAGATGTGTGAACAATATGTGTTATACAACCATGCAGAGCTATCACTGAACTCATACTGCTTCTCTGTATAGATTCTATGTTAGCTTTTCCCTTAGGCTCCACCGAATTACATCATCTTTCCCTCAGTCTCTCCAGTGACTGTTCAAGGCTGTTTTGAGCTCAACCCTCCACCAAACTCCACCTGCCCCCCCCACCTCAAAGAACTGGAAGTCTTCCATTGGAGAATGTCATAGGAGAGGACGAATCAGAGATCACCAGGGTGAGAGGGAAAAGTGCCAGATAGAAGCCCCCTCATAAGAGTCACCTTTGTTTCCTCAGCTGGGAAACTTCCATGTTAATTAAAAAGCACCACCTGGAATTACAGTGTTGCCTTTGTCTGTGTTTAATTTGGACTGGACACCTTTCTGAGCACAGACTGCCTTCTGCAGGCATGACAATCAATGTGACAGAAATCTAGTTGTGCTGAAAGGCTCTCTGAAACAAAAATATTAAATGAACTGAGCTGTTTCAACATAATTACATGAGATTTAAGTGTTTAGGTTGTTAAAAATATTGATGCCATCAATCATACATATTTGTTGACATTACAAATAAGAGCAAAAAGCTTAAGCACCTGCATTCCTTGGTAATGACTCATTATGAACTGATATTTGAGACCCTTAGCTTTGTGTGTTTGAAAGTGTTAGGATATTTTGCCCTTCTCTGTGGCACCAAGTGCAGGACAATGAAGAACGCGCTGACGACTTCTCTTAAGAGAATGTTGGTTTATTACAATGCACAGGGGAGAGACAAACTCAGAACGTTCGGGCTGCCTGTGCCGAGAGAATTTCTAAAGAATCAAGTTGTGTGGTGTGTTGATATACAGTTCATGGTCATACATATCAAAGGAATGAGATAAGTGGCAGGCCAGAGACAACTGGTCTTGTCCCTCCATGGGAACCCTGGCAGAGCCATTAGCAGGGGTATGCTGTGGAGACAGGATACCCTACACAAATGCAAATGTTTGGTTGATGACTGGAGCTGGCAAGACCAAAGGTGTCATGAGGTGGAGATGTCACAAAGTATGAATACAGAATACAACACAGTTCTGTCACCTACAGGAAGCCTTAAATAATATAATAAAAACCTGGGGCCCCATTTATAAACCGTGCATATGCACAAAAACGCTCCAAAACATGCATACACCGATTTTCACGCACAATGTGGGATTTATAAAACTTCTACTTGACGTGAGAATGTGCATACCGGTGCGATACGTTTGACCCAGGCCTACGCACATTTAGGGCACATATTTGCTCTAAATAGCACACCCTAGAGACCAAAAGAAATTTGCATGATTGTTTCCTTTTTCTTGCTGACTAATTAGGATCACATTATTATTCGTAACCAATGTTGCTTTGGCCATAAATGATAAATTAACAGATTAACAGACATGAACAATCAGCAATCACTAATAATCATTATTAGTCAATGTATTTTGTTCACATTAATAGACTTAAAGTGTGTGGGAATAGCAAGACAGCATGACCATGGCTGCCTTGGCAATGAGGCTATTGTGAACTGAATGGTGCAACGGAACGTGTCTTCAGGGACAATTTTTTTTGTTCCAATTTTTTTTTTTTTGCCCACGATGACGACTGGCTCATGAGTCAATTTCACTTAACATGACTGTACTCTTGGAACTCTGTGCTGAATTGAGGCCGGTGCTGGAGCGCCCTACACGTAGCAACCATTCAAACCCTGCCCATCTGAAAATCCTATCAACTCTGGGGTTCTTGGCCACGGGGAGTGTCCAGCGGGAAATAGCGGACCGGTCGTGTATATCCCAAACTCTCATTCAGTCATGTCATACCATGGATGGTCCCTGAGTTCAATGTATATCAAATTCCACAATACAGAGGAAACATCAAAAAGCAATTTGCAGCGATGACCGGTTTTCCCTACGTAACCAGTGCAATCAACTGCTCTGACATTGCAATAAGGGCGCAGTCAGTGTATGAATAGGTGTACATAACTCATAAGAATCTTCAGTTAATAAATGTGCCAGTGATTTGCGATACACAAATAACACCAACATATGTGGTTGCCCCATGGCCAGGGTCATGTCATGATTCGTTCACTCTGATGATCAACTCCGACAATCGTAGATAGCCACTCATCGACGGAGCTCAGTGGTGGCACCCTCCATACCGCCACCCGTTGCCCATATACTTGCAGTTCGGCAAGTAGAAGCCTGTTTGCCTCAAGCTTGATGTTGGACCATCTTTTATTGATTGGATTAGTTGTGATTTATAACAGAAGACATACATTTGTGTTGTGTATGCAAGTTTTATAAATCAGATTTTTTTTTTTTTTTGCGTATGCAAACTCGTGGGTTTTGGCATATTTAACTCTTTAGGCATGAAATTACGCAAAGTTTTATAAATGAGGCCCCTGGAACCTATCAAAAGGTATACAGTATATCTCTTTTGTAAATTTTATCTTATCTTTGACAACCTATAAAATACAGAGGTGGTAATTTAGAGTCGGTCATTTAGGAAAATCATGTGTTAAATATGCATGTGAAAATACCCTTTATGTTTAAGTAAATAAATAAATTGTAGTTGTGGTTATGTTTTGTATAATATTTTGGATATTATGGAACATTTTAAAATCTACAATATGAAATTAACATTTTATATTCTAATACGTGACAATTCCCATACATACAAGTCATCTTATGGTCAGTAGGAGCTTCTGGGTATCATATTTGTTGACTCCAAAGACAACAAATATGATAAAGCCATGGAATGAATGAATATAGAATAAAGTATCTGGGGAGAAATGAGAATTCTACCTGGGAAATACCAGTGAAGATTTTCTTCTTTATTAACATACATACACAGGAGTCCTAAACCAATATATAATAAATCCTACATGAATCTGTGACCTTCATAACTTTATTTTTCTGTGCAGCTGGTATCTCTCCCTCCCCACACTTTTTTTGTACAATTTAATGATGTTTCTATAATCATTGTATAATACACTTCCTCACACTTTCTACTGCTGTATGCTTTGTAAAGAGATGATACTTTGTGAATGATCAACGAGAGATAATCCCTATCTTTACCAGTTCCCTAATATAATGTCAGTTGGATCTTCCCCGCCCCACTCTCACAATGGTCTATGGAGTGCTCAGACAAACACACCTGAACTCAAACGATATTTGTCCTAACTTTCGCCCGCAAAGCAATGTAACCCCCGATTATTCATTAATACTGTCAGAGTCTGTTATTTTTGTTGTGACTGCTGACCGTTCTCAATATTTAACGTTCATGACAATCATTGACTGAATCCAGGCACAGGTCTCTCCTCTTCTGCATGCTAAGGCCACTTCAGGCTAGCTCGTTTTGCATTTTACAAGAGTATTGTGAAACCTGATTGGTTCCTGTGCATCATTTGGACCGAGGGTTTGGAAAAATTAACATTAAAGTGTACTGACACTTTATGTAATATTACCAATATTATCTAGGTCAAAAAACAAAGCAATTAAGGTTGCAGACATATTCAGGCTTAATCATGATAGCCAAGGACATCTGTGTCTGTGTATTAATTAAGCAATAAGGCACAAAAGGATGCGTTGTATTGTGAATATAATATACCTCATAATTGAGGGGAACGGTTAAGCATTGGGCAAAGTGGAGTGCCTGAAACTCCTTTAGCCGTGACTATATTCACTTTATTATTATTGCTTATTTAAAATGGTTACCACATTTCGAAAACTATTTTAAAGTGTTACGAGCGCGTAGGAGGCCAGTTGTGAGCCCACCGCAATTATAGGCCTTCGTTTGCTAGGGGTAAACCTCCCATGCCACGCCCTAACATTCCCTGCACACCTCTCCTAGGCCCCTGAAAGATATCCCCCAAAGTTTTATCCTGGACTTGAGATGGCAGCCAACAAAGTCAAAGGTGCTTACCAAGTCCAGGCGCCACAAACCCCTCAGGCTGTATCTCTCGGGTCCTCGGCCAACTCCAGTGTGCAGTCTTCCACTCTGACGGGCCAGCTCAGTCTGTGGTTTTCCTTTGTTCAGTTTTTGGTTTTTTCCTAAAAGTTAGCTGCAGTCTCTCTTCCACAGTTGGTCTTCAGGTGGTGGCATACAGGTACCAGCGCTTTCTGTTCTCTGGTCGGCTCTTCTTTCTGCTTTCTCGAGACGACCATCTTCCACCAACTTTATACCTGCTGGCACTCAATCACTCCGCCCCCTTCCCATGAGACCCAACCAAACACTTAAAGGGACAGGTGCACCTTTGCATGACCCCATCTCAAGCCCAAGGATAACTACCATCACCCAAAATATTCTGCAGCTAACCACTAAATAACTATATCTCTTTAATTACAGCAAATTTTAAAACACACTTAATGCATGACTTAAGGAGGCAACCCTTCATGTGCACACGGGATCCAGAGGGGCGACTATGGCCGTAACAATAGTCACATTGTAATTATAACATTTTTAATGAGAAAATCATTCCATTCACAAAAGTATACATTACTTCACTCCGTATATAGTTGCTATGCAACATAAAAAAGTGCCACTGTCTGTTGAGATAAACAAAACTGATGGAAACAAATTAGAAGTGTTAGGGGTTAGGGTGATGGTTAAGGTGATAATGGTTGGGGTTAGGGTTCCCTAAAGGTCGGGAATTTGTAAAAGTAAGGGTTAGGGTTATATAAATTCTGAGGGGAGGAACAGGAACTGACATAAGTGGAACAGAGGGGCCTTTTCCTTCCTCCACCTCTCCTGGTGCGACACCATGCCGTGAGGCAATCCTATAAAGAGATGAGCTATGTTCTGGAGAAGAGCAGGTTCATAACTGTAAAACCTTTTTTTCAAATTGATAACATTTTAAGTAGTGTTACAAGCGAGCAAACGCAAACACGGTTATAGGCCTCCGTTTGTTATGGGTACAGAAGTGTACACGGGGGGGAATCCTCTCATTCCACACCCTAACATTCCCTGCATGCCTGTCTTAGACCCATGAAAGATATTCCAAAAAATTATCCTGGGATTGAAATGGCAGCCAACAAAGACAAAGGTGCTTACCGGGTCCAGTCGCTACAATACCCACAGCACAATATCTCTCATGTGTCCTCGGCCAACTCCAGCGTACACTCTTCCACTTTGACCGGCCAGGTCAGTCTGAATTTCCTCTGTCAAGTGTTTAACTGGTTTTCTAAAACTTAGCTGCAGTCTTTCTTCCCATGGTTGGTATTCAGGTTGTGGCATGCAAGCAGAGATGGGCGAAATGAAACGGCACTCCGAACCTGTGTCGACTCATTCGAAGCAGCTGTGTTTTCTGCTCCAGAGCCCCAACTGAAGCACACTCCTAACGTCTTCATGTTTCCGACGAGACGTAATGGAAAAGATCAAATGTGGAGCATTTCCAACAGTTTACAGTGTCTGAAGAAAAGTTAATTATGTTCTGTGTTTAATCAATGATTCATTATTGACAATGTTTATTTCTTATCTATCATGTTGTTCCAAGAGAAGGCCAACACCCAATTAAATGCTTTAATTGTGGAATTGTGGAAAAGCCTAACAGCAGCAGCAGCTCCCTACATGGGATGGCATATGTGACCCAAGTGCGGTAGTTGACAAAGTGCAAGCACTGCAACGGCTACATGCCCTAACAGATAAAGACGGCTTGAAACCAAGTTACAATTAATGAGTAAGGCTGTGGGCTATCGCTGTATGGCAGACATGAGGAAAATTATTGATTTTATACCTAGAGAAGGCCAACACCCAATTAAATGCTTTAATTGTGGAATGTCAGGACATATCCAAAGCGCATGTAGAAGACCCCTCATGTGCTCTGATTGTAAAAGACCGGGCCACTCCATAAAACAGTGCTGGTCAAAGAGAGGGGGGATGGAAGGAAAAGGGCCAAAACTATTGGAGTGTTTCAACTGTGGAAGGTTGGGGCACATACAGAGTAAATGCAGGAGCCCTCATATGTGTTATAATTGTAAACGAACTGGCCACTCTAAAAAACAGTGCTGGCCAAAGGGAGGGGGAATGGAAGGAAAAGGACCAAAGTGGTCAAGGGGACATCAGACACAAGCAGCTCAGCACCATTGTAAAAATAACCCAGGGCCACCTACATACTCAGAACTATTGACAATGGTGCAAGCACTTACTGCCTGTGGCCAGGAAAATCCAGGAGGCTCAGAGACCTCATTTTTGGACACTGGGGATGTTCAGTCAGTTCTGATGTTCAATTCAGCAGTGTTATTGACCACATTCCAGATAATGTCCCTGATCGAACCAGTTTACTGTCTGCAGTTGAATGTAGACAGGAAGCACCTGTATTTAACACACTCAATCAAATAGCAATGTTATAAATCTGATATTGTCTTAACTCTGTTGAGTAACATCCCATGCTTCTCGTCACTTCGAAAGAAGAAATGAATCAGGAACTAAATAACCGAAGACAAACTCTCACCACTCTTTCCACTCAGATGCGATTTCATTCAGTTCTCCGGATAGGTCTTGCTTCATATTTGAAAAGTATGTTTTCTGACTCTTTGTGATGTATGCTGTCTGCAACGATTCCTTTTTGTGTGTATATATATTCAGCATTAGCGAGAAGTAAGGTGGAAAGCTCTCGGTAGCCTAGTATTCAGCGCAACTGCCCCACTTCCCCCCTTTTTCCCCATTGGTTCTTCCAATAAACACTCTCAAATCTGTATGGCGGGCAGGCGTCCTCATGGTTGTTTGATCTTGCCTTAACTCTGTTGCAGTACCGTTCATGATTCCTGGAGGCCAACGCTTCTTTTCTCCGAACTAGTTTGAAGTTAAATATTACAAACCGAAGAATTACGAGTGTTCTGCCACTCTAGTTCGTTCATGTTGCTTCTTGTTACAGTAACAGAGTACCGGCTCTCTGATCTTCAAAGAGGAGTCCCTTTTAAAATCAGTGTCAATCTAATCAAACAAGCACGGTAGCAGACATGCTAATCTCATGTGATCAGTCGTTGAAGTTTTGTCAGTAGGTGTGAACGTTCATTGTGTGTTTTCGTTTTGAATTAATGGCAGTGCCTTGTCTTATGTATATTCCTGTTGTTCTGGCATTAAGGACTGTCAGCCATTGCTAGCCAACTCTGTGTAGTTAGTAGCATCAAGCTAGCTATTTCCTTTAGGCTGTAATGTATTTGTTTTGTAACAACAGTGCTGTAGTCTGCACTTACATTGTACGGTAGCAGACATGCTAATCTCATGCAATCACTCATTGAAGCGGTAAGAGTGTAGGTTTTGCAGATGGCCAGTGCAACACGAACTTTTTTATGCCTTTCCTTGTGTGTCGAAAACAATGCTGTGTACTATTTTTAAATGGGGCAACACAGAAGAGTTGACAGGTATGATGGCAATCTGAAAGTAGAATAAGCCCCAAGCAAGCTACTTTCTTTAGGCTGTGATGTTTTTGTTTTGTAACAGCATAGTGTTATAGTCTGCATTTATGTTGTAAGAGTGTAGGTATTGCAGATGGCCTGTACAGTTGTTTTGGATACAGGGGATGTTCAGTCGGTTCTGATGTTCAATTCAGCAGTGCTAATAACCCCATTCCTGTTAATGTCAAGGAGCTCCATGAAGCCCTTTTAAAATCAGTGCATTGTATGTTTTTGTTTGAATTAATGGCAGTGCCTTGTGTTGTGTATGTTCCTGTTGTTCTGGCATTAATGACTGCAAACATAAGGTAAAGCAACATAGAATGGAAAATGAAACATTGAAAAGGCGGGTGGAAGCACTGGGCCTAGGTGGATTTAAGGAGGCAATTGAGTCAGAGCACAGTTCTGGTGATGAGCGTGAGATGAGACAAGCTGTTATCAAGCCCCTTATCCTCTGGTGTCTTCAAAAGATTAGTGTACCGACACCAGCCAACCACTCCCCGCTGAACAATTTCAAAAGTTTCAGTTCGTATGCAATTAAAATTGTTTTTTTTTTTTTTTTTTTTTAAGAAATTTAATCCAAGACTTTAGGAGGCAACCCTAAATGAGCACTCAGGATCCAGAGCAGCATCCATGGCCTTCACAGGAGTTGTTGTACAAGACAGACTATATGCAGTAAATATGTTATAAATATGTAAACAAACAGGAAACAGTAGCCTTGGGAGTGCACCAAAGATTCTGTTATGTTAATATTCACTCAAATACACAGCCCCTTGTGTTTTATTTCTTACATAGAGTACAACTTGTTATTAAGCATTGTACGCATTACTAGAAATAATTAATTTGTGTTTCATACACTGACATGCAATATTTAATTTGGGAAAACATATTTATTATAAAAAAGTACAAAGTGACTTCAGGTCATGCTGTTTAATCGCATACAAAATGTAATGAATTTACTTTTGAGACCTGACCAAAAAAAAAAAAAAAAAGCAAGAACAACACAAGTTTACATGGGAAGAATTCAAAGCAATAATCAAAGTACAGATACCGCTGGTTACTGTACTACCCAGTATTAAATGAGATTGACAGATTTCAAACATTTTGCGTTATATGAAATGATCATAAAATACCTTTGAAAAGGCCACTGTCATCAATGGCTGCAATACAACAACGTAAGGTGCGATGCATTCACAAGGTAATGAGGAATGCACAAAGAATAACATTGGTTTGTACGAGATTCAAAAGGGTGAAACTACAGAAATACCTTTGCATATTTGGTTGTTACATTTCAGTGTGTACATTTCAGTGTATGGGGCAGTGACAGGAATTCTGAAGTGCACTAACTCCTCCAGCTCTGAATGATAAAAGAGTTAGCTCTAATTATTCACCCACACACTGACCTTGTTTTTTTTTTTTGTTTAATGTCAGGCTTTAGAGTACATTTCAAAGTTCAACACCACCTTTTGCAAAAAAAAAAAAAAAAAAAAAAAAAAAAAAAAAACTAATCAGCTGTAATTTTACTTCTATAGCTTCACCCAATAAGATCTTGGGATTTTACCCTAATCTAGCACTTTAACACTCTTGTGCCCGGTGTAATGTACTTTGAGTTGTCTGGATAAGAGCCTCTGCAAAACACCTATAATGTAATGTAATGTTTTATCAGAAATGGCATGGGCCTGTCTGGTGTCCGTTCAGAGGGAAGTGCTGTCTAACGAGGTGATCCCAGCATCCTTTGCCATGGCATAGAAATGACCTTGCTTCTGGAATAGAACGGCCGGAGAATCAAACTCCACAATCTTTCCAGCATCAAGAACCATCACCCTAGAAGGGGAAGGAAGAGAACGGAACAAATTTAGCATCGACAGTTCACAGTTGATGAAACGATCTGCTTCTTACCAAGACAAATTTAATCATCAATTACAGTTTATATGACAGATATATTCTCAAATATATACAGGACATTTTGACATGCATTAAATATACTTCTTCGTCTTAAGAAGCATCATAACCCAACCCATCTTTATTTTACTGTTGTTAAATTTTTACTGATGTTATTCATGGGCATTGTATGTTGCTCAGAGTGTGCACATCATATTTCTGTGTTTTTTTCCCTCAGGCAACATGTTACCATGGCAACCAAGCAAAAATTACTCAAGCTTGAATCCCTTCCTGGAACCAAATTCCACTCTGACAATGAAAAGCTTGCTGTTCAGAAACAAGCACCAAATCAAAACGAACACACATATCCTACTCAAACATCCTCTGCATCAAACAGCAGTGTATCTAGAGTATCCGGAGCAAGCTGCAAATACGCACAGATACGTTGATTTTCTTCCTCTTTACCAATGCACAATTTTGGTGAGGTCAACGATTGAGAAATTACATGCATTTTCAAATGGAAAACAAACTGACAAACGTTGCAGTCTTGAGCTAACTATCCATCTTGCATGATAGGTTTAAGAGAGTCATCTATCTAGGCTCAGAACAGATTTGGCAAACAGTTGCTCCATAATGATATGCATATTCAGGAAATGTATCCCCGCCCCCCTGCCCGCTTTGGGTCACACCCGCCCACTAACCATGTGCAGGTAAGTAAATCCTACATAATATTAAAAAAAATATATATGGAGTTCACAGCGATGGAATTTATGGTAATTCACAAACAAAAAAAAAAAAAAAAAAAATAGGAAAGCCATTCTCCCACTCCCACACACACACACACACACACACACACACACACACGTACAAGCAAACACTCACACACAAAGGCACAAAGACAGTCAGGCTGAATTGAGTTTGAACGACATCATGTGTTACTGTGGTGACCACAGGCATCATTTACGCTGTGGACAGTGGGGATACGTACCCACCACTTCTAGCTATTTGAACCCGTTGTTGTCCCCAAAACGTTTTAAAACAAACTGGCGCCCATGGTGGTGACTGAACATATATGAAGTTCAAAGCTATAGACTGGCTCGTCTCATATCTAACACTATGGTTAAATAACAAATTGCAAATATAATTATACATAATCCACTTTGCAGTTCGATTCAGAGTGAAAGGTTTTATGGTTACAAATCTTAAGATAATGGATATACAAATTAAGAATACCATGAATTAAAAAAATGGGATCAATTTCGTGAGTGAGAAGGTGGCAACATTAAATAGCACCCCATTTATTGTAGTTTTTGGGGCTCTTCTCTTTCTGCTATTCAGAATTCTGGGTTTTTAATGGGAAATAAGTTAAGAATCTGATACATTTAAATTCTCCAACCATTTAAAAGATTTACAGATTATGTCAGATATACAGACCTCAACCAGTTTTCTGGGCAGGAGGGCATGTAGAATATAGGGAAACTCTACTCTAACCATCCCCTTCTATAGTATTATCCTCCCATTGCTTAATATCTATTTATGTGTTGTGGTCTTTGATATAGCCACTAAGATTTTCTCAGAAAAAATGCCCAGGAGTTCGAAAACACCCAGCTAACCATTTTACTATCATTTAGCTCTTGAGAGCTCTATCTGTGCTCATCCTGTAATCAAAAAAGCCTGACACGTAGAAAAACGCCGCGCTTTTTCAAAAATAAATACACCATTTTGTCAGACATTTTGGGTTTTCGTTCCTTTGATATTTGGAGATGCTTCTTGCATCTGTGTAGAAGTACATTTCCCTAGTAGCGGTTGTTGAGTATAATGACAGGTACAGACGTACAGGTATTTCAGTCTTCTGTCATAAACCTGGATGGACTGTGGCTGCTTGCCTTGTTATAACTACAGGTAGGACAATAACATGATTCCTTCCAACTAATTTTCATTGCTGTAGAATTCAGTTTTACTGCAGTGTTGTTGAATACACAGCTCCTTACCAGACACAGAGAGCAAGAGCAAATAATATCTTCAGAGAATGGATCCAAAATATGTATTACACCTTACTGATATGTGATATATTTATTGTTATTATTATTATTGAGATATATATTTTCATACCCCTGAGATATTATGTAATTGCCATGAGATTTTAACCTGACACATTCAATATATTAACTCTCCATGAAGACATTAAATCAAATATTTTTCTTTTGATAATGAATTTAATTATTTAAATCCACTACTTTAATACGAATTGAACACCTCAATACTAGTAATGCTCTAAGTATAAATTAAGATATAAAGGGGAAAATTAATAAAATATATGAATAAAATCCATTAAAATGAAAAGCAAATACCCATGAAAGCTCAAAGTAGAGGTCAGTTGACTCATTCTGTTTTTTTTTTATGTAGCCATGTAGTTTGAAAATGTTCAAATCCAAGTCTGAAAATAGAGGTGTCAGTGATAGGAGGAATAAGAAAAAGTAATTTCAGAACACTCTATTTTCTGTCTTCCTCCTAGACCTAGAACAATGTTCCATGTATTTTGACGTATGTTTTTGCATACTTAAACACGTGAAGTACCAATCACATTTGTAAAGCTGCTGAGCAAATGAAGCGGCATGACATTCCCAACTTATAAGTCAATACTGTTCTTTGCCTCAGTTTTATTGTCATTAAATCATCTAGATAAAATCAGGAAATAAATTCAGCAGGAGAACATTCACCTTTACAGCTTCTTGATTAATAAACAAACCCCGTTGAAGTGAGTCAGATTTAATTAAGTTGTTTCTTAATGCCCACACTGCTGTAAAAAAAAACCAAAGTGGCAGGATAATTTCTGATGCAAAGCCTAAAAATAAAGTCAGCACACAAGCAGCAGTTGTTAAACCACTGGAGTGCAATACACAAGGGGGAAATGAAATCACATCCTTATCCTTACATTTATGTATACATATATACAAATACACAAATGTGCTAATTCTTTTGCTAATATCAAGTTATGATTCATCATGTCTTCATTTTTTAAAGCGAACTGTACTATTAATTTTTCCAACTCGCTGCTGGTAGACAGGTGTATGGAGGGTGTGTCTCGCTATGTTCGCTAATAGGAACTGCAGATGCTGGTTTAATTGTTTTAAACCACAAAACAGCAGCATATTTAAAAATAATGCAACAACGATATGTATATAATGTGCACATAAACTTGGAAAAAAGAAATCCAAATGTTGAAACTGAAACATTCATATCGAATATTAATTTGATGCTAAAATAATGAAAAGTCTACATCAACACAATGTATTCATTTCAGTACCAGAATGAAATGTTTTCTATTATCAACAATACAGTTGTTATATAACTATGCTCTCTAATGAGTCATAAAGGAGTTTTATGGTGAATCTTGAAAAATATCAGGCACTTTTTAATGCACTTGAAAGCAACATACGGACACTGCATTTTTCAAGATTATGTAACATAAAATGTTCATGCATTACTTGTTGATATTGGAAAGCATTTTCCTGACATAAAAATGGACACATTATAATGGCTTACATTTTTATTACTTTTGGGTTGGGTATGTATGTTTGTATGTATGTATGTATGTCATGTATGTAAGTGTACTTATGTCAAGGTTCTTTAGGTTTTGTGGCCCGAATTCAGTTCTGCGCTGAGTATTCATTAGGAGAATGGGAGACTTCTATGGAAAATGTATTTTAATGCAGGAATGAATTTGGCCCTGGATGATTGACTTTACTTCAGTGTACATAAGAATTTTTTTTATATACAATAGAGCTCTTTATGTAATATTGTCAGCTTGAACTTGAATGTATGTTTGTCACACGGCCATGTAGGATTGTGCGTAGGCGGTAGGTGATTGTGAGGCTTACCGAGAGCTGTCCAATATGGTGTGTAGCCGGTGAGCGATGGTGAGGACAGTGCAGTGGGCGAACTCTCGGCGTATGGTGGTCTGGATCAGGTGATCGGTCTCCAGGTCGACGGCAGCTGTGGCTTCGTCCAGGATCAGGATGCGAGATTTCCGCAGCAGAGCTCTGGCAAGACACAGGAGCTGTCGCTGCCCCACGCTAGATAAACAGAGGAAAAACACACATGGATGACATTCTATACACCCCTAGGGCTGAATTCCTATTTTTTTCTTAACTTTGGCTAACAATTAAATGCAAGTGTTCATATTCATCTATACTGACACAGTTTGGCAGATTCAGCACTCAGTGAAAATCAATTCACCAAATTGTTCTTGTAGAGAAAAACCATAACGCTCTTATTCACTCATATGCAAAGGCTGGGGATAAATGTTGATCAAATCCTGAAGTAATTAAAACAAAAACACTTTGAAATCCAGACACACACTTTCATAATTGTTGCATACTGGTTATGCATCCTCACAAACCTTATACACAGCCTTCAGATATACAGACGTAATCTCTCAATGACTCGATGAGAAGCATATATTGACAAAAGACCAGATCTCATAACAAAAAAAAAAACATTAGTTGTCCACTAGGTGTGACAGCAATATCTGGAATGTTCTATATGACAATTCTCTGGCAAATTAGGACATGACCCAAATATTTGGTGTATGACAACAAGAGAAACATCTGGGGCATTTTAGTTAGTCATTTTTGTTGGCTAATTATGAAGAAGAAAAAGGATGGGGATATCTACAGTATTACTCATGAAACATAACATTAAATGTCTTACCACATCATTATGTTTTTATTACTATTATTCTTCTCAAACTTGATTCAAACAGAAGGTGAGCATATTAGCAACATGTACACACTGTACATACCTAAGGTTCTCCCCTCCTTCGCTGACCTCATGGTTCAGTCCATCCTCCAGCCCACCCACAAATGGCTTCAGGTGGGACAGCTCCAGCACTCTCCAAATATCCTCATCACTGAACTTCTCGAAGGGGTCAAGATTCATCCTCAACGTTCCTGAGAACAGCACAGGATCCTGGAGGCAAGCAAGGAACAAGCAACAGCTAGTGATAAGTCCTGTTTTGGAGGAATTTTCTGGGTGACATCAGACTAATACAATGATCCAGAGTGTTACTCCTGGCCTTGACAAAAGCTAAACTTTTTTACTCTAGCTTTCTAACTAGGTAGCATATGAAACATCTTAGAAATTGTCATCCTTGGACCTCAGAATAGCCATGTTTGTGGTCTATACAATGCCCAGCAATGGGATTTCCAAACCCTTTCATTTAAAACATACTATAGGGTCAACCTCTTGAACATTCCTTGCTTCTTAAAGAAATTCCAAACCCCTCCGTCTTTTGCTCTCACTGTACCGTTAACTTTCCTTATTTGTGTAGACATGGGTCAAGCAGGAGTCAACCACTCCTTTTGAGTGGCTCTTTTAAGTGGAAGATTCAACTCATAAAAAGAGCTGCTCGTTTAGCTCCCCCGGGCTACATCAAAGGTAAGAGCAGCAGCTTAAAAGATAAAGATGAACTTTGGCATCAAGTGTATTTTACATGTGCTGAAATAAATTCTGCGGGAATCCAAACCCACCAAATAGCGAAACCGATGCTATTGGTGGATTGGTTTGCTATGACATATAAGCTGTCGTGATTGTCTTTAAATTCCAGTAGGCTCTTCATGTGGGCTTGCAATTTAAAAATGTGTTTCAGTGCTCAAATTGGCTACATGTTCCAATGCACGTTCTGCATGCGCTGTGTGTGTATTAGGGTGATTTGTGTGTGTGTGCGATAGTGTTTTCCCTCACCTGAGGGATGATGGTCAGACGGCTTCTAAGGTCGTGAAGACCCAGAGACGCAATGTTGACCTCGTCGATGAGGATGCGTCCCTCAGCCGCCTCCATGATGCGGAACAGACAGTTGGTGAGGCTCGATTTCCCGGCACCCGTTCTCCCGACAATGCCAATCTGGAAGTAACACCGACACGGTCACCACATGGTCGCAGTTATGGTCACTGAAGAACTCTTAGTTCCGTCATTACTAAACTGTCCTCTTCCATCTGAGAGCCATCTGCCTCATATGTACGTCATCGCTTCAACAGGAAAACAAGCCTTTCAAATGGGCATTTCTGGCTTAAATATCGTATTATTATCCTCCATGTCAATGGGCTTCATATATGTGCTGGAGGTCCATTATCCAGGTTGTTTCATGAAATAAAGGCCAGTGAACTGGCAGAAATGGACTGGCAGAAGATATGGCTCATTTGGAGCACAGGGTGAACAGAAAATTATTACAACTCATTCATGAAGACACACCGGCGGTAAGGTAACTATTGAGACTTACATTTGAGGTCTATCCAAAGTGAAATCCACCATTAACAAAAATATGCACAAAGTCTAGAAATGTCCACTTCGCGCAGTGGGACAGACTTCAGTTGCTGGGACTGACACGTACCTTCTCGGTGCTGCCTATATTGCAGGTGATGCCTTGTAGCACCAGGTCCAGTTCGGGCCTGTACCGGACTTTATAGTTCTCCAGGCGAAGCTTTCCGTTCTCGGGCCACCCTTCAGGTGGGCGAGTGTCCGTGATCCATGCGGCCTGTAAAAAAAAAGTCATTTAGGTGTAATGCTCTACAGTTGCTAGGAAACGGGATAATCACAATCAACATGTCATTATTATTGATATAATTCTTGAAAGGAATTTTAAAGAAATTCAAGGATATGAAATCCAAAAAAGAAAGCACTTTCATTGTATTAGGCTCTGAGCTATGTCAAGGCTGCTTGGGGTAGTGTTCCTATTACTCGTTTTGTTAACATACCAAATGTAGCTGATGTGAATTGAATGTATGGAGGTAGCTGAGAGAAACTTCAGAACAGGTCAAACTGAAAAAATAACAGGAAAAAGAGAAGGAGGTGAACTAAAACACCTATATGGGCATCCGCACAACAGAGAAACTTTTCACAAAGGTGAGAACTTTGAAAGGTTGAAGGATTTTAAAGAATTCAGCAGGCCACTTGGTTGGTAGTGGGGTTTTTAAGGATTTACATTTAATGTACATACACAAGATCTATCTATCTATTTTGAAATATCGCTACCGCCACTGCGATCTTGCATGTGAGGTAAAGGGACAGTGCCCTGGAAAATTCTGAGCCCATGAGATTATGGCTTTAAGGGAAACTTGGGAAAAGAACACATAGCCACACCCCCTCATTTTAGCCAAGTGTTGAGTCCTGCTTCATCTATATTTCATCCAGTGTTTTGAGCACTGCAGTACTTTTTACCCCATATGCTTCAATAACTCAGCTTTTGCATCACCTTCTTTGCATTTCCCTCCATTTTCCCATCCAAAAGCAATCAGCCATTCCCTGCCAACGAGGGAGGAGGTAACTCTGACATGTGATTCCTCTGATTCGCATAGTAGTGTACCGCTGCTTCTTTCCACATGGCAGATTCACCCCCACTTACAAACAGTCCCTGCTACCACAGGATCATGAAGTCAGTATATGCTTGGTTTGTGCATCAGCAAGCACCAAGCTGACCAGGGGTGGCTGCTAGAGAGTGATGAGTCTAACAACCCTAACCATCTTAACCCCTGTAGTTTCCCCTGTCATTGGTCGGGGCAACTGCTGAATCGCTGACCCAGAGGCCAATAAGCTACACCAGAAGCCTGCCTTTTGGTCATTTGATTGAAGAGGAACCATAGATCCTTTTCAGGGCCAAACTCTGTACCTCATTCTCCACCTCTGCATACTCGCTCACTCGTTCCACAGCCACGATGTTTGTCTCGAGCTCGGAGGTCATCCTCACCAGCCAGTTCAGCGTCTGGGTAACCTGAGAGTGAGATCGCAGAGAAAAGCGTTCCCCATTTTTAAGATGAGGATTAACTCTTGTTGTAGGGGAAATTGTTTTTTTAACTAAAAAGCCAAAATAATAATAATCTATACAGCTATAGGACTTAGCATTAATTTAAGTTACAAATACTGTTGAATATTGACACCCAAAGCTATGGTATAATAATAGCCCCTCTCTCTCTTTGTATCCCTGAACTCAAAACCCAAAACAACGGCACTGCATGCAAGTGAGGTCTTTGCTTTGGGCAGTCTGATTGTTAAGGGAAAGTTGCCTCACGTTCAGGGCAGCGGAGATTGACAGTCCAACCAGGCCGCTATCCAAACTGTTCCGGGAGATGACCGCAAACAGAGCCGAGAAAAACACCACCATGTTGCCCAGGAACTCCAGTCGGATGGCTAGCCACCTGCAGTGAAAGAGGAGGATGAACCTGAGGACCGCCATGTCAGAAATTCTCACATCCAGCCAGAAAACCCAGTTGGGAACCAACAATTTAATTTTTAAATGTGGGGAATCAAAATATTACAGTTGATTAACAGAGGATTTGGGGCTGGGGCTGTTTTAATTTACTTTTAATAAAATAATAATAAAGTAATAAAATCCCAGGAAATATCAGGCCAAGGAAAGAGTATGAATATACTGTATAAGTAAACATAAATAAAAATGACATTTAAGACTCTGAATTATGGTACTGTATGTCTGATATTTTTCATCAAGATGTGTTTTTCCAGAGAGCATGAACCTTCTTGGGGAAACACATTAGCTTCACATCTTAAATGAAGTGCATGGTTCAACAAACTCAGCACTGTTGTCCCCAATGTAATTTTTTTTTAAACATTAGTTTATTGATTTTTCAAACACAAACAGAAAACATGAAAAACAAGACAGAACCAGAACAAGACAGCTAAAATCATTCATAAAAGAAGATGTGAGAGGTGAACAAAAAGAAAATATAAACACAACATGAGGAAATTGTAATTTATACTCTTGAATAAATGGGTGTACATAAGCACAGTCTTGGTATCACAGGGTAACATATATTCCAAAATTTAATTGGTTAGTGATGTGGGATCCTACTGGAAGGATTGTCTACCCCTTAATATCAGCTCTGTGAGTTCACTGGGTAGGTGATCGAAAACTGGTTGCCAAATTTTATAAAACAGGTTGCCATTTCCTATAGTGGCAGTGAAACGCCTATGTGTAATTTCAGTTTTTGCTGTAACCAATCCTGTATTAAATTGTGAGAATTTGACAGTAGGCTTTTATGTGCTCCAAGCATTTTTGTTCTTGGATAACTGATTTCTCTCTCTTTTTCTCTTTTGCTCTTTCTACCACTTAATCAGTGTGATTTGTCCTGTCTGCCAACCAATCAATTTATCAGATTTATACAGCAACTTTAAACAACACAGCTCACATGAAATCTCATTAGCCAATGTAAATATTTAATCCAGCATACACAGGGATCCTCTGGACTCTCTGAAGCACTATTCTGCCATTCGCATGTTAGAGTACTGCTCTAGAGTCTAAACGCCCACCCATACCTGTTGGAGACAATCCAGGGGTAGACGCTCTTGAGGTTCTCATCCATGGTCACCTCGTTGTGGCGGAGGAAGCGGTCCTGGTGCCCGTAGGCCCGGATGACGCTCAAGCCCGCCACCGTCTCGCCGAAGTGGGAGTAGATGGGAGAGCGGGAAACGGAATCTAGGCGCCTCAGCTGGCGAGATGTGGCCACGTAGAACCTCTAGGGGACGAGACACAGGTGTTAACCTTTTTTTTTTTTTTCTTTCACTCCTCAAATGTCAGGCTTACAGCCTTTCAGTACATGAGCCTGACTGGTTTGACACTGTTTTGAAACCATTGTTTCGTCTTTTGATGAAATTATGATCTTGTGTATGTTTGGTTTCATTTAACTACGTTTTCGAGATTCTCTAGGGAAATCATTAGTGGCTGAAGAATGGTTTTGAATTTATATACCGGAAGTCAAAAATATGCTTTGACAGTCATGTTACACAAAATTGCATACAAAGACAAAGCTATACATCTCCAAGCACTTAAGACCGAGGGTTTGCATTAGCATTGCCTAGCTACCATACCTCAGAGCAGACAGGCAAGTTTATTTATTTTTTTAGTTTAAGACAATAACTTATGATTTCATATTTAATTTGTCATGATAACTTGATTTCGATATTTGATTACGACCGAAGCTATTGTCAGGTTGTACCAATGTATTCCAGTTTATTAGGACAGGATAAGTAACAATTTACTGTAATGCATGTAACATGGCAGGTTAAAAACAGGGTATAACATATTCAGAATCTTAAATGCATGTAATTAGCATCATTGACAATGATCTTCCCATTGTGGTCCTAACAAAGCAGTAACAACAGAAGCATAAACATTTTGCGCATTCATTCACCAAAAAAGTGCTACAGGCATGTACAGACAGAATTTGAATAGTCCAATTTTAATAGATCTTCTACAGTCGGTCACACTTGAGCTTCTGATCTGACCCTTCTGGTTGACAACCAAATTATTATATCCACATGTGAATGTATAAATATTATATATATATATATATTAGGCAGGTCAGAAAAAAAGACAATGCATATCTATTTAGATATGATTGACAGACATTTGCAATGATTGTAGAGAGGACACACTGTATGTCTGTATACAGTAGGCAATTTGAGGGGGGGATGCCATCCCCTTTGTTATTAAAATCATCAAAATACATCCCCCTTGCCAACCTGCCATCCTCATTTTACACGTGTGTGTGTTGGTTGGTGGTGTGGGGGCAGGGAAGTGCTCCCATTGGACCGTTCTCCCTGTTAAAAATGAACAAATTACCTACTGTCTGTATAAGATAGATATTGAACATGAAGTGTTTCAGAGTGCAATCCCTGGTCTGAGGTTACGGTAGCATTCACTCAAACGTGGGCTTCCTCACCTGCACGAAGTAGTAGACTACTGCAAGGGGGATTATAACAATGGTGAAAAGGGGTGTGGCCAGGCAGATGACAAACAAGGTGCCGAGCACCCCCAGAAAACACATCAGCCAGGAGCGGAAAGAATTGGGAATGGCCTCGTCCACTGTGAACATGTCCTGCAGAATTAACCGTTGCATCATTGTAAATAACAGTCGCACACTGATGACATCACACATGGCTGAAACAACAAATCTTCTTGTATGAATGCTCAATTCAAGCTTAATCTTTATTAATATATCATAATTCTGTCTGAATCAGATGTGTTTTTACCCACATTGTGAAGGGTGAGAGCCGAAATGCAGCTGTGCAATTCAAACATAAGTACTAACATTTTTCAGTACTGTCCATATTTTTTCCATTTAACACAGTTCAAAGCCACAATTCATACATAAAGTTGTCAAGTTTCTGCCAGGGCATCCTACCTTGGCGAAGCGATTGACCACCCTGCCAGAGGGCGTAGTATCAAAGAACACCATGGGAACGCGCAGGATGTTGGACAACAGTTGGCTGTGCAGGATCCGTGAGGCAGAGATGGCCCCGTTCGCCATGATCAAGGTTCCGATGAAAACCAGCACACCTGCAGGATGTCAGAAAAACGGAAGAGCCGACCTGGTCATACTGGTCTCCTTTTGCCACTTCAAGCCAACCTGATTTTTGAACGCTGAGTCAGGTGGATGTAATGATCTTAGCCACTCTGGGGACACATCAGAAGTGTGTTGTAAAGAAATGAATCTAAGTAAAAGTCTCACTGCACTGCTGCTTTTACATTAAATGATATAGAGAAACACGACCTGCATCACTGCTTGTTCACTATACTTTAACTATCCGCTTCATGTACACTGTATTCATGGAAAATACTGATGGTATCACTATATTTACAAAAATTACTCAAGTAAACAATTGACTGTATTATTGCATTTACAGCAAATATATTTTTCTACACCAACATCAACACTTTTTTAAGTAAACCATTTTTTTCATGTGTGCCTTGTAAGTTGCTCTGAATAAGAGCATCTAACAAATTACCTTAATGTAATGTAATTTAATGTGTCTGTATACACCTGCCATCTGTATTTCCTCAGCTGTTTCTTTTATGGCTCTTATTTTAAACATGACTCCATTTTATGCTCCACTCTCAAGTTTCACTCTGTGGCTGTTATTCGCCTCATTTTTTTCCCAGAAAATATGTATTTTCCTCATAACTTGGAAAAGGTATAGTGTTTTTGGTGATGTTTGTCTGGCAAATGGAAAAAATACAAAAATGTCTCAATAAAGCTTGTCTTGAATAAAAAAGTCTGGATAAACTCCAACATAACTGCTACCATCTTGAACCAGCATATTTTCCAACCAAAATACAAATGAGTTTTTTGGGGTGTTTTAAAATCATTACTACTTATATCATCTCCTGAAAACAATCAAATTATAATAAGTATTCATTATTTTGCAAAATACAGTGACAAAATATTGTCCCCATTCCTTCATCCATACAACTTGCTGCGATTACTCAAACATTTGGTGGAGTGACTCACAAGGTCATTATCACATTTTGCATGTCGAACATATCATACTGAACAGCCTAACAAAGAGTTCACAATAGCAGTCAGACTTCTCATACAGCTTGCTTTCCAAATTTCTGCCACTTTGCTGAAAACCTCATTCAGTGCAAACACATAAAAGAAAAACGTCAAGGTCGCACAGACAGGAGGTCAGAGTACTTAACTGTGGACTCATAATGAACCAATTGTCATAATAATGGACAGGCTCTGCTTTCACTGTGAATATAATACATTACATTGAATAGTGTATAAAATAATAAACATGCTAATGGATCGTACTTGGTTGCGGTTCAACTGGAATTGGTCAGAAAGACAAAACACTTACCAGTTGCATGTCACTTATTTTGTATTTTAGGCAGGGGTGGCTAGCTAAAGACATCTGATTTCAAACTAGTAACCAAAGGACTATCTGGCAGAAAACCAGAGCTCAAGTTGAGGGGGGATGCTACCCTCCTTGGAAAAAATCTTGACCACAACCACCCCCTTGTAAAATTGTCTTTTCCCATCCCATTCCCTTTGCTTTAATTGAATTAGCTACAGTGTAGTATGAAAATATGAAACCTATCAGCGATATTTAAATGTCAATCTTACATTATTTGCACTCCGGTTTGTGTTGTTTTGTTTTTTCTGTGACTTTGTGGCCTTTGATTGCTTATTGCTTATTTGCTTGGAGCCTGCACATGCATGCTTCCCATTGGCCGATGCATCTTCAGTTTGAGTTTTGCTTTGGACAGGAATTGGCAGATGCTACAGGTTAAGATGGCTAAGCGGAAGGTTCCGCAGGACCTTTAAAGTTTTTTAGTAAAGAAGAGGAAAATGACAGCTGAGATGGTCATCAGTCTCATGTATTATTATTAATAGATAATATGCCCCTTATATAACAAAACTTTGGCAACAGCTCAGCTAATGTTTAATCTTGAATGAGACAATCGAAACTGGTGAACAGGTTAGCTAACCTGTTTATTTGTGAGCAAACGAACATGTGAGCTATCTAATGTATTTATTTGCTTGAAATACGTGACAGATTTTAGATTCTAATTAGAGAGTAAAGTATTGAATATAAAAGGTATATTAAGCAGTGACTTGAATGCAGTTGTAATAGTCTAGAGGTCTGTTTTTGAAACCCTGCGCTAGTAATATCATTGTTGCTATTATATAAATAAAATGATATTGTAAATAATTGGATAGTTTTTGATAGTTTTTGAATTCATAATAAGAGTTACAAGTACATTTTTAACGATAACTTGTCCATGTGGTGAAGTGTTGGAATTTCACATCAAACGATTCCTTAAAAACTTAAACATAATTCCACAGGTGCTCAGTCATATCTTAAATACTGTTTTGGACTTAATAACCCACACAAGTCTTTTTTCGTATGATTATGCATGAATTTAAAAACAATGTAGGTATGCACCACTATCCCTCCACTCCCGGAGTCGCCAACTTCATTTTTATTTTTTTAAATTGCCCACTGCACAAACACATACAAATGATGTACTTAAATACGTTGTAAGGTACAAAATGTACTTCAGCCCTACCTGCTGGCCGAACAGTTCCCAGTGCTTCACAATAAATAATAAATAATGGGATTGTGTAATAGGTCCTAAGGTGAAGACTGTACAAAACATACAATGTGACAAGTTTTTCAGGAGTTAAATTTCTTTTTAAAGAAACCTTGAAATATCAAGGGGAAAATGTAGCTGTTCAGAGCGATTATTGGAACAGTAAGTCTTTTTTTTTTTAAAGATTTCTCAAAAGCGACCCTGTTGCAAAAGGATTCTCAATGTATTACTCATGCTTCTGCTGAGCCATGCTTCTCTATAAATTAAATTTGCAATCAACTGTGGTCAAACACTTTTGTGAGTATAGCAGGCTTTTAGAATATGTGTGTATATTTTATAAGGCTTATCATAAACCAGTGATCACACAATATTATTGTACCATTCTATCAATTTTTATCCCTTTTGTTTTTTGAATGCCAATAATTCTAAAATGTGGAGATATATAATTTTTCGATTTTACTTTACACTTTTCATACTTTACATTTTCAAGTTGCTAAGATCCCAAATAATGATGTTATTTTTACTATCTGAGGGGATCGACTAGCTGCAAATAGCAATATTTAAATATGGGACTTTGTGGGTTTACACTTGACTGTATATACAAACCAACTGTGCAAATAAACCACTAACTGTCGGTTGTAATGACTGTAACATCTCTATATGCACATAATCTGTGCTCATGGCGGCAACAGCAATGCCACTGTGCATGTAGCCCTTCACAGAAATGTCTACTGTAACAGCAGAGTTATGTGAGTAGTGCAAAAATTAGAGTAATGTCCGCAAACCTTGTGACACCCCAATGGCTCCGAAAACGCCCACCCTCATGTCCCTCACAGAGGCAGGGTAGGTTTGATTATAGTATTTGACAGCATCGTTGGTCCAGTCACTCAGCCATAGGTTCTGGCCGATGTAGGTGAGGTTCTGCAAGACGTAGACTACAAAGACCATGATGCAGTAGCCCCAACCCATAGCCCGTAGGTACTGCAGGTACACTGAGAATTTCACCTGGGAGATGATAGAGAAGTGCAGGAAAACAGAGAGATTCCTTTCGTCAGTTATTTCTTATACCTCGTCTGCTCTTCTTAACTGCTAACTAACTTAACTAAATCATATTCTTGTTGTCAGCTGATAGACAACTTTATTTTTGAATCGTAAAACGGCTAAAAATTGTATTACATCAAACAGGACAAAGTTATGAAACATCAGCAGACAGACTGTTACAACACAAAGACAGACAGACAGACAGACAGAGAGAAATCACAGTAGAGTTGATTGGGAGCTTGTTTCAGGCGTGTCTCAGATCCCTGCCCTTTGAGTTTAGAAACCAATCTGACTAAACAACCTCACAGATGTGCCCATGGCTTTGACAAGAGGTTTGGGGATACGCAAGGCACAACAGATAACTCATCCAAACAACTGGTAACCCCAAGAGACAGCTGTTCTTGGTGGGGGGTGGAAAAAATTGATGGGAAACAGAGGTCATACACGGATGACTCTATAAATTACTTGAAGGTAAATGGTGAAAAACTGGCACAGCGCAAACAAGAATGTACTGCAATCACATCCCTATAAGTTCTATTTAATAGGAAAAACCAAGTTATACTCTTACAAATGCCAAGGTTAAATAGGTAATTTAGAGTAAAATGGTACTTTTCAAAGCACTGTTTACGTCCTTTGTCTGTTGCGTTCATAACATCCAAAGTGTTAGGTGATCTTTGTATGTTCTGTGATTGTGAAGATGTCAGCAAGAAATGGAAGAAATATGACAAAGATCCTACCTGTCCTGTTTCCATGGTTTCCTTTTCAATCAAGCGCTGGCCTTTATTGGATGAAGTGAGGTCTTTAGACGGAGGGGGCTTTTTCACGGAGCTGTTTTTCCTTAACCTAATGCTTTGAAAATGACAGAGGAGGAGGAGGACATCAAAGAAACAGACTTAAATAAAAATGAAACATAGTACAAGAGAATGAAATACATCCTACAATTGAAATAATGGATTGTAAAGGATGACATTTAGGTTGAAGTGACTCAATGTAGCTGCATGGCCATTAGCAGGGAACTGGGGGAGTGGAATAGTGCACACTGTTATGCTATTATCTCTGAGAGCATGTCGCTCATTTGGATGTTTGTACTATTGCACTTTCTTATGTATCTTTGCATTTTGTTCAAGTATGTGGTATACACAGGCTGTGATCCCTCTCGATATAGTAGTGTGTGTTGTGCAAATACTGTTGCCCCTCTCTCTGTGTTAGTATAGTGTGTGTAGAAACTGTTGTCCCTTTCTTTGTATTAGTATACTCATTGTATATACTATTATCTGTGTCTCTGTTAATATACCATGTGTGAAAACCACCATGTGTGAAAACTCTTATCGCTCTCTCTGTATTAGCATATCGTGAGTACATACTGTTACCACCCAAAACTGTCATCTTTCTCTTTGTATTAGTATACCGTTTGTAAATGCTGTCATAACTCTGTGTATCTGCAGTGTGTACCTGCCGTTGCGTTGGCTGCGTCGAATGCTGTTTTCTCTCTTCAGTGTTGCGGAGACCACGTCCTCACTTGGGCAGTCCGCTTGGGGATCCAGACCCTCATGCACGGTTCCCACTTCCTCCGTGTCCAAGCCTGACAAAATCAGGGACCCCAAATCCATTAATACACCAAATATATCAACATTATGGTACACACAGTACAGGTGTCTGTCTGAGGGGCAGCTGGGAGTCCTGGATTATAGGTGTCAATAATTGTGAACACCTCCAGCTGTGAGGTCCACATTGGTTTAGCCTCACTGAGGAATGATGAGGAGAAAAGGGTCACTGAGGAGAGGTTCACAAATTTAGTTTTCTTTGGAAAAATGAGAGGGAAACGAAATCCAAAATAATAATAAGTTACTGCTTCCTTGTAGACACTAGAACAACCAAAACATTTAAGAGAAATAGTCTAGACAATGGTGAAACCCTTTTTCATCATTGAAACATATTCTTGTTGAAATAATTTTCATATGTCTTCTTATGAGCCAAATATAAATCTATAAAGCAGGAATGCATCTGTGAACGATAGCTGCTTTGTGAAAGGGTTGAAATAGCTGATAATGCACATGTTGAAGGGAATGACCAATTAAATATCATTTAATTAGTATAAAAGGGCAGCCAGAGTCATTGTCTCTAAACTGTGAAAGGTTTTTCAAAACTGGGAAATTCATATTAAATATCAAAAATGGACACAGCTTGGTGCCATTCCTTAGTGACATGTGTCATATGAAATACTGAAAGTTTCGACAGATGTATTGAAATATAAAGTATAGAAATATAAAAGGTATAAATGAAATTTTCTGCTCAGTGGAATGGCCTCCAATTAAATTGTCACTCAAAAAATGTGGAGATATGCTACTCTTGTGATAATATGATAATGATATTTGGTTGTTCAGTGTGGAATTCTGCCTTTAAAACGGTTAGACATATTGATTTTATAAAGCAAGAGTTAAAATTCATGTGTCTTACCCCAGAGGTGCCAAGCATGACACACGACCAAATCCCTGCCTGATATTGTTTATATCCAAAGATCCATTTATTTATTTTTTTCTTGGTTCTATGTTAAGATTTAACAGTTAAATGGAAAAAAGAGTGTATGCTAAAGGATAAGATCCAGTTCATTCTTAAACCAGCATAAAGTGTAGATTTTTAGCTAGTGAATGTCTTAATCCACCAGCCAGACTTGAAAAACGTTTCATGAAATCTATGATGCCAAATCTTTTTTTTTTTTCAAGGTGCACCCACCTTGGGAGACCTGTGTTTTGTCCCTCTCCTCTACGGCGTACGTCTGCAGGAATTCAGCAAAAGCACCCCCACTGGCCTTCAGTCCTTCATACGATCCCACTTCTGACACCTGCCCGTCTACCAGAACCACAATCTCGTCCACTTGAGGCAGGAAGCCGACCCCGTGTGTCACCAGGATACGGGTCTATAGAGAAGTCACGCACACACGGCTTACACACCAAAATCAACCTAGCGTGGTTGTATGAGGAAAACAAAACATCAAAGTAAAAGTATTCAAAGCTTTGAAAAAAATCTATTTCAGAAGCTAGTTTGAGGCAGCTGTACCCTACTCAATACCTCTGGCCTAGAAAAAATTCCAACGGTAAAATAGTCAGAGTTCTTAGATGCTCTATCTTAGATACAATTTAACATCAGTATGCCACTGTATGCATTTTTACAAAACATAAAAAAGGGCTGCTAATATTAGTGACAACCATGCTCATTCTATTATGTAAATATCAAAAAGTCAAAGCTGACCAGAGTACTTTTTGGCCTCATTGACTTTTTCCAGAAAACATAATACTGATGATTTTTTCTCTTGAATCACTCATGCCTCTCTGAGGGTGGACTTTACTGCTTTTTAAATGTTCCCATTTCCACTTCTCAGATAAATCAACCCATTCATATTCATTTCATGGTGATCGCTGTCGAAATCCACAGGAAATCAACCACATTTATGATGTCCTGCAGGCCCAGTTTCTGCCAGACACACTGTACCTTGTCCTTGAGGAGCCCGTTGGGCCCCACTACGTTGTTGAACAGGTGCTTCCCGACGTGGGAGTCGACGGCGGAGAGGGGGTCGTCCAGCAGGTAAATGTCGGCTGAGCTGTATGTGGCTCTGGCCAGACTGACCCTCTGCTTCTGTCCCCCACTCAAGTTAATCCCCTGCAAGACACCACATAGACAGGGGTGTCCATCACTTCACCCACTGGGTGATACCCTGCAAAAACATGGACAGTAGTACCTGTCACCACATGCCCTATGAAGAAACTCACAGCTATCTTTCTGAAACGGAGAACATAACTGTGAGTTTCTTTTCAGGGCAAGATACTTTACAAGATGGAGAATGAGGTCAGCAATGACCTCACAGCTTGGCAGATTGACAAACTGATGTTTACATTTACATTCATTAATTTTGCAGACGCTTTTATCCAAAGCGACATACGAGGAGTGAATACAGTCAGCAGGTCATTTAAACATTGCTGCAGCGGTTCAAAGCTAAAAATGAAGTCTATGTAAAAGTAATAAACATAGCATAGCCAAGAAGCATAGTACATAATACAACATCCAGTTGATATCCAGGTGTCTGTTAGAGCGTTCTCTCAGCCTGGCCAAGACATGTTATGCCAGCGATGGTAACCTCACCTTCTCACCAATTTCTGTTTGGTCTCCTCCAGGCAGCAGTTCAGGTCCGGTTCCAAAGCACAGGCCTTCAGAACCTCCTGGTACCGGGCCTCCTCCAGCGCTGACCCAAAAAGAATGTTATCTCTCAGAGTGGCATTCTGAATCCAGGCCTGCTGGGGGACATAGGCCACAGAACCCTGGAGGGGCAATTGCATTTAAATACTTACATATACATAACAAAAACTTTGTGTTATTGCCAGTATTACCTAACTGTAAACTTTCTAAAAGCCACAAAACTTAAATTCAGAAATTAATGTTCACAAACAGTGTTTCAAGGAATCTTCAGAGGCTAAAAAGTTACCCTTCAATATCATTGTGTCCAGAATTTTTCCCTCTCTCTTTCATGTTCCTATACATTACATTACATTAAAGGCATTTGGTAGGTGACCGAATAGATCAGGACTCCCCAACGGACTAAGGAGAAAATTAACAACAACGACAAGCTAGGTTAAAAAACAAATCACAGTTAAAAACAAGTGCAGATAAGTGCAGAGACATTACTAAGAGCAGGGGGAGGAGGGGAGAGGTGCATCCTGGAGAGATGAATCTTATACTGTTTGTTTTCAATTCCGTAAAAGTAGTGGGGTTTTCAGGTCATTCACTGTTATGATTTATTTTTGTGGTTGGTCGGTTCTCCTCACGGCCTTCACTTCTGTTTCCGCTGATACTTTGATCACAGAGGGCTCAGTTTGAGTTGTTATAGTTGTTTGTATCGTTCGGGGCAAGGGACAAGTCCACAGGGGAACCTACGGTTGTGCGATTAAGTTCCAAAATCATTTGTTCCACAAAGGTATCACCCCGTTAGTGAAATGAAGCAGAAAGTCATAGTCCAGAACTTTCTTTTCTCACAAACCTTTGGATATCAAATATGACGGATGTTTTCTGGAATTAACCATGGATGCTATGACTGCTGCTAAGAAGGCATGAAAGATGGAGGATGGCAATCTTATAGATAGATAAGACACGTCATATCATTTGCATAATTTCTTTCCATCATTACGAATAAAAACATTCATCTTTTTTAGCATGTAACTTGTTATGAATTGCTGAGAAGCAAATGGGCCTTTAGGCCTTTTAGGTCTTCTTGGCCTGACAGGTATCCAGTCCTGACTGTGAGGGCACCTCTCAAGTAGGCCTAAGTTTAAAAAAATGTACATCTTTACTGATGCTTTTCACTTCTGTAGTTTGTAACCAGACAACATTAGGCTAATTATTGAACCCAAAACAGCTTTTTAGACTGTGGTGAATCTAAAAGCTGAACAGTAAGTAGCCATGGGAAGTAAGAGCTGGTCCCACTACTTTAGGTCTGTAGTAGTCAATCCTGAATAAGGCCTTTTTGGACCTCTTGAGCATCCAAAATTCACCTATTCTGGGCCAAAGTCTTGGGCCCCTGCAATAACAGTGTTGGGAAACAACATCTGAGTTTCATGCTGTAGATTCCTGTTTACATAAGACCCACTACATATGAGTGCAGATCATTAGCACAATGTCATTTTGGGGTGCTAAGGGAGCAGGGGAGCAGGGCGTGAAGATCATTTCCCAGCTTCAATGCAATGGTCTCAGCCATTTTTGAAGTTGATTAGCAATCATCCCAGTTGGTCACTATTGCTTTATGTTCTCCCTTTACAGAAGTATATATCCTGCTTCACTGACAGAATACATTTTTTTATTTTGAATGGCAGATTATTGTTTGCGCAGTGATTAGCAATGCAGGATTTCCTTTTGGCTTGTGCCCTCACTCAGTGTAGCATTGCATTAAGACTAGATTCCCTGACCTCTTTTTCCTTTACCATTTCTCTCCATTTATATACACCCCCAGAGCAAAGAAACAAACGGTTGTTGAGTATTTTTGACATTCATTTGAAAATCCATGAGATTTAGTAAAAAAAAAAAAGAAAATACACCAGGATACGTCATACATCATTGTGATTCAGGGGAAACTTATCATGTGGGTACCTAATCAAAACAAATCAAAATTGTGACATTTTTTCTGAAATAACATTAATATTATGGCAGTTGTGTGTGCTTGAGCCCCAGCCTATGATATGCACTGGTATAATAATTCATAATTCAGACTGGAACAGGTATGAGTAGCTGAGGGGGTGCAGAATGCCATGAATGAGAGGAAGTAGCTGCAGCCCTGAGAGACTCAGACTCATGAATGAGCAGCAGGGAGTGACCGTCAGCGTATCCTGGCTGGGTGCACCATGGGGTTCTGACAGATGTACGTTTGTTTGCTGCAAGATACTCCATTACCTGACAGAAATATGAAATACCCATCAGTCATTTTTACTCTTTTATCTTAATCATAAGCATATGGAGCACTCTAGCGGGAGGCTGTGCACTTTGCTGCGTAGCCAGCAATATACAGTAAAGGCCACACTGAACAGCTGAAGACATAGGATCAGATGTATCAAAGCCTTTAGCGCATGTTAATATTCTTGTAAATGCGGTTTCAATGACATGAGTTGTGATTGGTGCAAATTAACTACCTCACCCAATCACATGCTCTGTTAGTCTTTTTGCACCAGCAAATCAGTCTGGCTCATATCTACTTGCCCAAGTAAACAAGGCTCACAGTGTTCATTATAATGGGCAGGTAGTCACTGCTTATGACAGGTAACGTGTTGGTATCTGGGTCGCTGGAGGGTATGAATAATTACTGATTATTTATATTATTTATGATTACCTTGATGTTGATGTATCCTTTGAGGGTGTGCACCTCCCCTAAAATGGCTGAAATCAAGGAGGACTTCCCCGATCCCACTGCCCCCACGACTGCTACTAGTCGGCCTGGCTTTATGTCCAGGACACACTATAAGACAGGGGGCAGATACATTCTGTTAAAGAAAACAAGAACGCACTCTCTATTCTCTGTCCCTATTCAATTACAGTTTAATATTGTGTGTTTTATGACTGTATATAAACAATATTGTCAAAGCAATTAACAATTTGACAACACACAGGCCACTAAATTAATACAGTGCTTATTTAAGGAAAGAAAAACAAATAAATTAAATCGGGACAATAATAAGAACAAAACAACTACCAATACAAATTATGGAGGAGGGGGTTTGTTGTTCTCTCTGTCACCGAAGTTACATAAATAGCTAAATGCAAGGAAAAGCAGTAATAATGTAGCACTGATGTGGTCTATAGATTTACAGCTGCCACCATTGAAATTCGTTTAATCAAGCTCCACTGTGCGACAAATAAATACATGCATATTCATTGCTGTATAGGCATACCAGCGATTCCTCTGCCAAACTGTACCCCTCCGAGTGGATGGAAATCAGAGGGGTGTTGTGAGACGGAGAATACAGATAATGCAGATGTACAATGAGAGTGAACCACCCGCTATCATTTCACCCAGCTGTGTTAAGTGTAAGGGTGAGCAGCAGCTCGGCTGGGCACACAAAAGGCAGTAAATTATCATTTACCGGCCAATTCCAACAAACAGGGGCATTATATTCATGAATACAATAACGTATACATATACAGGGACTGTATCTCTCAGGGACTATGGTCATCTAATTGTGAATTCTTGATGGCAGAGCGGTTCTAAGAAAGGAAGTACACAACGCCGAACCTCAACTGATGTACTTCAATTCATTCTGCTGAATTAAAGCAAGGGTGGGTTGTGGTACACAAAAGGCAAAACAACAATTAAAAAAAAAAAATGTAACATAATTGAATCAATTCAGTGATTGCAACAGTACAAAATATTTGAGGAGCTTGGGTATTGTGTTTATTGACCCAGCATGAAAATAAGTCTGTGAGAATCGAAAACGGACCAGCAGGATTGAAGGCTTGCCAGCTGCCCAGTTTATAGTTAAGCATCTTTTCGCTCTTAGGAGTCTTGTCTTGATTAGTACAGTATGCAACGATTAAAAACTTAACAGGCAAATTAAAGAGCTATCAATGAATACTACTTACTTAAATGTTACAGCTACAGGGAATACCACTTGATTGTGGCACTTAAGAAGAACACAACGGAGCTCAATGCAACACCTGAATGTGACATGGTCTAGCACAAAAACGTCAATAAATGTGACTCAATGCAATGCTTTTTTGCAGTATGAAGTTGCGACATTGAGCTTGTGTTGAGTTGTTTTGTCTCTTTTACACCTACAGTGAAGTATAGCAGGTGTGCGGATACCTCCCTATGTAGTGCTCTTCTGGCATCAAAGCAACGATGTGAATAGTGAACTTACCTTTTTAGAACAGCGTTTGAATCCTTCTCCCAGGCAAAAGTAGCATCGCAAACACTCACTGCTGTATCTGATGGTTGTAAGCATAAGATTTCATCAAAGACATAGCACATGTACCTTTTGCAAAAAAATGAATAAATAAATAAACTTCACAAAAAATAACAACTCTTAGGATATGGTGCAGTTACAAATTCATATCAAACCACTCACATCTAATGATATATAATATTTGTTGAATTACACATTAGTCTACAACGCATTGTAGACTGTTAGTCAATATTAATCACGGTTAGTAAATTAGTTCAAATGGAGGTTGATGTCCAGATTAAAACCTTCTCCGTAGTAAAAATACACAATTTTGAGATGAAAGCTTTGGTGCTGATTGCAACCATGTGATTCTTTAGTCTTAGTGAGTATTTCAGAAGTGCTGAAAAAGGACCCAAACAGAACATGCTTACAAAAACCCACAGGCAGGTGAAATTTTCAGTAGTGATTGTTCTCTGAAAAAGACTGACTCCGAATCACATGAATTTCATGCTTTTCTTTGGACTTTCTGGCCACCTAAAATTGATTCACATAATCCTGATGCAATTAAAGGTCTTTCTTGCCTCAGTTTATTTATAATTCAAGGCTTTGACGTCTCTTTTTGGAGTACTATTTCAACCCCTTTTTTCCTACCAGGTCTGACTTGGTGAATAAAATTCTAATAATGCCATATGAAAAAAACATCTCATAATCCTAAAAGAATTTAGGTTAGAGGATAAATGTTTCCTAAAACAATGTTATATTTCAAAGTAATATTTGTAAACTGTACCTTAATTTTAAGGACTGCTTTATCTGTCAAGAAAATAGGACTAAGATTTCAAGTTGTTTAATATTTTTTCTGTGAGGCACTTCGGTGTGTTGTGTGAGCCAAATTTTTTGGAAGCTTTTTCCATGTCAGACGGAGGCTGTGTAAACTGTGCTCTGTGATTTGGATAATGATTCAGTTTGTGCTCTGTGAGTTGGTTTTGGTTCAGTTTGTGCTCTGTGAGTTGGTTCTGTGAGTTGGTCTTTGGTTCAGTTTGTGCTCTGTGAGTTGGTTCTGTGAGTTGGTCTTTGGTTCAGTTTGTGCTCTGTGAGTTGGTCTTTGGTTCAGTTTGTGCTCTGTGAGTCGGTTCTGTGAGTTGGTCTTTGGTTCAGTTTGTGCTCTGTGAGTTGGTTCGGTGAGTTGGTCATTGGTTCAGTTACTGCTCTGTGAGTTGGTTCAATGAGTTGGTCTTTGGTTCAGTTTGTGCTCTGTGAATTGGTTCGGTGAGTTGGTCTTTGGTTCAGTTTGTGTTCTGTGAGTTCGTTTGGTGAGTTGGTCTTTGGTTCAGTTTGTGCTCTGTGAGTTGGTTCAGTGAGTTGTTTTGTGGTTGAGTTTGTGCTCTGCGAGTTGATTCGGTGAGTTGGTCTTTGGTTCAGTTTGTGCTCTGTGAGTTGGTTCGGTGAGTTGGTCTTTGGTTCAGTTTGTGCTCAGTGAGTTGGTTCAGTGAGTTGGTTTGCGGTTGAGTTTGTGCTCTGTGAGTTGGTTTTTTATGGTTGACCTACCGAAGCTTGAGTCATGTTGCACTTTGTTGTCCAGGTCATCTGCTCCCAGGAATTTCTCCAGTCGCTTCCTAGACACACTTGTCTGCAATCAAACACATGCACTGTGAAGGGCTTGCTCGCTATGTGCACATATGTCTTTTGCTTGTGTTCGGACGCATGTATTGGCTGAGTGAGAGGCAGAGGGAGGGATAAGCTCCTCTGCTCCTCCCCCTTGAACTGCTGTCAGTTCCTGGTCCCGCATTCAGCCTGGAGAGACTGCAGGAGCTTAAACAGCAGTGACCTCACCAACAGGCAGGCTCTCCTGAGGATGACTGCTTATCAGCGGGAAGGGGCCTGTTGTGTATTGGTATTTTTTTTCGGTATGGGTTTTTGGGGGCTGGGCATCCAGGCCTCCCCTTGGGGCACTACAGGGCACCAGGACCTGCCTGGTCTTTGTCCGTATTGGCCTCATTAACAGGCAAGCTCACCTGAGGATGATTGCTAAGTGCACCAGGTGCTAGCACTTGCCTTCAAGTAGTCACAGCCTGGAAGGTTGAATGGGTTTTTGGGTTTTGGTGTTGTTTCCCTGTGGATGTGCTATTGTTTTGTGGGGTTTTCCCCACAATAGTGACAAATAAAATGCCTTTGGCCAGTTTTTGTTGTGTTTTACTTCCACTCACCACCCAGCTCAGTGGCCACTGTGCCACAGTCTGTATGCCTGCTGATATACTTGGCAAATTTTAATTTTTCTGTCTGTTTTTTTAAACCTGTTTTTGTATTTGTCTGCCTAAAAGTGTATGTTATATGTGTATAGAGAGCCTGAAACACTGTTTTGTACATACATATATACACACACACTATATGTGTCCATTTGGATGAGCAAGGCTGTGTTTCTATGGGTGTATGTGAGGGAGAGAGTGATTGATTCAATGAGTCAATGAGTGTGAGTCAGTGAGTGATTCAGTGAGTTAGAGGTCAGTACCTGCACCATAGAAGCGATGAGCATGGGCAGCATGGCCAAGGGGAAGCGCAGGATGTTGAAGAGTGAGATGGAGGTGAAGGCCTTCTCAGCATCCAGCACATTTGAAGGGCTGATTGACACAAACACTGCAAAGGTCACCACAGATACCTGTGGGGCACAAAATCAAAGGTCAAAGGTCTGTACTGTTATGTGTACTGCAAACCATGAAATTCTTGTTTCCCACAAGCTTTGATACAAAAATGAAATGACGACAGAGATGATAATATGAGATAATGATGAACTGAAATGCCTGTAAAGTACATTGTAGAACAGTGACCCCTAGGGGCCAAAACCAGGAAGTGTGCAACATGTGTACCCCAAGGAAGCCACACCCTCTCAACCTGTTGACAATCCTAACACAATGCTGACTTGGTTTGATACAATAACCAAATAGACTTTATTAGGTTACTCCAAAACAGAAACTTTGAAGCATAAAAAAACCATAATTGTTGCACTGAAAACTTGATAATATTGCTACTTGATGTCCTGACCTGTTGTTATTGCATTTGTAGGTTGCTCTGGATAAGAACATCTGCTAAACGCTTACATGAAAAATGTTGTGAATGTGAAGAAAAACATGGCGGTGGGCTATATGTTCACCAGGATAGTTTACTACAGTGGGCACTCACCAGCGCTGGAGCAGCGGCAAATATGAAGGTGGAGACAGAGGAGAGATAGGCAAACTTCTTCATCACCTTCAGCTCCTCATCCCTGATCTCTTGGACCTGGGTTTCAAATGACGGCTCCCAGGCATACAGCTTAAGAATCTGACAGACAGAGAGAAAGAGGGGACATTAAGGTCACAAACAGCACTCCAGCACCACACGACAGACCAATGTCCGTATGCATTCATTCAGCGACAGAGGCTCTTCAAGGGAAACCACCATTTGACCTTTCACAATTCTATCTACAAATTCTGTCGGCCCATTCATGAAAAAAACAAACAAAATATGCCCTTTCAGATCTCTGTTTTGTAGCGGCCAGCAGAAAATGTCAGCAGCCTACATGTATCTGTATATAGCTTCACAGATTGAGTTTTCTACAGAGGCAAAAATAAACCCGTTTAAAAGGAAAAAGAAAAAGTTCCTATTCTTGCTTCTGAGCCGCACACATTAAAAGGCCTTTTCCTCTTTTTCTCCAGACCGTGTTACAAGCCTCTCCACGGACTCAGGAAGTATCAGCCAAACAGTATCAGACTAGCCTCCACTGTCTTTCACACTGTAGATGGGACAGCCATCACATACTGCCTATGCCATGTTTATTTAATAAAAAACTGGAGACTCATCATATCGGCAAGATGGCGCATGTGCGCAATTTGAGGCTCAGCCACCCTCCAGATTTCGTGGAATAATGATTATTTCCTATTGTCCATTTACACTCCAACGGTCAACTCAGTTTGTTTACAGCTGTAAATTTTCAATTTTGCAGCACTGTACTGCCTTATTTGTACATTCAGCTTGCACTTACGTTGTACGTCTCTGTCTTTGTCTCTGATTTGCACTGCTCTTCATTCTGCACCAATTATTTTACTCTACTCTTATTTTTTTATGTTTCATACTTTTGGCTAGATGCTAACTGCATTTCATTGGCTGTGTATTTTTCCTTGCTCAATGACAACAAAGCTGAATCTAATCTTATCTCAGAAATGCGGAGCACAAATTACCTTGATGCCATTCAGTATCTCGTTCATCATTTTCAGTCGTTTGTCTTTGAACTTCATGTTCTCCATCTGGAAATCAATGAATATGATTACATTGTAGAGAGCACATACGAACTGATAGAGAACTAAATGACAGTGTCTTTCCACGAAAGTTGGAGAATCAGGAGAGAGAAACACTGCCATTGCATAACCACAGTGTCGTACAACAACTATAATTTGAAATTGACTTTTTTTTACCACGTGTAATCCAACACTTATTATCTCTTATCCAAAAAGCCAATAATAGTTTTTGCTGGCCATCTTTTGTCAAGAACACAACTACTGTGTTTGTTTACATGTGTCATCGAAGGTGCCATTACCACGTTGCTGGCCCTTGTGTTTCACCTTATCTCACCTGACTCTAAGGGGGAGCCTTCTCCAACATCCGCCTCTATTACCACTATCTGGCACCCCAGAGATCCAAACACTTCTGAGCAGATTGCATTTCTGTAGCCACTTGCACTGACTCAAACTCCACCCATACAAGAAGCCAGCATTTCAGAGAACTTCATTTTTTTTAGAATGTTAGAAAGAGAGACAGTGATAGCAAGAGAGAAGACACAGGAAGAGGGAACATGTGAATGAGATTCATGACTGCTAGACAGGGAGGCTGGACCTGAAAGGTGCGGGATTTGGTGGCCAGCAGGCCGTTGATAGGGACCAGGAGCAGCATGACTCCCAGACCGGCCAGGACGGAGGGCCCTAGCTCCAGCCAAAGGAACAGGATGGACAGGCCGATCTGCAGCGGGCAGGACCACAGCAGGTGGATGAAGTTGGTGACTTCGTTGAAGCGCTGGGCGTCGGCCGACATGAGGTTCACCGTCTCTCCCACGGTGGACTCCTTCCGAGCGTCATTGGACACCACCAGGGCCTGATGACCAGGAGAACAGAGAGTTTTACTTTTGAACCACATTGAAACACAATGTTCACTTCATCCTGCTTCTTGATTATGGATCATTTTTTTCAAGAAAACCAGGAAGTAAAATTGGCTTCAGAGATGTGAAGGTTGAGACAGTGATGTAGAAGAATGTGGCAGACTTTTGCTCACTTGCTAGCGGTGGACAAAGCACAAAAATACTGTGCTTGACTAAAAGCTGAGGTTCAACGTTACAAAAGTTAAAGAACTACTCTACTTTAATTTCTACTAAAGTTAAAGTACATCAAAAGTTCTTGCTTGAAAATGTACTCAAATATCAAAAGTAAAAGTACTGTGATTTATAATAAAAATGTCACCCGGATGAAGACTGGTTGACCTGCAATAAGACACCATCAAAGTCCAAAATGTAAAATTTCCAGAAAATTCTACAGGGAATGCAAAAACTTAAATGATGATCGAATGTACTGATATAAGACTTATTATATCAGACTATATTAATAAGACTTATTTTATCAATATTGTGATGATGTAAATTGTATTAAGCTGCTGGTTAGCTAGCCAACTTTAGATCATATTACTCCTTCAGTCTCTTCTGGGCTTCTCATTGCATTTTGTCCAGTTTTTGGCCATATTCCTTTGGTATTTTGCAGGCAACTGAGAAAAGTACCCCAACATCTTGTGACATCACTGGCTGAGCTTTTAGACAGGAAGTTGGAGTGGAGGGGGTGGGTGTTGCTATTGTACCTTCCTGTAGACGGCAGCCATGATGGCTGTGCGCACTTTCATGCCTAGCACAAAGCAACGCTGAAAGTACTGCTGCAGAAACAATGACTGTAGGATGGTCACCAGCAGAAGTGCCACAGCATACAGGTATCCATTCCATTCATAAATGGACGTGTCTCGCGTGAATGAAATCATCAACCTGGACAAAACCAAATAACATGAAACCAGTTTAAGACTGACAAATGCTGTCAAATTTTCAATAGTCACAAGGTTGATTGTTTACTTCTACATCCAGGCTATTATTAGAGACCAGCAGTTATTGGAAAACTGCTTATTCTGTTTGACACAGATGCACAAACTAAGCAAACTGAGAGAAGCCAGAGCTAAATTCAAATTCAAGAAACCGGAGCTATAATATCATAACTGCATGATGCATAGAGTCAGTGTATGCATATTTGAACACGCAAAACTTTAAAAAGTAATTCCAAGCTACTAAGCCAGATAAAATGTCAAATTTCATGGTTGGACTCTGGACTCTCTCTGGACATAAAATCACATAATCTAAGAAGTGTTAAGTCATTTATCTTTGTGAGGAGGTTGTATTAGCTGCTCCTATGCACAGCAAAAACATAACCTAGAAAAAGACGATAACCATAATTGCATACTACTGCAGGGGAGCTATGCGAATAGTATATAAGTACACCTGTAAAGGGCAGTTTTTTAACATGTTCAAATCAGCCAAGTGACTACGCCTATAAAATAGGTTAGGAAGTAGTAAAAGTAGTGGTTTTCAGTTTTATCCTGGACAGCCAAACATTTTGACCCCAAAATCATTGGAGACAAGTTTTTAGCCAAATCCACTAAACTATGAAGTATTTCTCAGCATTAATAAGGGACCAATGCTCATTTGTTTCATGGCATATTGTTCATTTACACTTTCATTCTCAAGTTCCATTGTTCATGGTTACAATATTGCTTTTGGAATTTTCTCTTTTTTAATAATAATAATAATAATAATAATAAAAATCATGACATTTCACAACACCTATGTGTCATTGTCTTTCAAAATTATTATTCAAAATAATTCACATTTCCGGGGAAATTAATTGTCAGCAAAAATGTTTTATAGTATTATATTTATAACTCACTCATTTACATCAATAATTATGATTTAAAGCATTTCTTTTAATGATTAACATTGGACAGCCTGGTCACGCTTACAGGGTGGTTATTCTAGGGTAGTAAACTGAAGCCAGTTTCAAAAGGGCATTTTATGATGACTCAGCAGTCCTGTATCAACACTGTGAAGTGAAATAATGATACAATCATATGGCAATGAACAGAAAACAATAGAAATCCTGGCAGACTTACTAGCCACTGAAATTGTTTTATACGTGTTGTTTCATTCCTTGAATACTTTTAGCTATGCATTCAGTCACTTTACCAACCAACCCACGGACCTCACCCTGTGTGATCTTCCCTTTTCTAACATGCAAATGCAATGCAGCAACCAAAGTAATCATTACTGAATGACTGCAGCCAAGCTTTGCCTTGTAAAACATCTTAAATGGCATATTTTGTTCTTTCATTTTTGCACGTGCCCGCCTGATGTTATAGCAGTGACAAAGACAAGTAACACTTTCAGTTTAAAGCCAAAGCACTGAGCCACAGGCATCTGGGTGACTCTTTGATTCAGTGAAACACTCAAAGTTCGAGAGCTGCGCCAGCATGTGTCTGGCTCTGATTCAGTAACTCATTCCCAGAAACACTCACTTCAAAAGCTGTGGGCTGGCGAAGGAAAGCAGGTCTTGTAGGGCTTTGAAAACAGCAGACTCGATCAAAACCCATCTGAAGGTCTTTGCTATGGTGGTAATCAGCCAGGATTTTGGGTAGTCTGTCTTTTTTTCATCATCCTTTTTCTTATCTTTCTTTTTCTTCTCACCGGTTTCCTCCTGAGGAGAATAGATGAAACCTGTATAAACATGGATGTGCTCCGACAGCAAACTCTCCAAAAATGCATTTCAGCAAAGAAAATGGAAATTCAGAATGACCAAGAACGAGATCCAGTCCCAGATGGTCAAATTTTGTTTCAAAACAGGCTACTTTCAGGCCAGACCAAAATAATTCCCAAGGTACAGATAAATGCAAAAATAGGAGCTGCAGTAAAATGGGCCTAAAATTCATCCACTTGATTATGTAACTGGTGGAACATATTATTTAACTTGGCATAAGCGGCAAAACATGAATAATAAATGAAATATTTACTTTATTTATTCCAAGTAGTGTGAAACCTGCTGTCACCATGCACCACGTTCTTTCACACTGCACAGGATGTTCTTGTTTGCTCGCCCAGTCCTGAAGTGGTTTGTTTATGGGCTCTTACCATGACCAGCACGTCCTGGCTGACCCCCTTCGCCATCCCGTTCTGAAGGGTCTCAGCCTTCTGATTGGCTTTCTGACCAGCTGTCCTCTGGCGTTTCTTCAGTCGCTGTCTCGCTTTCCTTAGCTCCCATTTCATGTTCTCCTCAAAGGCCTGGCAGATGCTTTGAGTCGAATCCACCTCTTTCAGTTCCCACAGGTCCTCCTGCACCAGCGGCCTCTTGTAACCTTTTACAACCATACTGCAGACAGAGTGGGCGAGAGACACTGCATTAATGCTTTTTGGTAGTTTTTCCTCCATTTGTTCTGCACTCTAAACTGTTTAGCCTCTTAGCTTCCACCCTCCTCCACTGATTCAAAGGGAAGACCCCATTGTTTGGCACTAATGCTTACATAATCAGGTGGATGCACTGACACTATGTACTCCCACATTGTAAGTCATCCTGGTTAATAGCGTCTGCCAAATGAATGTAATGTAAAAATACATAGTGCTTACCTGTTAAACCAGTTGAATGTGATTCTGCTGAGAAATGATGCTCCTTTCTCAGGATTCTGAATTAAATAAGTCATACAAATAAATCTGAATTAGATACATGATACATACAAATCTGATTTCATGAATTTTTGTCTAAGTACTCAAATGTATTCATATGGATGAATAAATATATGGTAAATTATATTCATATACGGTATATACTTCATCCCAAAACTAGAGCAGAATTTTTACTGTTTGTGATTAACAAGCATGAGTCAAAAATAATTCAAATGACCCATTATGTATGCAGATAAAGTTTCAGGAGTGGATTTGACTCAGGCTTTAAAACCAAAACCTTAATGCATGTTGTTTGTTGCTGAAGCTTGACCGTGAATAAGAAAACAGAAAGAAAGAAGAAGCCAGCAGTAGCAATTAGCGATGAAATGCTAATTTTTATTTGTGAGAGAGTAAAAACAGGCACTCTGTTGCTAATCAAGAATGCTGGCTTGTGCTGATAAGTATCCTCAGTACAGTGCAAAATGTCTTATTTGTCAATCAGAGAAATTTTCTTATGTGGCAGTAGAAGGGGTAGGTACCTTTTTCACCTCTTCCATGTCTTCTGGGGGGATGTCGGAAATGGCGGACAGGATGAGGGCAATCACCTGCAGGCCAAAGGATATGTAGAACAGACAGAAGCGTGGCATGTCCTCTATTTCCCCCTGAAGAAGACAGAATAAGAGAGGACAAGGATACACTTACCACTGACTCATGCCTTGAGTGCACACACTAATTATACTCCTAACAAATGAACTGCAAGCAGGAGGGCTTACACAACCAACATTTAAATCTAATTTACATTTGGCTTACAGCCAAATAGATAGAAATTGAAATGTTAATCCCTCTGGTTAAAAGTGAGATAACTGCAAGGGGTTAAAGGGCAAGTACATTGTCAAATACATAATGACAATCCAAAGTGTTGATGTGTGGATTCATAATTGAACTGTCCCACAGAGAAAAACAGCCGTGATCCTGTAGGTCTAAGGATGTGTCTGTTGTTGTTTAATGCTATATTCAAGCTTGATTGCACATTTTTATCAATTATTAAGAGTTTTAGTGTGGATAATGACACTCTGAATACATCCCAGGTCATGGTTATCTGCATCCAGTGACCATAATAAATAACCCAACTGTTGGAGCACGAAAAGGAGAACCAAAGCATTATTATTATTTGGACACCAGGACCAGGGCTACCAAAATAAGCTAAAGTTTCCGTACTCCATCTGCCTATTATCCAGCCACCCCACGTCTACCCCCAAACCCTTCTGACCCTTCGGAGAGCATCCCGGAGAATCGTCTGGAAGGAGAAGACCTCGCACGTCACTAGGAACAGCCAGAAGAGGAAGAGCGACCCGGAGTCTACCTGCCCCGGTTTCCGCCGAACGCCCTCCTGACATAGCATCACCAGCACCTGAGTCCCGCAAGAGGGAGAGAGAAATAATGAATAATAACAAAAAAACACAGAGAATTACCTTCACATTGTTTTATACAAAAACGCATACAGATTGATCTTCACATCGCTTTGTATAAAAACATACAGAATGATCTCCACATTGCCTTATATAAAAACACATACATAAATAAATTTAAGGCATTGTTTCATCTTTACACTGTGTTATTCTCTTCAAATTATCATCAAATCTTGCAAAAGACAAACACATTCCAAATTAGCTTTGAAGTAGATTATAAACACATGCACTGAGTTATCTTCACATAGTGTTGTACAAAAGCACACATAAGAAAAGGAAAAACTTATACTGGTTATATCTTTACAATGTTATTTATGTTGCATTATCAAAAGCAAGTAATTAAAAGCTAGTATGCCATATACATATGGCAATCTTTAAATGTAGCAAACTACATTTTCCTAATTTTCCCTGTTCCGGCTTACCCATGAAATGATGAACAACACAGGGTTTGTGTAAAGGACTGCTGGATTTGTCCCATTTGTTTCTCTGTCACTTGAAGGCCCATAATCCTCTCCCAAAGTGACTGCAAGCCCAGCAACAGCAGTCAATAAAAGGAGACCAGCTATGATCTGAAAGAGGAACAAAACAGTGAGTGTGTTGCTGTTGTCCATGTGCCAGTTTGGGTTAACAGACTGAAGCTTTGCCAACATCTTTGGAGGTCTCCGTCTCTTACATCCTTCCATTGTCTATATCTTTCTCTATGTTACTGTTATCCAATCCAGGGTTGCTGGCAGCTGGGGCCTATCTAGCACACATTGGGTGAAAGGCAGAGAGATCGCCAATTCATCACAGGGCCAGACAGTCAAACACTCACTCTCTCTCTCTCTCACACACACACACACACACACACACACACACACACACACACGGACGCACGCACGCACACACACACGCACACACACGGACGCACGCACGCACACACACACACACACACACACACACACACACACACACACACACACACACACACACACACACACACACACACACACACACACACACACAAACCTACAGGCAATATGACAGGTCCAGTCACCTAACTCTCATGTCTTTGGACCATGGAAACTGGAAAACCCTCATAAACACTTGGAGAACATGCCAACTCAACATAAAAAGAGCCCTGACCCACTGAATCTGGGCCCTTATTGCTGTGAGGCTGCAATGCTAACCACTGAGCCACTCTGCCACCCAGTTGTGTTGTCCCATACTGAACATTCAGAACTGTAGAGGTGATTGGGAAGCAATGGAGCTCTGACTCACAACCTTAGTCCCTAAGTATGAAAAAAACGTTCGACATGTAAAGGAAACATGATGTTAAGATTTAATTTTGAGTGTCAACAAGTCATGCAAAGTAGAACCGAGGGAAAACATTATGCAGAAACACAAAGTACACATTCACAAGTCGCCATTCGAAAACCCAATTAAAAACACTTGTTGCATCCAGCCAGACACCAATTGAGTGGTTACATTGTCCTCAATGATTCAAGTGCACCTTAGTGAGATTACCTGTTTCCACATATAGAGCTTGGACAGTTGTGGTTCACAGACCCTCCGTCTGAAGAGGGCGGCCAGGTGCCACGGGGAGCTGATCCACAGGAAGCCCAGCGGTGCCCAGACCAGCGCCGTGCGCTCCACGCATACCGTCAGGTCCGGGTCGGGTCGATCCAGGAGCGAGGCATTCTGAAACAAGTCAACGCAGCTGAAGCCATTTGCAAAAACCTGACCTTGCGACCTGCAAAATAATGAGCGGCAGCTGATCAAAAAAAAAAAAAAAAACACGGTCCTACCAACCTTAATTATGGTCTTAATTAAAGGTGACTAACAGGTGAATTTAACAGAAGGAAAAATCAATCTTGACAGAATTTGACCTCTGAGGATGAGTTCTTGATCCATGAAAGTTTAATTAAATGAAATATTCGACAAAACCCCTTGAGATTCTATTGCCGGTAACTTGCCAAAGAACATGTCAAAAGAAAGTGTCAAAAATCCAGAGCTTTGCCTGAACTGTGAGACATATTCCATAATGATCTTATCCTTTTTGGACCCAGAGAGTAATTAACAAAATGACCAGACAACTTCCTTTTTCTGGTGTTATATATCCATGTCCATATCTTGAATACTCTTGTTATAAAACATATATAATAATTGATATAATCAGTGCATTGAACAAACTGTTCTGACATGGTGAGTCTCACCTCAAATAGAAACAAAAACATGCCCTGGCTTGTCAGATCTGTTGGCAGACAATGAATTTGTACAGTTGAGACAAGAAGAAGAGGTCAGAGATGAAAGGATTGTAGAAAACAGGGTCAAGTCCCCTGGTTTAAAATACAACCAATTTGTGAATCAGCAGTTCCACAATGAAGTCATGTAACCCTCCTATTATGTACAAATTGGGGTCACATCATGTCATGTTTATATGTCCGTCATCTCAAAGCATTCATAATTCAAATTTTACCCTTTCAGAAATGTATTTTACCCCAATTACCAACTGATCATTCATCCTCAATTATAAAATTATTTTATTTTTTTAAAATGTTTTAGCGAGAAGATACCATGTTTATCTCGTGGTAAATCATTCGTCTTCAGTACAAATTTCATCCTTTCATCCTGCATTTTGTATTATCTGTCATGTTGAACTACCAGGTCAATATTGACCCAAACATGTTATAAAAAGATAAAATTGGTCAAACCCTGACATAAAATTTCAGTCTGAAAAAATGACATTGTATGACATCCCTGGGATATTAAATGCTATTAGTTTTGACCTGAACACGAAACGATAAAAAAAATGAAAACTAGGGAAACAATGTACACTAAAACGTTCATATTTTAGTATGGCTTTTGTCTATGAGAAGCTGTTCTGGTAATACATAACATCTTTTAATGAGACATTCAGAGTGACTCACTGAGAGACATCAGATGTAAATTCGATGATGATTCTTGCATAATATCTTAATAATTACAACAGAACCATAAAAGGTGTATTTGGGAGCCTCAAGTTTAACTCATAAGTAACTGTTTACACCAGTTCTAACTAATTCTAATGGACTTATTCATTCTCTAGATCTACCATGCTGTTATACAATTTCTTGCTATGATGGATGACAGAGTTCTAAAACATATCAATGCTGAACCAGCACACAGTGTAATATTCTGAATCCTTGAGAGCTGAAGTCCAGATTTGTCCAGCTTTATCACTAGTGAAACTCTAGGAAAAATTCTTTGGGCTATGTACTCCTACTTGTAAATTCATATTTTATTTTTAAACTGTTGACATTCCGGGATTAACATATGAATAAACAAGTCTCTGAAAAGTAACTTTTAAGTCTTGTGCCAAGTGTAAGTCATTCCAAGAGTGGTAAAAAAAAGTCTCTTGTCAAAGAAACTTACCCAAAATGGTGAGCCACAGAACTGATCCAGTGCAGAGGACATATTAGTGTGTCCAGATTTTAGCAGGTAACTGCCAGGTGTCTCTCTGACCCTTCCAGCAGAAGAGCACGAACTGGCCCTCAAGGCCAAAGACACAAACCGTGATTCAGCAGGAATGAGTTCTCGGGTGAGGAGAAAGCAGTCGTCTCTCTTCAGGCTCCCACACACGTGTCTTTGTGTTGCATAGCCTCAGTGGAAAAGGTTAATTCTTAACTCTGCTTTGTGTGAAACGACCTAGCTTACCCTTAACCGCAAGGACGACCCTCAGGACCCCTTTTATTTTTATTTTGGATATTGCACTGGGGTCAGAAAACCGTTTCCAGCGGAATCAAGCTGCTTCCTGAGGCTCTGAGAACGCATCCGTGGTTTCCTTTCGAAGCCTGCTCCTCAAAGTCTCTGCCCTGCTGGTGTTCCTCCTCTTTTTCATAACACACTGGTCTAAAGTCCAGACAAAGAGAGAGAGTAAGAGAGAGAGAGGAACGGAGAAAGCGCAGGACGAGCAGGGCCAGTCCATGGAGGGTACAGCCTTTTTTTCAAGCCCCCACCCCCGGAGGAAATTTCGCTGAGTGGGGGGCCTCATTAAGCCACACAAAGTAACGGGCTCCTCCTTGCAGCCGCACAGGAAAAAAAGAGAAAATTTCTTGGCAATCGGATCACATCCGATGACCGTCATTTGGGAGCAGGCTTGTGTTCATCAACAGGATGTGGTCATGAGCAGACTGGCTCATTGCAAAACTAGGTCAGCTGAACCAAACATTGGTCTCAGAACCAAAGTGTTTTCACAGCTCTCCAACTCTGTGCCATTGTGCTCATGTAACCCGTGACAGTATATTTGTCATTCTGCTCACACACACAGAAGCCATTTGCATTGTAGGGACATTCGCATAGTATAATGTTTGGGGATTTGGGCTTGCAACCATAAGGTTGGAAGTTCATTTTAAAGGAAAGTAATTGCTGAACTACCCTTGAGTGAGTTACTGAACCCCAATTTCTTCAATAACTCTCCAGCTGAATAAATGGCTGTTGTGTGGACATGTAAATTATGCACGTTGCACTGGTTAAGAACATCTGCTATGTAAATGAAGATTCTAACATTCACTTTGATTGGCCAGGACAGTAAGCTAAAAAAGATTTAAAATAAGAATTATTTCACACATCTGTGAGCACCAAAATTAATATCTAGAACAAATGTGCCATAAAGCTTTTTGTAAAAAAACACCTTGAGAATGGAACTCATGATATTGAAAAAGTAGTCTAGAAGCTAAGGTACATGACTGGGATCCTTGAGGTTGGTGGCTCAATCCCCAGTCTAGCCACAGCAAGATCACTATTGCTGTTGGGCCCCTGAGCAAGGCCCTTAACCCCACATTGCTCCCTTGGTTAGCCTAATCAACTGTAAGTCACTTTGGATGAAAAGCGTCAGCTAAATGACTGTAATGTAATGTAATGAAAATACCCCTGAACAGGATGATCTAAAAAGATGTTGAAAAGTTCTGTGTGAGATAATATTTGTGGGGGAGTGATTCTCCAGGAGGCAGTCGCTACACCCTGCCATAAAGTATATCACTTATTCTAAAACGAAAAAGATACAGCTGAGATACAAGAACCTCAGTACACAGTTATTTACAACTGTTGTGTCAGTGCTGCTGGGTCTGTCTCCTTGGCTCATGAGAAAAGTCATTAGTTACAGAGATCTGATCTAGGCCAATCCCAAGTAGTAATATCCTTAATGATGGTAATTAAAAGCGCCATAATGAGCCATGAGCCGTGAATCACATGCCAACCAACTGCTGGCAATGCTGCGCTCACCTGTTAACTGGTTTTTTTTACACAAGCTCTTATGGTGATGTCACATGATACTGTTTACAGTCACCTGTGGCTCCTTTATACCCCCACAATGCAAGCACGCACGCTATACTGCAGCGCTTCTGTCTGGACTGGAATCAAAGACTAACAGGGTTCACACCATCGAGTCTGGACTGCCATGTGAAACTTTTCTAGACAAGATCAGCAATTTCAATATCGCTCTGGGAGAGAGCTGAACTTACTGAGTGCAAAGCTAATTTGAAGAATCTTGTTTTTTTAAAAACATTAATTAACAGGACATTTTAAAAGGTAAACCTATTGTGATAGCTTTACTGCCTACTGACAGTCCTCTCCATTAATCATTAAATGAGACTGATTATGTCACGTGCCATCACTGCATGAGTCAGAGTAAAGTCTCAAGGCCAACATGAATGGGCGATAACATGCCCGCAAATTGACCAGCACGCATTACAGCTAAAGACAAGCCCTCATCAAAATAAGCAATCTCACGATGACATAATCTATCAAGCAATCTGGTTTGCATGTTGTCTAGCTGCGGCACAATCTCTGGAGTCGAGCTTTGCAGAGCAGAGGTTATGAATCAGCTTTAGGAGTGGCCACAGAGGAAAATTCATACACTTGCACAAAGTTGGCCAATACTTGCATCATAATGCGATGGGGAGAGTTCACTCAAGCAACCAAACCTAGATGCTATGCTTCAGGACTAATACTGCGTGCAGTTAAGGTGCTACATTCGCTAATGGCAAAATGTGTAATTTAAAATGTTATCATTTATGTTTTTGGCACCCTGGACTTCTCCAGAATTCTGAGTGCTCTCTCTGTATGCAAAGTTAAACACGAAACCTACTGTTGTACACATAGCAGCTCCTTAACTTTATTTAATAAATGCACAGTGAATGGACCCGAAACATATGCAGACACAATGGGAAATGGACTACAGGATCAACCGCTCCTCAGTGATGGAGCCCACAACAAACAAGACGATTCTTGAAATCCTCAACTGTTTCTTTTTTACTTTTTTTGGAAAAGCATGCTGAAAAGTCCTTGTAAGATAACACACTTATTTCCAAAGCTCATTGATCATAAACTAAAACAAATGTTAAAAATAACTCAGTGCAAAAATTTCTAAAAAATTTTCTGTTCCAATTAATATGTAAACCCTTCCCTGTATGTCTCTAAACTCTTTTTTTCCCATAGTACAGGTGTAATTTTTCAAAGCTATACAATTGCAGATTCTTTTATTAGTGCTCTATAAGTGGACAGCCTAAGTTCTTCTAATATAATGCTAGTAATGTTCTAGCCAGTTCGTTACTGTTTCTAGAATAGCAATGCTACATGCTAATTACTTCTAACCATATGACCATTACTTTGATCTTTCCCAGTCAGAAGTGTGAGTGACTAATGTCATAGGAACATATGATGAGAACAAGCTATTCAGCCGAACTAGTCTCACCATTCACCCACAATGTAACAAGTATCTAGAGCTGCATCAAGCCTTCAACACAGCATGGATATTTTGCTCAAACTGTATGACTTGGAATCCTATTTCATGTATTTACAATGTTTTGTGTAAAACAATACTTTTTGAAAATAGTATGAGCATACCGCATTCGCTCACATGCAGGGACACAGGCATATTGTTTTATTTTGCAGAAGAAATTAAGGACAGGTGAAACATTAAAATATGTTCAAGTTCAAAGCTTTCTGTTAAAACTACCCAGCTAATACTTTCCAGATGTTTCCACTGAACCATTTGGTTGTATGCTGCAGACTTGTATCAAATAAACCCACACCATTATTCTATAATTTCATCATTATTATGGAATATATAATTTTTATCCATGAGTTGTATTTTAACTTGGGAGTACCACAGCCAATTTGCATTGCATTGGGTGCTTAGGCAATGCCGCATGCATGCACAGAAAACCTTGGCCAGATGTGGCTATATTGCTCACATTAATCAGGGGGACACACTCATGTTCTCACACTTTGTAAGTTGCACAAGAGTGTCTGTGAAATGATTTTAATGTGGCATAATGTTACTGAAACACTTCCGGTAAAGTGGATTTAATGTGTTTTACAGTCACTTGCATACAGGTGAGTGAATCAGGGGAATGCCCATCCCTGAGCCACAGGGCTCTAGACGCTAGTCAGACTTGAACTTGAGGTGCAATTTCTATTTGAAACCCAGAGGGGGAACAAAGAAACAAAGTTCAGGGAATAATCAGTCCAAGCAAAGTCTGGGAGGCCGTTATAGGGGCTACAGCCATGCGCAAGAACCTACAAAAGCCTTCCCACTGCGCTATCGGAAACACAGCAAAGGTCAAGCATCAAAGGGAAGGGATTCTAACGGAGCCAGGGGAAACAGGCGAGATTGGCTGTGGGTGTCGGAGGGCTTCTTTAAAAAGGCAATCAGTGGAGTAGGTGCTTGAGTTTTGAGTGAAAGCATCAAGAGCCTGAGGGCACAATCAATCGTTATGAACAAACAGCTAACGGAGAACTAGCCAAATATGAACCAAATTATTCAAGAGTTTACCGCATTAACAAAAGCACAGCATGCAAAGGATTAAAGGTGAGTCCATCATTACCAAAGCTGCATAACAATAGAAGTGATAGCATAAGTCAAGTATTTGCTGATGGGCATTTGATTAACCTTAAACTGTTCACCCTCTTTATAACAATCAAGAAAGAAAACTGAAAACTCCACATAACACTCGTTCGAAATTATCCTTGTTTTGTTTGAATATTTCCAGACAGTCTGACTTGCCTTGAATGTCAAAATCATGCAACGTTAAAGAGTACGAATATACTTCTGACATTTTCAGAAGTACCAGCATGCTTTTTTTTTTTTTTTTTTAAACCTGAAAGTAACAGCTTCAAGGCAAAAAAGGACGATGAAATTCATATCGATAATAATTCCTCTGTGTCTATCATAAGGTTTTAATAAAACGTTCAACTCTTCCCAGGGCATACACACAGCTGCTATGGAAGGTTTTCACTGCTATAAATGTGCAGTATAATTAACTAATAATTACAACTGAATTAAAAATCATGTGTAGATGATTAAAATTTTATATTATTGCACTCTCGCTCACACATTAACTGAATGAGCTACTCATACAAAGTGCTATCAGTTTTACTGCACCACTGAATGGCAAAAAGGCGTGTTTAAAAGGCTTCTTCACAATGATAGCAGCTTCTATATAGCAGCCCACGGTCATGCTCTGTCGCTGGTTTTCCAAACCTGATTACATAATTTTTACTATTTAATTATGTGAAGCTCAAAGAACCTTCAGCATTACACTCACTTATAATGTGCATTAATCAACAATCAAACAGTTACAATACTGTTTAATTAAATGCAGTGGATCATAATTTGCTACACTGTTGCAGATGTTTGAAAATGAATATACAAGAAAGCCTTTTATCTATCAAATATACAGCTTTGTTTAATGAAAATCAGAATAATTTTCGAACATTGCTGTAAATCTGACCTTTTCTCCAGTACATGTATTTCAATATTAAATGATTCAAGTCGGGAGGTATTACCATACTAATTTTACATTCATTTCCCACACACTGTAGAAATTATCACAGCACATGAACAATGCAAAAATAAAGGATTTAGTGACATTTTCTGTCGGTCATCTGGGTTCTGGTGATCTCGCCCACATTCAGTCATCGTCAATTACAAAGCAAAGTAGTCTCTTGGCAAGGCCTTCTGTCCTGTAAACATTACGATCACAATTTTGCAGAGAAGTTGCAAAAATCAAAGCGCGCTCCCAAGCAGTGAGGTTCTTCAGGGACGTTATCAGCATATATTTTTTTTTAATGATTTGCAGCGATGTCCATCATAACACACAAGCTGGGCTTTTTGCCACCGCGTCTGTGAGCCGTTTGACCTTTCGACCCCACTTCCAGTCTGGTGTCCCCACTGTGGACAGGAGAACCCGCTCCCCAGTCATGGCTGTGGGGAGAGCCCGGCCGGCTCTTAAAGGGTGTTCTTGGCGATGGCGTTCAGGGTGCGCACCTTGGTGACGTCGGCCACCTTGGAGGAGTACTCCGGAGCAGAGAAAGCTGCGCCCATGCTTACAGAGGAGTTCCTGTTTCAGAAAGTACAGGAGGAATGCATCAGCACCCGAGTGGTATCATACTGTACAGATATATAGACTGAGGATCCAATTACCCTCACTACTAAACACTTAAACACCTACCCCACACATACATCCACCAATCCATATAACACCACACACAATCCACCCCAACAAAAATATAGACTAAAAGACACACATGCACACACACAAAATCACCAACATCCCCCCATGCACACACCCACAGTCTGACAGCACATCCCCAAAAAATCTCAGACACAGCACACAAGCACAGACATACATACAAATGCACCCTCAATGAAAACACAAACGCATACAGAGAGACACAGAGAGAGAGACACGCACACACGTCCAATCAGTAGACACAAAACAGTCAGACTTTTTTGCTTTAAATTAAAGTTCAGTTCACCGGAACTTCATGGCAGAGTCCCTGCTCGAGCGAGCTGAGCAGTGGAACTCCTGCGCCCCCGAGCCTTCCAGAATCCTCTGCAGATTGCGCTCGCTGATGCCCCCTCCTGATGGTCACAAACACTGAAGATTACACAATCGCCAGCAAAGTTCAGCTGACAGACTTTCATATTACCCCTCCAAAATGTCAAATGGGAAAAAAAAAAACATTTTACCACCTTTTTTCTACAACAGCCAAGGGCTTCCATACAGACATGAGGACGTGATTAACTAGTCTTTTACCACAAGTTACCACTTCAACGGCACTCAACAGAAACCAATAGCAATTAGAATGAACATCTAATACACTTGATGCACTTCAAACAATTTTAGACACAGATATTTAAATAAAGCCAGATACCACACACTTACCTGGCATGATGACTATTCTGCCTTTAGCCTTTGAAAGAAAGTGAAAGAGGATTTTTTTTAAATGTTTATCATTAAAGACCTGATATATTACAGCCTACTAATGTACATTTTTCATTCCCTAAAAACATTGCTTGTCAAACAATAAAATACTTAATTGTCCCTGGTAGGATATTTTGCTTACAGTAAGGAGCTACCTCATAAAACATGGTACAAACCAGATGCACAGTAGTGCACAAGAGAATTAAGAATTGTGTGGCTAAGGCTGAAGGGGAAACAAAAGAGACACTATATATTTGAACGGTGATTACATTGCATGTGAGATAAAGGAATAATTAAGTCCATTACAGTAAGCCTGTTGGTGCCTGAATTTGGAGTCTGAGAGGAGAGTCCTAAAGTCCTCATATATGTGATGATCACATTTGTCCCAGATAGCGTGGGCTTTGCCCAAGACCAGCAGAGCAGAGGGTCCCCTCAGGGCGGTCTAATAAGAGCCAGTGATCTTTACTGGCCATTTTTCATGTGGCTTGAGCGGCAATAGGGAGCCATGGTCTCTCATGGTAAATCTGAAAATGGTTTAGTCGCGATACCTGAACTTTTCCAAGGTCTGTGAGGGTTTGTGATGAAGAGAGAAATGGGAATGTTGGAGTTTTATCCAACAACACGCAGTAATGGTGGCGATAGTTCACTTAAGTCCGAATCAACATATCTGACATGTTTACATATATGTTGCATTTAAATATGTTTCCCTCTGACTGCCTGATTAACAAGGCATGAGACTGAATCCCTCCCAACCCCACAGGGCTGCTCACCTGCTCCCTAACCGCCCCCCACAGGGCTGCTCACCCGCTCTCTAACCCTGCCCCGCAGGGCTGCTCACCCGCTCCACCTGCTCCCTAAACCCCACCCCACAGGGCTGCTTACCTGCTCCCTAACCCCACCCCACAGGGCTGCTCACCTGCTCCACCTGCTCCCTAAACCCCACCACAGGGCTGCTCACCTGCTCCCTAACCCCACCCCACAGGGCTGCTCACCTGCTCCACCTGCTCCCTAACCGCCCCCCACAGGGCTGCTCACCCGCTCCCTAACCCTGCCCCGCAGGGCTGCTCACCCGCTCCACCTGCTCCCTAAACCCCCACAGGGCTACTCACCTGCTCCCTAACCCCACCCCACAGGGCTGCTCACCTGCTCCCTAACCCCCCCACAGGGCTGCTCACCCGCTCCCTAACCCTGCCCCGCAGGGCTGCTCATCCGCTCCACCTGCTCCCTAAACCCCACCCCACAGGGCTGCTCACCTGCTCCCTAACCCCACCCCACAGGGCTGCTCACCTGCTCCACCTGCTCCCTAAACCCCACCACAGGGCTGCTCACCTGCTCCCTCAACCCCCCACAGGGCTACTCACCTGCTCCACCAGCCTCTTGATCAACGGCAGACCCTCCAGGGCGGAGCTGTCGCAGCCGCTGGTCAGCAGCCTGTCGAACCCCAGCGAGATGAGCGTCTCCAAGGCGGCGGCGGGATCGCGCACCATGTCAAAGGCTGGAGAGCGGACAGGCAGAAGCAACACCTCAAACTTCACAAACAGTGCATTACTTCAAACACACAGACAGCGCTTAGGTAAAATTATAAATTAAACTACCTATAGGCGTGCCCTGGTAGCTCATCCGGCTGAGCGCATGCCACAGGCCCTACCGTGGTGGCACATGCTAAAATCTGGCCCGGGCCCTTGCTGAAATCTTCAATTGTTTTTAATGGAAAGCCCAGCAGAACAGTTTTTGGGTATCACATCCAAATTAAAACTTTGAAAAGGGAATTAGGACAATGTTTCCATGCATTTTGTTGCCAAAACACTGATACTTTCCCTGTGATATAGATTTTCGAATGTTTCTGTGTTAGGTATACACCATGACCTTGCACACTTTGTTTCGGTGCCAGAAAACACTCTTTTGTGCAATGAGATTTTGTGCAAACAGATATTATTATATGAATAACTCTCATCAAGAGTTATTCATATAATAAAATGCATTTTTCCTCAAAAGGAAAACAGTAATCGAGCAGTACTGTCTATCTTCAGAAAGATGACCATGAGAAATGAAAGTCTTGTTTTGTGGTTACCTTTCACTTATCAGTTAAACCCACATTACCTCAAAATTCCAGTTACCCATTAACTTGTATAATACACGTCTGTTCTTACCTCTATGAAAGGTGACTGGCAATGGCCGACAAGCAGCTGTAAGAAAGACAGGCTAATTTCACAAGGAGGACAAGTACTCCATTGCAGCATTTCTCAAAGCACCTTTCAAAGAGCTTGGTGAACAAAACAATCATGTGACTAAAGTACGTTTCATCCCTCTGAAAAAAAAATTCAAGCATTTTCAGAATGTTGATGTTTCACATGCGGAGACAAAACACAGAAATGTCAAGAACACCATATTCGTTCCCATTCATGAACATTCTGAATTACCTTTGAAAGTCACTTTTCTGAACTTTCTAGTTAGTAGTGCTTGCAGTTATTAATCAAAGGACAAGAGCAGCTGATTCCAGGTCAGTGATTGGTCAGGATGACAGCTGGGTGTCGCTGAGCGAAGCTAGGCCTTGGACTGATCTGAACCTTACCCAGAAGCTCCATGCAGAGCTCAGTGTCTACCCGGCCATCCTCCGTCAGCGCCCCCAGCACCAGCCCGTCCGCCCCATTGCTCTTGGCCAGTTCGATGTCCGTCTTCATCACCTCCACCTCACGGTCGGAGTACAGGAAGTCGCCACCGCGGGGGCGGATCATGACGTAGATCGGGATGCTGGTGTATCGCTTCACCACCTTCAGGAGACCTGGGGGGGGGGAGGCATGGAATTACACTTACACATCACTTCTAAAAGGTTGTCATCAACCTGGTTTTCCCTGATAACTAGAAACTAACACTACACCACCCTACTGGGGACATGCAGTAATTATTCCCAAAGATTGTTTCTCATATCTGCCCATACCCTCATAGTACATGACTCATGTTGAACAAAATAACATTTTGGTTTCCTCTCTTATGAAGAACCCTGTGTTGATACATTTTCATTCAGATAAATGAACTGATGACAGCTAATGCTCCAGGTCCTTGGTCTCTCACTGTAGAAGTAAATTTCACAACTTTTAGGAACACGCAATCAGCAGAAACCTAATTTTTTATACAGAATTTTTTTCTCAGGGGGCAATTGTGAACAACAGCCATGCCAGATATCAAAAGTATTTATAACTGGACAATCGATTAGAAGGCTGACTGCAGCTCAAGGGGAATCAATGACAATGACCTGTGACGTACTTTAGTCAAAATATACAGTATCTGTGTACACAACACTTTAAGCCCCGGAGAACGGTGTCTGAGATGTTGCCAAAAATGCACTCAAGACCCTGAAACTACACAGCGTACTGGAAAAAATATCCTGCCAGCGACCAGGATCTCATGCAAGCTCTTGTTCCTAATTTGGACTTTAAGGATGACCTTTAATTAAAAACACAAACCTCCATCAGCCTCCACACAGGAAGTACACAAACATCTCTCAGCATAGATCCCAAAAACAAACTTAAATAAGTCAAGCACGCTGCACTTCCACATTCAAACATTGTTATTGCCAGAACACTAATTCTGTGGAAGCACAAACCTTTATTTTACTCACATGGTACTTATATGAGACCAATTCTACAGGCATTCAGGAAAATATTTTACAATGTGGAACATATTTTCAACATTAAACTATTCAAGAGTTGCATATTGTATACATGCATGTAAGGAAAATGTTCATACACATTTTATAATAATATTGTTGAAATATTAATATAAATATATCACTGGGGCTAGTGAATCAAAGTAAATCGATGGAAATAGCCATCAATTCAAAATTTGAAATTGTGTGTCTTTTTTTTTTTTTTTTTTTTTTTAAGATTTGCCATTATTGCACACTTTTAGGGTCAAATTCTGTACAAATGTGACAAGCTCTGCCCTGTGAGAAGTAACTCATTTTCAGCTGCATGACTTTACAGGAACCTACACCCTTCCTGTATACTTTTAAGCATTTCCAAATTAATATGTGAGTGACTCACCAATGCTGGGTGTGATTCCACCTTCCAGAAGACTGGAGCACAACTCAAGGCGTCCTGCGCCTGCAAACACAGTGGGATGGAATGAGAAGATTCATTCTGCTCAATGACATTCCTCAAGTTAAACAACCAAGTGGTGCTGTATTTCACTGGTCACTCCAACTGACTTTTTTCATCTTCAGAAACTTTTCTGTAGTGATTGCTTCTAAAATATGCAGGAAAGAATTCCAACTGCTGTTCTTTCTTAAAACACTTTTCACACATACTAGAGGATGCTATTTATGGTACTTCAGTACACAGCTGAGGGGAAATTGATTGAAACATACATATGAAAACATGCTGCACAGTGCAGTAACAAAAGTACGCCGTCCTGGGTCAATACATTAGGAAGCCTTGATTTGACGGTCTTCTGCAGTGTACAGAGTATACACCTAAACCAAATAATAAAAAAAACAGCTGTGTATTTACACCTGTTGTAGCCTGAAGTGTATTCATATGGGTATGAATGAATGAACAGTCGCCGCTTCGTACCTCCCCTCTCAGCATTGATGGCCGACTCAACTGAATCCACACAAACTTCCATGAGGAAGCCTTCGGTCATTCTACAAACAGAGAACAAACACAGACGTGCTTTCAGTAAAACGACGAACCGTACATAACCAAACTCGAGAATCCAATTTTGCTACACCCTTCAGTGCATCGTCATACCTGTCTTAAATCACCTCCCCATATGGTGCAGCCTATGGCAACAAAATACTAGAACAGGAAGTTACCCTGTTACTTCATGAACCAAGATCCAGAGGGGTATACATATGGATAAATCACGTTTCTTTTGGGAAACACATGAAAGCAGCTCTGGTCACTGACGATGTCCATTTGTTTCGGTTCTTCTAACGTTAATCCAAAGTCTCCTTCACGCTGAAGATGATAGATATTTTAACTTAATTTTCCCTTCAAGCCAAACCACCGGTACATCATTACCATCGAAATGGCGTTATAAAGTTACTCTGACATTTATTAGCTTCTTTAACAATCTCCATTCAAAGAGTTTGAAGCTACATGCACACACCAAAACTGTTGCTAGTTCGTCATGTAAGATAACGAGAGAACTATGCTGCACTACACTATCCATAAATAGCCTCCAAATCTAAAATGTTCCCTCGGTGTCCGGCCAAATTCAATTCATACAGGCACATACTTAATATCATACTGAAACACACAACTTTCTCCTTCTTCAAAGAGAATAAAGCTAACTCTGTGGCTTCCGTCTTAGTGGTCTCTCCGTGGTTATTAAAAACGTGAATTGCGTTTGGAGTTCCCACCACCCTGATTACCTGTCAACTTTTAAGAACTCTTCCAAATCCTCCAACCTTTCACCCTTCCTTCGCTGACATCCGATTTGTTCTCTGTACCCTCAATAGCCAATCGTAGCTAGCGATTAACTTTCCTGTAGCGGTCGCCTGCAGTTTACAACCCCCTATAGGATATGTTTATGATCATTCGAGTTAACATATTCGACAGATCTTCAATGAGCAAGCTACCTAATCCGTGTCTTATTGTATTTTGCTGCATGCAACAGCTGCATATGTTTATCTAGTGCGCTAGATGTCAAGGCATCTAAATTTGGGCCACATTTTTGCGCAATGAGCAAGAGTTCGAGCGTAGGGTTCCATGTGCATTTGCTCATGATGACATCTCATTCAGCAGCAAGGTACTCTTGACATACTGTGAACAGAGACAGAAATAAGCCTTTTAGGAGAACGTCACTGTTAAAATAGAAACAAGTTTATATTTAAATCAACATATATAACAGCAATTACGCTGGTTTAAAATCGCATTTTCCTTCCAGCCAACGCAAATTTGTTGAGTAAGAGGCAATATATAAGGTTTGTATAAGGTCATAAAATTTTCACTCATGTCACGTGACACAAAATGGAAGCCTTACATAAACCTTCAGATGACGTTATTACTGAAATTATTTCCCACATAAAATACAGTATAAAATCTGGCCTGCGGTGTTTAATTTGCTGATATGGATAAATAAATTTGTGTTAATTTTTTAAAATGCTAATAATTTTATTTTCCATCAGTGCAAACCTGACGTCAAAGGTCAAAGTTGAGTTGGATAACGGAAACGTTTTAGATTGTGTAAGGTCAGTGGAAAAGCAAACTGCCGATGAGCTAGATGTATACTGGTTGATCTTGTCATCGAAGATGCTGCTGACATCCTTGCGAACTGTAGTTTCCAATGGCTGTAGGGTCACTGGGAAGGGACTGCAACTGAGCAATGCACAGGTAATGTTGTTTTCCTGCGTACAATAACTAGCAACTGAGAAGTGGCATTCGGTGAAATAGGAAACGTGTGTGGTCAGCTACACCAGCACGACCAGGTTTAGCTAAGCCCTTTGATACTTAAGTTCCGAGGAATCAATGTCAAATTAATAAGATGCAGGGCAGCGATTTAACGACAGCACCAAGATATCCCGGTGATATGCTATGATCAGTTTTGTTAATTTTACGTGTGTATCGTGTGTAAGTACTGCATGCTCATCATGTAATGCAATACAGTGACATCATTAAATGCCAAATAGTTACCATTATGTCGGGTATGTTTCTCACGTAGCAAGTTAACTTGTGTTTGGCAGTTGCAGGTCAATATGTTGAAGTGGCTGGTAACTTTTTCTCGTTCCATAGTTAATTACAGCTGCTTATTTGGTTGGCTAGTTAGATAGATAGTCACTGTACAGTTACCTAAAATGTTGAGCCCAGCGCTTTCTTATGACAGCGACCTTCACTGAGACAGTGGGTGGTGAGAAGAGGAAAAGCTACAATAGTAGCTGAGGCTCGTGCCGCACCGGCGCCAGCTGCAGTTTCGGTGCCTAACGCAGCCACCAATCGCGTTGTTGGACGATGGCTGGTGGGTTGCAGTGGACTGGTGGTGGGGGCAGTCGTTCTGGGAGGTGTCACCAGGTGAGGATTATATCTTGCCGAAACTGATGTGAAATTACCAGCAGGATCCGGGAGACCGTGGTCAGGGCAATGTGGATGCAGCGCAGAATTCATTAATATTAACATGCAAGCCTTGAAATGTAATTGTAGTCAGTTGCAAAACAATGCGTGCTGTTACCTGGCACCTCTTAGTGACAACACACATAGTACTTACAAAACACAGTATTGCAAGCAACAATATTATTATAAAATGTGTAAGAACATTTTCCTTACATGCATGTATACAATATGAAACTCTTGAATAGTTTAATGTTGAAAATATGTTCCACATTGTAAAATATTTTCCTGAATGCCTGTAGAATTGGTCTCATAAGTACCATGTGAGTAAAATAAAGGTTTGTGCTTCCACAGAATTAGTGTTCTGACAATAACAATGTTTGAATGTACAAGTGCAGCGAGTTTGACTTATTTCAGTTTGTTTTTGGATCTATGCTGAGAGATGTTTGTGTACTTGCTGTGTGGAGGCTGATGGAGGTTTGTGTTTTTCTGCAGACTGACAGAGTCCGGTCTCTCCATGGTGGACTGGCACCTGGTGAAAGAGATGAAGCCCCCACAGACACAGGCAGAATGGGAGGCTGAGTTCCAGAAGTACCAACAGTTCCCAGAATTTAAAATGTGAGTTCTCACACAATACCAGCACAATCTTATACTTTCCAGGGGGTCAGTTGACCAGTTCACATTAATAACTGTTCATAACTTTGTGTCTGTGACGAATGCTAATGTATCTAATCATCCCTGAAATGAAATGGCTTTATAATACATTTATACTAAATTTATCTTAATTTTCCTATCTTGTTCACTTGGTCATTTGAGTAACCTCTGCAACATTCTCTGGTGCACTTAAAATTATCAGCAGCATCTGCAATTGACATTGCTGATACCACTGTCAGGATGTAATATTAAAAAATGTTCTGTGATGAAGTCAAAAATCTTGATATTATACAATAAGTTAAAGGTATCTCATCTGATTATTTCGTAATGTATGCTAAGAAATAAGTTTATCGGGGGAAAAAATAAATAAAAATGTACTGTTTGAAAAATTTGAAAGACATGTTTATTCCAGTACCGCATGCATTTTTCCTGGGTAGCCTGTTTCATTGCGGTCATTGCCCAGTTAATCTTGTTTGAGTTGTCCAAGAAAATGCTTAAAGACATTGTCGGGTCAGGTCCAATGTGAAGCCAGCTGAAGAGTGCACCTCTAGATTCCACCTTACAGAAGGTTCATTGATGTTATTGAACTGAAAAGTCTGAGATATTGAAAAAAGTTCACAGTCCAAGGGAAAATTCTCAGTCTCTACAAGAATAAGTAACCCTTCTTTGTCTGTGTGTGCAGATTAAATCATGACATGACACTGACTGAGTTCAAGTTCATCTTCTACATGGAGTGGGGTCACCGCATGTGGGGGAGATTGGTAGGACTGGCGTACATTCTTCCCACGGTCTACTTCTGGAAGAAAGGGTTCTTCAACCGTTCCATGAAGGGTCGTGTCCTCGGCCTCTGCGGCTTTGTCTGCTTCCAGGTACGGCACAGATACATGGGAACCAATGAAAATGTCACCATGACAACAGGTGGCCGACTCACAGAATCGCATATGAGCAAGGTTATGCTGCGTCTTCAGTGAAGCGGATGCTTTCAAAGAGAAGGAAGCCTGTATAATTGTAGCATGTCAGTGCTGTTGTATTCTGGGATAGCAGGGGCTATTTATGTTAAATTAAGAAATCAATCATGAGTTCAGAGTAGAAATCTCAGCCACCTGGGTTTTCTTTTGAAGGTCCTGGATGAGTGGGAGTTTTGGCCCGCTGGATAATAGGAGTGTAGTTGATTCTTGGCACACTTATGGTTTGTTCATAGTCAATTTCTGTGTTTCCTCATTTACATAATCATAGCTTCAGAATGCCATTTACCCATGGAGAACAAACAGGAATTTTAATGAGTGGAAATGGCTGGGCATTTGCATGCATGTCGGTGTTTGTGTGTTGAATAATGCATGATATGGCCCTCCCCCCCTTCTTTCAGGGCCTGCTGGGGTGGTACATGGTGAAGAGCGGCCTGGAGGAGAAGCCGGAGTCCTACGACATCCCGCGGGTCAGCCAGTACCGGCTGGCGGCTCACCTGGGCTCCGCCCTGCTGCTGTACTGCGCCAGCCTGTGGACCGGGCTCTCCCTAATGCTTCCGGTCAATAAGGTACCGCTCAAATGGTCTCTCACGGATGCTGCCCATCTTACACAATGCCTGGTTTTACTAATGGCATAAGGTTTACAAGACCCCATCAGTGTAATCTCCACACAGACAATGCTATTATTTTGTTGTGAAATATAAAACAAATGCAGTATGTTTTCTTGTGTTTGTGTTGATGTGCTCAAAAAGGGAATCCCTCTTAATGACCCCTTCCAATCGCCCAAGTCGGTCATACTAGTGCACATGGTTTTTCACAGACACTTGCATCGATGTGTAAAGTTTAGCACCCTGACAAGTCTAGAACACATTCATTCACTCATTGATGGTACTCATATACAAGGTGACAAATGAATACTTGGCAAATGCCTTCTCGGTCTTTGGGACTATAATATTTTCCCTTCTCCTCTCTTGTTCTTTTTCTGCAGTTGCCTAACACACGTCAGCTGATGCTGCTTAGGAGATTTGCCTACGGCACAGGAGGCCTAGTCTTCCTCACGGCTCTTTCAGGTAACCGCAATAATCAGGTGCTCTGCATGACCTCGCAATATCCATACCGGTCAGCAGATGGCAGAAGAGGAAACAGTTTTCAGCAGGACAGCAGAGCATTGGGACAGTGAAATTTGGAAAGCATACTTTGTGCGGGGAAAACATAACTCTTAAATTTTTATTGATTTGTGTCTGACAAATTAATCAAAGTCATGGATAAATGACCTGTCATCCTTCTAAAGCCAAGTAAACATTTTACAGACTTTACAGCTAAAAACTGAAATGGACCTTTTCATGCCAGCTCACTAGTCGTACCAATATCAAGTCTAGACAGTCAGTGTGAAGTTTGCGCCTCCCCACCATTCTCTCTTCAGAACATTCAAAACAGCTTGATTTCTCCTAATTACTTTAAACACGGCAATTTAAATGATCCTTGAAAACGTTGAATGCAGCAATTTATGCAATCTGGCGGTGTTAAACTCAGAAATTTCAATCTTTGAAAATGTCACATTTATCCTTAAAATGTCCTGTAAACCATGGGAGGTCTTAAAGTGACATGAGTGGCTGTCTTGTAAGGTGGATTCCGGTGACTCTGTCACAAGTTCAGTCGATGGGATAAGACTCATGGAATCTGTATTAGAAGTTTATTCACCGTGTGGCTGTTGTGTTCCGTGGCCTCTGATTCGCTGTTTTGCTGCGGTACGTTACAGGGGCGTTTGTGGCCGGACTGGACGCGGGCCTGGTCTATAACTCCTTCCCCAAGATGGGTGAGCGCTGGCTTCCAGACGACCTGTGGGCCTTCTCTCCCACCCTCAAGAACTTCTTTGAGAATCCCACCACAGTGCAGTTTGACCATCGCATTCTGGTATGTTCCAGAAACAAAGGTGTTGCCGTATAACCCAGTAACATTAAAAAATCTCTGATAACTTTCACAATTTCACTATGGGTTCAAATTGGGGCGCAATGTCCGATGGCGAATGCGACCAGGGGACGTTTTGTACTGAGCCCTGCTCAAGCCAAACGGCAGCATTGTTAACAAAGAGCGATGTTACTGTCTCGATTGGGCTCCAGTATATCCGCGCTGTCATACTTTCTACTAACGAACACAGCATCGGGATGATGTTTGCTCCGAGAATGAGGGCCTGAATAGGAACCTTAAGGCAGAGTACAGGACTGTAGCTGGTAACTAATCTTGAATGAAATGGGCCTTGGTCCCATTCCTCAATCATGACTTAAAATTCCCCTTAACATATCCTACATTACAATTACATACCCCCTACTGTCTCTTTCATTGAGCTCCAGCTGCCATGTTCAGCTAAAGTGCTGTGTGAGGCACCTCATGATGAAGGGCTGAAACCATGACCCTGCCCACTGCTGACTGACAGGGGGCTGTTTCCATAGCGACCGTGCTGTTGTTACTGAAGGTGATTCGTTGGTGGAGAATAATCAGTCAGTGTCTTTCCATAAGGGGAGTTTTAAAATAACCAAATGTCATGCCCCAGCTCTGTGGATGGACATTTCCCCAGTGGTTTAAGTCCAGAACATCAACTTTCGAAGCAGAGCACTGAACAACAGTTGGTGACTGATTCTGAATGAGGTCAGGACCATGGCCCATAGTCCAGTTCTTCACTCTGTTTCACTTGGCGTTTTAGCCAGACATGGCTGTGAATTCTATTTGATGGTTGAGAGCTGAACCCTGACTGTGCTCACTGCTGGCTGGTACTATAATACACAATAACTTTAGGACTTTAGAGACCCTCTTAAGAATCAAACTGCAGGAAACTTCACAAATATTCAGCTGTAATTTTCAGACAGTGCAATTTCTACCGCCGGGACCCAAACTTAGACTCGTTAAAACTATATAGCTATAACACAGAATTCAAATCATAATAAACAATACAGCAGGAATATCTATGAGTTATTTATATTTTATTGCAGACAAGCAAACTTGTCCGTTGGAATGTGTTCTTTACATTGTGAACCATAATATAATATACCTTTTAAAAGACTTAACTCCAGGTAAATTGAATCCTATCTGTGGGGTTGAATCCTATCTGTAAATGGGCTGTGTGTGTTTGAATCCCAAAGAGAGTTTTCTGTTTCGCAGTAGCAAAGCCACATCCGGTCTTGTAGTGTGGTGCAGATCAATGAGTGAAAATGGGTCCTCATGTCTCCGCAGGGCATCAGCACGGTTTCAGCCATCACCGGCCTCTTCCTGTTTGCCAGGAAGATGCGCCTGCCCAGGAGAGCCAAGCTCGCCATTGGCTGCCTGACAGCAATGGCCTACACACAGGTGAGCCTAATTCAGCCAATCGGTATATATGTATGTCCAGGTCAGCCAATCAACTCACGTATGATAAATTCAGCCAATAAGCACAGGAGAGCTTGTGTGTGGGAGCTGTGTAAATGGCCTTCTTCAGCATACTGCAGTATGTGTTTTACATGGGTATTGTACACTTTTTTGCTGTTTTAACCTTAAAAGGAGTCGTGGACAGAATTGATTTGAGGGTCAAGAAAATATTTTCCTTATTGTTTTGCTTTTTGTAATTGAACGGATCATAAACTGAAATATGAGATTATATCATGATTATGCTAGCTGAATTGACAGAGCCTATCTGTGTCGTCCCCAGGTTGGTCTCGGTGTCAGCACCTTACTGATGTACGTGCCCACGCCCCTGGCCGCCACGCACCAATCAGGGTCCCTGGCCCTCCTCACATTCGCCATCTGGGTCCTGGCGGAGCTGCGGCGTGTTGCCAAGTGAACAGCAGAACCCCCTTGCTCCCCTGCCCCTAAACCCACGCCCCCTTTCCACCGCCACTGGAGGGAGACCACACCGAAAGCTGCTTGTCACCGCTGCAAGGCTAAACACCATCAACAGTGGCTCAGCGACAAGGCAGCATGGCCTCCAGGCCTCTATTTGGATTCCCCAGACATTGATTTCTCTAAGAATATTTGAGGTCAAGTTCAGATTTTCTTCTGCAGTGGAGAAGAGAGGACTACGGAAACACTGCCTATCCACTGTGGGATTTACATGCAGTGTAGAGCTCTGGCCACTAGATGGCGAGCCTGTGCAAAGAATGTGCATTGACTTGAAAATGGAACACAGCTAATAAGACTGCTCCAGGACCTGACTGCTTCATTGTACTGCATCAATCACAGCTTACCTAATCACTCAGTACTACACAGGACTGTCAAGTATAAATTATAAATATTATAAAAAGGTATTGCATTGCTTAAAGTTATGAATATTTACCTTCCAGAAATGATTCTCAACCTGTCTGACAGCAAAAAAGGGTATTTGCTTTTGCACTATACTAAGAAATGCATTTAAAAGATTTTGTGCTCAGCTTTTTTTCATTGGCCTGTTTTCGGATAATTTGGTCACACCGTGGTTGATGGCATCTTCCATTTTCAGGCAGATATGTTGGCAGTTAAAAGTACAAAGATGTATAGTTAACTTATTACTTAAATAGGCTTTTTTTATGTCATTATTGAATCTTTGAAAATTTGTCTTTCTTGTGAGGAATAAATTTATGGAATCAGGACATTTGAGTTATTTGTGTTCTTTTCCCGAGGGGACTGTGCGGGACATGTCCCTGTCGGTTTTGTTTTGTCATGACAAGTGGATTCTTACATCTTTTCCCAGTGGGGTTTCAGTCTAAAAGAGAGCCATGGCTGACATGAACACTGTAAAGCTTTGTAAATTCAAAGCCTGAATTCAAAATTCAAATGAGTCTGATGACAAAAAAAGTTAAATGTATACACCCATAAATGTTACATATATGCGTATGTAAATACACATACAGACATACAGGAATCACCAACATGAAGTCAATCAATAGGGAGTCAGGTCATCTAAAGCCATCCGAGCAGCTTGGTGCACCATGAAGTTCACCCTGCCAGGTTTGAAAGTCCGCAGGACAGATGCGGCACCAAGAAAACGCAAGCATTTCATGTCATGCCAAAGGAGGTGAAAAAACTAAGATGTTGTTCTAGAATCTTCCATAACTGCTTGATGGGATCTAGACTAGGTGTACTTCAACTTCTGCCATGACTATTTTGTGTGTAGTGTCAGAATAATCTTGCTATAAACATAGCATTTTTTTTTTCATTTGAAACCACTGTATTTGTTTTAGCTTGAATTTGACTGATGGATACATACAGTGAAAGTTTATGTACCTTATACTAGCATGCTTTATATGAACCATCTCCAACAGTACAATATTTTGGTGGCTAACCACATGCATTGCTGCTGACAGGTGGCATACCCAACTGTACTGCTGAAAACACCAGCCATTTATTTTTGCTTACAGCAGAAATAAACACACATCCTGCCTCATCCAATGAGATGCTTCTGAATAGAAAGGGTCCACCTAAAACTGAGTACAATTATTTTCTATGATATCCTGGTATCAGGAAGCCATATTTTCCTGATCCATTTATCTTAGTCAACCTCATCACAATGATGGATCATAGCAGATATCCAGCAACAAAATGATATGAGAATCATCCTGTCACAGCTGGGATGTCTTTTTTAACAAAATGTTTATGGTTACATCAAAATTACAAAATGTGAATTTAAAAGGAAATTTAAGCAACAGTCATGCATAGGCATTTGAGCTGTTTTGAGGTTGAATGGAGAATGCACAATCCATATCGGGAGTTGGATAGTCAGGGTGATACTACAGCTAGCTATTGAGTCAGATAGCAGCATTATCATATCTGAAAACACATTTTTAAGCCTTGTGTTTGGGTCAAATTGACCCATTTTTAGTTTTACTTAAAGGAAAACATTCACTACATTATGTTTTTGATGTGAAACTCCATAGCTTTGACTTATTTCCGATGAAGAACATGCAAAGAACAATTTTATCACAGCAAAACAAATGACACTTTCATTGTTAACTGCTATATACTAGAGGCAAATATATACTAAATGGCAAAAACAAGCCATATATGTTATCTATATTGTGTGGAATTGAGTTAATGACAATATATGCTAAGTATTTTTCCATAATCCCAATAATGTGGGTCAATTTGACTGGGTAAACGCAACTCAAGGGTGAATTGACACAGACAACATCCCTATCCCGTTTTACCACATCCTTATCAAGTTCAGAGAGCGGTTGAACACAACAGATGAATGATGATATGTACACGTTTGTGCATAGCAACTGTGATTTTATTGTTTTCTCTGTACAAAATATACATATTTGAAATGCAAAGCAGCTAGAAGAGGCCAGCTAGCTAGACACACAGTAAAGTACAATGGGGTTATTAGTTTTTCCTTGTTCTTGACACGGTGCATGCGAATATAGACAGGAATCACTTGTGGTCAGTTATGGAAGGTAGCTACGTCAAGGAAGAAAGCTGGACAGGACCCCCTCATCCCTCCAAGAAAATTTAAAAGAAAGAAAATCAAAGAAATTGCTATTTTAGCATTTCAAATCAATAAAACAGTCAAAACATCTCCCCCAAAAGGAACATTTTTTGAAAACTTGTGCAGATTCAATTTGAATAAGCAATTACAAGCTACCCGATCTAATTATGAAAAATCACTTAAGAGGTACTGTCCTGTTTATAAGTGACAACTTCTATGTAACTACACTATTTATTAAATCTGCTATCTGCAGTTCACGCAGGGTAATGACTACACTCATCTTGATTTAGAGTTGTGCTGATGCATGTATTTCTCAGTTACTGGGAAGGAGGAGAGCTGGCACACACGTTTTTCTGACAGACGGGACTTGACCCAAGCCAGCCAGGATTCCCTGCTGTGCTGCGTGCTCCTAGTTAACGCTGCCATCTCGGAGTCTGATCGAGCCAAAATCTTCCTGCCTCAATGCAAAGACAGCCAAACGCAGTATTTGTTCGAGGGTGAAAATGTATTACTACAGCCCATTCACTCCATTATTTGTCATTCTGTTTTCCTTTGATTTATGGATGCAGCAATAGTTGGAGCTACAGAATCCGGTTGTGAAACAAAGAAACATTTTTTTTCTCCATAGCAAAATGGTGATAGCTCGACCTATGCCGGGATTTAGGGCTTTAACTGTAAGACAGTTAAGAGTCATGGGTCAGTAGGGTCAGGTGGGTTACGTCACATGTTTGGGATTTCTCTCAAAAATGTTGAAGATACCTTAGTAAGTCATACATACATTGTGCTAAGAAGACTCCCAGACTCATACTAAACTTCTCTGGCTGTAACACTGTGGCCCCAATCCCTCTCCCTCTTAGAGAACGTGTAAGACTCAAACGTTTGTTCATCTGAGACTTCAGTGAGCATGCAAACAGTGAAACACAACCACTCCAGCATCGGTGCAGGAGGAAATGAACTCCATTACACATCAAACCTACCGCATATCTTAGCTCTCTGTGCATGTAAGTACATAAGTTCAAGAGGGATCAAGGGTTAAAAACAAGCAGGGTTATTGCTCATTCCAGCCATTCTTGTCTTTCAAAAGTTGACATTCAACCATATCCGTTGGAGTAGGATTATCAGGAAAGTGTCCTCGACACATATTTCTCAAGCAAAGACATTTTGTGGACGATACATTTCTCCCATCACACTTTTACTCACTAAAACAGGCCGATAAGAGATGAATGATGCAGCCTTGGGTTAAACAGCTTGACGCAGAAGGCATCTGGATTTCAGTGGCATCACTTACTGTCTCTGGAATGTGTGTGATGCTGTACTTTGAGACCCCACTTTTCATTGAGATACTCATTGGCCTTCTGCATCTCAATGAATTTAAGAACACCTTCACAGTCCCTTTTTTTAATACCATAGCAAACTCTTGAACAATTAAAACTTAACAATTATGTCTTCATAGCCTAGTATACACCAACATAACCCCTACCTTCCAACTTACCAATACCTAAATTAAATCGAATCTGCAATTTTCTTATTTTTTATTTGTGCAAAATAACAGAATTGTGCATCTAAATAACAGTGTCATGGGCCCATTGTTACAGGCCACCTGCCAGGCGCTGTGACAAATGAAACCTTAACTAGATGTCTAGGGGTTATAAAGAAAATACAAGCAGCCTAGCAGGGGATCCCTACCCTAGTGTGTGAACACAACATGGTAGTCAGTATGTACAAAGCTACAGGTGGATGTCTGAACCAGAGGACACCGACTTACCTCCAGACTTCTTGGCCTGCCCATGCAATGAACCATGGTCGGAAGGCCCAAGCCAAGTCCCAGAACAGTTGCTTTAAAAATGTTGAGTCCAAACGCAAAACCAATTACAAATGAAACCGAACAAAAGACAAAACAGTCCAAAATCCAAATGAGGAGGAAACAAAATCCAAATGGGGCAAGATGCAATGGATGCATCTCATGAAGACTCCTTTTGGCCTACAACAAACACACCATTGTTCTCTCTACACATGCTGGCCAGCTTACATAGAGACCAAGAAGCTAGAACCAAGCTGGTGCCCCCTAGTGGATGGAGTGTGTCAATGGAAGTGTACTGTCTGACTAAAGTGCACCTATCCTAACAAACAGTCTCCGTCAAATCTACTGAAGACAATACATGTATTACCTTTACTTCTATAAATAATTCTTCCCGTTTTATTGGTCCAGGGTGTAACAAACTGGCCTGGCTGAGCTTCAGTGCTGTAGAAGTCAATTAATTTTAACATATGTACCACCGCCTAGCAGAGGACAGGGTTCACATCTGTGTATTAACGATGCTCTGAAGAAGACGCAGAGTCCGCCTCCCTGACAGCGCGGACAGATTGGAGATGCTGCTTGTTCCTGTGCCATGTGGAGATGAGGTCTGTGCACTGTATGAGCTATGCCTCCATCTCTCCCTCCCTCTTTCCCTCCCTCCCTCACTCTTGTTCTGTTCATTTTAATCCCAAAATTCAATCCCTGCATTCATTATCTCTCCTTATCTATGTCATTCTGTCAATGTGCCACACGGCTTTAAGTATTTTCAGTGCCGTGGCCTGATTGGCTGATGGGTAGTGTCAGGTGATACACCTCCAGCAGATGACATCATGCCACTTTAACTTTCAGCTCAGGCCCAGAACCGCTATCCATAAGGAGTGGACTTAACCCATATTCAATTTCAAGCTGTATCTCTACAACATGATGCCACAAAGGTAGTTGACTCTCATCTTAAATTCTTGTATTGCTAATTTCATATTATACTCATTTAAATGATGGCAGCCAGTCCATAGCATGATATGTGCTAGTATTCTGTAATCATACACAGGCGTATTGAAATTGACTTGGGTTGTGGCTGCAGATTAGCAATGAGCTACATTGGCCACAGAGTTTCAACAGCTGATGTTTATATGGCCGGTGCTTCATTCTGTCAGCCAATGACTGGAAGGAGACTCATGTTTATTCAAATGAGATAGTAAGGGGGATGGGGACCCTTCAGAATAATGGAAAGGTAGCCTGATACAGACAGATGCAGACACCCGCACATACAAACACACACACACACACACTCATGCACACACACATCCACACCATATCTGAGCGAGGCACCGGTGAACAGACAAAGAGAACAGTACGCAGGCTTTGGAGTTTCTCGCTAAATAACTTCAAAGAGTGTAGGTCAGCGGTGACATCATGCGGCTTAAAAATCAGTTTTACTGTTGGAGGCGTGGTTTTGGAGGCGTGGCTGTTTGGAGGCGTGGCTTTTGGTGGCGGTGCATTTCAATGTCCTTTATTTTTTTTTTTGAGAAGTCCTCCTGGTGCTGGCGCCCCTTCCCCCCCCACCCAATGCAAAATGGGGTGGAGGCCCCTCAGGAGTCCAGCTGATGTGACAGCACTTCCAGGAACATAAAACCGGAGGGGGAGGGGCAAATCAAACACCCCTGCCCATGTCTGTTCGCTTATACCAGTTCGGCAGGCCCATGCCCCGTCCCTCTGTCACTCTGGGGGTGAGGGCGGAGACCACGCTGAACGAGCTGCTACTTCTTGCCGGTGCCCGGGTGGAGGGGAGGCGGGCAGTTGGGGTGGGGCGTGGGGGTGGTGATGGGGATAGGGATGGGGGGGAAGGGGCACCGGACGGGTGGGGGAGGGGTCTGCCGACTGACGAGGGTTCCAGACTGCGCGCGAACAGGGCTCTCCCCAGCCACATCCCGCCGTCTCCGCCAAAAAAAACACGCCCTAAATGACGTTGTCGAAGAGTTGCATGGATTGCATGATGTTTTCATCCTGGGAAGTGGGGTGAGAAAACACAGAGAGGCATGAGCAAGGGTTCACCACAGGAATGCTCATGTTTCCTGTAATGTCAGTCCCATGAGGTAGATTGACACCCAAACCAGGATTCCCCAATAATTATAGACAACTTATACAAGATTTTAGCAGACATCAGGGGCAGCCTGTAGCCTAGTGGCTAAGGTACATGACAGGGACCCCTGAGATTGTTGGTTCAAGTCCCAGCCAATTTAGTCACACCATTGCTGTTGGGCCCATGAGCAAGGCCCTTAACCCCACATTGCTCCCAGGGGGGATTGGCCGTTGGTTAACCAAATCAACTGTAAGTCACTTTTTTTTTGGATAATAGCGTCAGCTAAATGACATTGTGGCACCGGGAGAGGTGGAGGGAGGAGCAAGCTGCTCAGCTCCTCCCATTGTACTGCTGTCAGTCTCCTGGCTCCCTCCCTCAGTAAGTAACTGGAGCTGCAACAGGCCATACAAACAGACAGGCTCACCTGAGAGTGATTCCTAATCAACTCAGCTGTGAGCACTTGCCTTCAATTAGGCCATTTATTTAAGCACAGCCAAAGAAGCTGAGGGGGTTCTTTTTGGGTTTTGTGTTTTGGTGTGTTCTGGATGGCTGTGCTATTTTTGTGTTTCTGCCCTATTTTTTTTGTTAATTCCAGTTGTTGTGTCCTTTTTCCCCAAAAGGGGCTAATAAATGGCCTTTGGCCTTTTTGTTGAACTTCTGGTTGTTTTTCCTTCCACTCACCACCCAGTACAGTGGCCACACCTGCCGCTGTGTCACAACATGTGACGTAACATCAGTACGATGTTAATAAACTTTCAGTGGAAAAAGAGATGAAGCCACTCTCCAATAAACTACCCAGCCTCTGCTGTCCGTCTGCTTGATCGATGTCAGCAAGCTTTACGGTCCCCTCCGATTCGAAACGATACCTTTTGGCATGACTCGATGAACTCTTCGATAGTGACCACTCCGTCATTGTTACGGTCCATTTTCTGAAAAAACAAAACAAAACAAACAAACAAAACTGATGAATACACAACACCATTGAAGAGAAGTAAAATTTACATTTTTTAAATTAATCTATAACTGTAAAATCAAAAGGAGTCTTGCATGGGTTGTTTCCCACACCTGCACCCTTTCAGTTCCAAAACAGAGGCTGCTGTAACTGAGCCAACCTCAATGAAAGAATACCCACAGCTAACCCACTATGTTAACAATTCAGTCATACATCATTTGGCATATTATTTTTATGGTGTTGATCATGTGCAGAGCTAAAGGGAGGTTGCCGGGAGCGGTATAAATAATACATAAAGAGCACCCCTGAACACAGAATGGTCAGAATTCATAAGCAGGGAAAATTCCCATAAATAATTAAATATTTACCTGGTAATAACAGATTCATATTATAATAACCTGTTTTACAGACAGATGTGGCATTACAGACAACCAGTAATTGTGTAATTAAGCAATATGAGTTGAACCATATCACTTTAATGTTAATAATTGATCAGAGAGGTGGATTTAGTGAAGATCTCATTGTCGGTTTTCAAACACATCAATCCAAACGTGTTAGGGCGTGTCAGAGTAAATGTGCTAGAACGGATGGTGTGATTGGTGGAGAGGCAGCTGGCCTTGTCGCTGATTGGACGTTACCTGGAAGAAGCTCTCCACGTGCTCCCTGGGGGCGTCCTCCTGCATGCAGGGGTAGGTGTATTTCCCCATCATGTCGTAGATGGACTTCATGATATCCATCATCTCCTGTGAGCCACAGAGAAAAAAATATATATATTATGACTCAGTCTACATCATTGAATGATTGCCGACCGATTTATGTATAAAAAAAATGAAACATGTTTCATTACACATCGAATAGTTTTCTGATTTCCATGTATGATGGGGGTTTGGACTGGATGGAGTCCTCTGTTGCACTAGTGAGTAGTTTTAGAATGTGGGAAATGTGTGGTGTCATTGGTGATGATGTTCACTTGTTTCATTGGTCATTCATAAAAATGTTTCCCATCTCTGTTTTTCCCAGAGTTAACAAAAGACTAAAGCAGAGACTAAAGCATCTCCGTGCTTGCTATTATATGTACAGTTTATCAAGATGTGTCTGAGGAGCAAAGAAAATTTAGTCATAAAAAGTAAAGATTGTCATTCACATTATATAGGCTATTTGGTTAATGGTTATGATTCAGCTGCTGACAGAAGCCAGTAAAATAATGTTTTTGTTATCAACCTTAGTGTTTATTTTAAAGCGCACCCTCCTTCTTTTTATGTTCTTGTTGCCAATGGTTTTTTGGTTTAAGGTTGTTGTGAATGTTCTGTGTTTTTTTGAAAATCCTTCAGTGAAAACAAAAAATGTTCATAAAAGCGTTTTAGCCGTTGTTATCAGTCTATCTGCTAAACTGGTCATCTTAAATGCTTCATTGTGAGGTGTTCTTATGTTTGTGGGGTGTGTGAGGAGTGGGCATTCACACCTCTTTGGTAATGCACCCATCCTTGTTGAGATCGTAGAGGTTGAAGGCCCAGTTCAGCCGATCGTTGATGGACCCCCTGAGGATGATGGACAGGCCGGCGACGAAGTCCTACGTCGGGAGAAACGGGACACAGCCTTTGAAACACAGAAGAGCCTGGGACTTCCTTTAAAACAAGCAACCGCTTCAAAACCATTCCTGCTCACCACCACCTTTCCTGCTCACTGTATCTCATTAACCCAGCTCTGCATGCATCGTCCACTTACAGAGAATTCCCCTGGGTGCATAGCTTTTTGACCTGAAGGCAGTTGAGAAAACTCTTCCTATGCTGTATAGAAATGACCCTTTTTCCCAAGGGAGAAAACATAAACATAACTCACCTCGAAACTAACAGATCCGTTTTTGTTTGTGTCGAACGCCTCAAACAAGAAATGTGCATATGTACTTGAGTCTGAAGGGAAAAAGGTGAAGAGGTATACATTGTTTAGTGGTGAAAGCTGACATCTTTTCTCTCTTAATCATTTTTCTGAAATATGTACTTTGCACCTAAAATAGAAGAATATTAACAAGCAATAGATCATTGGAAAATGACTTTCTTAATTAAAAATGTCATCCTGGGTTGAGCTTTTTATGAAAAACTATTTAAAGACCTTTCATGTTCAGTAGAGCCATTGTCAAATTAAGGCCCAACCCACGATGTATTCATCATTAATAAAATAAAGGCTTGACGACAGTATTAATGTTTTCATTACTGACTAATGCTTTGTTCTGCTGTTGGCATGAATGATGGAAATGTTATGCAAAGAAAGAAAACATAATTATGTCTTAATGATATTTGTAGATGAACGTTCTCCCTCAAAGAATATCATGGCTATAATAAAGTTGGGCCTTAAATGAGCTTAAGCTTAATATTCTCTTGTCTTCATAGAATGTTACCCACCCAATTCAAGCAAATCCTCCAACATTTTGCACTGGTGAAGAGAGAATGTGGTTTTCATTTAAACCAGGGGTGTCAAACTCCAGTCCTGGAGGGCCACAGTGTTTGTGGGTTTTTGTTCTTTCCTTTCAACTGGCAGCCATTTTAGGCCTTGGAAACCAGGTGTGTGGACTCTTTAGCCAACCAGTGATCTTAATTAATCAATTAAGTGCTAAAACACACCAAAAACCAGCTACCGCTGCGGCCCTCCAGGACTGGAGTTTGACACCCCTGATTTAAACGAAAATGGGATGAGTGACCATAGAGTATCACTGGCTCAATGATTTGGACCGAGGATAGCACTTTGGAGCGAAAACGATTTTTGATTGGATCAGACATGTCATGACTGACATTTGAATGTAGCTCCAGCCAAACAGGGTTAATGAAACTTCATTTTAACTACCACTACATGGCACATCAACCCTTCCTTTAAGTCAATAAAGTGGGGAAATTATTTGGCTGCTTACCTCCCTGGGGGAAGAACTGGGAGTAAATGAGCTTGAACGTCTCTTCATTCACAACTCCGCTGGGACACTCCTATAGCAGAGAGAGGGGGGAGCTTAGATATTTAGATTTAAATATAACCCAAGGAGGTTATGTTAAATTTACACAATGCTTGAGTCAGACCTCACTTGGAATATTGTATGCAGTTATGGGCACTGCGCTATAAGAAGGACAATGAAGCTCCTGTAAAAGTTCAGAGGAGGGCAACAAAACTGATTCCTGCCATGAAATATAAATGCTACGAGGAAAGACTGAAGTTATTTAACCTATTTAGACTTAGCGAAAGGAGAGTTGGAGGTGATTTTACAGAGGTTTTTAAATTTATTGAAGGGCTAAATAAGGTTTACTGCAGTACACTGGACCGTTACTCAGGAGAGAGAGAGAGAGAGACGGAGGGAAAGAGACTCACGTTCTTGAAGCCCCTGTAGAGGACCTGCAGCTCTTTCTTGGTGAACTTAGTTTGCTCCTGCAGCTTGTCCAGGCCCTCCGGCCGGTGGCACACGGTGGAGAGCTCAAAGTCATCCTCGACGCTGTCTGTGGGGGTGGCAGAGAGTAACGCATCGATACAGGTCATTGCCATGGGTCTAAACGTCTGGCTGTGGTCTCCCACATTTTTACCAGCTGTTATCACTGCTCTGTTTTACAATAAATGTTGAGCAACAGAACCAAAATCAAGTTACATTTCAGTCTTTGGTTAAAAAGCTAAAAGACTGGGATCTAACATATTCTGTGTTGATATGGTATAGTAATTTTTATGCATAACTACTGTACATTGGTTTTCTGTCACATCTGTAAACAAATTAAGCAACATGAAAGAAGAACAAAGCTTTGCACTTAATTGAAACAACAAGAGACCTTTTTTTCTCATTTCTGGCCATGAAATGAAATTCAGGAAAGCAGAATTTGAGGAATTTTCTGTATTTGTAAAAGCTGAAAACAGTGATTGTGAGATACCTGTTCAAACCCACTTTGTAAAACCTATCCAAATCACTTTACCACAGCAACCCAACCTGAAACAGTCTTGTGCCTGCATAGAAACATGTGTTATGAACATAATCCTTATGCTGATGTTTTTATATCTAAGAAAGAGCAAAGGCCATGTATGATAGCTTCTACATACTTGTTACTGGAAAAGTCCAGAATGTGAATTGCTTCTGAATTGCTTGCAACTGAGTTTGAATTTAACAGAATGAGAAGGGTTATCAGAAAATAATTCAACCAAACTTAAGGTTCGAAACAAGACCACATCCTTTCCATGAACTAAAAGTCTAATACAGATACACAGTCTGGTTAATGCAATATTGCAGAAGAGAAGATAAATGTATTAAAAATCCACACCACCTAGATTACAGATAATTAAATAAAAGACAAAGCCAGCTATTTCATTGTCTGGTATATGCAGGCTATCATCTGGTGTTGGCAAACAAAGTGCTACCACTTTGGACACTGCAAGATCTATTTGTCTGAAAGTTCTACTGCTCTCATCTATTGACCCTCTATCCCACAGTGTTTCTCTCTCTCTCTCTCTGCTCAGGTAAACTCATTTGAGTGGTCAGTGCCACTAAGCCTGTACTTGTGGGGGGTGGAAACACCTGACATCATCACTGTGCATTACTTTGACTCCACATCCCCCAGATTCCCCTACTAAACATGGTTCAGTTCTCAGTCTTTCACACATCCTCCCTAAAACCGTGTCAACCACAGTACCTGCTGAGCCACTGGGGCAGAATCTCAAGGAAGGGACAACTGGTGGGGATGGGTGAATGGGAAGGGGGTGGGGTGATGTTGGCTAACACATCACCCCACCAGGAAAACACTGGCACCCTATTTCCACCAAGTCTAGAATTCCTTGTTACTCTGGCTCTGAGGCCACCTACCATTCCCACTGTGACTTTAGTGACAGGGAGGCCCTTTGGCTGGGGGCCTATGAGTGGGGAACAGACAGAGAGCGGGGGAAATAAAGCAGAGAGGCACTTGCATTGACTGACTGAGGGGGCAGCGGTGGGCCGGCAGCAGGGCAGCAGTTTGAGGAATCTCTGTTTTATGGTTTTTTTGCTTTGGCTGGAGGGAGCATTACCTGCAATTCACCAACCACAGCATATAGGTTAAACATGGAGGAGAGTGCATGAGCACCTCTATTTCTCATACACACACACACACACACACACACACACACTCACAGTGTGTACCTGAATTTCAATGGATGCACAGTTTCACCACTGCATGCAGATTTAGTTCTACCCAAATATTTAAAAGACACATAGAGTGGTTATAATAAATTAATGTCAAAATCCAGGGATAGTATTTGGCCAAATGGACTAAGAATTGATATGTTATTGTTGTGGATGCCGTTTATTTGTGTATGCCTCATACATCCAGCAAAAACGCTTTCCTTGGGGTTAAATTTGAAATCATTCTGTTAAGTTCTTGGCAGTTCCAAGTGAAATTTCTTCAAATTTTGTTCAACTTGATTTCCAGATTGATGCCATTCACATATATATGAATGAAATCTGTCAGGTTAACTTTGGATCTTTTGAAGAGAACAGCTCTAGGTGCCCTTTAAGGAAGACCAAGACATCAAGACCACGTGAGCATGCAAAGCAGAGCTCGGAAAATTATGTGTGTGTGTGTGTGTGTTTGTGCATTTGCATTTATGTCAGTTTGACAAATTTGGATGTTTTATTTGGAAATTTACATTATTTAAAAATAATACTTGATGCAGTAATTAATGTTATTTTGATTGCTGAATGGAGTCTTGTTATTAATAATAATCTTTGTCACTGTCACTTGTATGCACGAGTGTATGTTTGTGTCTGTTTAATTCACAAGCTGAAGAACCAAGTTTACTGGTTTTCCTTTTCCTGACATTGTAGTGCAAATGTATGAGCTAAACCAGGCTGCAGTTTTATGCAGTAAGGTAACAATATTCCCAGTCAAAGTGTCAAGTCACAGCATCATGTTAGTGATTCCTGTTTGTATTTGGCCTGGGAACAGAGATATGCAATCTGTGGTAAAAACAGGGCCTTATTTTTTGGTCTAATTGACAGGCCTGTTAGAACTAGCTGGCACACACACTACAACACACCGGGTTTATGGCTAGAGCCTGTCACAAGGCTTCTCTCAAAGCTAGAGCAGAGAGACAGCCACAATGTTTTTGGCTATAGCTATTTTTGGGTTGCCAGATTAACACAGTAAGGTTGCCATATATTTCTTTCCCAACACAAACAGTACATCACCTTTGAGTCCTATGTGAAAGCTATACCTATACTTTAAAGTAGTTTGAATGTGTTATATCATATTAAAATAAATTACTTTCTCATCTAATCATGTGTTTTGAATCCTATCTTACCATTAACTGCTTATTCACCACTTTCAATTCGTATTTTGCATTTTTGTTGTGGTGGATGGTCATTTTGTTTGTGTTTGTGAGTTGACAGTCAGTGCTGAAGCTCAAACCCTGGATATGGTCAGGGTAGGATCAGGTGATGAGCAGGGTTAATAAAATGGGATTGAGAGATACTGTGATATACCTACACATTGGTATGAGCATCGAAGATAAACAATTGGAGCCGTGTACTTCCACCTAGGGAATACTGCATGGATATGTCACAGTCTCAACCCGGTTTTATCAATCCTGGTGAAGAGGAGGGAGAATGAGCTGACCTTTGACCTCTGTGGAATGACACATGACCAGCGGGACCAAACACCCAACACAGCAACTCATTCACTCAAATCACTCGCCCACTTGCACATATTCACAGCATGGTAAAACTCAGCAATCAGCAACATGCAGATCACTACAGCATGCAAAGATATTTCCCGTCACATGTCTGACAGCCCTTTGCTGACCTGGCTTTTGCCCCAGTTCTTTAAAACATTTCCGTATGGACTGCAGTTTGTCATTCACCAAAGGCGAGGGGGAGGAAACAAGAAATATAATTTAAGTTTGTGCCTCACCGTCATAATAATGGAACCATGACTCACGGTACCACAGTGTTTGGGAAAATTGCGGTTCGGTAACCCGAGGCAAGATTATTGAACGGTTTCCAGTGCAGCTGGTTTATTCTCAAAATGGGGGACTGTGTTTTTCCTTGTCTTGCAGGCAATGCCGGAATTTGACCATCTTTTATTGTATTGTATCAGGATGCTGTAGTTGAGAGTAGTTGTGATTTGTGGTGTGGTTAAAAACAGAGACACTACAAAAATATTGCTAGAATGTGTTATTCGCCACAACCCGATTTCTCTAAGGGACCATGTGATATTTATGATGGAGGGTCTGAGGAGAAAATCAAACCTCATTAAAATTTTTATTGATGACCCTCACTCAAGCAAAAAAAAAAATAAATAAAAACTGGCCTAAATAATTAAAAAAAACAAAATAAAAACAAAGCCCTGTCTGCCTGTTTGGATACAACATGTACCCTCTTCCCTCTACAGTAAACATTGATATATGATAGAAGACAGTAAAACAGTAGTGTATTGTCTGTCTACCCCAGAGGGAGAAAAATAGCCAGCTCAGTATTGAATTCTGAAGCATATTACACACACAGACATAAATACCTCAAATATCAAAATCTCACCCTTTATTTGAACAAACCTCTGTAGGACTGAGATTGAAAACACATGACCCTTCTCCAAATACATCCATATAGCCCCATCATTAACACCATATATATCCACCCCCACCATTATTCTTTAGGTAACAGAGAAAGATATCTCAAACTGTACTAGACACTCACTGTCTGGGTCATACCCTATAGGATAAACCCAGAATAGAACTTCAAGTTTGGGTCATCAGCTACAAAGTAAAAGTAAGCTGGAACACAGTGTTTGAGACCCCTGTCGAATAAGCACGCAGACATACCCTTTGCTTTTATACCCTACAGAGTGAACCCACAGTAGCACTCACAGTTCGGGACATAACTACGGAAAGTGGTTGTACACAATTTATGTTTGATATAGGTAAGGGGTGTATAGTCACACAAATAGCATACAACACAGAGGTCAAAGAACACCCATGGACAAGCCAAGGGGTGTTAGCACAGCGAAAGAGAAAAACCAAACCACCGTGACATTTTCTCATACTATAATCAAGCCTGTAAGATCTGATATCCTTAGTCATAACCTACAAAATAAACTTTGAGTATCGCCCTCTGTTTGAGTAAACTTACCCTATGGAATAAACACTCAGGCATACCTGGAATAAACGCACAGTAAAACTCTCATTTTAGGTCATACCCAACATAATTAATCTACTGCAGCACTCACTGTTTTGGTCATACCCCACAGAATACATCTACAACAGTGCTCACTGTTAGGATCATAACCTACAGATAAAACTCTAAACAGTTTTCACAGTTTGGGTCATACCTTTCATAAAGAAACACAGAGTATGACATCAGTGTCCAGGTCATACTTACAGAATACTTCCAGAGTAGAAGTCTCCAAAATAAGTTCAAGGTTGCACTCACTGAGTCAACATAACCTATACAATAAACTCATAAGAATACTAACTGTTTGGGTTGTAACTTACAAGATAAACTCAAAGTAGCATCACTGTTTCAGTCAACATACCAAATAGTATAAACCCACAGTACGACTCATTGTTTTAGTCAGAACAACGCAATAAACACATGGTAGGACTCACTGTTTCGGTTATACCCTACAGAATAAAACCTCATCGATATTTATTGTTAGGTCATAAACTATGCTGTTTTGCTGTTTTGGTCATACCCAACACAGCAAACTCAAAGTAGCTATCACTGCTTGAGCTAACATATACTATAGAATAAACTAACAGGTATATTTAATAAAATCCTACACAATACAACCATACTGGTACACACGTCAGGTCATAACAAACAGATAACACCCACAAAAGACTTCACTGTGTTGGTAATAACCTACATAGTAAGCCCACAGTAGTGCTCTCTGTTTTGGTCATACTCTACAAAGTAAACCCACAGTAACATTCTCTGTTTTGGTCATACTCTACAAAGTAAACCCACAGTAGCACTCTCTGTTTTGGTCATACTCTACAAAGTAAACCCACAGTAGCACTCTCTGTTTTGGTCATACTCTACAAAGTAAACCCACAGTAGCACTCTCTGTTTTGGTCATACTCTACAAAGTAAACCCACAGTAGCACTCTCTGTTTTGGTCATATTCTACAAAGTAAACCCACAGTAGCACTCTCTGTGTTGGTCATACTCTACAAAGTAAACCCACAGTACCACTCTCTGTTTTGGTCATACTCTACATAGTAAACCCACAGCAGGCCACTCACTCTTTCCCCTCTGTCTCCTGGGTATCAGCACCTTCACGGTTTTGATGAGCGCTCCAGCTGTCTGGGGAATGAGGGCCATGGTTTGAGAGAGGTGTCAGTTTCTGTCGGTCACCCAGCCTCTTTCCTCTCCGTTTCCCTCTCCCCTCTGTCCGTCTCTTATTGTCACACGGCCTCACCCACGTCACTCAGAGCCAGACCAGCCAAAAACTGCTGGGTAACAGATTAATGGTGCTGCAAGCACAGCAAGATCCCGGCCCTCAGCCCAAAAATGGTGTGTGTGTGCGTGTGTTTTTAGGAGACAGAGTGTATTTGTATGCAAGTGACACAAGAGCAGGTCTGGCCTCCTGATTTAGATAGGTATCAGCATCCAGACAAAAGTATTAAAATAATGACACCCCCCTCCCCCAAAGTACAATGCCCATTTAACTCACAGAGACACCTCACACACAGGCACACATAAAATAACCTGTGAACAGTAAAAACCACATTCAAGTGGGTCTCTACTCCAGCTATATAATATAAAGATATCTTGTTAATGTTTCCTCAATGTTACATCGCAGGAAGAAGAATCTATTCACTTACACCAAATAATAGCAGAGCAGAGAGAGAGAGAAACACACAGGGAGCTACGTTAACATCTACAAAGACTGTGAGTCAGACGGAAACTGAGTCACATGCAGCGAAGAAAATTCTGTCCACCTCAGTCATCCTGTTTACATGGCCCTTATTTAGCCAGTGGGGGCCTTTGCTCAGCCAATCAGAGCCATTTGTTGCGTGCGCAGAGGACAATAACCCCTGATGCTACAATAACCCCACTACAGTGCCCCTGCCAGTAGTAACACATATGGTATTATGCATTACAAAGGTCAAGGTGTCTGCCTTTGCAGTGGCAGCTGTTTGATTTTAACCCATTAAGGTACAGTCGCACTTGGCCACTATAGGTAGTCCTCATGGCTTCTGTAGCCTTAGAAGACAGTCCTACACACTCTTACTTCTTTGGACATCTGTAGATATAATGTTAGATCTGTTCATTTATCATCTCACAACATGTCTCTTCCCTTCTTCAGCCTGAGGAGGTGGATTAATTTGAATCGCCGTCACTCTATCTGGGATGTTACTGCCACCATCTGGTCATAAGGGGATCTGCTTCCAGGATGACTGGCAGGTCCTACTGTTCCCTAATCAGTATGCTGACATGCTGATGAGTAACTGTGCATCTAAGGGTACTCAATCATTCCTCTGTTCACAGATCAGTGAACCTACTGAGGGATGGCTTCATCAGCAGACACACACACACACACACACACACACACACACACACACACACACACACACACACACACACACACACACACACGCACGCACGCACGCACACACTCACACACACACACACAAAACCTCTCTCTCAGACACACACACACACACACACACACACACACACACACACACACACACACAACACACACACACACACACAACCTCTCTCTCAGTCACACACACACACACACACACATACACACACCACCTCTCTCTCAGACAAACACACACACACACACACTCTCACACACATACGAAATAATAAATATACGCAAGGGCAATACATACACAAATCCACATATGCCCCATATAAAACCACACAGACATTCATAAACACAAACACAGATGTACAGACACACACACACACACACAAACACATACATACACACAAAATTGAAATTTAGCATTATGCCACCTCATTAAAAATCAAGGTAATTAAAATGCATACCATAATTGAACAAAGTAAGTCTTTCTTCTATGCAAACTATATAAGGCTGACACCAATAATGACTGAGTACAGTGTACTTCAGGTAAATATGAAGTATCATAGATTGAAAACCAGGTCATGCTAATATGTCAGCTTTGATTGAGTTAACCCAATTTGCGATTGCTCGCGGTGTGCTAACCGAAATGGTGCAGCAGACATCTGAACACGCTGGGTACCTGGGATCACCTGGGGGCATGGGGTGGGGGAGGAGGTGGATCATTCATTCAAACAAACACAGGATACCATCCCAGAAACACAAGCAGACAGGACAACAGCAAGCTTGATGTTGTGAATTGTTATAATTACTTATGTACGGGGATCTACATTCACTTAAGGCTGAAGGTCCAAGGTGTCCACTCACATGCACCACAACACACATGACTAAAACACATAAAATATCTTCATTTTCTCACACAAAATTTAAGCAGATATTGTACACTCCACTAGTGTCTATAAGAATAATATTTAGAAGTAAAATGTACACTTGTTGTGTTGAAGCTGTTTAAACAGATCAGTTTCTCGCTACCATGCTACATAAAGGAGTCTTCTTTTAAAAAGCACACCTCGTAGATGTAAGCCATATTTTATTGTTCTCGGTGTAGAGAGCTTGAAAGCTTGTGAAGCTAAGGGCTGTTTTAACGCAGAAAGGAAAATGAATCCTAACAGAGCGACTGGAAACACTCCAGCATAATTCCCCTGAAAGCTTTCAACTTTTGCAAAAAAAAAAAAAAAAAAAACTCCACATAAAATCTAGATATCCTGGCACTGCTAGATGAAAAACTTCATTTTTTATTCATACGTGCTTTATATTTCCTTAACACTCAAGCAGAAATACGACACAAGTTTTTAGAGACATTTAATTCATCCAACCCAAAACAAGTCTCCAAAAACCATAAAATAAAAGTTACTTTCCTCAGTGTTCCGAATGTGTGATTCTTGAGTGATCTCTCACACCCTTATCCTACACGCTAACCTAATGCCAGGAACAGGTTTAACTAATGTATATCGAGACCACAGGAGTATGACCTACACTTCCCAGATTTCACACATTTACAGCTAAGGGTACTTTAGAGACTAAAAATGTTTTCAAACAGCCAGGATGCTCAGTTGGCCAGCCTGTTTCTCTGTAGGAGTGTGATGAAACATTTACTTCACTGCACATAGCTCATAACACAGATCTTTTATTCTTACAACATCAAGCATGCTTTCATACAAATTTCCTATTGTTATACTACATGGCTACATGCTAAAAGCTATGCAAAGCAGACTGGATGCAAAACTTTGGCATTACATTAGCACTCCCCTACATACAATCTCTTTGATGCAAGAAGTTTTGAGCAGATGCTACGCGGCAGTTTCATCAAGACAAAGCTTTTCGCACCTCAGCCACCGCAGAACCGCCCCCCCGCCCCCTCCCAGCCAGACCCCCTGCCTCTGGGAGTTTCCTCCAGCTCCCGGCTCCCTTACCTTTAGTGGACAAGTCGATCAACCCCAGAAAGTGCAGTAGCTTCAGGGAGCTGCAGACAACCAGCAGAATGCCAACAGTCTGTAAGCCCTCCACCTCCCACTCCTCTCTAAAGAACAGCAGCATTGTGGCCCCCTCTGCTCCACCAACCCCTCCGCCTCTGCCCGATGCCTTCACACCTCCAGACCCCCCCAAAACACACCCATCCCCCCCCCCCCTGTCCTACACCTCCCCAGTCCAGACGCGCACCAGATGGGTCGGCGTCTCCACTCTCTGGATCGAAGGTCTTGCACTTTCAAAGACTCATCTGAACGGGTTAGTGCACAGAGACCCTTTGTTGAGCTTGTCCGTTTTGCCAAGGAAGGGTATGAACCCCAGTTAAATTACCGCTCCAATACTGGGGTACAAGCCCCAATCCCCAGTCCAGTCCTCTCTCAGTCTGTCTGTCTCACTCAGGCAGCTCCTTCCCTGTCTTGCTCCAGTGCGCTGAGCTCCAGTGGAGACGTGGTCATTCTCTTTTATGGATCTCTCCCTAACTGATTTATTTTTATTTCTCCCTCCCTCCTTCCCTCCCTTCCTCCCTCCCTTTCTCCCTCCCCTCCCACATTTCCTCCCTCTTTAATTGGGTCAGTTGTGTGTGTTTTTATGAAGGGTTGGGGTGTCGGGAAGGAGCACGGGAAGGCGGGTTGACAGATGTGACAAAGTATCTCCAAGGACCGTCTGTGTTGCCGAACCACGCCCCCAACCCCCTCTCCATCCCCCTCCCGGCTGCACCTGTAGGACTGACACGCCACAGACTCCCCATGGACTATGCAACACGCACACAAACACGTACACATGGAATACCTCACAAGGCAAGAGTGGCATCAATAAACAGCAGTCAACAATTGCCGTGTTGACTTCATCGAGGTAATCACCTGGAGTGAGTAACAAGGAGCCATTTCCTACGTGTTTCGGGCACAATGGAAATGACAGATTTTCAAGAGACTGCCACTGTGAAAGAGTTGCCTTTCCTGTGAAATGCTGCGACACCCTCAAGATACGTCAGAGGGAGACATTAATGAGATGAGCCATAGAGATGTGAGGGGGAGGGGTTTGGGGAGGGGGGCCGGGAGGTTGGGCGTGTCAGTCATGAGACTAAAGCTCCACCCTGACTGGCGGGTAACGAGACGGGGTGTGTCTGAGATAGGACAGCACCGGAGACCGCCGTGTGATAAAAGTGATTAACGCGCTCTGGGTTTGGACAGATCCCGATCGCCACGCCGGCTGTCGCCATGGGGATCATTACGTGCCCCATGTTCCCATCGTACAGACTAAAAACTCAGCCGCCAATAAATTAGATTATGTCTGCTGAGCGGAGACCACACTTGTGTCAGCTGTTGAGAGAACAATGAGGAACAAAACATTCAAATCCAGTTTGATTGATTCAATAACAAAAAGCATCAGAGTAGCCTTAAAAGGTCTGTCAAAACAATTTTGACAGATTGTTTACACTCATATATTCTAATCAGCTCACAAATCAGATTTCTGTATATGTGATACATGTGGTTTCCAGTTTATGCTCAATTTTTAAAATGCCGCGTATCTGGTTCTGTGTGCTTGGACTGAAATATCCTGTTTGTTGCACTAATAGTGTTTCATCCTACCAGGAAACCAGCTTCACAGTCGGGTATCCCATCATTCCCACACACTTATTATGGGATGTCATGAGTCATGAGGTTATTGATGATAGGAGAAGATGGATGGAATCTGCCACAAACTACTAGGCATGTTTGGATTCAGTTTGGATCTGGACAAATCGAATCCGCATCCAGGTCCCTGTCTTCAGACTACAATGCGAAATGTATCTGACTCTTCTAAAAATTGGATACATGTCACCGTAAAATATGAGTGTAATCAGTGCCCTAGAGAGCTACGTACACTTTGATACCCAAATGTCACATTCTTTAATTAGGCTATTGATGCCAGCGCACTCTCCATGAGCTATCTGTTTGAGGATAGTGGTTAGACACATGAGATGGCGCTTCAAGCCGGCCAGACGTCTGTCCTCCTCCTGATCTGTGCGCATGAATGACAGCTACGACGCTAAGCACTCAGTGGGGCCTCCCGACTCCGAACCCGACGGGGAGAACGTGCTCTATTTTGTGGCAATTAAGAATGGGACTGACAAAATTAGCTCACTTTTGGCCGGTAAACAGCTTTTAAATGCATCTTTAAATAGCACACATGACCTGGAAAAGTCCATTACGAATTCTTAGATCTACAGAGAAATAATGAAATTCATATGACGCCTGAAATGTTTGGCTCTGGTTTGAACATGTGATTCACATTGATGCTCATTAGTTATTTCAAGTAATTATTTGGGACTATACAACTATACTACCAGAGCAACAACTATTACTACAACTGCTATTAGTTTGAGCAATAGTATTAGATCTAATATAATAATGTGTACTTGTACTACTTTTAATACTACTGAACAGTAACCACTAAAACTAGAAAGGCTATTAAAAAAATTAAGTTCAGAGTGTTTGATTGTGTTGCTGAGAGAGGGTCATTGTTAATATGTTTAACAATGTAAGATGATGGCAAGCTCAGATAATCCTGACTGTCCATCAATATTTCCATCAATATATTATTCTTGTGTTTTATAACTTTTCATTCATTGCCACTGAAAAAAAAACATACGTCAACAGAAAAGGTGCTGGTTATACACACAATGATGCTTCATTCAAAGATAATCCTGTATGGTTTTGTAGAACTTTCTCTACCAAAATAAAATGCGCTTCGACACTTGAAAGATTGTAATGCAAAACAGTTTCCGTTTTATTGTAGACAGGCAAACATGTCTTTGGAATATGATCTTCTCCTGCTAAAATAGGACGGCATATGCCTTTAAGAAAACTGAAGTCTGTTTCGATTGAATTGCACATGCCCTTACAGTTGCTTAATGAATTTGATTGAATCCCAATCTGCTGTCTCCAAAGCTGGGAGCAGCGTTCCATACCTGGCCTGCGGCTAAAGTGGGCCGTGTGACCTGTCTGACTCATGCACCTTGTGTTCATATCCACAGGCCAGCTAACACCCCTCCCTGCACCACCCCTGTGCCGCGGACCCCAGCCGCACCCAGAACAGGTACATATTCACCCTCCCCAGTTCAGCTCACTTAGTAATCTTTTCAGGAATTTTTGTGTAAACGTGTACCACGACTCTACTAAAATACACACGTCATTACTTCAGGATGTACAGTGTGCATCAACGTACCAAGCATACAATAGCAACCACCAGCTAAGCATTTGTAAAGTAAAAGTTCTTACAGAATAGCACACTGTCCATTATGGGTTTTAGGGACTACAAGGGAAGGGGGGGATTTTCTTCTTTACTGATTGTGAAACGTCTGCCAGGAGCCTACCAGGAACACTGAATTTCAAACAGCGTTTATGCCACAAGGTTTTACTTACTGCACTCACACAAAGCATTTGATACTGTACTGAGGCAGGCATACTGTACTGACGCCGAGTCTTGCACCTTACTGATGTTCCCAATTGGATTCAGCTTGTTTAGCCAATAACAAGACTGGAAACATCAACATTGAGTAACTGTTAACATACTGTTCAATGCCCATTTGTATTATTTTGCTTTTTGACCAATCGGGGGTTGTTGGAACTGAGAAAAAATAAGACAAAATGGTGACTATGCATCTGTTTTTGAAAAGAGAAACAGTAATTATATAATAGATGAACAGAAATCCTACATTTGAAATTCTGGTGGCTCCAGCCGAAATTTCATGAATGCAAAATGTGCCTTGTGTACTACAGTAAGGTCAAGAATACAAAAACATTCACAATAAAAAACAGCAGTTTATGATTTATCGTGGTTATGAACACATGTACCCAAAGACATGTATTGAACAAGAAAGACATGCAAAAGCACATACAGACACACAAGTACACTAAACTTATATATGCATAAAATAATCAAACACAGGCAAAAACAAGCCCACATGTACTCTCTCTCTCTCTCTCTCTCTCTCTCTCTCTGCCCTGAGAGTTGGTACCTAATGAGGGGTCCCTGTTTGTTTTATGGCTGCCACTGGGATGCAGGACGAAGTTGATGGATGAGGTGAAAGCGTCCTTCCCTATAACCTACCAAAATAAACACACTGACAATGGACCACAACTTTTTCCACAAGAAACTTTATACACACACCTACATCCAGTAGAATTGGTACCATCTACATCCATTTGGTCATGTATAAAGTACTCAGTATGACTCCCCCTAACTCATTTTAGCTACATTGTGAAAATCCAAACGTTCTCATGAATCAATTGATAAACTCTGTTGTTTTCACCCACATAACTTTATATTTACAAATCTTACAAACTTACTTAAAAATCACTTAATACTGCTTTATACAAGAAAAGATATTTTAAAACACCTAAATGATAAAAGATATTGTTTGGAGCATTCAGTTTGTCAGTTCAATTTAGTATTCTAATAAAGGTACAATTGATTGATTGATTCAGGTTTGCATTCTACACAGTGAAATATCCAGTGTTGCTTTAACACTAACAGTGTACAAATGAGTACAACTGGAATCATGTGTTCACACTGTCAGTGTTAAATGAACACTTTCTTGTCGATAAAGCATATGTTGTTTTGAGAGACAGAGACTGAAAAATAATCTGAAAAATATCCAAATTAGTAAATTAAATAAACAAAACAAATTACAAAAATGACACCGTATCAAATTAAAAAAATATTTGATGCTGTGCTGTGTCATTTGCTGGGTAAATGATAACATAATGGGGGTTTTTTTCTTATACAGGACTCTCGCTCACACAACAACATGCCCCAGGACCCCTGTTACAGTGCAAAGAAGAATTAACAAATAAACAATTTCATGGATAATGAATAGCACAGAGCCATAGTTTAGAGACAGATAATTAGGCTTGGAGCTGGGAATAATTATCATGAAAAATTAATGCTCATTACCTAAATTGATATCTAATGAGGATATCATCAGACAATGAATTCCTCTTCCAGGAAATAGGACACACTTTGGATAAACAAATCGTTTGAAGCTTTAATACAAAGTATATAAGTAAATACAGAATAAATGTAATGTATTAGTTATGACAGTTTCACATTATATTTAATATATAATGTTGACATTGCACATAATATTGTAATTTGTGTAGCAAGACATTTCAAATATAAAATAATTAGCATCAAGCTGTGATATTTGTGTTCTAAAATTGTTGGCTTTATATCTCTAATCAGGCAAGGACATATAGAATAACAACTAAGAAACAGTGTTAGGTATTTTAATATTGAGATACACTCTGATCATGCTGAAAAAACAGAACTTTGAGTTGTTACTTTGTAAAAGCAGAAATTGAATCCATGCTATTGATTCTCTAACTCAGGCCTGGGGTCCCTCTGGGTATAATGGTTTTTGTTCCAACAATAACAACCAATCAATAGTTTTTAAGGTTGACATATCAAATTTACATTTCAAATAATGAGGAATGTGCTTTAATATCTCTTAAAAATCTATATTTAAGAGCCTGACTTGTCTAAGCACAAAATGAAGCAATTTAAAAATGTTTCCATAACCTTAATTAGTCTTGGCTGGACTGAAAACGAGCATACACAGGGGTACTTGTGGACCCTGGTTTTGTATTCTCTGGGATAAACTATAGAATAGTTTACTTTTATATCTGCATTAAAAAGTTTGTAATCCCTAATGGCCACAAGAGGGCAGACAACCTATGAACAGCTATGCAATCCAGCTCTGTCTAAAAAGCAGACAACATACTAAAGTCTTCACCCATGTGCAGGTCAAGAGCCGTTTGTGGACTCTTGGTGCCATTTCAACACACAGACTCACCTTTCCAGGGTCTGACTGCAGCTCACCCTCTACTCAAACTCAAACAGATTACACATGACCCTCCCACATTGCATGGTGACCTCCCACATGGTGGCCTCCCACATGGTGGCTTTGATTTTTCACAGGTTGGCAACAAACAATTAAGTTTAAAAGGGATAACTCCCTTTAAAGTTTAATTGTCCCTTAAAACTAACAAACCATTTGAGCACTAGACAGTGCAGAACTCCACTCTGGTGCCCCTGTGATCCCCCCAGCTGGAGATGCTCACTTTGCTTTGATATAATCGCTTCGCTTGTCTGGGGGCTGAAAATTTTATGCCGTTTTTCCTCATCGCGGGGGGGCTGAGCCCCTAACCCCCGCGATGTGGGAGGGTCATCTGTACTGTCTTCTTGAAGGATATGGAGCTATTCTTCTACATTTCCTCTAGGGGGCAGAATAGGCTAAACAGCTAAATGAAAACCTCTCGATACAGAACAGCATCATCGGCTCACTTTCCCTTTCAAATCATGCTGCATCTTTCCTGTCATTTTCTTCACTGAAATGAAGCGCAAGAATCAAAAGGCAAGACTCAAAGACCTTGCAGTATTGGGGAAGTCAACACCACCATTGTCACTTCCGTTATTGTTTAAAGTTAACAGTAAACCGCATTCTACTGTAATTGTTCTGATTATGATTACAATAGTATGTATTACAGTGTATTTATAATACATTGAGTATTACGAGGTTTGTAATATATTGAGAATGATATATAAAGAATGTTATAAAGAATGTGTCGTTTCTCGTGAGATTGTGAGTTCTCTGCAACACCTGCCACACTCACAAAACCCTGTCACTCTTAGCCTCAACCAGCCCCTCCTCCATCTACATGGTTTATGTACGTTCAGATCCACGCAGCTGGCTTTAGCCCTCGGCACCTTGGGGCTAATTTGAGATGCCTCACTGACGGGTGTGCTCTCTGGTTTGCGCTTGGGGCTCAAAGTGCTGCGTCAGTGTTAGTACACTGAGACAGGCGGGACATGGTCAGTCCCCTCCTCTGGCAGCGTCTGAGGGAAAGGTAATCATCTTCTGCTTTTTCTAGCACAAAGGGCTCAGGGGCCCAGCCCACTGTACACTTAACAAGAGAGACTTGGCCGTCCTTCAGAAGTGACCTCATATTCCCTGGGAAGAACACTTAGGCTCATTGTGTCGCTCCCATTGTGTGTCGCTCTCTCTCTCCCAGTCTCTCGCTCACTGTCTGTCATGCTTTGTGCTTGTATGAGGTATATGGTCTCATTGTGTATGGATGCATGCTCTGTGTGCCAGTCCTTTGTGTAAGTGTGTCTGAGTGTGCCAGTTGCATTAGTGTGCCCTTTTTGCACTTTGTGCCAGTCATTCCTATGTGTGTTTGCGTGCTGTGTGTGTATGTGTGTGGGTTTTTATATGAGTGTTTCAGCCCTGCTTGTCTGTGTGTGTGGTGTGGAATGTGACTGTGTTACTCCTTCATGTAAAGATGGTGTGGTGATAGTGTTTGTGTAACCCATAAGTGTGTGAGGGTAGTGTCGCGTTTGTGTATGTGTGCCCCCATAGAATGTGTGGTGTCTGTGGAGATATGAGAACAGGAGAGGGATCGCCCTGAACCCCCTCAGAAACAGTGGTGGGTGGGTGATGGTTGGAGTGTGTAACAGGAGAATGTTGGCAAGAGCGACACACAGTCTACATCAGGCCATTAATTATTCAGCATTCAGCCCCTAAGATCTGCCCTGCTTGTGGAACTGACCAGCCTCAGGAGAAACCACAGAATCCCCCAACACACACACACACACACACACACACACACACACACACACACACACACACACACACACACACACACACACACACAGAATACTGCATAGTTTCACATTCTGAGGGATTGAACTTCAGGCCAGTCTTGCAGATGGTATTGTGTAAGTGACAGACTCGGATAAGAGCATTATGTTTTTTCTCAGCAAGACAAGTTTGGTGAGTTAATATTCATGACTGCTGAATTGGCCAAGCTGTGTTGTTGAAGGTAAGAATGAGTACATGCACTTAACTGTGAGCCAAAGTTAAAGACAAATGTTGACTGAATCCCAGCATCTATCTCTGTCTCTTTTGTTCTAAATCCAAATCCACTGGGGATCAATGGGTAATGTTACACCATGGTATCATAACATTTGTGCTTGTTCTGTTTGCCTGATCTCCTATAGAGCACAATCACTGGAGTAACACAGCCACAAAACAGCTGTGAAATTAATGATGTCATCATAATACAGTCACAATAAATTTTTCAACTGTTAGGCGTATTGTAAATAAGGCTACAACAAGAATGGACATATGGTGGTTTAATAAGTCTGGATAATATAATAAATCCTGACAAGTAATCAAGAAACACTCGTTATAAAATAAAATGAAAGAAAAAAGGTAAAGAAATGGTGGAATTTGACTGCCACTAAAGCTTTTTATATAGAAGTACACTTTTCACTTGATTGCATGATTTGAGGGAACTTTAGTCTTATTCTTGGTTAGATAAGCTGGTGCTAAAATGCCCCCAGTACAGAAGACATGAAATAGAGGAAGAGGAAGATGAAGAGTAAATGCATGTCTGTGTCACTGGTGTGTGAAGGGACTGTATGTGAGACAGTGAAGGGAACAGAACTTTTTCTGTCACACCCTGCTCAAGAAGCTCATTCAAATTCAGCCATTTTTTATTTGATCATTATTGTCCTGGGATTGCAGACAAATAGACCCCCCCCCCCCGAAACACACGCAAACTACAGACATAACACACACACACACAAACAAACAAAACACACACACAGACATATACACACAAACAAACATATAAACAAATGTACGCATTGTCACACACACATAAACACACTGTTATTATTGATGGCTGGCTGTAGTTTGCCCCTCCTCAGTCTTCAGTATTCTTCGGGGAGACCCGTGTGCCTAGCTGCAGACCCGGCTCCCTCCAAATCACATTAGCTTTGCTCTCAACACCTCCATAATCTGGTTAACCTGCTCTGTATCCCACAAACATCCGCCAGGCCTGCCTGCCACCTGCAACTCGACACCACCAAAATAACAATCAGCCAGACGCTAAGGGCCGGGAAGGATTCCACTACATCTCACAAAACGGCAACTGACACTTACACAGGGCCAATCCCCTCAGGCCTGGCAAAAAATCCCATCAGAAGGTCTTACAAATCTACAAGAATCAGACATCATCCTCACTCCTGAGTCATGCTGCATGCTACCTCAGTGCTATGGCTACAGTTATGAAAGACTGGCAAAGCCAGATATACAGATTATAGCTGTATTTATTGGCACAGAAGGTATTTGCTGTATTTGCTCCTGTGTTTGGCAAAATATATGATGTGGTTTGAAGCTGAACTACATTACTTGAGGAGTAAAATTCTCTAACACAATGTCTGCTCATATTGGTACGAGTGTTTCCTGTTTCCTCCACGGCGTTGGGTGCTATTTGTCAGCGCCTGCAGTAGTTGTGTTCAGTGGAGCTTGCTAAAGCAAGGAAAGCGTACAGACAGACTCTTTTGGAAAATGAAGCAACAGTTTGGTTTAAGTTCAGCGACTTCTCATGTGCCAAGCTGCCAGCTTAATTATCTTTAAAATGCACCCTCAAGGGCTGGGGTATACAACTAAATTGGTGGGAAACTATTTTTCACTGCTTGTGCACTGAAAACAAGGAAGAACCTCTGGAACTGACATCATATCAACTGAGTAGAGCTTTTTGATTGCGTAAAGCACAGATTTTTCATCTTATTGAGTCCTTTCAATGGACACTCTCTATTCAGTCTGAGGGCAGTAAGAAATTAGGGTGGTCATAGGGAGGGTGCCAACGGTAGTTATCACTAAGCATTCGTCACCTTTTTGAGAATCTGAGTCAGCAGCTGGGAAGATTATGCCCATACTAAATGCTTTTGTAAATCAGACTCTTGTCTAACTGTGTCAAAGGTCTGTATCATTTGTACATAAAAAAATATTGATCTTTTGGTTCCATATATTACGCAAACTAGGAAAGTTAAGTTGAATTCCATACCTTTCAACTTTCAGAGTGGCACAATCCTCACAAATGGACTGATTTCAGTAAATTCAGTAAAAATTTGTAGAGTTTTAACTTGATGCATTATTGATTTCTGTAAATGCATTCCTAATTTTGCTGGATACTGAGTGACATGTTAGCAATTATTTTACCTGCTGTTTTTCCATCTATGAATCGATTCCTTCAGTTAATACCATACATTCCTGCTTATTCGCTGCACATATAATATAGCACATACAAACACAAAGGATGTTCCCTTTGTTAAATGGAAAATGAAACAACCTGAAAAACTGAAACAAAAAGATCCTACAATCAAGAGTGTCATATCATTTATATAAATCAGACATGTATTGATCCACCAAGGTTAAGACATAGGTGAAAATGAAAAACACCTGTTTGTGAGAATGTTGGCGCATGAAGGTTCTCTGTGATTGCAATGGGCAGAGCTCAAAAGTGTGTGTGTGTATGTGTGTGTGTGTGTGGGTGGGTGGGGGGAGTTTGGGGCAGGATCTATCTGAAAGATTTGGACCAAAGTATGGGAAGCGGGACACACAGCAGGATGGTACAGGGATGGAATTTCTCCCACCGTGCTGGAGCTGAAAACCTATCCCTGCCTGCATCGCGTCTCTTCAGGTCCCCCTGCCTCCAGTGCTGTACAGCTGCGGGGATCGTCTTTCCCAACCCGGACTGCCAATTCCAATCCTCCATCATCTAATATTCACTTTCCACTCTCGCCATTCCAGAATGTGTCGATGTCCTGCTGTACCACTCCTGTTAAAACCTCAGACTTGCTCACAGTTCTTCGTCTCCCTCACTGACAGGTGAAAGTGCGATATTAAATGATGAGGAAGTTGTACGGTGACCATGCTGCACAGTACATCACAAATCATATCAAGTGTAGATTGGCACTCATATAAATCTCCTTATACCGCCATACACCTCTCTAGTTCATCATCTTAAAATCACATTATGGTGTAATGCCAGATTTATACATTCATCACTGCACTTTTGTGATTGACAGGAAGTAAATAGCTAATCAGAGCTCATAAAATGTGAGCACGTGCCATTATCTTGGATGAATGGCGTACTTCCAATCCCAGGGACAAAAGCAAGAGAGAGATGAAAAAAAAGGTTATCCTGCTCTCTCCACCTTAGCTGGGGGTGGTGAACATTCTGGCACAAAAATTTTGGCTACCATGCCTCATACAGATGGGTACTTGTAGTATTGCGTCTTGTATTGCAGGCATGTATGTGAATACATATCAGCTAACATGGAGCTGCTCACTTCTAAAGATGGTTTTCACTTACTTTTCAAAATGTAACGTTATATTCCCATGATTTATCACAACTGAGACTACTTCTGTGGCCAATGATGTATAGGAGTGGGTAGTAGAATCCCTGTCATTGAGGACATCGACTGCAACCAATCAACATGCCATGAATGTGTCACAGATATGAGAAATGGTTTCTGCTTGATGGTTTGCAGTTTTCACAAAAATTAAAGAAGCTAATTTGAATGTACCGAAACATAAAACTGAAAAGCAGACGTATGAACAGGTGTCTCACTAAGCCGACTGGCTAGAGCGCAGCACACCGTCGCTGCAGTGTTTCTGAAACGGTAGGTTGAGCTCCCGCTCCTGTGAAAAACTGCGCTTTCTCTCTGAAGTATCATTAAGTAACTGGGCTGGGAAGAGTAATAGCTAGTGTCTGCTCGGCCATTAAACTTTTATTTGATGATTTCTGGCTGAAGGGCTCCTGTTTCTTCTCTCTCCCTGCATATTTAATGATTCCATTGGCTGAAGAGTAAAACACAACTCTGTCTTATTTTTCCTAATCCTCCTCCTCCTCCTCCGGTTCCTTATGAACCATATCACGGATAGGTTAACCATCACGATGCAAGCCCATGTCATCGTTTATTTATATTGCAGATCAGTGCAGGGACCGGGGCTTAAGATTTTTCACACTGCCTAATAAATAATTTACAACGCACCTGACATTGATTGGCTATGAAATGTGCTTACTAATAATCTTCCATTATAACTGACATGGCAGCTCTCATTTAAATATCAATACGGTTTTGAAAATGGAAAAGATGAAAAGGTCTTTTTGGCCTTCTTTAAAACCGTTCAGGAACCTGTAATTTGAAGAATCATTCTTCTTCAAAAGGCACAGAGAGCACAAAAATGTGTTTTTAATTAAAAGAAAGCAAATCCATCCAAGTCTGACATGTATTCTTTGAAAGTAATGGTGATTATTATACAATTTGATAACTAATTGATGTTACAAAAGGAAATAGATCTACGTAACATTCCAATATAAAAAAATGAACCTAAGTGCACATACCTTGGGGTCTAAGGGGGTGGGTTGTAGCAATTAGACAAACTCATGTTTTGTTACATTGGGATGCCTGAATAGGGAAGCCAACCCATCCCTGTCTCTGCCTTAAAACACAGCACAGAGGAGACTCATCCCAAAACCATCATACCTGATAGCGATCCAATTTTTTCATTACCGAATTAAACGAGACAATTTAATCGATACTGCTTGCATTAATAGGAGACTACTCAGGATACATTCAGTTATTGACAGGCTGAATGTAAAAACCACAAACTTTGGAAAACAGCTGAAAGTCTGGGTACAAATAGTGGGAAGTCATTGGATGATTTCAAAATTATTGAAAGAAAGGTAAGCAATGCAGTGGTTTCATTGTATTTGGAGTATATTTGCTGTATTACATTTGTAACTGGTCATAAGAGCTGTGATGAGTAGGGATGATTGACTTGAGGTTTTAGGGAGGAGCTACACCCAGGTGTCAATCACTGACATATTCAACCAATCAAATGTATTTACTTCCACACCCCAATGTGGCTATTGCTCAAAGTTGCTGAGTCACTGATATTATGTGGTAGCAATTCCCATTTTTGGTTTAACTAGGAGAAACATCGTACAACGCTGACCCCAACTCAGGGCTGTATCTGTGGATCTGGAGGATGGAACTCTCCCGAGCTGCTTCCACTAGAAACTAAACTAAAAACTGAAAAATTGGAATTTGACCTGGAATGTTTTCAGAACCCTGATTTTATACTGTCCTGCCCTGATTTTTGAGAGGAACTCTACTTGATTATGGATATGGATTTCACTCTGATAATGAGAGTGGAAAACAGATATTGACTTTGTTGTTTTTCCCCTGTTTTTTATTACATTCCCTCAATAAAAATCAAGTTTTCTCTGTTTTTCCTTGAATGTAGCCACTGCTATTGATCTTCAAGGGTGTTGAAACTCAAAACCCTAGGTCCAGCCTACAGTATAAAACACTTGAGTGAAGTCACCCCTACTTATAAGGGGTTGGATTTAAAACTTTGCGTTATGACATTACTTGTAAATGTGGTGCCTTAGCCAGGCTGCTTAAGTTTGAGCATGTTTGGCGTGAGGCCTTTGTTGAGCTCAGTTCTTCAAAACTCTGGGTAAGCTGCATCCATTGGTTCAGAACCAATGTAACAATCTGAGGCAGGCTAACCACTACGTACACGGCAGGGTGGATATAATAATTCCTTGCTGTCTGTCTGGCTTTTATACAGCTGAATGAATTCATAATTAATTTGGAAGTTTTGGTCAATTTCAATTAAATTATTGAACTACAATTGGAATTTGAATGAGATCATTTTAACTACACAGAATTGGCTATTTCCTTTCATCTACACTCTGCTGGAACATTTTGGAACATTCTAATTGAAGCACTTTTTAATTTGGAAGAAATCCTAACACTGTGCACAACATTAACTTAATATTTAAGCTTTTTTACGCTTCCCATCATCCTTATCATTGTTATTGAGAACAGCCTAATGCCACCCATAAAAAAGACCACTGACTTTGAATTACTGCACAGTAATCACTGTGCCTCATTAGTTAGAAAGGTGACTGCGTATAGCTGACAATCACCTCTGTTTTGGCAGCTAGACTGCCCAATCTGTGAGTATCACAGTGTAGACTCAGTTACAATATGTGTGTGAGTAGGAAATATAACTCACTACATAGGTACCGTAACTCACTGTGAGGACACAATTAGTAAATGTCTAGGAACTGTAACACACTTTTTGGGCACTGCAACTCAATGTGTCCATACTGTAACATACTGCATGGGGTACTGTAACTCAGTGTACGGGCCCTGTAACTCACTGTGAGAGCGCCGTTACGTTCTAAAAACGTCCAGGCTGTTGATTGTTCCTGTTTATGGTTCCTCCACAACAAGTCCCACCACATCAGGAAAGCCAGATTGCGACAATGAATGGCCAATCAACGGTCATACAGTCATTGCTCTTCAGCCAGACAACCTATGCTCATAGTTTTTTTTTTTCATGCTACACAGTGAAATGGTATGACTAACGCAACAAATGGACTTATGAGCAATGGAACACAATCTTCAGTGATAAATGCACCTGCTCATGCAGTGAGTTTGAAAAGTTCAAATTCAAAAGGAACCCTGAGGTTCCTGTGACCCATCCCGTGGCTTGGCTATGAGCCAATGAACAGCAGTCATTCCTCCCAGTGAAGAGGGAAAGTGTAAATTAACTACTGTGGCCCTTACAATTTTAAAATTAATCTAAATTACCATCCACTCCAGCTGCTACCATGAATGTGCAAAGGCACACTCTATCAAGTCTCTAATTTCAAATTAGAGGGCGCTCCTTAATTACTATGAACCCACTGCAGTTCAATGATGGTCCAGCTTCAATGACTATAAAGGCACAGGTACGCTTCAAATGAAGTCAGACTTGGTCTAAGCCAAAACAAAGCGAAACACATCGCCACAACTAAATATGCATAGACTCTGTGAGACCTCGAATCGTTCATTTACCGACAGGTGCTACAGCATGTTAACTGTACTGAAGGAGTAACATTGAAGACAGCAATGATGACCATACAGTATATTTTACATCGATGGGCTTTCAAATATAAAAAACAAAAGCAAAAGTTGATGGAGAAAGGATATATTTTATTTATTAATTATCAAAGATTGGTCTCTGGATTTCTTCTGGCAGGAAACAGGTGAGTGTAACGGGTAAGACTTGACAGAAAGCCCCTTGTAGCAACCAACCACCAAACCAGGAGGAGTAAAGATTCTTGACTCTACTTAATACCGAAAACAATTCCAAACACAAGCATCTGAATTTCACAGCAGCAACAGCAACAACAACAGCAACAAAAAACTATTAAGGAACTACAGTGGTTCCCAAGCAGCCACCCCACCATCTCAATCATTCAAACCTACAGAGCCAAAGCAAATAAATGAACAACTGTAGACCAATATGTGGCAACTGGCCCAGTTGCAGGTATGAGAGACAGACAGTGGAAGAGAAAGGAAGGGGGGGGGTGGAGCGGGAGAGACACAAGGAGAAAGAGAGACTGTTGCCGCACACCCCTGACTAATGAATTAGCAGAAGTGAAATTGAAGGTCAGTGCTGCTTTGTGTGCAGGTTTTGAAAGTGGGGGAACGGGTTGGGATGGGGGGGGGGATAGAGAGCTCTGCGTTGTTTATTCGCTATCCTGGACGGCTCCATGTTATCATCTCCCCGCAGGCCCCCGCAGAAACACGCTGGTGTGCTAATGCCTCACACCTCATTTATTACACAGAGAGCTGCTCCATAAAAAAACAGCTGACCAGCACACACATACGTGTGGTGCGACTACACAGCCACGCACACGGACACACGCGCTGCATTCACACCGTCCCACTACATACACACAGAAACACACACCCACATACAGACAGGCAAGCAGCCCGTGGACGCGCACAGTGGATGCAGCCTTTTAATTGGGGCTCTGCTCCTCTTTAACCTTTCTCATCTGTTGCTGCCTGCGAAGCCGCTCGGCTTGTTTTGTCTTGAGGCCTCATTGTGGAGTAATTGTGCACGGATGAGTGCGTTAGGCTTCCTGAATGCGGTTGCTTTTTTATCCCGCACACAGTCTTTCCATTCTAATTTATTCCCTGCAGACGGCATGAACAAACAGTACCCTTGCCTTCTCGGCTTAGTTTTCCATTCACTTTCTGAACAAACCCACTATGACGAGCCCGGCGCCTGCATCTTCATTGAATTCACAGGATGGATCTGCAAGTGAATCAAAAGCCTGCTTTTGTGCTTTCAGACAGTTGTCTTATTACGCTGTAAATCGAAAGCGTATTGCCATTATTTGTCAGTTAAACGACAGGCATTCACTGTACTGTGTGCTTTCCATGACAGATGATGGATTGGGATAGTACATACAGCATCCACTTTCAGCTGCATCATTAATTGAGTTATATGTCATATTATGAACCCACATGTTGAGTATAAAACACTTAAATAATGCAACCCAACCTTACAGGTCTGAAAATTGCTAATCGAAATTATTTTGAATGATCCATTGGTAGAAAAATCATGTATATCACGATTTCAGCGCTAGAAACCCTCCAGCTGAGTACAACTGAATCCCTTGTTAGGCCTAAAAGCATAGCCTGTCAGGCCAAAGAAAGTTTTTTTGGACTTTGAATTATTGTCTAGTATAGTTGGCTATGCGTTTTTCCTTCTTCCCTCAAAGGAAAGACTTGAAGCAGCCTTTGGCTATTTTTGTTCATTCAGTTCTTGGTGTTATCCCTCCACTCACCACCTGGCACAGTGGCCACACCTGTCCATCCCAGAAGCATTAGGAATTCAGGTGGATATCCTCCCATTTGCTCAGTGCCTAAATGCCAAGCACACTCATTGAATCAGGGGTGTGACTGTTATGGCAAGCACTAGCATTGTTAGCACTTTTCATGGTCTCAGAGCCTTTTTTTCAATGAGGTCGGATCAGCCAGCGAAGTGGGAAGTACTTAGAGCAACAGCTTGCTGAATAAGAGGGGACCGGACAACGCTCATGGTCACGGTGATTCATTACACTGCCGTGGCAGCGGGTTTGGGGCCAGCCTGATGAGATGGACACCGAGTGCAGTTCCAGAAAGCTCTGAATAGGAGGTGGGGCTCAGTGCCCAGATGCTCCCTGCCCCCTGGCCTTGCTCCCGCCCAGCCTTTGAGTGTCTGTCAGAGATATAGCAGGGATGCAGTAATGGAATGAGTTTTTTTTTTTTTCAAACTGACAAGGACAAGGAGGGGAGGGTTAGATACCTCTGTCAGAATGTGCCAGCCACACCACTGCATACCTCTTTCCCAGAACTGGCCATTGCCCACAGCCACACTCTCTGGCAAGACCCAGCACAACACATTCTGTTTTCGAAGTTATGGTATGCTACTCCTTAGTATTCAGTGAGAGGTGGAAACGCCTGGCTTCAGAAAGTAGAAGAGCTACCATGTATTTGTTCCACCAATGCACTTAAACAGCTGATTCTAATTAGCACAATTCTTCAGCCAGGTAGGACAGCTATTTTGTGCATGAGTGCGGTAAATACATGGCAGCTGAGGTTTTCCTCCTCCACATTCAGCATTCAGCTCAGGGAAAAGGCATACCATGCAACACAAAACCGCTATCCGGGCATGTGTTGTGTACAGATATTTTTGAGGGTACAGATAAAATGTATCTGTTAGTAGTTTTCTGATAATTTTGTGCTCTTTTGTGTAGATTGTTTAACTATTTTTCATTTTACTGACTATTATTAATTGCAATTGCAGTAGATAGATGATTTAGCGGACTGAAAGCAGCAGTTAACAGGGCAAGTTTTGCCAGTAACAGTGTAGTTTTGCCAGTAACAGTGTATAGCGTCGCTCCCTTGGGTTCTGCCTATGAAATTTTAACCCAGTGTGGATACTGGGAGGTTCATTCCTTACAGAGGGGCTAACCCTTATGGTCATTGAGAAAACTGTGGAGCCCACCTCTCACAGTAAAGATGGAATTAGCAGTGCCCGCTCCTCAAAATAACCTGGATGGACCACTTGTGTTAACTAAAACTCTATGGCCTTCCAATCACAGTCACTGTGGAAAGTGTGGGGGATGGGGGGGGTGGTCTGTGGGTCTGAGAATGGAGATGAAACTGCAGTCTGAAGACTGGCAGAGTCCATTTGCAAAATATATGAAGCACAAAATCGATAATATCATTTGAACTAAGAAGGAAATCACCTCTCATCAATTTAATGACTTTTCACAGTTATAACTCACCTCACCTGAAACCTTAATGTCAAACATTTGGCAAACGCTTCCTGTGACGTGTCAGATTTTAAAAAAACATTGCTGAAAATGAATTGAGCTATCAATTGTGCCTTGAGTATGTGTGTGCCAGGGATTGGGTCAAAACTCCACCAAAGAGCAATCTTCCTGCACCTTCCATCTGGACAGATTCCATCACAACTTGGCAGCAATTTAGACAATTACATTTATTAAGCAAAAAAAAGACATTTAGAAAATGTATCTCTTTTTCTATGGTAGAATGACGGGGCTGTAATAATAGCACGATTACTGACTGTATCCTGTGGGCCCAGGCAATGTTCAAAGTGTCTATTTAAATACGGACCCAATTGTTTTCATAATAGTGGCGGGTCGTTTATCAACGCGGCGACAGCGTAATGGCTCAGTGGACAGCGCTGTGTGATTTAGCATGAAAAAATGTGCCACGGAGTCATTAGGAAGATTCCCAAGAGCTTCTCTGCAGGGCGCGGTGGCCGGTTCATCCACGCTGCACGGAGAAACGGCTTTTTTTCTTTTCTTTCTTTTCCGTACAGATGCCTCGTGTCTGACTGCTCTCAAGTGCGGACAATCCTGTGGGGACTTTCCAGAGTTGTTCTTTTCAGTTTTAAAGGAAAAAAACAAGATGTATATGAAAGTAGTTTCAGGGTATTGCATTGGCTTGTAATTGCCTTGCTTTCTAACCTGTTGAACATGATGCTTGTGGACAGGCTCTGTGTTAGTGTTCTAGCAGCAGTAAAATTGACTAGGCAGACGAAAACAGTAATCCCTAATTCTTGTGCTATTGTACTGACACTGTGTTGGCTTTCCAATAATCAAAATTTGTATCCACCTCTCCTCCACTACTACCTCATCTCCTCCGTGCCCCGGAAACTGATCTATGTGTCTCCCTCCCTCCAATGTTCCAAAATCATAGGAGGCAAGAGAAGGAGGCTAAATCTCTTTTCTTCATGTCCTCCAAATGAAGGGTGCATTCCAAAACTTTTTCTCATCTTCTTGTTTCCTCCACTCCCTTCTCACCTCTAATCTCCTACCCTGGAAGCATGTTGAGGAAAGGACGGGAGGAAAGAATGGAGGAGAAGAGGAAACGAGTGGAGAAGAGGAGGAAAACGAGAAGATAAGACGAAAATTGGAACAGCTAATCCGATTTGCCTGTCATGAAATTCAAACTCTGCTTTGTAACTTCAGAGGATACCTCAGCCAATCAAAATATTCTATCGGATGATCTTCTAATCTGACTGGTCATGAGCACAATGATGTTACCCAGAAATATGATAAGACTTGCAGACATTCATGTATCCTTCATTTAGAGAAGATGAGGCGAGCGAAGGATGCAAAATCTTGTCTCCTACCTTTTTGGAACAGTGGAAGGGAGGAAGGACACATAGTGGGGAGATGAGTGGAGGAGATGAGGAGACAAAATCTGAGTACTGGAACACACCCAAAGGATACAGATGTACTACTACTACTTCCTACTGCGGAAGTCTTTGCACATTTTTGGTGACATCATTGACCTCACAACCAGTCAGATTAAAAGACCATTCCACAGAATCTTTGCCATCAAAAAGTTCAAAAACACAACAAGGAATTTACCAACATTCAAATATTTAGTAGTATAACAGTAAATAGTATCCGACACATTTACATTCATGGGCACAGAATACTGTGCTTTTTCAAGCATACCCAAATGGTATTGGGTTGCAAATGGGTAATTTAACTAATATACAACTGAGTGTGTTACTGTGGTGGCAGGTTTATATATTTCCTTGTACATGTTTATATTAAATCATGACTCCAAACAGCTGAACGAGAGTAACTGACATTTATATTTTAATGCATAAAAAGGGCTGGTGGAGGACGGGAATTGTGATTGGTGTAGGTATCCTTGGGATCAATCGAAGTTACTGCTTTATCAATAGATGATGTCAACAGGGGAAGCATATTAGCTGTTCCAATTTTCTTAGCATCTCCTCCTTTCCTCCACATACTCCTGAGTAGGAGACGAAGTGGAGGAAAGCAGGAGAGGAGCAAAAGTAGTGGAAAGCACCCCAGGCGTGCAGGCAGGATCATAGAGCTTTTGGGATTCATCCCAACCTGAAGGGGGTGCTGATTCCCCAGCAGCTGCCTTGCACCCTACCATTGATCAGTCTCAGACTGAATATTGAGAACCATAGATGTAGATGACTAACAGGCTTTCACGGTGCTTCAACAGAATCCATTCATCAATCTTAATTTATATTCCCAAATCAAATATGAACATAGTTGAATGAATAGCTACTATTTCAACACAAACCATACATTTTGTTTGTTTTCATGGACATTTCCCCTCTCTCCAAAGCACACTACATCGCTCAAGCCAAACCAGCCTCCACTTCCTGCTGTTACTGATGGATTGATTTTGCTCGTTAGATTATCCCATACAGAAATAAGGATGACTAACATACATTGAGAGACGCCACTGTGGGAGCACCAGCCTTGAGAGAATCACTTGTCAACACTTTGCTAATTATAATTTAGGATGGTGATGTTTTTAAACAGAAGGAATTTCTGTGCTTAATCAATGGTTTCCAACTACAAAATTGACAATGGAACGTTTTACCGGACTTTTTTATATTTTAATTTATAATGCAGCTGTCAAACTGATAATTAAGATTTGTCATTGTCTGACAAATCTTACGAAATTGTCCCTTCCTTCATTTTATAACTTAATCCCACACACCCGAAGAGTCACACTTTTTGTGAAAAGCACTTTTTGAACATAGCTTGTGGCAAGGCCCACGATATGAGAGATGCTCAAACTAGACCTGGTTCCAAATTCTAAAACTGTGGTCTACTCAGTACTTGCGAACTCTATTTCTTTTATCATTTTGATTATATGCATTGGAACTACTGGTTAATAAAATAGCCTTCCCTATTGCAATTAATAAATTTTGTGTTTTCTATTGTTCAGCTTGAAGCTTATATGCTGTGCTAGCCAGTTTTCACAGGGTGTCTCCATTTTAACTACTTTTCATTAGTATGCATGGGATGGCTCAGAAACCCGGTTTATTAACACAGTCTCTTGCCCTAACCACATGAATCCTAAGGCCATCACCTGCTCTGATCGACAGCTAATGAGATCAGATCTACAGGTCTGTACTAACAATAATCAAAAACTTCAAAGCATTGCAATGTGCAGATGATTTCTTTCTCCCTGACTAGAGTCAACCCAGACTGGATCCTTCACAGACAAGTCTCTCTACTCAAAAGAGCACATCAGATCCAGTGCGACGAATGACCGTTCCTGACACAGATATACCAAGCCGAGGAGAGGGGAGGGAAGGGGGTATCTACTACAGACCAATACTGGCCTCCACAGAGAGGGAGAGAGAGAGAGAGAGAGAGAGAGAGAGGGAGGGAGAGAGAGAATTGACTATTGACAAACTGGGAAGGGCACGGCTGCTTTGTTTGCCTCTATCCTGACTGGTGTTATGACCCTTTGGTCATTTTTAAATTGTCTCTTAAAAACAGAGGGGAACTTTGCCAAAAGTGGCCCTGATGTTGCTGCCCACTCCCCCTCTGGGGTGACCACCTTGGCCCTTGGTTAAACCCTGAGTGGGGCATTCTGCACACAGAATACAAAGGCCTGGGGCACTGGCGCCATTTTATCATCTCAGCAATACAGTCTGCATTCACAATCACTAATATCTTTTATGGACTCAAAGTTGCAACACTTGGGGAACCAGCCCTTTACAAGAGAGCCCCTGACACATGGAATTATTTCTAAGGCAGACTTTCAGTATAATGTTGAGCCTGTAAGCGTGTACTGTTCTGCCTCTTTGTATCTCTTCTATTGAGATTGGTGTATGTTTTTAGCTGCAATGTAATGCCTTTCCCTGCTGACTATCTTGCCTGTTCACTGTTTTTGGTTAAATAAAGTAAAAACGAACAGACTGATGTTTCAGTGATGTGTGTAAACCTAGACCTAAAACCGCAGGCCAGTGTGAGCGAGGCCATGACCCCTTTTGATATCCCTACAAAGCATTAGTGAACTGCAACAGCAGTAGTACCAACACTGTCATGCTGAGACAGATGGAGGAAGGAGCTCTCTAGCTGCTGTCAGTTATCCCTGTTGACTCACACAGCCTTAGGGAGCCTGCAGGACCTTGGACAGCGCTCCAGGATGGACAGTGCACAGATGAGGCTGATCAGCAATCAGCTCAGGTGTTGGCCCTTCAGAAAGGCAGTGCCTTCCACTGCAGAGAAAGGACTGTTTCATCGCGAGGTTTGCTGGTCTTGCGCGTGCCTGTGTTAACTGTGCCTTTTCATGACACCATTTATAACTCAATACAATTATGATAGAAAGCATTCACTGGCTGCTTTAGAGTTCATGCTAGTGACACAGACATACTGGTGTCAGTCTTAATTTGGATGTCCTTTGAGTAGCTCTTAAGGGATCGTAAGAGTGACGATCCGCTCACCAAGGACACTCTCCTGACCCACATCCCATCCCAAAATAATACAACCACAGCAGCCTACAGCTCATCCTTAAACACAGGGATACTCTTTGTCTGGAATCCCAAGATATTTAGCTTTGCAGCCCAGTCATTAACTAATTAACTAATCCTACTTCCCTCAAGCACAGTTCAGAGACTGTGAGTCTCATGAGAAAGATTGAAATTCATTTTGAGTCTCACTGTACATATATTCACCTTTCTAAATCCACCAGAGGCCTGGACCTGAGTAACGAGAAACAGGGGGATTTGAGGAGGGAGGGTCAATGTAAGGCATACCTCTACAGGTCTTAAAAAAGGTGGTAATTAGGAGGGAACATCTGTCTCCTCTGTGTTATAGATGGGAGTCATCTTGCCCCTCCCCCGCCACTTTGGATTGGTCACTGTGATGAAAGAGCTGAGACCTGAGCGGGGCAGGTTGGGTGGGTGGGATTGATTTTTGAGCGATAATTTCCCAGCTAACACGGTCCCTATCCGAACAGACGCAGAGGCTATAATCCATTCTGGAGATGGGCGCTCCGGCGTAGCGAGGAAAGGTAATACCCTCAGAGGCCGCTGATGCAAATCTCATGATGTGCCGCTGATGGGCTCACACGTCCCCATTCAAAAAAACACACACACACACCCGCGCTGGTTATCACGGAGGGTAATGTATCTCAGAGATATTTTGGAGTAACCGGCAGCTTTCTCAATATCACCGCTGAAGGTCAAACCTCCCTCCCTCATCACTCTCGTTAATATTCAGAGAGACGTTGGCAAAGATGGAGCGGCAGGGAGAGGACTCATAATAACAACGGGGATGACATCAGACACGTCGGGCTACGTTTCAAAACCAGAAATGGGGCTCCTGCGAGATAATTTCATAAACCGTTTCCGTCCGAGTCAGCAGTTGGGCCACTTTCAAAGCTTTCAGACATGAGGTGGCTTCATTGCAGATCTCTGCAGATCTGGGTGAATGTGACTTTCCCCAGCCCTTGCTTGCCCAAAAGCTGCTCTTATTGTTCTGTATTGAGGACCCACCTGTGACGCAAATGACTCCTGGCCCCATCTGGTCATGTGCCACAGCGGAGCTGGGGGTCACCTCTTTACAGGGGATGTAGCACCTGAAATAGCTCTAGTGCAGGAGATTGTGTTCCAAACATTGCATGATGTAGGAATATGCCAATGAGGGTGGGAGGTGGTGGGGGGCAGAGAGGGTACTGAAACCTGTAAGAGTGGGGCAGTTAGAGGTGAGGTATTATTTGGGGGACATTACATTTCTCAGCCAGGTGCTACATTGTTCATGTGCAGAGTACAAAATAGACCTGGCAGTGTTTGTTCAGCAGTGTGAGAATAGGAAAACTACAGAACTGCTAAAGCAGATTTATGATCATAATAATGAAGATGAGAGTGACTCCATCACCATAATCAGCAGGACAGACTATCATTGTCCATTATGGTCAACACCTGGAACATAAAGCTGCCTTCAGCAGCCCTGGACTGTGCAGACAAAGCCGCTCTGCTCTTAATGGACCTGCTGATGGAAGCCACTCCTGACCGTCAAACACACACTTTAGCCTGGGCGACATTTCATTCCCTGCTGAGGTGTACATCAGTCTTACTGCCCACATATAATTAATGGGGGGAGTTTGTGTTTAGCGGGACCAGTGGGAGAAAGGCCGCTGAAGTGTGATGATGTCCTTGTTCGACGGGGGCCTTGCTGAGTCACGGAGCCAGCCGCCCAATCCGCAGTGTCATCAGGTGCTGCTGCGTATCCGCCCGTGACTAATGAAGCCATTATGTTGATTTCTTTGATGAATGAAATTCCGGAGACGAGACATGAATGACAAACTGATGAAGGAGGAGGTAACAATATATTTCTGAATTTTGCCAGATCTGTGTTGCCTGGATACAGCGCAGGATCTATACTTAATATTCTTCTACTACAGACACTAGGGCACACCCACTTCCATTCCACATGGAAGATAAAAGATTAATAGGTATGACAGCAGTTAATTTGAAAATAAACAAAAAATTATTTCTTGTTAATCAGCAGCAGTATTGGTAACACTAAACAGGCATGAAATCCCTGAGCTTGAAAGAAATGTGTTATAACTTCTACACACCTTTCATATTACATACTACATATTTCCAAATAGATTACCAACAACAGGTTATAAATGAGGCAAGAACGCATCTTCTGCTGGTGGAAACAGAGAGGGACAGTGAGCCCAAAGGAACCCAGTCAACCTGAGCACTTTAGGGTCAGTTCTCTGCTGCCTCGCTGCTGCTTTGAAACTTGATGTCTTTCCCCATTTTCCCATTCTTTCTGTTATTGTTTTCTTTATTGCCACAACTCTGAAGTGTGTTTTCGAATATGAAGGTGGAGGTTAATCCGATTCAGGCTGTTTTATACTATGAGCAACCGGCAGCATACTTGAGAGACATCGACATGGTGCAGACAAATACATTTCAGACAAGTTCAGCCTTATGTCCACAGTTTCATTTGTAATCTGTGAAGGGGATGGTTTGACTCTAATGTCACTTAACATTCATAGTAAGTTCCTATGTGACATAAGCACCAAATGAAATGAACCAACTTTAACTACAAATCTCCACTTGTCATCATTGCACATTCTGATGATAAATTGCACATTGTTGAAAACAAAATGATATCCATCACTGTGCAGTGAGTCATCTCATTGTGAATATTGCTGCACTCTACGGTAATTTTTCTTTTGTGTCCATGTTTCACTTGGTTGATGCTCGCCTTTCACTGCATCATAATACCGATGCGCAATGTGGGCTATTCTATTCAGTGTCTCTTGGTGAATTATCTTATGAATGGCACTGTTTGAGCGACCCTCAGAGAGCCTGCAGGCACACCTTTAGTCCCTGCTGGACTCCAAGAGGTGTCAGTGATGGGGCGACTCTGTGGCCTTTTCAGTCACACCGTTCCAAATCTGTCCACATCACCCCCCCACCCTTCTGCAAGAGGATGCCGGACACATGAGTTAGAGTCCCGCTGTCCCTAAAACTCTGTCCTAAATTTATAACCCTCTTAAAGAAGATGTCCGACTCGTGTTTTATCTACGGTAGCTTGGATCTTCGGTTTATCTGGGGTTGCGAAACAGCTGCAGATGCAGATACAACCATGCAGAATGGAAAAATCAATGCATTTTGCCTCTCCCTCCGAAGAAAAAAAAACAAAATGATACAAGGAGAGAGAAAGAAGAGACCCTCCAGGGTCCAAATGGATAAGGATACTATGAAGCCACTGGCATTGTGAACACAGGCCTCCAGAAACAGCCTCCTATAAATAAGCACAGTGGGTCTTGTGTCCAACAGTTGCTTCCTACTGTATCTCCCATAAAGCCAGGGCATTCAGGGTGACACCTGACAACAGCTGGCCCACTAAGGAGCAGCAGGATGGAGTGTGTGTGTGTGTGTGTGTGTGTGTGTGTGTGTGTGTGTGTGTGTGTGTGTGTGTGTGTGTGTGTTTGTGTCCACTCGTGCCTGCGTCTATATGTCTATGTGCGTCTATGTTTGTGAGAGTACTCATATTAGTAGACCTTCCTAGGTATAACCAGTCCTCTATTCCGTTAGTAAGGACAGTTTGTAGGCCCATATAGTTCAACTTCTCTTGCCCCATTTCATAGCTATCTTTTAGGAAGACCATGTAATATGAGAAAGGAATCAAGCGGTGCTGTGAGGTTGCTCCTCCTACCACATATGCAAGGAAATACATCTAGTACATACATACATACATCAGACACTGTACTATCAGCAGTCAGTAAATGTACCTGCAAAAGTCCTTCAGACAAACTGCTTATTTTTCAGGCCTTAACGACCATATGGGATTGGTTCATTTATATCTTATTACCATATGATTGGTGAACAAACATAACCGATTCTGCACTGTTCCTATTTATCGTAGCTCTGAACTGAAGTGAAGCACACATTAGCTGCACTGGCAGAAGGAAGTGCCGTACAAGCTCTCCAGTATATTTCAGCTTTATTGCACTTTATCCGATAATGGACTAGTGGACGGCACTTCATTAAAAAAATGTCTAATAAAAAAAGACTAATGAGTGTGTATTAAGAGCTTTATTAAAAATCCGTCTCTGGGTCTGTTTTCATACGTACCTACCCCGGCTGTGCGTTTGTCTTTCAGAAAGCAAAATGCTGGCCTCATTAAGCCACATATAGTATTTGGTTGGTAGCAGTACAGTACATCAAAAATAAGCGTTACAGCACCATTGTGATGCGCCAATGCAGCCCTCTTTGAGTGCCACTATAGTGCCATGATAGAATAAACCAACAGCTGAAGTGTTACAGTAGCATGGTAATCATTTGGATTAAACACTTTGAGTTATGATAATATGTTATGATAGCACTGTAATGGAGCACAGCAACACTGTACCGATGCTCTAATACTTATTAAATTGGGGTTGTAACATTAAAAGAGACAGGGTTAAAGAATACCAGGGCAATGAATGTAGATGCTTTATAGCCTAAGTTACTGTTTTCTGTCAGGTTTTTTTGATTTGTATTTCTGTCTGTTTTTAATGTGGCTGTGTTTGAAATGTTTTGTGCTTCTATTCTGGCCAGGGCTCCCTTGCAAATGGAATCTTAATAGAATTACCCCTTGTTAAATAAATATACAAACAAACAAACAAACATTATTCATTAGGTTTCAAAAATGAGAAAGACTAAGACACTCCCCAATGAACAAATGTTGCCAAAAAATGTCTTTCCGTCCAGAACGAAAGGGTTTTTCCACAACAATTACAAACTCCAAATTGAAGCTGGCACCTCTAATGAAATGAATTCATTTAGGCCGGCATTTCTTCATTTACCAGATGCGCTCATCCACAGCGCCCTTCAGACTGGCGCACGCAATCAGGCTAAACGCAGAGCGGCTCAGACACAGAAATCATCTGCGACGCAATCAAAACAACGCGCCGTGGTTCTAAAATAATGCCACGGAAACACGCGTGCTGCCACGCACACGTTGCCAGAGCGAACGGACGCAACATATATCAAGCCAGCGGTTAAAGCGCTGTAACGGCAATCGCATAACGTCCTGGTAAAATGGATCCATTTCAGCGCATCGCATCAGCGCCGGCTAATGAAGATCAGGTCCATTTCAGCATCTATTTCCACAGCAACCAGCTCTGGTTCCCCATGGACCTCGCTCTGCCCACCCCGTGCGTGCACTCATTACTTGGCCTCTACGAACGCAGCCATGCCCGTATCATTTACGCTAATGAAACTGTTCCCCTGAAGAGTTTAGACTACACATCATGTGGCACGTCAAAAACTCCAGCAAACTCCAAGGCTACACTGCCAGGCAGGAGCATGTTGCTTAGTCAGTTCATCACTATGGTTCAAATAATTTGGTGATTAAAAAGTTATTAAAAGATTAAAAGTTATTTTGAATCATGATAAAAATCCATTCACAGTGGTTTAGTAATGATTCAAAGATCAGACTGATCCTTGATCAGGATCAATAAAAGATGTTTTGGAATGGATCTTTGTGAGGGCTGAAAATGACTTGAAAAGCATGATTTTTCTGTGTCCTGTGAAAATCTGTTCCAACCTTGTTGTGAGATGCCAAATACAGCACCACATTGCAGTCACACAGAAAAAAAAACCCTGGAGCAGAGTACCAAACTGCGTCACATGGTGTAGTAAACAGGACTCTGTCACAAACAATGTCAGGAAGTGAAGGAGCCGAATGATGTAGAACAGTGAATAATAATGCCCAGATTTTGCAGCTAACACTCTTAATGGCCACAAATTTCTCTGAGAATCAAGGATATATACAATCTGCTAATATACCTCTAACAGAAATTTTACCAGACACAGAAACAAATGATATCCTACACATTATGTTGTAAAATACCCTTATTAAGATTCAGTGCTGATAGGCTATGCAATGAATGCAAAACAAAACAACAAATACAATCAAGTGGAATTTCAATGGCTGCAGACAACATTGCTGTGGTACTATATTCACCCTATACACCCAAATCCAAGGTCTCCTGCTGCGGAAACCATTCCAAAACAATGACTGAAGCAGAACTGATAAACAAGGTGAATTCCTCAAACAGACAAGGACAAACATACACACGGGGAGAGGCGTTTAAACTTTCAAAAGTGCTCAACATTTTGAAAGTTAAAGAGATATGTCACACAGCTAGCCAAAGCTGCACACACCACCTGTAAATGAACCAACCCCCCCTTCTCCCATTCCGTTTTACCCCCTACAAAAAGTTTTACCTTCCCCTCCAACGGGCTCGAAGAGTCCAAACTGCTCCAGGACCTTGATGAACAGTCCCATGACCACAAGCACTGCTATCATCTCAAGTCCATCCAGGGTCATCATAGTGGACCGCTCTCATTGCATCATGGGATATCACTGGTCGCAAACTATCCCTGCTCCCTCCACTGCACACCCGAAACAACAGGTCTTCCCTCACCCCCACCCCCCTCTCCTCTCTTCGGGCCGCCCCCCCCAGCCCTGGGATGGCAGGGAGCAGCCGATGGCACTGGCAGGGAGGTTCCCCTAACGCCCGGGTCGTCTACCCGCAAAGGAGCGAAGCGCCGGGGGAGGTCACGCCCTCACACCCCAGGAGAGGAAGAGCTGAATCCAGCAGCGGTGAGCGGTCTGCGTTTCCCCAGCCAGCGAGAGTGTTGGCATGAGTGTGTGAGCGAACGAGAGAGAGAGGGGGAGGGAGTCAGTAACAGAGGGAGTGAGACTGAGACAGAGAGGGAGGGAGAGAGAGAGGGGTGGGGGAGAGATTTACCCTCCCTTCCCAATGACACTACCTACATTGATTTGCTTAATGTTGTTGCCGAGGTGATGGTCTGTGGAAATTTAGGATGCCCTGTCACATGACAACTATTTTGATCCCTTCATTTTCATTTTGTAGTATGTTCACCTTCTTCAGAAAGTTCTTTTCAAAAGAATCTCTGCTATGACAATGTGTCTTTAACTTCGAAAGCCCTATGCAAGCCTTTTTTGCCTTCAAACATTTATTCCCTTTGGTTAGTGCTCTCACACAGAGAAACTACTCTTTAAGTTGTGCGACACAAAAATCCTCTCACCCCAGCTTTTCAGTGGACTGCAAACTCATCAAAGTCAGGCTCCTGAACTCTCATGTGTAAGTCATTAGAAGCAGCGGCTGCAGGAGTGCGACAGCACAGTGTGTACAGAGTGTGTGCTTGCAGCCCCTGGAGCGCTCTGGGTTTCTCTGTAACGAGCCAGCTCCAGCAACCACTCCACGGGCAGAGCAGAGAATAGACCGAAAGATGGAAAAATGAGAGGAGAGACAGAGAGAGAGAGAGAGAGAGAGAGAGAAGGATAAAGGATAAAGGATCGGGCAGGGGGCACTTTCAATAGCGCTAATCTTCTCTGCATCCGCAAGCAGGCAGTTATGGTGGGGGGGGGGGTTGGCGGAGAGAAATGGAGAAATGTTACAGAAAGCTCCAGCCATTTATCATAAAAGCATTTACATGCTTGTTTAACCCGGGGCTGCGGAGTTGATTATTGAGGCTGTTTAATTCCCAGACAGCCGCCCGCAAAACACTCTCAAAAGCCAGCTTCGCCCCTCTGAACGCCGGCACAGTCGGGTTCTTATTTATCGTTGCGGAATGAGCAATTTCACACTGGCAGGGGAATGGAGAGACAGGGACTATCGCTCCCTCACGCACACAGACTAAAGTCCTGCACATATGCACGCAGGTATGCACATTTAGGTGCACTCTCTCAGAGTCAGGCCCTCATCAGGCCAGTGGCTACAGAGAAGCTCTAGCTCTCTCTCTCTCTTTGAACAGTTACTTCTCCTTTAAACTTTACTTTAGTTCCCTCTTTCACTGGACCGGCTTGACACCTTAAAGCACCCTGACTGAATAAAAGAATCACTACTTCTGGCTGATGGCTGCTTCACAAATAAAAACTTAATAGGGATTTCTAGCTTTTTTTGCAGAGTATTACTGACATGGTTGACATGCTGCCAGTCCTACAGCAACCTCAATGCTATCTGTGTGATGCAAGGCGCATTTATTCTTTAAACATCTCTTATGTAACTGATGGAGAATCTGAGGGCTTTCAAAGACCAGATCTCTATTTCATGGGGTTGTTTCTTTCAAGAGTCTTTCTCCTACTTTATTGCTGACAGCTGCTTGCACCAAAGGAGGAACAGGCTTGGTTGGTATTTGGATGTAAGTTCTCCTCTGAAAATATAGATGGCAGAATTGGCGTAACACAAATGCCCAGTTGCCATGATGGGGACACTTGTGCTCTATAGGATCCAGAATCTGGAACGAGACATTAACTTGATGTCTTGGCTCACTGTAGGCATTAAAAAAACTTGTGGCATTTATCACAAAGACTAGAGGGTTCCCCTAGGTACTTACCAAGTCCTCAGCCTAGCTCTTTCAGTCTGGCTGTTTAATTATCCCACATTAATTGTCAAGTAATCCCTATCCACTGTTGCTGATGTGTGGTATGTCTGTATTGTGGCCATGCATGAGGTGGGTTCTGCCCATTGCTAGTAACTGAGGGGAATGTCCCCCCTTCACTGTAAAGTGATTTTACATTTGGAGATAAGAAGTGCTGTATAAATGATATATGCAGTGCATTAATATCCATTACTCCCTGTTATTACCTTCCATTACTGAAAAGCTACATTTAACTCATCCTTTTGTTATTATTTTACATTTCTGCTCGGTGTGTTCAACCACAGACTTCCCTTGATTTATAATCATCTCTCCCTGAGGAATCCAGTAGACCCATTAAGGTGCTATAATTGAACCTGCTTGGTTATCTCTTCCAATTGGATTTTGTGTAGAAAATGGTGCAGCTTTTGTGACTGAGTAGTGTTCAAAAACAAAGGCAGAAAAATCATCTCATCCCAGGCTCTCATAGAAGGCAGGGGAGTCAATTATTTTTCATTTGAATCAGAAAGGAGACAGTTGGAGAGAAAAGCCCAATTTCCACAGGAGCATAAACGTGTACTTTTGTTTCCTTGTTTTAGGAATGGTATTGAGAAGGCAGCTCACTGTTACCCACTGTGTTCCCATCACTGAAGTGAGAGACTCGTTGAGCATTAATAAGCAAACTACAAACTTTTACCTATCGATGGAGAACAAATACATTTTAAAAATCGACTGTCAGTGATGTAGGAGAGAGAGATGACATCTGGGAACTGAACATTCTGCAAAGTCCTTAAGATGTTGGATTGAAAAACAGAAAAAAATAGTCTGAGATCTTACCATCAGGAAGAAGACGACTGAGGCCCCTGCCCATTAAAACCACTCAACTACTCTGTGCCGACATCTGTTCACATAAAATGTTTACTTAATTTCTGGTGTGGCAGCTATTGCACCTGAATTTCCCCCAGGGAAGGAATAAGTCATTCTCTTCTATTTCACCAGGGGAGGACTGCAACACCAGTTTTCAACACCAGTAAGTCAATCATCACATGTTTGGCCTGGTTAATGGAGATGGAAAATACTGCCTCAGGTTTTGTTTAAGAATATTTCATAAATGCTCAGACATGACATCTGGATACCATCATTGCTATGCTCTTTAAAACATCAGGCTTACGCTCTGTAGATGAGGGCAGTGTTATCTTGAAAGATACCATGAAAGAAACACTCAACCATGGGGTGAAGAGGATCACTTAGTGACACTGACCTTGAAGTCTAAGAGGCAAATTATACACAGTGATACGATTACACAGTGACCCACAGAGACATACGGTGACAGAGTGATTCAAGGGATACATGACAGTGCATGTCTTGGAAACTGCCTTGCATTGCATTGTTGTAACTTCAATATTACATTGTAGTTTAAACCTATGAAACATGTTTAAGTACGCCACAGGTAATTGAATTGTGTGTAATGGCTCAAATTCAACATCAAGGTCACCTCTGAGTTGAAAGACCTTTGTAGTCTTGGTAGGGATAAGGTACAGTTGGCAATCAAATGACAAGCACTGCCCCCACACTGTAATCATAACCACTTATGGGTTTTACCTGGGTCGTTTATATTCCCTCAATCCCCTTTTCCCTCACCAGCTTCCACCTCTATACTTCTCTCTTCTGATATCAGCTGTCTCTATGTGCTATGTCTCCCTGTCCTCTGTACATCTCTTATAATTCTGCCCCTACTCCTCCTCCTTTTGCCTCTCCCTCCCGTTCCCGGCCAAGCCACACACTTCAGGTCACGTCCCCAGATACTCTCCAAGGGACAAACAACCCTTTTAAAAAATACATCAAAACCCCTCAAGGGGATATCACCACTAAAAATGTATGAAATGCATCCCCCCTCCAACCGACTCACCCACGCGGTCACTCTCCACAGCCCAAACCTCTGAATCCCAGCTATCACCGAGTTCCTCCACCACTCAGACATTAAGGTCTCCCCCTGTGTTACAAACCTCCTCTGACGCAGTCATGGTGCACGGCATTCCCCCCGTCCTAGCCTGGGCTGGTTAAACACAGCCAGACTCAAAGCCCCAGCTGCTGAATTACTGCTGTCTGCATGCATCATCCATGCATACATTACTCCAGAATAGTCGAGGGCACCCTCCTTCTGACAGCTCGTAATACACTCTACTCAAAATGTCTTCATCAAACTTTATAAATGACTGTTATATGAATACGGGATACAAGACAGTTATATGGTTCTCTGGGTCTTAGAGCAGGGAATAGGGCTCCCAAGTGGCATACCTGGCTGGAGGAACTTGTTCTTAGCCAAATGTTGATAGCTATTCCCTAATCGCCAGCATGCCAGTTGTAACTGAGGCCAGTAATCCAGTGGGGAGATACTATTACACATCCTCTTTTAGCATTATGTCCTTTTGACTTCCCCATGTACCACTTTATTGGTAGTACCCTTAGACCTTCCATGGTACTAGAACATCACATTCCCTTTAGCTCACCTCTCCTACCACGATACCAGATGCCTCCAGAGCAGGACCTCCTCCACTGTGGTGTGCCCTGCTCCTCACATATTCACTTACACTGCCCTCAGCAGTGTCGCCCAGCTTGATTAATGCAGCACTGCAGCACTCTGAAAGCACTTAGCTGGGAGTTATCCCACACTCAACTACCATAAACATAACACCCACAAATCACCGGCATTGACCCTCCACCGGGGGACAGCAGGAGTGTATGGGCTTTTCAGAGTGACATCAACACTGTTTATCAGTCTCTGTTTATGTTTCGTAGCTTTCCTATTCATTCTTCCTATAAGAGAACTACCATCTTCAACCCAGTTGAATCTCCAGTTCAATGCTGGAATGTATCTTGGATCTGTATAATATGCATTTCTAAGCAAATGATATAAAAAATATACATGTACAGTATAGAAAACCGCAGTATATAGCTAATGTATCGTAATGGACGCATCCAGAAAATACTCAATTTGGTTCATGCGTATTCCCTCTGCCTCTGTGACATTTCAACATCTCCCGATCCATATTTAGTTTCATTATGTCTGTCAGTAGTCTATTTATTTAGTCTAAGCATCTAGGTTTGGTGTTGTTTTGTGCTATTCCATTAGCAGGAGGAAATCAGAAGGTGGTTTCAAGGTCAATGCAGGCCCAAAGAGAGACACAAAGTTTCCACAGGTAGCAAACAGCAGAACTGCAGGACTCCTTCTGGGCATTCTGGGAGTGCTACCACTGCAGGTAGTGTTAGGCCTGTCTGCAATGCGGATTATAAGGCATTCATGGTGGCATTAGTCAGTGGACATCAAACCAAAAAAGATGGAAAATCCCCTTACAATATTCACCCTTTAAACTATGAACACATTTGGTGTTGATTTGTGCAAAAGGCAGACCATGATAGCTTCATAACATTTTTTGGGAGGAAGCTGTTGAATAATAATTGAGTCTAAATCAACACCTACTGAGTGTCTTACTGAATATTCACAGCAAGGATATCTGCAGAATTGAGCCTTTGATGCTGTATGGACATATTCACATCAATAACCAACAACACTGATAGGAAACTGTGAACTTATTGAATAATACAGCCAAAAGCTTTTGTTTGGAAATGCAAAGTTTCAACAAGGCTTCTGAGAGTCATTGACTAAGGGTGACTGAACTTCTGTAAGCTTTGTACTTTACTTCTGAATACTTATCTTTTTACCTATGAGGTTCAACTTCATTTCCAAGTCTGGGCTAATTAAACAGGCACTTTAAAAGATGATTATGGGGTTAATTGCCCTTATTTTGTTTCTGAGAAGGCACACAGTTTCCTATCAGAGGTATAATATACATGCTTCATTAAGACTCTCACCAGTCCAGCAGGTGAGCTCAAGGTGACGTAAATGAATCTGGGTGTTTCAGAGGTAGAGGGGTGTAAAGATCGACCCAAGGTCAATCTAGTGTCCCTGTTTTTCGGGGGCTAATGTATCAATGAGCAGTCATTTGCAGACCCATTTTGTGTTTGTGTGTGTGTGTGTGTGTGTGCGTGTGTTCAGCATTGATGATACTCTTTTCAAGGAGCCAATGCAGGAAAATGAGCCAAACAGGCCCTGCCTTTATTATTTCCTTGCATCCCATTTCAAGGGGAGAATTTTTCACTTCATCCCACCTGTCACATTGGCAAATTGGCCTCTGGACGGGGCCTCAGTACGCATTTGCCTACCTCACCCTTACCACATGCCAACTGAAAAACCCCAATGTGAAGTCTCATGTGCCATCCACCCCCCCTCACATGCCCTCTGGTTGACCCAGAATCACTTCCGTTGTACAATTAAGGGGGTCATCTTCTTATCTCCATATATAAGGCCATGTATAATGCATGGGTGAGCGAAGCACATGAGCAATGGCAGGGAAGCGAGGAATGAGGATGAGAAAGGTAGCGTGTGTAGGGAGGGTCTGATTCTGGTTAGGGTTTCCCAAAGTCAGTTTGCAAAATTTGTGCCATCTCTCTGTGTGACAGAGGAGACAGTAAGTCATCTAAAAAAAAAAAAAAAACAAATTCACTTCAAGATGCTAAACAGACCCCAGAAAGTACAGGCCTTTTTAAGAGAGCTCTGCGGTCTTAGAAACCCCAGCTTGCTTTAAAACAGCCAATTAAACGTAAGTAGCAGGACCCATTGCCAGAGCAATGCAAAACAGAGGACAAATCAATGCAAGGCTAAATTAATATGCTGCTATACTCCAATGGCAATCATATTAAAGCAAAGAGAACACAACGACGATGTTTTAGCAATTCATTCCCAGCGTGAGGGCTGGCACCGCATCTTTTGTTTACTGTGCTCATAAATAACAACTCCAGGGAACTGTTGGGTCTTTAGAATGAGAATGGAATATGTTTAGTCTTGCTAACAGCTAAGTTACACCATTCCACAACCTTGTGTTTATGTAATGAACTGTGTTGGGCTCCGGTCACACCAAGGGCGGCCTTGTGGAACCCTGCCATGGGCAATCTTACGGCTTCCTGCTGGCCGTACTGAAGAACCATGTGTGTTATTTCACAAAATGGAGGAAAAATTGATCCTTTCTGTGGCAGGTTGCCCAGCAATTTTTGATAATACCAAAGCCATGTACCCTGAAAAAATGGTCAGCTATCTTCCCTAAATGCAATTTAATTATGGATACAAAAACATTACAATTGCTAGCTTGTCTATGACCTATGCTCCCTATAAACATCTTTTGTCCATTTGAAGTATTGTCGGTCTTTCAACTACATTATTATGTATGTAATCTGATTTCTATATAAAATTATGTTGCATAAAATGCACTGTTGCTGGTCTGCTTTCTTCCGCAGCTTACTTTTCCACTATTAATGTTTCACAGTCACATTGACATTCCCCTGTTCATAGGCATGTGGATATTTTTGTATTTATGTAAGCGGAACAATGAATCTGTGTGGGTACCATAAGAAGTAAAACACATCTTTCAAAATCTCAACAAAACAACAGCACTGGGTTGAAAAATCCAAAAAATATTAATTCTACACATTCCTATTGTTTTTTTAGGTGCTAATTGGTAGATACTAGTTAGCTGTTCTTGTTAGCTTGCAAAGGAAAAATCTTACCTAATTACTAATCAGTTCTATATTCATTTCCTATAAAGCTGATTGGCCTAAGCTCTAAGTACAAGATTAAATTAAACAGATGCCATGCATGGAACAACTACTACATTGTGCCCTCTCTTGCATTGAAAATAAATGACTTCCATTGCCTAAAACCCAACATGTCACGTCTAGGGTGACTGGCCCTTAATTCATTATTTCCAATTTATTGTACCATTGCTTTTCTTGCAGGGCTTTCTGCTCCATCTAGCAGAGCACAAAAGTCTTGTCAAAAAATGTAAATCAAGCCAGCAGCAATAAGACAATCCCGGGTATGCTTCTCACAGTCATCTTCTCTAAGCTTTTATTGATTTTTCTCCTACAGCTTTTGTTATGATGGACCAATAACAAGCTAAAGGCCTGTTAGCAAAATAATCGAAGCTACTATCACAAGGAGAGGCAGGGGGCTAAGTCAATCCTGCTACCCTTGAATCTCTGCAGAGTTAGCTCCCTATGCCGTTGGAGGCAGCACACATGCCTGATTGATTCTAAATGACCTCGTACCACCCCCTCCCCCCACACCCCAAACCCAGCCCTAAAAATATAAAATCCATATTGGTGACATCAGAGGGAGGCTGCTCTTGACACGCAACAAAATGTGGCTCTGTCAGCAAGAGGGTCAGGAAAGCACCCAAACTACTTCACACCTGGCCAAATCAGGGCCTAAGATTCAAGATACACCAAATACACCAGCTAAACACAAGTGTCCTCATGCTAACCCCAGATTGAGAGGGTGAGAATAGTCATGTTTTATCAAAGTTCCGGTTTTTCTGGAAATCTGTCAGTTTCTGGGCATCAATCAGTGGTGTAGTTGGAGATATATACTAGCGTACAGAGTATATTCACATAAACTTAAGGGTGTGGTACAGTATGTCCACATATTAGCCATTACTATCTATCTATGTCCTAAGACAATATACCCACCTATCAGCCTTATTACCATTTCTGCACATGGGCTTTGGGAAAACAGTATACCCACATCCTCAGACAGTATACCCACCTCCTCTGGCAGTATGCCCACATCCTCAGACAGTATACCCACATCCTCAGACACTATGCCCACCTCCTCCGGCAGTATGCCCACATCCTCAGACAGTCTACCCACTTCCTCCAGCAGTATGCCCACATCCTCAGACAGTATACCCACCTCCTCCGGCAGTATGCCCACATCCTCAGACAGTATACCCACCTCCTCTGGACAGTATACCCACATCCTCAGACAGTATACCCACATCCTCAGACACTATGCCCACCTCCTCCGGCAGTATGCCCACATCCTCAGACAGTATACCCACCTCCTCCGGCAGTATGCCCACATCCTCAGACAGTATACCCACATCCTCCGGCAGTATGCCCACATCCTCAGACAGTATACCCCCATCCTCAGAAAGTATACCCACATCCTCAGACACTGCGCCCACCTCCTCCGGCAGTATGCCCACATCCTCAGACAGTATACCCCCATCCTCAGAAAGTATGCCCACATCCTCCAGACAGTATACCCCCATCCTCAGAAAGTATACCCATTCATATAGAAAGATTTGTAGTTACTGACAACAAATAATAATGACCAAAATATTACCAATGACATGTAAACCAGAAAAGGTTTATTTTATCTTAAAGTATTTTTTTTATTGATGCTATATGGACATAAAAACTATTCTTAACATGAAATAAGGGCAGATAGTGTAAATATTGAGGTGTTTCCAGTTTCAAAGACTGTTCTTTTCTCCTCTAGGGTATTTTTTATCTGCTTATCTTTGTATTGTAAGCTGCTCTGGATAAGAGCAGATGCTAAATTCTTGTAATGTAATTATGTTTCACTCACTTCAGTGGGAAACAGACAACAGTGAGTATTCAGCTCTTTTTTTGCCTCCTGTGATGCAATTCCACCAACTGCCCCGCCCCAACTGCCAAAACTACCCAAACTGCACCCCTTTAACCAACATTATACCCCTTCTGTAATTATCAAGCAATAATAAACTTTACTCACACAGCGCTTTTCATAATGGTCTCTCGAAGCGATTTCCAACAAGGAACAATAAAAGGATTTGGTAACAATAACCACAAACTCCCTTATGCAACTACAGTGAAAACAAAGCAGGCAAATATACTAAAATAAACACAGTAACTAAGAGGAAATTAAATGAAATTACAGGAAATAAAAGCCAGTTTTAAGAGACGAGTGACTAAGGACTAAGAATGCTCTAGACAGCCTGAGATGATTGTGCAAAGTTAATGCTTAGACACAGTCACTACATGACATACATGGCACACTATTGACTAACTATGTGAAACTATAACTCACCTCAAAATGACCCTAAAATGATTTCAGCTTTGGACTGGGGCATATACCTGAGTTCACAACTACTAAATATTTAATTGCAACCTGCCTGTGTGCAACCTGTTCCCTCCTCAACCAACATACATAAACAACCAAGAATTGACTGACACAAGCCAATACTATTCTGTTACATTCAATATATTAGACAAAACAAATTCAGCTCTCAAAGTTCATGGAAAATACACCAGACAAAACAAAAAACAATGAGCAACATTTAAATAAACTGCTCCTTTTTAAAGAGGGATAACCAAATGGCTCAGTGTGAGTAGTAAAAACACAGTCCGGGGTTGAGTCGATTTCTACGCACTGGTAGCCTTGCTGTGTTAACTTGCTGGAAGTGGCAGGATAATTAACCTCGGAGGAAAGGGTGTCCAAATGATTAAAGCCTGTGGATGACCAAAGGCTGCTCCAGTGATGGGTTTAATGGGTCTAATCACGAGCACCTCAGCTCTCAGCACTGCCCGTAACTCACTCCAGACCGCGGCGACACACGGGCTTCATACGTCTGCCGTGAATGAGCAGAGTCAGCAGACATGTCCATTTACCTCAGTGATAAAACAAAGACGACACTGGCTGGGATTCAATCAACATTTGCCCTAAAATGTTGATTAAAACTGAATAAGAGTGTTATGCTTTTTTTGAAATGACCAAACTATGTCAAACTTTTGAACCAAATTTAAAGACAAATGTTGATTGAAATTCTGGCCATTGTGTATAGTAGTCTTAGCTGTGCCACATGGTACTCAGGCTTCCAAGTAACTGGACAAGAGTTTCTCAGCCTTGTTTGTCAAAGTGCCCTCTTGGGTCTTTCAAAAACTTTTGTGTGCAAGTCAAACTTCTACCAGAACCACAAGGGTGGTATCACAAACAGCAGGACACACACGCTCACTGAACTAGGAGTTCAAGCCATACATGCTGTCCTTAGCAAATTGCTGCTCCAGGTAACTGCCTATATTACCTATGGCCTGGGGCCACTACCGATTAAACTGACTAACCATGTGATAACTGCTCTCTGAATGCTATCACCTCTGCTCTGACCACCCCTGCCTCTCTCTGTAACCCCCCAGAAAAAAACATTGCCAAAGTATGAACATTGCTAACATTGCTGTGTTGTGAGAGAAGAAGGCCTGAGCCACAGCTGCAGCAATTAACCTGAGTGCATCTCCGTTGTGTCTGAGGACAAATCAAAACGTTAACAAGAGACATGGCTGATAGAACCCAAACAAAGTGTGTGTGTGTGTGTGTGTGTGTGTGTGTGTGTGTGTGAGTGTGAGAGAGAGAGGGAGAGAGAGAGTGAGAGCGAGAGCATGTGAAAAATCCAAATGAGATTTAAAACCATATTTTGGCACAGGAAAAGAAGCGCATGGCAACCGTCTAAAATCATTAAAATGCATGTTCAAATGTTGCTATACATGAATGTTTATTTCAGTGCCAATACCAACAGATGTACAGGCCAAAAAAACAGTGCTACATCACTTTGCCAGGCAAAACAAACCTTGAATGAAGTGGAAGGGGACTACAGCTCCAGCAGCGACATGGCCGGAAGGTTAACAAAATGTTTTGTATCTTTACAAACCAGACATAATGCAGTTTATTCCTTTGAGAGATGTAAATTAGCTTGTTAGTCAGGTATTGTACCAGACTTGAAGAAAGTCAGTGACTGAATACAGTCATAAACCTATAACGTAATTGGAAGTTTACTGTGAATTAAGTCACACAGTTAGGAAATGTCATTCAATGTGCACAATCATGTGCAGTAAATGATGAGATGAGCTAGCAAGGTTAAACCGGGCTGTCTCCTTTAATTAATTAGAACACCTAGCTGTGTTTCATGCTTAGACTGAGGCTAAGAGCTAAATGAGTCCCCCTAGTGGACAAGAGTGGATGCAGGAAATAGAGGTAGCCAGGAAAAGTATAAATTAGTGATGGAAACAGTTTCATGAAACAAAAATTGTGTGTGTGTGTGTGGGGGTGTTACTACATAACATCAATGACAATTGAATTGGCCACTATGTTTGGCTGAGAGAAAAATCCTTTGACAGATCCTTAAACAAGTCAGTGATTATTATCTCATATTTCCAAGCAACACAATTTTCACAAAACCTCACTCTCTCATCAAACCACAGACTATGCCTGAAATGGATAACCAAAGAACAAAGAATCACGTGAACACAACAGATCGCACAGAGAGTCTAAAAATAACAACGGCACAGCTGACGGTCGGCCGATTCCCCCAGGAACTGCTTAATTTCTCGGCAACGATCAATTTAACAAGAGAGGCTGGAGTAATCAGCCAGACAACCATTTATGGAAAACATTAAATATACATGCAGCGGGGTGAATGTTTACGCTGTTCAATATGCGCAAGAGGAGCATTTCTACGTGTAGCAGGGTTTGAGTGAATGCAGTGGAAATGTATTAGAGCCATTATTGGCTGATTCGTTTCAGACCGGGGATGAACAGGTGATACTGACTGCAATTATGTTGCCTCTTCAGGGCCAGTGGAAACAATAAATACCAGCTGTGACACAGAGCTCACAAGAGCATGTTGAAGTGACATGTGCAGCCATTATGTACAGTAAACCACCTGATACAGGTTAGTTCCGTAAATAAGACTTTAACTACAATAAAGACAGGATTTCAGAGGCCTTTATGTGATTTTCTAAGAAATCAGGAAGATGTATAGTACCAGTGAATTTCTGAAATCCATGTACTTTCTTTTAGCATTTGTTTTTGAAACATTCTACAGTTATGAATCACGACGCATACTACATCTTAACCATTCTCTTAGCTCTAGATACCCTTTCAGCTAACACCTGACAGAAAGTAGTCAGAGAAGTGAACATTTCTAACATTACTCTGATCTGAAAGGAAAAACAGACCTCACATCTAGATTAGCATCCTCACCCACACCCACAAAAACCCACACCTGTGTGGTACCTCAAAGACAGCTCCACAGTCTGTTGCTGCGGGGACCGAGGGTCAGCACCCAATCCATAACACTCACCCTGCCAGAAGTGCCAATAGGAGATTGGGAAAATGATTAGGATTAAAACGATAAACATGGCCTCTGGACCCTCGTAGGGCTGACCAAACAACTCCAAAATCCCAGGGAGAGACATGGCAGTTTGATGCACACGTGAGCGTGTGAGTTTGTGCATCTGCACACAGGTGTTCACTTTTCCTTTTTGCCTATCTCAGCACGGATCAGCCACACACTGCCCACGCCCAGATGTCCCATTCGCCAGCCCCTCTGCCCCTCCCCCCTTTGACACGCTAGCTTCAATTTTCCATTTTAACTCCCACTTACACTGCTCTTGTTTGAGTTGACGCCTGCTATCCGTCATCGCTGGTCAGCATTCGGCTGTTTCTGTCTGTCATAACGGCACTGCCAGGTGATGAGTGAGGGAGACGTGGCACCTAACAGCTCCTGGCCCAGTGCCTTTATACACACAGGTGTGCTGGATAATGTGCATTTGATTCTGCCACTACAAGGGATGGGGGGGTATCCCTTTTTGTGGGGATCCTTTGCCCTCCCCCCCTTCCCGTCCCTCTGACGCCAACCCTGTAGTCTCACCTCACTGCGTATCTTATCGCCATCTCAGGTGCCAGCTGTACACTGCCAATATGGACCTGTAGGGATGTAGAGATCATAATCTGAAAATTTCCGTCACTACGCCCCCCCTTCCCTGCTCCCATGTCCCTTTGACACAACGTCAGTGCATTCCTAAAACAAACCCAAATTCAGGTACAAATAGCACATGATACATTCTTATTGTGAGATTTTCGTGATGCGCGTGTTCAAATTCACAATCCTTTATGGAGAAATACGGCTCCATAACTACTCAAAAATGCAGAACCTAAGCCAAGCCTAACAAACTTTTGGAAAACAGAGAGGAATGTATCTACATGAAGACCAGAGAGGAGATGGAAGGTGTGCGTGGGCATTGGCACAGAGAAGCATTAAACAGCCACAGCTGTGACAGCCTGTCTTTCACTCTCTCAATTCCTCCTGTTTTCAGAATGCCTCACTGCAGAACTGAAGAGCTGAGAATATAAAGGATAAGTCCTCTGAATGTGACCTCATAAAGATTTAAAAGATTTAAAAGACACCAAAGTCCTACGGGGCCTGGATGCAGGTTCAAGCCTATGTAATTAACCCCATCTGCACTAGGTCTACTGAGGGGTTTTTTGAATCAGCTCCTATCAAAATGCCAGGACAATGATACTTACTGTCATTATTGGGAGGTCTCTTCTCCCATCTGAATGATAAATAAATAAATAAAACATGTGTTCAAATCTTTCATCTTCAGTTCTTACTCTAAAGTAAGAATAAACTCTTGGGGTTCACCATAAGCAGAGTTGAAGGAAACTGCCTGTCTCCACATGGAAGAACATCATCAAATGCAAACAGGAGAAGCGTTTATGGTCTTATCTGAACCCTGCCTTGATGGCACCGGTTTGATCCGGTCAGGGAAGCGGGACTCATCTCCTGGGCAGTGCCCTCTCGACCATCAGCGGTGGCAGGGCCAACGAAGTGAGCAGGTGTAGCATTGCCCATCTGGCTGTGGACTGAAGCTGAGCCAAAGGAAACAGTGATCGTGCCCACTCCGACCCACACACGCAATTCCATGCCCTGTTCACACCAACTACCCTGCCCTGTCTCCCCTCTCTGCCTCCTCATCCACATTGGGGATCCCAAACTGGCAACCGCACAGAGGACAGCAGCTTGTCTATTCACCTTGGAGCCACAAGGTGGCAGTGTGGTCTTTGATTCAGCAAGACACAACTGTCCTCAAAGGTCATTACTTTCAAACAAATCAGAATGTTCAGTGCTCATTCATTTGTCAAAAGGCCCATTCAAATAAAGATTATTTATCTTACACATCTTACACGGACGTACTAGTTGCAGAGAGTGTGCCAACCCTAGGGATACGAGCTGGGCTCACAAGCAACAATACTGGCACAAAACCCCTGACTGAATGGCCTTCATAGGAAGTGACTGCGGTGCTCCAGCCAAGCAGGGAAAAGGTCAATGTCCCCACAGGTGCTACAGGTCCCATTAGGTCAATTCATTTCAATCTCAGGTGTGCACCATCCAGCATTTGGTACAGAGTGAGGTTAACTGAGACCCCTGAATGAGGGAGGCTACATTCGGCCCGATGGAATACTGGGAAAATGCAGTGAGGGAGCACATACAGACACACATGCTCAAATTAACAATAAATGCACACATACACAAGATACACACATACCATGCACGCAAATAACACTTGTATGGATATACACTCTCACACATACAAACACAACACACATAATACACACATGCACACACCCAGGGGTGAAAGTAGTTTTACATTCTTGCCGGTACCATTTGGTACCGTTCGGAAGTAGACGCGTACGCGCACTCACGTACTGTTGAGTGAAATCTCCGGTCGTAATCTTTCAGTGGTACGCAGTACCGGACCGTCCCGGTTACTTTCATCCCTGCACACACCACATAAAAACTATTTGCATTCATGCACACCCACACCACACACACACACTGCTCCGTGAATTCAGAAAGGAGAGCAGACAGAGACGGTAGCCTGCAGCTTCATGCAGAACTGCGGGCCAATTATGGAAACTAATTAAAAGCAGCACTGAGCCCTGGGGACAGTGGCATTAACCTCTCCCGTACGAGTCACAGGCCTTCCCCGCCGCTCCACGGGAAAGCCAGGCCCGAGCGCTTAGCTCTATTCCCTTCAGACACTGCCAGCTTGCGGTTCGGCCGTAGAAAGCAGGGACTTTTAATTAGCCTCGGCAGTGATTAGCGAACAGAGTGCTTCTCCGCGACTGAAAGGCCATTACAAAATAAAGGGGACACAGCAAGGGAGCGGTAGCTGCACAGAGGCTGTTGTTCTTAGTGAAATAATGTTGAGATAAAAGGCCATTCTGTGGAGCAGCTGCACAGATCCCTGTGGTACCTTGAGTTACAGCGCCCCCTGTTGTTTCTGTACACATACTGCATTCTTAAGAGACAAAAAAAGGAAATTTATGCCATCTGTGAAAACAGAAATAAAGAAGGAATTGTTCTGGTGGAAGGGATTAGACCCGGATTACCATGTTCATTAGATTACAGTGGCAAGCTACTTGAACTAAGGAAAACACAGTTTTGAGTCCAGAAATAGAAGCTAATGGCTAACCCGAGAAATGTCATAAAAGCCCTCAAGGAAACACAACAGCTCCAGGGAAAGTGCTGTGAAAATCACAGACTGTTCAGAGACTGAACACATTGCGATGTGTGCTGGGTTTATGTATGGACTGCATTAGTCGTCCATATATGCTGGATCTGGATACTAGCAGTGCGGATCGTCTTCCAGAAAGTGCAAGTCCTTCAGCTTGTGCATGCTTTCAGCAGATACAGGTTCACAGCTGATTTCTCATTCTAATCGTACCCCGCATGGTTGATGAAGCGTTTGTTTTGCCCATGTCTGAACGGTTAAGCGTTTGAGCCCTGTGTGTAGTATAAAGTCTGTGTGCGGGATAGAGATTTTTTTTTTTCGTGTCAGTGAACTTTGTAATTATGTGCAAAGACCGTGAAAATGTCTCATCCATTTTCTCTCCCATAACCCCCCCGCCCCGATTGGACACATGTAAAATCATGAATGATGGATGTGTCTCTATTCGCCCGCTCTTCTGTGATGTGTCAGGGACCTGGTGGGACACACAATGCTGCAGTCCCCCGCTTCCCAAGATGAGCGGGTGCTCTGTGCTTTGTACCTCATGGTACTCCCAGCTCTGGGGTTAAAAGGCTACAGTGCTGTGGATCTTACCACTCTCATCCATTAGACTGTACCCACATGGGAGGGCTCTCACGCTGCCTGTACCTCAACTCCCAATTCACAATTTCCTTCGGCTGAGAGGAAGTGCAGAGGCAGTGTGAGGGCTCAGTGTAATTGATGGAGACCTACGATCTCACTTCCACTCTGTCCTGTTAACATTAGCTTTTGGGAGGGTTTGGGACAGTGAGGAAAGGTCACTCTGAAAAATCACACTACAATTCCCAGCATGCAGTAGGTGCCAGGTTTAAGGCTTTAGCGACACGACAACTAAGGCAGAGCACCCTGGCCTCAGAAATCAGAAACCAGAAGTACTTATTATGTATTTGTACCACACTAATCACTAATTGCACTAAATCAGCCAACTGAACTGATAAGCTCCCCTACCTGGTTGAAGAGTCACACTTATTAGAATAGGCTCCTTTAGTCCATGAGTGGAACACATGCATAGTAGTACTTCTACTTTCTGAAGACAGGATTTTCAACCTGCCCTCCAGAATGCAATTCCATCTACTTACACTTGTATATGTTGAGTTTGTGCATTGAGCATGAGCCCATACCACCATGAGTTTATGCCACTCTCTCCTCTTCTTGCCTTGCTCTCCTCCTCTCCACCTTTTCTCTCATTCCCTGTTTTCCACTGACCCATAATAAAAGGAGAAGCTCATGTGGAGCAGGTGAAGCAGGCCAGGCTTCTGAAGAGCCATCGCAGCTTCAGAACAGAGAGAGGTCACAGCAGCATGAGGGAGGAGAGAAGAGACAGAGAGAGAAAGAGGGGGTGGGGCGAGAAGAAGGGAGGGAGCGTTTCACCTTGCCACTAACTACGGACGGAGCGGACCACGGGGGGTCAGGGTGAGGAGGGGGCGGGTTTAAAGAGGAAGGGAAGGAGTTGGTGGAGGATGACGTTTGTGGGAGAGGCTGAGGGGCCAAGCTGAAAATCATAAGCACAACCCCCTGTGGCAGAACTGACTTTATCGCACGGAACACACGTCGCCATGTGTGCAGCAAGGAAGAAAAAAAGATTACACTGCCTCCACTTTCACTTGCACCAGGTTCATCACAGTCTATATGGATGTCCACATCACCATGCTTTACTAAGACTGCAGCAGACACAGAAAAGGAGATGAAAGTATCTGAAAATATAATCAATTTCATCCACATCATCATCAAAACAAATATTAAAACTCTGCACCCATATATTATTCAGTAAGGGATTGAGCACTGTGTGCAGTGTGCATGCTAAGTGTCTGAGCAAGGATCACTGACTTTGAACCTTTCTCCCTCTTTGGTCATATAGCAATTGTCAGACTACATACAAACACCCCTGGTTTCTCCGTCCAAATATATTAAACCAGATTAGCCTCCTGGGAGTCCAGTGAGAGCTGAGCATATAAACGTTAATTCCCGATATGAAATCATGCGTTAATGAAGCCATGTATTCTGAGCCGTACACTTTGCAGTAATGTGGAGCCGGAATGATCTCATTAATGTACATTAGACATAACATTTTTGCTAAATTGATTTTTCATCATTTAATAAACTTACAAGGGCCACTGGCCTGGATCGTGCTTAGTATGTCCAATGAATGCTTTCTTTTTTCCCTGCAGCTCAAGTGCAGATATTTTCAGTTTCTTCCGGAAAAACTCAAATTCAGATTAAATAAGTGGTAAATGTAATGACAACTGCTGGTGGGTTTTAAGAGACCAGTCTGTTGGTGTGCTCAGAAATTCCAGGAATGGATTCTAGAATTCAGTTCTAGCATTCTGGGCATCGTAGAATTGACTGGCACTTGGACTGATTAACACTGGTTAACAATAGTTGACAAAACAATTTTCAAGCTGACACTGAAGTGAATGTCTCCACGTTTTGATCCCATATCTCTGGTGTTTCAAAAAAGATTTTTCTCCTTCCTCTTTTGCTCATTCCCCCTTTTCTCCATTTCTGTCTTCTCGTCTCCTCTCAGAACTGTCTATTGTCTCCAGACGTACAGGTGACAGGAGGCTGTGAGAGATAGTGCTTATCACACTGCCGCGCTTGCAGTTTCCCACGAAAAGGTGATCTAAGAACAGTAGACGTCATTCACCGGACCTGTTTCCCCACAGAGTCTGCCTCTTCGTAAGAAACAGTCCTGTCACCCATTCTGCTAATGAAGCTGCTGTTAATTGAGTGGGCTCTTTTGCTGGGGGTGTTTGCTGGGGTGTGTGTGTGTGCGGGGGGGGGTGATAGCAAGACAAAAAACCGCCACAGCCCTGATGCCATGACGGCACTTACAATTACCTCTCTGGCACCGGTGCTCCCGTGGGGATCTTATCAACGGCACAGCCATGACTGGAGAGCCCGCTGGCTAAAAATAGCCCTGAACAATCCATTTCAGAAAAAAAGGGAGGAAAAAATGCCATTGTGATGGTTCAGATATCAGGAATCAGAGAACCTTCTAGCAAATGTAAAAAAAAAAAAAAATACAAAAAAAAAAAACTGTATTTTACTTTTGGTCGAAGATGTACCCTGCGCAGTGGGAGGCCGTACAACTAGCTGACATCACTCAGCAAACTGGGCCCAAATACACAGTTTTCCAGGAGTGGGAGGGCACGGAGCACCAACACACCCCATGCTATGAAAGCCAGTTACGTGATCACATAGGGCAAAAATCTATAATTCATAGCGGTTCTAAATCCATACGCATCAGAGGAATCGTACATATTGCACTGAATCTTTAACGGGGAGTGAGCTTTATGCATAGGTGTGCACAGTCACTATGTGAGCTTATTTCAACAGGACCGCTTAGTCATTGGGGTAACGTTGCATCATGTCTATCACATTAGATACCTCATCGTTGCAATTAAAAATGCATTACCACACTGTTTAAAGGGGATTACACGAGACAATTAGATAACCTGAGGTACAGTACGAGCATGCTAAATATGATTAAATCTCGCCGCTCTCAAACAGCAAGCCTCCTCTCATTTACATAATTGATAGGTGAAGCCACTTATAACCAATGGGCAAAGAGCTAATGGAGAACAGCTGTTTGTTGACTGCACTGACACCTAGGGGAGCCATTCCCAGAATTCCATTCTGCATTCCCCATTCCTATCCTGGTACAGGCCTGAGGCGTAACTGCTTTTTCTGCCGCTGGCGCCTTGCTTAAAAGCCTCTTTGGGTACTTCTGTGTCGGGTGGAATAAGAGGAAAATTCTCTCATTGGAGATCCCAAGCTTCTAGTATAAATTTGCCTTGTAAAGACAACATGTTTTGACAGTACTTCTATTTGAGAACAAATAAGAAAATACAATAAGGCGACGTCAGAGCCAAATGATTACATTTTGTAAACCACTCATTCACAGAAAAATAAAAAGACTCAGTACACTGACAAACTAGAGGATGAATGCTGCGTTTTTCTGTTACTTCTTCAGGTTTGCTTCTGTATCAGAAGCAGAAAAAACAGCAACAAAGTAGATTCAGTGTAGGCAGTAGCATTGAAGAACCAGCAACAAGCCAAAAGTGCTCAATTTTTAAAACCGCTTCAACAATACTCATACGATATGGCAGAGCGTATCTTCAAGAACAGGTTGGAAGAAAGGCGCAGACCACGTCAACTATGGCAGTGTCTGCACACTTCACTTCAGGATGACATATAAAAGTGAAAAAAAAACTAAGACTAAGAGGTGCTTCAAAAGCAAAGGCAAGGTGTAGGTCATACACACACTGCGCATTGCGCATACAGACAAGCCCAGATCAATACTGCTTTTAAAAACAGAACGACGTGAGCCTTGGAGGTGGAAGCTTCCGTCACGTGTCTCCGGCTCCTTTCACGTGGATGCGGACCAGGGGGGTGGTGCATTGGTTTATAATGGAGTAATCCTGGAGTAATGCTAGCAACAAAGCTAGCAAGATTTTCAAAATGGTTTTTTTATACAGTTTTTTTCCAGTGTTCCAGTACGAAAAAAACAGACCTATATAAGTAGGTACATAAATAAAACAAGGTTAATCCTGGAAACTAAAGTCTGTTTTGAATGAGCAGTATATGCCTTTCAACAAAGTACATTTGATCGAATCCCATATTTGACTGAATCCAAGTTACGTTCTTTAACTTGATGCATTTTGATGTCAGAGTTAAAAAAAAAAAAAACCCATACTCAAATGCATACGTATCTCTGATCGTATACTACTTTATTATATGAACGTATGTGTTTGCATTACTTTTAGTGTGTCTTTGTGTGTGTCTTCACCCTGTGTGGAGTTTCATTGCCTTTTGTTATATAAGGGAAATCCAGTGGCGTGTAGGATATTGCTGAGCCTGTTAGAATATCAGCACTCTGAGTTTTTTTTTCCCATGACACACTGGATGCATACTTAGGCACATGACCTGTAATCCCTGATATCAGGGTATCAGTGGATCAGGAGCTCATCACAGGCAAGCAGGGAGCTAGGAAAGACACTCTGACCTTGTCTGCAGAAAATTAACACAGAGATGCGTGTGACTTCAAAGGGCCTGCATTTCATTACTTTGTCTCAATGGTCCTGGAGAGGAGCAGAAAACGCCCACTGAACAGAGGGGTTAAAGAAAAGGGCTATGATGCTCTGAGTAGTCGTATAACCTCTGCTGGCCTGTAATGTCCCGTGTAGGTCAGGTGAGCTGTGCTCTGTGTAGGTTAGAGGAAGGGTATTTTCAAGGTCCTTTTCCCATCATGCTTGGAAAATTACCTCAAATCGACAAGTAGGTCCCACACAGGGAGGACCAGAGTTTAAATGCCAATAGGGCAGTGCACAATGTGAAAGTATATGTGTGTGTATATTGCATTACATTACAAGCATTCAGCAGACATTCTCATACAGAGCAACTTACAACTCAAATTCATCATGATATTGTTATTCATATTTATCATGGTTGTGTAAAAGAGAAAAACATAAATGTATGAGCATAAGTTTCTCTCCGACTCGCACACACATACATTAAAGGAGGTTGATCTGGACAGTGTTTGATCACCCTCACTGTGGACAGGATTCCATTAATATACACCTAACTTTGAATAAATAAACCAACAGTGCTTGTGAAGAGATAAATGAATGCTTCCATGTAATTACAAGCCAAGGCAAATGACAAATGCTGGTCCAATCCTAGCCCGTGCGTCGATGAATGAAGCCAAAGAACACCGCCTGCCACCTTGACCATTGATCAGTGCATCGCGTGAGGCGGTACAAAGAATCAAACACCCCCTCGAATAAGTCAGAGAGACGGAAAAGTGCATCGCAGCATAATGTGCAACCTTCACGCACCACGTCCCGCGACGGAGAGCGGCCGTTCTTCTCCGCATGGTCGATCACTGCAGAGCCATCCTTCTTTAGGGGCGCGGACCGGCGAGCGCTCTGCTTGTCAGGAGATAAAGATGTAAAGCAGGCCCACGGGCGTGTGAAAATCCACTGCCCGAGTGTGCGCACCTGCAATTTATCTTGTAACTGCACCATGGGCACACACATGCGTATATTTATGCTAGCACACACATGCATAACAAACACTCATACACACACACACACACACACATACACACACAGGCCAAGGACAAATGGACATACGATGGATATACCCTCATGGAATGCCTATGTACACACACACATTCATGTGCACGTGCTCACACCCACAGTTTTACCTGATCAGTAAGGAAGCATAAACCCTAAAATGCTTCAGTCTGTGGTAAATTTCTCCCGAACCACAGAGAGGCATCGAGAGAAGATCCCTTCAAGCAAACACATTCTTTTATAATAAAGCCCATTTTTATCTCTGAGGTGAGACCACTGACAGAGAGAATAGCCATTCATTGTTCAGACACAATCAGTGCATAGACAGGGAGAGGTTGGCAGGGCAAAGCCTACACTTGTAGTGATGCAGTTTTTATCTATTTTAACTGGTTGTATGTGACATCAATCATTTGCTTTTGTAGACAAACCTCAAAATTTCACTGTCTGATAGTGAGCCAAAAATCTTAAATCCTAAACAAAATAGCCACAACATCAAACTTTCAAAGCACTTAATAGTTTATCTAATTAATTTTTTTAAGTGGTCGCCTTTACAAAAAAATCTCAACTTTAAATGCACTTTCTATATCTACTACATATAAGGTGTACTTATACTTGTCGCAGCCTTCCCCAGTTTGTGGGAAAAGTGGACCTCTTTCTCATAGACAATGATATACTCATATGAACTGGATTTCCATGTGGTAAAAGTAGTGTTAGAGCGGTGCAATATTGTGCTATTGACTGCCTACAGGCTTCGTGAACCACTGCTACTGGCAACAAAGAGATTCACCCATCTGTTTAGATTAGAATCTGCTCAATGACTGGAATATTGAAAGTAACTTTTATGATATTCAGCGAGCCCTGGAATGATTGTAGTGCTTTGACTGTAGTCCTTAGCGGTATGATTTAATCAGGCCCTGGCTGACAGTTAATTTCTGAGATGCACTTGCGTGATAATGGATGGTTTGAATTTTAAGAGAGCCATGTGTGATAAATGCATGTGCTGACTTACTATCAAGGTGGTTGTCATGTTGTTCTTCTATCCCCTCCTACCCTTTCTCATAGAGTAGGTAATGGAATAGTTATGTGAGAACACCTTTATGTTAAGCATCCATCATACAGGACGATGACACTTAAGGGTTATGGTTCCTTCTCGCACCAGCTGATTATGTTGCAACAAGACAAACTGCAGGTACTGCCATACTATTCACACAATTCAGATGTAATTCCAAGTTTTAAATATCTGCTATGTAATGTGAATGTGTTGTGGAGCTGCCGTGCTGTGTGAAAACATCAGGAAGGAAAGTCTGATGTCAGGAAGCAGTGTGCTGGTGTTCTCTTAAAAATTACCTCAAGTCATCAAAACCCAACGAAATGAACATGTTCAGAAGCACAAAGCATATCCCAATATGAAAATCATTCATTTCATTTCTATAAACTATTATACGCATGCAAGTCAAAAATAAATTGGCAGGGGGTCGTTTGCCTTGCAGCCTGGAGATCAGGGGTTCGAATCCTGGTCTCGCCAGATGGTAGGGGGTAAGACAGGCAAGCTCGTTGGTCTCATCACCATAGCGCTCGCCTTGGGCGCCTGCAGCAGCACAGACCAAGGGCACACTGACCACGTCATCCTCCAACGTCATAAGCAGTGTGCAATAAGTGGTGCAGCTGCAGTGTGTATAGAGGTGAGAACTGTCGTCATGTGAATCGGAGGAGTCATGTGTTCAGCCTATCCTCTCAAAGCCGACAGAGCAGGTGCTGCGGTGATGTCAACAAGTTCAGAAAAATCAGGAAAAAAATAAATCGGCAGATGTATTGGAGTTTTAATTTTCCAAACAAAGAATTATGCACACAATCATATGAGGCCTTTAAAAAAGTTTGAATTTTAATATTGTCACAAGCACCGCAGATCTGTTTTGGGAAAGGGAAGACCCATTTGTTCGAAAACCCGAAACAGAATTTTCATTTCCTAGCATGAATTTAATATTTAATATTGGGCAGGTTTATGCTTGATGAGAACAGGTGGCATGGAAAGTCACATGCTCCCCGGTAGTGGCACACGGTGCTAAGAAGGGAAGGGCCGGAGGCTGTCAGACACCGACACTAGACCTGCATTATGAACCTGTCAGGAAATATCACAGAGCATGAGGTAGGACTGAGGTACTGAGGATTTAATGAGTGGGGGAATGAGACGCGACACAAAAATCAGACTCTGAATTATTCATCAGAATACGAGCAGATTTATAACACTACCGAGCTCTTCGGTTTTGTTAAGATACTCCTGAGGTGAGCTTTTTGAACGCTCGTTGGCGCACTCGCGAGGGGGAACAGAGCTGGGTTCAGGCCACATCTATTCATCAATTTTAAGAGGAATCAAAATGGCTTTTCACTTCAAACGTTCAATCCCCATGGCTGTGACAGGCTGTCTGCTAAGTGCCATAAATCTCCTTCTGTCAACACGTCGTTTCAACACACCTTCTGTCTTTAAGTCTGTCTGTCAGCCTGTTAAGACAAGCAACCCTATGGGGTCCGTTCAGTACGCTGGGGTATAAGCTGGTAAAGTACAAAAATCCTGCAAAACCAAGTTCTGTGGAGATCGTCATTGGGGCTTTATCAGCGTTCAGTGCTGTTTGTGTTTTTTGCACATGAAGATATAGGGGAGATTACAGGAAAAGGATAGATGGGGAAGAAGTGAAGACAGCAGAGGACAGGGAAGATGGAGGGAAGAAGGACAGAGGGGGGAGAGGAGAGGAGAGAAGCACGGAGAGACAGGGGAGAGGAGAGGAGGTTCTTTGGCATTCTGCAGAACCTCTTGGCTGAAAAGCAGTGCCTGTAATTGCTCCCAGAGAAGTGCAGGATGAAATGATGCTTAGATCGTAGTGGGGATGTTTTTCAAACACCCGGAGATGCAGCCTCACCCTCAGCAAAGTGGGGGGGGAGTATATGTTTGATTGTGTGTGTGTATGTGTGTGTGTGTGTGTGAGAGAGAGAGAGAGCGAGAGAGAGAGAGAGAGGGAGGGAAAGGGGGAATGATGGAAGACACCACTCCTGATGGCTCACAGCACAGTTCAGCTGTTTTACTTTTTCTTTGGATCTTTCAGCACCACAGGTTGGACAGCTCCCTCGAACAATTTACACTGATGGCCATTTCAAATGGTCCCCCATGCCTCAAACCTGCTACCGTTTCAGCAGATGACAAAGGGCCCCTCTAACGGATCTGTGAGGCATGCTGAAACTACCGGATGTTCTCAGAGTAGCAAAAGAATCTGAGGACACACAAAACTAACCACCAAGAGTCACAGAATTATTGCAAAGCTTAGCAAAACAGGTCTACTCAGAATATAAGTCCAGACATTGAGATAAAGAGTCTAAATACACAGCTGTGATTCAATGCTATAACCACCTGAACAGAAACCACAGTAAATGTTTCCGTTACAATAAAGCGGCACCATTTGATGCACATCGATGTAATGCACATCTTAACCAGTAAGATCAATATGGAACAAAAGCACATGGGAACATTCACCAAGCTCCTCACGCACATCACAGACAAAGCTTATTTTAATATCAGAACAAATGAAAAAATGGTATCAGCTGCATTAAAAAAAGACAAGCAATTTAATAAAGCACTTCTGATGTTTGTTTCAGGGGCATTTTAGGTGATGATAAATTAAATACCTACATTTCCCCAACTTTGTTTTCCTTCTTTCAAAGACTGCTGCAGTGGAAATACTTTCAAATACTTCAGGACAATGTGTCACCAAGTCTTCTCTGAACACCTTGCTGGGTTACAGATTGAATCACTGACAGAATTAACAGCTTAGAATATAGCAACACATTTTTGCGTGTGACCCACAGTAATATGTGTTTACTGCATGCTGTTGGTAATAACAGGATGTTTGGGCAGGGTGTGTGGTTTGCCTTTCCATAAGCAAAGAAATTGAACAATCAAAATTGAAACTTGCAGCTCATAGAAAAAAGGTCCTTAAACAAGGGTTTTTGTTTATCCTCAGGTGAAACCTTAAAGGTTCTTCTTATATGTGCATATCTAGTTTAATCGTGAACCATTTTCTGACAGTTCTTCTTAGAACTCTTCAGAGAAGTCAGCATCTAGCAGTAACCTTTAATTGTTCCCAAAGTGTGACATAGAAAAAGAACCCTTAAGAACACTAGATGCACTTACAGTGTCAAATCCTGAAGCTAAAGCTTGTATAATCTGCAGCTGTCTACTGTAAAGCACAAGCCAACGTCTCCCAGAGCCACAACATCTCTGCCTATCATGCAGGCACATTCAGTACTCACCCCTCTACCCTTGTCACCCCCACCTCTTCCGCCCACCCCCCATCCCTCCACAGCCCACCAACTGCTAATAGGCATTTATTTTTAGAAGGACCGTAAGGTGTAGATGTGATGGATGGAGGTGACGTTTCTTGTTCCCTCTTGCAGTGTTGAGGGGGGGTGGGGTGCGGAAATGGCTGGGAGGAGGGGTTGCGAGACATCCTGTCACGGTCGTGAGGAGCAAAGGGCCACCGCCAAAGCTCTGTCTCCACCCGGCACTGATCTTACCAGCTTCGGCTTCATGCCAGTTTGAACCACCGCTGCTACCCACAGCTCGGTCTGATCAAATCTGTGGTAGTCAACTGCTCCTCTTCAATTCCTATGATGTTCTGGACATCTGGGCACAAGAGTAAACTTATTGTCCTGTTACACCACTGTATGAAATTAGCAACAACATTACTAATGCCTCATTATCAATCCCCAAATAATTATATTCTACATTTTTCTGTACTGTGATTCTATTATGATGTTAATTATATTGATATATCGGCCTATAATATGTTCTTGATCATAAAGGCTCAAAAACTAAGGGTCCAAGCAAAACAGTTGTAGGATGAGTAATAATGCTTTGTCCATCTGTACCCAAGCTGTTGCTCGACCCCAGTCTCGGTCAGACCCAGCAGTAATGGAGAGAGGGGGTGAACTGCGGAGACTGCCGTGGGCTCCTGAAGAGCCCTTCATCTCCAGTCGCAAGTGACAAAGCAGTTAGTCACCACAGCTAATGCTAGGACTACAATGCAACAGACACCAGAACTCTGGAGTAGCAATCAGTGCCTTTAACTGATATTACACTGATGCATCTCTGATTGCCTGGGAAAATTAATGTAAAGAGGCAGTTATATCCCCATTAAGTGTCTGTGCTATAATGAAGAACAGCGAGAGGCTTTCGGGGCTGGAACGTAGGCCAGCTCCTTAAAGCCACTGAAAGACTCCCACTCACCTCGGAGTTGTTCAGTGATGCAACAGTTGCCCTAGTGAGGATCACTTGAAAAACATTCTGTGTTCACTGTGTTCAGCTCTCTCTGTTTCTGTGGATCTTTCAGAGCCACAAGTGGACCAGCTCGCTTGAACACTTTACATTTAGTGATGGATGTTTTACATGATACCTCATGTCTCACACTCAAAGCCCTTTCACTAGGTGGCAAAATTTGTTAACAGAAGCATCAGCAATCAAACTTTGGCAATGGAGTTATGTGGAAGAAGATGATTGTAGAGTGTGAGAAGCTGGGACTGGAGCAGAATGCAGAGAAGTGTGGAATGGGCTGAAGACCACAGAAGTAACCTGGAAGAGAGGCACAACTTGTTCCTGCAGCTGCTTTTGTGTCAGTGCCTGACAGCTGCCCAAAGGCCCAGCCAAGCACCACCTCACGGGTCAGCTCTATTTGGGACTTGTTGCAAGTACCATCTAACCACCACTATGTCTCCTTTTTAAACGATAACAGGCCAATGCTGCAGACCTCTTGCCTGCTGGATTTTGTCATGATCCTGGTTACCACATCCCTTTGCTCCAGCCAGCCAGTCAAATGGAGAGTCAAATATACTTAGCAGGCAAGCTGCAGTATCCACAGGCTGAGAGAGCCACCGGCCATTATGAGGTGAGTGGGGAATCTGCCTGCAGCTTGCTCTGTACCCGCATTCAGTACACAGTATTTAAGAATGGGATTGTGTGCAGTGGATGACTTAGACGAGCACCCCCTCACTCTTCTGAAACACTGGAGGTAGGGGGAGGGGTGGAGAGGAGGGGGGCATGGGACTGGATTGCGGCGGGACAGCAAGGTGCCAGGACAACCCCTCTGATCCTTGCTGCCAAATGTCCCAGTTCAACTGATCTGTAGCGCAAAAAGAGTTCAGCCGCACATTATCTGGTTGCCTGGTGACTCACAGTGTACAATGCACATTTCTAAAGCGATAGTTTCTGCCAATTGTAATTAGAATTCTTAAAGAATCCGCTCAGAAGACCATGGCAGATGTGTGAGAAAGGCGAACAACCTGCAGAGCAGCTGAAACGATATTCTGTTGAATTCTTTTTCAATTAGGGATCCTGAAAGCCTGCCACTTTGTTTCCTACTGAGGCATAACACCTTTGAAGTGTGATGAGATTATTGGGCACTGTATTCTAATGAGTTCTGCAAATAGCCTAACCCTCTCCCAAAAAATGTTTCCTCCCCTTCGGGTATCTTTTCCCATTTAAGAACGAAGACAAAGATCTTGTGAGATGTTCCGATATGGAGACATTGAGCGATGGTGGGTGAAAATTAGGAGGTCTCACAAGAGGTAGGGAGAGGCATCGAAAAGTTTTTAGAAAGGCAATTACCACCCGAGTGCTTAGGTGAGAATTTTCACATCTTTACACTTGACTGGTAAAAACCGACTCTAAAAATCAGTGGATTGGTCCAGAACTCCGAGTTTGAGAACGAACACTATACACCTTGTTCTGAGGTTGTTTTTAGACTGCGAGACAGAGGTGTTCAGACTGCTAAGGTGCAAACGGTCTGAACCACACTTCGGGTCTGAAGATCCAATTCGGTCACACACTGGCACACACATGACACACACCCTCCTCTTCCTGTTACACGCATTGACACTATAACCTCGCGCAGCAGATTATCATCTCTCACTGTTGTAAGCTTCCTCAGCAGAACTTGTGTTTAAAATTATTACTAATAAAAATGATATATAACTCCCTTTTTCTTTAACCAGATCTATAACTAGATTTTTATCCAAACATTTATCCATGTAAAATCCATGATTAAGTAATGCCGACATGCTTGTATGAAACTGGCCGTATGCTTGTATTGGCACATTTTAGCCTGGTAGGAAAAGCTATTTGATTGGTATTCTGTAGCAGTGGTCTTGTTCTAGCAGCTGTCATGATATGCACTTTGTGTATCATGCCAGGGATTGCTGTAAAGCATCTGTCAGATGAATTAATGAGAAAAAGTAAATATGAATCTTGAGATTATGAACAAATAATAAACACATCAGTGAACTAGCTATCTATGTTATTTATAGCAGTTATCTATGTAAGCATACAGATTGGAAGTGAACAGCTCTTTCTCTCTGCGTCTCACTCTACCCACTGATAATGGCAGCGGTTATGTCATGTGGAGGAGCGACGCAGATCCGGCGGTGCCAGCGCACACGTGTGTAAACTTGTTATTGGCTTACAAACAGCCCAGCTGACCGTCACTGAGCCGGCAGGGATCCTGTTTGAAATGTACAAAAACCAGGGCTTTGACAACAATCAACAAACGCTCTGTTCCTACCTGAGGGGACAGGATGTCTTGCTGGGTCCACAGATTGCCTATTAGCCAGGGTTATTACCCAGCATCCTGTTTAAACCTGCACACCTCAAAATAGGCCAATACTGAATAATTTCTTTGTCTTTTGCAAAACAGGCTAAATGAGTCCTGAATAAAAAGCTTTTTCCCCTCACCCATCACCCCCTTCCCAGCATGCAAAGTCTCCTCAGTATGCGTCATATGATTTGTGACCTGGTCATAGTCTTGAAGTACCGAAAATATCCAAATGACTTGATCTGAAATGGTAAAATAGAAAATTAAAAAGCTGTCAGTACTGTGGTGTGGCTTCTACATGGACATTTCTATTCTCAGCTCTGGATATGATTATAAAGGAGCTGCTATGACAGATAGCTGCTGCCTCTTTCAGTCAATCACAAACAGAAGTGTACAGAAGTTGTTTACGTCTGGATGCTGATGTTTATGTCTGAGAGACCTGAGAAACAGCATGATTGTTGCCTGAAGGCAAGAAAGGGCTGCATTCTGTTCTCATGTGTATCTGTAATTATGGCCAATGGCAAACCATTTCAGTGACCTTCTGAGCTGGAAAAGCAAGCAAAATCTAACCTCTGACCTCTGACCTTTATGCGAGAGGCAAGACAGCGCAGCAGAACAGCAAGAGCAAGACAAGAGACTTTTAAATATGGAGGAACACCATATCCATAGCATTAAAACAGTAAAACATAATCTTGTTATATCCTTCCCTTCCTCCTTGTCCTCAGTAAAGCACCTTAACACATCTCAATGTATCACAACCATTCTTCTTCCTACTCTTTCACACTTCCTTCTTCTCTTACATTCCTATGCCTTCACTCTCGCCCTCGTTCCCCTTTTCCCTCCTTCCTCCACACCCAAGCACAATTCATGCTACTGCTGCAACCTTGAAAGGAACGAGCAGTGCTCCAATTATTACACCTTTAAGCGCCTTTACGCCTCCATCGGTTCACAGCTATCTAATCGTTGCTCGCTCTTCTACAATTGTAATTAGCCTGCTGTGACCTTTTAATCCTAGGTAACTACCTAATTAGTTTTATTTTCAATACGACATGCTCTTTGTTATCGGCAACGCCTGTCTTCTGGGACTCAGCGCTGTCAGTCACTTCAGCAGTGACTTAGCTTTCCACAATGAGGTAGCGTAGCACCCTACTGATCAGCTGCGTTTCACACCTGTATCTTTGTATTCTTCATCCTAGCACAACTTGGCTGCAATTACAATCTGACATTCAAATACCATTAAAACCCAAATCAATACATTAATGCAGTATGCCAGTTTTGCCCTGTCTTTGAAAAACATCAATATATGACTGTTCATGGGGGTAAGAGAAGTCAGGGTCTATATCAGCTAATATGCTAATCTCACCATCTCACCTACGTTTGTAGCAGTCTGTTTAAATGCCAGTTCTGCCGCTCTCACCATTGTTGTATAAAGATTGCCATTGCTATGCCATAATGCTGTTTGTCTATGTTTGCCACAGCCACCCCACCCCCCGCCTGCTATGTTTAGCTTTTCTATCTGTCATTGGGAGAGGGGGAATGGACAGATTGTTGCTCCCTGCCTATGACTTAATTTAATAATAATCATAACTTCTGTGCTTCCTCAGCAGGGAACACCCCGCAAAGCAGAGATTTTCCACCGAAAATTAATTTAATGGCACCAAAATGTCAACAGACTTTTGGACAGACTGCCAGGCAGGCATAAATTAGAGGAATGAACAAGGTAACTGCAAAGAAATGTCAAATACATGACAGCTCCCAGATCTCCAAAAATCTCAAAAATACATTCAACCTTCCAGGTGTTCACAAATATCTACAAGTAATTAAAATAATGTAATAATGTTATGCCAAATTCTATACACCTATACTACCAGGAGTAGGACAAACATATGGAGGTAGGAAGATAAGGAAATTGTTGCTCAATTCAAGCTGAGTTTTTGCATAGTGAACTAAATCAAAGAAAAACAGGGATAACACACAAAGGAAAATTTCCTTTTATCTGTATACAATTATTCTCAGTTGCCATATGGGCGCTGTAAACGTCATGTATTAATTAGCAATTAGCGTATTAATAACCTCACACAGTTATGACATGTTGTTCCGCAAGGCTGTGGGCGTGATGTCACTTTGATAACAGATTGCTCTTGGTCCGCTTCAGGCGAACAATGCGACCTTGCCCACAGTGCGTATCGGCCTGAACGCGAGGGAGAAAGAGACCCTTGCATGTGTCAGACGTCCTGTCAGCGACCACACATCAGCCCATGGCCAATCTCAAATTCTCAGAACTCAGCCATCGGTGCAAATCTTGACAGCTCTTTGTGAATAATGCATGTGTTTTTTATATATGTTTTTTTTATTATTATTAAGGCATTGATCTGGTGTTGTGCTCCGATGCCTCTGGTTATCAAGACAAATTTATTTTCGTCACAACTGCGCGATGAGAGGTTACAGCATCTCAGCCACAGGGTTTTCTGGGTAGCAATTTGATGTGAGCATTTCCTGTTGTCACTTTGCCCCTCCCAATATGACAGAACAATCTTTCCCGAATTATTAACCCAATAACCTTGGCCAGCTCTATCATCTTTTTATGCTGAAAATGAGATGTCGCTCCACCTAGAAAAACTGGTAATTGAAGGAGACTCATGAGAAATGATCTATGACATCTACACTGCCCAACGGCCTGAAGTTTGGAGTGAACTTCCTCTTAAAACTCAGCCAATCAGCACAGGATGGGGAACATAGGTAATCGTCCTAGCACACAAGTCTCTGTTCCCTGCAGGCCTTTCTGCTCTCCTCTCACTCTCCAGGGTCTTTTCTAGACCATAAAAAAACTTTTTCCAACATTTCAATGAAATATCTGTAATTGCAGATTCAGACTAAGACTGGAGCAGAAGCTGGGTTCAGTGACAAACCCAAACAAACAGGCCTTTGAATTAAAAGAAGCTTGTGAGGAATGAGCAGCTGGTATTTCTTCACCAGAATTCCTCAGTGCCAATGCAGCCAAAAAGACAACAACCAACTGATCCAATAGCATTTGCCTTCACTAATCCTCCAGACAGACCAAACATGATAACACCTTATATATGAGCTGACAGCTTATGATACTGTTTGTATTTAGACAATATTATCATTTATCAAGGTAAATGAAGTGAATAATCTGTAAATAAATATCTAGAGTTACAAATTGTGTTACATCATTTCATTGTAATAGGTCAGGCCCTGATGGAGTCAAATTAAATGCACCGGCATCCTCCTAAATTATAATTGCACTTAATTGTTAATGTTAATATGAATAATCACAGGTTTGCTATGATAGAAAAAACCCTACATTACAGCACTGAGGTAAGAATTTAATAGTCAACAATACCACACATTCATTACACCAATGCAGGTTTGATGAGACAAAACAATATTATGATACATGAAACAATAGGTTTGGTGTAATCAGTGTAGGCAACCAAACTCTGCAGCAATCTCATACCACTTCCTCTACACTCCTTGTTGGCTTTGTGGGTCCTAAAGTTAGGCTATCTACTAAGTAAAGCTAATGCTAGCTATAAAAATGCAGGCGGGCACATTTCATTTCACGTTTATTCCTCCCGGTAAGACTGTAAGACTCGCTTTCATGTTAGCAAAAAACAAGCGAGTGCCCAAAGGACGGCCATCTGAAGAGATCCGCAAATGGACGAGGGGGAAGGGGACAACAATGGTTGTTTTGGCAACCACTCAACGGTTCAGTAAGACCAGGTGTTGTTTATCAATGGAGAGCTCTTTACAGCGCACTGTGCATTCCGCTCATCGCTTTTCATGTGCAAATTAACGGCCAAAAAAATGCACCTTTGTGTTTTTCTGGTGAAACAGGGCTTTATTTCCAGTAAATTAGATTTGGATTGCCATGTTCATTTCAGGTGAGGTTACTTGGAATCACAGCAGTCACACACATGACAAACGTGTTGAAAATAAGATGGATTTTCAACAAAGATGCTAGCTCCTGCCAAGCTGTTCTGCTCACTGGCCCTTATCCTTGATTAAATTAACATTGTGTTATCTTTTTCTTAACAAAATAGCCTTAAAAGTGATTGTTTTTGCAAGCAAGAGAAGTACATTTGTGCTTCGTTGTTATATTGTTTTACATCTGTCATTTTGCATTCATATTTTATTAATTTGATATATTTTGGGAAAAGTAAATATTTCATAAATGATAAGTCTTAACTCGCTTACATTAGCAAGCACACAGAAAGTCAAAAGGACACCATAGATAAATGGTATTGTCGTTGACTGACACATCCTACTACAAACTTTTTCCAGGGTGGGCCAGTCTCACAGAACGGCTCAAGGTGCCCTCTGAGGGAAACAAACTATTCCCCAAGCAGCATACCTGCGCACACAGCAGTATGCAGGCTCTTGACCTCCACAGTGTGACAAGTGTCCCCTCCTCCTCTCCACAAACCCCCCTTCCCCCACCCCACCCCACAACCTGGGACAAGCTGCTTGACTGTAACCGTAGGCCTTATGTCAACCGCTAACCCCTCCGCAGTCTATTTAAAAACCCCAGGGTGAAAGAGTAATTGGGAAGGGACCTCATTAAAGGAGGAAATTAATTACCCCTCATGCTTTTCCCACCACTCTGAGATAAAAGCACGAGTTTATGCATTAGCTGAGATCAGTGAGCCTGTCATTTTCCTGCAGGGGAAAAAAATATTGACTATACTTAATACCTCTTAATTGCGCTAAATGGCTGTTAGTTTGCTAAACAACCAAAACAATGTCGGGAGAACAAAGAATTTCCCCGTCCCACGGGAAAGAGGATGTAGGAACCAATTGAAATTAATGTTAATGACAGACTTCGTGGAGGAGGACGGGCTGCATTTTCTGCAAATGACTATGAAGAAGCAAATAGTGTTTGATGTCTGCAATGAATTTTTCAAAGAGAGGGTGTCTAAATGGACCCCTGGGAGGCCAGCTAGAGGGGATCCATTTCCCAATGACTGTTTTTGACTAAGGAATTATTACTTGTTTTTCATGGGATTGGGGGAAGCTCATTTCTGTAAGAACGGTAGGAGAAAGACTCCCCCATCCCAGAAAGTTCTGTATCATACTGCACTATCTCAATAGCCCCTCTGTGAAAGCGTTCATGTATGTGACCTGACAGGTTGACCGGACACAGCGATTGGGACAGAGTTACAGTACAGGACCCTGCGCTAACTGAGATCAAGCATAACACACGGCCAAGCAAGTCTGTATTCTCAGTGGACCAACTGTATGTATCTCAGGTGTGCTAGCTGCACGCCAAAGTCAATCTGCAACGCTCAGTGAAATAAAATCTTATTTCTTTTCTTAGCACGTACTTCACTCCTGTGCCACTCAACTCCAGTTTGTGGAGTTAACACTGATACCTGGGTGAAGGCCTCAGCACTCATCCTCACCCAGGTTATGCTGTGCAAAAGTCCTTCAGCTTTTCAGAAGTGAACTACAACAAAGTGTGTGTGAGGGTACAGTGAGGGTGCGTGTGTAAGGTATTACGGAGGAAATCCCATTTTCCACGACTTTAGTACCTGGCAAGCATACCAATGCCCACACACACACACATGCACACACAGGCCAACACCGACACACTCACACACCGACACTGACACACACACACACACACACAATAAAACGCACACACACACCACCGGTTCCACAGAGCAGAGGCAGCATTCTGTCAGTTGGACCTCAGAGTTTGCAATTCCCCCCATTGCACTATACAGCCAATAATAAAATAACTAGTGCCTGTCTAATGAGCTAATTAAGAGGGACTTGGAACACGGCAGGTCCAGTATTCTTGGGTCTATCAACAACATCAGTAATGATCAGAAAATGCTGCTGTGCGACATTAAGGAACATTCTAGAACATAAGGTGTTTCAGTGCAGTTGGTTGGATTAGAAGAGTATGGCATTCAGCTAGTTATATGCTAACATGCTATTCTGTAAAATCGATCAGTCTGAGGAATAACTAAAATAGCACACTTAATGTTGGTATCATGCCAAATTACTTGTGGACCAGTTGTTTTCTTTTCCAGAAAGAAACTGAATGGTTCCAGTAGAGACCATTCTAAAATAAAATGAAAGAACATTCAAGGGCAAACCATGGTTACAGAATAACATATTATTTTACTGCACTTGAAGGTTGTCTTGTATTGGACATGTGTGAAATAAATCAGTAGATATCGCGTCTCTCTTTGCTCTGACACTCAGATTCTGGCATTTCATTTTCCTTTCTGTAGCTCCGTGGTGAGACCATTTCAGGACACAGGCAGCCATGTGTATCGAAAGACAGGTGCAAGTTGAGTACACACACACACACATATACATATGTGCACACCACATAAATTATCTCTCACTTGCACACACATGCATACCCATTACACATTAGCACATGGTCTCTATTCAATTCACTCAATCTCACCCTCTTCCTTTCTCATGTACACATACATGCACACACACACGTAGTCTGATCCAGAACCCAACACATGACCCTAATATGACCATGAGAAAGCCCTCACCTACTGACGACACCTCTGAAAGCCACTTTCGTACCAACCTCACTGGGACAGTTACTGGCACTAGTTACTTAAAACGAAAGAACCTAAAAAATGGCATTTGAAGGACATTAATGAGATCTCTCCTACATGGCTATGGTAAGCTCATCTGTGGTATTCCAAAGCAGGCCAGGACAGCGCAAGACTCCTGAGATGAGGCAAGCGGGGGTCTCCATGGCAACTGACAAGGCCATAAACTGAAAACGTATACCCAAATTCCTTTTTAAGTACCAATTTGGGAAAATGATCCCCTGACACAACAACATAGCAGGCAGTGCGGTAGCTCCTTCTGGGGAAAATGTTTCTGATACACTTTTCGGTCTGGCTGCGCTTTGAATCAAGCCAGCTACCACGCAGCACATTATCGATCAAGGTCATTTTCACCTCTTCATTCAAAGCCGGCTGTTATTTTCTGAATAAAGAGACACAGAACACTGTCCATTTTTCTAAGAGAAGTCGCATGTAATAAGCCATCAATTCCTTTTAAAATACTTCAGACTAAACATGGCATCATATCAATGCAATGCAATCACCTACAACACTATCAATGACGATTAGCTCAAGTCATTAATAAGCATCGAGAGGATCAAAACAGCATTGTTACCAATCAGCCTCCTGAATTTCACTGTTGACCCCAAGAACAGGCTTGAGACTGAGACACAACAGTAATCTGGTTATGAGTTTGATGCACACCCTTTCCTTACTCCTTCTAACTCTAAGAAGGTGAAGAGGAGTTTGTCTTTCCTGGGACAATCATTATCCAAGAATACGTCCTACCGCCAATCAGGAACCACAGGCCCACATCGACCTGCCGCAATCGCGATGGGTCCTGTTTCTGTGTCCACTGTTCAATTAACTTTGCTCATTACTCCCAAGGAGACAGCACACCTCCCGTACCAAATTAGAGGATCCTCAGCAACTACCACATGTCCAATACATAAGTCTGACATCGCGAGTCAATGACTTTTTCATTCTACACTATTGTAAAACAACTGAATCTAGCGCACCATGGTCACATATTGTCTAACTGTTAATTGATCACCTCCTTTTACCTGCATGAACCTCATGGGTTCCTGATTTAGAGTTTTTTAAAGACTACCCCCCCACCCTCCAAAGCACAAAGTAACCCAGAACTGAGAGCGTATCTGGAGCCCCCCTTCCCCTAGGTAAGGGGTTGACAGGGATGCCTACCTTGGGCCAGAGTGCCGGTGACAAAGCGGTAGAAGTAGCGTGCCACTTTGGTCAGCTGTCTCTTGCACCTCTTCCTGCAGTGGCTCATCTTGGCGACGGGGACGGGATGGGAAGGGGGGGGCAATAGGTACCAGTGTTTCTGAGTGTGGGTAAGGGGGATACTGCTCAATCCTGCTGCGCCTCTCTGTCTTCCTCTCTCTCCCCTTCTCTCTCTCTCCCCCTCCCTCACTCGCTCTCTCTCTCTCTCTCTCTCTCTCCACCTGTAGGATGCTCCGTCTGTCAGAGTCAGCTTTGCAGGGGGTGGGTGAGAGTCTCTCACCGAAGCCCTCAGCAAACGGGGGGAGGGGATAAACTATCCACAACTAACATTCAGTCTAAATGACGAAAGGCTCCTCCAATTATCTTCCCGCTTTCAATCTCTCCCTTTTTCTGTGCTTTCAAAGAACCTTTTTGCCTTTGGAGGGTTTCCCTCCAGTGCGTGACCGTTAGAGTGGAAAGACCGCAGGGAAACAAAAGCAAACACGGTAATTAGCGCTGAGATCTCCAGCTCTCTCAGTCACCCTCTGGGGGAGGGCGGGAGTGGGGGGGGTTTCGTTGGAGTCACCTCTGTCCTCTGGAGCTCTTCAGGCAGGGTGGAGTGGGAGGGTGGAGACGGAGGGTGGAGAGGGAGGGGTGTGAGGTCAGCGGCTTCGCATCATGGCCACCCTGGCTCCCTGTCCACTGGTCACAATCTGCTCTCTGCTTCTTCAGAGCTGGAACTCCTCTCCAATGTTTCCCCTCAAAACAAAAGGTTTCTTTTTCTTGTCTTGCTCCTTTCAGATGGTGGAGGTTCTCTCCCAGGCTGTCAAAGCTCAAATTCGAATCTTCTCAATCTCTTTCTTTCTCTCTCTTACTCTTTCCCCCGCTTTACAAGGTCTTCTTGATTGATGAAAAACTAGCTCTCAGTAGAGAACATGAGGACTTTTGAGTGAGTGTAAAGACAGGGAAAATACTCAAAGGAGAGCTTGATGGAGAAGCGATGGTGTCCGTCTTTCCAACTGAATGCAGATGAGGAGGATCTTTCCGTCTTGTCTCTCCACCCCAAGGGCTCTGGTATTCTGCTCAGGTCCAATGCCACCCAGATAAACTAAGCGTGCCACTGTCTAGTGATGGAGAGGCATATGACAGGACAGTCCTCCAGCTGGCTATATTGTTATTCCTATGCTTTCTGCTACCCGGTCGCTTTCTCTTCTTACTCCTCCCTTGCTCTCACACACTCCCTCACTCTCCCCTCTCTCCCTCCCTCCCTCCCTCCCACCGTCTCTCACTCTCTCTCTTTCTCTCCTTCAAGCACAGATCTCTTTCAGTCCGCCCGGCTTGCTGGATGCTGTGAATTAGAGGTGATTGTGGTTGCCCTGGCAACCACAGACTCCATGGATTTCTCCTGAGCCAATCGCGGGCCCCCTGCACAAACCTGCCCGTCTTATTTGCCCCCTGATGGAGAGGAAATAAAAGTGAACGGGAACAGATGAGCTGTGAATGAGCTCCAGGTTTTGTGCTGGGTTTTGGAGGGCTGGCCTCGCCTCGCCACACAGGTGAGTGCTGTGGGGCTCTGACCGGAGCCAGGGACTGCCAGACGGAGATAAGCCCAGACACAGCTTTCATGCATGGGCCCGGGCCTGCCAGAAAACTCCTTTGATTGAATTTAGAATCACAATCCCACTTTCACTTATTGTTTATAAACAGGTGTGACAACTGGGAAGGAAACCATTATTTCACAAAATACCCGCTTTTGAATTTTTACTGCACAACAATGCATACAGAATGGTAATACAATTATTTAAATAACCTGGCTCACAAAAGGGTATTTTACAGAAAATTGGGATGACAGATGGATTTTTCTTTTTTATTTTTTTCTGAAAAAAACTTGGGAATACTTAATAATCATTCATTATAATTGGGCAGCGGTGAAGCATACTGCTTGAAAATATTAAAACATTGTACAGTTGAAGTTTGCCATAAAACTCATTGTGAATTAATAATAAATGTATGAAAGGAACTCATTATGAGAGATGTTGTATTTGCCACCTCCTTATTGTTGCATGCATTGATAATGGCTCCACAGCAAACACCACTGCTGGCTGCATGACCTTTCTTTAAGCTCGGTTTCATAATCTCATTAATGCGCTCTTCGGAGCATCCAACAAATTGGATTGTTCCATTGCAGTGAGCTGGGCCAGTCCGCGCACTTTAAGAACTAGCCCTGCTCACAGAAGCCTGATATTCACTCAGCCTAAAACAAACTTGCATGCATCACATACACACTTACATGCACACTTCCATTCATGCCTAAAATGAAATACAAAACAGCACTTGCATAAAGATATATATGAGTACGCATACAAGTACACACACTCACAGTTTGCATGCATGCACGCACACACACACACACACACACACACACACACACACACACACCTAAAGACATCCAGTTTATCTCCATGGACATAGACCTGAAGCTGAACCTGGAAACCCTGAGTATTCTTATTCCTTTAACCCCCACACTAAATAAAATATGCATAGATGCACTTTGTTCCCTCTACGCTCAACTCAACCATCTCATAACTTGTGATGCATAAACCATTATGGCGACATCATAAGTCATTTCTTCATATAATCCACACATACATTTATTCTCACGACAGATGTCTTAGTACCACAAACTGTCAAGCAATGGCAGTGCAGAAACAGTCTGTTCGGTAATTCATCTTTGAATCTCACATTGAGTACCACCTCCATCCTGGCCCAGCGGGGGGACATTCGAAAACGGTTAACAGCCTCGTCAGCCATCCTGACGAAGTGACATGGGCCAAGCCACAATCTGGGATTTCAGACAGTGCAAAATGTTCACTCGTCATTATATCGCAATTGTGCTGATGCTAAAAAGAGACATATCTTTGGTAGCGCCGTCTAAATACGTCTGCTGGAGGTGTCAAACTTGGCAGGCTCCTCTGTACAGATAAGTGTTATTCTTAAAGATTTGCTCACTATCGAATAACAATAACAAACAACAGGCAATGATAAGAGCTTTTCAAGCCTGGATGGTCTAATGGAACCGTCATGGAGAAAATAAAACTGTACTTTTGACTGATATTTGGACAGAATGGGATAACCTGAAAAGCGAGAGAAGGATACATGGGGTTCAGGGACAGTGTCACAGACACAATGGGACAGTGCCTCAAACACCAGATTCCTGGCAGCTAGAAAAAATATTAGCCAAGGCCCAATTAAATGAACTTAGTCTCTATAAGGGCAAATACTATTCAATCAAACCTGCCTTTTAAAGGCATATCCTATCCTATTTTAGAATGAAAAGAACAAATTCCCAAGGAGACTTCAGCTGCAATGTAAATTCTGTTTTGACTGAACTGCATATACACTTAAATAGACTATGGGATTGATTTATAAAAGTTAATACGTATAAAATGATGTAAAGGACTGTGCATCTGAAAATTCAAAGGTATACAGATTGTTCATTTTTGAGAGTTAGCTTGAATGAATGTGTCAAATCAGTTTGTGAGTAAGTGGGAGGAGATTATTGAAATAGATTACTTAAACACATGTAATTTTAGGACAGGTGATTGTGTGTATTTTAATACAGATGGGAAACGTGTTGTATTAACAGACACAAGATCGATAAGATGACGACAGTCATTGGAGTATACTCAGCAACCGAACACCACAAAGACAACAGGACTTTCCCACTCGTGTACGTGCACAGAAAACAAGTGTAAGTACATAAATAAATCACAATCTTTTTGAGATGGTCTGCAGCTCCAAGCCACACACAGCTTGACAGATGTCAGTTTTTTTTCCTCCATGTATACACCCTGCTGTCACCCACAAAACAAAGATCAGAGCAGAACCTGGAGCTATACTTTCTGGGCTCCAGCATGTAAAAAGATTTTACAAAGGAAGTGCATGTAAAAAAAAAAAATACAAATTAATTCCGTAACTCCAACCTACAACACGCTCTGGATTACACATTCTTGTGTAACATGCATAGATTTTTGATTGTTTGTCTGTTTTAATGTGTTTTTATAGCACTTTGAATACGAGAGAGGGACAGCCAGAGAGACAGACAGAGAGCGATACTGCCAGGCTAACAAGCAGATGCAGGAGAATCACAGCACACACTGTGCAAACAAACCGGTCCCAAGGCAGAGCATGAAAGGGGCCTGGCGACAGCTATCACCATAGAAGAGCCGTGCAACCAGAGACAACTCATCAGGCGTGACAGGTAGAGATGGGGGCGCAGCAGTGACGCTGTTTCAAGTGCTTGACACACTGAGCATTTCATTAGTGCGAGAGTCCGCATTCACTGCGCTGTTGTCAGCCTGCGGAAAATCTGAAGGCATATTTTATGTTCTGAAAAAATTTCACCTTTGAAATTTCACAGGCGATGAAATTCTTTCTTAAGGACTTAATTAACGTAGAGATCGGCTCAGTAAAAAGCACATCATGTTCATTCAAGTGCAAAGTGTTGGGGAGAAAGGACTCAGATTTTACAGAAACTATTTTGCAAATAAAGAGTCTACAAGTGTTTCAAACTGAGGTCAATACTAATTACCAATAGGTTTCGGCGATTAAATCGACACTTTAATATGTGATTTTCTAAAGCACCTTGAGAGATCTAATGGATTTTATAAGAGGTCAAATAGTTGGTGCATGATGGTAAACAACAAAAAAGAACAAAAACTGCCCAGTGGTCACAATTTAAAGCTCAACAACAGGGCCAAAGAGATACGTGACAGGATAGTTTCTAAAAACCAACAAAACTTTCAGCAAAAACTGAAAGAACTGATAACTGAAAACTGCTCAAACCCAAGACAAAAGCACAATACTTTTGTACCTGGTGTAATGAGCATAACTGCTACTACTGAGCAGAGGAAGAATGAGCACTTATAATAAATAAAGCAATAAAGTCTATTGAAACTTCCTTTTTTTAACAGGTTCACATTTGGACAAAACCAAAGAAAGCCATCTAACCACATTGCCTGCTTCCATCTGTTCAAAATGGTGTTAGATTCATTCTGCTACAGGCAGCCATGTTTATTGGGTTGTTTATTGGGAGTCAATTATTACACTGCATGATGGAATTACAGCGAAGGAATAGAAGGGCAATTTGGGGTAAAAGGTGCATCCTGTGGTGCAAACATTGAATGCCGTTCCCTTATTCCAAGATGATGGCTCCCCCTCGGACAATGCTAAATGGGTTTAACAGTGGTTTCATAAACACAGGATGAAGTCAAATGTTTTCCCCTAATCACTAGATCACGTTCAACATCGCTGAACCTTTATGGGACATTTTGGAAAGGCGGGAGCATGAAGTGGATTTCATCCTTCATCTGTGAAAGAACTGGAGGCTTTCTTTCCTGAGAAACAGTTCAAAACGTGTATATCAGCACTCGGAGAAAGATTAAAGTTGCTGAAAATCAAAGGATGGCCAAACTCCGGGTTACTTAAATATTCAAAAACACTTTGGCATTTCCACTATTTTGTCTACCCCATTTGACTTGACTGACAATGGAGATTTAACTTCCTGGCTGGTTTAACAATCATTATTGATAAGTATATGATTTCTACCCTTGAAAGTGAGCGCATATCTGCCATTTTCACTGCATATACAAGAGTTGAGTGGAATTACCTCCTAACATTTATGTTTAATATCAGGAGAAACTTCAGGAAAAAGTGTTATTAATGAAATTAAGATGAACTTACAAAGTCACCTCTTAGAAAAAGTAATTTGGTCAGACCTTGAGGAGCTGGTCCCTGACCACCTTCCAAGCTCTAACGTGGCATTCACAGATAGGGTCATTCTTCTCCTATCCCCGCTAGGTGAATTATGTGAGGAGAGGGCAATTTCAATTAGTGAACTGCGCTGACATAGAGTCATGAGAGTTTGGTTTGTATCACGTGTGTATTACTAATTACTTTTTTCTTTTACTGTAAAGTTGAGACTTGGTTCTCTGGTTCAAGGTTTTTCCAACTAGTCCTTTTCATTCTGTGGTGGAAAGTTCAGTTAAATATCATGTTTATTTAAGCTGTGTACTGTTTACACTGTTGCCTTGACTTATACTGAGGGTTGGACTTTCCTGAGATTTGAATGTAAAAACTGCAACCTTTTTACATTCTGAATACGTGGTCTGCCTTGACATTTCACAGCTTCTGCTTGATACAGTGAAAGGAGGAGGGAAAAGGGAATTAACAGACAAACTAGTGTATCAGATTAAGCATTCAGCGCACATCTGTGTGGCACACGTGCACAAAGAGAGAAAGGGCTATATCTGACAGGCTGACAGGGCCAATTGACACCCTATTCACTCTGTGCTCTCTGCCACCAGCTGCTAAAAACTGCTACAAGCTGCTTCATAGAGCTGATTCTATTTGGAGAACAGAGGGACATAGAAAACAGGGCTTTTCTTTTGTTTTGAAATATGACAGTCATAATCATTGCATTTGTGCTTTCTGAATGGAACCAGGCAAGAGTCTAATGAAAGAACCTGAATTAATATGATTTTTTTTCTTGTCGTATATTATCTTATTTGGGCACATCAGTACAATGTCTACTGATCCAAACCAAGCACACAGACCTTAAAGATCAGGACCCAGTTAAGACGGGTCTCTATTTACAACTGTTTCAAACATGCAAGGTCACCTTGTTTTGAGAGAAGAGTCCGTTGCACTCACTGCATCACAGTATCATGTACACACACATTCACATGTGCACACACACACACACACACACACACACACACACACACACACACACACACACACACACACTCAGTCATAGAGGGACACATGCACACATGGAACTGAAATACATACATATATACACACAATCTCCCTGTTAAATTGCTTATATAAATCAGACAGGCTAACCCCTGCCTGGCTCAGGTTTTGTGACTGAAGTTCTCTTGCTCAACTCAAAAAGTCATTCACTCTATTAAAGTGGCCCCAATGGGTTCTCTTACTCCATTCACTGTGTTTATGATTAATTTATGCCATTAAGCAGGCATTAGAAACTCATTGATATCCTCTCCAGACCAGGAGTACATCGTACCCGCGGTGGGCAGGAGTCTGAATCCCCCATATGAAAACCAAGCCCTCTGTTATCAAAACAGACTCACCGGCGGTGGGATTTGGGACAGCAGTGCATCAGCTGTGTCAGTGAATAAGCTAATGTCCTCTGCATAACGAATGTTTATTAGTGTTACGCCACACATTCCAGGACAGGGGCCCGATACTGAACGTACCTGAACTGTGTGCCCACTCTGACCCCAGGCCGATAAATAGGGCCACAGAAAGAGCAGGGATCATCTCACTCTGCCTGGACAAAAGTCACACACGTGTGTTTACCTACACAATGCAGCGTGCTCGCCACTCACCTCGATTCCAAAATGCCACAACTGCAAATGGGTTTTTAGCTGACATATCTGATTAAATAAAGATGTGAAACTGAGAGACTATGCTCTTAAATCACTATAATAAGACATATTAATAGAATATAACAACTTTGTTATTAATATTAATAATACACATTATATTAGTACTTCTACTATAACCATTAATATTGTTAATAATAACAATAAATACTAGTAATAATACTAGTAATGATAATAGTAGTCATCAGCATTATTATACTCAATTTACTGGTATTATATAAGAATAAAAACAAACATCAGCTGAATTAAAACAGATCCAAGAGAGACCCTACAGTCCTTTACTGTGATAGGTGCCTGACAGCAGCTGAGACAAATGATTGGCGAATCATATCTCATATCAGGCAATCACTCCAATGGGCATTACAGAGAAGGTTTACAGCTCAGAGGCATTAATTCACCTGATGTGGTGGTCTCAGACACACACACACACACACACACACACACACACACACACACACACACACACACACACACACACACACACACACACACAAAGATACACACACATACACAAACACACACACAAAGACACACACACGCACACTGTGGTGTGAACTCAATAAACCGATATCTCAATCTCCGCTCTGTCATCCGGCTTCAACAGCTAAATCCGTGTCTGGCAGGCAGAACGAGAGATAATTAGCCACACTTTGAGTATGACAACCTTCAGAATGTTACTGGAAGACACTGTACTGTAACCAGATGGGTTTTATTTTATGCATGATAAGGGGTTTTTGGGCATCAGTCATCTCAAACACTGGTAGTCTTTCATATCATAAAACTGAGATCCTATAATCTCGATGGTATGATTTGATATGATTTTAAGTGCATATCCTGGGCCTCATATGTGAATAAAGTTCTAGCGCTCTGAGAACACACTACTGCTAAGCCTCCCCAAATCACTGTCATACCTTTCTCACGGTCTCTTTCTCTTCCTCACCACCTGTGGCACTCGACCTGAGAACGGGTCAAAGGCCACTCAGAGCGAGAGCAGAGGAAAGCCCTTCGGCTCTGCGTTCTCTGAGTGGGAGGACATTAAGAAACCCCATGCCAAACAATCAAAGGAGAGTAATGATGCATAGCACATTCCACAAAATAAAACAATACGACATATAAGAAATGGGGTGGAATTTGTTTTTAATGTGCATCCATTAGAGACTGCTTTGCCAAATGAAGCTTTCAATTTGTGCCAGTGCATGTGTATGTGTATGAGCGTATGTGTGTGTGCATGTGTGTGTGAACATGCATGTGTATATGTTTGTACATGTATGATATTTGAGTGCGCTTAAGTTTCTATTGGTAGATGTGTATGAAAGCACTCATTCATGTGTGTGAATATTATGATTATGAATAATAAGATTTGAGTTTGTATGTATAAGTTCATTTTGAGTATGTGCGTATGTATCAATGTGTGATAGTTGTGCTGGTGGATTAATATGTGTGCATGTGTATATGTGTGTTTATGGTTTCATCTGTGTGTGTGCGTTTGTGAAGTTATATGTCTCAAGACATCACAGGACAGCCACCAAGTCCCACAACCCAGAATGCAGTGGGCTCAGGCAGACCTTGGAAATCCACAGGGACAGCACACACACATTCAGTCACACACAGACAGGGACTAAGCACTAGGCATCCCTGCAGTCCTGAACAAAGCCAAACTTTCTTCACCCACGACAAAGAAGCAGGCCTGGGGGCAGGAGCGAGGGGGCGGGTGGGGGCTAGAGGGAGAGATGCATGCTGGGAAAGCACTCTTGGCTCACATCGACTCTCTCACCTCCCTGTGGAGAGGGATGACACTCGCGTCATTTGTCACCTGCCACGGAGTGATCACTCCGGCGCTAACTGCCTCCTGACAGCACAGTTAATGGATTGGAAAAACATCGCCCTGGAGACCCGTCTTTCTACTCGGAGCCACGCGACCTCCCTGCCTTGGATTGAAGATCTGGTCACGGTCCTATTACAGAGACATGGGCCTGGCAATCAGAAGGAGAAAAACGCAGCCTGCCATCTGTGTGTGTGCGCGAGTGAAGGGCACTGTGAAAAGTGCATGGGTATTCTTGCTGATGGTAAGAGACTTCTTGTATGGCCGCTGTGTGGCTCACCTTGTTAAAGCATTCTTCTAGCGTGCAGACGGGCTGCCTGTTCTGTTGCTGAATTGTGACCAAGACAGTCACAAGCCATGGGGGGGGGGGGGCGGATGGGTCACTGATCAGTATTGGGCAAGGCCCTTAACCTCATGTCTTGGGGGTGTGGCCCCAGGTCAATCTAATCAACTGAAAGTTGCTTTGGATAAAACTAAATAGCTGCATAATGGCTATGTCCACATGCTCCTGATGGCCTCAGCCTGCCTGCACCTTCCACTCATTACCTGCATAAGCTCAACTTTTGGACAGCAGTGTGAAAAATAAGTGGAAGCTAAAATCTTTTTTTTTTTTGAGGAGAGCATGTGTATGTCTGAGCTCTCCTGACACTGATGGCAGAGAGTAAAGAATAAGGCTAGTGAGTAATGTCAGGCACTGTGTTTCAAATTATGAGAAAAGGTGACAAGATACTAAAAATAGAAAGAGAGGAAGAGAGTGCGCATGTGCATGTGAGAGAGATGTCGTATGTAGAGTGTAGAGTGTATGTGTCTGCCCCCAGCTCTGGTGTGTGTGTGTGTGTGTGTGTCTGTTAGCATAAACATATGCGTCTGTCCTTCTCCTCCCTTGCTCATCTGAGACGGCACAGCGAGAGGGCAGACTCTTCCCACCACCTGCTGTTGAAGTGATGTCAGTTTTAATGGTGCCACTGATCTCTCTACGGACCAGCTGTGGGGATCCCTATTCCTGTCTGTGTGTGATGTCACTCCTGTCCCCCGTGGGCACGGCACCCTGCCAGGAAGACTGATAGGCCCGCCGCGTGTGACGAGCCAGACTGCCGAGCTGGCAGGCCGCTCCGCGAAACCCTCCCGACGATGCGGATGAGCAGGAGAAACGGGCCCCAACACGGCTCTCTGCTCACCTGTCACAGGTGAAATCCAACACGCGTTTCCATACGATCTGACTGATGGCAAACAGCTGTCTTTAAAGCTTTGCTTCGCCAGGCCTGACGGCAGCAAAGTAGCTGATCACACAGCGTTGGCTGCCACCTCGTAGACCAAGAGTGGTGGTAAGGGAGGGCCATATCTGTCTCGCAGTTCTCAATTTCATGCCTACTTCTGTCCTTAATTATACAATTAGCCTCAATTATTTCTGTGGGTGTAACATTTTATCTAAACGTCTTGAAATCATCATTAACAACAGCACTACAGGACACGTGTGGATGGGCTTCACTCAGTGATTCACTCAGGAGATAACAGCTCAGTCGCCTGAAACACAGGAGCCTCTGTTTTTATGAAGTCCTTTAGCATTGAGGAATTGTACCTCTCAAACTCCCCCACACTCCCCCTTTCACTCTCATCTAACCAACTGAGGCTACAGAATTCCTGTGGCAGTACAGTAGGTCATAAAAAAACAGACCCCTGAAATGGGAATACAATATTATGAAAATACAGGACTGTCCTGAGACATACAGAACATGGTCAGCATAATAAAATTAGTTACAATGACTTTTACAACCTTTTTTTTTTTCTTTACATTCATATTGACCAACATATTATTTTTTAAATTCATTGTTTTGGTGTTGTCAGCTCTTACTATCACTTAAAGTAGTCTTTCTGACTGGAACAGAAATGTTGTGTTGTTAATTAGCACCCAGTGAGAGTGTGTGTCTTTCAGCCTAGACCCTGTTTGTGCCAGCAGACTGGGCAGAGTCTGCTCCCTTTCCACGCCAGTGTGCTTTCAGAATGGATAAAGAGCCCACACCATGCACCCGGGCCATGTTAGAACCCCAGACGAGTTTGTTGGCATTTGTATTACTAGAAAAATGCAGTATCACATCTAACCTGACCAAGTATCGACAAATAACATAAGCTCGGTGATGAGAGGAGAGTGGGAAGACGAAAGAGAGAGGCAGACTTTCTGAGTGGATAGAGAAAGAGAGGAAGTAGAATTAAATGAAAGACGCCTAACAGGTTATCAAATAAATGGACAGAGGATGATTACAAAACTCTCCTTACACAGCACTGGGTTAAAACACAGTACGTAGGCTACAGTTTTGGCAACATTACACTTTAAATCCTTAATAACAGTGAGTGTGGCTAATGTCCTTAATGATAGTGTTTGTGCATTATGTCTTTAATAACAATATGCAAGTGTTAAAAGCTAGCACTCACACACATACTGTAATTAAAGCCCCAATACAATTGAGCTCTTTAGTGCATGTGTATTATTACACCATTATTAAGAGTGTGAATATATACTACTCCTTTATTAACTGTGTTTGTTTGCTATTATCCATTTAGAAGCAGAGTGGCCATATTATTTTCTTAATATATGTGTTGAGCCCTTTGTAACAGTGTGACTGTGTAACAGCAGTGTGAGTGCATATTAGGCAGTTAGAACAGAGAGTGTGCAGTAAGTCCTTAATAACATTTTGAGTGTATATTATACTGTTAATAACACTATGTATGTATATAATACATGTAATAACAGTGCGAGTGTGTTTTTAATGAGTGTGTCCTTTATGTCTGAGAGTGCATGCTCTTGACATCATGGATTGTGTATTATGCTCTAAATAACAGTATTAGTGTCCGTTATACTCTTAATAACTCTGAGTGTATATCATACATGTACTAACAGTTGGAGCGTGTATTATGTCCTTGATGTCCGTGAGTGTATGCTCCTGACATTAATGAATGTATGTTTTATGCTCCATATAACAGTGTAAGTGTATTGTTATGCCCTTAATGTCAGGAAGTCCCTAAGCATGAATGTGTACTGTGAGAGTGAGTTTAGGACCCTGTTAGCTTAGCAGGACTGGCGCACCCCTGCAGATGGAGAAGATGGCATCACAGCAGGGAGAGAGGGCGAGGGGTTCCGTTGATTAATTCCAGATTTACAGGAGATTGAGATAATCTTTGGCTGTTGGCATCTGCGCTCTGTGTAAGATGGAGGGACTTGGCGGGGTCCAGATGGGGGTGGGGGTGGGGGTGGGGGTGGGGGGGGGGATGGGGGGTGATGGAGATGGAGATGTTCCCTGGAACAGCGCTCTCGGGCTGCGGTGTTTACCGAAGGCGGGGTCTCCTCTCTCCCCTGACTGGCACTGCCAGCCCGGTTCCACACCTGCTCGCCAGCCAGCTCAGCCGCCACCTGCTCAACACCACTGCGGGAGGCAGGATGACTCGTCTCGGAGAACCTGAATCCATATTTAACTGGGTGGAGATCGGACCACAGGCCTTGCGTTTACACCCATTTACTGCAAACAGCCCAGATGTGTCCCTTCTGTTTATGCTGTGATCAAATTTTATTTTCAGACACTATGCAAATGAGGCCACGTATTTCAAGTCAAGCGATGCAAACAATTCTTTCTTTTCGACCCCATACACTTTTGAACAGGGAAGTATGGTCCTCATGGACTTTACCATTGGAGAGAGGAAAGAATTCAGTGAAGAAACTCACTCATAATGGCAGAAGGGGCAATGCTACTGTCATTCCCAGCTGCCAGTACTCTACCTGAATTTGTTGGATTGATAACGTGCCAACTAAATATTATACTATCAACATGTCTCTTCCTGTCCTTGCAAACACTTGTATTGAACAACCACATTTGGTAGATACAACTAGTTAAGTATGAGATGCTACATCAGGTACATAAAATATTAACTTAGTAATGAACTTACCAAAAACTGAATGCTTGGAAGTTGAGTCCATATTATTTATAATAATTACCATAGAGAAATCCATCATCCGTTTTCCTTTTTAGGAAAAGGAGGTTCACCATTTGAATGATGCAAGGTTTTGTGTTTGGATTTGGTAGCTGTGAGCATTTACTCTTTGCTGAGATGCGGCCATCCTCGGGGGTGGTTTTGTAGATATAAATGCATCTCTCATGTGAATTTACCCCAGCCAAATACAAGATGCTGCCACCAGATACTGTCATAGACTCTATTAGAGATGCAGTTTAATGCAGTGGTGTAAATGGGTCCACTGAGCAGTCTGTGACTATTTGTGCTAAAAAGTCAAGAGACTTTTACAGGACCCTGTGTCATTGCATCCACCTGCCAATGAAGTGTCTTATGATGCACCTGTATACTGTCCCATATTGCTTTTACCTATCCCCCCTCACTCTACCGTTATTCTTCACTTGTTTCAGGCTGTGCCCCTCATCTCCACCTATTCCTGATCCCCCTACCTTTGGGGAGAGGGGTTGGAGCTAATCATTAAGCAATGGGTATATCTTCACCCATGGAATCCAATGCAAAGTGATAATCACCAAAACTAATTGGTCCTGAAACAGCTACTGTTGCATTGCTATTAATAAGCACACTCGTCTCTGGCTGCGGGGGGGGATCTGTATGCGCAACAGCCAGGTGGAGCTGCTCACTCTGGCTGGCTCAGACTGAGACAAAAGGGCCAAGTTATCGCACAGAGGATCTGCAGAGATGAAACGCTGCTGCCACCTCCTGGACATGGTGAGCTACTGCTGCCAGGCCATGTGAATACACTCCATGTCCATATCTCTTATTATGGAGAGTAATTTGCAAACTGATCAGAAAAGAGGTTTTCATCTTAGCTTAGAATCAGATTTTAAAATAATTTAAATACATTAATTATATAGGCTCTGACAACTCTGCCATTCTGTTTCCCCCCTTATATTCTGAACAAAAGTATTTTGGTTTGTGTCTCTTCAGGTTAATATCACATGGCTTCAGGAAAGTAGACTATGCTCTCATACTCCCAAACTCCATAAACCCCACCCTCTGAAAACTTTCTTTTTCTGTGTGATCAACTATCTCTAACCAGAGGTTTGGTGAAACCAACAGTTTCATTTATATATATTTTATGAATGTCAGCCCAAGTTAGAATAATAAAATGAAAACAGAAAGTTATTTATCTGTATGTCCTGCTCCTAAAGAATACCAGAATACCCAAAGTACTGAACCTATAGTGTCAGAACTAAATGACATAATCATTTTACAATAATATCCATTCGATATTTCCAAATCTACAGCCAAAAACAGTGAAGACACTGCCATCTACTGGCCACTTGCATAACATGCAAGTTTACTTCACTGCACTTTAACATTTCCGGCTGTATTCTCCATATTCAACTTCATAGCACAGGCTGTGCGAAACAGCTCTGGATAGTTCGATTAAGCATTTACCATTCTGCCAAATACAAACTGCGGCAGATCAATTGCAACAATATATACAATAACAAACAAAGCACATACCACAAGAACAAATGAATAAAATTGTAAAATAACAGAAAACTCTGGAGTTTCTGTGTCTTTTGTGATGTACATTCTGATAAATACAAAACTAACACTAATGCACTATCTATTTAGTCATAAATGATGTAACTCTGCACTTATGTGCATGCTGAGTCCGTATTTCAATTAACATGTGAAAATGATTTGCTGCAGTTGGGATCCGTAATGGTTCCTTAACTCACAGCTTCTTGGCAGGGAATCGCTACCAGGTGGGGTTGCCACCTGTTCCATTAATTATGGAATCGATTCATGAGGCTGAATAAAAAGCACTGTCCCATTCCAAACTCTTACACCACTCAGTTTGTTCTGTATTTCACCTGCTGAAAGGCAACGTGGGTGCTGCCAAACTTACAAAAATTTGTTTAACAGCTCTATTGGTTTTGTTACTTGCTTGGCCATTTGCTTTGTGTGATGCAATTGATTTTTTGCATAATGATTCTTCTTTTTATTAAGGTTGTTTTGTTTCCTGCCTGTTATTCTCAAAACTTTGAGGATGATTTGCCCAAACAACCAAACTTGCTTTCGCTTGTTAAGGTAGGTGAATTCTTGCCTTGAGGAAAAAGAAATGGCACACATTCACCTCCTGAGCTTAATAAAATATTCAATTTGCTATAATGTAAAAAGCAGCAAATTCTCACATTTGAGAACATAGAACCATCAACTTTTTGGCATTTATGTTTCAAAAATGACTTTAACGATTAATCGATTATCAAAATAGTTGGCGATTAAATCTCTTTCAATCAACTAATCGATTAGTTGCCTAATCATTGCAGCTCTATTATCAGGCATGAAGTGAATGTGCCTCATCTCTGCGCACTGGTCAGATTTCCAGCTGGACTTTCTGTGGAGGGCCGCAGCGAACAAGACACAGAAGCCTCCGGAAAAGGAAAAAAAAAAAGTAGCTAAGGGGGTGCAAGTGTGGAAGTTGCCAGCTCTTTCACTAGTTCAGGAAATAAAGAGAAAATCTCAACAGTATCCAGGATGAGGAGTTAAGTGAGGTACTGAATTATGGAGTTAGTATCAAAAGTCCAGCTAGCTCTGCAACATGCTCGATGAGTCGATGTACTGATTAAATTAAGGAATCTTCCATTGAGCGCTACTCGTGACACAAACTGCCATTTGTGTAATGAGCAACGCTGATAGGCGTGGCAAACAGAATAAAAGTTCATAAAGTAACCGGACAAAGCCCCTTACAGACTGTGGGCCAGCGTATTGGGGAAAGAGGGCATACACTTTGTTGCATCACTCTCTATGCAAGGGTGGGGCAAGAGGAGTGATGCAAGACTGAATTAAAATGAGAAATTCCGGGGAGAAAAAGGTGAGGGGGGAAGAAAACAAAAGAAGAGAACATTATTCTGGTTCTCCTTGATTGTCAATTATTCTTTCTTTCAGATATTCTCAATCATATGTAGGTGGGTTGTTTTCTTTGTTGATATAAAAACTGTGATCGTCTTTGCTAACCCTTCTGCTTTACGTCTGTGCTAAAGCCACAAGAAGAGTATTGCACACTACATTAGGATAAGATATTGATAAAAAGTCACGTCGCTCTGAACTTACACCTATCATGGAAATGAATATAAATATTTTATTTTGTGTTCTAGCACCCTTTCAGTACCTGGAAAAAGCCTTGGGTTTTTGCCAGGTCTTGTTATAACTCATTACAACAGCAGAGGGAGCAATTTCATCAAAATATTTGTGATATGAGTTTTGAGTTCACAGCGGTAGGGTCAATTGTTTTACAAAATATTTTACTTACCACAGATGGTGAGAATTGAAATATGCATTAATAATACAAATTCAACCACCAACTGAGCTATTAGAACAACAACAAAGAGAGCAGCAACCTTTAATTTTAATTTTCATATGCTTCATCTGTCAGTATGAGATGGACATTCACTTTCACTCTTCTGACTCCTCTCATTACTTGGGGCTGAATTATGAATTGCAATTGCAGGCACATTTGTGAACATTTGTGGTGGTGGGGGTGCTCTACCCCAACAGAACAAAAACAATGAACATCAATAATGGACATCTTAAACTAAAAATGAGAGCTCACATACATATCAGTTAGATCTCACCTCCACAAGATGGCAGTTTTGAGCCACTGACTGTAAGAATCAGGTCTAAAACTTTGGGCTGGGCAAACAAAGTCTTCACACAAGCTCTTACCCGAGTGTCCTTTCTGTTGAAGGTGCACAGTTCAGCTACTGGTCTCTGCTCAATAGCATGATCAATAACATTGGCCAAAAAGGGATAACATCTTATCACCACCCATAAAATGGCTGCACGCAATGGTGAAATCTGTATGACGCGGAAATCTGTTGAGTTGCCCATTTACACAGTATTAGAGAGGGGCAAGGTTTCAAAAGGTCAGTGTGAAAACAGCCTTAGCGGCCCAAGAGTCATGGTGCCATTTACCCTGTTTTGCGGTGGTGAGGAAACTAATCTGTTATTGCACTGACCTCAGCCCCAAGTCTCTTTCAGACTCAGCAGTATGTAAATAAACGCAGAGCGGAATTAGATTCTCCACCATGCCTCTTTTATTACAATGGGATAATGAGGTAAATCCATGTGGAATGTTTCTGTAATAGGTTTTTGGCTACCGGCTCAGGTAGCCCATAGGATATACCCATCACATACCCAGCTTCCCCCAGCTGATCTGAGTTCAGTATCAGGATGTATAAGAGCAGCTTAAAAATAAATAAATAAATATATTTATATTAAATAATATAAATAAATTTTAAGACCTAATTGGCTCAGTGGCAGGTTCTTCTTGACCTCATCTGTGGTCACACTTTCTCCAGACACAATGAGAGCCCTAAATTTTCCAGTAATATAGGCTAGCACTTCAGCTAATGATTTTGAATGTGATTATGGCTGTAATAACAGGAGACAGGAGAAACACAAGACAAATTTGAGATGCTACCGCTACAGGTGGTTGTAAGCACAGGGACACAGTCTCCCCACTCCGTAAGAGAGTCTGCATTATTTAGACAACGATGAAATATTTATCAACCTCATAAAAAGGCGGTGAGGTGCAAAAACAAACTTAAATCTCACGGTTCGGCGACTCAGCTGAGTTGCGCGCCGGCAAGTCAGCGGCGGCAATTTGCGCAGGTGTACTCGAGTGTCGGATGTGCCGCGTCTTTTTGATGTCAAAAACAGAAACGTGTAACAAAGGGAAGCTCGACAGCCGAGGCATGCGGAGGAGATGCGGGCTTTTTGGATCTTTCTCTCCCACGGAGTCTGCGTGCGCAGGAGAGCAGACCGAAATGGCTCCCGCTATTTAAAGAGTAGCTCCCCTTTGAAGGCGCTGCCAGGCGCGCGGTTCGCGGATCAGAGAGGCTGCTCTCCACGAAGACTGTGTAGGAGGGGAACAGGCGGTTGCAGTTCAGTTTTCAGACTTTTCTGGAGCTTGATTTTTCTTCGCGAACCCCCCGCGACAGCATAGCCGGATATACGGCAGCTAACAAAAGCCGATCGAGCATTTATATCTGCGTGCTAATATCCACGTGCTGTTACGCGACGCTTCTGTTCTTTCTGCAGGCCTGAGGATGCTTATGATAAGAGGAGAGACGCTCACACAGCAGTGAGTCACAATTCAGCGGGTGGAGACACTCCTCCACCTCGTCCTACCTCTCTGTTAACATTTCCCATTGTACCAAAGGGCCACTGATAAACATGCTGTCATCTCCCACTTCCCTCACTACCCTCTATCATCTACATGGTGAGCTGCTTCTCCAGCCGTATCTCACTTATGCAAGTGCTGGCGGACTAACACCAGCTAAATCAAAACACACGGAACATCTTAAAACTACTCCCTGTCTCCTAAGGTCCTCAGACGGTTACACAAGTATCTCTCTTTGTCTCTCAGATCACTTCCCCCTTCATTTACACTACTTTACAGAAGAGGGAAAAAAACAAGGGTCTCTTCCCTAAAATCAAGTACCAAACATATAATCTTAAAATAAAAGAAGTACAGTACGTATTTCATGTTTAGCAGGTGTATAGATGAGAGTAGAAAAAAAATCATCCACAACAACAACAGCAGGACCTGATTAAAGAATCCATGAACTCCTCATTCTCCAGCTTTGATCTCAGCAGTTAGGCCTCGTATATAAATGATAGTTTGCTCAAACCAGGTGCTCGGGCAATAATGGACCGCTAATGGAACCTGTAATTACTGTCTGGCCTTTTAACGTTCTGTAGGTACGATAATGATAATGATATGTATGTAAATGAGCTGATTAGTTGAAAATGAGACAATTAACACAAAGCGCCCGCCTTGATGTAGGCAAAGAAGAGAATGGCATGTTGCATGCATCCTCCCACCCCCATTTGATCTGCCATTTTGATTGAATCTGGCCTTTGTTTTTAAGTATACCTGGCAGTGCCAATATGCATTTACTGGTACTTCTCCCAGGCACCATTCTGCTAATGATGCAACTCATTACAGTGTAATTAATGGAGATTTTGGAGAGGAAAATAACCATGTGCATATCTGAAATGGGACAGCCTATAACCTAGAGGCTACAGTGTTTGACTATGACCCAGAAGGTTGGTGGTTAAAGTCACATTGCAGCCACACCAAGATCAATGGGCCCTTGAGTAAGGCTCTTACCCCTGCATCGCTCTAAGTGGACATTGGCCCTAATCAACTGTAAGCTGCTATGGATAAAAGCATCCGCTAAATAACTGTAATGTAATCGGATACTTCTCTAAATGGGATATGAAAAACCCACCACCACCAGCATGAGTGAGATTCATGACCCTGCGTTACAGGGTGATGGTTTTTCTTCCAGGTCAAGGCAGGCCAGTGGTTTTGGTCAGTCAGCCACAATCCCAAAGTTCTGTGCACAGAGCAGGGCCCAGGGTGTGGATCTTGCTCAGACCTGCTGGGTCTCTGCCTCATTTATCAGCTCTTCTGCCCCAAGGAACAACGCGGCTTTGATTTGCTTCAGCAAACAGACACAGAAAGAGAGGAAGAAAGGAGAGTTTCGGTCCGCAAGGCAGCTTTTCAGGCAGTGCTCTCTCTCTCTCTCATTTCACTTTCACTCTCTCTCTGAATGTGCAGCTCTCTCTCTCTCTCTCTGTCTCTCTCTCTCTCTCTCAATGTGCAGCTCTCTGTCTCTCTCTATGTGCAGCTCACTGTCTCTCTCTCGCAGGGGGACGGAAACTCCAAAGAGAGGTCCCCCTGGTCTCCTGTGATCCCCTGCCAGTGTGACTGATCCTGAGCTGGGACTCCACTGACGGCACGGCTTGTGTGCAGCTCAGCTGGCAGACAGCACAGTGACAGGAAGCAGTGGTCGGCAGCATGCTCCTCGGAGGAGAACGCATTCTCATCTGTTCTCTCCCCAAGTGAACCAGAGGATGTGTACAGAGATGGGACAGCCCAACAAATACAATTGATTATCCCACTTCGGGTGAAGAGGATATGAATTAAGGGTAAAAAAACAGCAACAACAACTGCTGGCATGGCCTCTGTTATTACACACTGCCTGGGTTCCTGGTAGAAATAATAGCTCTCTCTGGCTATGTGCTGCTTAAATGCCACCTCAGGCTTAATCCGATGTTCGGAGGTAAAGGGCAGTAATGCTACCTTATCACAACACAGAGTGATGAAAATACTGTATTATTAGGTGTTGGACACACAGGACAGTGTGGGTGCACAGTGAAATCCTGTAGTCTACCTGCTCTTTGTGACTGAACATGACTTAGAGGGTGAGTGCGTGAGTTGGTGACAGGTCTCAGCAGTCGCTGCTGGTAGGTGTGAATGTGAGTGAGTGAGTTAGTGAGTGAGGCTTGTGGATGTGAGTGAGGCTTGCTGCTAGCAGATGTGAGTGAGTGAGTGAGTGAGTGAGTGAGTGAGTGAGTGAGTGAGTGGGAGTAAGTGAATGGGAGACGGATCTCAGCTGTTGCTGTTAGTAAGTGTGAGTGAGTGAGTGAGTGAGTGAGTGAGAGTGACTGTGGGCGTAGGTGAGTGGGCGAGTGAGTGGATGAATGAGTGAGTGAGTGAGTGAGAGTGACTGTGGGAGTACGTGAGTGGGAAAGTGAGAAAGTGAGTGAGAGAGACTGACTTAGAAGTAGGTGAGTGGGTGAGTGACTGGGTGACCGTGGGAGTAGGTGAGTGGGCGAGTGAGTGAGTGAGTGAGGGGGAGTGAGTGAGTACTGTAGGAGTAGGTGAGTGGGTGAGTGAGACAGTGAGTGAGAGAGACTGACTGTAGATGTAGGTGAGTGGGTGAGTGACTGGGTGACTGTGGGAGTAGGTGAGTGGGCGAGTGAGAAAGTTAGTGAGTGGGTGAGTGACTGAGTGACCGTGGGAGTAGGTGAGTGGGCAAGTGAGAAAGTTAGTGAGTGGGTGAGTGACTGGGAGTAGGTGAGTGGGCAAGTGAGAAAGTTAGTGAGTGGGTGAGTGACTGAGTGAGTGGGAGTAGGTGAGTGGGCGAGGAGGAAGTTAGTGAGTGGGTGAGTGACTGAGTGAGTACTGTAGGAGTAGGTGAGTGGGCGAGTGAGAAAGTTAGTGAGTGGGTGAGTGACTGAGTGACCGTGGGAGTCAGGTTTCAGCTGTTGCTGCTGCTGTTTGCAGGTACAGGGAGAGAGGAAGGTGTGCTGCATGCGAAATCCTCCCTGGTGGTGGTTATTGTGATCTGAAGACAGCAGCCTCTTGCACAACAGGCAGTGTAATTACACAGGGGAGCTCGCTGGAGGAGGCTGGCTCCGCTCGCCAATTTGTTCCGCTTAACTGAGGCGGCCCACTGGGAGGCGAGCGAAACCGAGCACCAGGAGGGAAAGAGAGAGGAAGAGAGAAAGCAGGTACAGATGGAGACACTATTTATGGGCCGAGCACTACTTCTGCCTTTACTGAAATACAAATACCATTATTGGCCCATAGGACATTCTTAACAGGCCTGGGGGACCCTGGTCTCATCCTATTATGGGCACCGTTATGTGTGTTGGTATGGAGCAAAACAGTTCCTGAGATGAATATCACACCAAAGCAGTAAGCAGAGGCTGGAACTTTTTTCGATTGCATTTTCTTCCTAAAAAAAAAGTCGAACTAAGACTGTGTAATTCAAAATCGTCCAGCACTCTTCCCTGGTCGCTGCTGGTTACGTAAGCCACCAGGGCAGGATTCTGCAGCGAGGGGGAGGAAACACAAGCCGGGGAGGAAAAGGCCGACATCGGGGCTGCTTCATACCATTATCCACGGGGCTGCTGGGATATCTGTGGGCGGGTATGGATTGGTTACAGTAGGCAGGGTGCGTGCGTCTGTGTGCTTGTGTGCGAGGAGTTAGATTAGCTCAGGATTCTGGCGTGACGTTCCTCGCAGAGGTATTGATGGAAACAGACAAATGGGAGTACAGCGGGCCATTGGGGGCCCTAAGCTGTCGGTGTGGATAGCTCTGGAGCGCTGGCGCACCAGCTCGACATGCAGCTGTCAAACTCCATACGAGTGCCCCAGACAGCACGTTTTGACACCGCATCTGGCAGGGACCGACTCCTGCAAAAAAATCCCCCTGGTTAATCCTCTCCGTGCGTCTTGCTAATTTGCTGGAACGCTGTAAATTGGCTGCTCCCTGTGCTGAGCCCGTATTTAGCTGTAATCCCCAAGCCGCGGAAGGTGGCAAGAAACAGGAACCAGGCCGTATAAGGACATGGGCAGTGACCTTGCCCAGGGGGTGTCCCTCTTTGCCATGGGGGCTGTTCATGGCCCTCCAGGATGTTTAGGGGAACACCTCAGACCTCTCCAAAACATGCTACCAGAGGAACAATGAACTATACGAGTGAGACTACCACCCCTCAAACCCTCATATGTCCTGATGTCGTCTTCCTGACAAGCACCAGCTGCACATTCATCCCATCATGTTGGCACTTTGAAAATTGCCCGTGGCCATTCTTCACGGGACAATGCGCCACACGTGCACTTCCCTCACTGATGCATTTAACAGGCTTTGGTGGGGAGGTGGGGGGGGGAGTAAACGATAGAATGCGAGTGCCTCACATTTCTTTGCTTGTGAAGCCAAAAAGGAATAAAAATACATATGGATGAATGGACGCGGCTGTAGACACGGACCAAAATGAATGCGAGGCAATAAGAGGTCGTAGTGCTAAAGAGGCTCCCATGCCTTTATGTGCTGGTGGGGCCGATGGTCCTCCTGCAGTTTAGGGTTGTGCTAGCACACCCTGGCAAAGAGCAGCTGTGGTGAGTGAGCGAGGTTGAGTGCTTTGTGAAGGAGAGGTAAATGCAGGTGCACGAGTTCATTGAAAGGATATGTCTTGCGTTTGGCAATGCTTTAGTGCCCAAGTCTTGAATCAGTGACTCAGCGCGAAATGGCAAACTAGGCCAAGGCTGCTGGATGAGTAACTGGGGCAAAGCCAGACCCTGGGCAGGGGTCCCACAGGGGTCCATTATCGGACCATTTTGAGTTGGAGTCTTCACTGCATCACATGACTGCTCAATAGACCAGACCATCTACTCAAATGCATTTGACAAAATGACTGGTGCTCTTCAAATCAACAAGCACCTTGGCACATGCAGACATGGGAGGAACGCTACGCCCCACAACAGGTGTGATTACTTGTTAATATCTCTCCCAAGCCCCAATGCAGCCTTTTAATCACTGAAACTCAACAATAGACAGAGGGGGAGAGGCAAAACAGCCAATCGCAGCTGCTGAAAACCAACAGAAAAGTTTTCCTGCCATTCGCTCATCAACCATTAGAACAGATGTGGTGGGTTTATATCAGACAGCCTGGTTATATCCTCCTGTTCACAGGGGTGCTTTAAAAACACATCTGCTGGTGTTGAGGGAGAGGCCGTTTTCGGCCTTGATTTAAGCAGGAAACTCATACTCGTGTATTGCCATTTGACTTTGTTTTCAAATAATGTTTAATTGGATTGTTTAGTGGCACATCAGGCTAAAGCATTGGTTCTTTGTGCAGTGAATCCACACTGTCTCAGACTGAAGGGCAGGGCTTTACTTCAACTTTGCCTATATGAGCTACCTAAGTCGTGACATCCCCTCATCACAATACCTGCACAGTTCAGCAGGAAACAGTAAACATAACCATTTCCAATGTTATAAAAAGCATGCTATTAAAAGCATTTAATTCGTTCTTCACAAAAAAAGAGCAGCAATGAAACCCAATTTGGTATCACAGGAAAAAACATTGAAAGACATATTCATGCACTGGTGCCAGTGAGATCAATATGTAGTAATGAAAACTGAGAAGCCAAAGCAGGAGACCTAGTTGCCATCTTGAAACTAAGTAGGCGAGACTGTTTGTCAGCAGAGGGAGCTACCCAGAGAGGCACTGATTGAGTGAGAAAGCTGCTATGACTCAGAAGCACACCAAAACCCACCATCAACCGCCACAACCGTATCTATCATCATGATAGCTGACGCTGCCAATCTCTCTCAGCTGAAGGGCTCTCAGACTGTGACTTACTCCCTGTGGGGCAGCCATGTCTAATCTAAACCCCATAAATGCCAATGCAGGTGGGACTCAAGTGGTCTGGATTGGCTAGTTGTTACCTGGCTCAGTGCCTGAATTTGAAAGCTTCGCCCCCATTCATCAGTGCCCGCAAGATGGATGCAAGCCCTCGCTGGTCACCAGGTTACCAGTGACCTATCACCACGGAAACAATCCTGCAGTTAGGGTGCTGTTGTAGCCATTTTACATGCGGATTCATTTCACCAATAACTTTACTCATCAAAAAGTTCAGATTCATAAAATCCACTAAGGGTCATACTGAGACAAGAGAAAAGCATGCCCTGGTTCTCAATGAAGATATTTAATACTCGAGTGTGTTACTCAACGACTGACAGGCCTCAGACAAGTGTCGATCTAAAGACCGGGCTTCTGGGAACTGCAGTCTTACTCTATATGTCAGCACCAATTTTCCCCCAGTTCACATCCAGTGTGACACAGTATGGTTTTCAGGACCACAGTTTAAAGGGAATTAACAGAGACACAAGACAGTTTGACAGTGATTAGCCAAGAAAGCATTTCAAGGGAACAAAAAGCTGTTAAGTGTATCTGATGCATTCTGTCAGAGGAGTTTTATTTGATGTTCATAGAGCTTTAGTAAATTATTGCCCAAGAGCAGCGCATACACACAGCATGTCAATGCTATGCCAAACTACCTTACACACATATTACTTCCCAATTTTAAACTAGTACACTCACACTAACATCAGGATTGTGATGAGTGTAGGTGCGTTCATGTGCATGTTTGTGTGTGAATACGTGTGTGAGTGCTTGTGTGCATAAGTATAACCATGCATGTATGTGTGCATACACATGTGCCAGTGAATGTGTGTGTGTTCTGGTGTGTTCTAGTGTGTGTGTGTGTGTGTGCACATGTGCCAGTGTGTGTATGAGTGTCTGTGTTCACATCTGTGCATGATCAGTCCAGCCCAGTCCTCCTACGTTATTCATCACTCTGAGTGCAGAGTGCGGTCCGCCGCTCTCAGATGAGACGTGCGCTTCCGTCTCCGCGCGGCGACATCATTATGCCAAGCTCTGCGCTCACAAACCTTCCCTGAACTGCTGCTCATCCATAATGGATCCAAGCTTTGAGTTTAAACGAGTCTCTTTCCCCCCATCCTACCTACCACGCTGAACAGCCTTCTCACAGGAAAGCGCTCCGAAATATTTCATTCTGAGATCCTTCAGCCCTCCCTCATCTACGCATGACGCAGCTGTCTTCTGTTTTTAACAGTTGTGCTACTGAGAGAGACAGCAGGTTGCGTCTGCGCTGGGAGGCGCTCTCAGTCAAGCGTGGCAGGGTGTGTGCCTTTAACCTGACCCCAGTGAGAGTGATTGAGGTATTGAATTTGATCTTAGCGGGCCGAAAGTTCCCCCCTGAACTGAGCGCAGTGCCACAAAAAGCCATTAATAAAGACAATTATGAGGTTGTGGTACTAATCATCTCAATCCATCACAGCTGGGAAGCCCCCTTCCCCCTCCATACTAATGAGTAATGCAATACAATAATCTATTCAGCCTTAAACACACTTATACTCATAAAGCTTGTACATAAGGTTCAGAATAATCCCTGGAGGCAAAGGGAGAACCCCTAAACATGATCTGGCTTCTCTGAGAAGACCCCACAAACGTATTGCTGATATCATAACCACATATAACTTGCACAATTATACAAATTTAGTTTTAGCAGTTCCTAAAGTGATATTGGAGCACAGAGGATATAAAATATTCTCAGCATCCAGACCGATGTAATAGATATAATGCCCAAAAAAGTTCAAAGAGAATCAGTAAGAGGATATTATGTGTTGAAATTAATCAGAGGTTTGATCATATTTACGATTGATGTGAAAATCCGAACACAGAGCTGCAACACTGCCTTTCCAAAAACAGAAATATCAAAAGCAGCAGAGTTTTCCATTTCCAGGATATCACAAGTACTCAAATTGGCACAGGAAACGGGAAGAATGCTGATATCTGTCTGTCAAAATAATGAAAGTACCAGCACTGAAAGTGCAAACAAAGGCACAGTCTCTCTGCATGAGCCCTTCTAGAGTTTCCACAAGCTGCAGTGGGCCGAAAAGAGGAGCTGTGCTGCTTTTAAAAGAAATGCTTTCACCCCTCACACTACAAAAAAAAAATCAGTTTCTTCTCTCTGGCACTGCATTTCCGCATGAAAGGGCCTTGAATTATCTCTGAACTGTGTGTATGTGTGTGTGTACGTGTGTGTGAACAGACGGAATGGATAAGGTCCTTTCGCTTAAAACAAAGGTGAGTCGTGCAGTACTACCCTAGAGAGTGCACACATGAAAATCAGAACTACTCCTGGTACCCCTGCCTGAGCACTCAGACTCTGTATAAATAATTACAGCCGGAGAAACAGCGGTAATTCAGAGAGAGCTATTGATAGTCACAACCTTGACAGGCCATTCCGATGTTGTGTTTGAGCTTAATGGTGACGTCCGGCTGTGCTCTCAGAAGCCGGGGTCTGAGACAGACCAGAACGGCTCCACACAGAGACGAGCGCATGCTGAAGGGTCCCTTGCCCACGACTTTCAACATCAATACTGATCTTACATCAGAAGTGAGGGGTGAGGAGGGCAGCCACTAATCTGCTCATTTTCAGAGAACAGAGGAATTGGCCTCAAACAGAAACAGATTGAAGACAGCGACTGATAACCTTGGACCCCTCAAGTGGTGAAGGGGTTTAAAGGACATCTGCAGCCATTCTTCGCTACACTTTCAATTTTACAGCTGACGTTTAACATGTATATCAAGTATCTACAAATAAGCAGAATAAAATAAGAAAATAATGTTGTGGGGCAAAAAATAAGATGAAGTTTGAAATTTAATGATAAGGGGCAAAGTCAGAAAATGTTGGATAAAAAAATTAACCTGAATTTTTATTTGAGTGAGGAGAAGTACCCGGCATGTTAACAGCCCTAATAAGGCTGATTCAAAAGCATCATAACAGCCAACTACACACATTCTGTGGACTGTAGTTCCTTTGAGGCTGAAACTAGCAGAGTCATGTGCTTGATACAGGCTCAGAAAGTTCTTCCCTTCCAGCTCACTGCTTCATGCTGTCAGCCGCGTGCCTGAGAAGTTAATACAACTCGAGGGGGACCATCTTTATTTCATGCACAAAAAAAAGAGGCTCGCACGCTAGCAGAATGCATTATTAATATTCATATGTCTATATTGACAGTGTTTGGATGGTCTCTAGCCCTGGCTGGGGAAAACAAATTAAATGACAGCATCTAAATGAGGATAGATGTTTTTGAGAAAGCAGCAGTTAGTCTTGTTTAGTCTTGATTAATCCTTCCAGACATGGGGATTGGTAAAAGGCAGGAATTGGGATCTGGGGGGAAGGGGGCTCGTCCGGGATTCGCTGCCTTAGCATGATAACCTGGCACAGCAAAAGATATATGTCACATGTCCCTAATACCTTTATAAATGACCTCATCCCTATATTTGGAAGGCCTATTAAGGTGGCCCCCACATGCTGCCACGGTTGCCCACATACAGAACAAACAGCACAACTGCTGTCTCTTAAAAGATAAGATCCACCTCCCTCAGTCAATTCCCAAGGCATGGCTGGGACTGACAATACCAGGGTTTTTTCAGAAAAGATGTGACACCGAGCTTCAGTTCAGACAATAGATTAGGGGACTCACCAAACATGGGTTTATTAGATATAAAGCATTAGACATTCCTCCCACATCTTTATCAATTGCTGAAGGAGAGGCAGATTCTAAAGCAGGGATCTGAAGTTAATAATCATAAATAACAACATGCAAGTCACACTGTACTAAAGGGAGAAAAACAGCGTGGATACAGAGGGTGTCCCCACATATATTTCTGAAAAAAGGGAAATCAGTGCATAAAATATTAGATATTTCCCAACATATGTACAGGGAGAGAGACAACAGGTTTTGTTATTCATCATCATTACCTCCATCAAAATGTATCCCAAGGAAAACATTAAGAATAAAAGCATATTCAGAATCAAGACAGTACTGGCCTTTTGTTTCAGCTTTTGTTCATCCCCTGACTCACACAATCGTACAGACAAGCAACTAATGACCCACAAACTGAGAAAACAAGTTCAATCTGAGAATAAAAGCAAACAAATCAATTCCTTTCTAGTGTTTCCTTTTTGTCTTGCTCACTGTCTCGACAAAAAGTGTCAGACAAAATGGAAGAAAAACATCTTAAAATGTTTTTCTTAATGTCATTTTTTAAAAATGGAAACGTGTCAGCAACACCTACATTAACTCTGATTAAATGTAACTTAAATTTAATATCCATTTATTTCTTCGTTCACTGTCAGACCCAGGACTCAAAGTGATGTACATCAGTCATAGGGTGTCCAAAATAATACAGCTTTATGGAAACACTGAAATTATATGATTAGCCTAAATCTGCCTTAGTGCTGGCCTGAAGTCCATGTCCGACCCAAGGTCTGCGCTCACTGGCTGTCAAACAGTGAGACATATATAGTTTAGAGCAAGCCTGTAAAGGAGACTGCGATAATGAACATTGGCAAAATGTGTAAGAGCCAGCTGAATCATCATGAATGAATTTTGATTATTGTTACAATTATTACTATCATCATGATTTCTAAACTTCAAGTAATCAGTTGCAAGCCTGTTATCCTGGCTGGAGTTTAAAAATCCTCATTTTAATAATTAAAATAATACTATATAATAATTATTATCAGCACTGTGGTTATAATTAAGCTGTTGAAGTAGCATGAAATCTTTGCATTTGTTTTGTAGACTTTGTGAATCCTGCAGTGCTTAAATGAAACAAACTGATTTTGTTGTTTTGAAATCACAGTTTCAAAAGCCCCAAAACTTTTGAAAACAGGAAAACAAAGAACTAAATTATATGAAGCAAAAGTGAGGCAAATAATTGTGAGACCAAGATATAAATAAGAAAATAAAATAATTCTCATAAAGAAGATTATAATACCACTTTGGCTCTATGTGCCAGTGGTAGCGATAGCAATAACAATAGCAATACTAGATATGGAATCCGTAACAATGAAGCAGACCCTACAGGCTGCTGTTCTATATTAAAATATCTAAGATTGGATATTCTACGACTGAAAGTAATTTTAAAAAACCGCTTGCGAGAGGAGTTTGGGTTCACAGCTGAATTAGTTCATGAATTGCACAGAATGATCATATGTGGCAGGAAAGTCCAGACATCCAAGGCTTTAAGATCTATGGTGAGCGTCTTGACAGACAGGGTGGAGGGGGGACGGGGACGTGTGAGAGAAAGCGAATAAAGAACGAAAGAATTTTAAATAGTCTGGCCCGTGGTTGAGCTCCTCTGCAAGAGGATCAGCTTGGAAGCCGTGCGGCTGAAAGAGGCCGTACTGACACGGAGCAGCCATGCAGAGAGCGGAGAGATGGAGCATCCAGGGAATGTCTGATGGACTATACATCCTCCACAGTCCATAGACAGCAGCCCCAGGGATGAGGGATTGGGGATGGGAGATAGGGGGTGGGGGGGGGGGTGGGGGCTGACAGATATTTTTTCAGAAGTGGGGAGGGAAAGCTGTCTCTACGCTGGAGAGAAGGTCTGGCTGCTGCTGGGGTCTCTTCGGGCTGGAGAAATATCTGTCAGACAGCCCTTCACGTATTAACTGCACCTGCTGTTCGAAATACAGTGTGTGCACAACTCTAACTCAGTTCTCATACTCGAAATGAAAAGAAACTCTTAAATTATTAAAATATTCCTCGCTTTTTGTCAGGATCCTAACTTGTTTACAACATTGGTTTGTCAAACACCACAAATATTTGTTGAATATTTCAGTCCGAATTTGTCTCAAAACCTTATCAACTTTCTCAGGGGAAAAGCCTATTATGCAACTTTCACACTTTCATAACTCAGATTATATGAAGTATGACGACAGACACTGATTGGTGGAGAAACGTGACTTTTGTTTTAGTAATGATATCAAAAGTACACAAAGCTAGTCTATCTTCAGAAAAATAGACTTAATCTTTAGACGAACAGAGGCAAACACTGCAAATAATATCCAGTGTAGCAAAGGGGTGCAAATAACCACCATAGAAAGCCAATTGGAATGAGACACTGATTGAACATTAAAATTTAAACATTAGCTGTTTAATTACATTTACAAAGGCACCGATCGGGCTTTGAAGCTGAACGCACAGCAAGCGAGAGAAGCTTTAAATCAGAGCTTCAATATACTCCTGCGTAAAAGGAAAGTTTACAAGTTAGCCTTATTTAATTAAAATGTTCGATCCATCTCACTCACCTCCTCCTTAAAAATACACGTCAACGCATACAGAGGAATCTTATACCGGTGACAAAAGCACAAAAAAATGTGGCTGTTTTGAACTTCTGTAACCATTAATGAGTAAGCATTGAAAAAAAAACGGGTGAGGTACAAGATGAAGTGAGGTGACAATGTTACCTGCATCTACAATTAATCATGAGCAACTGAGGCGAAATTCGAGCGTCGCAATAGAAGGAAAAGTGAGGCTGGACTGCATTCAAGTGTAAGGGAACGGCATAGCCAACTTAAACACAAAGCTTTGATAATCTCTCTGTTGCAGGTCGTTAGAGTGTACAAATGAGTGTACAGATGCCGAAGCTCGCAGCCCAGAGCCATAGCCCAGTGGTCCACGCCCTGGAGGGCCTCAGAATATGCTTGTTTGTTTACACCTGAAATATCACAGCTAATTCAGGCTTCAGCAAGGTGAGGCAAGGTAACTTTGCAATCACGAGTTTAAACACGTCGATTAAGTCCTGAGTGATGACAAAATTCAGCATAGTCTATGAACCCTCATTACCTGGTGTGAGGAACACTGCCATGGAGTTCCGGTAGGAGGCTTGGAGAGGTCCATAATCCACAACAGGGTCAGGTATTTGTCAGCTATTGGTCTTATCAACCTGGTTGGATTATTGTCTTTGTTCCCAGATGTAGTCATTGAAGATCATATTCAGAATGGCATTTTACATTTTTTTAAATTCAATACTTAATTTTGTGGAGGATACTATATCACAGTGACAGACGATGTCAGAGCCTAAGCAGGCTAGACACATCGGCTCACCCAACGACAACTACATACGATAGGATGAGCAGCACAACACTTTTTCAAAGGGATGGAGTGACTCCCATAAGCACAGATGCCCTTCCTGTTATAAGTTTGCCATTGAAGCCCATGAAGCTTGTGTATACAAATGAAGTCAGGCCAATACGTCAGTCACAGCACAGATGCAATACATTTTCTAGAGTTGGCTCAGGTCAGGTGGGGGGAGAGGGCTGGGTGGTTCTGGCTGGATCCGGTTTTATGACCGTCCCATTTTATGACTGTCCCACTGTTATTGAGGTCATCCACTGTTTGCTTTGCTTTCCCGAGCATCTCTGAAGGTTAATTGTTGAGGGGACCTTTCTGCACAAACATAAAAAGAGAAAGCAAATAATCTCTCCAAATCCTTCCACCGCAAGGATCAGAATCTAATTTCATATCGGTACATTTCCTGCCTCTTCATCAATCCAAAAGATTAAGAGGATGTCCTTAAATAACAACACATTTTTAAGATGGGTGATATAATTAATACGATTTAACCAATGCCTGTGCCATTCTATTCCTTGTGATCTATATTACAAACTTTTTATTCTTCACATACAAAAAAAAAAATTAAAACAGCTTACAGATGCTAAGTCAAATAAATGATCTAAATATGATAAAACACAGAAACACACCAAATATCCATTTGATTCTTCCTCTTCCATAAACAATTGTTCAAAACCAACATTTTTGTTCTATTTCCTCCTCCAGTAATAAGCCCCATACCTTGTTGCTAAACCCTGCACGCTTTATCAAACTGCTGAGAAAATCGACAACACATCGAGACTTTAATACAATCTCAGATGGATGCGGCAACAGGAGCAAGCCCCAGGTGTATTAAATAGGGAGAGGTGACCGAAACACACTTCACAGGTCCAGGTAATTTCAGACAAAGGAAAGGTGCTGGACGGAATAATTTTAAAAACTGCTCTGTGAGAGATTCATAGTGTGGAGGAATAAAGCTTTGCAAGCCTAGGTTTTTTTTATCCTTGTGGTAATAAGGCCTGATGGTAAAAAAAAAACTGTAACTGGTAATAAACACACCCATATTGCATTGCGAAAACCCATCTGACCCTAACCCTAGCTCATAATTTACACATGAGGACAATGCGACACATTCCCATGCAAACTACTTCAGAAATCCAGAGACGAACATCAAAAGCTTTATTTTTTCCAGCACATCTAATCAAACTGTTGGCCAAGGGCTTGCCATCTAAGAGGGAGATTAGGAGAAACATGGCAGCTGATTTTTTATTTCCCGCATTTCTGCTGTTTGTGACATTAATTGTGGAGACAGCACGAGAAAGCAAAGCAGAAGCCAAGCTCTTTTGGAAAATATTTAACTGAATTATGTATGGTACATTTCCACAGAGAAGAGTAATGCTGATAAGCACATACATTTTAAATGTTTTATTTTACTGTGCCACTTGCTGGACAGCTGGCTTGTAGTTTCTTCAAGCAGTCTACTGTTGCATTAACATAGCCCTGCTACACCCACCCCTCTCTCTCTGACAGAGGGCCTCTTTCATCAATCATTTATACAAACAGATTTGATCATTCACCCTGCATCAGACTAATATAGGCAATATTACTTACACAATGTTATGGATTGTTGCATGAATAGAATTCTTGGTTGGAACACTGGAAAGAATTTTAAAATAAGATGTTTCTATAAGTCATTTGTAAGTGTATTTGGAAAATATTTTTGAGATATTGTCTAAGAATACACTTTGTGTCCTCACCACAAGGAAACATTAAATACTAAATTAATTATAGCAGATTTATCTACAATTGTATAATAAAATATCTGCTCACAGCACAGCTATATGGTGATGCATGTTTTTTATGCTTCCTGGAGCATGCGATCAAGAGCTAGCTGATGCAATTTGAGGCTAGCCTCTCAAGGCCGATTTCCCAGCGCCCTCAAGTAAACTGTAATAACAATTTTAGTCAGGATTAAGAGCCTGAAGAAGTGCCAATATGTGATGAAGACACATTAAGTGTCATCTGCTAGTTGGCTATTTCTAATAGCCAACTAGCCAATAATTCTAAGACATTTCCATTGATGAGTTTAGCCAGTGGTTTTCAAGTTCAGTCGTTGGGCCCCCCATCTGCTGGTTTTTGTTTCTGCAAATCACTTGGAAAATTGGGGCTGTTAAACACATGTGTAACATAAGATTTTCTAAATTGTTTTTTAATAAAACTGATATTAGCACAGCACACGTTTGGCTGAATGCCAGCTTTTCTCATTGCAATACACTGGTTAGGTTCAGTGACCCCTTTTTAAATTGTTTACAGGTTCAAGGCGATGTATGTTTGGCTTGTAATTTTAGGTCAAACCCTCCCTTGACATCAGCAAATGTGAGTCTGTTTAAACCACAATGAAGCCAAGCGTTTTCTTATGAGTATTTCTTTCCTGGGCTGCTCACACTATTGCCCAGACTCTTTAAAATTATATCTTTTCTTTGATTGAACTCAGACAGCACTACCTCTATCTCAGACTTCAAAGTGCTTTTTTCATAATATATTTTCTTGGTTTCTTTTGGTAGCTTGTTTTCCTATCTATTGTTTTTATGTGGTTTGTTTGCACATAAAAAATACTTTTGTAACTTTATATTTTTGTTTTCACATTTCACTTAATTCAGCATTGCTTATAGCGTTATTAGGGCAATGACATATGATAACTGAGATAAACAGACAAATGCAGCCGATTTAAGAACAACTGTCATTCGTCATTAGATGCACATTGATGGGCACAGATCAACTGTCAGATCTGGCCTTCTATGCATGTTTCATGACCCCCATGTTGGTTTTATGTATGCAGTTCTCTCAAGAACACAAGTAAGAGGATTGTAAGAAAAGTGCATGAGACCCACTGTCTTCCTACTTCTTCCTCCGAAAATAGAAAAAGAGATAATTAACTGCTTCGCAACATTTCAGTGCTGCTAACATGAGGTAGTCCTTACCCAGAACACACCGGGGCAAGCCTGTTGAGGCTCAGTGGCCTCAGTTCACGGTCAGCTTGCAGCTGTTAAGCCACCCGATCTCGAGCTCTCTAACTCTCACTGTACCAAGGGAAGTGCTTTTGGGACTTTGGCAGCAATGTAGGCTTAGAATAATCCATGCTGTTCTGAGGATCTCGGTGACCATTTTCAGCCATCCCAATCAGCCACAGTGTTTTTCTAAAAACTTTGTTTTGATTTTCAATTTTATTTCCATTATCAGCCAACAATAATGACACTCTGAAAGCATTTCTCAAAATGGACTCCTATCTCAGATATTGACTATGAAATTTCTCATTGTATACTGAAACTCTAAAGCTGGAGATTATTACATTTTCGTTTGCTTACTCCTCTTCAGTTTATTCAATTGCCATTGTAGCTTATGATGAAAGGATCAATTTACCCGCCAACACTTCTCAGAGATAAATGAAACTGTTGCTGTATTGTCACTTTGTGGACTTTTGTTTCCCCCACTCACCCTAGCGCATAACAGATTCCACTGGATACAAGTTTTCAAATGTTATCTGGGAGGAAAAAACATATGAGATTAGCTGGCATTTTGGGCATTAGTTTTGGAGGGAGATCAGAGCCATGAGCTCTCAGCAGATGTCCTGGCATTTTGGCAGCTGTTGCTGGGAGACCGAGGTTTTTCCTTTGGCATGGACCATGGCACTCTCCACCTCTATCTCTCTCTCTCAGGCCATTCCAACTGTCCCTTATTAATGCTGGTTTAAAATAGAACCAGTGACTTTACATTCGCAAGACTGGGCCAGGGGGGAGCTGAGCTCAGACTAATACCCCACACAAAACCCACTTCATTACGCCTGTGGCACCACACTACGGGTCTCACTCCAGTCTGACTCCATTAAAGCTGACTTAAATTTGCAGTTTGGCACTCTATATTGCAGATAGCGAAATGAGGAAAGAGTACTTGAATGCAAAGAAGCAGTGGAAGTTGGTGAGATGAGGCAGAAAAGATCCAAACATGAGAGAGGAGAGGGGGAGAGGGATACTACACCAGGTGGGAACAGTAAAGTGCACGAGTGACCTGGAGATGCAATGCAAGTGATATAAACCATTTCATCCAGTAAATAATCACAACAATCTTATGAGGAGGCAAACATGTAAACAAGATATCTGATAATGATTTATTCCCTACATAATAGATAAAATAATGTTTTCCAGCAGAAAAATGTAGGATCTGGACCTAGTTACACCCTAGCTGTAATGTTTTGTTAAAAAGAATTTCAAAAACTATCTGAAAAAAAAAAATCATACACGGTTATTATTACCCACAACCTGGCTGCAATGTCTTGAAAATAAATCTATTAAAACTATCCATGACTAATTAGAACATTTTCACTTAATAATGGTAACATGGCCAAAGCTGCTGGGTCTTCCATAACATTCCGCGCTCTCCCAATGAGAGTAGTGGGTTGGCTTTTGTATACTTTGAAACTGAGCCTAATCATGGAGCCAGGTATAGAACAAGAGGAGAGCCTGTAACTGGGCAGATACGGTTTAATGGAGCCTCGCGAAGGACGCCACGCAGCGAGACACCGCTGTGCTTTCTGACAGAACAACTTTCCAGAAACAGAGGAAGCATGAACCCTGCCTCTTCTGAATGGGTGCTTTTCTGACGGTACTTATTGCGCCGGAAATCTGTGGGGTGTACGAATTTGCGCTGCTCTTACAACCGCTATTAATAGAACGCCACTAACCCGAGCTGTTTTTGGGAGAGTGGGGTGATCGAATATTCTGCTTGACAGGGAAAGGGAATCTCTGTGACTGCCAGTGTAATGCATTCTCATGCACACATTTCACTCTCACGGTATAATTGCCCTGCTCACGGTCTTCAGTGGAAACCATTTTTTCATTCAAGTCCCACCTTGCCCTTCCGCCAGTTTCTAAGTACTTCTTAAAGAGACATAAATTATATCTCCACCTAAGATTTTTATTATTGTTTTAAGCACTGTACTCTCTTCTCAGCCCTTAAGTTGAGCCAAGAGACAAACAGGTGGCCAATTATATTGAGATAAGTGAATGAGCAGAATGAGCAAATAGCTAGCAATTATCCTGATGGTTTTCCACCACGGTACGTTTTATTTTTTTTATGAACGCCCTGCCTCTGTGACATTGGAGAGAACCCTTAACTTGCTCTCCCTCACTCAAGTGTGAGAGGTGGAATCTAACAATACTGAAGGCTCTTCTCTGGCAGCCGCTTGCCTTAACCACCCTCCCCCCTTCTATAAATGTGCCTTCTGAGCGGAAGGGAAAGTTAATTTTAACGGCGGTTCTTTGAGAGGGTCCAGGAAGATGTGGAAAAGCCCACCAGACTGTGCAACTGGGTCGAGGCGATAAGACGAGTATTCTAAATGCACAACAACGAGGAAGGAGGGTGGTGGAAAGGGGTGTTTTTTTTTTTTTTTTTTTGGAAATGTCAGTTCTTTTCACGGAACTAATGGAAGCGTAGCGGTGGCCCCGGCCTCACTAGTTGCCTTTCGCTCTCCCGGGTGAGTAGTCCCGGGCCATTATCCAAGGCCATTAGCCTGCCTCTTCTCCTCCACTGCCTCAGGAAAACGCTTCACACAACTCCAGCATTCCTAGAGTTTGACACAGAATTCATATTTTTGATGAAAAGTAAAAAAAAATATTTTTTTTGCTTTGGAGAGTATACCATGAAATGTGTTCACTGGTTAAATGACAGATAATTAAGCCTTTTCCGTTTATGACATCCATTTCAATGAGCTCAAAATACACTTTAAGAGTTGATTGTTATCTATCTGAGAATAAAAACAGTGTCTTAAATATTATATATTAGCCACTTACCTTGATAAAGACTCATGAGGAAGATGAACATTGGTCAAAACAATGACAATAGGATATAAGAATCGACAAATTGTGGCAAAATAGAATTATACAGCAATACAGGGAGCATGAGATAAACCATAACGCAGCTTTCCTTTGAGCACAGAGAACACTGAAGGACAGCATACAATGGAGTATGCAAATAAACAGAACTAGCAGAAGTCTTGTGAGCAAGGCCTTTTTGTATGCTTGCAGGTATAGGGACTGGCGACAAAAGCAGTATGTTTCATGAATTGCCCATCCATATTGCAGGGAGCTCTGCTGATGTCCCTTTTCAACAGTTTAATATGATGTATCACAATCTCCAAGAGTTTTTGGTTGTAAACACTTCGCAGATCAAAATGTAATTCACTTGCCTGTCTCCGCAAAAGTTTGATTTATCAAGCCTTCGCGGAGACAGGCAAGTGAATTACATTTTGATTGGAGAAGTGTTTACAAACAAAGTGTTGAGAGGGTAAAAAAAAGAACAGGATGAACTGAGTGCTGAAAACCAAAAATGAGAGTACAAACAAGCAACTCAAGATTTCCACACCTATCTGTGGCTCAGCAGAGCCCTAGCAGTAATGCGGTGCAAAAACATGGATGAAATCGCTAGTGGTGAGGAACTGCTAGCCGAGTGGTCCCAGCCAATAAGAAGTACATCAACAATCCTGAAGTGGTAGGCAAAAACTATCTCCCCCTTTTTTTAAAAAAAAATGGACTCTCACAGTAAGTCAGAGGCATAACTTCTGGAATGATACAAGCTGGAAGTGGTCGAGAGAGCCACATATAGCACACATAGACACACATGCACACACCTTGCACACACATTTTAGTGATGCCTGGGTTTACCTCAGAGCACAGTTCAGGTCTAATTTCAGGTCTAGTCCACCATTCCTGTGCAGCTGGCCTGAATGAAGGAAGCCTGAACCAGGGTGCACGTCCCATAGTGAGATCGGTGGAGTTTAACAATTACAGGCCCTTAAGTGTCTGCTTTAATACAACCCGCAGTGTGAAGGTCGTTCCCCCTTTTAGCTGAAGGCATTGCAGCAACTAATATGAGAATAGTGCCTCTGACAGCCTGGGCTCCATTAACCCTCACCTTCAATGCCCTGGGAAGGCCACGCTCTCATAACAGTACAAAACGTTTTAAATGCCGCTCACGTACCAAAACAAAAACAGTCAGGGCATCAAAACACATCACTGTAATGACTCATAAATCCTTCACCAAGGATACATGTTTATTTTATATATTTTTCGTGTCTATCATTACCATTTCCATTAAGCAACCTTGATGATCTGTTTATTGGTGTTTGGGGCCGGAGAGAGTGGCTATAGGGTGAATGAGTGCGATGCCTGCATCCAAAGCTGTGAGGGTGTGGCGTGGCACTGAGGGTCCTTCGTTGTCATTCACCATGGAGGCGGAGGTGTTGATGAGCTGCTGCTGTAGGACACTGTCCTGTGAGAGGCTCTCAGAGACGGTATGACAGTAAAGCCGATTTATGCATCACAGAGGGGAGGGAAGGTGGGAAAACAGACATGGGAAAAGGTTGCTTAAGGTAATACATTTGGTCCCAGTGTATATTTAGTAAATGGATCCCCTGCCATGCACATTATTGGTTTGAAACTTTATTTCTTTGCATATGCATTTATGTACTACATATTCTTTCTCAGTAAGGCACAGCTGAGCATACCTAGCCTCCCAAAGAATCTTTTAGCAGTTATTTGCAGCAGTATTACAATTTTGCCAGCTAACAGCTTACTATTGAATAGCACCAGATAATGTGATTTCGCTTACCACCAGAATTTTAAAAAATGCTGAATTTTTAGGAGACCAAATAAGAGGATGTAAAGACATGAATAGCTCGCTAAATTAGCAAGATAGCTACAACAAGTGTTGTCAAATACCAAACAACAGGTGCAATTATGTTTTAAGCAAAGTCCATCATGAAAAAGCAATAACATGTTTTATTACAAAACAAACAGCTACATATATGCTTTTCTCAATCTGCCTGCAACTATGTCCAATAAATGTCCCAATAATTTGGAAATGTTTTTAAACAGTGAACTACAAAAAATGTTTCCAATAAATTGTTTTAAATGCAGTCAAATCTATGACTTTACAATCTATGCCTCTCAAAAAGCCAGGGAAACCCCAAGCGTGTGTGCATGTGTGTGTGTGTGTGTGTGTGTGTGTGTGTGTGTGTGTGTGCGCGTGTGTGTGTGTGTGTGTGTGTGTGTGTGTGTGTGTGTGCATTTATGAGAGTGCATTGTGAGACATTTCTTCATTCACGTTTCAATGTGTGCATTAATGTGTGTGAGCATATCTTTGTGGGGTTGCACATGTCTATAAGCTTGGGTTTCTGTGTGTTTCTTTGTATTTGTGGTTTAGTATGGGCATTTGTGTGTCCGTGTCTCCCTGTCAGTGGTGAATGCTGAATGAATTTACATCTGTGTTATAACTCAAAGGCACCACTATGTGCCTCTGCTTTGAATTAGGGACAATGTATAATCACATTCAGCATGAGCAGAGATTACATCGTCCACAAGTCTGTCCATCTTCCAGTAAAGCAACTGAAAATGCTAGCAATTGATTTGTGTAAAACTTGGGGAAACAACCTAGCCTACATAGAAGAAACAATTTATGTGATGGAAGGATTGCTATGACAACTGCTGAGGTACCAGGCTAGCTTTCCCTCTCATTAATTAGCCCCCCTTCATAACCACCAAACTCAGATCCATTCACATCCCTGGTCTGCTGTTTATTTCCCAGCAATCACTTACCTTCTGTAGTGCGTCTCTATGGTGATTAAATCTCTACAATGTGCACATATACACAGGAGGAAAAATAACCATTTATTCCCAGCTCAATAACTGAACTTTCTACTTCTATCAACACTTTTTAACTTTTCAACATCCAGTCTTTATTTGTTGATATCAATAACTCAGTACTTGTTATCCTACAACTTATTTTAAAACCACGACTTGGTATATTACTTATTCAACTGCATCTTTTCTATACTACTTCCTGTACTTCAACTATGCTACTACTTCCACTACTACTACTTTTACTGTAAATAATATCAGCTTTATTACCTTTAAAATATGATTGGCTCTTTCAAGCCAACTTAAAATTTATGACCAAATTTCTCCATCTTAAACCCAGGAGTGATCCTTAATCATGGGTGGCCAGTCTGCACTGTATGTTTTTTGTTTTTGACGTTTTTTTGTTTTGGTTGTTATTTGCTTGACATAGCAGCAAAGGGGCATATTAACTGCCCCGGTTGACCCATCGCTCAACCAGCGCTTCACAAAGCATGTGATTTCCCAGCCCTCACAAGACCTCCGATATTCAATGGCTACCGTTTGAGGGCTAAATATTTCAGGTCGCTGTGCAACCATGACAGCTGATACAATGGAAGCCCTGAAATTACCCAGCAGGCATACCAACTGTGGATGAAAAGAGAGATAACAGCACAACCTCACATGTGAAACAGGCACGCACATGAACACGGGTACACACCTATGCAGACGCACATACACAAGAAAACATAAATGACACATGGTCATCACTAAAAACACACAGACACACAAATACTGATGAACACAAATACAGGCACATACAAATACAGACACACACACACACACACTCGTGCCCACACACAAACATACATGCTCACTCAGACACACACACACACACCTCCTCTCGCCTACGCTATGGAACACAGTCCTTTCCAGTGGGTACTTTTAGCAGCATAGCATCATGAACAAGTTGCTATAAGCACTTGGGGTGAGAGTCTCTCACCCTCTTTTCCCTCTGCCTGATGCATATTAAGGGTTATTTTTAGATTTTCAAGAGAGCTTTTGATAAAGGTCCACATACAACTTTAATAATGTGACTCAAAGCTGTGGGTATCAGAGGTCAGCCAGATGAGGTCTGAGAGATGAAATATTACATACAGCTATGGAGCGCTGATAAGCACCACAGAGAGAAGCCTGGCGCTCAGTTCAGCCCGTTAATCACAGCTCACAGCTCATCTGGAGTCACAGCCCTTCCTGGTTTACATCAGCAACCTGCAACAAGTGACCTATAGCCTTCCACACTGCACAGGACCTGAGTTTCAGTGCAGGTATGTCCCCCACAGACTGGTGTGGGACCCTGTACATGCCAGCGCTGAATATGGCTGGCAGCACTATGGAAGCGGGCAAAATTTGGCCACCGTGTCACACGGGTAGGGAGGGTTTCAGCTGGGTTGGCGTGAGCTGGCCATGTGCAGTACCTCCACCAGCCATGTTTGATGTGAATTCCTCCAGCAATGATGACACAGCTCAACTGGTGAGCAATGGAGGGAAGAAATGGGGTGACAGGCAGCATGTGCTTCGGAGAGTGGGGGAAGGTATGAGATAAGAGGGTATGATGTAACTGAGCATTCTACATTTGTATAAATGCATAAAATGTGGGAAAATGCCTGAAACATACAATCAGAACAGTCACATAGCAGACATGATTCCACTTGGATCTTGGTGAAATCAAAGAAGAAAAGTCGGATATGGACCACTACGCCTAATGAGTTGTCCGAGCTGTGCTGTAAAATAGAGAGGTGCTGTGCTAGCACAGAGGATGGCTACATGACGCAGGGAAGACTCAGTGTATTGCATATGGAGTGATGTTCAGTGTGTGAGTGTGTGTGTGGCCATAGCCCGGCTTCGGCCCGCGAGGCTTTCAGAGGAAAAACGCCTCGAGGTGACAGACTGCCAGTGGCCGGAAAGCTGACCGTGACAGATGGACCGGGATGGCCTTTTATCTCACATTTCTCATCCCTGGCAGACGAGTGTGGTTTTCCGGAAAAACATCCGCCACGTACGGGTGTAAACCTGCAGGAGCGAAGCTCCTGACCGGCATGAGCGAGTTTCTCAGTGGCTGTGTGCCGCCAGCTTGGAGGCAGCCCAAGGGGAAACTCTCAGAGGAGTGTAAGGCCCTGTGGTAACCTGGTCCTGGCACCCATCACTCATTAAGTACAGCTGTGAGTGCACTAACAAAGAGACGAAACACCAGCAGACATACAAGTGCTGATACTCCACCTTCTGTAAACTCAAGGCCACCCCCCACCCCAACAAATAACCAGCCTGAAAATGCCAGAGTAAGGGCCTGCTTTACAATAGCATTTAATATCTGAAAAACTGTTCTGCTAAGTGCAAAAAGACTAGCAGAGCATGTTATTGGTTGAGGTAGTTAATTTGCTCCAATTACAAATCATGAATTTGTCATGAATGAACATGATTTTCACTGAAACTGTAAGTACTAAAAAAATGGACATGTGCCACAAGCGTTTGTAGATGTAGCCACAAATGTATGCAAAAGTAAATGATCAGTCTAAATGTATTTGTGGTAACGTAATGTAGTAAGGATCTGTCCAAATACAGTACATAGAAGGAAAGGAGTTTTGCAAATCATGCCGAATAGACAAACACTTTGTGGTATCTCTGCAACATGAAATCCTCAATCAATAAAAATGCTATTTGGCCACTGCTGTAGTTCACTATGATCCACTACATTAATGTAACCACGATATCACTCTTTTTCTCTGAGCACAGTGTATGGGAAAAAAGAGTGCTTAAGACATAAATTACGCTTTGTTCCGATGACAAGCAGCTGGTGTGTTATTTCATTGTTATCATGGTTGAGCTCGCTGGGGGGGTTTATATGGGAGGATGTGAAGATGAGAGCTGACTGCTCAGACTGATTACCGAGGATGTCAGGCTGAGTTTTTTTCCCCATTCAGTCCCCTGAAAACTGTCGATCTGGATCTGAGCGAGATTCAGAGCATGTTAAGCTCTCAGGAATTTTCATTTTAGACAGCCCTCTTCGACAGCCTCCCCTTTCCTTTTTTTGCGACTGTGGCGGTAAGCTTGTCACATCGGCTTCAGCTTTGGCTGAGGCAGAAATGACGAATAAACGACCACCGCTCTGAGGTCCGGCCCAGCCTTTTGTCCTGGATTCACCTGCCGTGCGTTCAGCACAATGAGGACTTCAGAATGCTGGGCCTTCATCCATACTATGCGGCAGAACGGGGTCTGAACCAGATGACCGTAATAAAAATCCTCACATTGGCTGCTGTCGCCTGCCTTGGTGGGAGCTTTTGTTTTTTATTGTCATGAGAAGTAATAACTAACACCAGCGACTGAACTGAGCCTCTTCAGCTACAATAACAGCTCTTGCTGAGGACTGTGTTTAAATACTGTATCAATCAGTTTGAGGACATATTATGCATCAATTGCTTTGAAATTCAGACTCAGTCTTTATTTGGTTGTTGTGTGTCTGATTGTTGCATTCAGAACGTGATAAAGCAACACCCGCTTGCTTTCAGACTTGATAGGAGGTCTACAAAATATCAAGGCTAAAGGCCAATTCACATGCTTTTTCTGGGAAATAAAGGCTGGTTAAATGCCTTAAAATGCACTGCAATTTTCTGAACATTTGTACAATGTTGTGGTGACATTATCGAGTTGCCACGCAGTTGCATCAGTTTGCTGCTGTGATCAGGGGGACCAGTCTTTTAACTGGTAGGTCCCAGGTGAGGTGACGCAGTTTTACCCTTGACCAAGGTGCTTAACCTGAATTTCATCAGTAAATACCCAGCGGTGTAAACTGATGATACGCAGAAATGCATATGGAGTGTGTCTGCTAAGCAGATAAATGATGAATCCTTTACTAATAACAGCTAGCTGTGGCTGTCACCAACCACACAGCTCTTCCCTCACTGCAAGGGATTATGGGGGCCCCCGCGCTCCACAGAGCCACCACTCTCTGTGCTAATGCATCACCACTTAGCCCTGACATCTGGTTTCCCGACATGCATTTTACCCGGTAGTTCAGAGTGTTAATGATATTTATGGGTGTTACACCAATTTCCCACGATGCACGGGATATAAAAGCCAAGCCGGGTGGCAGATTAGAGCAGATTTACCCAGGGCCCCTGTGTCAGCTCTTTCACATGCAGCGAGGGACACTGATGGCATGGCGGACAACCATGAAGGGTTGTGATTAGAAGAGCTAAATTTATATTTCCTTTGACAGAATAAGCCTCTGATTAAAGAAGCGCACATTGGAAGGGGGGGGGATTTTTGTGGAAAAAAATAGGATTGGCAGCCATGGGAACATGGAGTCACGGTTTCCTTTATGGAGAAACGACTAGGAGGACAGAGACGTGACTTGCAGTAAGGCCAATTAGTCATCCATCGCCATGGGGACAAATGTCGCTTCAGAAACCCAGGTCTGTACCCGTTCCGAGATTCCAAAGTGGCATTTTAAAACAACGCATCCTGCAGTTTTATAAGGGGATAGCGTGTCCCTGAAGGCACTCTGTCATAATGTAAATCCAGGGGCCCCTCCTCACAATGAGATCATTGATATCATCCAAAGGGTCTCATTAAAATTAACAGGGGTTCTCACATTAAACTGTCATTCTGCAGTGTCTCCAGACATTCCCATCTGTAAAAACATCTCAAGGTTTTGGAGTCTCTTGTCTTGTTTCTGCCTGGCACAACCAAAGAAGCTCTGTCAGATGATATCAGGAGAGTTCTATTTACGTAATGCTACAAAAAAAAAAAAAAGAAAGAAAGTTTCTTATTTGACTCTCAAGACTTCATCCAAAATTGAAGCCAATTATGTAACTTCTGCAGCAGGCAGTCGAGGCAAGCTTTGAAGAGGATGTTTTCCTGCTACTGTATTGTCATATGGTTTTACTCGCCCTAAGCATGAATTTATGATCTTTGAGGGCACTTGAGGTTGTTTGGAAAACTAAAACTCGTTGATGTAATTTAACATACATCTGTAAGTGATATCTTTGGCATACATTAGAATTTCCACTTTTCAAACGGGCTGCATATATGCACACTCTGCATATATACATGGTGCTTTCACTTTCTGGTCACTACCTGAAGATATACATAAAAAGGGTAAATGAAAAAGGAAATGAACTCATTAATATGTAGACACTCTACACACATTCTGCATATAAATACATATTTGCATATCAAACACTCAGTGAGAAGATCACACCTGCAAAGACAAGCACATGAACAAAAACGGAATAAGGAAAAGAAATCAGCTTGTCAGCTCTTCAAATATGGCCTATAATCGCTCCCTGCTCACCTCCCTGTCTCTGCGGTTTCTGATCGACTGCTACCTGGGGCTATTACTAAATTAGCATCCCCAAATTTGAGGTGCCATTAATGTGCTTCCCACCACCCCCACCCACCACCATCCTATCCCATTTATTCTTTATCAGACCACCTCTGCAGCAAAGACAAAAGGCCATCCAAGCGTTAAGCTCATAGCTGAAAACAATTAAGTCTTAAAAGAAGTTTAATCACCTCACCGGTCCGAGTCTAAACCGGGTGCACCACAGGAAAATAAATCCCATTTCAAGACTGTCCTTTCCTCTTACCGAGACCGTGAAGATGGAGGAGTGATCTGGCCAGGCTTTACGGCACTGCCCTCCTGCTATTAATGTAAATGAACGTCCGCATGCCTAAATTACACTGCGGAATATCGATGAGAGTGGACAGCGGTTTGAAAAACCTCCTGACCTTTTGGCGGTCGTCCCACAGAAATCCATATTCAAATAATGAACTGGACCTGTGGTATTTTTAAAATGCCCCCCTTTTTTCTACCCCAATTCAAATTGTCCGATTGTATTCACAAGACACACCTCATCAGCACAACCTCCACCATCAACCCATTAGGCAGGCAAGCCTCTCAGCAGCCCCAGCCTGTGTCAGCGATACTGGACTGCTACTGCTATACTTTTAAACCATATCACCTGTTTCCAGGAATACCAACAAACTCTGCTGGAGTAAGCTAAGCTAACAAACTATTTTAATGCTGGCAATACCCAAGGTGCAATTGTCCCTGATATTTTAATAAGCTTAAGTAACAAATGAAAGATCGAATTTCAGTAAGAATTTGCTCGTGAAAATTCATTCCTGCCTCCTGCAGCGTGCTTTGATTTGATTTGTCATTACCAGATATTACCTTCATATGCAGGCCCTTGGATTCCATCAAACACACTTAGGGGTTTGCATCAATACTATAATAATATCAATATGTAGCATTCTTTCCTCCATGACTACCACCTCTCCTCCCTTCCACCAATGTCCCAGTAAACGCACTCACATTTTTTGAGTATTGGGACAAACTCTTAAGGCAAATGCAATTAAATCAAAACTGACATCACAACCACACACACACATACACACACACACACACACACACACACACACACACACACACACACACACACACACTCAAGCAAAAATAGACTGGGATCACTCTTTTTAGGACAGCTTTTACACTGATTGTTGGTTGTTGAAAGAGAAAGACATTAGTGGAAGAGGAGGCTCTGACGTTTGCTCTGAAGCATTTGCAGTGAAGGGCTGGGTTTGATTTGAAGGTCAGCTGAAGTGAAGGGAGATCCTGCACACCAGACATACACAATCTGTGCAGCACATCTTTGGGCTCAGGGTCATGGTCCGTTTCTTCCATGTGCTACACAGCAGAGAGATGTGTCTGTGCACACACCAATGCCCCAATAACACCACTCTTCAGAGCGCTGCCGTGTTTCCTTATCTTACCCCTCAATTTAGTGCTTACTGTTGTATCTGGTTCCGGTGACTAAATAGAAAAAATGTCATTAACAAGAAAATCATAATAAAACAGACTAAGCGATCATGCGAGTGCCCTAAGGAGATGCCACTGCTTGGGGTGACAGCTGTACTGAACTGTCAGTATTTTTTCTTGGTTTGGGGGTGCCGTGGGGAGGTGTTCCAGCTTATGTTGGTTCCTGCAGTAGAATGGCTTTATGCCGAACCATGAGAGTCATCACTGAACCCAAATGTAATGACTTTGCTGAACATCCCAGTGAACTGTCTTCATTTACTGCCAAGGAGAATATTCATAAGGAACAAGTACGATTATAGTGGTTCCTTGAGTTCTGATTAGCAACAGATATCCTACAGTGAACATATTTTACCATGTCCTCTTAATGTAAGTGGTTCAGTTTTATGCTGGTCAATAAAATATTATGTGGTGTGTGCATATACTGTAGGGCTGCAAAAATTCAGCACTGAACATTTTTTAAATATGGTAATGCTATACATTACCATGAAATAATATTTTCTGCATTTTTCATATTTCCACACTGTTATTGGATCTTAAACCAAATTCTAATAATAATAAATAAGAGAAACAGGGATTTGAGTGGATAAATGACACAAAATGTTGAAACTTATTTCACCCAATAACCCCATATGTAATAGTACCCACCCCCCTAGACCAGGTAACTGGTTGCAGTAACTTCAACAGCAATGACTGCAGCCAAATGCTTCCTGGTGTTTTTGACCAGTCTCTCACAGTGCCATGGAGGATTTTTGGCCCATGCCTCAATACATAAAAGCATATTCAAATCAGTGACCTTTGTGGATTTTTTTAGCATGAAAAGATCTTGACTTAATATCTCAGTGGGGTTCAGGTCTGCAAATGAACGAGCCAAAATCTCCTTTTCTCCTAAAACAATTCTGACGCTGTTTTATGGTTCTTTTTGACTTCCTGGATGATTTAATTCCTTGTTTTTGGAAGGCCATTACTGTCTCTAACTTCCTCAGTTTGGACCATATGGCTCTGAATATTTTCAGTGGATCCAAAGAAACTTAGAAATCACCTTGTAAGCTCTGGTAGACAACTACAGCTCACAAAAATATCTGACCAAATTCAACGGGCAAGGCATGCAAAAATGCTGAAACTCAGTCAGAGGCAAATACTTCTTCATTGTACAATGAAACACACAGTAAGAACTACACAACAATCACTTATCAGTCACATAAAGTATTCATTATGTGTTCCAGTGTGTAGTGATAATGCTACAGACTAAAATGGCATTTAAGTGAATAACTGTAAACAGATTGAAAGACTGCATGCGTGAAATGATGCTGCATGACTAATATACAACAGAAGGTTGTCTTGATAAAATGAAGTGCAATGTCCAAGTTAAACGCAAGCACATCCTTAATTTCCTTCACTTTCGGTGCACATATTTCAATAAATTTAATTTCTGGGTGTAAAATAAAAGTTCTTCCGCAAGCATAAGCATGGACGATCAATCGGTACCTGTAAAAGGATGAGATGATATGGTTTATTACAGACCTATTTGGAATTCATATTGAATAGTGAACTTGAAAGTGCAGGACAAGCTGCAATTAACAAGTCCCCTGTGTATTCCTCAGGAAGCAACCATGAGGGCATTTTTTTAAGCCCAGGGGGTATCTGCAAAACCCTCCAGACAAGAATTTAGAGGGAGAGAAATTGAAGGGACGCAATGAGATAAAGATGTGATGAGGGACGGGGGCAGAGAAGGGCATCTGGGGTAGAAATTTAATCGCCAGACTTTTATGATCGGTTTAAGTGCCTCAGAGGCCAAATAGGGAAATAATGGCTCATAATGAGATAATAATTAAAACGGAATTCCAATTAGCTGGTTGACAAAGAAGAGCTCGTGAGGAGCCAGGAGGGACATGGGCGTGTCCCGAGGGAAGAGCCATTGAGTGAAGTGAACAGGAGATGAACGATATCCGTGGCAGAACAATGAGTGAGCCAGACCTTAGCAAAGTGCTGGATAGAACACACTGAGCCCCAGGAAATCTTCATTGTAATAGATGTTACTCGGAATGGCAACTTGCTTTCAACTACGTAATCACTGACGTACTTTGCTCAAATAATTACAAAAACAATTTGACGCCCCCATTAAATGTTAACATTAACAAGTATGCAGTTTATTTATCATTTGTAGAATGTTCATTATTATTGTACATAAATACTAATTATGTTAAGTCCAAATATTTCAGAGAACAGACCTCAGTGCTCTCTAACTTAGGGAATTCTGGGAAATGAGCCACGAGCTCATGCAGTTACCAACTAAAAATGTCAGTTAAAAGATTCTGTCAAAACACAACTATATGTGTTTGACATTGTTTTAGACATTCTGAAATACACTGTGCATGCGATTTGTATGAATCTGAAAACGTGTCTGAATTTAAAACTTCATCTCACTGATGTACTATATACAATGGGTCCTCGACTTACGAACGAGTTCCATTCCTACAACTTGTCGTAAGCCGATTTTTGATGTAAGTCGGAATTTAAGCCTAAATTAACACCTTAAGTCCCTCACACTGCACACACAACACATGAAGGACATATAAAATACAGTAATTAATTGAAACATTAATAAAAAAAAAGAGAGAACAATTTCATATCTTTATTTGTGTGGTCGTATTTACGAACCAAACCGCTTAGGTCGAAACTAGGTTTTTTTAAGTAATTTATGGGTGTGCGTCGTAACCACGAAACGACGTAACTCAAGACCATCGTAACCCGAGGACCCCCTGTATTAGTCTTTTATATTGGTTATATCTATTGACATAAGGATAACAGGATGAATTAGGCTGTTCGATTAAAATTCTGTCCTAAAAATTCTGTGTGTGTGTGGAGGGGGTGGGGGGAGATGACAAGCTAATGTATTTAGCACAAATATTTTGGAAGTGCCATATTCTCACCACTGTTTGGGTGAATCCCTCATTACTACTGGAATCTGCGAGCCAGTGCTACAGCACACCTGGCACTGCTCTCTGATGCCACAGAAGGTGTGAGGTATAAAGCAGGCTTTGAAGTGTTACACCAGCAGTTATTAATGAGGGGTTTTACCAGGATTTCTCCATTCATTCTGCACCTTGCATTTAATCTGTTTGTCACAACGCAGAAGCAGGCTGATTGCTTTTTTCCTGCTCCTCTTCCTTCTTCTTCATCATGTTCCACTCCCTGAACACAAATAAGCTGATAATTACACCAGCCAGAGAAAATTAAAACAGAGCACCCCCCCACTCCTCGACCAATCAGTCCCGCACCCCCACCTACCCACCAACTCTCTACCTCTCGTCTCCCTGTCGCTCCCTCTTTCAGTAAATTATGTTGTATGTCGGGCTACCTTGATGCTAATTTCATTGGCTGCTGTGCTCCACTCTGTAATGATTGCGTTGCTGTCATGTCGGGCACTTCACCAATCAATCAAATTATGCTCCGGGAGAACTCACTCTCTATATTTGGAGACATCGTTTAAACCTTATGAAATTTCAACAGGGAATGCGGTGACATTTCTCTAGGGATATGAACTGTATTGCAAAAGTTCATTGTAATCCATTTAAGGGAGCCAGGGTCCCCAAATGGGGTTTCCCCCCAGCCTATAAGTGTTGTACACTGGATTCAGTTGAAGGATTCACAGCCTCACAGATCTGTTTTTCATTTTTCAGTCATAATGTTTTATTCAGAAAATGATGTATATGTATTGTAAGGAAACAGGCCTTCTGACAGCAATACCAAAATGTGTATCCTTACATTGAGCACTTTTCTTTGGTAACAGCTTCTCATTTCTCTGAAATGAGAACTTAAATGTCCTTTCAAATTGTGATTTGTAAAATATTTGTTTATGAGAGTAAAGTACCGATAACAATCTTTGAATTGGTTTCATAGTGGGTGATTCATGGCAGGTAGGCAAGACAGAAATGGATGATGGGTAATTTCAGTAAACTGAGTATGCATTTTTTTCTTTTTTGATTTCACCAGGAGTAAGTTTTTATCTGAAGAAGTATGTAAATCCCCATTTTATTCATACTACAATAATGATGAAGGGTAATATATTTTAAAAAAATTGATGAGTACAACTCTTGTTTATACACCATTCCCAAAGTTCTGGGAAATGCAGGCCAGAAGAAATTCAATCCAGAAACTGTAACAGAAAACATGTATTGAAATCCATCTGTACATTGCTGAATGACAAAGAGCAGTGCTGCAGAGGAAAGCCAATAGGTCCAAGACGGTACAACATGAACAGAATGATGGAATGTGCAACACACAAAATCCAGACAGACAACTATATCGGACAATGTAGGTCCAAAACTGTTGTCTGAGCACTGAAGGGCGAGGCCTGCGGATGGGAAAATAGGCTGTTTCACAAGGCTTCACAGCTGCGCCAGCTGTTCAGCCCAACTGGAGAAGGGATGGGCGAAGAGGACGTAATCAAAGGGACACCTGCTGACCAGCACACCTGTGCCTCACAAGCAGCTGCCAGAGCACAGCCCTCATGTTACACGCACACAACGCCAGCATGCTGATCCCTAAAACACGGTGTGCTGGAAGTCGCACGACAGCTCTGCTTCAGAGAACTTTTTTATCATGCTGTGTGCCAAGTTTTACTTTACTTCTAAACGAAACCTATGTTGTTTTCCTGCACAACAAAACTACTACCTGAAGGCGAAATGCAGAGTGTGCAGTGATAGAACTCGTTTTAAGCTGAGTTAACGTTGTGAGCAGTCTTTGTGTCTGAATAAACACTGAGTTTACACTCACTTTTGTTGGCTGTGACACTGAGTTTTGGTTCCAGCGATCTGTTTAATCCACTTCTCTTCATTACAATGCTGAACGAGCGCCACAACATCACAGAAACCACTTGACAGCAACACTTCATGGTTACATAAGAAAATTCAGTACAAACCACAGACGGACGATTAGGCCATCCCTGGTAAATATTCCCACAGGGTTTCAAAAAGTGGGCAATTTACCAATCATATAGTATCTGATAGATTCAAGTACAATATGCCTCAACAAAAAATGGCTGCTGTATGCCTGCATCTAACAGATGCTACATTACATTTGGTTGTGTTTACTGATACTCCAGACTCCAGACAGAAGACACTGTCAAGAGTGCAACCAAGGCAAGGCCTGACAGGTGGGTAGCAGTTATTTGCCAAATGACACTGTTTCAAGATAAACATAAGACACATGAAGGAGGAATCAGTACAGCGACCAGGGCACAGTATGGGCGGTGTGAATTAATAAGTGTTTTTTTTCCTTAATTATCTTTTAAAAACATTCAAGGTTTATGTTTAACATTAAAATTTCACACCTCAACATGGTACATTGAAACATGGGAATTCAGAACATTTGAGATGCTTTGCGTGTTTTTATTTTAACAGAAGTCCCATTATTTTCTACTCTATCTCCATCCCCCATCCCTCCTTCACTCATCCCCCCTTACTACTTCCAGTAAGGCTCTCCCTTCCCTGGAACAAGTGCCCAGTTTTCCCTTTCTTTCATCCCTCTTTGCATGTCTTCCTTCCTTCTGCTTGCCTACCCAGCTGTTATTAGCTTTACCACAAGGCAGATCTTGAGATTAACTCAAGAAATCATGTGACCAAAGAAACTATGGGTGTTTGTAAATCAGCTTGTGAAAATTCACTTGAACATAAAGCAAACCAGCCATTAAACAGAGCAATGCATCATTATGGGAAAAGGAGCATAATGGCAGTAAGCCAGCATGTTCACTGCAATATAAACTTGCTTGCTAAGTTACTTGCATGCAGGTTATGAGTTATACGTTATGTGAAGCTAAGAAGGGCAGAAAGGGAGCAGAGGGCTTTGCTAATGTTGAGCTGCAGGACCAAGGACAGCACCAAGACCAATCTGGTTTTCGCACTGGAGTGCCGTTCTGTTTTCGAGTGGAAACCCGAACGATCATTTCTCAAAAAAACATCACTGCACCAAATACATTGTTTAGAAAATTAGTAAAATATCCTGCGACCTAGTACTCATAAAAATGACATGCACACAGGACTTCTGAATAGTTATGCTACTGTACAGGTGTGGCAAGATCATACACGGTATAGGCATGGAAAATGACCACAGATAGTATAGATATGGAACCAAGACCACAGATACTGTAGATATGGAACCAATACCACAGATAGTATAGATATGGAACCAAGACCACAGATACTGTAGATATGGAACCAATACCACAGATAGTATAGATATGGAACCAAGACCACAGATACTGTAGATATGGAACCAATACCACAGATAGTATAGATATGGAACCAATACCACAGATAGTATAGATATGGAACCAAGACCACAGATAGTATAGATATGGAACCAATACCACAGATAGTATAGATATGGAACCAAGACCACAGATACTGTAGATATGGAACCAATACCACAGATAGTACAGATATGGAACCAATACCACAGATAGTATAGATATGGAACCAAGACCACAGATAGCATGAGTGTAGAAAAGCTCCAGCCAATTAGCCACCTGCCTCAATTGTGCGTAGAGACACTGTGCCAGTCTCAATACAACATCGTACCACACCCTTCTAAAACAGCAGGCGGGCATTTGCATGTTGGAGAGCTAAAATGAAAATGGACATAGAAATTAATAAAGCTATTAACTTTAAAGCCATTTATCTAATGTCATTCATTGCTTTTTATGACCTATGGGTATAAAATGCGCTGCGTCATGGACATTTCTGTATCACTATCCATTTTCTTCCAAATTACTGTCAAAATATCATTTCTTTAATGAAAATCATAAAATTAGTAGGACACACAGCTAGTTGCATTAGTGCAGCATTATGTCTTCAGTGGCTGTATACAAAACTACCTTGTAAATGGATTTGAGAAATGTTTTTAGGCCACTTAATCAGTGTACTTGGGAAAGGACCCAATAGGCAGTAATTTGTTCCAGACCTAATCACACCATCAGATATGGGCATTAATTTCCCATGGTATGGATGGAAAGAAAGCTAAACAGTACATCGATTGGCTTGTGAGATCACTGTCTTTTTCTTTCCAATGCAGTACAAAGTAGGGTAGTTATCACAGAAACTCCCGTTTCCTCTGTGACATTGTGACTACGGAAGAGGTCCTCTTAAGCAATGGACAGCTGAAGAAACAATGTCCCTGAAGAAAGGAAACCATATGCCCACCTGTGTTTGGTCATCCTTCCTTAATACGACTCTTATGCTAAAATTAAAATATGCTAACATTCCACTGTATAGCTGTGGTAGCTTTTGGTTACCTTGGAAACCAATCTTTTCATAGCAGCCAGGGGATTATTTTTTTCTTTGACCACCAATCCCAATATTCTGGGCTCTTAGATCATAATCACACTGCTGCACACAGAATGCTTTGATGTCAGTGTTCTCCTCTCAGATTATAGCTCACAGCCACACTGCTAACAGTCGGACTGCCTTGGCCTCTATATTCCTGATGGATATTATACATTTCAATGACACAGCCACAGTCAAAATACCCTGATCTCCACATTTCTGATGGACACCATACATCATAATCAAACTGGTGCTGTCAGTCTTTGACTTATTAGAAAAATCATATGATCAGTACCTAACTGGAGATAAAGCACTTTTTTAATACATAAAAGTCAGCCCATCAGTCCATAGATCACAGGCAGAAGGGCTTCCACAACAGTGTAGCACAATAGCTTCATTTTGGCCAAGATTCTTCAAGCTCACACCTGCAAAAGTGACCCTTACCTGCACGTGCAGGTAGTGCATGTGTAGAACGTCGTGAGACCTAAATACAGTCTTCTCCTGCTAGTTGTACTGTTTTGCACTGTGTGGTCTGTTTGAAAATTGTCACTGGCACGTGGGCAAATGTTTCAGACTTCATCTGCAGTGCTCCCTACATGGGTGGCAGGCGGTGATAGCAGGGCACAATTGTCACACCCCCTCCCTAAGCAGACACATTAAAATATAAAAGTTTAACTTCACTAGATACAATTAATTATAATTTCAGAGGATAAGGGCCTAGCGTGCCTGTTTCTTGAAAATGGTAGCATATGTCTGTGTTTGAGTATGTATGTGTGTGTGTGTGTGTGTGTGTGTGTGTCAGCGTGTCTGTTTCTTGAACGTGGTTGCATATGTCTGCGTTTGAGTGTGTGTGTGTGTGTGTGTGTGTGTGTGTGTCTGTGCCATTAAGAGATTTCTCATCTGTAGAAAGCCCTGGGGGTACAATCTAATTCACAATTCAAGTCAGTACAGAAATGGCCTGCATGGAGATTGCAATTACCCATTCACACAGCAGTGGAGAGAGAAGTACAGAGACTGAGACAAAGGCAGAAATTATAGAGTGTAATAACCAATTACCTCATCAGCTGTCACATCCCATTGGCTTTGAGGTTCTTTAAAAAACACAAACCTTTAAGTGAGTATTGAGCCTTTTCATGACGTACTGTTTAATCCATTCTGTGCAACACACAGAATTTGCATTACCGCTAATGGAGGTTCCCTGGAATTTATGGTGGGGGGGGGGGGCATGTTTCAGCAGCTCTGTTTACAGAGCCCATTTGATGGCACAGTTCAACACCAAACGTGATCAATTCAACAGCCTTAACGAGGCTTTGGGTCGCGGACCGGCAGCATTTTGCGAGGTCTGGCCTCAAGCAACATAATATATTTTGTATGTGCTCACCAGTTTACCATGACCAAAAACAAACCATGCAAAAACACAATGTCACGGACCTGTCAGTGCTCAATGTGTGCACTTCATCGCTTAAATGAATGTGTGGATGGCAGTATATTATAGTGATAAGGGAGCTGGTCTTGTAGTGCAGAGGTTGCAGGATCACCTAGGGTACTTCCATTGTACCCTTTAACAAGCTGCATCACCTAAAATAACTAAAGTACATATCCAGCTGCATAAGTGTGTGTAAAAACATACCGATAATGCAACCTAATGGGATAACAGCCGAGTGATGTTCAGGTACAAGTATAGCACATGAATTGCCCTTTAACAGTACACTGTGCGTTCACAATGAGACTTATTATGAGGGCAGGTCTCTGCTACATTCCTTCCATCTAAGCTCAGTCCCATGACTCCTGTCACTACTGATAGTTCCTCACACATTATTTCAAGTTTACTCAGTATTCTAGCCTGTCAGCTCCCACACAAGGCCATTAATTATGAATTGACACCCATGAGGTAAGATGCCATTTACTAAAGACTAAAACTCCACAGTCTGTGTAACCTTTCTTCCCTGCTTCATCATTTCAGGAATCTGCTGTGTCGATACTACCAGCTAAATAAATTCCCTGACAAAAGCTTCCTCTTGTTTATAGTACTTTTAGCGGTTTTATTTGATGTAGGGCTGCTCGTGAATGTAATGTCTCAATTGATTTTTCAGTTTAGGTCTCCTACGGTTTCCAAAAGAGCATTCCAGCTTGGATTTTCTGGCCTCCGAAACTCCAGAATGAAAATTCAGTTCACTCTATTTGAGACTGCAATGATTACACAGGTCTTAAAAAGCAGTCAGCTGTATTAAAAGAACAGTTTACTTAAATTGGGAAGCAAAGTAACGGCACTCTGGTTTTCAGTGCATTCATGACGACATATTAGGAAAATACCCATAAGCAGGACAATCAGTCCAGCACACAGTCTGGTGTTTAGTTCTGCAGGTGACTGCCAGCGTGTGTGTGTTACATTTGTCTATACCATTGGTGCTTTGGAGAATTTGGTGTGAGCAGGGCCGGTGGAAGCACTGGGCAAACTGGACAACTGCCCAGGGCGCCGCACTGTGACGTCCTTTGCAAAAATTAACAGCGCCATCTGTGAGCAATCGATGCAGTGACATGAACTGGACATTTGCGAAACAAGTTCATATGAGATACAGGAACAACGGTTATCATAATGAACCTTTACCAGCAAAAGTTGTCCTTCATCTAATGTTAACTGTGCCCAGAACTGTGGCATCTGGAGTAAGGAGTTTTTCCAGACTGAAACTCATAAAGAATCACCTGAATTCAACAATGTCACAGGACCAATCGCACAGATTAGCCAAAATTTCAACTGAACTCCAACTTTGCCGTAAATTGGATTACACTAGGATGATCGAGGAGTTTGCTGCAGCAAAACCCAGAAAGTTCCACTTTTAAATGGTAAGCAAACAGTATTCATTCATTACATCGGTCTTGAATCAGCGTTTAAAGTGTGAAAAATTGGCAGTTTTGCACATTTATGTTTTTACGGGAGCACCATAGCCCTATTTTGTCCATGGAAATCGACTGCCTTCCCTGGCCCTGGGTGTGTGTACACTGATTCTTCTGTGAATATTTGTTTTTTTATGGTCAACTTAAGACACTGATGGCAGAGGGTGCAGTATTTGTTATCCAAATGTACACACACTTATTATATTGACAGTGATGCCAAACTGTTTGATTGTGCTAACTAGCTTTCACAGGCTTCTACACAGCCATACCACCAGCAGCTCTGGCATAGCAAATGCAAAAACAGCAGCTTGAATCCCAGACTGTGTGCTTGGAGAACCATAATATTAGCTCAGCGATGCTCTTCCCATTTCCAGTTCTGTATAAATGTTGTTCATGACTATGCACTGTACAACTGGCTCTTCTGTAAAACTGAACTGAGAATAAATCACAGCTATTTCAGTGGAATGACCACATATAGATCAAAGATTTTGCTTAATTTTTAGTCATCTGTGATGATGTGATGTGGGACCTTTCATGTTTGTTTAACTTCATGTTTCCAACCTGAGGCGATTCTACCCCTTCCGGCTGTGACTGCAGGCCCAGCTGGACGGCCATCAGAGGCAGGGGAGGGTATTGATTGCACTGTCTTCCAGGTTGTAAGTTCAGCGCACGGTCAGCATAAAGAAACCCAGAGTCTGGCATCCAGCACCAGATCAATGGTGGGCTTATTACAGCGGCCAGGCAGGGCATCCTTCTCACAGCGGCGAGTTACAACATGGAACGCTACTCTTTGGAGTCGACGGAGGGACTTTTGGAGAGGGAGCAGCCGATACAATCCGTCTGACCCGACTGCGATGCTACCACTAGCGAGACCCTCCAGTGGTCAATACCACCTCTACCCCCAACAATCTAACCCTTTCATCCCAAAAAGCAGACACCTAAAATCACCTCACCAGTGGTACAGCATGAACATAACACCCGATGGAATCTGTGGTGTCGTTTTCAGAGAGGGTGGGGCCGAAGCCTCTGACCCAACCAAGGTGGGACGACTGCAGAGAGCCGTGAGCTGTCAAACCTTCTCCAGCCGCAAACTTCTACCCTTCATTCCTAAAAGCTTAGATGTAAAATGGCCGCGCTGTTTTACAAGGACAAGCTTTGCAGTGACCTTAAACAAATAACCATGGATTAGCCTTTATCCTCAGAAGGTCCCTGGTTGGGCTCTTTGGCAGCCATATTGTCCCAAAGGCCCAATCCCCAAACCAGCCACGTCTACTATAAGTATAACAGGCAGCCTTATCTCTCAAATGACACACACGGCTTAGATAGGGTGCTTATCTTGGACCGATAGTTTCAAACAATATCAAATTGAATTCAGTAACTCTGCGGTCACGAGAGATGCTTCATTATTCATACACAATCATGACTAGAATAAAATTCATTCTGCGGGTTGACTGCAGGCTCAATGCCACACCTACCCATTTATAATTCTGTATTAAAACGTGTTACCCACCAAAAAAAAAGTTTCACATTTACAATTAGTTCATAACTATGAATACATTTACATGCATGTCTACATTTGTCAATATTCTGAGTATGAGGTGACTCATGGGCACACCGTGTTACATTTGGAACATTCTAAATAAATCCAAATGATGTGTTTTATTTAATGTGGGTATATTTGTGAGTGGGACATTAGGAGTGTTTTGAAACAGCAAATTCTGAATGAGTCCTCATTTAGGTCAGGGTCAAATGTTGATGTGTATGTAAAAATGAGCATCGTTGGGCTAATCCCTCAATTTCAAAAGCTGCCTAAAATGTATTATATTAGTGGTGTGTGAATGAGGTTTCATGAACCCCATTATGGGTGGAGCTACACTGAGCTGACTTGTTTGAGGCAACACAAACACTGTGCCCTCAATAGAAAAATAGAATAAGTGGTTCAAACCACTGTGGCAATGATAGCTTATGGGTGCTCTGCCCATTTGATTTCGTGGCACCTAATTCTACCAGCGGCGTACGGCAATCCCTCATTCAATTCCATTTCAGCGGATGCAATTTCATGCATTTACAGTACCACTGAATCCATTTTCTGTTTCATTTAAAACAGATCCTTATGTCATTTTAAAATAATGCAGACTTTATTCCTGACTGAAATTTAGTCATGACTGGACAGAGGGCGACCTAAGAAATTCAGATACAAAATATCCAATACCTAAACCAGAAATAGGAGGCAGACACAAGCACTTGATAATTTATAAAGGTTGAATTCCTGCTAAAAATTTTAAATGACAGTGATACTTTCATTTTCACATTGGAAACATAGTTCCAAATCTCCTCATGTCATGCAACAATGGTAAATTCCATTTGGGTGGAGGGGTCCGTAAATGTTTTGCTCTAAGGGAAGCACAATACGGGAAATAAATTGCTTGATCATGCAGTGCCATTTTCACCTGGTGGCGTCCTGGTTGTTCCAAGACCTCACATATTAGAAAACTGGGACTGGGGGATGGAAACAGAGGAGATGCCAAAACCTGCAGACGCAGAGGAGAGCAGGCACGTGGGGACGCATGCAGCCAAAGCCGACAGATGTTGCGGAGTCTCAGGTAATTAGCTTGGGATTGTTTGGAATGTCCTTGGTCGAATGTTTGTTTTGGCAAACTCCACACACTTTGCACAAGTGGGGACATAGATGGTTTCTCCCGTCCATCTGGAGAGAGGATACATTAAGAGGTGCAATGAAATTCATCCAGATAGAAAGGAAGGTGTATATTTCAGGTATTGGCTCAGCCATCTCGATCTTTCATGATGTAAAATGACTGATTATACATTTCAGTAGGGGCTGAAACCCATAGACAAAACAATGACAGCCTCAGGACATGTTTAGGCAGGTCAAGCCTGGGCTGTCACTAGTCTACTATGACAAGGAGTTAAAAACACTGGGATGCAGTTGGACTACTCCAACCAGGGATAGGGATAGGGATAGGGTGTGTTACTGTAGCATCAGGTCCTCCATTGATCAGAGAATGCCTGCATGTCTGTGCAACCTGTAGTGAATGCAAAAATTACTAGTGCATATCTACCCATCATCTGCCTTCCTATTTAAGTCACTGAGACTCTCTCTGTCCTACTTCTACCCTCTTTTTCCCCTCAATACCCTGTAATGTATACTGCACATTCATAGGACAAGAAGACATTTTATCCACAGCTGAAACGTTGGCGTCTTTGACAAAAATACATCTGCAGAAACAATTTCCTGTTCCTGCTGAAAAAGCTGAAGGTATTGCATAATGGTAAGACTAGGGACATATACCTATAAATAGTAAAAAACCGAAAAGGAAAAAAGCACAGGAATGTGCTTGTATATGTAACTAGTCACTTGGCCTCACAATGTCATTTTCATTCTTGAGCGACAACAACATTACCAATATTCAGTACTATTTTGGGAAACGTCTGTTCCTTCTGAAGTATCAGAATTAATATCTAAAAGGAACCTCAAGCTGCTCTCTAAAAAGATTACTAGCTTTCTGAATCTGAGTCAGTTTCAGAGCTTCTACGGGATTATTGCTAATTTAACATATAAATAATGTTTCATGTGCATTTCCAAACGGACCTTGAAATCAATAGGTCAGAAGCATTTCCATAGTCTGGCTCATCCTTGCCCCTGCTTCATAACATATATTAGTGACCGCAGGCTGCGCAAATGGTACAGTCAAGAATGTTCGGCTCGGCCAGTTAGCTGCAGAATTTAAGGGCCAGCTGCATGAGAGAGAGTTAATGAGAGAGTGACCAGCTATGGTGCATGCGATTCTTGGAAGAGAATTCCCAGCAGAGACAACACTGGACATTGTGAGTGCTAGAATGTGCCTACAATTTTGATTAGGTATGCCAAAACGGATAAGAATGTTTAAAAAATGTAAAAATAGAGATAAAAAAGTTTCCCAGAAAGCTCATTTGAAAACAACCCCCATGGCAAGTGTCTACATTACAAGTTTGTGATAAGTGTCTGGAGCTGGACATAATATTGCACAGACAATCAAATCTGCCCCTAAGATGCAGATACTGTGTGTTGTACTAAATTTGAATTTCATTCTCTTTTTTAAGATGTGGACAATGCAGTGTATGTGTGCTCACAGATACTAATATAATTCATTTCATTTTATTTGATATTTATTTAACCAGGTCGGTCTCTTTTCAAGAGAGACCAAGCCAAGAGAGCAGGAAAAAAGGGGCAGTGGGTTAGAAGCAAACGGAAGCAGAGAGGTGCAAAGACCAGAGCAAGGAGACCGTTCTCTCCCCCTCTCTCCCCTTCCTAATGAGATTCCGGGGAGCACCCTCACACCGTTGTCCTCTCCTCCATGCTGCAGACTAAGCGTTTATAAATGAATCTGTATCTACAGGAGAGGCAGAGGCATGGCCGCTTATTTTAATTAACGATCCCAGCCCCCTCCGAAGTTGTGGTCTGAAATTAAAGTTATTTGGATTGATCCGTCTCTCTGCACACGATTATAGGGCGGTGACATGGGGATCAGGGGTAGGGGGCGAGATGAGGCAAGATGAGGTATTAAGTAAAGACGGGAGCAGTGAACTGGAGAACTGTATTTAAATGGTGCCCCGGGAGAATAATCTCATTCTAAATATTGCTTGCATGTGTACTTAAACACATGGTACTGGCGCCTCTTGCTGCTCTGTTCATTCTAATTCCAGCTAAGCATATTTGTCACTCGCATTTCTAATCTAATTATTTGCACTCAATAAAAAACGTCTCATTGAACCCTGTAGCGGTCCTCTGCGGGATTTCTGATGCGCCATCCAAGGACTTTTCAAAGACCTTCAAGTCAAATTTCCAAGAACCTTATTTTAGAATGTATGATCTTATAAGGAACTTTTGAAGACATAACTGATGCATCTGCTTTTACACAACATTATTCATTTTTTGGTGTATGGGACATGTATAACTCTGGAAGAAAGGAGAATTTAAGAAAATGTATAAAGGAACAGATCCAGCCAGCACCAAAGTACTCTTTACTCCAATATTCATATGCAAAGATCCAAACTCTGCTTTTGAAACCTCACTCAAGGTCAAGAATATTAAAGGCTCTAAAGGACTCGAGGGAGTCGGCTCTAAGTGGCCTCCCATAAGATTTACATGGCAGGTTAGACCTATGTGAGTGCACTTTGAAGATCATCATAACAACTCCTTTATCATCTTTATCACAGTTACAGAGACAAAGAACCTTAAAGTAGTTAAACTTATGTTAGATATTTTCCTCAAAATATAATTAAAGTATGTATATTGATATAAGGCTCTGGTAGGACTAGCATGAGTAGACTGATAGGGAAGCATCTGAAAAGATGGGGGAAAAAAAACACTTTTTTAAATGGTGAAGACTGTCGTTTAGGAACCGCCATTAAAAAAAAAAAAAAAAGACGTTAGGCCAGTGTCCTCTCTCCCAGTGACCATTTTAACCCCCAGGCACGTTTCAGAGTTTGGGCAAAAATCTCTGGCAATTAATCCATCCCCACCGCCCTCCTCGCCCCCCACACCCCCACCCACACTTCCCTGCACAACCCCATGGTTATCAATCTACCTTGACCACCCACACACACACACAAATACCCCTCCCCACCCATCATGACACCCCTGACCGCAGCATATGAACATCTATCGACCCTGACCTCCCTATGTGCATCTTAATTGGCCTTAATCAATCTCTGGCTCACAAATTCTCCTGATGCCCATTGAGCACTCAGGAGCACCATGGCCGAGTATCCCACCTGTGAGCTCAGTCTGTCAGGGTAGGCTGAATAGGGTCTCTCTCTTTCTTTCGTACTTTTATTAGACCCCATAAATAATCCATCAGATGATCATACTACCACTATTAGAAAACCCTGACTTTTTTGCAGGTGATTTTCTCCACACCAAAACGGAATGTATTAGCCCCATCCTGACAACCCTCTTGGCATGGGTGCAGTTGGCCAGTCAGCCAGGAGAGGCCACTAGAGAGTCATGAGACTGAAAAACAGTTACTGGGTTACCCCAAATCTCAGGATGAGCCAATCGCTGCCTATTTAGTGAGGACCTCCAGCCTTAACCGGTGATGGCACTGCTGGGGTTTAAACACCAAGGTGCAGGACACACATCTGCACCACAAACAGGCACCTTTCATTGTGTGAGATAACTGGGAGCCACAGATTCATTTCTGACTCCCTACAGATTAAGTGTCAACATCAGTCCTCACCATTTACTTTACCATGTATAGTATACAGTAGTTCTTCCATATGCAACAAGAGTGAGATAAAGAACCCAGATCAATCTATCGACAGAGCTCCTCAGTCTCAATGGAAGGCAAGTAAAGATTTAAATAAGTGTTTTAGACTGTATCCATATTCCTGTGATTTCAATGGGTTTTGTAATGAAGGAGAAACCATTTTGGTCTCAGTAAGGCTGTAACAGTTGCAGTGTTTCCCCATGATCACAGTATTGTTAACGCCTACCATAGTTGAGTTGATTGCCACCACTGATTTAATGTTTTTTTTTTTTAGGTTTTATAGTTTAACATCAACCTTTTTGCCGGGAAATGTTGGCAGGTGTCCAAGCAACTTGTTTTAAAATGGTTCAAAACATTGTTTTAGGCCGATCATCTTCACAGAACATCATAGGCCCAAAAAATTGGTGTCATTGTTGATGATCATGTCCCACAAGCTGGAAATCTCACATTTCTATTTTCAAACATTTGTCATTGTACTGGAGTTGAAGTTTTTGCTGAATAATGCTGCCCCTACAGCACTGCTGTTTTTCTTTGTACCCCTGCAGACATGAGATACAGACAGTGAGGTTTATTTTAAACTTATACTATAAACTGAATGTGTGATTAGTTTGTGTTTGTTTGCCTTTTTCCATCAGTAACAATAGAAAATAATTGGGAGTCAGTTGTGTGAAGTTTATTTTTATAGCTAGTTAGTAAGCTTCATACTCTTTCCTTTTGAACTGTCTTCCTTTTTCTATCTAGCAAGCTACACAATGTGAATATTCAGCTTTAATGCTGGTTTTTTTTGCAACAGAGATAAAAAATCAAAAGGATTCATTAGAACTCTGATAAACCTCTAGTGGCACGCGATTGGCTGGTTTTCCATAACTGAGTTCTGTCTCTACAATCATCTACGTCCTCTTCAGGAAGCAGAGACAGCTGATACCGGCAGCATAACCATGACGGTAATTTTACTCCACAACACCAAACAGGACTGATGTAATGTGGATGGATCCGGCACCATCTCCATTTTATGGAAACCCCTTTTTCATCATAATGTGTATCAAAGCTGTATGGCCTTTTTATCACTGAGAGCTACTTCATTAGTCATATGAATGAAGACATGTATTTTGGATGTTTAGAAAAGCTAAGTAAGAGTTGAGAAATTAATCCTCTGTTTGAATGTGATATCCTTTGTGAGCAAATAAAAACTACACATACACCTCATTCAAAGTGTCCTCTATGGCAAAACAGAAGAGGATAAATTCATACATTTCCGGCAGACAAGAGGAAGGAAATCAGAGAACGGGTTGACTGAAAGAAAGATAATAACGAAAACTGCTGGTACAAATCTTTCTCCTTTCTAGTAAAGCTGAGCCCAAAGGATGTTTCCAATATCCACCTGAAAGACAAAAGCTGCTGAGAGGATTTCCCCAGCCTTTTTAAATGCCCTGACATAAATAAGCTCGCTAATCAATCAACTGACTGGGGCGCTCTGTCACTGACATCACAGAAATATGGAGACGGGAAAAGAAAAACAAAACTAAGGAATCAATCCGAGTAGGCGTGGGAATAATGCGCTCTTTGTCGGAGACCTTTTAAATCATCAATGAGGCGCTGCGGCGTTCAGAAAGAGGGAGGAGGCTCGGTCCAATTATCAGGTCGGTGATGAAGTCTTTTGGAACTTATGATACAGAGGTATTGACCCGGGGCCCGGTTTCTAGGAGGAATCATGAACAGGGGGAGAGCGAGGATCTGTGGAACTGCCTTTGGGGGTGGGCACAGACTGCACAGCGACAGCTTACATTGTGTTTCATAAATGTTTCATTACGCCTGGCAGGAAGTGTTTATGACTGTGTAGTAAGAGAGGACAGAAAGTCTGTTTAGTGACCATAAGCCATCTCTTTAGAGACAGTGAACTCTTTGCAGAGGGACTGTGGACGATCACTCTATATGTCTAGCTGTGTGTAGAAAGTGGAGTTTTTGTGCAGTGACAGTGGAGAGCCTGTAGAGTCAGCGCAGAGATTTTCATTACGCTGTCCCCTCCACTCCAGAAATCCCACACACTACTGACACTAGGCGACTCAATCATTGCACTCTCTCCAGATAACTATAGCCGAGAGAGAATTCAATTTCTGAATGAGGTGAGGTGGAAAAGACACGTAACCCATTTTACAGAAATAAGTCCACCCTTGGAGCTGGAACATAACCCCAGGACCAACGACTTCCACACTCTCAACTCTGGCAAGATAAAACCCCGGCAGGCATTTAAGAGTAAAGGGCTTGTTTGGTTTTCAGTCAGAGGCCTTCCCCACTGTGGTACTGTGCTGTGTACATAGGATACTGCATACAGGAGAAAGGAAAGAGGCACTGGGCATAACACAGAAACAAGTCAAAACACTTCCACTACTCATAAAGATGCCTTTATTACACTATGGCATGGTGAAGTAAATGTAAGTCCAATTGAGACAAACAAAATAATCCACCACGAAAAAATAAATGATGGCCACGTATGAGGAAGATGTTCATTCTGCCAGTGGATCAGTAATCCATCCATGCCCATTTCCCCTTGTACATTTCTCATTTCATCATCACACAGTCACATACACACACATACACATACACAAGTCTCATTTCATTCAAACACCTTCCACTCATCCACACACACACAAACACACAGCCTGTACATAGGTCTACAAACATGCAACACGAAAGTCCTCTTCTTATTCCTCTAAGGTTTTCCTCAGGACACTACTGTTTCTCTGGCCATGAATCTTCTTCAGGGTATGTTTTGGCAGCTTCTCCTGGTAACCCTTAAGGCACCGCTCGCTCTCCAGCTGCCGCGCCGCTCTCCTGTATAAAATGGCCTACCACGGACACCCAGACTGATGAGGGGCTGTGTGGGCATGCATGGGACGGCACAACAACAAACACCTGCACAGTTTGGTGCTTAGAGCCTGAGGGCAGTGCTGCTGAAGCAATGCAATCACCCCCTGTCCCCCACCCCCTACTTCCTCCATCACCACCCACTCAATCCCAAAAGCAATTCATTTTGGTCTTGCCAACCATGGACATGGTAAAGAAGGCCATTGCTGTGGTTGGGGTGGAGAGCACTGTATTCTATTCCAGATATCCCAAGACCATTAGGGTAGCTCTATCACACAGGAGGGAAGAGGTGCAAGGGTAAACATGACTAAGATAATATTAGCCTCTTCATGCTAAAGCTGAGATATACTAAGACCTGATTGATCATAGTTTCATCATAACAGCCAGGAGATGTGCACCACAATTTTTCCCATCACATAGAGGAGTACTATATGGGGTAGCATAATAATGAGATAAAAACAGTGAGTTTTTGTCCAGTCATATGAAGAATGCCCCAGAACGAAATTCCAGCCAAAAGCACATTTTCCTCAAGGTGAAAGGTGCTTCAAAATCACATATTATATTCCATTTTCTATTCATTTTTCTTCTTGCTGTTCCTTTAGCATCTTGCTTAAAGTAAGGTTCTAAAACCAGAAGTTTTATTACTTCATCTGGGTGAAAACAAAATATTTGTACAGATGATTTTAATAAATTCCATGGATGATTCCATAAACAGCAAACTGACTGCAGACCACAAGCAGTAAATGGAATTGTAGGAGCTGTAACAATCGCAACGGTGATCATTCTGTAGGGAACTACAGAAGGAGTAGACGTAACATGCTATAGGGAGCTATTTCTGGATCCAGAATGCACTCAAGTCCCCCTCAGGTATGAGCCCACCTACATTATCTTTACATCACAGGTCACCCCTGCTGCAGAAAGACTGCTAATACCCACAGCACACAAAAAAACCTATGAGTCATCAGCAACAGCCTCCCAGCACCCTCTCCCCCAGCAAAGGTACCGACTTATATCTACACAGACTTTACAGGATGACTGTGCTGTGTAAAAGGATGCTGTGCTCAGATCACTATCGGGCTATAAATCACAGGCCTGATAAGGAAGTAACCCATATCATCTCCAGGAAGAAATTTCATAGCCAGCACTTTCCAAACAACTCATAACCAGCGACACCTCCCTTGGCAGGCGGTTGGATGAGATGGGGTGGAGGATGACTGTGGTAGATGAGGCACAACGCAGGGGACCAGACCTGATGAGACACAAGGCAAGGCCAGAGTCGAGCTTGGAGACTTCAGCCAGTGTGGTGTCATTCAATGGCTCTCATTTACTGACAATGCAAATACCCCTTCATTTATGCAAAGATTTTTAAATGCATGGATGTATTTATGTGCTTTTGTATATCCCTGGCATTTATTAAAAAATAAACATGCTAAGATTGCTCCAATGTTAGGAAAGTTCAGCAAAAAAGAAAAGAAATTCACATCTTTCAAAAACATCCTTTCGCTCAAAAACAAACTGCAATGTTCAGCTTAAAACACTCTATCTTTGAACACTAGCACATGTAAGTATACCAATTCTTCCACACCATTAACAGTGCTCAGTGAACCCTGAGTAGAGAAAAATTGGCATGCTAGCAAATGCAACTAATTGGCCTCAAGCCAGTGGCTGTATAAATGTTTTTTGAGCAAAATGAATGGTATCCAGTAGGGGTATGCTGACCTCACCAAATTGAAAATCCTATTAATATTATGATATTATCCCTGCTCTACAATAGTCATATTATAAATTATAAAGTAATGCCTCCCTAATAACCTTGCTGTATCTATCATCCACAAAAAAATCCCATTTACCCACACACTAACAAGTCATCCGTTGTACCTACTGATTCCACTTTAGCACCTCATTATAACTAGGATGAGAGTTAAAAAAGTGCTTAGGTAAAAAAAGTTTCACCAGAACTTCCACTATTCTAGTTCACACTTTGAAAAGCAATCTGAGCTCCACCACAAGTGAAAAAATGAAATTCACGAGGACCTTTTCAGAAAACGGATTCCTTATGAAGAAAGTTGAGGTCCTACTGAGAGGGAATTGATTGGAGTGGTGAAATGGAAACACTGGAACAGGGCTTCCTGAAATAAAACAACCTCTTAGGTTTAGCAGCTGAGGAATGAAATGAAAAGAATAAGGATAAATAGAGCCCAGCAAAAGAGGTGGAAAACTACCTCTTAACTGCCATTGTGGTACAGAGATCCTCTGTAGCGCAGCAATACGTCTCTGGCCATTTCAGGCATCCAAGGGAGAAAAAAAGCTACTCATGCATTACAGAAAATATGAGCCACCACCCTCAACGCAATCCCCACCTCGGAAGCTAATCTTCCTGGAATATCACTAATTGCCATACATTCCTCTTTAGCAGTTATTTTAAAATGTTTTAAAAAATGTCAATTTATTGTCTTTTTTGCCTCATTTCTCAAGTCCGCCCCATGGTGAAACACTCTCAACTGCCCGTTACATTAGCCATCAAATTGGGGATGTGATGAGTGGCATGAATAGCCTAAAGTTCAAACTTAGTAAAAATCACATCAGTTTGAACACATTTGAATATTTCTTGATACATTTACATAAACAGTCATATCTATTGTACTGTCTGCTATGCAACATCATTCTTGGACTGGTATGCAAGCTATGTCCACCATATGACTCGGGTCCACAACATGATTGACAAAATTGTAACAACTACAAGATAATACAATTCATGTTTAGATATAAATCAGGATGCTTCATGTGTGAATGTTTTGTGAAATAAATTCACTTGGGTGATTGTAGCAATCTATATTTTCAATATCTTAATTCCCTGCTCATTGCCATAGTATGCTATATATAGTATGTTATATTTTTCAAATCTGATTTTAACTGATATATATTAAATAAAAAGTTTTCTTCTATAATAACTTTATTCAATAATTCCTTTCATAATGATGTCCTCTCAGCTAAAATTAGATTCGGGTAACACAGCATAACATAACAAACTGTCAGCATGGCCAAGAGCAGAGAAATGAACAAGTTTGGAAAAAAACCTGTTTGAACTTTGAACTTTGGTCCGACAGCCCTTGTTCTGCCTTAGGACTAAAATATGAGACTAAAATATGATTTCAACAAAGGGAAAGGAATCAAGAGCAATCCCTTAACAGTGGTCATGGTGATAGTGCTGTACTGTATTCTCATGATACCTGTGCATTTATTTCCTCTGAAAGCCTGACATTTCACTACAGGTAATTAGGTAACCCTTACAAGGGAGCACTAAGACAACAACATTATCCCTGTTTGCTCAGATTCCATTAGCCAACTTCAATTATTTGTGAGCTTTGCATTATTGCATTATGAAAGAACTTTTTCATTTCTTCAGTTATGAAACTAAAACCCACTGCTGTTTTTAATAAAAGTGAAAACATCGACTCAAAGACAACTTCACATGAGGTCCAGAGAGGATATTAAACAGACCAATTCAAGGAATTTCTGCATCGCACTGATACATATATATTGTGATCTCACTGATAAGACTTTGAAAAGCTCAACCTTTCAAACTTCACTGCTTCTTCCAGTTCATCTTCTGGCAAGGGCTCACAGGTACTATAGGTGGCTGCCAATCACTCTACTGGAAAATATGCCCCATCATGCCTCTCTCTGTGTGTGTCTGAACACATCTCATGCTAGTGAAGGAGATATAAAATTAAGCCTGCAGCTCAGCATTGTCACTGTTGGTGCTTAGCTGAGATTCATTTTAAGATCAGCTATGGCGCACACACAGCATGCCGAATAAGGTCTGGTATTTATAGTAGGCTAACTAGCCAGTTTGCTAGTTAGACTAGATAGCAGCTTTCTCACATTTAAGACGCTATCATCAGACTTAAGGTCAAATAGCTACTCACCTGAATACATTCAGCAAGGTGAGATTGACAATTATGGCCAGGATTCAATCAATATTGGTCCTTAACTTTGGCTCACAAGTAAGTTCAAGTGTTCATTTTTATCTTCACCAACACTGCCTAAACAAGGAGCTCACTACCTACTCTTCATGCTTTTAAAGTCATTCAGATCTGTAATCTTCAACGTTAGCAGTATTTTAGGCATGGGGTATAATTCTCATTCTCTATTTTCGAGTAAACAGCTTTGCTGGACATAATGCACCATGAAAACATAATGACACTTCTGCTCGATGTGAAGCACTTGTTTGGGTTTTCCTGAGAGCGTTACTGTATAACAGATTATGCAATAGGTGCACAATCACATTATGCCACAATATTTTTTGTGACATTTATCACACTGTATAAAAACACCAGACAGTAGCTTTCCCTACTGTTCCCATACATCTTTTGAGAACCCTGGCTTTACAACACATAAACCTCACAGAGCAAGACAGGCATAACAGAATAACACTCCTTCTGTTATGGTGTGACAGGATCCCTTGCTCTGTCTATAAGAGTAATACCCTTATTTGCAGTGTGGTGCACCAAGCTTTAACTGTTATTGCATCCAGTTGTAGAAATTAGATCAAATTGTCTAACAAACCTCCAGGCAAGTTGTTTAAGCGAGCAGCATTTCTTCCGAGGCATTATGTGTTGCTAATGATGAAACTTAAAAGGTTGATACCTCAAAGGCAAAACCGAGAAACCTTCTGCCTGAAACCAGCTACTAAAACCTCAATGGAAAGTGCCAATTCGGTATACAGTAATCACAATACAATCTGCTGACTCCTTCTGAATTTTCCCTCTATAGTTCATTCAGTATTTTTCCGTACAAAGATAACTTTTAACTGAACTGACCTTAATCTGAGGTGCTGCAAAATAATGTATCTTTCCATTTATGAAGGAGCTTAAAAACTTAGAAAGAGCATTTAATTTCAGAATTGCTGTCTTCCCTCAGAATGCAAAGGTTGACAATGTCAGATATCCGGCAATGCAAAGCAGCGTAACTGTAGAGGCCAACCCCACACTCTGACAGCCACTGAGTCTGCTGTCTTCTCCTTACTTAGCATTTAATTCAACTGTTCCAGCACTCCATGACAAAATTACCTGTCCTTGTCTGAACTGGGTTCTGATTTTAGGGTGAAAACAAAACCTAGTCAACCGGATGTACCTATAGAAACAAGGTTTCCTATCTTTTCATAGGGTTTGCTCTCCTTACAATTAGCTAGATTGTTAACTACAATTAACATTTCACCTGCCACAACTGTATTAGTGGATAAGCAATACAAACAAGACCTAAGGAGTGATTCAAGGCATTTTTATGACAGTAATAGGATTCCAATTTTTTAGCCACTAGAAAATGTTTAATTTTCACGGCCACTTGAAAGGCTATGCTACAAATGTACCTTTCGCTCGCTCACTCACTCGTTCACTTCAATCCCTCTCTCTCATAATAGATTAATGCCTTTTTGTGAACTTCGTGCCGATTTTTCTAAGGCAGCTACGTTGCTCCTTCTTTGGTCATCTGATTTAACTCGTAAGATTCATAGGATGTTCTTAATTCACAGAAATAAACGGTGCCCTGTTGTCTGTTGAAGCAACACATGTCAACAAACCCACAACGATAAATGGAAATCAGGCCACGACTGCCAAGTAATGAAATGATGTATCACTTCATTTGGTTAATTAAAAGGAAGGACACGGCCGTTGCAAAATTATTTAAAATGGGTTTGGAGTGTTATAGTGACTGAAGATCATTATATTCAAATCTACCACGTATCTTTTCCGAGTGGATGATGCACACCGGATTTTTTTCATCAGCATTTGTTCAACCAGTAACTCATGCCGAGTTGACACAGAGTGAGATTTTATTTCCCGATGCACTTAACAGCAAGGAACAGTCGTTCTAAATCGGGTAAAATAACGTAAAACAACAGATTTGAAAGCACGCTGTCACTGGTACGACATATGTAGAAACGCCCGTGTAGTATTTTGTCCTTAAATGCGATGCTGTTACACTTGACATTAAGTCAAAAAACGTAAGTGCTAAGCCAGGTCAGCAAAGTAAACTGTGACTTTCAATAAACCGCCAAACATGCACAAAAACAATTCGCTACAATGAAAGATACAATGTCATTTGAGAAGTATGAAAAAAACTTTACAAAAAGGGGGATATGCTTACATTTTAGAATAAAATGGTCTTTAGTTCTACTTATAGTTAAACTAACAGAATTACTTCCGAATTTTTCACTATTAGGTTAACGGGCTACGCTAGTACTAACAAGCATCGAGAGTTCACCAGGTGTGAAGAAGAATTACCTTATTATGATAAGTAGGCATTAGTCTTGAAGACATTGCATCTTTCATTGCACGAATGTAGCAAGAAAACATGTTCATTCGCTTACCCGTGAGCTGGTCATAGGAGCCGTCCAGTTCCCTTGAATCAGACAAGCTTTGTTCCCTATTTTTTGCCTTCATCTCTAACTCAATTCAGATTTGAAACTATTCAATTCCAAAAGATTTTTTTTTTTTTTTCAAATGTTTCTTATATTAGCCCTCTGCTCTATGTCGTATTACCTTCCCGCTAATGAAATAAAAAGTATACTAAATGTAAAACAGGCTGCAGGAAACCCTCGAACCAGTAAAGTATTTGTTTTTAATCTTCTAATGTACTCTCGCGCCCTTCTCACGCGCTATCAATTCCTTCAGCGAGCGGAACGTGCGGCGCAATTGACTCCACGCTGTATTTTTTGGTCTTTACGATGTTCCAAGTTTAGTCCCGTGACACCAGAAGATTGAATCACTAAAACATCTCTCTATTGCTTATGAACATGTACAGTTTGAAACATACATCTGGCTCCTGTAGAAGAATGTCGAACTCCGCGGTGTTGCTGGGCACAATGATGTGTAGTCACCCGCCTCTCTCAGGCGATGCGTGGTGGATCGAACTCACCTCTTCATTTCAGGTGCGCGTAAAATGTTTTGACATCGTATATCAACTTTTTCCCAGAATTTTACGATTATGCTGCTTCTTATAGTTATTGTACGATTATTTTGGTTTAAGACACTGCAACGCGTGCAATTTAACGTTTTTGCGGAGTTAAAAAGAACATGAATAAATCTATCTCAATGACAAGGAATCGTGTCTTGACGTTTGAGAAATGTAAGTGCACGTGCTACGTTGTTTTACGCCGTAGTCATAAAATGTATAATTATATGTAAATTATACGCAATTCTTTGTAATGCAGACAGGTCCACACATTCCCGTGCTTCGTTCTATTAAAAGTCCAAAAATGTTGAAACCTTCATGCCATATACTTATAGTTAGTTATTTTATTAGGCAATATGGGTAGGTCCTGATCATAAATTGATATAAATGTGGTAAAAAGTCAGAGTAGTCAATTTCTCCTTTAAATTAAAAAACTTATGAACTCCTAATTTATGCTTTAATCTGAAAGAGAGGCTCCGGTAAGTGTTACTGTTGTAGTGTTGGGATAAGACTATGAGAGTGAAGACATTTAAAAATGTTGCATAACTGATATCATTAGTTCGTCCGAGGTCATCAGTGTTTTCTTCAGAGCTCGTTGGAAACAATTATTGTTATCTGAAAGCCGCAGGGGTACTGAAATATTTATCTAACATGTAAGATCATTTCATATTCATCATAAATATTTAATTCATACAAACTGTCACGAAATTAGTGTTTGTTGCAAGTTACTTAATGTGGTTAATGGGAATGACAAATTGCAAATAAACTTAAATCAGGGGACCTGAAACTTTTTTTTTTTTCCAACTAAGGCAGGGGTGTCAAACTGCAGTCCTGGAGGGCTGCAGTGGTAGCTGGTTTTTGGTGTGCTTTAGCACTTAATTGATTAATTAAAATCACTGGTTGGCTAAAGAGTCCACACACCTGGTTTCCAAGACCTAAAATGACTGCCAATCGAAAGGAAAGAACAAAAACCCGCAGACACTGCGGCCCTCCAGGACTGGAGTTTGACACCCCTGAACTAAGGGGTCCAAAAACACTTAGCGCTAGAAGCTGAATCCAAGTGGACCAACTTACACCCAGTGATGCAGACCATCACGTTAAGCGCAAGATTGGGCAATTGGTTGGCTGAAGAATCTGACCTTAGACAAGTATTTGAGGATCACACTGGAGAACAGCACAGACATTCAAGTATATGGATGCTGAAAGCATTCAGCATTTGTAGCACTGGTTAATTGGATTAATTTGACTTGTACCATTGGCTCAGCCAGGAAATTTTCAAAGGTTCAGTTTTGGCCTGTGTACCATAATTAGGGGAACCCAGATTTAAATTATTGTAAAGATATAAAAGAGTATTTCACCTCATATTGCATGTGTATGAATTTACTCAATCCTTTCCCTAATCTAGTGCATTCCCTGCAATATTTATCTTTTAACAGGAAGTGCACAACATATTTACTCACTAACATTGTTGGTAATTTATGATAATTAAAGCAAGGGAAATATTAGAATATTTTAACTACTGTGGCTGTTATACGGCCTCTCCTGAATCTTCTAATTTGTGTAGGCGACACAAGCAAGCTAACATGCCCTTGGTGCCCATGCTAATGAGCTTATTTGCGTGCTGGACACAAACACAAGAAGACGAATGTGATAGTTTATACCCATAAAGGTGAGTCTATATGCCTGTCAAGTTAATTAACAGCCAGCCCCATGCTGAAACCCAAAAAACACACCACAGGTCTCAAAATGTATCACAACACAGGCTCATTTCAGTAAACAATACATTTAACTACAAAGGTACAGGAGCGCTGTTGAAATGCAAAATAGCTCAATCTAGTGCTTGACTGAAATGGACTGTTCAGCTCCTTCCTGTCATCTTGGGATTTGGAATAAACTTTGTTTACTTTCTTTGTTTACTTTACCATCTAATTTAAGGAATCTCTTTGTTTAAGTGCAGGAATATATGTGTGAACTTTAAGTCCCCTGCCATAAAATAAAGAAAACAGTGAATGTCCTTCAGGCATCTGTGTGCAATTAGCTATTGTCCTAAAAACCCATAGTATTTTAGCTGGCAACAGTATTTCATCCTGGCAATTATTTGGAGGAAATACCGTGCTTAAATATGAATGCAGTAGTCTACCATCTATTTAATGCATAGTTTAATTTCATGCCAACCAAGATCTTTGACACTACTGATATACTTTATGAATTATTGAAATATGTCATACTGGTGCTATTTTTTAGTAACCTTGAAATATTCAGATCTGTTTCGGTGAATTATCTAAAAGCTTTCATTACAATGATAATACAGCCATACATTCATCTGTCAGTTTATCAAAATGGTGATAATTCCATACTGTTTACCCTGACTTTGCTGTGGCAATCCCTGTTAAGTGATAATGCAAACAGCCACTTTAGTTGGCCACAGCTGTGATGTTAGACCACTGTGCGTACTACACAATCAGTGACAGTATAAAAAAGTCAGATGAATTGGCTCAAGGTATTCTGAATTTTACAGCGTTTTCAGAATGGATAGTCAGTCACCAACAAAGGAGAGGTCTAAAGTTTGCTGTAACTCCAGTTGTAGTTTTGTCCAGGGAGCCAAAGCTAGCCTCTCACCCAAGAGCTTCAGCAGAACAGATGGGATGGGAAAGCTGGTGTCGGTCTGTTTCTAGCAATGGCCAGGGACATTAGCTTACTCAGAGACCTGGTCCATGCTTTAATGAATTTCACTCAAGTTCTCTTCTTGGAAAAGTGTTGGACAGAGCATTGCCGGAGGTTATAATTAAAGACATGCTGCACTCAGGTGCACAGACAAGCAATGCCACACTTCACAGAGAGTGAAAAATGCAAACAATTAAAGCATTTGGATAGTGACTCAAACCATCACTTAGGTTATCTGCAGGCTTCTGTATCTAGATTATATTCTCACCAGCACTGGATTAAAGATGAATCCTCTATTATTGCTACAATTTGCACAACCCTGCATTCGCATGACATTCCATTCATTTGACAGATGCTTTCATCCAGAGTAATTTACAATCTGAGACAACATTAAGGGCATCCACCTGATTATGAGTGATAGTGCCAGACCTCAGCTGACCACATTTTCATACCAGAAAGTACCTAAGCAGCATCACTAAGTAACAGTCAAGTTGGTTTTGCTAGTAAACCATGTTTGTGACTCAGATTTATGTACGTGTCAATTGAGATTCAAGAAGGGAGACATGCAAATGAGAAAAAACTCATCTCTTTCTATTGGCCGATATCTGGCACATGGTTAGGACGCTCAAAACAGCCCGGAAGTGAATAGATAAACAATATTTGCATATACAACTACTTTAGGCATACATCTCCATTTGACACTTCATTTGTATGTATTAGCACGTACTTTGAAGGGTCATGTATTGCAACTTCATTTGCTTGCATCTCCAACCTGCCTGTTTGGTATCTAACTAGGCTGTGAACAACATGAGAAGTGTTTGTCGACATGACAGTGCTGTCCAGATCAACAACCAAAATGTTGGTGTAACTTTGTGAAACTCGAGTCTTGCTTTCAAATAAAGCAGCGTTGATAGCGAAGTAATTGGTGTGGCTTTCAACCCGGGCTATCATGGGATCAACGGAAACAAGCTCCAATCAATCATTAGCATGACACATTCCAGGAGGCTGTTGTTGATGTAAGCAGAGTTGGATTCAGTGCTAAATGGCTTGTTATGCAGCCCCTTCACAACGTTTAGAGGTCATCCTCCTGCAGCACCTGAGCCAAGTGATGACTCGTCTAATGTGTAACAGTAACGAAAACTTGATAAAAATTCAAGGAGAAACAATCAGCCATTGGTAGATATTCATCACTCTGACAATACATGATTTATTCAGTAATCATTTTTATTCATATGCAAAGAATACCCTGTTCCAGAACACATATGCAAAAGAGGAGTGTTTTGTTAGAATGATTTTGTTCCAGTGTGTTGCAATCCGTTCCAATCGACATGATTATTTGTTGGGTTGCCTTAAACCGGTGATCCTCACTCTTGGTGATGGAGAGCCACAGTGTACACTGTTTTTTCTGCGTTCTGAGTAACAACAAAAACAGCACAGACTGCAGCTCTCCAGGACTAGGTGTGTGGACCATACAGTGATGGGTCTTCCTTAATGGAATTTGTCTACCTTAATTTATTACCTCTCACTTACAGCCAATAACCATGTAACAGTGTCCATTCAATAAAGAGCCTATATGTACAGTACATGCAGGATATATCAGATGAGTATCAGTCCACAAAATACCGTTTTGTACCATGCAAGACCATGATTTCATAGAACATATTACAAGACCAGAACCAAATCAATGAAAGGTCATAATTCTGTTAGACAGCGCTGTTTAAGACAAGCACAGAACTGCATACATTCTGTACTTGTTCCCTGTCAGTGAAACACATTTTTTTGCTAGTTAGGCTTAGGGGCTGTCCCAGTTTTTACTCTGGTAAAACAGTATCAGTGCATAGTCTGAGATCAACATGAAGTCATCCACCCCTGGGTAAGAGCTGTAGCACACAGCTTAAAGACTTAGGTTCTTTAGTAAGGCAGTGAGGGAGCTTCAGGCTTTAGATGTGTATTTTGGTTATAAATTATCTTGGGCTAAATCAACAAATTTTCTTTGGAACCTCTAGTGCTCAGCCACAATTTTCCATAGGAAAAGGTTTGTTGATACTATAAAAATAGTTCATTTTAAACATCATAGGAAGTGAGGGATGACTTCATGAAGCTACTGAGGGCTAGCAAGTCAGCTCATTAGTCATGCTCAAACCCAGTTACCGGAACAGCTGACTTCTAATCTGTTGTTGTTCCCATGGGAGTAGTTCAGTGGATCAATATCAAACCAATAGACACCTTAAAGTGACACAACTAATCCTCCTTTAAATTACCCACCCCCACCCCTATGAGCACAACTAGAGTAGGCAAGGAGATGGTAATACTGAATGTGATGAGAGATGAGTTGCTTTTGGGCTCAAACTGTCTGCTCGAAGTTCAGCACCATGGCAACAGGCGCATTTTGTGAAATAGATGACACGGGAGAGCGTTTTCCCTCCAACAACCGTCAATAAATGAGGGAACCTTCAGAGATTAGCATGGAGACTGAGGCTGTATTTTTAACTATGTATCTGTGGCGAAACTGTACGTTCCTCACCCCGGTGGTTTATCTTATGCCCAATTTATTGTGTATATCAATTTGCTGGGTATACCCATTCAGGAGGAAATATTTTGGTTAATTTTATGATCATGCAATTGAGATCAACGCCATCTTACAAGGACATGAAATATGCCCACAAGGCTTTTGACTATGCTTTTTTTTATTGATTGTTTTTTTTTGTTTTATGGCAGGACACCTAGCCTGTAGGTATCATGAGGAAGTACACCTGCTACCAAGATTTAGGGGACATGGAAAATATATGACTTCACATCATATATACTCATTCACCTCCCCCATAATATCAAGCCAGCTTTGTCATTGAAATGACCCCCCCCAAAAAAAAAAAAGAAAAATAAAAGTGGCCAAGACACCCTCCTTATCTATTTTTTCTCTATTCAGACAGTGGGAGGGCTGAGAGGGATACAGAGAGGGCATAGATAAAAGGCCCACAGCCAAGACTCAAACCCCAGTCCCCCAGAGATTGACACGTGGGCAAGACAGCCACTCAACGGATTGAGCTATCTGGTCTCCCAGATCATTTAAATCTATGGGTAACTTGCATGGCACAACAACAGGTTAGGAGTTGTAGTTCAACTGCTGACTTTCCATACATTTGGCCCTGTAGTGCTGGATGTGCTCTAAGACCTGCCCCCACAGCAGGCTGACTCAAAAGGCTTGGCCCAGAGCCAGCAGATAAAACATTGTGATAAGATAAACCTCTCATTTTTTTCCAACAACAACTGCATATTTCACAGGAGCAGCTATGATTGGATTTCTGCTGGAAACAAATGAAAGAAGAATAAAGGGGTGGAAAAACACAATCGATAGCAGGTGGGTTTTAGCGAAGTGAAAAAAGAAAAAAAAATCTGAAAAAAAAGATATTGAGGAGGCTGCAAGTCGGAGAGCGGAGATTTCACGGTGGAGATAGGTTTCACCTCGCGAGAAATACCGAGGCAATCTGAGTGCATGGGATTTAGCTGTGAAATTACTGTGGAAGCACTTGACTCTGGCCTCCCTGTGTGTGAAGCAGGTGCCTCAGTCCGTATGCCCTGCCACTGGCTGAGTTGTTTTCTGCTCTTTTTGCTGTAGGGGTGATTATGGGCTCATACCTCCAGTAAGGGAAACTAGTTTTTCCCATAATGCAACCATAAAATTCTATCATGCAACCCCAACCCAAATCTGTCTTAAATAAAACATGCTCCTTGTTCAGTCAAATTGAAATTCTCCTGGACCACTTATGGTAATGTATTTCCAGAGAGTAACTTAAGCTTTGCTGATATCAGTTACATTCTAACGAGTGTACAGATACACGTACGCAGACACTATCCTGTACAATCATTATTTTGCATGACACGGCAGTCCGGTGTCAGGTGTTACACAAATTGCAGTGTAAGTTAGTTCTCGTTATTTTTGCATGTTATTGACTCTCCCCCATAGCAGTGCGGCAGAAGAGTAGCCATTTCTTCAAGAATGCCTAGATAGGGCTGGATGAGGTCCACAAACCAGAGCTATTTGGTAAAAATAGGACAAATTGTAGTGCGTACTTGTGTATGTGTCACTTTGTTTGGGTAAACAGAAAGTGGCACTGAAATTATGCTGTACATTGTCATACCATTTAGGGAATACCCCCTTTTCATGTTTATGGTGGGGAGGTTTAAGCATTCAATCAGAGACGGCTTTCATGAATGGGCTTGTGTTCATCACCATGGGAACCGCAGCCCTGCTATAAATAGTGTTCAGGGCCTGGAAAGATTCCGGATGATATCATCATGTACCTTATTGCTGAACTTGAAACTGTATGGAGAAATCTCCCCGGAGTAACAGAAACGATGAATCCTTAACCAAATGTGAATCCGGGGCTTCTTGACAGAACTAAAGGGCTTTATAACCGGTTATCGCCGAAGCATGGGGATGCGTATAAATGTGTAATGGCCTGTCTCTACCTCTTAACGTGACAGGAGAGCTACACAGAGCACCACCGCCTGTTCTGCTACACAGTGACATGCTGGGGTGGCTTGTAGCCCCCATCCCACCTCCCCCCCCCATGTCATGGTGGTGGCCCCTAAACCAACGTTTTTGACCCCCCTGCTGAACACTTCTTACCTGACTCTTCCTCCCAATCCCCCATCACTGTGGTGGCCAAATCGATCGCCCTTGATTTTATCCTCTGCATCTTTCATGAGCCAACATCACTGTGAATATTGATGAAGATGACTGAGGGACTTGCTATCCCATGGAATCGGTGTTAGAGTGTGCAGTCTTGTGCATAAAGACACCTCTACTAAAATCTGTAAAGGAGGATGTAGTCCAAACAGCATCAAGCTCAAGGTGTAAACCAAGTCCAGTGTGTGCCTTACTCTAAACCTTGTTTGTAACAACTACAGCCAGCCAACAGGTGGTAATTTGACACTTACATGACTAGTGCTACATATTGGAGGTAGTTAAGAGCCATTTCCGCTCAACATAAAGGACTTTGAGAAACAATCTAAAAAGCTTATGTAAAAATACAGAGACCTGTTATTATTTTTTCCATTATTTTTGTCATAGAGAGTTACAGAGAATTGAGGAAGGGAGATGTCAAATGAAATGCAATTCCTCTTTGTGTTTTGAGTGGCGATCACAGTAAACAATTTGTACAAACTAATTTATACAAATAGATCTTCAATTACATATTTTAATCACTGAAGTTTTACAGTAACCATTCAGATAATACAACTAACAAGAGTATACTTATGATGAAATTAATGAAAATCGAATGAGAATGTATAACAGTTTGTTCCCCTTCAGCTGAAATAATTATAGAAGAATATCTATTTTAGAGCGTCGATATGGCAAAAAAAGGCCAGGGGAACATGTCAAACATCCAGAACTATCACACAGTGGTAATAGCCAAGAGCATCAAATGAGCAAGGGTGACAGGGGAAAGAAGGCCATATGCCACATGACAAGAAAGCATCCTTCTCAATAAGATTCTGCAGTAACACAATCTTATCCAGTCTCTATCAATTCCTGAAGGTGGAAAGCATGAAGAGATGACACCTAAATCTACATTTCAAAACTGGAGGCATTCACTCCTGTACAAAAACCTGACAAGTGCATCCACAATTATGATGATCTCCAGAGAAAAGCTCTTCCACACATTCAAACACTATTCAAACTTACACAAAATGTAAGCAAGTTCAGTTCAGTTGAAGTTATAAGTTATATGCTGTATAGAAGGCAGGTGTGCCATCTACCTAGTCATATGTTTGTGGGACACAACCCATAAAAAAACAGATATGATGTCTACAGCAATATCGAGTGTCTTTTATTTTGAAATATGTTTAATAAGAGCTTTTTTTACAGCAAATCATGAAACCACAATTAAATGTGATTAATCCCAGACTGCTGTGATTGAGGGTTTTTTTTTAACCATTTCATAGATATTACTTGTTCATTACATGAGTAAAACAGTTCACTTATGACAAGGAAAGAAAAAATCCAATCAATTCTTATTCAAATCAGAATACTACTTACTCTGCATATTTTTTATTAGAGTTTTTATTATAATTTTTATGAGATTTGGTGGTGCTATCGCACCAACTTTTCCTTTGTACTCATGACAATGAAACTACTGAAGTGTAGCCATCTAGCAAGTGGCATAATAGCTATCATTAACCTTTGTTAGATGGCTGTATAGATATAATGGTACACTAAAACACAGGTGCATAAAACAAAACCATTAAGGCAAGAAGTTTGAGTTGAGATTGGACATTTACTCTATGATCCAGTTCTGTGGTTTGTCTGGGTGCAGATATTAAACTAGATCTAGTCCTAGGTATGGTATAATAACAACCAATGAGTAAAATTTAGGTTTTGAACGACCTTACTAAGAGGTCATTATTTACAGAAGGTAAAGGTAAAAGGTAAAACTATTTAGGGGGGTCAGAAGGCATTGTTAGCTATTTTGTAAGCTCAACCGACCTCGTAAGATTTGTGTTTTTAGAGGATGGAAAACCACACATAAAGAAAAATCTCCCGCTAACACTGGCTATTTGTGAATGTCTTGTTTTGTCCCCTGGTGTTTACCAAAGGTAAACTTTGAATACGATTATCTGATCTGCCTTCATGTAATTAATGCAGGCAAGTAATGGCAGACTATTACAGTCTTCTCTGACGTAAGTTATTCTAGAAAGTTCATTCTAGTCATTTTTGGAATGTTTTAAGATGAGGGTCTGTCAAAGTAAAGTAATTTCCTCATTACAATTTATTGCAGACATAATAATTTCATTTTCAAGTACAAGTATTTTTAGCTGTCCCTACTGCAGACTCCTTCCGCTTTGAATGCATTGAAGGGGGTATGTACAGAGATAATCGGAACCATCATGAAGTTTAGTCTTGCACTTTGAAGCTAATCATAGTGATTAGCGTCTTTGCCACAGCAATATGTCTGTACTCATTGTATAGTTTGCATTTACAGTTTTAGTCACCTATACTTTCATACACTACCCAACAGGAAATGAACACAACAGGTTTCATTCCATGTTTTCTTTAAAATGTCTTGCATTTCTTTTTTGTTTTGTCCTTACTATGTGAACTATGGTGCCAGATGGGGAATGCACATCCAGAGCCCTTCCCAGGCTGAGTTTTCCTTCCAACAATTCTGCCACAGTGCTGGTCAGTCAGGACCTTGGACAGCAACTGAGCGGGGAAACCCAGCTGCAGGACCCTGGAGAGCGGCACTGCGAATTTCAGCTGCACCTGCAGCAAATGAAGCCTTTCACAGCTGCCACCACCCCAGGTCAATCAGCTGGACACTTAAAAAGGAGGCTCATGCTTCCACTCCAGAAGGTACCTGCTCTCTAAACTGAAACACAGACTGTCTTATGTAGGGAGATACTGATCAAGGATCAATGTATTTGATTGATGCCTACTTTTTTTACAATGTACAATGGGGGCACTATGACTGAAAACTGCAAAATTCTTTGCATTCATCTTACTTGGCATTCCAGCCAGAAGATACAGGAGACAGCTAGCACTGTAGCTCTCACCTGACTTTAACTGGTAGCCTGTTGGTGACCAGCAAGTCAATGTGAGAACATGCCCAAGTGCGTCTCTCTTATCGAGACCCAGTCACAGCTGTCTAATGAGGCAAAGGCTCAACTGAAACCTTAGTGTCCAGTCGGCAGGGAGCACTTAATGGAATGAGCCAACCAGAGGGAGAGTTTCCAAGGAGCAAGAAGGACCTTCTGTGTTCTCAGCCCCTGGTCCTCTGGGAGCCTTGAGAGAACATATGAAGGTATGAAAAGAGATGACAAAAGACCACAGAGAGACCTTTGCTAACACCCATTGCAGTCTCACAAGTCACATTACTCTTTTATGCCCCAAACAATGAAGCCTCCAAAATAAATTCTCTTCCCACTTTAGACCTTAAAATTAGTCTCAGGAGCCCACAGACAGCGAGTCAACAGGAACGATCATTTCTCCAGATGACACTACACGTCACTGCCATGAGTTCTCTGTTTCTGCAATTACACCATCCTGAACGAATGATTCTGCCCATCGCCATTGCCTGTCGTTTTTTTTTTTTTCCCAAGCCGCTTATTTTACAGGGTAAGAGTTGATTAATGTTCCCTCGTGACCTCCATAACGGCTGGCATCTGCTCTCCTCTAAAAATATACGGGACGGCAGAGACAGACGGACCTCCCACGGACGACTGGAAGGCTAATTTTGTGACACCGTTAAATGATTAAGTTATTGAATTTTGGAAAACAAGCAAGCAGTTCACCAAGCATGACAGTGTGGCTTTCTTTCAAAGTGTGTGTCTCATGGTTAATCTTTAACTATCCTGGACTGTATTCTTAGAACTCAGTTTCAAGCTGTATCTGAGTCGCAGCTGAAAACATTATTTTCTGTAGGCCCGTCGTCTTCATATTTTGGATAATCGTAATTTAGTTTTAGCCTGTTTGTGAAGTGCCCTGAGTTGCTTTCATGAAAAGCACCGAATAACAGCTTAATCAATTGTAGTATATTGCACTGCATTCCATCTGTCACAGTCTATCATACAAATCAATTATATGAAGAGGCTGTTGGTCTCTATGACAAAATAAAACTGTCTTGTTGGTGCTAAAAAAGTATTTAGAAATCTTCAGTGGAGTTATTTACTTGATGTGTGCTTGGTTCATCCAACTGAAAGGCTTTCTCTGGGGCTGAGTCTTAGGTACTTGTTGGCTTTTCCCACATGAATTTGAAATTTTCAAGTTTCACTTAAACATGCATGCTACAGGCTAATTACCTAGAGAAAATATGAATAATGATTTCCTAGGTACTCTTTGACATGTATATTTGTATTGTTTAGTAAGTCAAGTAGCTGATCTACTTCAGCCGCCTCCACTTAATGGGCCCTGCCGTAAGCACTGCGGGGTGTGAGGGGGCGTTCGTCCAGGAGATGGGGCAGGAACGGTGACACGCTCAGTTCAGCCAGGAAGAGGACTGAATTAATGATGCATCTCTATAAGTTATTACCTAGCTGACGAGAGCCATTGTGAGAATATTTTAAAAAATCCATGAATAACTCATGAGCAGAAAGAAGTCTCTACCCCCATTTACCTCTCAACTTTTCAGAGGTAAATCACGCACACACCTATGCCAACAGCTCCAGATAGAAGTGACTTTGTTTTGTCCTTTTCTGAGGACCCCCTCTAAAAACTTTATCAGCATTGATCTTCCATAAAAGCACAGTGTTGTACCTTAACATGTGTTCACACATCTAATAATATTTGTCCCCACACCTTATAGTGATTTTCTTGTCATAAATGTTACCATGGTATATTACAGTCGAAGTAATACATACAGGATACAGTAAATAAAGCAGATAAGGAATTATTTCCCATTAGACACTATTATAGCCCCACATGAATCATTGAATCACTCTTACCATCTAGGCGCAATGTTGTGTTTGGCCACACAGATGTATCACACGAAACACATGTGATACTGTTTGAGCACTTTCCTGGTAGCACCTAAACAAATATATCAGCAAAACAGAGAATAGTTCATAACTGTTGCATGTCTCCCACAAAATACATTAAATTAACAGACAAATTACCAATAATAATTGATTCATAAGATGATGTTATTAATTCAAACACAATGAAGAAGTAACCAAAACGTCCATGGGCACATACATGAGGCGCAATTTAAATAACCTAAAGCGGCTCTTGCAGAGAGAGTTTAAGTAAATGAAATTTGAAGCAACTGAAAAATCTTCAATGATAAAAATCAGTATGTGCATTAATGTCAGTTTCCGTATCACTTAAAATGCATAAATAATCAGATGAATTTATGTCTACGGAATTCCTACATTAACTCAAGTTTGCCCATGCAAATAAAGAATTTAGTTAAATAGTGCTCACTGTCTGATTTGCTTAAATATCATATGATTTCTTAAAATACCTTGATGTATTCTACATGAATAGTTGCCATAAGTTTATTTTCTAGTTCATTCACCATATTTTTCAGCACCGTAGGGCAGAGCAGCATTCTTAATGATCATTTGCATAGCTCTTCTGGACTAGTGAGTTCTGAAAAAGCACAAGAGAGTCAAACAAACACACTCAGCTGTGATGAATCGTGAGAATCTTCATTGCGTCTGAAGTTTCATCATCGTTGGGAAACGAGGCCCAAACCTCTGTGACGCAGGATGGGAGAGATTTTGGTCTGCCCTGCTTAAGATGGAGGGAGGGAGAAAAGGAGGAGGGAGTGAGAGGAGGAGACCACGGGGAGTGCTGATGGTTTCACCTGAGTGGCATGACTCCTGGTCCACCCTGTCAGGTTTCCTGACAGACGGAGTCTCGGTGGGACTCTGGTTTTGCAGAGGCCGTCCTTTACATTCAGCTTCTGTCAGTGTGTTTCTGTCACCTGTCACAGCCTACCCGATTCAGCACCCCCAGACAGGCTGTCAGCTTGCCAATGACATGGCTATCTCAGACCTTGGCCAGCCACACACACACACACACACACACACACACACACACACACACACACACACACACACACACACACACACACACACACACACACAGGTCAGACAGAATAATGGAAACACAAAATGAAAAGAACCCCATTTTCAGACACATAGAACTGGTAGTCTTGACCACTGTTTGATGAGGTGTGCCCATAAAACCTTCATTTTTTCATTCAAACATAATATATGGAGACACACATGCAGGAAGGGAAAAGAAGGTGATGAAAAAAGCTAGGAGCATCCCACGACACACAAACTGTGCACCAAAGTGACATCATCTACATTACTGAGGGCTTTCAAATGGAGTGATACATGACTTTAACAACAGACTTCCATTTTGTTGTCACCAAATCACAATTAAAATAAAAATGTACACATGTGTTTCATATTAATGTCTATACTAACTGCCAGCATGTTTCCACTATAAAAGACAATAAGGAGACACAGTGGGAAGTCATAGGTAGGAAGAGTGTCATTACTTTGCACAGGTCATTCTTGTGCTGACGACAGAGGTGTACGTCCTAATGAGCATGACTCAACGGTCCCCCACCATGATTTAATGGTCACTAGGCGTTATCTTTGACTTTCGGTTCCTCAAAATTGTCAAGTTTAAATCCCTTTCAGTCTTTCAGTAAAATGGGTTACATCCTTCAACTTCCCACCCTCTTTCATCTTTTTGGAGATGCTTCTCTTCATCTACAAATTATTTTTGAATTTACCTTGGCATTTCATTTGAAGTTTTCCTGCTCTCATTGCCATCTCATATACCTTAAACCTTCTTTGTAAATGGTATTTAGATTATACAGTGTTTCAATGATATGCCTACTTTTTAATGTGCTATTATTCTAAAGTACTACTGTGCGACAAATAGATTTTTGACATAGGGCCCTAGTCAGTCAATATCGGTCTCAGAATGTTTACAGGTTGCAGCAAAAGAATATCCCACATGGTGAGAAAGTATAATTGGAGTGGTATAATCAATACATCGTTTACTGTGTGAAGCAAAATGAAACTCACCAGGCTATTAATTTATAATGCACTGTCTCACACCATGGGAACATTTTCTTGTCTTTCCCCAGGATCATACAGAAACCATGAATTTAACTGGGCCCAAACTACAGAACTCATTTTTGCAGTCTTATTATGTAGTGTTTATGTTAACATTGACTTCACTAATAATAAATAGTAGTAATTTAGATCTTTTAACGCAATTATCCAAGAAGCTAAGGGACATTCATCACCACCATCACTTGTTCCATTCACCGTCTTAGATCATCCTGTGGTGGTAATGACAGGTTGTGGTAATTACATTGTTTTACATTTTGTTTTGAGAGAAAATAATAGAGAATTATGTAATTGGAATAATGTCATCAGAATGAAGAATGGTTCAATAGACTGTTTTTCTTCTTATGATACATCTACTGTACCTTGAATGCATTATGCTGTCCTTAAATGAACTTGCACGCTATGTAACATTCATTCATTCATTCATTCATTCATTCATTCATTCATTCATTCATTCATTCATTCAGTGAAGTACATGCCAATTATCAGGCCATTTCACCATGTCTGACAGCACAAAAGAATTAAAGCACCAAATCTGCAAACTGCCAATCAATGTCACAGCTTAAGTATGGAGGAATTTAGGTTTTTATACACAAGGGGCCCCCTTTCCCAAATTATTTACTGTTTCCACAATGTAACATATACTAGACCTATGCTATTTAACTAAGCTACATCGATTAGCATTTTCATTTACATTTATATTTAGCATACTTATCCAGAGCAGTAAAAAACATGCAGTAGCTATATCATTACATGCTTTGGTAGGTGCCAGGGGAAGTATAGGTACCGATGTTTGACTACATAGTGAGAAGTACAATTGAATGAAATGTCAGAGTTCTGGGTGAGATGGGTCTCGATGATGTTTAAACAGGTATGTGTTTTCTGTTTGCAGCAGAAGAAGGGCAGAGACTCTGCTCTCCTTATTGTAACAGGAAGTTCGTTCCACCATTTGGGGCCGGAGTGGCAAAGAGACGTGACCTGGAAGTATGACCCAGTCGAGAAGGTAGGGACAGGCGATGATAGGCGACAGGTTTGATAATAGATGGTGGGTTGGGGGGTGCAGTTTCTCTTGCCGCCCCAAAGGAAAGGACCAGGGATTTGTTTTGCACGCAGGCTTCGCAGGGGGAGATACGAGGAGAGACGTGACATGCTTGCATTTTGGTTGATTAAAGACGAGTTGAGCGCTGCATTCTGATAGAGTTGAAGAGGACTATTGGCATATGCTGGGTCACCGATAAAGAGAGAATTACAGTAGGGCCTGGTATAGAGCAAGTATCGGTAAGCCTAGCTCTTCTGGTATTTTTTGACGGTTTCTCACTTAGTACTTGCTTGAATATTGTGTTTTATGAACTCTTAAGGTGTTCCTTTTCCACAATTTATGCATAAAGTAGTTACTAGGTAATATCGGAATAAACCAAATTGTATCACATCGAACCGTTTTGCACAAACCAATATTGTCGCTGCATCGTATTGCCTGTAAGGATCATGCAGTGAGAGGAATAAAGATTCATGGGAATACTGATACAAAGTTGTTGAGGAAACACTATCTAGTAGAGACTGCCTGGTTCCTCTAAGCAGGGGTGGCAGCAAAGACGGGTGTCCATTGTCCCACCCTGTGTGTGCAGTAGACCGAGCATGCTCAGGGGCTAGGGGCGCTCGGATTTGCACGAACGAAGAGGCACGGTGAACTGGCGACAGATGGGAGAAGTTATGGGACCAGATGGGGTGCGAAGAGAGGAAAAAGTAAAAGTAGAGAAACAAAGACTCGTCAGAGCGCTCGGTTCATCAAGCGAGGGCATGAGAAATGAGAGACCGCGCGATCTCAGCAGTTGGCGCACCGCTGTTCTCCCTCTACCTGAGCTGTTAATTACCGGCGGACCCTGATGACCCGTCGCATTCAGACAGGTGGTTTCGACGGATCTGTTTTCCCGCATGCTGATGCCAACTCCGCCTAACAAAATGTCTGAACCACAATGTTTCTCTCCCAGAATATTTTCCTCATTTGCAGTGCAAGGTTAAAAGTGATGCAGTCAAAATGTAATTTATGTAATTAACTTATATAAAGAAATAGTTGGATGTTTTTTTATACATTAGACAGCAAAACAACTAACAGAAGACTTTTAATGGGGAAACATGGAACCCTTATTGTCTTATTACATGCATGAAAATGAATGTATTTAATTGCATGAATACATTGTGCCAAAGATACTGAAGCACAGGAAACTACAGGCTGACCTCTCAACCTTTCCCTCCAGAATGACGATTGGCTTCCTCCTTAACATGAGGCAGAATCTATAACAAATCAATTTGTTAGTGTAAAATTTCATATGGGTGAAACAAACAGGATAGAATTCCATTTCTCAGGAAATAGTCTTTTTGCAGAATGATTTACATCACTCTCAAACACACACACACACACACACACACACACACACACACACACACACACACACACACACATACAAATACCTTTCTCGAACATGACTTGTTATGCATTTATATACATGGATATGGACGATAAATACTGCCTTGTAACTGCTGGTTGAAGGTTCCTGAAGCACAATGCAAGGGATAGACAATACGATGAAGTAGAATTTCCATACAGAATGACTCATTTTAAAACTACTGAAACTGAACAGGAGTCAAAACATGTGAGTTACATTAATGTCAATGCTAATGAGCGATATGCTTCTGCTTCAAAATCAACACTTCAATAAGCGGAATTTCTAGAACAGCATGAGAGAACTTACAGTTTTTGAAAGAGGTAAAACAGTCTCTGCCTGAACTACAGGACAATCAGTCACAGAGAGGGAAAAAAGAAGAAAGCCAAAGGTCAATGACCAGGAGAGATGGATACTTAGAAAGATAGATAAACGACAATAAAACAAAAACCTCTGATATTTATGTTTAGGCTGCCATTCACAAACTGCTTGTAACTAAAGCCAATGTGAAACAATGGATTACCTGGTTTTAAAGGGTACAATATCTGGACTCCTGAGCATTGGAAGAAAGTAATGTGGTCAGGGTCAACAGTTTCTCTGTTTCCTACATCTTGATGGACTGAATACATTCAACCTACTACTCTACAGCCACCCCAGTCCCCATATATGAATGTCGTGGTGATAGGTGTGTGGTGACAGCAGAATCTGCTCACATTGTCACAGTGTCCAGGAGAGCGAGGGAGTGAGTGAGTGAGTGAGTGAGTGAGTGAGTGAGTGAGTGAGTGAGTGAATGAGTGAGTGAGGGGCAGTGTGTGAGAGGTAACTATGGCACCAAACTCACTGGCACAGAACACAACCCTTCTGACCTTTACCAACAGGAACCCTGTGAGCCGGACATGGCCCTGCTGTCAGCGTTGCCATAGTTACGCCTAGCTTGCTTTCCTGTTGAAATAACTTCAAATGAATTTATCCCCTTCCCCACGCTCCAGTCCTTCAACACACCAAAACTAAAATCTCTCTTTTTCTCCTTCTCTTCCGCCTTAGGTTTGGTGGAGGATATTGGTTTTCTTTTTCTGGCATGCAATGCCCTTGGTTGCTGTTTAATATTTATGCTCTTTGTTTCTGTATTAATGTGCAAAACAGAAGTGGCGTTTGCATGGTGAACAGTTACATTTTTGGACAGTCTCATCCTGTAATTCTCAAAGCTGAGCTGGAACCGTCTGTTAGCTGAGATAGCGATGGAAAGCTGTGCTCGATGAGAATTGCAATTATGTTATGTGCTAAGATAAACTTTGCTGTAAATAAACTGGAAAAAATGCAGCTCTTTTGTGATATAGATGAAGAAAAAAATTAATTGTATTCTTGTGGAAATGACAACAGTGATCTGAACTACAAGTCATGGTACTTGCTTCTGGTTTGGCTATTTTTGTGGTGATTTATTTTTTTCCTTTTTTCTTTCCCAAATACTCATATAACATGTGTTATTTTTTTAGGAAAAGCTAATTAAAAGCCTTTAAAAGTAAAAAAAAAAAAAAAAAAAGTCACTCTCTGTTTCTCTATTTCATGTATCTGCATGATGGTAAAATTAAAATAATTCTAGACACATTCTTTGAACAACGGACCCCTTGAGATCTCAATGTCAAAGAAAATGTTTTTTTAAAATGTTTATCCGTGACAGCTTCAAGCTGCTCGGCCAAAAACATCCTGCCAAGTTTTCACACGTAACTGCTGCCACATATCAAAGACAGAATAACTTAATTTACAAGCCCCCTCTCTCATACAGAGCTAAACTTCTATAATGAAATTACTGTTTTACAGGCTTTAAAATTCTAGCCCTCAACAGCACGTTCCCTTAACTGATTAAATTAAGACTGAATGACTAATTTGCACTGTGAAAAAAAATACAAAACTTCTGTGACAATTTCCATATTATGTATTACCTTAAACTACCCTTTGATTGATTGGTTGTGGTGTTGATTGGTGTTGATTGATGAAAAGTAATTGAAATGTTTATAACAAAACAATGTTTTGTTTGCTACGATTTTACAATGCAGTTTACAATATGTTTTTCATAAAGCACATCCTCATTGCTGACCTTCATATGATATCAGTAACTGATTCAAAACTGTAAAAGGTACATTATGTATGCTGGTAAATGTTTATGTTAAAAACATATAAATATGGATGAAGCCCATAAGGATCTAGCAGTTATTTTTACATAGTACCATCTCCAGGACTCTTCATGGGATCAATTGAAGCCTTCCACACAACTATGAAAAAACAAACAAGTCTTTTTTTATCAGTGAATAAACTGTACAAACAGGAATGAATCCTATGTTTGATAAAGGACTGGTTGTGGGGGGATGATGGGAAATCAAAGGGAGTTTGGGAAGCATCGCAGACAGCCTCTGCACTCCATGACAGTACTGATGAGAAGCAGAAGGAAACGAGAGCGGTAGCAGATTTCACCCGTCACTTTAATTACCTCTCCTGCATCACTGTTTTTTTTAATAAATCCCAAGCTCAGACAAATTCTGCGATTCTGTGCTTGTGGCCAATTTTCTGTTTCCAAAGGAGTAAGATTCATGTTGCCAGAGGGGGAGGGGGGGGTACCATGGTAGTCATTTTTCTTTTGCAGAAACTATGAAAAGACCTCTGCTTCTGATGGATAAACCATTTGGACTTACAATAACAAAAGCACGGAGACTTATTGGAACAGCAAAGCAACTATCGAGAAAGGGAAACACACAAAACAAACTCCCTGATCTGATCGATTGCAGGAGAGGAGCCGGCCAGATAAACAGACAGGTTTACGGATGAACGTGGAGGAGCGCCGGAGAGATAGATGACGACCGAGCTGGCGATAGAGTAACTGATGGAGGGCAGTGAGGATAAGTGCCAACACACCAGCCTCAGACAAATGAGGAGAGAGAGGGCTCGATACATCCCTTTGGGCACGCGGCTTTCTCAGAGCACCGCTGAAACATTAGCCGCTAGCTGGGTTTCTCGCTATTCTGGGCCTACACACCGGAGTAAGAATTAAGTTTGTCTGGGCCAATGGAAGCTGGCCAGGAAGTGAGGTGGGGAATTAGAGATATAAATAGTAGTGATTGATCAGCCAATGAGGAGGCGGATCTCAGCTCCTACAGGTACCATTCTTTTACATAAAGAAGACAGCAGGAGATAAAGCAGACTCCTGCACAGAAAGTGAAGTCTTCACAGCTTGCTCCGTCTTTGTTCACAGAACTAAAGCTGGCAAGACCCCCATTCCTTTTGTATTCCCTTGTTTTAAGTCCAGGACCAGAGAAAGACAAGTATCTAATGAAGAGAGGAGCTGATGAATTAAGAGAACCACTTTTTCAAGTAATTTCATCACTTAATCACTTAAGTAAAAAAACTAATTGATGGCAAAAAAAAGGGGAATGTTGATTATTACGACCACAGAGGAGTCCATTAAGGTAGACCCCATCGCCCAGTCTGGGATTGATCTGTAGTTTTGATTGCCTTGGCAGCACAATCCCCCTCCACTAATGCTTTCCTTCACCAGGCAAGATGACACATGACATGTCCTAATATGTGGGAAGCATCCAAATAAGGGAGAAACTCCAAAAAAACATCCCATGATTCCCTCTCTATCTATACATTTTTATGGTTTTTTTTTCTTCATTTAGCAATGCCATAAAATAATTTTGTCTAATAATGTTTTGTTCAGGAGCTGTAATGGATGTGGAGTTCATTGTAGGAGGCTGTGATTGTGATTGAAGTGTGATTGAACTGTTGGAGAAAAGTAGGTGCCATTACACAGGAAGAAGGAACTCAAAAATCCCCAAAATAAGGAGCTTTAGTATAGAAAGATGCCGAATGACTACAGAGACCAACACAGCTTTCCAAAAAAATCCAGACAAAAACAACAACGATACAAAATGTAGTCCGAAGCAGTCAGCCTAACCTAGCCACCCTGAGAGTTCCTTCTAGCTCATCTGAATATGGTTCACCCTATAATGTTCTCATTAACATCATCTGTATTCTTAAGCAAATACAACAACAAATGGCACAGTTGAATCCACACACAGAACCTCCCCCATACACGGAGAATGCAAAAATGCAGCCCTCCTATTACACTGCAAGCGAGTGATTATAAAGTCATTCCAATAAGATAAGGTGTCCTGATATGCTTCCTCCCAATGTGGCGGCCAGATAATACCAAAACAAAGCTGGAGCCAAAAAAAAGCCCAAACGCTCTCAAACAAAACCCTTTAAGGCATTAAAAATCAATGCCAGTTCAATCTGGTCATGGATGTGACAAGTGGGGACAACGTATCCTACGGTCTGTCTGTCTGGCTGTCTGTCTCTGTACTACGGTACCTCAGGCCAGCCTGTGATCCTCACAGCTGTTAACATTTCAGGAACACCACAGTCCGCAGAGGACATGAACCATTACCCACCGACTCTATCCCAGAGGATAGAGAAGCGGCTCTGCAAAGAACCATACACACCCTCCCAAATTAATGAGCTTATTTCAGAGAGTGTAAAGTTAATATGTGGGACTTGGCTTGCATAGTGAAACTGCATTGAGGTAAAGCTAATTTGGTCTCACAGACTTTGTATGGGCAGAGGGGAGCGCTAAGTGTGAAGGAGCTGTTGCATTTGTATGCATGTTGCAAACAAAACGGGGAAAAAAAACTGGCCTAAGGTGGCAGCCCATACTTTCTGGGGGATTTGCTGCCTAACAGGAGAGAGGTGCTGTGAAAACTAAACAAGAGCAGAGCAGCCATCTTATATGGAGTGGATACGCAAGAGCGGGGAGGGTGTGTATGTATATATTAGCTGAACTGAAAGGGAGGTCTCTGTCATGTATTGGGGAATGTCATCGCCACCCACCCCAGTCTTGCAGATGAACCCACTCCGCAATTGATTTAGCGGTGTGTGTGGGGTCGTAGTTATCTCACAATATAGGAGCCTCCGGGGGAAACAGCAGGCCTCATTTATCAAACTTGAGCCGAACGAATTCGACTCTAAATCGTTCATGTATGCGTTTACTCAAGCATTGTGGGATTTATCCTGTCAGATTTATTTGCAGATCCAAACAGATTTCACGTGTGTACCAGACTGATCACATTGTTTCAGTAAATAAAAAGCACCGCGGTAAAGCCTGATTTCATACGCGTTGCAATGCAGTGCTCTCAGTTTGAAGTAGAGGCCAAATGCTTATTAATAAGCTAAGAAGCTAATGATAAGCTAATTCATATTAGCTGTGTGAAGATCCTGATATAACGTTTTTTAGCTTTGGTCATGGAGATGTTGGGTCAGTTTTTTGGTCATTTTTGCAGCCGGTGTGTTGTGGTTTTTAGCAACCATCCTATTACAGGCCTATATAAAAGACCTCTTCCCATTTGCTGTTTCCATTATTTTCCACCTTCCTTTTGTATATCCTATTTCCATTACAATCAGTGCAAGATAAAAATGATATTTCCCATGGTGCCACTTTGGTTTCCTTCGATAAAAGAAAAGCAGTGAGAAGGACCATGAAGACACACCCAAGAGACCCCCAAAAAAAAAAAAAAAAGAGTTGGTATAGTTTTAGTTTAGTAGTCTGTACAATCTCATTCAATTCTTGCCTGCCATAATTGCTCTTAATGATGTTTCTCCAATCAATAAAACAAGGATTACATGACCTCTCAGGTCATGGAATACTTTAAGCCAAACCTTAGGAGAATGACTGCAGAGCAAAGTCAGCATCAAGACAGAATGTCTGAACTTAAAGGTTTAGTTAATTAGATTTAATTCTGTGTTAATTCCTCCTATTCTTTAAAAATATTCATTTCATTGTAGTTTTTGTATAACTGTGGTATCTTTCTTGAAATATTGCTAAAGAAATGCACTGAAAAACTTCTAAATAAGTAACATTGGGGTGTAAAGGACTGCATCATCTTTTGAAACTTGAAGCTCCTTCATTCTGTTATCATGTTATCATGTTATCGTTACAGGAAGCATGGGTTTGTTAGCAGCAGTTGTTTCTGATTTCCTTTCTCTGTGACGGACTCTGGGTTTCTTTCCTTCATGCTCCTGGCATCTTCCTGATCTCTCAAAAGCACCCCAGAGACTCAAACACTTCCTGGTTACCAAATTCAGCCACAGAACTGACTTATTCTAATATATCTATGTACTGTATACCTGTGTAAGAGGAGATACAAACACAGCTGATCAGGTTATTGATCTCCACTATATTGACCTTGTCAGTATGTCCCATTATCTTTGGGAATGTTTTCAGTGCGCCAGATGCCCTCTGAATAAGCAGACATTCAGCAGACTGTGAAATGCTGCATAGGGGGTTGTTCGGTGGAGAAGCTGTCTTGATCACAGCGTGTGATGAGGAGCTCAGGGCATCACTGGGAGCCGGCCATACCACAGCAGCTGATAGCAGAAGACCCAGAATGACACCGCTCACTTTTCACCTGCATCTGAGGGCTGAGGCCCGACGCATTGGACAGATGGCTGCTTATGACTGGAGTCCAGGAACCTGTAAAAATATGGCGAGCTCCTTGCCTGGGGCAATACATGCTCTTCCAGCTCTTCTAGGATATTTTAACACACTCTTAATAGAATGCAACACATCCTAGAATGTTGTTCTTGGCATCCCAGTGCTGTATGAGACAGATGGCTCAATGCAGGAACTGGGTTTTTTTCCCAAAAAACCCAGAACTTTTGGTTCATCCTTTTTGACAACGGGTTAAAAGAAGATTCATATAAAGCTAAATCGATGAGTCACGGTTACAACGTTTATAGTGGTGAAACACAAATAAAGCTCAATAAAGTAAGTGCCTTGTGTCCTTTCTGTCTGCCTTACATAAAGTCACAAAGAATCTTAAAATCTAACAGACTTCCGATACGGCTGTCAATATGTCACAAGTGAGTTTGCATTGATTTGGCATTAAAGCACACAATGAGTCAAGTCCTGTAAATACAATATCTCTGAAGTTATGCTGCCAGTAAATAATGGTGATTACTGCCATTTGAATTCTCATCACATTTAATTCTCAGTGAAAACTGATCTGGCTTCTTCCTCCAAGCTCTCCCCCATTGCTGCTGTCATACTGTCCATGGAAGATCATGTGACTTTAAACTCTCGTTTATTCTTCATATTGATGACTTTCTACCCCCTTGCTGTTTGCAGAGCAGCAAGGAAAGTGTGGCATGCCCTAATCGTGCACACACGAAAAGAAAAACACCAAAGGAAAACGAAACGACTCAAAATCAAAGCCAAAGCACAAAAGCACACTATGAGAAACACACAGACCAAACAAACATCCAGCTGAGCAAATCCCCATGAAAAATAATGGCTCTTTCTGGCTTTGGCGGGTTTGCTTTCAAAGGGCTAATTAAGGCTAATTAAACTGTCAGTGTTTTGATCCTGCCGCTGTCCAAGGTCCTGAGGGATCCCCGGGCTGTGAGAGGGAACAGGAACAACAGACTGCAGCCAGATAGGGGGAACAACTCTCTCCACTCCTCCTTTCACTCCTTCCAAGCATCACAAGTGGTTTTAAAGAAATCATTTTCTGAACTTACTGTCCATAAGATTTCAATGACCCGAGGCTACCTCCAGCTCAAAAAAAACATAAATAAATAAAAAATATTGTTTATAATTTTTAATCTCCCCACATATGAGATATTGGTAAATTCATTCTTCATGTAATCACTATGTTCCCATTTCAGGTTTCTCTTTTACATAAATGGCTCATTTAGTTTTCGGTAATGCTTTTCAATCTGTAGGGATACATCCTTTGACAACTTTTATGCCAGATTGTGTAAAGTTCTTTTTTGTACTGAAAGAAAAATATTTCTAATGTTTTCATTTCTCTGGCACCACTACCAAACTTCATCATGCCGCACAGTTTTCACCACAGAAATAAAGAGCAATCAGAAGTACATTGCTTTTAGTCCCTATGTCTTTCCTCCATTTTACAAACTCTCCATTCATCAGTAGAGTCAGACAGCCATAAAATCTTCAGACATTTCCACAATTCCGTTTATTGAAAATAAGTCACAATTACAATACACAAGAGACTGAATAAATGGCAGTTGAATTGTTCTCCATGATATTTATTTTTGTATTGTGACATTTACATTATTTTTGGAAAATCAAGGTCTGGACTCCACTAGCCTTCAGTCACTTGTCATTGTAAAAAGTGGTACCATTTTGTCTCTCGAACAGACTCACGGGCTGATGCAAGGGTTTGTAATTGTAATTTACATCATGCTCAATGTGACTAACGAATCAACAGTGACTGGTTCTGCTCAGCATAGTGAAGGTACTCACTAGACTACATTACCCACAATTTTCTACTGTTCCTTACCACTGGCCCATTTCAGTGTGTGAGGCTGTCTATTCAGAATGCCTGTACACAGTGACTTTATTTCATCACACTAATTTCCCCCATCGTGTTTTTGTCTCGTAAACAGTGCTTAACCTAGTACTCTACAGTGACTCTCAGTCCCTTGGTCTATTCACATATAGAGTGCCAGCAAGACGGAGTATGCAATCTTTTTGGGAATAAAAATTTAATGAGAGCCAATGAAATCTAATGAAATCTGAGATAAATGTCCCATCAATGGTCTGCCAAAATAAAGTGGTTGCCCTTGTAGTTGGGAGTCTAGGGAGACAATGTGAGATTTAATTTTAATGCTATGACTTATTTTAAATTATATTACTTCTTTATGAATATAGCGAGTCTTACTTGGATTATCGTTGTTTCGTGACTGATAACAATGGGTGGTGGAACCTTGCAAACCCACACATAAAGAATTCCTTTAGTTCCTCCCATGAGCTACTCAAGGTGTGAAAAGAGAAAAATGCAAAAAAATGTTTTGCCACTTATTCAGATCATGCATATATCAATTGGACTTTTACCTATTGTAAGCTTGAAACATTTTTTTATGTATTCATATCCAAAGGAATTTGAGTTTATCTGGATATTTGGAGCATACATAGAATGAATGAACGAGTCATGATATTTATTGCATATGATAAGGAGGAGGTAATATATTAAAGACCAGTCCTAGGTGATCATTAGAACTTGAACACCAGCTTCTTGGATGGAGTTATTTCCTATGTACAAGTGCTTTTATCTGTGACAACATAGAGCCACAGAGAAAATGTGTCACGGCACCTTTTTGAATCATCTTTGTGGTTTTTGCTCCACTGCAACATGTTAAAACTCTTTTTGTACTGTTCTTATGCACTTTGCCTTGTAAGCTGCTCTGGATAAGAGCAGCTAACAAATGCACGTAATGTAATGTAATGTAAAAAGTGAGAGGACAAACGTTGCTCTCACAAATACTCTTGATTATTTCAGTACAGAGGTAAGCAGCAGAGCAGAGGTAGGGTTTACCAGAGGTTAGCGGTGACATTGATATTATATAAATAGATGCATTACTGGATTATACCACAGTCTCTATACACTCGCCAGATACTCAGCTTTGCCTCCTTACTGTTGAAGATGAAACATGTCAACCTGATGCCCATTTTAAAAATTCATCGAAGTGCTTGACCAAGTACAGCACTCAATGGAAGCTTTATATATATAAGTATATGGAACCCTTCTATTCTTAAGAGGCAGAGATGGCAGAAGGAACTACATATATTATATAATGTGTGGTTATACTTTAAAATGTAAACTCTTAGATGTACCAGTCAATCTTTAAATGAATAAAATCAATATACCCAGCTTCCTAACAGAAATAGAAATATACTGCATTATATTGTAAAGATATTGAAATTATCTTCACAACATATTGAAAATATACTGCAGTATCCTACAATCACATATGGACTGGTGAAGACCATTTACTGTGAATGCATCTTAAATCTGGCCTACCAGGTGCCTACAATTATGTGAACGGAGCGTATCTTGAAGTTGTGTTCTTCAAACGGCATAGGAAATACATAATTGGTGACATGTCTGCAGAGCTTGTCCAATGAATTGAAGTGTATTGTATCGATGGCTGCTCCCTCCTGAATCTGAAGGGAAAGGGTCACTACAGTACCTTATTAACTGGGTTTTGTGGGAGGGGGGCACTGGCATTCTTTAATATCTCTGCTTAGATCTAAATATTTAGATCAGGGGTGGCAAAACTCAGGGTTGGTAAATCCTGGTTTTAATTTCTACCAATGAACACCAGGCTTATTAGCTGCGTACGCTAATACTGATTCACTTATGTGGTTCATATATGGTGTGACCATCTTTCATACAAATATCAAGAAATTTACCTAAAATGTCAGATCTTATAAATATTTAACTACCCCAATCATTTCAGGTGGCATGAAATTCAGAGACAGATCTAGCCCTCTTCGACCACCACAGTATTGGGTGAAGACGGTTGTTTTTTATTCAGAGCTTGGCTCTTCGTTTTCCCCAGAAAGGCTAAGCCCCGCAAAGGGACCGGCATAATCGAGTCAGTCCAGTGACTTGCATCAGAGGTTGAAAAATTCACCAAAAGGTCATCTCAGCTCATTTGCACTGCAACATTTTGATTTCAACCAGTGGGCCTGGCCTAGCAAAACCTTTGACATTGACTGTGGCTATTTGCCCACACAGCGCGGAATATAATTAGACATGGATGGGCTTCAGCGTGCAAAACAATCTTCATTCATGAAAACATAAAATAGGACAAAATATAGGTAAGCCACATCAAGCAAATCCTGTATAGACATAGCTGATTAGATAATTTATTTAGACTGAACTCTATACTGGGTAGAAGTAACATGACTTAAGGGTTAGCAGGGGTTTCTTCGTTGCTACATGGTAGACTGTGTTGACAGCTGAAAGGGCAGGTGGAATGAGGTGAGTCGATGCGCAAAGGGCTGAAAAATAGCAGCCCGGGAAAGACTCAAAATATTCAGCCCCCCCAATTCCACCCAATCCCCCAACCCCCACCCCCACCCCCAGGAGACTCACCCTCCCGCACCTCATCACAGCACTTTCGCTCCGCTGTCGCGGGGAGCTCTTCCGAAACGCGACTAAATGCCAATTTAGCGCCGCTCCCTTTGAGTCGGCCCCCTTCCCAGTTCCCCCCTCTCTCTCCCCACTAGAGTTCATTTTGACCTTTCAGCGTTCTCTGGCTTGAATCCCTTCTCTCCATAGGAAATGCCTCCCCCCCCCCCTCCCCGACCAGATGTCAAAAAGCACTCTCCCTATCCCCGTCTCTTCTCCCGACTTTATTCCTCCTGACAGCTTGCAGATTTTGCCCGCCGTAATGTAACACCATTCCTCCCGCATGCTTTATTTATGGGCCACCATGTCCTGTGAGAGAGAGGATCCTCTGTTGTACATCATAATTACATAATGCCGAGTGGACCCTGGTCCGCTGCAGTGCAGGTATGGCTGGCCTCTGTCGAATTTAGACAGGTTTTGTCTGCCCGTCTGTTTCAAACACCAACTAACTCCCACCACCCCCCACCCCCTCACCCCAATTCACACCCCAATGTAGTATTGTGGCAGCCTAAGACAACATATCGACACTACACTGGACAGGGATCACATCCAAAATTTGGTGGGACAGGGGTGTTTTTCCACCTACTTCTTGTTTTTGTCTGCCCCTAACAGTGTATTGGGGGGCAATGATGGAACAAATCCAATATACTATTCATAACTGTATGATATATTATAGTATGTAATGAGGTACAATATAACATACAATTCTGTGAGCTTACAATATACTGTACTATTCTATGGATCTTTCAGTATACAATTTGATGATTTTATAGTATTCTATGTGCTTGTTTTAACACTGTTTTGAGTTTGATGCACAATTATTGTGTTACATGCAAATCCATACCTACCTTTGTTCTTTTGAAGTTGTTCCTGGAATATGTATATAGTGTAATGTGCCATGCTTGCCTTTCAACCCACCCTGGTGTCTGCCAAATAAATAAAAATACATATCCCTAAGAGGTAAGTTATCAAACAAAATTGAAAAAAAAAAAAAACTAACTGATAGAACAAAGCACTTGGAAGCATTTTCAGTGGTAAGTGCCAATTATCAATTTAATAAATAATCAAAATGTTTTTCTTATATTTCCCTCTGATGGCACAAACATACATACACACACACCCGTACATACACACACACGCGCACACACCCACACGCACGCACTCACGCAACAAGCAAAGCATCAATGCAGAATGCTCAATCAAGAGGAAAAAACACACTTAATGCTAAACTGTCATCAGCATCATCTCTCTTCATACAACATGGCACCAAGAGAGGCAGGAATTCCAATCTCAAGGACTTTTGCTCATTACGGTCCTTTCACCACTGATTTGCTGCTGATTTGTCTGAAAATGCAGCAGATGATTGGGATTTGTGTTTGGAGAAGCGCCGCAAAGTGCAAAAATGGACAGTTAATCGCAGCACTCAACTCTCCATGAAATGCTAACAAAACACATTCCCAGAGGATACATTAACATAGATCAGACTCTCGCTGAGATTTAAACTAATGTTATACTCATATACATTCCTCGAACATTCTATGAATATTACATTATTCTGACAAGTTATATCAAAGTCCCTGGAAAACATTCTAGGTGAAAAATCTTCAAGAAATATCAAGAAATCTGGACAAAATGTATGTCCTGTGAACATTTGTGTTAACTTTTTGGGAATGTTCAATCAACTAGAAGCTGTTAGCTGGGTCTCCCGTCTTTCATGCATGTCTATCACACACTCCCCCTTCCTCTGCTTTCTACACAGGAAACTTACCAGAGTTCCGTCATGTCCTCAAACACTGTCATTAAAACACTCATGAATAACAACTTAGCTGCATTTAAGCAATAACAGCCAAATAAATGTGCTTATTCATCTGGCTAGATTACAGTGGAGGGTCCCTCTCTCCCTAGCACTTGTATGCATGAATCTGTCAAACATCTTATCTGCCGGGAGCCATAACTGCAAATACACACACACACACGAAACAAAAATGACTTTCACAATCTGTTTGTCACATCCACTTAATTTGGACCATTCAGTTCAAACTATATAGTAAAAAGATTTGGACCCTTTACCACATTGGCAGTGGAGAGAATTGGAGTGATTGGAAGTCAATGATCGACAGCTTAGTGTAGCTCCACCCCAATGGGTTTCATGAAACAAATATAGTACATACTATTAACAGCTTCAATAACAAGTTTGAAATGATGGACATTAATCACACTTTCCATTGATAAAAACTCCTAAAGAATACCTATTCTTCATTGAAACATAGTACTCAGTATTTTTAAGACCAAAAACAATAAACAAAATATCCAAAGGATGCTGATGGTACTTTAAAAAGCCCCAGGAAAAATCTCCACCTTAAAATGAATTCAAACGAAAAACATAAAGACCATGACCATTTAAATGCCTGACAGGAACTCAGAGAAAGGACAATCAATCTTTTTCAAGGATGCTGATGGTACTCCCCAGGGTTCCGAACATAAAGACCACGTTAAAGTATTAAAAGGACAATCAATCTTTTTCATAATCTCATGATAACGCTGTCATCTGTTTGGGACTGCCGTTTCAATTACGGGTCGATGCATTTATGGGACAATGAATTGTTGTCGGCTTCGCTTGCGCACAGCCTGTCCCCATCAACAGCGGGGAAATGAAACCAGAGCTTTAATCTGCAGTGTGAACTCAAGCAAGGGCTGAACTCTCAGGCTCCATCAAGCCTTTAACAGTCAGAAGTCACCAAGATCTGCCAGGCACTAAATAATAGTATGGTCATACATCTGTCCTCATTAAAATTAATTTAGTGCAGACTGACATAATTTTGATGGATGCGGCTTTTCCAAGCTGCTCAAGCTCCAGATGAATGTTGCTCATGTTACACTGTTAAATTCACTCATGCAAAATGACAGTTTTCCACAAGGTAAGTGTCCAGATATCCAGTTTAGTGCCTATTTATTCTTGCTTAAATTCCATTTCTGTCTACTTGATGACCATACTGAAAAAGGTATTACTGGATGATCATGACTGGCTTTTTCCATATCCTACTTATCAATTTGTCTGTGGAGTTCATATAACCTCGATCATTTTTTGTTAATAAGGTGAATAGTGCTAATGTGATCGTTTCCTGCAAAGTAACTGAGGGTGAGCGAAGCTCAGTTCAGTTCAGAGCTAAGTGCTATTATACAAGTTTTTAACTGCTTCTAGTGGGACAGGAATGCCTCCAATTCTTTGAGAGATGAAGAGGGGAACTCTAACCTGAAGATACTCCACACTGCATTCCATACATTCCAGAATATACAGGCTTGATGATGCTAAGTGTGCCATCTCTGCAAACTGTGTATAGACTGACAATATGAAATTTCACAAACCAGACATATATGCCAAGGACAAAAATGGTAAAAGAAAGATTCTGCTGATATTTATAGAAGTCATTTCATGATGAATGGCTAGCAACTGCTATCTGTAATCACTTGTCTCAGACAGATGGCAATAAATAGCAACAGAATATTGTAGCTGGCCAGCGAGAAAAACTACATAGATTTAAACAGGATCCAAATCTGTCTAACTGACTAAAACCTTTGAATTGCTTTGATCAGCCAGTACTTACAGCTGTTAATTTTTCAGTTGAAAGGGAAAGTTGTTGAAGCAAGCTGCTGCAAAACTCCATACTCTTTAGCAACTGTATAGCAACCCCCCACCCCACAACACAAAGCACAATGTAGCAAACATTTCAATTATTTTCTGTTCAAGTGAAAACTGGCCTTTCAGGTCCTGCTGTTCTGGTATGCTTCTCCCATCATTCCCTGCTTCCTGAGCAAAGATCATGTAACAGTGTCGATGTGATTTGTTCTCAAACAATCTTTCCTCAAACCTGTCAATGAGTTCCACCCTGGGCTGAGCAAAGACCATTTATCATGGATATACTGCAACAGATACCCAGCTGAACACAAAGGTCAAGTGTAATGCAATGATCTGGTATAGAAAAGGATGGATGGTGTTTGTATTTGGGAATGTGTACTTTGTGTACTATTTTGAGTTGAAATAAATGTAGTTTTGAATTACAGGATGTTACAGGAGATCATACTGTATTTCTATATACACATTTACATAAACACATGCTGAGTCTACATATGGTTGCCATAAATGGTGGATCTTGTTCGTTCATATCCTTTCACAGGTAAATGTCACACACATATTTCCAATTGAATATTCATAAATGAAGCCCAAAACAGGTTAAAATCAAAATTAAAAAATACCAAACTTTATAAAAATTCGTACCCACTAAAAAATGATTTAATTATTGTTTGGACAGTTGTTAGACATATAATAACAATTACACAAACAACATATTAATAAATGAGTATTTGTCTTTGACAAAGCCAATTTCATCTTTTTTTAAACTGATTTATATTTTACAGTAAATGATATGCTGAAGATTTTAAGGTCTGTATTCAAAAGAGATAGTGGGTGACAACTTCAACAGGATGAAAAAGTTGTTTGCTGTCTGAGGGGAGATATAAGTTATGTGTGGGCTGTAAAACCCTTGAGAATAAGAGATGATATGTGGCCCATTCCAATTTGAAAACATTCAGTGGGATATCTACCCTTCAGAATGTAGAGAACTGTAGCTTTTAGAATGATGACTGATAAAAGGGCTTTGCACAATTCTTAAAGCTCAGTTGTTAAATGGTGATAGGAATGATTACTGAGATTTTTGATAAGGACAGAAGTTAGTATAAATGACGATATTAGTATAATATTGATGTAACATTTTCAAGAACAGGGCGTGTTTGGGAATATTGTACTGCTTGGCATGTTCAGCATAAAGTATGTTTACAATATAATATTAATATTGTATACTGATTGTATGTATGCAGTGAATTAAAAAAACTGAAGACATATTTATAAAATCCCATACTACAATGCGTGATGAAGTATAGGTGTGACATTATGTGAAATTGGTGTGACACTGGCACGGTTGGTAACAGTCTGCAGCCCTGAAATGATTTCACTATGTTTTTAGATTATAGTCCATACACAGTTATTGCTGCATTACCTTTTGTATTTGAAGTGTTTTGTTTATATTTCCTGAAGATTACCAAGTGTTATTTTAATAGATTTATTCACATATTCAAAGTTTATTTTCCTCAGCTTCATCAATGAAAATTCTGTTTATAATAATATAATTATAATTTGGAATTGAGTTAGGGATATGGAGTATAAAATGTATCTTAGTACATTAATTTTATAACCGTTTCAAGTTTAATCTGTAATTTAAATTGCCTTTTTTGGAGTGGCATGACACTGTTGCTGTGTAAGACTGCCTCTGCAGACTCCAGAGATGTTTTTATATGACTGAATTCAAGGAGGAATACCCATTGTGGCAGGGAAGATAGATGACAGGGAAGGAAACCCAGAGCCAGGCAGATCCACAGACCGGAAAACAGACTTCACTGAGCAAAGGCATGAGCCTTCTTATAAGTCTCCAGCTGATTGCCCTGGAGTGGTGGCAGCTGTGTAATGCTTCATTTGCTGCAGGTGAACCTGAGGGGATGAGGGCTTCCCAGTGCCGCTCTCCATGGTCCTGCAGCTGGGGTTTCCTGAATCGGCGCTATCCAAGGTCCTGATGGGAGGCACAGTGGCAGAATAGTGGAGAGAAAGCTTGGCCCAGGAGTAATACTGGTGATGCATACCCCATTCAAGGTCATGGTAGACAATACAATTAAATGTGGTATTGGTATTTATATGTTCAGTAATCTGGAATTAACCTTCTGATATAAACTGATATTAATTTCCATGAATATCAAATACGCAAATGCAGTGAATGATTTATCAAATTGTGTAAATACAGTGAGCTTACTATGAGAAAGACACCTCTCCTAAAATCTACTTTTAAACATGGCGGAGAATTTCTGGGGAATTTTCTCAACATTAAATTTCATGACAGGAATTTGGTGATGCTTTGCTGGCTAAGCTGCTTCAGCAGTGACTCTGAGCTCTTCCAGGAAAGATGCACTTTAGCGAGTCGACAGGATCAAATCATTAGTACTGTTCATTCAAAAAGACTGTGATTGCTCCCCTAAAAATGGGTCAGCTCAAAGAAAGTCCCTTTATTATAATCATTTTTCTGACCCTGCATTCAAGACAACTGGGAAATGGGAATATTCCGACCTTAAAGTCAGTTGAATACCATTTGAAAGGCAATTCTTTGTCAGGAGAGTTAGGATTTTGCAAAGCCAGATGTACTGCATAGATATACTGTACCTTGCTAGAGTCACTCAAACATTCACAACACTGAGATTGACACCTCGGTTTTCTTTCTTCTTCAGAGGCATTGCAGTAAGCATGCCAACACTCTGCTGGAAACACAAAGTCCTCTGTGGGCGTCCATGTTTTTCCATACTCGGCACTGCCATGTGAGGAAATCAGGTGCTTTGACAAAGCAGGTAACCAGCTAAATTGTGTAAGTAAACTGTTGCAGAGCATTTATATTTTATTTTTCTCTTCTTAAAAGACTAGTTCAAGAGCAAGCAACAATTTTATAAAATTATTAATCCTTAACATTTCCAAGAATGCCATAAGGAGATAAGATACCGTTAATCTGATTAAATCATCTCTTCAGTTGATCAAGTAATGTCATACCACAGTCTGCAGCCACGTTATACAACACTGATGACATATTATAATATGAGTCATATTCTCCCCTGGCCATACACTCCTCTTAAACATACCACAGTTCACAGAACGGCTGGGGAATCTTATGGAATTTCAATATATATTTTTTTTTTTGATTCGGCTGTCAAGGTAAATACCAGATATATTCCCATCAAAGATTTTTCTGAAGGCATTAAAGCTCAGCTCTTAAATTAAATTCTGGTGTATTTGTTAACCAAGCGCTGCCATCGGCCCGATTAATGAAATTCATGCCCATTGCTCAAACAGCCCATTAGCCCTGGGATAGAAAAATAGTTTTGTCGGTGAGGATTGTGCTTGAAAATCAATGCGCTCATGCCAGGGCCCTGCCATTAGTTCAGAAAATTTATTTCTGATCGGAAAAGCAATGTTTGGCCCATTCATCCCTATAACTTAGACTCCTAATAAATTTCCTCTTTCTCCATTCTAAGGACTCTTTGGCAAACACAAAGACCTCTGGGTAAGCCAAACTGAAGAATGTACTGGCATAACATTGGCACAAAAATGCACACCAGACCAGAGCCAAATAAAAAAAAAAATAATAAAAAAATGAAATAAAAACAGTGGAATAGACAAAGTCAAACATTAGAGATGATAGGATATGTTGTCTCAGGACAAGTCTGTTTGGATAACAAATTGACTCAAGTCTTTTTCATCTGTGGAAATGTTAGAGTGATATTTCCCAGATAAATAAATCTAAAAGGTGTTCCTGCATCAGGTTTGTTTGAAAATTGCAACAACAAAAAAACAACATTTTTGTGTCCATATGGTTGGAGTATGAAAAACTTGAGGTTTTCAGTCTGAATAATGAGGCTTGACTTACCGGATCAGGAGACGGGAACAAAAAAAATGCAGCACTCTGTTTCAGAGGGATACATTAGCTTGATGCACATAATCAGCCGGTAATGAAGTCACGCTCCTCTCCGGTGAAGAGAACTCTGCAGAACAGATGGAGGCATGTTTCATTAAACCATCCATCTCAGAGGCTGATGGACCACTGGGAAATAGTGCCAGGCAGGGTGGAATCTCAAGAACAGTTAGCATTCTGACAGACACCCTCCAAAAAAGGACAGGAGCCAATGGAAATCCATATGGTTTATACAAAGACCCAAGTCACGTCCCAGTGTTAGGGGGGATGGTGTTCTTGTTTTCATTCCCAAAACGAAGACTTTACCCAATCTACATTACCCATCATTACTCTGATGTTATGCCATGTGAGATCTAGATATATTATGCTGGTCTGAATTACATAATAATTTCACCCATACTGTGCACAGTTGTGGGAAGTTCAGTATGTCTGAGTCATCTACTAAAGTTGTGCACAGAACGTTCTTAAAAAAAAAACAAAAACAAATATTGTTACCTAATCTTCATTGTTTCCTAAAATAATAATTTTTTAGGGAATCAATGACGTCAGTTCCCTCCTCAGAAATCTGTCTTCGTTTATGACCTTTTCATGGTGTGTTGTACACAGAAAATTCATATAGCAGTTAATGAGAACTGTACTCAAAGTGGAGGATGGTTCAGTAGACTCACCTCTATTTCACAATATACACTGTTCAATATACATTGTGTGGGCATACGTAGGTGGATCCTGTTCTTTAAAAGTAATTCTGCCACAGCTGGTAGGATTACCTTTCACATTTTTAAAGGGGAACAAAAGGACTGGGGTAGTTGCATCCAAGCTCTACAACAAGCTTATCACTTGTCTCAGATCCATCTCTCTAGATACCTGGCCTTGGATTGCAAGTTTTTTTTTTATTACACTCCCTCTTCTATTCCATGATTCCATCTCCTGAGTCACCACTGTTCCACCCACACTGCACACCAGGAACTTTGCAGCTGAAGTGTGTGAAGTCCTCCAATGCACTCACCCATGCGCCAGCGACAATTTTATAGACTACAGGCCGCACAGTTAGTCTTCAGCAAAATGATATGCGCATCTTTAATGAATCTAGGCATATAAGTGCTTTAATAAAGTAATCTGTTTACATACCAGGATGTTCATGTTAAGCTGTGCTGGAAAACATGTTGGAGTTTGAGAGAAATGACACAGTGTTGGGAATGGGTACTTTGTGAAGCTGAACTTAATTCAGCTGAGACACGACATCCAAAGCATTAGCCCATGCACGTCATTCAGAAAATGGGTGATTTTGAATCATATTAATACATTTTTCATTTAGTCTCCCCTTCATCCATTATAAATTTATCTCATTTAAATGTAAGATCTTCAGTCTTTCCAGGATCAAGGGGATTTTCACAGTTTATCTAATACCTGCCTGGACTGTGTGCATATATGCAGCGCAAAATTATATTCTGGACAATGTGACAATGGAGAGTGATTTACTCACAAAGTAAATCCCTCTCTTCTCTTGCTGTCTGTAATGTGACATGCAGAAATGTCTGTCAGAAGCTTTTGTCCAAGGCCTGTGATGCGGGGTTATCAATTGACTATCTCTGTCTTAGCTTATTGTAACCTCTTGATGTACGTACCTGAGGCTAAAGCCTCCCATCCATACCTTTATTCAAAAATTAACTTCTCTTCCATCAAAAAAGATATTTGTTTCACTGTACGCTTGCAGACACCACTGTGTTCCACACAAATTTGTGGTTGTCGGTGCCTCCACACACACACACACACACACACACACACACACACACACACACACACACACACACACACACACACACACACACACACACCTGCGACTTGTCTGCCATTCCTTGCCTGCTGAGTTATGTAACATGAGCGAGTGCAGAGATGCATGCGTAATTAATTTGTGTAAAAATAGACCAGCCTCAACACTAGGGCCAGGGTGGCCGTAGTTTGGCCCCTGTCGGTTGGTTCTGCTCTTGCACCTGGATGACCCAGTTGATTTCTTTTATTATTTCTTTTATTATTATTATTATTTTATTATTATTATTATTATTATTATTATTACTTTTATCTTCATTTTTTTCTTCCCAGCCCAAACTCTCAAGCACAACTGAACTAGTTTATCTCCCTCTGCTGACTTCATGTGATGTCTCTATTGACGTGATTCTCACTTCCTCCCACACTCCAGACACTATTAACACTGCCTAAACTGTCCGAGGACTACAAAGTCAGCATACACTTAGTCCCTGCATCCACAGACACCTGGCCTGGCCAGGAGGGGCTGCTAGAGGGAGATGAGACCAATGAAACTAGTAAACAAACACCCAATCATTCAACACAGACTACGCCCCAGAGTTGCATATACGAGACCATTCTATGTCACAGGCTGAATTTAATATGAAGGCGCTTGACCATGTGACATAATTGGTCTCATCCCACCAATTAGATGAAAGATGGCCAAGATTGTAAAGGATCCTGCGGTATTAACTGCTCACAACGTCAGGCTTGGCAGTTGTCAGGAAAATGCATTATATTAAATCACATTACATTGATTTAGCAAATGCTTGTACCTTGATGTTGTGCACGACTTTTATTCAATTTATTTCAATTAACAAGAGCAGCGGCAGCTCCCTTCTATTTACTGCTAGCTCTCCACTGTCGTATCATGTTTCTCAGGGGAAGGTCCTGGTCCTGCATTGCCACAAATGTTTCAGGTTTTTGCTCCATTCAAGCTCTTTATTACAGTCTGAGCCATTATTATGTGCCGTAGCCTGAATACTCACAGCAAAGCACAAGACCTGCTTCACCCCCCTTCTTCTCCTCTTCCCCCAGTGTCTCTGAGCTGTGGCCTCCCCTCACCGGCAGTACTCCATTCTTCATCAGCCTGAAGGACAGACAATAGCCAGCCTTTATAAGAGTAAGTTGTTTTCATTTGGCGTGTCCATTATTCTGTCTTCCCTCTTCCATGCAACCCTTCAAAGTACTTTTATAGCTGCAAGGTTTCTCTCATATCCCTGTTCTTTCATGAATTCAACAAGTGCGTGGTCTTAAGGCCTGAAATAGGTTTCTCATGGCAATGAACTGACCACTTGAGCTTTACCGGAAGCGTTACCGGAGAAGGTAAAATAGAGAATTATGCACAGCTTAAAATGAGAGTTGTTAAGGTGCATTGATTGCACATTGTGATTTTTATTTCAGGCTAAAGCAGAGAAGTTTCTGCCAACCAAATCCACATCTGAAGTCTAGTTGTATTTGTTTTATCATGATTTTAAATACATCTACCAATGGAAGCGCATGGCATACACCTCACTCTCTGTTACACACAGAAGGGGTGTAAATGTGAAAGTTATTTTTATGGCGAAAACAAATTAACATATTACATTCACATGTCATAATATTGATCCAAATGAGATCATTTCATCATTTCAGCAATGCTGTATAAAGTAGGCCTAAACCTGGGAGGTAGGCTTGCTGCAGTTTTGGTTACTGCACTGTAAGAATGAGGGAAGTCTACCAAGCAAATAAAGTCAAAATACAGTAATTTAAGGAATTTGAATGTTTAGTGGATGGAAGTATTACTTACATTGCTGTTGCCTTATTTTAAAATAGAATACTCTTATTGTGCCGGTATAAAACTTTAATTTATCATTAATCAAACCAGTAGTAAGAGAAACCTCATTAGTTCATAGATTTTTTTTTTCAACATTAGCTTCCTGATTGGCCCATTTTTCAGTGGTCAGCTATAGTTGCTTTCTTGTGAGAATTTTTGAGGCAAGGGCAGGGTTTAACAGCCTAGTGTATTATATTCTCCAGTCTTTTTCATTGGTGACAAGCTGTGCAGTGCTTCTTTTGCAGTCATTAATGTTGACATTAATAAAGGAACAGTAAGGCTTTAATTAAAATCCATTTGTTTACACATTTTTAATTTGCTTTCTATGGTTATAAGACAAAGCTTCCCATGCAAACAACTTAATTTTTCATTGCATTTAATAATATATATCTTCAATTTTGTTGATGTCCCACTATGGCGTTCAATGTAAAAAATGACACAAAACAATCGCATTCTGTTGTTTTACCACACTGACTTGTCCATTGAAATTTACACAGACACTTCAAAATGAATCTGCCAAGGTGCGATTTTATAAAGGGAATTGGAGATGATTAGTTATTCCCATGACACACCTACAGATAATTAAACCCTGAAACCCAGCCACAAGTGTGCCACAATCCCGCTCCCTGCTGTGAAATATATTTGGATACACCCACAATGCACTTGTTCCACAGGCTCCATATTATATGCTATATGGTCCAAACCATCTTCCTTTGGTTCAGGTGAACGGCATATTCTTATATAATACTCCACGGAATATAAATGTGCGATCTTGATGAAGAACAAAACTAGAGGATGCCTGGAAAATGCATGCATTTTGTACAGTAATGCAAACCTGGCTACTGCAATCTCTATTTCATTTTTTCCATTGTTGTTTTTTACATTTTTGTTTTTTTCTGCTTTTAGGTTATCATGCTCTTTTTTATGTATTTTATGACTGATCTTACTTCTGTCACTGTGTTTTTATTGTGTATCTTTCTGTTCCATTTCCATTTATGCTTTTTTCCTGTTTTACTGTGAAGCTCTTTGAGCTGCCACATTGTATGAAAGGTGCTGGGCAACTTCTATTTTGCAATTCAAATATTCACTGTTCTACTGCTGTTTATTATGTAATGTGTCTGCAAAGGGAAATAAAGAACCTTTAAAATGATTGTGTAAGCTCTGTTGGATGGATGTATGAATAGTAGTATGTATACAGTAGCATAAAATGATTTACTGTGTGTACATTTTGCTAGTCTAGGAAAACCATTGCATGTAATCCTTTAATAGCAAGTATGTCTTGCACACAATACAACATACAGAGATTTTGCGTAGGCATCCACCATCACCCGTACAATATAAAAGAGAAACACTGCTTGATGCAGACGACTTATATCAGTGTCAGAGCTGAGCTATGAGTTAAGGCCAAGAAAATACCTTTTGAAGTGATGTCAAGCGTGAGTATTATTCTGAAGAAGCTAAAAATGTGTCATTCTCTATATACTGTGTTTGGTCTCTGTTATAAAATGTGACGCCATCTTAGAAAAGTGTGTCATGGAAACAGATCAGTCTGACATTACAGCTGTATGTGGAGAGTATTCAGTAGAGAGTCTTCGCTAAGAGTTAACCTGTCTTTGCAACAAGAATATTGGATTGAAACAGCTGTAGACTGCAAGCAACTGCTTCATTAGCTAAGACATTGCCGCATAGTGTGGAGGTCAACAGAAGATACGGAGAGGCAGTCAGCTCATTTTTGGCATCCTTCATCAATTTCTTTTAACTTGGCCTTAAGTCTGATCAATGGTTTTCCAATTCTAAAAAAACTAAAAGCCATACAACCATAAAATTCAGTGCTGCAAGCAGGAGATAAAGTGCTTTTTTAATTGTTTCATGATTTCTGACATGTGTTGGCAAATTTCCACGCTATTTGTCATTCTGCTCTGTGCAGCCCACACACACCCTCAAGCATGTGCATAATATGTCATTATAGATTACATCATATGAATTGTTTTCATTGATTTGGCTAATACTTAGCTTGTCTCAAATTAAATTCCTGGAAACATTTTATTGTGCTGCATTATTTTTTTAAAAATCAAAACAATCAATTTAACTGTGCGATAACGTTATGATGAGCATCAAAAGAAATCGCTGGAAAAATGAAATTGCACTGCTTAATTTTAAAAATCACTTTACAGTATGATAAAATGTTGAATGCAACTGGTAAAGCTTAGATTATGTCTTGTTAATTAATCTTTAAATGCAATATTGGGAGAATGATCATCAATGCTAATTACGTTCATTCCATCCAACTACCTGCTGAGGAGTCTCTGACACAGAATCACATTTACAAACACTTGAATTACAGAAAATCTCTTTTACCAAATCTCTGCGTAGATTCTTCACGGAATAATCAGTTATTGTTAAAATGCGCATGCTATACGTACATGCTGGCAATAAATGTAGAAGAAACAAGCAAAATCCTGACTGCAGAAAGTGCTGTACCAGTTTGAGTGTACAAAAGTTTAATAAAACTAAAAGCGCCGACCACAAACAGAGGCACAGTTTGTTGTATTCCTGTTTCATTTTTGCCTTTATGGCCAAGCAGACTGGGTGAAATGAAAGAGGATGGGGCAGCGGATACGCTGTGCTGACTGATGTACATTTAAAGCTAAGGGCTCAAAATTGAATTTGTCTCTGTTCAGGCTGGCTAATCCCCGTAAGTGCCAACTCCATGCCTGTAACTAAAGGCACAAGAGGAGGGCTTGCGCTGAGATCTTGGCTCGGATCTGCGAGACGCAAGCTATGGGAGGTGAACGGGGAGAATGCTGAGATGTCAGGTTTGTGGGGGAGGGGAGGAAATGTGCTCGGGGGCTTTGCGGTACCTAGCGAGTTGGATTCGGTCCCATGCCTTGGATTCTGTTCATTTAATTAGCCCCAGAGGACAGTGGTCAGGGAGGGCCGAGCAGTGACCCCCTTCTCCAATCCCAATCTGCATGCGAGTTGTGACACTTACCGAATATTGAATGGACAGGGCCCGATCACGAGAGGATACACTTCATCAGTATTGCTCTCACGATGCTCCTGCTGTCCTGTTCTGTCACAGTCACCTGGTGTGGTCTCGCTCACTTCACCTCAAAGCACCCCTCACCTACACTTGGGTCACTGTACCGACTGAGTCGGACATACTCTGTGACGAGTTACATTTTCGTATGACTCATTCAAAAGCTCCTAACCTTCAGAAGCTCATTCAGCTCATGAAGCCCCTGACTATAATTCCCTGCTTTCAAATATCAATGTGGCATCATTGGTTTGAGACTATGAACCCTCACCCATATTAAATCATCATCCCTGGAGTGTATATTATTTTTTGCAAGACATTTGTATTAATCATCCTGTAGGATTGATTACCAAAAATACAATATCATTGATATGGAGCTTATTTTTAGTCTACAAGTCTTATGGCTGTGGCATTTTCACAAAAGATTTGAGAAATTAAGGGAACAAAATATCCCCGAACCAGGACAGAGGGGGAAGAAACAGGCAAGGGACATGAATTCTTTCCCTGTCTCTCTTGAAATTTCTTTCTTTCTTCAAAAAATCTTTCATACTTCATTACAAGTAAGATGGTTACATCACCAACCTTTATTCGTTTTACTGCCAGGTCTGTCCCATCCATGGTTGGTACCTTCCAAGACAGATCAACTAAGGGAAGAGGCACAAGCCTTTTTATGAAACCAAAAGACTGAGTGTAGAAAAGCTAAAAGATGAGAGAGAGGTGAATGAGATGAGGGAAGGATATGTCTATGGTTAAGAAGTAGAGCCTGATAATGTGGGTTGGCCAATATTCTTCTAAACTGGGGTTCCATCCAAGACCACCCATTCCCTCCAGCAGTCACATGTGTTCACACTCAGAGCCTTGAGCCAGGACCGCCTGTCGGTCGCTGCACCAATCAAAACCATTTCCCCCACTGGGGAACAGGATTCATTTATAATCCTGTGAGACGAAGATGAAGACTGGATTGATGCATGTGGTGGTCACACTCTGTAGCCATGGCATTTTGCGTACACATTGGAAAGCATGACACATGCTCGGTGGCATTTGAACTCATTCACTGCCCCCATCTCCGTAATATCTTGAGATGTTTGTGGCAACGTATACCAGTATTGCAGTGTGCACCAGGACTTTTCCAAAATTCTCAGTCATTCCCTTTTGAAAGGAGTGTTGAACTTCCCACACTTTTGGTTACCCTGGATAAGACTGCTGAATGATTACAATGCAGTACAAATTTTGAGATTAAAACTGTTTTCAAAAGTTCATCACTCAAATTCTCAATTGATTTCTCAATCTCCATTCTTCCAGTACTTTAAACTTATGTATCACCAGAGGAGGAAAACTGGCTACAGAAAGTAAAAGTACTACTATGTAGTAATTCAACCAGTGCACTAAAACAGGTGATTTCACTAATTAGCCCATCTACCTGGCATTAGAGTTGCGCTAATTAAAATGAGCTGCTTTAGTGCAAGGATGGAACCAATCAATAGTCTTCCTTTTAATTTTTGAAGTGGGGTTTTACATCTCTGCACATTTCATCAATGGTTTATGCTTCCAATGATTGTATGCAGAAAATAAAGTTTGGCAAGTTCATTTTTAAGATCAATGAATTCTCAGGTGGAAAGGAAAGATTGAATATATTCAAATTTTGAACGATCGAATGGCTCAACAATTTTACCTGAAAATCTCAAACTGCAGTATTCTGGACTAAACCTCATCAAGGTGCTCTTACCACCCATGACATTAGAGTCATCAGGCCTGAAATCCTCAAAGTGCACTTGTGGAGAGACAAGCCATATCCACAGATAACTGATTACACTTTGTGAAAATGTATGATCACATGCTCTTTTAGAATTTTCACCCCAGCAAAACAATTTTGCATATACAAACCTCTTTAGTAAATTAGGCCCTATCTGTATCAAAACAGTGCTTGCCACATTTTGAAATCCAATCATTTGTGTTCATCTCCTTCTTGCTGCTCTGATTGGTTCATATGGGAAAGGTGACTGCTACCAGGATACGGAGCTCTGAAAAAGGTTCACATTGATTTTTGATAAGGGCCGATACAGGTCACCAAAGCTTAAAGGAGCTCTCCTGAGACTGTCCTGAAATTTAAAAAAAAAACATCCAAAGAACACCCACTGATATAGTAAGAGCTCTGATAAGTGGAAACTGCAATTTGTTTAATATGTTCTCGATGTATCTTTAAACGCCTTAGGAGGAGCAATGGATGCTGTTTCGCTCTTGCCTCCTTTCATTTAATTCTCATAGCCAAAAGGCCCCAGGGCAATTCCTATTCCTAAACCCAATGTTACTGAAACCTGACAGAGCTTTTCTCTTTTCTGGAGGGGAGCACAGGCCTCTCGCTGGCAAACGCTCAGTCATACCGATGCTGTGGAAACGCGTTACGCAATCCGCCGGCCCTATCTGCCATTCACAAAGACTCCTCACCGCTCTCCCAAAGACATCGCCTGGGGCTGAGCTACAAATGTAATTAACAAAGAAACAGCCCTCTTACTCCTGGCTGCGGATGAAGACTCTTCCCCTACTCATAATCAATTTCAATTTCCTTCCAGGGCTATTTATATACTGTTATCTTCCTGGTATTGATTTGAGGGCTTTCTGCCATTTCCCTCTCGCTCCTCCCATCGCTAGTGTTTTTTTGTTTTTTAGACCATGGTTTCTACAGAATACTGAGCAGAAGACCAACTGTGTGTATGCTCTTTTGAGGGTTAAGTCCAGAACAATGAAGTGGATTAATGCAGAGGTGCTTCACAAGCACAGTTGTTAAAGTTGTGAGCCTGTAATTACTTTAGAAAAACAGTATTTATTTGAGACAGAGGACTGGACATGAAGCAATTCTTTTTGGGGGTAGTAGCTGTTAAGATTCATCAAAATTCAGGCAATGTGCTGCAGGAAATAAAATCGAACAGAATGCTCAGATATTTAGGAAAAAATACAGAATACATAGAAAAGAAATTACAATTAATATTACTTGATCACTTAGACCATATGCACTACAATAATAATAACAATAACAATAATAATAATAATAATAATATATCGAATCAAATAGAGGACTGTGAGCATTTATGGGTATCACACTGCAAGAAATGTGCTCTTGGATAAAAGGACAAAGAAGGGCAACTAAACTGGTTCCTGACACGAAGTGTAAAAGTAAGAAGACAGGATCACACTTTAAAGTGTTGCCCATAAAAAGGCTTTATGAGGCATATGTACTACCACATACTCTTGGCTCAAAAAGATGTCACTTTGCAGTTAAAGTAAATCATTAACAGTACTTAAGTGACAGTAAACAGTACGTTAATATGGTACTGCCTAATGTTTGAGGTATTTTTAGGTATTGTTTTTTGAAGGAAACCAGTCTTAAACTGAATCAGTCTTAACTTTGCTTTTGCAGAGGAAAGCCATCCAGTGCAAGACTAAGACTGGTTGAGGTCAATGTCATCTTGTGAGCCAAGAGTGGGTGATAGTATTTAAAGGGCATTTGCATCACGTTGCTGTAAGTATCAGAATTGTATGTCACATTTTTAATATGAGAGATCTTTATCACCATAATAGCATGAGTCAAAATTTAGATAGTTTCACAATATCAAGCTCACGGCACCCAGTGACATCATGTGTTATGCTACAGTCAGCCTAGCATCATAAATGCATGTTTTATGTCACCCTTTATAACATTTAGCCTTTATCCAGGTGACATTCTTGGTTGTATAATGTGTTGCATAAGAAAGTGTTATGTATCATCTTATGAAGTATGACATTTGCTTATGTATAGTTTATGAAGGCATTATGTCATGTTTATGAAGGCTTTATGTATGCTTCATAAAGCCTTTATAAGCAACACTTTGTTAAAAGTGTGACCAAAGAAAAGATTAGAATACATAGGGCCCAAACTTGCACCCAGCATTATGTAGTGGCAGCTCAGACACAAGATGTTTTACTAGGGTCATACAGCTGCAGTTATATTTGCAGTCCATATTTATTATATTTACTTTATTCATATTTCCACTTAAGTGCCCACATTCTTAAGATAGAAAATGATTTGTGTCCATATGAGCAGGTTAGTCTTAAGATGAGGTGTATTGCTAATGCATTTATATTTTGATTCAGCACAGAGCCTTTCTATTAAGGCTAACCAAATCTGTCTAAAGTAAAGTCAAAGCAGTTTTTTGTTATTTTAAAGGCAGAAAAGAAAGTGTTTCAAAGGGCTGTGCATGCACATAAACAGAGTGTCATGCCAGCACTTTCAACACTTTCTGTTTTGTCAGAAACATGACATGTGACATTAGCAAAAGATCATGAATTGCTTCCCCACTGAAGTCATGTTTAATGAGAGACTCATGGAAGAAAATGTGTCTAATTTTTGGATTATAATTTTCAATACAGCATCATCACAAACAAAGGAAGCAAAACTAAACTCAGGTTCGTTTATGTTACTCATGCTTGTCATGCTCTCTCTAACCCTACTTGAACAGGAGATCCCAATTAGAAGAGCAATGACTCAAAAGAGACTTCTGCACCTTGTTGTGATGCTTTGTGTTCTATGAAATGTGGGATACTGTGGATATTTATTAATTATTATTTATTAATTAATGAGTCATCATCACCTTTTGGAGGTTTGTCATTTTCTAAGCAATAATACAACCTACAAACCAATAATAATTTCACAAACCTATCATTGTGAAAACTAATTTTGCTTTTATTTTTGCCCATTACACAAAGTCCACTCCTTTTGATAATTATGCCATCAACTGTGTTCCATTTTAACACCATCTCACTAGCAAAAACAGAGTTGGACATACCCTGACTGCTCTTGCGCTATGCACCAAAGACCACTTGCTGTGATTTAAAATCTAAATTATTAAAATATATCCCTTAATCTTATTCAGGCTTAGCAAAAGAACATTAAGGGGATATTTAACATAAGTTATTACATTTAAAAAAGGGATTAACAAAGTGAGGAACACAGTATTTCTTATCTGAGCTGTGTAAACAGAGCTACGGACTGCAGATGGAAATTAAAGGTTCCATACAGCTATCATAAGTATTTCTACTCACAAGTCATGTAGTGAAGGGAAAGACTCTTTTTTTCCAAGTCTCTATGTCTGACATACTAATTGCAATGGATTCCAGCAAAATACACCAAGCAACAAGACAAGCCAACCCCATTTACAAACACCTCACGTCCAGCACCTCTCCACAAAAGCTAATTTTGGAATTCTGGTTCATTTTTGTCTGCTGCGTAATTGGACCAAACCATTTTGACAGGTTACTTGACCATTATTAAAATAAGCCTTGTTAAACTGACTCACAACTTAAATTCTACTCTGAAATGAACTAGTTTATATCTATGAGCACTGCCGATTCTCCTTTTTAAATGTAGCCCTGACCATTTATCAGTGGGGTACTTGGGGTGCAGGTTAACAGCACTGATAACGTATTATCAGGAGTAATGCTAACGAGATATGCAAACTATGTGATTGAAAGAAGCATGTTCACTGATATTTCTGGAACACGGGTGACCTGTCGGAAGTGGCAGGTACCTTCTGGATAAGGTCGACTCACAGATAACTAAGCTGATCACCCACTAACCCCGCCTTTAAGCACTGCAAAAGCCACCTGTATGCTCATGGTTCTCCTCATGATTTATCCACAGAAAGAAAAGCATGTCACCATCTCCATCAACTCATACATTAAGACAATCAAAGTGGCAACTTTTATGATACAACAGACAAAGATTCTGCACAAGATAGTCCACGGTGAACATTTTAATTTCTATAAAGTGAACAGTTACTGCTAAACATCTCTGACCTTCCTCACTGTCTCCCAGCAACGCATGCCCAAGTCTGCCACTTGGCTGGTACATGTGTCATACCCCTGTGTCTGAGACATCACCGTTTGAATTGCAGCACAGGGGGTCCTCGGGTTACGACGGTCTCGAGTTACAACGTTTCGTGGTTATGACACACTCCCATAAATTATTTAAAAAACCTAGTTTCGACCTACGCGGTTTGGTTCGTGAATACGACCACAGAAATAAAGATAAGAAATTGTTCTCTTTTTTTTTATTACTGTTTCATTTAATTACTGTATTTTATATGTCCTTCATGTGTTGTGTGCACAGTGTGAGTGACTTAAGGTGTTAACTTTGGTATAATTTAGGTATAAATTCCGACTTACGTTGAAAATCGACTTACGACAAGTCGTAGGAACGGAATTCATTCATAAGTCAAGGACCCCCTGTAATTGTAGTGATGTCAGGAATTGTGAGATCACTTTGTCAGTAACATCACTATGTCTGTACCATCAAAATGTCTGTGACATCACCACAATTACTGTGCTATTGTAGTAGGTTCCTTCTTTCTTATACATGAGTATAAGTCACCCTTGCATTTAAAATCATGAGATCCCAGCATTTAAGTGTTGAGTAGGTATGAATTAGTAGTACAGTTGATGCTTGAATACTATTTCAACCCACTCTACGAGGGCATTTCAGGACCCTCTACTTTTAAGGACCTGTTCCAGTAAACACGTCAGGGACACAGTGGTCTTGCACTCCATTTTCTGAATCCCCCATAACATGTGTTGAGATAAAATGAAGGGTCCTCACCTCCATTAAAGTATCACCAGGGAATTCTGCCCTGGTGATCACCGCCACCCACCTAACTTCAGCTACATGTCCACATTCACCATCACTCACTTCAGCTTATTCTGAAGACAAACAGCTTTTCCCATTGCATAATGAAAACAACTCCTTTGTCCCCAAAACAGTCCCTTTTCCCCAAGTCAGATGACTGCCATTCAAACCATTACATAACACAGAAAATACCCACTCAACAGCATTACTTGGGAAGGATGTTCTTTCAGAAATCCATTCTGTACTGTCTATATTTGAAGGGTACATATGGGTAAGCTTGATGCTTTTCAATATATTCTGAGAAGAGCACAAAAAAAAAACATTGAATAAGTGCTTACTGTAATCCATGTGATTTAATATTTTGAAATATGATTTTAGTGGGCTCGTCAGGCATGGTCCATGACTGTCCCCAATTACTTTCTGAGCTCTTTAATGTGGCAAGAGGAGAGCTTTAAAGGATTTCTTTTGACAAGTCTTCACATGGTAGTAATTAATGTGTATCGCCGTGATAAAAACATCTGAAAATAGCAACTGTATTGTCACTGGAAAAAGGTTATGATAAAATGAGAAGCGTTGCTGAGTTTTAGATGCAGTGTTATAAACTGATTATTGGAAGTTTTTCGTGTATTCTTTTATTTCATATATTCCTCCCACATAAAATTACGTAATCGTTAAAAATATGGGAAATTTGCAACTGTCCAGCTTACCTTTGCCCCTAAGTAATTACATGACTTATTTAGTCCAGTTCCATTGAGAACTACTGAATATGCCTTAACAGGTTACTGCACATCTCCATGGTTACTGACAAGAACACTTGAGAATACATTTTATGGACCTTAGAGATAAACAGCTCAACAAAGACTGAACACGGGTTCTTGTGACAAATATAACAGACTTAGCAATTCATCTGCACTAAAACGGATAAATGTAGCGCCTGCAAGAAAAGTGGTTTCCAAGGTTTCCGAGAAACTGAGGCTGGGGTTATTTTATGTTAAAGGAAATCACCATAAATGAAAGACATTCAAATCGAGCGTGAACAGAAAATCGCATAGCTGATATACAGAGATGCAATTTTTCAACGATATTGGATGTTTGTGTAAACATGGCCCAATTCTACCTAAGATTTTGGTTACGCAACAATTCAGTCTCTCTTTCCTGTTTGTCAGAAACAATGTTTTGTATGTTGAAAAACAGACAGGGAGCAAGAGGGAGAGATGCACATTAAAAAGAGCCGGGAGCAGAGGTTGATCACAGTGATAGAGGGTAATTACTCTCACAGCAGGAAAAGAAGGAGAGAGATGAAGAGAACAAGTGCACTGTGGCAAAAAATCCAGACAGCATATGAGCCTGTAAGGGAACAGATGTACTCTATGGAGGCTATGCCGCTTTCTATGTGAAGCCAAATGGTTTATAAATTACTCATCAGATTTAATGAGATGGCAAACAAAGGGGAGACCGTTTCCCCCTGTCCTGTGAGACGCTTTGCTCGAACCCTTTGGTCTGTGACAGAGGACACAGACCAAAACACTTTGCCTCGGGGGTCAAAACTAACTAAAAAACTTGACTAAGTCGTATTGTGAAAACTTGTGGATGCCGATAGTCAAGCTGTTCAAACAGCCCTCCTAGACATAAATAAGAGCCCACCTAGACATAAACAGCAGATTTCCTGATATTATTTTAAAAAAACTTTGAATAAAATATACCCAACCTTATGACAAGCTTACATCAGACTGACGTAAGATTATGAAATATATCATCTGAAATATACAATGAAGGAATGAAATTCCATCCTAAAGTACTATATGTTGCAGATCATATGAAAACCATTTTCTATAAACTGATTATAATATGCAAGATTATAACACCATTTTTGGTGTTTCATATAGCTCTAAATTTATTTTTAATACAGCAAAGTCACAGAGGAAAATTTCAGTCATGTCAAATACAAACACACTGACATCTCCTGATGAGTATCATTTACTCACAAATCAACAATGGATATGGGCCAATGACATTTAATGACTTTTGAATGAATGTGTCCTTCCATGTGTATCATTTGCATGCAGTTCCAAACAAATGAGTATTTAATAAAAATGAAGGAATTTGCAAACCGACCTTGAAAATCTTTCAAGCATCTTCAACCCTCATTTTGGACATCCTTTCGTTAATCAGCATGCGCATTTCCTGAAAAAATGTACGTCCCTGTAGGAGGACTATAACGGACCTAAAGTCCATTGGAGGGGAGCCATCTTAAGAGATGATAGTGACATGTAGAGAAGCAGCAGGGACCCCTGGAAATTCTACATGACTGCTGTTTCCTGGAACTGTCTGTGGCTTTGTGGAGTTTGTCAGTATATATCTGTCTGTGTTCTGATCAAGCCCTTCTCATCCCACAGTGTATGCTCTCACAGTCTGTCACCTAAGGGATCAGGCCTCGCAAAAGTGTTTTGTGTGTTTGCTTGTGTGTGTATGGGATACGTTAAAAAAAAAGAAACAAAGCGAGTCTCTGATTGGCTCACACAGTAAGACACATATTAAGGAAGAAGGCATAAGTCCCATTGGGTGTACAGTCCCAACCATGCTATTATCAGCTATGGCTGGAGGTCTGCCATAGCAATGACTCTTCCAGGGAATGATAGCTGTTAAGGTAGTTACATTTCATCAGTCCCATTGCTCTCTAGTGGCCACTTCTGGTCAGCCAGCTACCTGCAAGTGTACCAATTGAATTTATGCTAACTTTCTAATCATCCAATGTAATTGCTGGTGATATGCAATGTGCACAGCAAGGGTGTGCACAGTAGTGGGCTACAGTAGGAAGCTAAATAATTCAGCCTGGTGTGGAAAGAGTTTGGTGTGGAAAGAGGATCAAAAACTAAATAACAATAATGACAAAAGACACAAAAAATGGGTAAAGTGCCTCCTATACCTGAAGCAGAAAAAAGAAATGCATGTGTGCATGCCACTAACCTATAAAACTCTATTTTTGGAAAAAAAAAATACAGGCAAATATAGAGCCAAACAGGTTACTCCATAATCTATCACCCTCAGCCACACACTTAACATGTTTGCCTGTTGTGTATGTGTATTTGCCTTTAAAATTAGGAAATTATGAGAATTCTTATTGTGAATTCATGTCTCATGAGACACGAAACTACTCTTATCAGAAACCATCAGAATTCAACAGACAGCTGTTTGTGAAATCTCAAAAAAAGTGGTAAGTGGAGGTACATTCCTCTAATTCTGTGTAGAAATGTCCATGAACATTAACTACAGGACCAAGTCTGTGCTTTAGCGGAGCACCTCAGCCACTCAGGACCCCTTTGAATGGCGTTCTTATGGTATGACAAAGCCAGGATGGGCAGACTGTGCTTATATGAGATTATGTGAATGAGCAACGACATCGTTTTCCATTGCATGGTACATTAATCATCTAAGAGGATCTCACTCTCTGCTCCAGCAGATCCAGCTGGGATAACGTAAACACATTTACTTTTGATCAGTGTAATCGAGTGTAATTATTTATTTTACCAATAAACATCCTCTGAGACTGAAGGCATTAAGTATGTAAATGTTTACGCTTGAGCCGAATCACATAAAATCAAAACGTCCTTTAATGAAATCATGTGAAAATATGCAAAAATGAGCACAACTGTACCGAAACCCCTCGTACAGAAAATTTTAATCAGACAAGCAGTCAATCATATTAGATATGAGATTTTAGTCCCCATATCTGAGCCATTTATGTACAGTTTATTACTATGTAGAGAATTTGCAGAGACTAATATGGCAGATATCAATTCTAATTTACAAATAAATTATAGTATCAGGTTTGTTATTTGTTGAATTGCAAATGATCAATAACTAGTTTAATCATGTTGTGCATACTCATAGGCTTTAAGCCATAAACAATAAAACCATAATTTGTTGTTGCACATTAAACAGATCATTATTAATGTTGGCATAGAGACAACAGAATTATTCTTTAAGAGGATACAGTTCCGTTCCAATGTACTTGCAAAATAAAACACAATAGCATTTTTTAAAAGTATTGATGTGTTTTTGCATAAGTCAGTATGCACATTATATAGGTCTCAGTTGTTACGCCCATGAAGTAATCTGAAATTCTGAGCTTTGATTTGTCCTGCATTTTGTTAGTTGCTCTTGATATTACCATTTTTTATATTTTTTTTGACTGAGGAAAACAAAGCAAAGGTAATATTAATAATGAAAAAAAACTAATATAGACCAAAACACAATAACACTTGATTGAAATGTAGCCTGTTATGAAAAAGTTTTGACTTTTATGTTTATGGTTTACACAGAATAGCTTTTTATGCCTTTTTTGAAAAAAAACTCTCCAGACACAGCGACAAACACAAACACACACAACAGAATTTAAAATTAAATCGCAGCTGAAGCAGAACCAGACGGTTATTACTGACTGGGACTCAATCCTCACGTCTGCGCAACCAGAAGAAGGTAATAAGCCAATAATAATGACTGGGGTTGTGCTGAAGCTATAAATAGGCTCCCGTCCCTGGGAGAGCTCCTTTCCTCGCTCTGTCAAGCACATGAATGGCATCAGCTACCTGGGTTCCCTTCAGTCGGGCCCCAGCTTACAGAAAACGTTCCCAGAACATTTCACAGCGATTCAGGTCATATTTTGTCACTGGATTTTGACATAATGTTATTATGCAATTGTTCCGCAAACATTCTAAAAACATTACACTGTTCCGAACAAGCGCTGTCAAGGTGGCTGGAAAACATTCCAGGTAAATAACATTCCAGGAACACAAAAAAAAGACTGGATAAAAATGTACCTCCTGGGAACGTTTATCCGAACGTTCAGAGTATGTTCTGGCAACCAGCACTGTTAGCTGGGGCAGAGTTCCACTTGGTTGAAAAAAAATACCTCTTCTACTACATTGGTCTGGGGCCTTAGTTTCTGTAATGGTTTCCCTTTAGAAAAGCCCATTCTATCCTATGCAATGAAAATGGTTAATTTGCCAGTTACCATAACTTCAGACTGACATCCAATTTTAGGACATCCAGTGTTTTACCTCTAAGGCTGCACCTCGTCGGTCCTGCCAGCTTTTGCTCAATGGATCTTAGAAAGTGGCCGATCCGTGCCATGATTACGACATTATTCATCGTGAGGTCGTTAATGTGTATACTTGTATGATTCATTTGTCAGTCCGCCCATCTTCAGCCTAATGTGCTGTTTAACGGGGGGACACGGGTGCGACTCAAGCTGATTGTTCAAAATGCCCACTTGAGGGGAAAGTAAAATCTCATCTCCCAAACATTAAGCTTTAAAACAGACTGGCTGAAGCCATCACTACTATCGCAGGGTCAATGTTCTTCCCATCAGCACAGAGCTGTTCAAGAGTGATGCCATTATTTTTCAGGCAGCCTGACACATAAATACTACCAAGCACAGTTTTTGTTCTTTAAAGACAATACTTTCTTGAAACATATCAGACAGTACACGATTTTAATCTGCACCAGACAAATAAATCAAGCCATGTATCCTCTAGACTTCAAACTTAAACATTTTTCAACACCGCTCACCACCCCCCACCACCTCCTCTGTCCTACTGGCCATTAAACTGAAGACTTGTTCTTACTGACAGGTTAAATCTATAAAATGTCCTCCAAAATCTAGTCTCAAATGACAATGAAACCACAGCAGATGGGAATCCCCTTTATACCAGAACACTCTAATAACGTTGCTTATAACAGTTAGTATTTTACTCACTAAATTAGTAGTCATTCCTGTTTCAAACAGGAATCCAGAGTGGTGGATTGTGGGTCATATAGTTTGTGTACATGTGCCTTCTTTCTGTAAATGTAATCAGATCAATGTGCATTCACACTTCCCAACAGCAGGGTATGAATGGGGTAGTCCCTGGAGGATGATGTCATCCAGGGAAAGAGGTAGGATGATGACACTGGCTGCGTTCCAATACTTTTTTTCTCGTCTCCTCCTTTCCTCCCCTCCTTTCCTATGCCGGAAATGTGTGGAGGAAAGGAGGGGAGTGGAGGAAAGGAGGAAAGGAGGAGATGAATCGAAAATTGGAACAGCTAATCCGATTCGCCCGTCATCAAAGTCGATGTCGGCTATTGTTGAAGTAATAATTTCGACTGACTCTGAAGATACCAAAGCCAATCAAAATATTCTGTGGGATGGTCTTTTAACCTGATTGGTCGTGAGCACAATGATGTCACCCAGAAATGTGAAAAGACTTCCGCGGTAGGATACATCGATGTATCCTCCGTTTGGAGGAAATGAGAAAGGAGGAAAGGAGGAAAGGAGGAGGTGAGATTTCGCTTTGGAACAGTGGAGGAAAGGAGGACACATAATCAGCTTCCAGGGCACGGAGGAAAGGAGGGGAGGAAAGGAGGAAAGGAGGAGACGAAATTGAGTATTGGAATGCAGCCAAGGATTGTGAAGAGAGAGTGCCTGATGCAGGGTATGAATGGGGTAGTCCCTGGAAGATGATGTCATCCAGGGAAAGAGGTGGGATGATGTGGAGGATGGTAGACCAGGTGGACACAGGTGGAACCCCACTCAAAATACAGAGGGGAAACCCCTTCAGCAGAAAATTCTGACACACCAGGTTAACAAGGACAGCTGGAACACACACCTGTGCCAGCTCATACACACATATCATAACTTATGAGGCAATGTTTGCTGAAAGTATATATTTCCATATCCCACACAGATAGAGGATCACTGCATTGCGCATTTGTTTTATTGTCTGCATCATATATTTCTGCCCAGCGGAAAGCCTTACTCATAATGGGGTGATCTTCAGGCTGCTGCCATCTATATCTTACTGTCTACTTTACATCTAACAAAATGGCTTCTGTCAGCATAGTTCCAGTTCTGCTGGCTACAATCCAACTCATAACCGCTAATAGGCTGACAGACTTCATTACCGAAGTGTAAAAAATGTCCCTGCAATGACCTTCTTTAGGCTAGTCTGCTTGTCACCTGGCACACCCCCCTCACATCCTACAGTATACCATAAACCCTCACAGCTTTAATGGAGCAGTGGTAAGAAATAACAAAAGTCTTTCAAGACTTTTTGGATTAAAAGGTACAGTAACCGAAAATTTCAACCTCGATGTTGTCCCTTCCATTGGTCCCTTTGTATCACTACTGTGGGTTTATACATATAAAAGTATTTCAATTGATTTCATTTGTAAAAGCATGGTTTTGAACCAACTGTTCCTAAGTCTTATATCAAACTCAGACTTGTAAACTCAGAATGACTCACCTCATTCCATTTCAGCACTGAAAATCAGCACAGGCTCCAACCTGGCACACATGCTGTTGGTATTCTGTGCTAAGCAGTCTTGTTTATTACTGAAGGGAGTTTGAATTTGTATTGTATAGCCCTCTAGTGACCTACAGATATGATGTAATCAGCCACAGATTGCATGTGTCAGGAATTTTCCTGACAATGCTAATTGGCTAGGCTGGTAAATTGATTTTTGCAGGGGTAAATTGAATAATTGATTAATTGGTGGTGGTGCTGGTGCAGCTGATTCCCATCTGCAATTGAGGACACCAGGCAAGTGTGAAAAGGGAGGAAAAGTATAGCTGTAGTTGATAGCTGCCATAAGGGGAGGGGAGGGGAGGGGAGGGGATGGAGAGATCCAATACCTGTGGGAAGAGAAACAGCGGGAGGAAAATGGGGAGGGTTGCAGACAAAGCCTCGGACCCCCAGCTGGATGCTAGTCAGGCAGTGGCTCCCCAGTGCAGTAAGGCACTTTATTTTTGGGATGGGGTTCTGAGGAAAACTGTCCAGGTGTCTCTTGCAATGTTGTGCCATGGAGCAAATGAAACATTGATTTAAAACCTTAATTTAAATAGTTGAGTAGGTAACTGTGAATACTTTGTGGGCTCATACAGTGAATGGGGAAGAAAACATAAATAGTTGTTAGAAATAGTTCAGAATGAAATATCCACACACTGCAAACTAATTTAAGAGGGGTGTGTGACACTCTTGCAGACAGAGCTTTCTTCTTTGCAAAACCATCTGCTGTTGAGTTTGCTTGCACAAAATTCAAAGGTAAGGAGGAATGTTAAACTTTTCACTGAAACTACCTTTTGAAAACAAGACAAGAAGATGTCATGCTCTTGCATGGTATCATGAAGCAGAAAATTACCTCTGGTTTTCACTTTGCCCTCTCATCCACAGCCGCTGTGGCGGTGGGGTTGACAGTCCAGCAGAGGAACAGGCTAACAGAGTTACTGACAGAGAGAAAATTGAGAATATTTAGTATACAATATCTGTTCCTGATACTGTAATGGTCAGACAAAGTTGGTTGAATGAGCAGGAAACAATTTCTTGTAAAGATTTTTTTAGTTTCTCAAAAGGTCTGAAGAGAGATAAGGGGTGTCTTCCTTGCATTGTGCCAGTCTACAAAGACAGTCATCGTTCCATTATAAGAAATCGCACATGGACACCTTACCACACTCAATTAGTTCAAGACCCATTCAGTCACACCACCCCATATTCATTTGGTAAATTCCGAAAACAGCCTCTATGTCCCGCAAAATGAGCTTTCCTGTCCTGCATTTGCACTGTTTGAATCCTATTACCCTACGCTACAGCCATTTGTCAAATGTGGCTGGATTTTGATTAGACGAATGATGGCAGTAATACATCAAACACAGGCAGACATTATGGTCTGAAGGTTATCGCAGTGGTTGACTTTGAATTTATTTGTCAATTGCAATATGCAACCCTGAATCTATGAATGAATTGAACTTGTTCTACCTGTACAAAAAGCACCCCTGTCAAAATCTGCTAAACTCAGCTAAAATGTAAGATGTTCTTTAAAGGGCACTTAGAATGATTTCCAGAAACACTTTAACCCAGGTAAATTATTAGTTTAGATGTACCATGTATTATTCATCCTTAAGGGTGTCTTTTTTTAGTTGCAACTGGTACAACACCCCCTCCCCCCCAAACACTCCTTGAATTTAATATTCCTGGCTTATGTTCTTTCTCCTGAGTTTAAAGTAAGTAGAAATAATTTTAAACTTCAATTAAATATTTAGATTTTAAGCAATGACCTACATCTGAGATTAAGGTAGTTTCTAGATATATAGATAACCCCCCTCCCCACTTTACCACTGAGTGCTCTCAGACACAGAGACAGAAGAATAAGTGGGCTCCATTCAAGGTAGCTCTCCCTGGCTCCTGGGAAGCAAGGACAAACGTTGTCACCCGTCAACGTCAAAACCTCTCAGAGAGTGAGAGAGAGGTTTAGTCTGGACCAGGGCAATGTCAACAGCTGTCACTTGAGGGGGCAGAATATGGCAGTGACACTGTGACTTTCCTGAGTCTTCTCTACAGACTCCTTCTGCTTGACTGAAAAGTGTTTTTTCAAGGCCAGAAGTTTAAGATCTCAAGTTTTTTTATGAACTATTCTGGAGTACTGTTTATAACTGCTATTGACGTTTTTGTCATAGTGTCTTAATTGTTGCAGGATATTTAGCGAACACCCTCATCCAAAATGACATGTTTTTTTTTTTTTTTTTTTACATGTAACCCATGAGATATTTGTACCGAAGTAATCAGTTTCACACACCTTATTCAAGGGTCCAGCCACTGCGCCCTGAATTCTGAGCTGCAAGGCTGGTTCCCAAATTATTTCACATTTTACATTGCCACCCTTTAGCAGAGCATAGCAGTACCGTATACTACATTGTGTAGGCAAGGGACGCTTGTTTCATTCCAACCATAACTGCAATGTGTGAAAAACAACAGGCCTTTTATACAACAATTGTTTTACTTGCACATTTTTAAAACCTTGTTTTAAAAACAAGCATGTAGGACTACCCCTGACCCACATTTGGAAGCCTCTGGTTTTTTGGTGACAAGGATCGCCCCAGTTGAAGCCTCTATGATGCTCTGCTGAACTCTCCTGTGAGCCTTTGGCACACCACACCAGGCTATGCAGTTCCGCATGAAGATTTGTTCCAGTTGGAAGACACGCCAATTGGCCTTTTGTTGGCCTTGCTTAAAAGAAAGCCTATGCTGAAATACATAAATATGGCTGTCGCTGTTTTATGCTACGTTCCCCTTCATCACACTGATGCAATAACAGAGAATACTTGTCCCTATACAACACCTGAGCCCCTTCACAATCAGAGGTCAAAAATTATGCGGTAGAAGGATTCTGGTCACACAATGCTACCTCAGTGTTGTTGTAACATTACAGAAATGTTTTCCTAGAAACACTGCAGCTAGCGTAATCTGATGGTTACTATACTTCATATTTGACTCCAAACTACATTTAAATCCATGTCTAGCTGTCAATGTTTACATGCTTTTTCATAAAAATAAATACAGACACGCTCAAATAGATATTTATATTTCATGCAACTGAATTGAAGACAAGTGTTTAATTCATACTTGCACGGTAATGAGAGTGTTTTTCCAGTTATTGCACTTGTATTTCAAATGGCACTCAGTACGATGTGTTATATGGTATGTATGAAGCATTACTCTGATGACTAATGGTACTTATGAAGTACTGTGGGAGGAAGTGGAAAGATATCAGCTTTCCTTGTGAATAGGTCTTATATTCAAGACACAATATAGCTTATAGACAAGATTCTTCTGAATTTACACTCCATATGTGTCTTGAGCACAGTAAATATAACATTGTTCTGGATTAAGTATTGATGACTTATCACCTCATATTTCACTCCAGTGGTATAATGAGATCAGCTGGAGTGGGGGGTTCTGCTTTCTGCATTTTGAAAGCACTGATCTCAGTCATCAACCTAACTTTCATTTAGCATAAAATATCAAATTATGCAGCGTGACCAGAGAGGCCATTAAATGCATCTGATCTCAGGTCAGTCTTTACAGTTGTAAACCACTGAGAGGGAAAACTGAGGTAACGGTCTAGTTTAATAAATTCAGCATTCTTAACCAAATGCATTTTATGTGTTCATGATTTAAAATGGCATGCAGTTTCATGAGGAAAAATGAATCTGTTGTTTCATGCTTATTGCCAGAGTCCTTGTGCTGTATCTAGTTTTCCTTTCTTGAGAGAAAATGTACAACTTCACCAGCGCTTAAAATGTAGCGTGTGTGATTCAATCCCTGGCACAAACCACTTAACGAAGTGAGCAGGCTCCTTCAGACTCCAGAGACAGAGAGAGACATTGAGCCCTCCTTAACAAGGAGAGAAACATTGATCCGTCTTCGGCGAAGTGAAGAAACAATGGCTTGAGCTCACAATGGATAGGCTTGCTAATGAACAGCGGGTCTCGGTGCCAGAAGACTGACATGCGTTTCACCTGAGCAAGAGTATCCAAGCTGCCTGGTGAAGGAATGGAGGGGGTTCACCACTGTGTCTGCATTGCATTACACACGGGAAACCATCATACTACGTGTCCTACTATGCATCATACTACATGTCCCAGAGCAGTGATGTCTTGAATCAGTAACCCTGCATTCTAACAGTGTTCTGGGGAAACCAGCACCTCGAAAAAGGAGCTTTGACTCCTGGACTCATTGCATTAGTGATCATCTTTATTATCCGGGACTAAGGCTGGGATTCAATCAAATATACTAACTCTCTGAGGTCATGTGCAATTCAATCAAAACAGAATTTACATCACAACATAATTTTCCCTGAGTTAGTAATATTTTATTGCACTTGATTGAATCTAACCCTACTTGCTTAACAAAAAAAAAAACAAAGGAAAGTATTTTAGAGTCACTTAATCTGTGTATGTGTTGTGTGGGCACCTGTTGCTACCTTACGGATGACAGAGTGATTGTGCATGTTTCTGTATGCACATGCACAGTGACTTTACATTTGGGTGGCTGTGTAGTATAGTGGTTAGACAGCTGGGTATGTGACTTTAAAGAATTGCTGGTTCAATTCCCAAATGAAACACAGCGCTCATAAGTCTGTGCATGGTACTTCACTTAAATTACTTGACTAAATTTCCAGCTGTTCAAATGGATAGTGTGTAAAAGGATGGATAATATCATCTGCTAAATGCTTAAAATGTATAAGTTGAGCAGAAAGCTTTCTGGGAAGTGAAGTGCCCATATGCAGGAGTCTAGACCATGACCTTCCCTTCCACTTCTCATGCCATTAACATTGTCATCACCAAGAGGGTGGGACTTTTGCCAACATGGAATGTACCATCATAAGGCTCTTCCGAGCAGCGTCCCCTGCCTAGCAGACATTAAACTCCATTCCATCAGCCAATAAGCAGATCCCTTTATCTAGAGTGACCTACAATGTGAGAGAACATAAATGCATTCATGATAGCAACAGCAGAATAGGCTTGGGCTAGCCAGACTTTAACAAACTAAGGGTGAGGGAACACCATCCCCAAAGCACCAGTATAATAAGCATGCCATCTTACAACCCAAATGCAAGTCAACAAAAATACTGCATTACCAATACTAATTTGCCAAATTTGCAATTAGCAGTTTGACAAAACTCCTGCCATTCAAACTTCCATTTCAGATAAAAGCTTTATGAAAAAAGATTGGCTCATATTCATTATTCTGATTCACCAAATGATACAGAAATAGAAGGCTTATGTAACCCAAGTCACTGATTGCTGTATGTTTAATCTTAAAACATTCATAAGGACTGAAATATACATGACAGAATTTTACACTCTATGTCTTAATTGCAATGTTCCTAAATGTCAATAGACTTGAGCGCTCAAATTAAGTGTCCACTGCTTAAAGTATTCAAATGGGAATTAGCAGTGAGGGAACTATATATGGAAATGACTCGATAATGAGTTCATCGTAAATTTGATGTGATGCTTTGTACTATGACCCCATCTTTTCAGAGCATGTTACATTTGCAATCGTCCACTCTCAATACGACTTACATAAATGCTGCGGCCTCGAACTGAATTTAGGATAAAACCATTTTGCAAGGTCAATTTAGTGTCCATCTCATGGCTTGTAAGTGTGCCCCTTATTTTAAAGCAATTTGCACTTAGAGGGGAGCTAAGGCTCCCCCCACGGCCCCTCCCCAAATTACCAATCACTCTCATGTCTGTCTCCCAGCATGAGTTGGGTTTCACAGCTAAACTGGCAGGGTCGCGGCCGTCTGCAAAAATGTGTTTGTGTGTGTATGTGTGTGAGCCCACCCACTGCTACTGCGCCCATTGTGAGATAGCTAGATTCTGTAGCTTTTCCAACAAGTAGATTAATAACTAATTGTATACATGTTACAATTTGGAGACGTATATGACTGGAAAATGAAAATAATGTTGCATGTATGCATACACATGCATATATATGCAGACCATGTCAAGTTGAAGCAAAATGACTAATAACTCGATTCCCTGTAAAAGCCGTTACAGCCCTTTTTTGGGGAAACATCTCACTCTGAAATTTGCAGCTGTCCCGCTGTGAGGAAGTGCATTAGCATTAACGGTGGACCTCGAGTGTGTGTCACAGGGGCGTGTGTGCTGAAGCTGATAATACATGCCTCGCACACAGCAGAAAGCGCATCTGCTGTGAGCAAAAGGCCCGCACCAGGCAAAGAGGGAACTGCAAAGAGTTCTGTCCCATCAGCAAGCGGGGAAAGGACACCACGGAGCTGTCTGAAACCGCCTCTCCGGAAAACCGTGCCTAATCATCCTCCGTGCTCTGCTCCGCTTGCTCTCTCCCTCTCTCTCTCGCCCCCTTGCACTGCAGTCGCTTTTGCAACTAGATGGAAAATGAACATTATTACGGGAGGAATGGAAGAGGGGGCCTCCACTTCACCGGAGAGAGCCAATTCAGCCTGCTCAATTAGGACCGGCACTCCGCCGACCGGCAACCTTCCCACGTCCTCAAATGCTGCATGCACCGATATTCCCAGTGGGACACATTCTGCTCCTCCCTACGATTCTAAACTTTTTAACAGCCTATATATCAACCTCTAAACCTCATTCTAAGCTCACCGCTGCCTCACAGTTTGTTTTCTTCCTTATGCTTAGTATTTACTGTAGTTGCATGCTGTTGGAGCGTACACTGTAACGGGAGAAGTGCCTTTATAACAGCAATATATAGTGGAGAAATTAAGCAGGGAGAAACGTAAAACATGGCAGCATTTGGAAAACCGATAAAACGGCATCCTGCATTTCACCACCAGCAGTTATTTATTATGGTAATAGCTGTAACATTTGCGGGAAGGACACGATAAGCAAAACATCCTCACAACTGAGTGCAGCAGTTTGTTATCCACGTTTACTATAAATGGTAAAACTATCCAAGATGACATAGCATAAAAATTCTAAAACGAAGTGTGTGAGTATATATACATACATATATAAAACAGAAACACCTAGCGATATACAAATATCACATACCTAATATGGAGAAGGGCCACCCTTCGCCCTCAGAACAGCTTAAGTCCTTTTTGGAATGCCGCCATACAAGTTCTGAACTGTGTGTAGTGGAACAATAGACCATTCTTCAGGAAGGAGAGCCTTGAATTCTTTGAGCGATGAATGAGGTGGAAGTCTACTGAACTGCTGAGTGCTTCAGAAGTTCCCAAAAGGTTCAATGATGTTTAGATGTGGTGAGTGTGCAGGCAATGGAAGACATTTGACTTCATCCACATGTTAATCCAGATCATTTTTAAAACTGATTAGCAGTATGTAACAGGGCATTCAACATTACTGTGAAAATGTCCTGACATTTGTATTAATTACATGTTTATAAAACATGAGGTTAGCTTGTAGTAAGTGGACTCACATTTTTTTTATCTAGGTACTAAGATATGCTCTTTTCCTAATCATATTTTCATCAATGAATTAGAAAGACAAGTTATTGCAATAATTGCTGTGAAGAATTTCTGTTTCATTATCACCTGGCAATTTATTAAATTCAAAACATGTTCTTTGATGAAAATATCCATAATGAACATTGATGAAATTACCAGAGGCAGCATGGAGTAGACTTTAAACGTCCTTCCCTGTCAGACTTCAATTGCAGCAGTACATTCAAAGAGCACTCATTTGGTGTGCCTGGGTCACATTCCAGAACTGTGAATTTGCTTATTCCATTTTGGGAGTGGGGTGACTTTATGGTCTAATAAAGTCATATGGACTAATAAAAAGGTAAGTGTTTATTTACAAGCTCTGCTGGGCATTACTGGGAAGTGCTGTGTAAAAAAACCTGATTGTAATTGGTGCTAAAAAAAAAATAAAGATTGAATGACTGATCTATTGAAGAATGCTCTCAGACTGAAGAATGCTTTCCATTATGTCAATTGCATTCATGAAGATTAAGTAGCTGCTTAGCTGAAACACACGTCTCGTGTAGGGCCTCGCGCAATTTTTCTGCACTTGGACAAACCGCGATGAAAGCGATGGTTGCGCTAATGATGCAGGGGAAATATGCTGCCGCCCTTGGTCTATGGGACCCACACATTGAGAGCGCTATCGATCTTCATGAGATGCTGTACTGCAATGAGGCGATAGTCAGAGGACAACAGTTCGGGAAGCGGGAGAACAGAGCATTTCACAGCTCATTAAAAGTGAAGGCTGGCGTGTAGAGATAGAGGCATGCGTTTAGCACTGAATTGGATGAGGAAAGGAAATACCATTTGCTGGGCGAGGCCAAACTCACAATCATGCCACTTACAGGCAGTCCTGGGGACTTTTCCAATACAGTAAAGGGATACAGTCATTTTCAGGATAAATATTTATCTGTTACAAATAGGAATATCCATTCCGTCTTTATGCCTGCTTGTGTCCGTAATAACATGTTTAAAGTAAAAGCAGGTTTATGCAATATAATCAAATTTCAGTCTCTGTTTTTATCCTGATCATTTTTTGTTCCCTTTCTACCTCACCCTAAATTTGGCATTTGACTCATTCTCTCCTAAAGTAACCATATGTTTGCCAAAATATCACCCTTTAAAATTTTGTTTGTCACATAATTTTGAATTATCATAATCACTTCTGTTCACATGTGTATCCATCTCAATTGCTCGACTATTCTTGACTGTACTTCTCCCACTGCCGGTCACATTTGATGACAATCAATGTTCTTAACAGTTATGTTCATTGTATAGTATGTCTGAAGTGTCAGTGGTCTTAATTTTGGTCACAAAGATCTTTGTCTTCTTATGAATTCTGCTTTTGTTTCTGCTTCATGAATTCCATAAAAATTAATATAGTACTAAATATAAACAGTTTTTTCACACCCTCATCCTCCTAGAATGACCATATGGTTAATGAATATTAGTATAAAATAGTTAGATATTCAATCACTTTAAGTAATCTGAGAATTTATTTCAGGAGGCAAAGGGTTAAGGTTTGTGAGGTTGCTGATTCGCTGCCTTGGTCAGGGGTTCCACATGCCACTGAACCGGAGGCTTTAATGCCAACAGTGTTGGACAGAGTGTTGTCAGGTCTGGCTCTTTCAGCCAAATACCTTAAATTGTCATTGACTTCACATAGGACTGTGGAGCTGAAAAGCCACTGGCATTTTGGCTTTGTTTCCAGAAATCTTTTTAATGCTTGAGTTTTAATAGTGAGTCAGACCCATCCTTGAGCTGAAATGGCCGTATTTGCGTTGTCTTAGTGATTAGTTTCTTCTCAGATGCCAGTTGGCAGCTTTTCTGGCTTATTCCAGAACAAACAGCACTGCGGGCACTGGCTTTTATTTTGGCCGTTCAGTCTTGTGACCGATTGTAACAATTACGGACTACACCAAAAGGAATCTAGATGAATTGCCACTCCAGAGGTGAATGTGGACTATTCTGCTCCTGCAAGTATTTATTGCTCACTATCTTCCAAAAACGATGGCCCTATTTGAAAAAATGTCACCCCTCCTGGATTAGTCACTTCCTCTACTTTAACTCAGGAAATTGAGTAGACGCAGATACCTGCTAAACCCATTTATTTGTTAATTAAAGGATTAATTAAAGGAATTAACTGAGTGACTTCTGAAACCCCAAAAGAAATGTAACAACTTATTACAACTTCATCTTGTTCAGTAAATAGTTACATAATATCAGATATTGTTCCTCAACCAAATTGCACATAATTAGTAATAACGTGTTCCTTTTAGTAAACATAGTGATAAATCCAAGATTACAGGCACAGCACACACCCGACCATCCCCCCTCCCTCCCACACACACATGCACGCACACACACACACACACACACACACACAGGGAGGGAAAATCATGCTTCTGACAAAGTGATGATGAATGTCTCACTGTTCATTTCTTGGAGTTGTAGACTAATCTGTCTCTCTGTCAACCAGCTCTGACACATCATTTGTACAGCAGCAGTGGTACTTCAAGCTAGTACCAAGCAAATACAACAGAACTGCATGACTAAAGCAGTGCGAACTGATACGGTAAGCTATAGGGAGTATGGCTGGAAGGCAAAATAATGTTTTAGTTTGTGTAAACCATTTCAACAGCAAAATTGTACAGCATAACCTCAGTAAATGGAATTTATGGAAAACCTGACCAAACACACATAATATAAACCTGGAAATCAAATTCTGGCTGGAGGTCAGTGAGGCAACAATGCGTAGGCCGGTTAAGGGTTTGTCAGTTCATCACTCTCTAGCGACCCCCCATGGTCATCCAGGTGCCTGCAGGTATACGAACCAAACATGACTGTTGACTGTGTAATCCTCCAACGACATAGACAGTGTATAATTGGTGGTGTGACTGCTGTGAGAAAAGGAATGAGGGCCAGTTATCATGTGAGCTGGAGAAATCACCACGGCTTCCTCCACACGAGTCCACAGGAGCAGGTTGCTGTGGCGATGTGCTGAGAGTGGAAAAAAAAAAAGGGGGGTAATGTGACCATTAAACCAAAATGGTATCACATTTACCATTGACAAAAAAGTACTGCAAATGAACAGGATTTGCCACTTATTTCATTTCAATTAGGCTCATAAATGTAACTGCCAAACCATAAAATTTTTAACTGATGGTTGTACAATGTCATCTATTAAGGTAAACAAACATGCCAGCTATATGGTTGAATAACTAGACACAATCAGAAAGACTAGGTATAAGAATGAACCACAAATATCACTTGCTGTTGGAAGCAGTCGCTTGTCGGACTACAAATAGCTGTACACTAAGTCTGGTCTGTGAATCCTTATCTTGCATTTTTCTTGATTAATATCTTAATTCCTCTTAAATATGTTATGCACGTATATTTAAGACTACACACTGCCAACATTAGTCAACAGGAAAGTCTCCGTTTTGTATTTGGGTTTGATTGTTTTGGTTTATTCAAATTAGGTTTATGCTTGCAAAACAATAAAATTAATTAGTGCATTTTGAGCGGAATGTGTGTATACTAATCTCACTTAGAGATTACATACATACATTTCAGACTTTATTCTCAATGTATACACATTATTGCTTCATTCATTAAATAATATAAAATAAAAATGACCATGTCATTAAAAAAGAATAACCACAGAATCCTCAAATGTGAAACATCCATTTAGGGAATAACAGTCCTGGTTTGAAATTTTTAAATCATTGTTTTTTTTTTTTTTTTCAGAAAGAGGTCTATCATAAAAGATTATACACCAGGTTAAGTTTATTAGGATGTGCCACCACACACACACACACACACACACACACACACACACACACACACACACACACACACACACACACACAGTGAATAGCCCTATACAAAGGGGACTCCAAGCTGACATGAGAGCAACCTTTAGCAATAAATTAGCAATAAACAGGGGTTTCAAAAGCTATAACCCTGGCATGGCTCTAGGTCTTGTAAGTGTCAGAGGATGATTGGATAAAGACACTGGTAAAAATAACCAAACTGACCTGCACAAATTTCACTCCCACACTCCACAGAACAAAACAAAGGCAGCAGAGAAAGCAAACAAAAAGTTAGGAGTAACAGTCTGTTACAGGGAGCTAAAACAAGCTGGCAGGCACCATGAAGGTCTTCCAAGAAGGCACAGTAAACTGTAACTTTATAATAAACATAATAATAATAAACAATAACAACAACAACAACAACAACAACAAGCATCATCATTAAGTAAGGCAAGAGGAAACTCTTGTGCTTATCACCAGTTAGCCTTAGCTGAGCACATGCTTGTGTGTGAGACTACCGCTGTCCAAGGTCCTGAAGGCCTCATAGGCTTTGGGAGGCTGTGGGAACAACTGAATGCTTCCATGCAGTCATACATGGCATTTTAACTGCAGCCTGTATCTCATTCCCGAGTTAACTGAACACCCTCCATTTTGGCTGAAATTGTACATGCATGGGATGTCACTCACAAAAAGGCTCCAGGTTTTATAGGCATTGCCCATGTTCCTGCCTGCCCACCCTTCATTAGTGATGTGGGATTGAGCTTCATTGAAATATAAATAGGAGATGTTAACATATAGTATCAGTCTCTAACATATAGTAACAGAGTCAGTGATTTGGACCAATGACTGCACTGGCTGTGGGGAGTGAAAAAAAAATGATTGGCTCAGCAAGTCAATTGACACTTATGTGTAGCTCCACCTTAATGGTGTTCATTAAACTTCATTTTGAACATCACTACCCATCACCCACTCAAATCTGTTGTTGATTTATCCCAGATGTACTCTGGGATCCTTTTGCCCTTCATCCTCTCACTCTTATCCCTGCTCATGCAGTCAGAAAGCTGGATGCCTGCTTGAAAGGGAAGCATGGAATGGAAATAGCACCAAGTAAAAAAAAAAAAATGTAATTCCAGAGAGCTCTTTACACCTGTCACACCAGGAAACTCCTACTTAACCTGACAGCCGAGAGGAGAGGGCAATTTAAACTGTAAGATTAAGAGAACGCAAGAAAGGGGCTGCTCCTTCACTCTGCACTCTCTGTACCAGCGGTTATATAAATGGAGCTGAGCTGGGCTCTGTGATGGGAGGGCAGCTATAAAGACAGAGGCAAACCTCTCTCTCTGAAGCCTCTAGCACAGCACACGAAAGGAAAGCTGCAGAGACACTGCCTCCTGCGATCTCCTTCATGAACATGACAGGAGGGACAAGTGCCAACAAAAAGACAAAGGTTATTCATCTCCATAGGCGTCAGTGTAAAAATGGAGTGAAATTTACACAAATTCATATACGTTGAAAAAATATTGAGGTATGACCACAACCCACAGGTCATAGTTTTGGGATATATATCACACAGACTAATTTATATACATAATAAACCCAATTATTTTAAGAGCCAGGCTTCTCAAACAAATGGATTTGTACGAACAGGACATTTTTCCAAGACACCTGAAAACACCTGTCCAGCTGATCAATGTGTTTTTAACCCTCCAGTTAAATTGAAAAAATAATTGCATCCATTATGTTTTGGGTAAAATTGAGCCACAGAGATTACATCAAATATAAAACAGTCAAGTATTCAATAAAATAGCACAAACTACATTTTGCTCCACCTGGCCATTCACTGAGCACTGAAAACTGTTCAACACATTTCTGGCATGCATATTTATGTGAGTGCAGAAACACTTTGTAAGTCCATGACCTTTTGACACATGTTACACCTGGGTGCACTTTGCAGATTAGCTTCCTCCTCCTGGTACTGGTCTTACTGTCATGGAAGGGGCAGATCTGACATCTTGAAAATATTTTGCTAAGGGCTCTATAAACCAGATTCAACCAGTCAAAATACAAATTATTTAAATAACAGCAAAGATGCATCAAAGAATCAAGATTAATTTGAAAGTATTTACACATAAAAAATGTTATGGGCCACAATGACCTACAACATTAACTTTGTAAACAAAGTTTGCAAAGATTTCCATTACCTTGTAATGCTTTCAGGTTGAAAAGTGAGATTATTCTTTTATATTATTAAAAAAAACATAAGAGTAGGGTTTAAGATCAGGTTTATTTTGAAGATTTATTTCAATTTATCATGTTTTCACACACACACACACACACACACACACACACACACACACACACACACACACACACACACACACACACACACACACACAAACACACACACACACACACACACACACACACACACACACACACACACACACACACACACACACACACACACACACACACACACACAGAGCGAGAGACTTCCAGGAAATGCTTTCTGAAAGGCAAAGAGAAAGAATTCATGTTTTTGGAAATGCAGAAGGTCAATTTAACTGTCATAATGAATGTACTATTATGCCTTAGATTTTTATGATTGTAGCTTCATCTCCTTTAAGTACATAAAATGGAAATAAGCTTTTGAAATAACATCATATTTGCCATTGAAAATGCTCAATTAGCCCTGGAATTTTTTTCTTTTTTTTTTTTTGGGTTGGGGGTGGTACATTCCCCATTTCGCAACACATAATTAAATCAAAACAAGTATTTTGTTCTGAATTATATTTAACATGAAAGTTTATAAATCTTGGATACATCAAACATGAATGCTTCAGATTTGGAAGCACAAAGACAGCACAAGTGTGAAGCTCCATTTTCTCTGCTGTATGAAAATAGGAGGGTGCCTACATGCATTCAAATACACTTCTGTCTCCTGACAGATCAGTTCCCAGGAATAGCAAAAAGGCATTTATCTTCTGTCAACAACGCAGCAGGAGTAGATGCAGAAATGATTACATCTTTTAACTGAGAAACACCAGCGCTCCAAAGACAAGCTCACAATCACTCACACTCCACACCAGAATCCAATGCACACGAACCCCTCAAAATCCCATATCACAATAAAATCATGAATGTATTCTCCTTTGCTACTATGATTGTATTTGATGCTGTCGTTAAAAAAAAATGAAACACGTTTCTTAAACGTGGCAGAATTACGTTTTAGAAATGCACTGTTATCAATCATAGCTTTGATCATGAAATAAAAGACAATGGATTCACTGGCTAAACTGCTGAGTGAAGTCCCCCATCGCTCCCATCCATGCCAGGTGAATAGATCACAAAAGGATCATCTCAGGAGTCTAATAATGATTCGGATAGAGGATGTTTGTGGAGTAGCGCTCCACCACAGGAAGAGAGAGCAATGAGCATTGCTAGTATTGAGGACATCATCCATAGTATTAGCCTGACCCTTTAATTATTTTAATAATTAAAGTTGAGCATTAAAATGTAATGAAGACCAGCTGCAGCATGACATATGTTAATAAGACACTGTGAATATTATTATCTTTAAAACCTTTCCTAAAAATGCTTTAATGCCATAGGGAATGCACTATCTGTGATTGACAGTGCCCGGCTAAACACTGCAAAATGGCTGCGACAAAAGTCTGAAATAGAAGAAAGTTAGAAAGTTCTATTCTGATTATTCTGAGACACAAAGACGATTGCAGGAAGGCAAATAAATTGCCAAGAAGCACATTTTCATGTATAACGCAATTAGGGAGTGCAGTACTTGACAGAACCAATTTTTAGCCCTGCTACAAGAAAGAAATGTTGGACATTTTAGTGGGAAAAGACAGAAAAAAAGTGACACACCGTTACATGCTGAAAAACTATTTAAATGACTACAATACACTGACATCTCAGCAGAAATGGGCGTTCATTAGAGTCCAAGAAAATGATGGTACTTTTCTTCTCAATTCAGCAGAATTGGTTTTATGAAAGAGGGCGATGCATAGCACAAAGTATCCTGGGAAAAATGTTTTATTCAAACTCCTTGCTGACACCTGTGTAGGCGCTACTCAATGAGGCTGACACGTAATGGTTTCCACAATGCTCAGTGAAACCATTGGAGACCATTATAATGCAAATGTTCTTCGAGTGTTGTAAATGGTGACTTTTTTAACAATACCTTGTAGTTATAATTAAACTAAGTCTTTTTCTGATGAACTGCCTAAACTAAACAGTTTTTACTTTATAACTCCAGTTGATTCCTCATAAACATTGAGAATAGAGAAAATTTCACACTTTCAGGAAGACCACTTTCAAAGGTCATGTGATCGCACCAGCCTGTGTTGTGTGAGGGCAATTAATTAATAGCCGCAAGAGAACCACTGTAGGAACCAGGAGGTTGCAAGTTTAAAATCTAGCTGCCACATTTTGACAAGTATTTCACAAGGTAAGTTCACTGAGAACTCTTCTCTATTTAGATGGAGAGGGTGGTGAGGGGCATAGACAAAGACAGCCAGTTTTAGTGGAATTTGACCCTTCACTGGTCAGGCTCCACAGAAACTGTACAAACGTGTAGAGACACTACATGTGTATGTCAAGGGAAGGGTTTGTGAAAAGATAATGCAAATGGACAATTGAGTTCTACTTCTTCAACAAGTATGCTCAGTTTAAATGTTAACCACACAACAAACAATAGGCTACTATTACCTGACCTTCAAACAGCTAAACACAAAGGTTAATAGCTGGCAGAAGTCATCCCTCTTGACTAATATATATTAACACACATATTATATTCCCGAATCTTAACAGCTTCAATACAGCCCCAATTAAATGAGGCTTGAGGTACTAGAGCTGATGTACAGAGCCCTATATTCATTAGTAATCCCCTCCACCCATTCACCGCAGCCTGCTGTCTTTCTTTACGGTTTCCTTTTTACTCTCTAATTAGTGGCCTGCATTAGCATCCATCAGCAAATTAACTTTGCAATTATGATCGCAAACACAGGAATCCTGGTCCTGCAGCCGACACCCACCCACCCGCTGGCCGCTCTGGAGGACTGAGTCCTTTGGCGGTGACTCGTGGATGATAACTTTTTGAAAAATGCGGTTGCAAATAGTTTTTCTCACTCCACATAACTGGATCTGCATTAGGGCAGCAGCTCATTGGCTTTTATGAGGTTCCTGCTAACTGTGTGCACAGACTGTCCATTAGGGCTCATAAATCTGTGATCCCCCTTTCTAATAAAACAGCCTGGCTCTTTATCTCGCGGTGGATCCAGAATGAGCCCTTGTTTTATGGTTGCCTGGGGCCTGCCTGCTGTCAGCAGCACCCTTCCTCACACCCCCCATCCTCCCACGCCTAGATTTACAGCCCCCCCCACCCCAACCCACACTGGATCAGTGCCTGTTCTACGCACCAAATGACCGATCAGCTTTTTTTTTTTTTTTTCTTAAACTTTGCAATTAAAGTTTAGGGTTTTAAATTCAGGAGAAAGTTGACCGTTCGCGGTCAGCCAGGGCAGGATTTATTGAGCCTGTGCATTTTTTTGTAATCTCATTTGCCTCATAGTGAAAGACTGAAAACAAAGTCTCCTTTATCATGGGTAATATGAGTCTGTCCACATACAGCCATTTGGCCATTTTTGTCTGCCCATTCAAAAAGGGACATACCGTTGCCTGGGGTAACATACCCTCACTCTTGGATGAGACGAATGTCCATCCTAGCGAATAAGGATCAGATTTCTGAGCACATTGGTCAGGATTCAATCAAAATTTGTTTTAAACTTTTACTTACAACTGAATAAGAGCATTACGCTTTATCTCCACTGGATGTTTGGCGAACAGTTTCAACCGGCACTGAATACCCTGTAGCCAACCAGGTAAAAGTAGAGAGGGAAGAGTATTTAAAAAGACATCTGACCTGTTCATTTCTTGACAATGCCTCATCGTCTGTAGAACAAACTGTAATCTCAATACGAAATTTCTAGTTTAGTACAGGTTTAAATACATACATACATACATACATAAATTAACCAGAGTGGCTGTTAATTAGCCGTTGGTACACTTATAAAGTGATTTTTTTCCTTTTTTGATTTATTAGATAGGAGTCGCAAACGCCCACCACACTTGTACGCATTTAAATGTAATCACTTACCATGATGGGCAGGTAAAGTTATTGGCTGTTGGCTCCTAACATTTATAAAACCCAGTTGTTCATTTTTGTTCTTACTGCTAGGTGATCGGTGTCCATCTTAATGCCTTGTATGATCTTTTTCCTGTCAGTCTTACTTTGTGTGTGTTTTTTTAAACATCAAAATCATAGGAAGGTTAAAAGTTTACATTGTCGTTGTGATGAAGGAGCTGTTCTCAAGCTGAAGGCATCACTGTCTCTGCTAACATTCCAAATTCCTGCATATGTACATTTGTATAAGAGAGGGGAGGATACTTCTCTCTTGCCCTGAAATTTTTCTGCTACAATTTATGCTTCATTTAACACCTTCAATTTATTTGGGCACTTGTGTCCCTCTAATAAAGCATATAATTTTTCTTTAATAACCCACATAATCTTCTTTCCCCTGCATCTACTGTTATTCAGCTTGTTTTTTATTTCTGCTGTTTTGAGGTGGTCATTGAAGACCAACTCAAAATAGCCAGAAGAAGAAAATAAACAGATAAATAGATGACTGTTTAAACTTTGAAAGAATATGAATTTTCTCTATATATCTCTACAGTGAAAACAAGGAAGAAACAGATAAAAAGATGACTGTTTAAACTTTGAATGAACGCACATTTTCACTATACAGCTTTACTAAGATAGTAGAGGTGGTATAATCACTCTACTATCTACTAACTATCTTTCAGAGAACAGCCTCTCCAGCAACCATGCATTATACATGATCCGCCTACACACACACTATTCTAAAACTTTTCTCAACCCACAGTAAATAGAACACACTGATTTTGGAGATTAATCTATCAAAAAGAACATGAGCTTTGCTCCCACAATGTAACAACATGAAGGTCACTGAAGCCCTGGTTGTCAAAGTCTGGTGTTGATATAGTGATAATTTTTCAAGGCTCACATTTCCATACATTTGTCAAAATACCTCCAGTACCTCAGGCAAAGGCACAGAGTCATAATTCATAAACACAAAAAAAGATGGCTCTTGAACTGAGTATACAGTTACATTACATACCACAGTGAAATGCCAGGAAGTATGTGTCCATGGCAACGCCACACTTCTACAGTTGTGAGGGCATAATTTCACTGATAACAACATTAAAGAGCACAACACACTCACGGTTTCTAAAATGTAGAGAGTGCTGATGGATCTCTTCTACACTTCTACAAAGGATCCCTTTTCTGTATTCTATTTTTGTCATAGAAGACATTATAAAATCAATTTGTCATGAGTTTATTAAGAAACATGAGAGATCTAACAGATTTTAAAAGACGTCAAATATAAAGTTTCTCAAATGCAGGTGCGCCAGTCACAGAAATAGGAAAATTACTGTGTCAAGGGGAATAGTGGCAAAAATCATAACAGCGATGAGAAAAAGTGCATCAGGAATCAGAAACACAATGGTCTCAGAGTCAAAGCTCAGTGAAAGCGGTAAAGTGACACTTAACAGGTTAGTGGAAGAAAAGTGCAAAACAGCAGTCTCTCAAATTACCACAGAGCTGAATCTACACCTGTGTGCCCTTTGTCTCCACACAAACCATACACAATGATCATCTCACAAAGCTGGATACATCATGGTAGGGCTGCTATTTCAATGCCACTTATTACCAAGACCAATGTCTATTGCCAAGTATAATGATATGGACAACCATTTTGTGGAAGTCATTGGGTCCACTGATTGCTTTGCATGTTCACATAACATTGAAGGCAAACCGTTCCCTCATATTCCAAGATGATAACCCCTCATACAACCTGCAAAGCAAATTGAGGAACGGTTTCACAACCAACAGGATGAAGCCAAACCTTCAACGGCCTGCTCAGTCACTATATTTAAACATCTTTGTATCATTGTAAGATATTATCGAACGCTGAAATTTCCACCTCTATCTCTCAAAGAAATCAAGTCGCTCCGTCTTGAATAATAGACCAATACGCCACTAGAGCCTGTTAAAAACTTGTATTTTAAGAGGGAGTGAAGCTGTTCTGAAGGCGAATGATAGCCTTATTCCCTATCAGTTAATAAATATTTATGCAATATTATATTGTTTGGGTACCATTATTTTGTCTACCCCCTGATAATGCATTGCAAATTAAATCTTTATCCCTGGAAATATTACATTAGCACTGATCAAAACAGATAGATGGAAGCATTAATATCAAGATTTTCTACAGTTTTTCAATTGCTTCGAAACCAGGGCAGCATTCTGATTAGTGAAGTACATCAGAATACATTAAAATGTCATTACAGAAAATAGCTCCTTTATTTCAAAGTATAATTAATTTAAAAGTCTAATTAATTTTTTCCAGGAATATGTTCATACACAGTTCCAAGAGGAATCATGCTGATTTCTACAACTGATTTCTACAACAACAAAAAAAAAAAAAAACAGTTTACATAAAGTTATTTTACATTATATGACACACATTAAAATGTGCAAGCCAATAAAATGCTTTATATCTGTCTCCATTACAAAAGCTTAAGGTTGCTCCCTGCATTTTAAGTCTTCTATTTAGAGCTCCCACTACCCCATGCATCAATATATCGGTGAATCATGTAATCATTAAGCAGTTATTTTGTTTTATTGCTCTTAGCCTTTAAATTTGTCATGCCTTTCTGACATAGAATAGCTATAATGGAGCAATACACAGTGCATTTTGAATTATATTCCTTTTTTCGTACATAACTATGAGTGGTTTGGTCATTCAGTATGCAGTTTGTTTTTATAAGAACCAATTAGAAGAGGAATTCACAAATCAAGATTGTGGGCTAATGTTTTCTCAAAAACATGAAGGTCAAAACTAATTGCAGTAATTTTCACACCAGTCGCTCGAAATTGTTGAGCCATTCTGTGTAAGGCACATGCACTACAGTTAGGAACGTATTATCTTTATTTAGGAGTTCTTGCAGGGATTGATTATTATAATTATAATAGTTATAAGTATTAGCTATAGACTATTATGGATAGCATGAGCAAGAACTGTGGCTCAGGAGGCTGGCATATATTTTCTATCATCTCATTGGTCAGCCATTTGTTCTAATCTGGGGCCGCATCACGCTTGTAAGGAAGTGTTAGAGAATGGTTAAAGAAAAAGACAGGAGGAGAAGTTTGCAAAGGCTAAGGAATTATTTGGAGTCATAACAGGAATTCAATGTCTTTGGGCCAGATTTATCGAAGCCTTAAACACATGTTTTTTCAATTTCAGTTACATGATTTGTGATTGCAGCAAATGACCTACATCAACCAATCACATCCGCTTTTAGTTTTTTGCATCAGCATAATGGTTTTGCACATATCTGGTGCTAATCTTCTGTGCATCACTGGGGCAATGTCAGCTCAGATTGACAGTGCTGTTAAAATAAAAAACCAACTCCATGGAGAGCGACTACAAAAACCTCAACTGTTCAAAAATTGTTCTGTATTCTATGTTTTGTCTATGTTTTCAAACAATACATTATTAAAATACCCATAAGTAGAAATCTGGTGTTTAACAATTCTACAATTCTGTTCTTGGTCTTCAGTGAATTTTGGAATACTCTGACGCAGGCATGATGCATGTAAACATTCTAGGAGAAATTTACTTCTCTCCAACTTCTGTTCCCAAACAATTATTCATAAGTAACCTCAGTGAATGGAAATAGAAAAGGATACAGGAAGCACCTGTCCTTCCTAATATAGCACATTCAAATGGTGCTTGTTACAGCTGGAAGGCAGAAACTTTTCTTGGTTCTGTCTAGGTTGAAAATATGACTTTGTCAAGACTGAGAATATGACATCCAAAGATTGGACAATGCGCAATAAGACAGGATCAAAGCTCAGTGTCAAAAAATTTCTGAAAACCTTCCATTACATGCAGTTACTGAAATGAAGGATGACACTTTTTACTTATCAATGTCTAATTTTGTTGATATTGTGTGGGATATAATCTGAGCTCTACCTTTGTAGCTTTCCTATCCAACTTCAAATTGTATTACTGTCTTTGTCCATAGCCTGTCGAGCTCAGATATTGTCTTGTCATATTATATCCAGACTTGATATTTAGTGAGAAAAACGCCTGCAGATCCCATTACATCACTGTTTAAGGCTTCATATTTTCCACCTAGGCTTCAACTGACAAACCAATAGCAGCCCAGGTTCCCTTATACCTCTGGCCTACACTACTTGCTGATAGACAACCGAGCCCTTCCTCTTGTGCAGTGTAGGTTTGAAGCGGATCAAACCAATCAATAAGATCCATTAGTTATAATCTCAAATATAACTTCACAGGCTACGGGAGCCAATGACTTTCTTGCTTTTAGGCTGTCTCCAATAGCAACAGGTGTGAGGCCTCGGAATGTGTCTACCTGAAACCTGACGGAGGCTGGAGCATACAGTCAGGTGACTTCTGGCGGTTTCATCCGCGAGAAGGGGGTATGTCAGCAAAGCCGCGTGAACGCGTTGCCCAGGTGCAGCTTAATGAAGCCACAATGCATTTCGCATGCATGATAGGAAAACTTTCATGCTGATTAGCTGGGGAAATTTGTATCAAGTTCACTGAAAACCTAATAGGCATGGAGCCCTGCTTCCTCAAGGGAAATCTGCAGCCAGACCCTTGTGAAGAAGCACACAAAAAAATGGAGACAGATGCATCTATTCTTATGCGACGTGTTTCCTGGATACAAAGGATAATTGTGTTTTTAACCCTAATGGTGCCCAAAAATATAAATCAAAAGTTTACCGAACTGTTTTTATATGGATTCAGACCCAGTGCTTTTGTTCTGTCAGCATTTAACTAGATTTGTAACTTGAAAATACACCTTCATGGCTTAGTCAAGGAGCAAATGTCTCTGTGCAGATATATTCTTTAAGTATTCTGAATGCTTTGAGAGTATGCTTCCAAACTCCAGTAAGGGTAGGTGTGGAGGAAATTCAGTAAACTGATCAATCAGTCACCTAATGTAATATTATTTCGACTTTTTTTAACAAGCAAATGGGCAAATTGCAGGAAACTGATTACATTTGACATAAACAGTGAAAGAGAGATATCCTAAAGGAACACCTTGCATTTCTTTATAAGATAGTATTAAATTTAAGCCTTAACCTGCGGTGAGGAAAAATGAATCATTCCCCCTTGGTCCCCTGGTGTCCACCAGAGAGGAGGAAGGAAGTAGAAAGAGTCATACTTTGTTTTTCCGGATGGATAACACAACTGACCTGACTTCAGTGGAAGCTAAGTTGTAATTGAGCTGTACAATTTACCATATTAATTTGACAGTTATTTCCAGTTGTATCACAGGTAAGCAGGTAAGGAATCCAGTGAATGAACCAGTGTGTATTACATTCTCTATTATTATTCACATTATTTATTGCAAAGCATGTCTGAGTAAATGAACATCTGTAGACAAATAATGAACATAACCTTTCATATCCATTTCAAGACATGAGCATAGAATAGTGACCAGTTATCATATTCATCATACTTATATACTGTAGAACTTGAAACATTGGATGCATCACATTACAGTACACTTGTCAATTGCCTTTCGTTATTAAGCTTCCCTGCAGAACCAACAAATACATAATGAAGACAGCTGATTGGCAGTCTTTAACTCTGGAGCCCTAAAATGTAAATAATGATGACATAAAGTTCAATTACTGTAAACATTCAAGGTGTAACACTTAATAACATCTTTATAATGCATCTATTAGCATATGTGTATAGGAATATTGATTATTGGATTAAACATTAAACTTTAAAGGTGCAGTATATAAAATCAATCCAGAGGGATGAGGAAATGAGCTCACTTGAGAGAAGCTTGTCATTGCAGATCCATCTTGCCAAAATCTTCCCACTTGTTTATGACATAGCCACAAGTGCTAAGCCCCCTAGCTTCCTGTGCTGGACCCTGGGTCTGCCCTTGGCAGTGCCTGTTTCCATCTGAGCTCCTGCTGTTTGTTTCAGGGTCAGTGCCAGTACTGTTTGCTCAAGCTAGAGTATGCCATTATGCATTTTGTTCTCACTTGCCCTAATTTCAGAACATTCAGAAACTGCACACTGCTGTCAAGGAAATGAAGCAATGGGGAAAGACAATAATGGTTCATTTTGTGAAAATGAACTAAATATTAATGTTGTCCTTGCAACATCAACTGGGATACACCACACAAAACTATGCAAACGTGACATGAGACATGATACTGCAGAAATAAAATGATTGTTCAAAAGGTCTTTAAATGACCCCTAAACTTGCCAAATTTGTTATGCTAGGCACTATTTCTTAACTGAATGTCAGTCTTTGTCTTAGATTGTACATGGTTCTGAGTAATGTATAACACCAAGGGACCTTGTGTTTCATTTTTCTCTACACCACTCCGCCTCCTTCAAACCCCTCAACACGCCTTGCGATTCACAGCCCAGATATAGGTAATTATCTCTGTGTCAAATTAAGACATTACAAACTATACAAGTCAATTAATCAATATTACCATTCATTAATAAGACATGAGGTTGTTGAATTGAGCAATTAGCCTGTATCTGAACGGTCATTAAAATGATTACCGAAATATATGTGTTTTTGCTCAGCAATGGCTGGCTGCAGATTGCACCGCCTGTTTTGGAATGGATAGCAAACACTGATGGGCTTGGCTGATTTCACTGAGCTCAGTTCACAGAATAAGAGGGGTAAGCCAGTGTGATTCAACACTTTGTCTCCTCATAGCTCTCACACTGCCATGTGCACACCAGAGCATCTGTCAAAATCCCCTGATATTAAAAATTGTTTTAGAAGAGAAGGCCCTCCAGTCAAACAGAATTTGAAAAGCCAGTTTTGGCTGAGCGACATTGAGAATGGCAGGTTTATTACTGCGAGCTGACGTCAAAGGAGTGGTAAGACCCCACCACCACGCTTCCACATAGTGAAATTTTCCACAGATGTTGATGGTAGCTGATCAAATAACGTTTTCTATGGCATGTTCTTTCTATAGCAGCATTTTTATAAGCATACCGCATCAAAATGCATCAGACATATGAGTTAAGATTACAAAAACTTGTCAGCCATTTTGAAATTAAAGGCACACGAATGATACAGTGGCTGAGTTTAATTTGCATGGGGTTGGCAAATTAATGCAGTTAAGGGCTGCTTTCTTGAACTGCCAAGTTTGTTACAAACAGTGAACTGGTGCATAAGTCACAGGATCTCTCTTTATAGAGAGCCTCTATAAATGTTATGCTAACAGAATGACTTTAGAGAGTACATAAACGGTCTAGTAGGACTGAATCCTTTGTCAATACACAAAAATATGATTTTTTTCTTTGACATACAGGTTTTTGTACAGTTAAGGAAGATATCATTACATGTAATTGAGAGTTTAAGTTAATTTAAAGATTAAGAAACACTGAGACCAGTGTAACATTATTCCCCACATGATTCCAGTTCATTTTGTGTTTTAATGAAAAGCTGATTTCATTGCAATAAGAAAATAAAATAACATTGAAATAAAACTTTAAAAATGTAATATGTTACATGAGAATTGTGATTCAAGCATGCAAAAACATAAAGTAGTACTGACAAATATACTGTACGCGACACATTAGAAAGCAAAAAAAGATGAAAGTTGATTGATGAAGGACCAGTATTTCTGATCCATCTTAAATGCTGTCATATGCACTACAAAAAGTATGTCCGTCACATGAAGACTCTAAGTGCCATAACAAGATCAAACACACACACGCAATGTACCTTCTCAGAGGCCACCAAAACATTCTGATCGACAACCAACCCCTTCCTATGGTGCGATTTATATTCGAAGCGGATCGAGCTGATCGATAAGATCCATTAGGCATAATCTCCGCTTATTTCACAGGCTGCGCTGGGCCTCATGAAAGTTTCATGAGCACGAGTCAGTGTGTGACAACCAGATAATGAGATAATGCAGCGGCTTCGATCATCGCCGATTCCTGAGCCGGGACACATCACAGCTGTGCCAAGACCCATCGCTACAAATTGAAATTGAAATCGCCGCATTGAAATAATCACAGCCTTTCTGATCCAAGTCGCGCAAGCTGTGGACGAAGAACAGTGACATGTTCAACAACCCCACCTCCCACAAAGACCTGCCAAGAGACACATTATGACAAATTTCATGGATAGCGAAGCTGTGAGCATTGGTGAATATTTCAACATAATGTATGATTTGAACCCAGCTGACCTTGGCCTGGATTAAATCCAAACTAATCATTTCCTTAATTTTAAGTTACCAATATAAAGCAAGTGTTAGTAATTTTCTAACATACGCCATCTGCACGATCTGTACAGTTGGTGATCGCTGAACTGAAACGCTTGTGTTTTTGAAGAGCAAAACTGACACTTGCATTTGATCAAGAATCAAAGTTAAGAGGATCAAACATTGTTTGAGAACAAGCTCTTCCCATGAAAGAAACAGGATCATTGATGTTGCTGCAGAAAACTTTTCAATGTGTTCAATTGTTTATCTATTCATATATGGGGATCTGTAATTGGCAAAGGTGCTTGACTGGGACTTGAAAGGTTGGTGGTTCAAGCTCCAAAATATCCAGAATAAGATCAGTGCAGCTGTAGGGCCTTTCGGCAAAGGCCCCTAAACTCACATTTTTCCTAAGGGGGATTGGCCTCTACTTCGTCTAATCAACTGTAGGTGGCTTTGAAAAAAAAGTATCAGCTAAATAGTTGTAATATCATGCATTTTAATGGTATATATATTTGGGACAGGTCATCAACAGTTTCAGGGATACTGTGAGTGGAAACTGGAGGACTTTCATTAATTTAATTTTTAGCTAAGTTGTAGCCATGCAGTCTTTCAAAAATAGTCATGAAAACATGGAACCGTATTTGAACAAGATCCCGACACTTAGCCTAGAGACACATGATAGAGACACACGGTCGGTGCCCAGCTGTTTATTAATGCCGCGGTTCTGCTTCCTAATTTCACTGCCATTGACTTTCACCCTCGCAGTCATCTGTCTCAGAAGCTCTTGCCTTTAAGATCACGCCTGTGATTAATCAGCTTTGTGGCCGTTACTCCGGCGTTATAAATGTAACCCGCTAACACCGACGCGTCCTGATCCAGCACACACCTCCCCGCTGATAGATGATAGCCAATTATCTTGAACAATCGCAACACTGACAGCCAATCCATGAACCTTGAATAATGATTTCAAATGAGCATTACAAGTTTTTTAAAAACTTTTTAATCCCCCTAGCGTCGCTTGTCTCCACAATGTGGAATTATGTTTGTTGGCTCGTCCAATTGCATCAATGTTCTCTGGGGTCAGGTCATGAGACTGAGGTATATCACATCTATCTTATGATGCGTCTGTAGCCAGCAGCGGAATATTTTCACTCTGCAAATTCACCATTGTGAGCAGAGAGCTGCTTTGTTTTACATTGATAGGGGAAAAAAAGCATAACCCTAACCCTAATTTATAAAGGGAAGAGGAATGTATCCTATGGACTCAAACCCATCAAACTCATGGTGAGCACTGGAATGTTCTGGATTTTATTCTGATGATGAGGATCATACACTGAGAGCAGTCCCGCTAGATGGAAGAACCTCCCACAATCAGCATGGAACACACTTGAATTTCCTGAATTTTCCCAAGGGGATGAAGTATCTATCTATCTATCTATCTATCTATCTTGAACAATTGGACTTAATTTGTCATGTCCAAATCACTTAAAGATGGCTTGAATTCATTATTCAGAATTAGGCCAAACTTATTGACAAAGGATATTCTGCCACTGCAGCTACATTAAGTCAAATTAAAGCTGATATTGAACCATCAATTCATCTTTGGCCACATGCGTACAAAAAAAAAACAATCATTTCAGCTCATTGAAGACATTTCAAATCAATTTCATTTACCCTCATTGTATGTATACCTTCATTTCTACCACAAAAGAACAGCTCTCATTTATTCTGCATTATGCTTTAGATCAATCAAAATGTAGGCTGCTACTCAGACTAACCACATACAGTGCGGTTTGAATCTACCTTTGAGGAGGGATCTTAAGCATGGATTACTTTTTCTCACATTCCCCCTCCAGGACTTTTAAATGGTTATTGTTTTTCTGGGATTTCATATGGTTGATTATGAAATAAGGACATAATCAAAAAACATTAATCAAAGTTAAGGCTAAAAAATTTTACCTTCAAATTGAATGTAGCTCCTGATATTGATGGATGGGTCCTAATGACGTGTCAGATATTTCATTCAGTAGCTCTCACCTTAGAGTCTTTATGTCATCACTGGGAGTGTGAAACAGAATTAGCTAGGCTGGTGTGAAGGATCACCCTCACGACCCCTGAACAGAAATCATTACTTTCTAGTATTACAGGCTGGGAAAATAATTATTCAGCGCTGTCATTGGCCTCAAGTGTTTCCTGTACTGTTGAAGAATGGTCATCCAGCAGCTATCTGTTTAATCAGGCTTCCACATCATTTGCGTCTAGGTTTGTCAGCCCTTCCTGATTGGCCGGGAGATTCCTGAAGTCAGCTTTCGCCTCCTATGTGGAAATAAATCCAATGCTGGAGATTTTAGACTTAATTTTTAAAAATTTAAATATTAATTGGACTCGTCATTGTAATCATAATTTCTAAGTTGTATGAAAACCAAGGTGGTATCTTAAAACAATCGTGTGCAGTAGGAGTTAGTGTAATCACAGGCTCAGGGTATTGCCTTGAACGAGACGCGCATTGGAAGCCAGTTTGCTAACGGATTTCTCTCCTCCCTGATGAAACATGGCATTGTGGGTATCAAACTAGGGCAACTGCGCTAGCAAGTTTTTGCCATAACAGTAGGTAATTAGAGTTGTTTTCTTCCGGAGTTCGATCGCATAAAGTTGGCAAGCTTATTCACAGTTCATAACTGTTAGAAATGCAGACAATATACTCATATTCTAGTAAAATCACAGCGGTGGCCTTTAGTGTTATCAGGCTCATTACTTGCTTAGGTGTAACCAATGAAGCCTGCAAAGTATGCTGTGTACACACTGTGTCAACCAATACAATTCACCATCTTTACCAAAAGGTAAAGGACCAAACACACATAAAGCTATACAAACTGCCTAAGGCTACCTAATTTCCCCCTACATGAGACAAACTCATTTGTCCAACACTCATATTTAATGGCCATATTAAGCAACCGGGGTCCATGCATCGGATAATCCATAAAAAACACTGGGCTTTAAATGATTTATGGCCGTAGATGAAATCAAATGATTTATTGTTTCCCCTCTTTAAAGTCTTTAGATACTATTTAAAAATACATGATGTAATTAATTCCTCGCTTGCTGCAAACAGTGGGAGAACACAAAGTTAATTCCTCCCTAAGGGAGCTGGGTATTTATCCTTGCTTCCTGTTTCTTGGCCGTACATTTGAGGAGGAGGTATCTCCGAATATATCCTCTACACGCGAGTAACGGCTCGCAAGGTGAGGAATTGCTTTACCCGAGCCTCGATCTGATCGACAGGAAAAGATTTATCACACTTCTGCATGTCGGATAGAGCTGGCCACTGGGGCTCTGCATTTTATCACTGGCATTCATAAATTGATGTGTGCAGAATAAAATTGGTAGATAAAAGAGAGGGATGTACAACTGACACACATTACAAACTGTTACAGATAAACAGAATCAGACCTGCCCAGAATATCCCCCTGCGCAATATATTTTAATACCACACGAACAATGTTAATTATATTATATCCAGGTTTTGGAGAAGCGTAACATTTCTATGCCTATACTATATTTATATTTATTCCTTTGGCATGTACTAGAGCACTGAATGATATGCTGTGGATTGATGTAATAACTGTTACAGTCAGTTATGGAAATGGACAACTCGGTATCATCTCTGCTTGGTGTACTGCCCTATTGTGTGCACTTTTGTCTGTTAATATCTGGAAAAAAGTAAATACAGAACCTTGTGAAAGGTATTTGCCCCTACCTGATGTTCTGCACTCTTTGCACATTTTTCAGTTTGAATTTGGTCAGATAATTTTATTGTTATGGATTATTGTAGAATATAGAGGGTCTGAGTGGGAAATGACACCAAGTTTGGTGCTTCTTTCATTTGCTTGATGTACTTGGCAATCAAACATTCTACCTTCGGGTGTGAAAAATGTGCTGTCTGATTGTCTCTTTGACTTTGGATAATGCCTCCTAACAATGAGATGGCACTCTGATACTTGGGCACTTATCTTAAAAACCCACGAATGACACTGAGCTTATGCAGTTCCAAATGGAGGAGTGACCCAAAGGTCATCCACAGTGCTGTGAGAGACTGATCAATGACTACAGGAAACATCTGGTTATTGAGTCAAAGGAGGCGATCAATTTTTCCACACAGGGCCATTGGGCATAACTTTCTTTTATAAAATTAATGAAAGAGGTTTTAAATGTTTGTGTTATTTTTTCACTCAGGTTCTACCTAATATCAAATTTTTATTGTCTGGTAACAATCAGTTTAAAAAAATGCAGAAAATACATTTTCATAATACTGCAGTTTTCAATTCATCAGTATTTAACATAAAAGGCTGAAGTAGCTGGCTGGCTATCGCTGCTGTCTTTAAAAAGCACATTCAGGGCTATTCCCACGATCACATGACCAGCTCCTGGAACCTCGTACAGGTCCATGAAACTAAAAGCTCGAGATATTGCGCATAGCAAGTTTTAAAACAAAATTTTACTCTCTAAAATCTCATCGCCCCACTGCTCAACATAACCCTTCTCCCTTCCCTTTTCAACAACTGTGAAACAACCGATTACACTGCTGCTAAAAGTCAGTATATTTTGCACACTGTCAGTTTCTACAACCCCACTATAACTATATCCGGCTTAACGATGACACAAATTACAAATATTAAAAAAATAGAAAGATAGAAAAGTCAGCACACAACAGAATAATTAGCCTAAAAGTATTACTCGCTGATTATGGAACTGGAGCTTGTTTACTATTTTATTGCCTGAACACATTATTTAGTGAATGTGTGAAAGAGGAACAGATAAACCAAGCTTCTTTACCTCCAGTCATAATGACATTTTATTATTGACATTATACCTCTCTCATCTCTTGTGATGACATATTTTTTGAGTTGAATATGATATTACCTAAGATAATATATTCAGTATTGGAAACTCATATATGTGTACTCCAGCATAGTGAGCCTTTGTAGTAAAAAGTAGCATTCAACTTTAAAGTATTATGGTATGTCCTCTAAAACTCATGTTCTACTGTATAATTCTTTACTAATTTATGTGTACATTAACATAGCACAGTTAGTTGCATTCAACATTATACCAAATGTAAGTATAGAACCACAGATGGAAAAACAAGTTCCCTAAATATGCATAAGTAATGGCTTTACTTCCATCACATCTGGAAGGCAGTGTTTTGTTTAAAGTACATGAGAGGCTGTTTACAGCTTTTCAATAATGAAATCTGTAAAATTCTTTTTCCAGAAAGAAGCCTTTCTCTCATGCCAGTACACGAAAATACACCAGCTCCAACTCCTGAAACATAGATGAAGTCCACTAAATCCCTTTAAACTTTCATAGCTTTATATTTCTTCTAACAAATACCCTAAACACTTCCTAAAGGCGATTATTTAAGCTGGCAAGACGGTTCACAGAGTTGGTGCTTTGTTGACATGTCTGGGCATGGGGATGATTGACAAGGAAGCTGACCAATGGCCATGCATGACCACTCCCTTTGACTACATGGGGTGCGTTCCAATACTCAAATTCTGTCCCCTCCTCTCCTCCACAAGCACCTTGTCTCCCCCGTGCCTAGGAAACTCATTTATGTGTCCTCCCTCTCTCCACTGTTCCAAAAGGTTAGGAGACGAGATTTTGCTAATGAAACATCAGAGGTAACATTCAGTACATTTACATTTAGAAGAAACTAGTATCTTGAGTGACTTATTTCTTCACACTATTCTTTGATTCAGTTGTACATTTCACTGAAGCAATTTGGGTTAAGTGTCTTTCTCAAGGGTAGAACATCAGTGCCCTTTCTGTGAACTGAACCCTTGTCCTCTGAGTTAGTGGACCAGTTTTTAACCATTATATTACATTGCTTCCCACATAAAACCAGCGACAAGACTTGAATTTTTCAGTGTGTTAATTATGTAGTTGTTTTTTGGCTGTTGGTTTTAATTTTTGGATCAATAAACAAGCTCAGTATTGTGTGGAGATCAAATCACCTTTCAGATTGGTTTGTTTTGATTGTTCAGCCGGGGTGACATTTCTCACCATATGCAGTCCTCAGCTTCAGTCTTTTCAATGTTTTTTCTTTTCCAGATGGTATCTGCCACACACAAACGGTAAAGGAATATCATTCACACATTAATGGATTCATTTGGTGCGCAGCACAGTTCACTTCCCTGTTATCAGCAAACATATGTGCCTAGCTAATGCTTGCTGTGCACTGTTAAAATGCACTGCTCCGTGAAGTGACACCTATGACGCTGATTCACTCATCCATTTGTCAATGTATGTTTACAATTTTCAGGAAACCATGGTTACTGGCTACAGATGACCCAGTGGCATGTAAGGAGTAAACTATTATAAGGTGTGCAGTTTTAGGAAAGTAAATTGGTGCGATATGGACCCAAGATGGCCAGTGAAGGGCCGCTAACCACCCTGAAGTATTTTAATACAACTGCACAGCTCATATATATTTAATCCATTTATACCATTGGTATATGTGAAAGAAACAACTGATTGAAAGTGAAAAAGTTGAATTCCTTTGAAGAAAGGATGCCAGTGTTCTATATACAAAACCCTTGCTAGCTTACTGGATTTTGTTCATATTTCCAAACTGGCTAATTTTAATGCATTAGAATAGCTTGGATAAAAATTCAAATAGCACATCTTGCCAGAAAGCTGTGTTTAACTGAGCTGATATTGTTATATCATGCATTATATTTGCTCTTTTCATTTTCAGGTTGTTTGAAAGAAAACCACATTTATGTTGTTTCTCTGTACACTAAATTAACCCAAAATAACTTATATCATGTTTACTGATGTTAAGTACCAGATATAGTATCAACTAATGTTGGATTAGCTTATGTATATGTGGACACCAACTATTGGCTGCATTTTATTCTATGTTTTCCATGCATTCATGGGAAAAAATGGAAACTGAAAATGGAAGATCAAACTAGGGACATGGATGATGAACATGAAGGAGAATGTTTGCTAATCATTAACTAAAACATTCCTCCACTGTAACATTACTCCATTATAATATCTTTTTTGACATCCTATTTTGCTGCCATTTGTTATATTCAGGTGTAACTTGAATCTTTAACACAGCTGAGCAAGCTTGCAGTGTATTGGACATAGCCACTTTGTGGCAGTAGAAGGGAAAAAAACCCCTCCAATCACAGAGAGCTCAGAATCAATTCCAACCCAAATAAAATTGATCAAAATAAGGAAAGTTGCTTTATGACTTCAACCAAATGTCACTTCAATACCCAAACAAATGCCCTGGTAATTAAATGATAAATGTTTCTCCAATTATCCAACTAAAATGTTCAGAATGGTGGAGTTTAAGAAATCAAACAAAAGAAAACCTGCCTGCTAGGTGATCATTAAGGCAAACCAATAGTTTGCAAGGAATACCCCTTAGCCAATAGACAGAAGAACCAATAATATAGAGCTCAAAAACCTGGCCCGCAAAATTTTAAACAAAGTCCTGCCTCACTGTCTTTCAGATCTTCACCAGTTTACCACAAGAGATAAAGTTTCTCACATCAAAGCCCATCAAAGGGCCTGAAGTCTTGCCATGGCAGTGCTTTGGATGAAATAATCACTGGAGAAGCAAACTTATTCCCCTTAAGTATCCAATAGAAAGGGTGTCGCCAAATTCTGATTGGGTGAAGGGAAATGCATTCACACCTGCTCCCAATCATTGATTGCGATCCCAGACTGTAGACCCAGGTGATTTAGATAATCCCCCCTAATCACCAGACAAACAGAGGGCTTCGAACAAACTAAATTTGAGGAAAAACCCTTGCTTTTGTGTTGTGTGACCGCTACGACTCTCTTGAGAACTACTTCATCACCTTGTCTTACACTATTACAAGTAATTAAAAAATAATTAACACATGCTCAACCAATTACAACCGAGTATTTAACCAAGCCCTGGTATAACATGAAAAAGAAAATCTAAAGGTGACATCCAGTGCTGTGATGTCATCAATAGCAGCAAGTTATTATAATCATCTGCAGTGAATACCAGCTGTCAGCAAGAGCAGAGTTTTCATAGGCTTTCTGCAGGAAGCTGCGTCTGTCTTATCTAATGCTATAAGTAAGGGGAATATATTCATACTGACACAGACATTATAAACATGTTAGGGGCTTTAATCTACATTGATAATTCCCTCAAACATTTGTGTAATTGTGAGCATTACTGCACAGTTAAGGTGTTTGATTGTGGTTGATTTGATGATGATCATCTCCAGTTTAAATTAATTTAGTGGGTGAGGTGATGACACACCCAGATGGCAGATAAGCCTCCACATCCTCAAATACTTTCTGCTGGATGCAGAAATCCCTGAACAAGGAATATTTTAAGAGCATTCATAAGTAGTTTCTTGGCATTTTCATGGGCCTGGACTACCTTGTTACCCTTAGAAGAGTTGACTTTTTCCCAAATTTTCTATTTCTTTGAGTGACTAAATGAACTATTCTTCTCTGTATCAAGCTCAGCATCCCACTATTCATAGCAGCTGAGGGAGTCCAGTTTCTCACACATTGACACAATTGACACTTCTGTTTTGTTTTTTTAAATAATCATTCCCACATCGCACATAAAACAGGCCTACTAGAGACACAAAAACACTGTGGTACATATAACATTAGAGTATAAGTTTACATAACTAGACAACCTCATTTTCAGCATTCACACTTTTATAAGCACAATAAATAAGACTGTGATAATGCGAATGGAGAGTTCAACACATTTTATAACAGCTTGGGTTTTTCTGGAAAAAACAGGAGCATTTTCAGTGCAGATCTCTAATTATAAGGTTGATACTGACATTGAATATATTTTTGGAAGAGATTCTTTAGTAACAAAGTGTTCAACATTTAAAGCATGCCCTTGAAAATAACCCTAATATTTTTAGTCACTACCGCAGCATTCTGCATCGTTAATGAACTGGAAGGAGACAAATCTACAGCTAGTTGACATATGGAGGCTTACCTCAAGGAAAAAATGAAATCATGGAACACTGTGGACGTCTGAATTATTTATTTCACTTTGAAGCCGAGCTTGATGAGGCCACCCATATCATTTGAATATTCATGCATATATTAATATGTTTAACTGAACTGATGTTTTTTATATAATGCACTATATTTGCTCTTTTCATTTACACACTAGCAGATAATCGATCAGCCACTGGCTATGGATATTGAATGCTGAATTATAGCTTCCTAAAACATATTTAAATGTGTCACACCATTCATTTGAAACCAGACTGTTTTCACCATAACAGTGAACACTCTCTGTATGTATTATATGAAAAATGCAATGCATGGATTGTACTTGTTTCAGGTGTTGCCTGTAGCTGGAAATAAGTCATGAAAAAGAACAAGAGCATAACAAATCAATCTTACAATAAAAAAGGTATCTTTCTAGGTCACCTTTGCAAACGCTCTAAAAAAAGAATGAACTTCAGTTCTTATTAAAAAAGTATTTTCATTCAGAATCACAGACAAAGAAACTATTTCTCTGCATAAGCAGTTCTTCCAGTTGTACATTTAAATGAAAACCAGGACATCCTTCCGAAAGAATATAAATTTAATTTAACCAAATAACAAGGCTGGGGTGTATTGATTGAAAATTTCTGATCTGATCAATTAAATCATCAATCAAACGATCATGTCAGAACGGTTAGAGGGTCCTGCTTTTATTTTTCCATCAGGCAAGCAAGATATTTGATTCAATATCGAGCACCACACAATCCACCTCACATTGTCATATTTAAAATCATGGATTTATAAGCCCTCAGAAAGAACCTCAGAGTTTGTGGACCTGGAAACTTCGGTATGCCCATACAGCTATATGGTGTTATGAATAAATGACAAATATATATATATATAATATATACAGTATAATAAATCTTTCTGTGGCTTTTTGGAGAAGACGGTCTTCTGGCATAAAGCCTCTAACTCATCTGAAACTTTATCTAGTTCCTCTCTTTCGTGACCTCTTTCCTCAATCTCATCATCCATATTTACTTATGTAATGTGTCATACAGTTATTCTCATTACAGGTGCTGCAGAGACACAGTGTGAATTGGTTTTTTGTTTCAACATGGAATTCCACAGTTCCAAGTGTCACGGCCTCCCTGGGTGGAGATACTGCAAGCCTGACCTTACTCTGGTTTTCCTTGATTTTGTAAGTGCTAGCTTTCTCTACAGGCGTTACTTTGTTTAGACGACATGCAGCTGAGACACTCAGCTTGCTTACATACGATAGGAAAGACATGAGGATTGACATTACCTCCATTGCTTGTACTGTACAGTGCTGGCGCCTCTCATTCTGTGGCCAGCTTGCTCTTGTCACCCAGCGACGGACAGCCCGGTCCTGAATTTGCAAAGGTAAGCGTTCGCTGCCCTCCAGCAAACGGTTTGTTCAGCATTTTTCTGAAAGTTTCCGACAACTTTGGCTGTGCATCTCATTGTCATATAATGTAGCTGGTAAAGGATTAAAAAGTCAAAGTCAAGGAAACCATGGGAAAAACTGTACTCGAGTGCAGAAGTCTCAAACCTGAATACTCTGAGTTTCAGGAGATCCGATTCAGTGGCTTCCATTAATTCAGACATGGCCAAAGCAGGCCCGCTAACCTCACCTGATATAGCATCATTCCACTCACATCACCAGGTCACAAGGTCAAACCACTCACTTGTTTATTAAACAAACAATGTCAGTCCTGGTTACACATTGTATCTAAGCAAGCCAAAGTGTTTTAAGGGACCCACTATGTCTAAGAATTATTAGATTACCAAAAAATACACAGTGTCATAACAGGCTGATTTGGAACTAATGAGATCCCCTCACACTCTTAAAGGGACAACATTGGATCTCAACAAGAAATGGCCTGTCTGTAACACAAGTTCAGAACCAAGAAAGCAGGTGAGGCGAGTTAGCTGTGTAATCAACCGTTTTAACTAGTCAATAAGTGCTGAAGAACTACAAAACCCAGCATACCCTGTGGCTCTCCAGGTCCAGGAGTGATGACCACTAGTTTAGCATTTCATTTCTCCTTACAACTAGTACTATGCTCCTCTTGATCTGGTTATCTGTCTGCTTCTCCCCTGCCAGACATTTCTATAAGGGCCTGCTCATTTTTAGTCCTGGCTCCCCCATTGGTGGAAAGATACATCCAAATAAGGACAGCCACTATCCACCTACCATGAATTTAACTCAAGACCCAACCTTTCGGTTTTGCATTTGTATTCATACAACATATTGGTTGAACTGAGACCTGAAACATAGTGGATTGCTGGACTGATTCCAAGTGGTAATGGCATGATTAACACTGAAGATTATGCGTCTCCAGGCTTGTACTTTAAGAGGCTTTAGAGCTGACTTTGTCACCCATTATTCAATTGTACCTCATGCAACCGACAGCAGTTTGTTTGGCAGCAGTTTGTTGCTTCATTACATGTTTTGCAAACCTCCATACATCATCTTGGATCAGGGAATCTCTTGAATAAATACATTATAAACCATTTATAACAGCAAAAGCAACAACAATAGTAATACCAATATATACTTTGTAACATAACTTAAGGTTTACAGTGATCTAGCGCCTGCCACCAGCAGTGTCCAAATTTTTTAAATTACTGAAATGTCCTTGGGGAAAAACATGAAAACAGACTGATGTCTGCAAGACAAGTAGAGTTGCCAAAGTATTATTACTTAAATATGACTGTGAAGTTGTAGCTATTTGGAAATGACCAATGCACCCAAAATGTGTATTTTATTTTCAGAATGTTGGCACATAACAGGAAAATGACAACTAAACCAATCTGAAAGCAGCAAAACAGGTTGTATTAGAGCTACCACTGCAGATAGGGTCCATGGTGTTCTAGGCACGTTAAAATGGCGTAGGATGTACCTAGACAGCGCTGTGAAAGAACTCTGCAGTCATACTGCTTGGAAACAGCCCCACTCAAGCTGCCAGACCCACTTCCTCACTCTGCACATACTTCTTATATAACATGTAAGTATAATGGCATATAGACTGCTGTGAGAACCTGCACCCGTCTCTGTGCGTTATTAAAATCACACAACGGGTAGGCTTTAATTGCATAGCCTTATTGAATGATGTAACACTGTGATCAAAAAGGCTTTCATCATCATATGAAACGCTTTTTCTAAGAATATGGCTCCATCAAAAAGCTGGGTAGTCTGAGAAAGCCTGGAACTATTTCACATCCGAGGAAATAACCTTTTCTTTAACATCGTTATCCAGGCAAAAAGGACACAGGTGATTGACCTTAGATCATTGAAAGGGGAAAATTAGAATATTTACCTGGATTGACTTGTTGTGAGTGATTATTCGGCTGAAAGGGTCTGATTAATTCATGTAAATGATGAAGGTAATTGTCACGAGACAATTCATCATGGCCTATCTAGCTGAAGCTCTTGTTTCTGTGCGGTGATTTCACCCCCCTGTCCGGGTCGTCTCAATCAGCATCATTCAGGTGCTGAATTTTCCTGCATCCATCGTGGGGCAACGCGCCACCGATCGTAGCGCATTGTGCGTCCTTTTGAATGGAAAGTTGAAAATTACAGCGAGTCAATGGAATACAAACATAATGAGGCATGTAATGAGGAAAGAAAAACAGAGAATGAAAAAGGCAAAAGACAAAACTATCGCAGTCTAAATTCCCTCCTGGTTTTTTTTTTCCCAAGTACTGCTGAGGGGTTTTGTTGAAAGAGATAAAGAGGTAAAATGACTCTAAATGTGCCGAAATGAAAACTTTCTACATATAAATCTACAAAATTCAGCAAGGGCACTTCTGTTTTATATTGAGAAATAAAAACTTATTTGAAGGCCACAGGAAAAAGACCTTATTCTTATCAATGCGTCCTTCCACTCAGTTTCATCCCTGCTTGTGAGCGTTTGCCAAAAACACACAAAGCCCTCCTACACATACACACTGTACCCTTGTCAGTCTATTTGAGTGACTACAGGAGCTTTAAAAGTCTTAAACTGTCACTCTTCGCGCAAGGAGAAAAACGACCTGCCCCCCAGCTTCCTATCTGTCTGCGCTTTCCGATAACATAATGCTAAAGGATCAGTCTAAGCTTCCAGTTGCATCACCCAACTTCATTAAAGTCATTCTTCTTCACTCTGGTAAAGAAGGAAATATCGATAGATCTGCCAGCTTTCTATATAGTACTTTTTTGTGGTTGGCAATTTTGAACACCCTGTCAAAAGCAGCCAATTGACTGCCAATTTTCTCTCCGATAATAAGATATACTTTGTTGACTGAAACCCTCCTTCCTTCATTGGCACCATAGGCAATTATGCTCTGCCTTGCCATACACACAACTGTAGAAAGAAGGTGAGAAATTGACATTTAAATGATTCAAGAATACAGCACCTGCTTCTCACCAGTGCCAGCAGAGTCATTAGACATGCTTGAAATCCAACTACAGAAGGATCAGCAAGCAAAAAATAAAACAGCTTTGGGTGAGAATGATACGAATAACAGACCAAAATGCCTGCAATAAATCTAAATTTACTTCCTCCCCGGTCTATTAGTTCCTTTCCATCTTCTTAATTGGGCTAGATATTCCTAATTGCTCGAAAGACTTCTTGCGAGGAGAGGAGCGAGTGGGAACAGAGCGGAAATGCACCTCCGGGCACAGCAAGCTTGAGATTCCATTAGGGGCTCGGAGACTCACGGAAGGGTGCCCATGTGGTGAATTGTGCTTATAAAATGATGATTTCTGAGAACCATAAAGATAGTGTGGAAAACAGCAAAGCCTGGATAATTCTGTCTTTATATTCTATTCACAACTGAGTGCCTTTTTTTTTTTAGCTCCAAAGACAAATATTTATTATTTTCATTTATTTGTCAGGGTCAAGGATTGGTGTTTATTGTACATCAGGTTTTTAACTAACCTATTAAATGAATTGCATATTTAAAGGGTGAAGGGGGGGAGAAATTTAGTTCATCCCACAATCTTGTGCCCATGAAAAAATTTCATGATGCTAGATTCTGCTAGGTATAGAAGAAGATTCTTCTAAGTATTTATTGCCAGCTCCACAGTGAATGTGTGCAGATAGAGGGTGTGTGAGTTGACATGTTTGTTCAAGCTGACACTTGAGAAATTAAGAGCGGGGCTGAAATTCAAACAACGCACCATCGCTCTGCAACGCATATCGGGGGCCTTTGAGGCTAAACCCCTAAAACCCGGAGCACTGGAGTGTGGATTTGCTCGTATTGTAGAGGGAATTCTGAGTGGAGAAGATAGAGGAGGCCCCTCAAGGGGTCTTTGTGAGGGCAGCTTCCCCTGTCTCTATCAGTGCCTTATGCAGAGACTCCAATCTGTCTTCACAGCACCCCCCCATCACCCCGTTGCCCCCAACTGCATTCAATACAGGCCATATCTTGACTGAAAACACTCCACAGAATCCTGTCACAAACCAAACACCCCCTGCATGGGCTTATTGCGCTCCAGAAAACCCCAGAGAATTAAACACTTGACTTGTCAACTTCATACGAACAAAGACAATAAAAAAAAAACATGTTCTTGGCCTCAATCCTATTTCTTTTCTATTTATTTATCTACATTTTTTTCAAAGGGAGCAGAGAAGTTGGAAGAAACCTGGCACTGGGAGCAAGTGTTGCGAAGCCATAGATTTCTCAGCCTCCTGGTGGCCAGAGAGAGAGAGAGAGAGAGAGAGAGAGAGAGGGAGTGAGAGATAGAGGGCATTCAGGGTCAGTGGTTCTGTGCAGTGGAACCCATCTGAACCGTCCCAGAGACACACTGTAATGACATCCCAGCGGACGACAGCCCTGGATCAAGCTAAAGCCCTCTTTCTCATCAAAGCCTGTACAGATGAAAAAAAATGAGGATTACAAGATAAAATGCTGCCCACAAAATTATACCTTTGCCTGTAATACTAGCAGTTAATATTTTCAGTCAATGAGAACATTAAAGGTTTTATCTGTGAGGTGGCGGAGATGAAAGGATACTTTGGTGAAACAGTGTGAAGTAATACCTCCATAGTATCAGCGGAGGTCTTTGAATGTTATGTGGGTGCAACTGATCAGGAGAATTATATGTTACCCAAAGAAATAATTATTCAGTTTACGGAATAAGATAGCGGGCTAGCGAGATTGTTGAATGACCTTTCCCTTTATTTTTGCTATCTGTCAGGCTGAAAGCTTTCAGCGACTTTTTGCATGTGATTTTAAATATGGGAGGTCTGGTCAAATTACCCAGTGGAGTTCCCAATGTAGAGTGACAAGGTCATATGAGATGTAGCCATCAACCTGATGGACGGGACTGTAAGTTTGAAGCCCTGTCTCCCATTGGTGCTTTTGAAACTACCAGTGTCCAGTAGGGTAAGGGTTAGGATCACAGTGTTTGCCCTGCACTTGTGGAAAGCACCATTACAGTCCAAGCCACTCAAAAGCCCTGCACATGTCATTTCCAGAGAGCAGAGCTAATATCCACATGAAATACTACACCCTAACCTGCACTTCCATTGCGTGTCCAAGCAAACTGTGATAAGCAAAATATTCATGTTCACTTTATATCCGTACCAGTGTATGCATGCATGTTTTTCTTTTCGATTTTCTTTGGCTCACTGTGCCACTTGCAGCAATACTGAAAGAAACATTTCAATCAGTAACAACAAAAATAGCCAATATCACAAAACAAGATTCATCATATTTATGTCATCTTTGTGGATTATTGGCAAACTTCTCTAATAGCAAGCCAAAAACTGCTCTGGCAACACAATGTGCCATCTGACAAGTTCCAGAACATTGTTCATCATAACTTAATTGTATAGTTTGATGAAGTGAATTCATTTATTGCTATTAACTTTTGTTGTTAATACATTCATCATTTACTCCGGCTATTAGATCAAGTGAAAAAAACAGAAACAAGGCGGACTTAGTTCTGACTTCAAGGTGCAAGACTTCTTCCTTGCACAAGATAAAGTTCAGATCAGATTGTTTCATTCAGTTTAGTTGTATAGGACTCTTAACACCACCAATTGTCAAAAAGCAGCTTTGCATCAAGGTCAGGTCTAAAGCCCCTTCTGAGCAAGCCTATGGCTAAAGAAAAGGAAATAATTCCGAGACAAAATGACAAAACTTTGAGCAGAACCCAGCTCAGAAGGGGGAGGCCATCTGCATCTAGCTGGCATTGACATTAGGAGTAACGCAAAACTATGAAGTGCCCGTATTATGCAAACGTACCATGCTTGATATTTGTTTCAAAGTTCAATTTATCAATGTGTTTTTGAAACTTCAGAGAGCTGTACTTCAGTGAATAGTGGAATCAAGTAATCGTGAAATACATTTCTCTCATAAAAAACTTCAATTAGTATGTTTATGGGGAAAGAACTGTACAGTCCATTGACTTGTGGAAACTGCATTTGTATTAATTAATTTCACACATAAAATCAAACCCCTTGCCTGCTTATCATCTCAGCACTTCATAGTTTCATTTCATGGAAACTTTTTCTTTTGAGGCAATTTTTTTTTCCTGTTTGAATTTTTCAATGTAGTGAAAGGAATGTGCCAAACACAGAGAGGAACACCGACCAACCCACTCAGGTTAAAAGCTGAGTAACAGATGTCCTACTGAATGTGTTGCTTTCATTCCTGAAAAGAACTGCCGATGCACCGAAATCCTCTAGTGTCCATTTTGATTGAATTGCATCTGCTCTTTAAGAGGCTAAGTTTGTTTGATTGGATCCCAGCCAAGAACTGTACTTTTCCATGAGGGACGTTTGAATGTGGACACTAGCAATAGGCATGAAACAGGCGAGGTTTCTTTATGTGGATCTCCATAGGTCAGCGGTGACACTCATCATGCTAATCGTCAGTGTGCTGGTCCTTGGAAACAGGAAGCCAAGGGATGTGGAGCTGTTGGCAGGGAGAAATTTCCATCACAGTGACGGAATTAGAAAGCTGCCAGAACACAAGAGGCACTGAATGCACATATTCTTAACCTGTAGTCTCTCGGTTCTGCCTTCTCTTTTACCATGACATTTTATTGAGATAACAGAATGTTTTGGAGCAGGGCTACTCAACTCAGATCTCGGGGGCTACAGTGTATGCAGGATTTCTTCTGGCCACGCAGTATATTAACTATCAAGTGACATATTTGCAAGGGTTTGTAAGTCATTCTCCCACTCTGTATGTCACTCTGGATACGAGCATCCACTATATGACTCTTACGTAATGCAATTATAGTTTTAACTGATTATAAAGTGTTGTAATCCTGTTCTTGAGGACAGAAATGGTCTGTTCATTTTCTATACTAAGGAAAAGGAGGCAGTGACACACTCGAGATGCCCATTGGCTGGAGAAGCATTGGCTTGTGTGGTGCGAATAAGTTCCTGGAATCATATGGTTTGCCTTTTCAGTACAGCACAACACTGATTGCTCAAAATTGCAGCCGTGCTACTTTTAGCCCGACAGTCAGCTCAAAACTGAGCACTGTGCTTTTTGAAAAGAGATTTCCCTCAGGAAATCTTAAACACTCATGGCCAAATAGTTGGTCATTGGTCCCAAGAGTTTCCTTAGGATTAAATTACATATTGCATTTCAGTCATTTGTTGTTATTTTAATCTTCATCATGATTTCTATTTTTTTTTATCCATGGTGACTCAATGTTATACAGTGGCTGTACACAGTGAATTCTTTACTCGTCCCTATCAAAAAATAAATCTTTTCCACTTCTGACACCAGCTGACATCGCTGAGGGTTGCGGAGGCACGTCAACTTCTGGATTGAGAAAACATACTTCAATCAATCAATCAATCAATCAATCTGTTTTGATTTCCATGTGTCAGAGAGAAAACCCTTTTTTTGTTACAAGTTTATATCATTCAAATTGTACTTTTTAATGAGTAACATAAAACAAAAATATTATGATAAAGGGTTTAAGTTCATTAATTCAGTGAGAGAGTCTTTTTTTTTTTTTAAGCATTTGCATCAATGTAAAATATAGTAAATCAATATAAAATATGTAAAATATAGTAGATGGTAGAAGACTATGTGGGATTTCAGAGCATCTGGCAGTTGGGGACATATGAAAGGAAACAGCCAAGGAAATATGAGGTTTGTAGGTTGAAAGCAGGGTTGTGATAGTATTCTATCTCAACTCACAGCGAGGTATCATGTAGGAAACTTGGCATAATATGGCCATAGCTGGATCACTGCAGATAGAGACAAACAAATGTGCATGACAGATAACTGTTAATTGGTTATAAAAAAATTGGCTGAAGAGACTGGGTTTTAGCTTGTGTTTAAAAAAGATAATCTTTCATTCTTTCACATGTAAAGTCAAGCTGTGTCATATTTTTGGGTCCCTGAAGGTAAACCTGTCACTGGTTTTCACTTATTAAATTCTGCGGATGAATCTTATTAAATTCTGTGGATGAACAGGTAGCCAAATGCCTGAGACAGTAAAGATCTTGTGAATGATATGAAATAATAAGCTAGTGCAGGTATGACAGAGCCCGTTTAGTGCTTTGTTACCAAGGAGATACATTTTGAAAACTGCTCCATATATAATGAGGAGAAAGTGAGGAGAGATAAGGACAGGTTATATATATGATACTTTTTTTTAGTTTTATTCAAAGTCCTTACAGCAGATTCCAGACTGCTTGGAGAAAAGGCTAAATGCAGTTATTACCTATTTAAAATACAGATTTAACAGCCTGACAGTAATGCATTGGCTTGCTTGGAAGGGGGTGAGGGGCTGACATTGGGGGAGCTGAAAGCTGAAATATAGACTGAATTCCTGACTAGTAAGCCCTGTCAAACCCCTTCTTCCCATCTCAACATCTCTATCAAACATGTTTCCCTGTTCAGTCATTTCAAAATTCATTGGTTTCTCTCAGTGCATACGAAATTCAGATTGCAATAGCCCATACACACGTGTGCTCTGTTTGATCCAGTCATGGGAGAAACGTAAAATCATGCTAATGGCAGCTTAACAACTGGATTAACACTTTACAAACAGGAGTAAGAGTTGTAACTCAACGAGATAATTGAGCTAACCGTACAGGATGTCCCTGAGCTGTGTTTGTAAAGACAGTAAATAGTTCAAGCACTTCATTATCGAAGTCAGACGTGTTACGGATGAGATACTTTTTGATTGACAGTGTGGGCTGTCTGCAAGCGCGTTAAATCTCTACTGAACCATTGGGTTCGGGGAAATAGATTGGATCCGCTTCCAATGTATTTGAGCTCCTTTGTGAGTTGTTGTTTACCAGAAAGGTAACCACGATCCATGTCAGTCTGAAGGTTTCAGAAAAGGCATTTTTTGAGTTTGTCTACCTCCAGCACTTCAAGCATTGATGAAATAGTCCCTACACTTTCGAATTCAACACTAAGTTTGCCTGGTAGTTTCTTGAAGTGGAGTGACAGTGTCTAGTTTTAACCTTGAGAAATGAAGGTTGCCTGGCTTAATGAGAATGAAAAATGCTAAATGGATTGTCTGTTTATTTTGCCTGCATGTTCGTAATACTGTTCCACTTCATTTGCTTCTTGAGCATTACTTTAAAGCTCTCTCTTTATGGAGTTTGTTAAAACAAACGTTTGGGAGACAACCCTTCATTCAAATACCTCTGTCCGTCCAATATGCTTTTCTTCACAGGTATTAAATTGCCATGTACCTTATCTCCCATCATGCACCGTGCTTCCGGTGTTCCTCCTCCCCATCTCCACCTTCATTTCTACTTCCTTTCTTTTGTTTTTTCTATTTCTCTTCTAGTGGTCCAGTTGGGGGTTCACCTCACTCAAAAAAATTGTGAGGTATGACGCTCCCCCCTTAGACACCAAGTCCAAGATCAAACGTCTGTACCTTTACACAACTTGCCACATCACAATACACTCTTGAGCGCATTCATGTCATCTGAAAATTCAATCTACTGAACCTCCCAAAGGTGGACAAGAGCACACCATGTTGACAAACAACAGTCCTTTTAGATCTATTAGAGGACTGGCAGAGCTGTGCAAAGAGCATGTTAGTATCAGTGAATCTGAACTCTGCGCTTGTTTGATGGTACAGAGCAGATCAGTGTGTATCCATGCAGAATGGAAAGAAATCAAAAGACAAAGACAAATGTTGTGTGGCAAGAGTTTTGACAGTCATTGTCGCCCTTGTTGGGATGGATGACTTGATCACAGTCATCTCTATGGATAATTTTGAAGAATTCCTTCAAGTTCTTCTGGTGTTCAGGAACTGTGTGGGTAATTCTGCTTGTAGAGCTTATGTTTCGACCCGAAACAAGAATGCCCCAGCTAAAAGAAAACATTCCCCTAACTTCGGGAAAAGATTTATATCATATTTTCACTGGGGTTTTAAATAATGTTATACTGTGTACATTCCACAAATGTTATAACATTGTTCTGAACAAGCTCTGTCACGGTCACCAGAAAACATTCCAGATAAATAACATTCAAGTAACATGTAAACTGGACAAACTTTACATTCTAGAAACATTTGCCCAAACATTCTGAGAATGTCCCCACAAGAAACAAAATGCCTGCTGGGATATCTGCTGCATATGTATTCCAAAAGCTCTTTTAGGAACAAAACTACGAAGGATGCAGACACGTGCAGAGAGACAGAATAGAGGCTTCACGTCATTCTTTCAACCCTACACGGATGATGAATTCTTCTATGCTCTTTTATGAGTTGTCGTTTGTGCCTCAAAGAGACTTTGCGTCTTTCTGCATACTTTGAGGTGCACTTGTGAAAGCCATGGGTGAGACATGTTGCATCTTTGCAACAAAAAGCATATATTAGTCACATATTTTCATATAATTTTAATGCATGCTATTATTCATTTCATTTGAAGAACTTCTGCTTCTTCAATAAAACTCAATACATTCCTGCAGAAATTAGACCAGATCTCTTAGATCAACAACTTAATTCAATCTGATATTTTTGATCTGAGCTATTAGATTATGTCCTCTCTAGTAAGGCAACTTGTAAACAGTATATTTTTTTCATTAGCATCAAATGGTACACTTAAACTTACATGGAAGAGTAAAAAGCTACATGGACTAGCAAATTAAGTAACAAAGAATTTGAACAGCCTTCACTTTAGCTTCTGCACAATGATCCGAGAAAGAAATTGTAACAGATTAATCTTTTATTTCAGTGAAATATAGAGTTGTTTATAGTTGTTTGGATATAACCTCTTATATAATTTAAGTCTTTATTAAATTTATGTTGATGGACCCAGACACATAATCTTTGGAAAGTGATGCTTTGGCTGCAATCAAAATAGCTTGGCGAAGGACTAGGTAACGGTTCTTTCGACAAATTTTGTGGGAAAGGATCCCAGGAAACAAGTTGAATGTTTTATAGCCATAGTTACATTGGTTTGGCTCTGCATCGCCTGTTTTGAATTGGTTAGGTTGAGGACACTTTCCCCAATCATCACTGGGAAAGATAAGCAAGCCGGAAAAAATGCCTTAAAAATGAGTTACCCTGTTCTGTGGAGGACATGCTCAATCCTGTCATTGAAATTCAAGTGCATCTCTAAAGACTGTGTTAATCCACCTGAATCAGATATAGTGTTTTAAGACTGTTTTGTGCATAAGAATGTTTTGTATATACTTCATAGTTATATATGGCTATATTATATATATATAAGGCTGTAACTACATACATCCGTAGTACCTGTAATCAGGGGTGGCTAGACTTTCTGGGCCCTGTACACAGGCAGGCTCTGAGGGCCCCTCCACTACTTATAAAAAATAAAATTCCCAGATTTTTGTGGGCCCCTTCAAACCCTTGGGCCCTGTACACTTAGTACCCTTTTCCCCTGGTGCTATACCCCTGCCTGTAATGTCCAGGTGTGCGTCTCAAAACATTTCCCAGGCTAACTGCAGGGAAAAGGTGGAGGGGGAGATTAGAGATCTGAAATAGGGGTTCAGATTACATTGTCACAGTATTGTAGAATGAGATCAATTTGTGGAAAATGTGCCAATAGGCCAGGCCTATTCCTCAAGCACCCTGCTGCAGCTGTACTACAGCGGTATAGTTCTGCTGCTTGTCATGTTGAATGTTTGTTAATTATCTGAGGAAAAAGAAAAAATGTGTTCGCCCCAACACCTCTGTTCCACTCTGCCACCCCCTACTGGCTACATTAAGACATTGCAATGCTTGCTAAAACTGGCTAGCACAGACCACAGAGTTGCCTGCAATTTGTGTTTGTATTTCTAATGGTAATGGAAAAAAAAATGCCAGGGCTGAGGGAGGTAGGCTGCATGAACCGGAAAAATTAATGTCCCTAACAGCCATTTCACAGGGCCCCATAAGCTGCCTTTGAATGTATGAGAGAGAATTTGTGTGTGTCTGCACACATGTGCCAATAAAGTATATACCTGTGTGTATGTGACCTTACATTTCTCTGCTGTCATTTGTTCAGAAAGTATGCATGGACCTACATATTCAGCAGAGTGTACAAAATCTAATACAATGTTCACATTTAGGTTAAAACTGCCCATCAGAGGAGGAAGAGCCCTGGGTTCAGAAAGCAGAAGTACTTCCATGTATTTGTTCCATCCATGCACTAAACCAGCTGATTCTAATTAGCACACATATTCCGCCAGGTAGATGAGCTAATTAATGAAATCACCTGTTTTAGTACACACATGGAACAAAGACAGGGGCATACTTTTACTCTGTAAAGCTTGAGTTTTACACCTCTGTTACATACGACTTACACTGGAGGCAAGGTTATAGACTCGCCACTCTATTTATTTTAAGTTTATCAGTCCGAACACAACATGGAATTTAGTTAGGGAGTGCTATTTGGCAGTACTTAATTGTGACAAAGGTTTTGCCTTTGGTGTCCTCTGTAATGCTGTAAGAGTCTGTAAAAAAAAGGGTGTTGAGACTTCTGGTCCATATTAACAAAGCATTTCTGAGAAGGAAAGAGGATGAAATATTAAGTTTTTCCCCGGTCCATACCTTATTCTTATTCATTACAAGCCGAAGTCCAACACTGATCTCAGATCAGCATTCCCTCTCTGACGTGCTTTATCGATATATGGACTGGAGACAGAGGTTGGAGAACTTATCGGTCTAATCTAAGATGCCACATCACCTATAAATATAATATAAATGCCACTTATCGGCTTTAGAAGGAGGTGTCCTCCTTCAGAAGTCAGAAGCCCTCCTGGCTGCCAACTTAAGTTCCAAACATAGGTTTTTTAAATGGCATTCAAAAAACTGCAAAAAACATGCCTCCTCCAATTCGCACGGCAACCTACCCTCACTTTTTCTCTTTTTTGAAGATATTAAATAATTAATACAGCTTGTAAACACTATGTCAAGGGTGTAAGAGCAGTGACCTACTAGAAACGGGTGAATCCAGGACAACGCACTTAGTATGCGTTCTGTGACAAACCTCTCCTGTCACTATGTAAATACACATGAGCCGCTGGCCCAGACCTCTGACCTCACAGGAGAGAAAAATGACATCATAAATGTACACCAGCCCTGGGAGAGTACAACAAGGCACAGCAGAATTATTTAATAAAGCAATTGTCTTATCTTTATTTAATAGGATATAAATGTTTAATTTTGTAACTTGGGGATGGGTTGGGGTTTTAACACAACACTCCATGGAAAAAATGAATACATCTAGAATCTTTTTAAGAATTAAAATATATGGAGAGTAGAAAACACCAACTGAAAAAGGACTCACAATTAAAAATAAGTCTATATATGTGTTTTACATTAGGCACTTTCATGCCAATAGTTCTGTTCCTAGTTAGCTAGCTGTTAATAAGAGTAAATGTAAAACAGTGAACCTGCATTGTGTGGGGAGAATAAAATTGTATCTACTGCATAGCTGGTTATCAATATTCTACAAAAACTGTTTTTGCATTCACTACTGTAAGGTCCACCCTGATAGTCATTGTGCTTTAGAATGGTACCTACCCTGCATATAATATTTGGCTCAAAACTACCCACTGGGAATTAAAATAGTTACTGGTTCCTGCGGTGCAAACAACAACAAACGTTTATAGTTCCTGAAATAGTTCCTGGCCATGTGAATAGTTTTTGCAGTCTGAAAGTGCCTAATAATGACAGCACTACTTGCTAATATGATTCTGCTCTAAAAGTGCATTTTTAATACAAAACTTGAATGTGTGAGTTCTGACAGCAAAATTACAATATAAAATTAAAATAGATTTTGAGAGAGGTCAAATAGTTGGTGACAGGGTTGCAGGTGTAGCAGAGTTGGTTCAGAGGTGCTGGTCAACTACACCATTATGGACCTTGGCTGGAGGTCACCATTGGTGAGGAAACAACTTGCTCAGCTTTGCCATGACAGGGGTGAAGCTGGTTAAATTTGTTAGTCTAACTACTCTTTAGCAGCCACTTCTGGTTGCCCTTGCACCTGTTGATGCACGAACTAAGGATGTAGCTGACTTCATCATACTCTTACGATACAGACAACATGTAATTGGTGGTGAGTCTGTAGTGTAGAGAGAAGCATGGGTTGGTTGTCGCCTGAATTGGAAGAGTCATTTGTCATGGCATCTACTGAGCAAACAGGACTTAAACAGTGGACTAAACAGGTCGGCTGAGTTCAGGCTGGGAAAAAAGCAATTAGCAATGTCAACTATTTTTTATTACAGTTTCGGACAGCTTTAGGATTTTGATTTGCTCCTTCGGAGATAAGAAGCCCTATTTTCACACTTGTGTGACTTCATTAATGTTTTTGAAACCCTTTTTAGTTTGTTTAATTTTTTAACAGCAAAGAAATGATAAAATATAGATGAGGGGAAAAATGTTAGTGGCAAAGTACACATACAAACTTTTCTACTACAATTCTATTGCTTCAGTTTTGGCCTTAGAAGACCTCTAAGAAATAGAAATAGAAAGAAGTGTTTTTCAGCAAAGGGATCTACCCATCTTTACCCCTGTAGTAAGGATGTTGAATCTTACACAGCTTATAAACGAGTGGATTAGTCACCCTTCAAGTAAAAATACATGGGTCAAAGAGAGTCAAAGTGAAAACATAGATGAAAGAAAAGAGACGTAACAGCCAATAAGTTGAAGTGATCCATAACAACACAAAGGTCAAAGGTCACCAGTGGCATGGCAAGTGTATAAGGAATGCTCCTAGTAACTGTGACGGTTACACAGCTCTAGAGTGAGGAAGCACGAACATTCTTAACAGAACTATGTAAAATTTACAACCAGTGTTTCCATATGAACAATAACGATCTTATTCCTGAAATAATTTCAATCTCTTATATGGATTTAACAAAAATGACATTTCAACCAAACAATAATTTAACCATAATATTACAACTAAAACATGCTACGTTACACCTCAGTGCTGTGGCCTAGTTCAAATTATCATACCAGTATGCTAATTATCATGCGTCTGGTACAGGTGACCTACACGTGTTGAGAAGCAGTACCTGTATACCAACTAGCGTGTTGCTTCATTACAGATTCTACAATGTGTATTCTTGTTTTCAGTACAGCAGCTGTTGTTCCTCTTGCATTTCATCAGCTGTCACCTCGCCTAGACTTTCTTACTGACAGATTTTTTTCCCAGTGAAAAATATGTAACATAACAAAAAACAAAACAGATTTGCATGTATGCACATTCATGATGAATTTGGCGATCAACCATATAGCCAGCTTAAACCGTTTGAGTGCTAGAAATTCTCAGAACATGAGGGCAAATGTTCTCAGGACAGAATCTTGTCCAATTTTCCTTGTGTTCCCTACACATTATTTACCTGGAATGGTTTCTGGTGACCTTGATATAACTTTTTCAGAACAGTGTACTGTACTAAGAGTTTTTGAGAAACATTCACATCATAACATGTCCAACCCCAATGAAAATATGACCTATTTTTTTCCAGTTTTACAGGAACATTTTCTGTTAGCTGGGTAGCTGCAGCTGAAAACAAAAAGGGATTGTTGTTTTTTTGTGAACTGAATGGAGTAAGACAGCATGGTGATGGTTTTGTACAATGATTGGTTGCTGTCCACATATTTCCTAGTTGAGCAGAATGATCCACATTTCCAATGGGTGATAGTAAGTAACCGTAAGGTTGAAACGTCTAGAAATTGCACTCAGCTAATAAAAGGAGTGAGCAAGGTAATCTAAAAAAGGCATCTCCATTCTCTGGGAATTATCTCTATCAGTTATCAGTTTAGCTTCCAGTTATGAGTTTAAATTTGCATCTAATTGAACCTTAAGTCTTTTTCAGTATTCTTAGAAACTGATTTGAATATGAACCCAGAGGAAAATTTTTCATTGGATGTTACAGACATGATTACCAAGTCAATAATCCTATGAAGGCCAACAATTATGTTTCCTTTAGTTTTCATCATTCTCATATACAGAGCCCGGGTACCTTTTAACTGACAGTACCAAGGATTTTCTTCCGTATCTAACGGGGAAAATACCAGAAGTGGGCCAGTCAAAATAAAATATGAAAACTAGAAAACATGTCTTCACTGACATGCTCCTCATGATGAAAGGTAATGGTGTCATATGTTTCTCCACATTTCTAAAGAAAAAGGATAATCTTTTTGATTTGAATACAAAGAGAGAAAATTGTGCTTCACTGTAGAAGTCTTCTCTGTGGCAATTATAACGGATCCTTGGAGAACAAAAGCACAAAGAAAACCTTGAAGGCTTGTAAGTGTAGAATCAGACAGGTGAAATTAGCTGGAGATCGGCTGAGGCAAGATGAGACAAATCCTGCCCTTTGATCTTTGGCAAGCTGGTGCTAGGCTGTTAACATCAAATTGATTAAAATCGAGAGCTCCTTTTCAAACACTCTAAGTTTCTCCTAGAAGTTATGAGAACAAGAGAAACTTTCACATCTACATATCTGAACCAGATTCACAGATTACAGCCACACTAATTTAGTGGGCCAATTCCTGGTATAATACAGAAAACTTTTTAGGATCAGTTCCAATTAAGACAAAATTGTGATCGATGTTAAACTGAGTGTCAATGGCAAAATTGCTTCAATGGAAAAATATCATTAAATAAATAAAAACATTGAAGTAAAAACCAAAAACAACGGTTCTTTCCGTCAATAACTGCTACTGATAGAAATGAATGGAAAACCATTTTGTTTCATAAGAACTGGAAGGGGAATCTGAAAGTGCATGAATTGTTATTACAAAGAATCAGACTAAACCGATAAATAACTTCTGCCATCTACAATAAGTCAGACTATGACACTTACATTATGTAAACCGATGAGTTTGTGAGGTTTCTAGGTATTTTCATAATCTATCTGAACATATTTTCTTACCCTGGAAATGAAATCCATATTTATATTGCTATCAGTGTTTAGTAGACATTATCACAAATCATAGGCCAAAAGGTTAAAGTCCTCAGTCATACAAATGACGTCTCAGCTCTGACTGTGGCTACCTAATCTCCAACCTTATTTTTGTAACTCCCTTCTTCAGCTTCTCAACAACACACTGCCTACCTGTGGAGAAACAAGGTACTGCGTTTAGGATTAAAAAAGAGAGTAAAGCCTTATAAAGTGGCTGGGAGAGCCCCTGAGCAGTGTTCCAAGATTTCATCAATGCAAATTCTTTACCAAGCACAGCAGCACAGTGAGACTATTCAGATAAAATCTTGGCATGAAACTGCAAATATAATGGTGAAATAAAGCAGTGAGCAATGATTATGGGATCTAAGCACAAGCTAACGGCAACAATGGAAATAAATGTGTGAATAAAACATACCATGGAAGTGTTTTTGTGATTAAATAATGGAGTTCCGAGTTTTGTATAACACTTGAAATCTTTGAACCAAACCTTGCCAGGATTCGAATCTTTGACAGCTTGATCAGAGGATAGATAGCCTTAAAGAGTTTGTGTTTCATGTTAATAACGTTTTGCGTGACTGTGAATAAAAGCTCATGATAATTTTAAGGAGAATTCTGTTTCATAAAATGTGAAAAACACTTTCAGGAGATTGTGATAATGTGGTCCAACCAGCGCACTGAGATTCATGTAACTAATTTCTGTGTTTGCTAAAGCATCTGTACGTATACACTGTGAATCTCCTGTATGTTTTCGCTCGGCTAACTCTTTGAGTAATAGATCTCTGATATCACATCATTACTCACGAAACAACCTCATTTCCACTGAAGTGAATGATAAATGGGTGCTGCCACTGGTGTTTTCTTCCACGTTCCATGCATGTTAACAGGAAGGTGGCCAGTGATATCGACTGTCCGTTTCTGATCGGGCAAAACCTTGGCCATCTCTAGGTGGTGAGGGGTATTATTTGCAAAGACAAAGCAGGTGAACAACAAGCACATTATCATACATTTTGAGGGTTGAAGACATGGAGTTGGGTAAAGAATTACATTTTTTCAAAGGAAATAATCAGAACTTCTTTATTACAATCACCTTACAGTCATGTTATAAATTATAGCAAATTGGGCAGAGTTATGATAAGAAGCATCATAGCTACAGTGGTTTTTGAACACCATAATGACGGCAATCACTTTTCACAGCCTCCCAATTCACCAGATCCTTTTGGCCACCTGTGCACTAACCAACATCTGCTTCCCCAGCTACAGGGTCCACAGAGAAGGACTGAAGAAGTGAACAGACGCCTATCTGTTTCCTGTTGCCTGGGAGGACAAAATGCTAATCTGCGCCATCCAGAGTTAATTGAGGATGAAGCTAAGGTTTAGCAAGTATTGCAAGCTAGCACAACTTATCCCATTTCCCGTTTTGTCTGCAAGGGGCAATCCTTACCACCAGGTGACTGAAAATGTAAAATAAAGAATAAGAATAAAGAATAAAGTTGGTAAAATGAATACCACTATGTATAGCCATTACAGTCGGCCCAACTTCTTTGTGGATATATGGTTTCAGCACCACCACGGATGTGCAAAAACCACGGATGCTCAGAACACTTATAAGAAATGACATCATTTTACCCTATACGTGTTCATAAGTTGAAACACCACCTATATGTACTACTAAGAACTGCTAAAACCCATGTAAATCATACTGACTACAGTATTCTAACATACTGTATGCCACCATAAGAATACAGTTTCCTGTGCAGTAATACTGTGCACTATGTTTAAAGACGATTGCACATATGAAGTGAACAGAAGGGCTGATACGGCGGGACTGAGTGTTGGCTGGGCTTGGGTACGCCGGGACTCAGCAGCATCACCCGGCTCATGTTGTTTCTTGCGCGTATTCAGCAGGCAGCACTGTGTGTGGGAATTTCAAATGCTCTTTTTCGAGAATATTCTGTATTTTGTTTTAAATATTTTCGAACCACGTTTGGTCAAAACCGCAGATGCCAAACCCAACGGTATACAATATTGTAGATGGAACAGGAACCAATCTGGCACAAGAACCAGAGTTTTACAGTTGTTGGACCTGTTTTCCCTTCATTGCTCCTCCCCATTGCCTCATTAGGCCTGTGATGAGGGCTCCCCCTACAGGTAAACACGGGGAGGTACCGAAACATTAACTCCACAGGTAAGCAAATAGGTAAGCAGATCAGAAACATTAATTCCGCCTCAGTGGAATGACTCCAAGTCTCATGGTTATGAAGCTCTGGGGCAATAAAATATGAAAGCCAACCGCCAAATACAAAGGAAGTCAATGGTGTAAAATCTGCCAAGATATACGTCTCTAACCTCAATCCATCAAATCTGGCCCTGTAACCCCATATGGAATTTTAATATAGAAGAATATTGACTGGATAGGTCTATCATTTATTTTAAAGAGCTGCTTCTTCACCTTGGCACAGATACTCAGAGAGGGGTGTAGTGCCCTAGTATGCTCCCTCACCCAAATATGTTCCTTCTAGGGGCACTTTTCTTCTACACTTCGGAAGTACTGTTTGCAATCGTAGGGAAGACTTTCTTGATACCATGAAGAAGCATTATCATACTGCATAACAAACCATTTTGAAGTATAAAACAATGAATGGTTCTATATTACACAATCATTAACGCTTCTGTAGTATGAAATTGTTCAGTAACGAGCAATCCCAGCTCTTTCTCTCACTCTTTACCTTTCTCGTTGTCTCTCTGTCACTCTGCCTCTTTCCATCACCCCGTCATCTCTCTGGCTCTCTCTCTCACACGCACAGACACACATACACACACACAAGCGGGGAGAATTCCATTTAATCTTTTCTCTGCCCCCTTTTGGCGGCCAGCAGTCTCTCCGTGGATCCGTTCCAGATTCATTACCCCACACGCAAAGACTGATGAAACACTACTTAAATCTGCATTCAAATCTAATAATCAAATCTCTTTGAAAAATATTTACTCTTCAAAGCCTCCATCTTCAAAAATTCTGTCTTCAGAAGAAAAGGGCAGGGAATTTGATAGGGCTGGGACAGGAGAGGGAGAATAACTTGTTCTGTCTCATTATACCGCCTTATCACACCTGTGACAATGCAAGTCCCCCTCCTTTCAGTCCAAACATAACATGAAATTAAAATTTTAATCAAGAATAGATTAGAGTTAGAAGCACATGCCCCAGAAAAGTCAGTATGTAAGGGAACATGAAAACTCTCCAAAATATGTCCCCTTATCCTCTCAAAATATCGTAAGCGCAAACAGCTCTCACGGGGCTTAAACCAGAGAATTAAAGTCAGCACGCCATCGTTTGCGAAGTTAATATTTTCTGTAAACAGACAGATCGTCTTCGTAAGGAATACGGAATCCCTGAGAAAACCAATTTACTCTGTGTGAAAGGGAAAAGAAGAAGCAACAGAATGGTTTTGGTTTAATGAAAAACGCTGAGAAGAGCTGATTTCAAATGTATCTCCAAGCACAGATATTTTCACAAAATGAGTCTCTCACTTCGTACGGGTGTACCTTTTCTACCGCGACCAATGGATATCACCATTTGCACTTCCGCACAAACAAGCACAATTGTTGAGCTGAAATGCAAGCGCTTCAAAACCGATGCTCGCTCTGTCTGTTTGGCTCTGTTAAATTACAGTTTTCTGCTGAGCGGCAGACTTTCGTTTGACATATTACTCATTCATGCAAATGGATAAACACTGACAAACTCTCCCTTTGATGGAATCAAAAACAGCACTCAGGCAGAAGCTGTTGTGGTGTAGGAGAAGACACGGGGCACACTTTTATCCCTGTTAAATTAGCTACAATACTGTGATGTGAAGTGGAGATCTAATTCCATATTGAATAAGTATGACAGCCAGATGTGTCACTGAAATGCTTTACATTAATCTTGTGGGATGTGACTCAATGATTTGACAATTATTTGCAGGCCAGGATTTTAATTCCTGTAGAAACAGCAAGAAACTATGTAGTCTTAGCAGACACAAGAATACTATGCATGAAGGTCAACAAGGCCTCGTGTTTAGAATAGGTTCAAAAATCTGCTGACCAGATTTCTGCCATTTTTGTACCTACACCTCTTCGTAAGAGGAGAGACACACAGCTGATAAACAGCATACCACCCCGCATCTGGCACAAACAACCACTGTGTCAGCTGAACCAGAAATGAAGAGCAACATAAAAGACCATCAAACCGAAAAGACACCAGGACAAATCTAGTTTGCGCTGAACATTCGACTGCTGTGTGAAGTGTGCAGTTCGTACGTGTTCTAGCATGATACATCGGAGAACTTAATGCTAGTTTCTGGCAGGAGGGCTAATTTTTACTATAGTAGAATGTCCCTCAGTACAGATTTCAATCCAGCAGTGTGACAGTGGCCGAGACTCCATACCGCCCTCTAGTGGAGCCTTTTCTCTCATTAGCGCTTCTTCTTGTTAATTTTGTGCATGAGATATCCTTATGCCAGACACACAGTCTTGCGCAGTGGTGGTGTAACTCAGCTGGTGGAATGCAGAGCATAAACAAACTTGTACACCTTTCATAGAACATGCAAGAAAATGGGCACCATCCAGAACTGCAGGTACAGCTGCAGTCATGGAACAGGGTTGTTATGGATCTGCGTCTCCATTCCAAAAATGAAGGAGAATGACGATTATAATGGGCACAGCCACACAGACATAGGCTTGTGGTATTGCGCTAGTAACCTGTAGGCCATACCTTGATAATAGCCAATGATGAGGTGTACCTGAGAGCTATTTGATTCTACGATAAATAGACTTGAACAATCCATTACACTTTCATCACATTGGCAAATAAAAGAGTGTAAAAATTGATCTGGAACATGACAATGTGCAGTCAGATTACATTCTGGCTTTTCAAAGCATCCAGACAAAAGCACAATAAAAAGGTGGATTAATTCCCAATTCAGAGATTCTCACACAGCTCAGAAGTTAAATTTAATTAGACAGATCAAGCATATCTCTCCGCTTTTCTCAATCTACTGATTTTTTTTTACCTGAGGCAAATTGTGTGACCATGTGTAATAGTTAAGTCATTTCTTCTGCGTTTTAACTGGAAATTGAAATATCACACAGCATTTTGGTGTATGTATGCCATATATGCTGCACTGTCATGCAGAGAAAAGGCTTTACAGTAATACGTGCATGTGGGCATATGACTATACACCTGCAGCCACTAAATAGTTTGCATTTTGTTTAGGCTAGTTTATAATTATATTTGTTTAAATCCTCTGCATTGTATACATGTACATGTTTGTTGCTGCTGTTGTGATACATATTGAATATGACTTCATGGCTCAGTAGGTTATCAGCATGAGGCATTTTGCTAGAGTAGCACATAAGTGTTAGCAAATGTTTTTATTTTAAGAGGACAGTTAGCAGATATTCTAATTGAGAGAGAACTACACAGCCTACATTTCCTTAACTATGATGTATTTCCTCACTTGAAAATGATTCAGCTTAAATATCTCGCTCAATGGCACAGTGGCAGTGCCCACTCCAGGACTTAAACCTACAACCTCTGTGTTTCAAGACAAAATAAGTAAATTATGATTCATATATATTACATTATATATAAATGATATAATATATAAATATATTACTTTTTACCACTCAGTCCAGATCACTTGACATTAAGTTATGTGTTGTTGTGCACTGGGCTTCATTGAAAGCAGTCTGAATATGGCAGCCCTACCATAGATATCAGGTTTGAGAAACTCAAAATGTTCAGGTTTTGTTAAGACTGGATCACAGAGGGGGTGAATTCTGTTCCATGATATTTTTAGGCCCAGTGTCTTGTGGTTTGTAGCCTGTCAAATGTCAGTTTTACCCTGTCAATAAGATTTGATTTGCAACCACAGTTCCTCTTTCCTGGTGCAGTTGCTCCTTACTCTGTCATGTTCTTCAAGCAGTTCACCTTGAAACATTAAATAATTTCGCCATTTCTGTGTTTGACCCTCCTGCTATTCAGACACCAACGATTTGACCTCTTTCAAAATCTGCTGGATCTCTCATTCTGTTCTAGAAACTGAATTATTAAAGTGTTGATTTTAAAATGTCTTTTACAGAGGAAAGACACACACATTCATATGAAATAAATGTAGACTCCTTTTCAGTTGCATTTTAGTTTAATACATAGAGTGCCATAAAAGGCATGACCCTTTGTCTGACTAAATGAATTTTTCAGACCCTCAACTGAATCTTAACACTGGATCGAGAACCTGAGTTGACAAATAGCATAAAATCGTCAATCTTTTTTCATTTATTTATCAAACGAAGTAATGTAACACCCAATGCCCCAATATGGAATAGTTGCCCCTTTGGGGTGATAAAAGAATTGCATTATCAATTCCATACTATGAAAAAGGTGTGACAGTGGAGTGATAAACACATTTACATTACACAATTAGTTGACATCTTAATTTGAGGGCCCATATCCCAGGGAATTCTGGGTGCTTTCTTCCTGAGGTGTATAATTTTGATCGATCCCATCAGATGGGGTAAAGTGATGGCAGTTTGCACGCGTGAATAAAAAGGAAAACACAGAACGAGCCATACTCTCCTGTGTCATTTTTCCTTTTTTGTCAAAAAGCTATTTCTGTTGGACATCACACCCTAAAACTCAATAACTGGTTAAACCACCTTCAGAACAATGTCTACAAACCCTTTCTGAAGTAATTGATTTGCCACCATATCTTCAGAGATTCCCACAGACAATATGCTGTTTATTTAAGTATGACTGTAAATGAAATAACAAAATTAAGTAAGTGGAATGAAAAGACATGTATTTAAATAAGCAATTCTGCTATTTTGAAAATATTAAGTGTACGTCTGTCCTTGTGGTCCGAAGGCCCATGGTGAGAAAGAACAGTGTTTGGTAGCTGGTGCTGTAGGGGAAGGATGAAGCAGAATGCTGGACTACGTCCTCTGTCAGATAATGCCTTTAGCTTGTGAGTGAGCAGAACTGGAGTCAAACTAGAACATGAAAAAAAGACATTTTTGAAATCCTGCTCTGTTCCAGTCAGATTACATCAGCTCACAGGCTTTGATCTTGAAGGTCCTAATTCATTTCTCCCAATAGCTGTTTCTAATCCATCGCCAGCTGTGGCTAATTTATACCAGGGAATAATATATATATATAATGTGGTCCTGTGTCAAAGGATTTTCATGTGGGCACTTAGGAAACACTCTTATCCAGAGTGACTTACACATTTTGCATTTCTGCACACATTGGGTTGAGGGGTTGGGTTACCTTGCTCAAACATACAATGGCGGTGTCCTACCTGAGAACTGAACCCTCCACCGAGTTGGAAGATTAGCTGTTTAACCATTAACTACAAAGGATTGGGACTCTCAATCTGCAGCTCCTCTACAGTACTGTTAAATATATTCACTGACCATACTACAATAGCCTAATTTAGTCACGTGTCCATTTACCTAAGAGTAAACCGCACCATAGGCCAACATTGGAGCATTCTTGATGGTCGCTATGGTCGAAGACAAGCCTACCACTGGCTGACATTTTCTAATTCTACGTTGCTTTCCCTCATCCGGTGCACTCTCCTCACATTTCAGTAAGCGAAGGCTTGCATTTAACCAGCAGCGTGGATAAGACATTTCCTTTGGCTCTAAAAGCATTTGCGCGACTCTGCGAAAAGAGACGCAGTCTACGCCGGTCCTGAAAGCAGCGCTCCCTCCACCCACACGCCGCATTCACCCACAGCTCCCCTATGAACCCACTACAGACGGCAAACAAACACAAGCTCTGTGATCAGCGCGGCGCAGCAGGGGCCCGGAAAACCACGTTCCTGGAGAGAACACACTGTTCCAGCTCTCTAAATAGTAAAATACTAAGTACCTTGCGCACATAGTTACCTGCAATCATTTAGCCTGCTAACGGTAAACGGTTACGTAAGTAAGAGGCTCAGACGGATTCAAAAATCTGAAGCATTTCCAGCACTTCAGATATCTACCAGCTCCTCAAACGAAATATGTTTGGACTGATTTGCAATTTATCTTCACTAGCCTCAGAGGTGCTGGCAATTATGGAGCAGTTCTTTGGCTGAAGTTACATATTGCCTGATAAGTGAAATCACAGAGACAGGAAGTAAAACGACAGCCCTACTTGTTCTGATCTATAGAAACGCCAGGCAACACACGTTTCTGAGAAAACAGATTCGGCTGGAAGTTACTGTGCACATCTGACTGTGTGTGTGTCTGTGTGTGTCTCCCACTGGTGATGTAACAAGCAAAGACCATAGGGACATAGGTAAATATTTGCTGTTACTGACCTCTTGTACATACCTACATGAGGAAAGCATGAGTACATATGATATCATATCTGTTCTCCTCTATTCCTTCATTGCCTCATACTGTATGAGGCACAAATGACAAACATTTGATATGTAATGTACATACCCATATTGTATAATTTCATACTGTACCTGCATTGTGTTTTGAAAGCCAGCCCACTGTGGGTGCTTTTCCAATGAACAGGCCAAACGTATGGCTGTATGTGAACTGTATTGCAGGTCACCCTTGCCAAAGTTCATCAGCATGTTTATTTTGTTCTGGTGAATTCCATGAAACGTGACAAAAGGGGCATTTTCTCAATCTACAGAGGCTAGACAAGCTAGATAGTGTAAATGAATAAAGGTCCTGAATTTGTGGCTGTATTCAGGACACACAGATTTGAGAAGGTAATCACAAAGCATGCACAGATTCTTTATTAAAGTCTGTTCAATCTGGGCAGCTGATTGGCTAGCTACACACTAAGCTGAACGCAGCCATGATGTCATGCGTGTGTCCAGAGGGCAGCAGCCTCTTGTCTGTGGTTGGAAGCTGATTATTCAACAGACGGTAACCTCTTTTCACAAAATAATATCTGTCAGTATTATGTCTTTTAACCTACCTGCAAATGACTAATCTGATGCCATTCTATTATCAACTACATTTAACATTTTCATTATAATATAACATAAAGGATGGTCTGAATTAATGATTTTCTTCATGGCAAAAAAGAAACATTATATAATTCAGACACTTCATGATGATCAAAATTAGACATTTTTTTACTCTCACTAAAATGGTTTCACTTAAAGCGTACAGAGACTACATTAGATGTAATTAAATAGAAAGCATATGGGAATGGTTGGCCATTATGTAAATGTCATCCTTATTTCAAATACATTAAATAAAAATTAAAGAGGGCACATTTTCTCACTCCGCTGTTTATCACAGCCCACTGCTACAGTGCGAGGTCTGAGCTCGGTTATGGGTAAAGTTCTGTGGTACCACCTACGCTAGCCGCCATGTGCTGCGTACTAGCACAGAAGCTTAAATGCCCTGGGCTATGTGTTTACAGATTACATGCCAGACATACCACACACAAAGACAAGAAGCTATCCTCCTTCAAAGTGGCTCTCCTCTCCGACATGCAAATGTCACTGAGCCGGGTCTTTTACAAAGGGACTCTGGCTCTTTTTGATCTCACTCCATTTATTTTGCTGAACAACATTTTCCTTCTTTAGACAACTAAGATGAACCTTCCCACTATGCAACAGTGCATGAGGGAGATTCAGCTGTTTCGGGTTGGAGATCAGAGAAAGACCAACAGTGCCCTCTACTGGCTGTTTTATGTACTATATGTACCACTTTGATCTGGTGATTATTCTGGGCAGAGCATGTCGGAACGATGGGATTTTTTTAATGTCATCTTTGATCTTCATTACCTTACGTCCACATATGGTCCAGCTTTCCCTCCAGGTGTTCAGGTAACCCAAGCCCATCTGCAACAGAAAAATGAGGTTGAAATAAGGGGTTTTCACAACCAGACGTGACCCTCCCCCCAACAGGCAACATAAGACACTCAATCATGATCTTGAGCCAAGATCCCATTTTCTAAGAGCAGCCTGATAGATCACACTATCGATTGTAATGCTATAAAGGGAAATGAATCAAGTAAAGCACAACAAAAAAGGTTATTCTAAAATAAGACAACACTATAGATATTCTGACTCAAATGGTGCAACAGAAAACAACTGTACTCAACTCCTCCTTTCCTCCTTTGCTGCTCTACACGCTACCAAAGTAACATTATAGAGCATTCACTTTTACAGAAAATGTTTTTGCCTCACAGATAAAATGCCAAAAACTACTTCTATAGTCAAAGAATACCACCAAAGCTATGTGATTTCTCTTCTAATCTACTGATTCGATTTTTTGAATGATCCAACCGTCTTCTGTATATATTAAGAGTGGAACGTGCTACCAGAAGAGTGGGGCTTCATTATCCCAAAATGGGTGGGGCAATCATGTGCTAACAGTGCCACACAGATTTCAACCAATCACAGCGATTGCTATTATATCACAGTTATTGAGAGGACTTCTATGGAATTAAAAACAGAATATGTGTCAATCAAAAAGGCAAAGTGGACACAGTCATAGCACATAAAGGGTCATAATCCTATGCTGTCAAATGAAATCATATGATTTAAATATTTTTGTATTAGATATCATATTTAATTTAATAATCTAAATATTAAATTACATCTGAAAATTCCCTTGACAGCAACATGACTGAAATGTAAAAGAACAAGAAATATGTTTTCCCATGTCTACAGAATTTGAGCTAAAGATTAACTCAATCTTTTTATTACACAATGTACAGACCACAGCCACAAATGTTTAACTCCAGCGAGTCACAAATTATCCTCAGGAACTTGTGACAGCAATTTTGTCTTGCAGTGTTGGATATGTCACAATAATCTACAGTAGTTCTTAAGGGTCATAAAAATAATAGTATTAGTTGCAAATTGGTCTATTCTTTCCGATAATACCTAAAGATCGATTGTAAACAATATTCGCCTTTATACCAAACGACCCTTGCTCAAGCCTTAAACTCATTCCTTGGCAAATGGTCATTAATGTCTTCTGGCTGCAGAGTAAATCACCATCCATAACATTTGTCAGTAAACTGCTACCAACTGCTACGCTGCATGGTATGTATTATGTATGAGTTAATAATGAAACCAGCCTGTTTCCTTGTACTAAATGGCATCACTTCTCTTCAGCTCACTAGGTTTTATCTTCTCCTGCAAGGAGGAGATTTATAACCAGGTTGTTTGTATCAGAAATAAATCATCGGTCTGTGCCATTTTGCTGCACGGACTTGAATGTGGCAGTAAATGCACTGAATGTTTTGGTATGGCTGTGTATTTCTTAGTGACAAATTACTGAATCACCATTCAACAGGAGTGAATTAGGACAATTAAAACAGGCAAACTAGATAATGTTCAGATGGCTAGATAAGGAATTCGACTTTGACGCCACAACTTTGACTCCTCACTCTTCGTAATATACGCCATGGGATTTTTTAAAAAATACATTTTTTAAATTGATTTTTATTTCTTACATTTTTTCAGTTAAACGATGGCTGTTAATGGGTAATCATCAATGTGTCTCTCTGCTTTCTGAAACCTGATTGGTTGGTACAGCATGTAATTATAAGTAAATACAACCAATTCCAGACGTTGTTTGTGCAAAGATTTCCGCCAATTGCGTTGGCATTAGCATCATTTTGTGCATACCATAACAGCAAACACTGCAGGTGCCCCTGGTGTTCACTGCACTGAAACATTGTTTTTTTTTCTGTTTGGCCCAGAGATATGACCATCTCTACAGACTGACGAACCATCCTCAGCAGCATCTTTACTTTTCCTGGACATCCCCAGTCACTGTGCCAACAAGGCCTAGCTCTGCTTAGCCTAAGTCAACCAAAGGCAGAATGACTGCAGTATGGCTGCTCTCTGCCCATAAAGAAAAATGACCGGCTGCATTCTACTCTCCTACTTTTCCATCATTGTGGCACAGCCAGACCTGTCATACTGCACTTCTATATAGAATTAAAAGTAACATATGACACCCTACATCAGCAGGAGACAGGGAACCCTGGGGTCAATGACAGACATTGCTGTCATAAGAACATTCAGCATCTACATTCTAATTTCATTACAGTATCTGGTTAATACATCCTTGGTTATTGTCATTTTTTTCATTGTGTTTCTTAAAGAAGTAAGTTTGAGATGTTACTTCTATATCAACCAGACTTTAAATTCAAGTATCGCATGCCATAATCATTACCATATTATATTGAGTCAGGCCATAGGCAGTGTTGTAATACATATAGGAGATGAAATATGTGATAGTCTGAGTATGTCGTCTGTAGCTACAGAGGGCTCCCTCCCTGCTCCCTTTAATTAAAAATCACTGACTGTTGTGCTGTCCTCTGCCCCAGCCCTGACAGGCTGCCAAACCAATGGGCTCAGAACAAAAAGGCCATTTTCTCCTTCCAATTTACTTGAAATTGATTATGTTATTGGTATCACAAGCCCTGACATACTAAAAGATGGGGTTTTTTTGTCTTTTGGAAGACTGACATGACCTCGGCAACACTGTCATTACTTGGGTTTATGCATGTATTTGTTGGTCCAAGGGAATGAAAATTGGAGAACACATGGATGCATTTACATTAAGACTGCAATGCATATAAATCTCAGTGCTTTATAGTAAGTACATGTGAATCTGGTATGTGTGAATTTTGTTAAAAATTTAAATCAGACACAGCATGTAAAATTACCCAACCAGTAGAAATACAGGACCACCGTAACCTGGAATGAGCTGAAAACCAAGATGTAACCAGAAATTTTGTTTGGTGAGCAATGAGGGGGGTCTCCAACTAGAACAATATGGGGAAGCACATTAAACAAAAGATTCTATTCACTGTGATCTCAAACTCTGAGTCCAAACCTAATTCCCAGTCTGGTCTCAAGTACTCTGAAGGCATTAACTCTTCACATTTGTTTTTTGCAAAACAAATATATCCTTGTCCTCTTAAGATAGCATGTGGCTCGGGTTTCAATATAAAATCTATGCAACACTGCACATGCGTATTTATATACTTGTGTCTTCTATCCATTTAAACCCAATATGCTGATATACTCAAATGTACTAAAATTAATTCATGAATTTGTTGACTTGATGTTGCTCATTGAGGCCTAATAAATTCATGGTGTTGACATGGATGGTTCATTGAACTTATTTTGATTACCAGAATAACCAGTTACACATTGTGTGAGCGTGTGTGAAAGAACGCTCTGAAAAGTAGGGAGCACAGAACATTTGAAGCTATGGTTGCTTCCTACCTTCGTCGACTTTATCAGATTCCGTTACAGTATGTTCAAATATATCTATATAATGCATAACCCAACTGCTTATTGTCAGCTATATCTGCGTCAGAAACAACCGTTAAAATGCGTATGTGGGCATTACATTTGTGAGAAAGCAAAACAAGTACACATTCACCCCATGATTTGATTGGCAGTAGCATTCCAATACATCATATTAAAAGGACGGAACTGCGCCAACATTTAAAATAAGATTACAGATATGATAATGACAACGAGATACTGACTCAAAACAATCCCTGTCTTCAGCAACGCCATCTACCTTTGTATTGTGCTTGTCTCTTAAGCAGGGGATACAGAATTTTCTATGCTGTTCATTGGGCTAAGGTAAATGTATATTTTGACCTGTATATGAGCGTTTATATACCACTGAGTAACCATTCTTCTGTTTTCCGAAAACAAATCGCACTACAACCTGGTTATACTGGCCAAACTACAAAACACAACTGCTTGAAATACAGTTTGTGAGCTGTCGTTACTGCCTGGAAGCTGTGATATTCAGCCATAATATTTAGTTACAATAACAGCGCTGTTCAAGCTCTGATTTGTGATTGCTGAAAACGGAAACATACTGCAGTTAAATATCTCAGTAACGTAAGATAATCTGTGACAATATACACGCCCTCTTTTCTCTTCTCCTCCTCCGCTGAGAAAAAAACATATAGTTTCCGGAAATGAACAAACTCGTGATGTCGGCGGCGGACGAAAGATGGTAAGCTAGAGAAAGCTTGCTAGCTTCCTAGCTAGCGACAGACAAATCAAATGAAACTGAAATAGGGCTAGCTAGGTAGCTAAGGAGCTAGCTACGAAAGGGAACTGGAATATCTTTGGCATTTGGCAGAGGACAAGCCAGCGGAGATTTCAATACAGCATGGAATTCCAGTGGACCGTACTCACGGGACGCCCGTCACGCTGAACCTTCGGAATCAGAAATTTCATGTCATTTTTCCTCCCGGTTAAGGCTGCCCTCTCCGTCTTTGTAAACATGAAGCGGCTTACTGTGGAACTTTTAACAGACTTTGGCGATTTTACCCGAGGTAAAGATTTAAGTGACTTTTTAAAGCAGTGTAATTCAAATGTTCCTTATAACAACTGTCTCTCAGACATTCGGATTAGTCCGGACGGACAGCATATACATGCCATTCTCCGTAAACCAAAGACTGGTCTCATTACTTTTGATAAATGTCACAGACCTCAAATGATCCACAGTCAAAAACAACTAGATTCGGTCTTGACGAGGACAGTACCCATTTCGGAGCTCATCTATTTGGAATGTAGCAACAGAGACAGTGGTTCACTTGCTCTGGCATTGGTTTTCGAAAATGGAAAAACGGAGTTCTGGAAATACTGGGAACGCAAAGGAGGATGGAATTTACTTCAGACCGCGGATTTGTGTAACAGCCCTAGGGCAAAAGTGGTGTCTGTTTGCGCTAGCGCAAATTTCATTATCTGGTGCGAGGAGAGACCCCAGTCAGAGAGTTCCTCCGCCATCAGTGCCACGCGGAATAACTTCAGGTACTGTATCTGCAAGCGAACATATGAGGTAGAAGAAAGCGGGGTGTGTCTAGGAGGGGTTAAAATTGCATTGCACAACAACCCTTGCTACAGGGTTATCGCCTCAGGGGACCATGTATACCTGCTGCCTGATGTGAAAGAGAATTCTCTCAACAGTGTCACCAAAATCTTTCTGACGTGGTCTCCACAGTATGGCACAGTTGCACTCAACAGCGCCTGCAGCGGCACCCTATTGAGGAAATGCTCACTGGCAAGCAAGGAGTACGACTTCAAGAAGCTGATGTCGGAGTTGGTGGGGGTGCTGTCGGTTGTCGCCCCCCCAGAAATCTGTGCCTTTGCCCCAACGGGATGCGGTGGGCTGCTGCTTCTCCTCAGCTCCGGATGGATCAGCTGGCTGCAGAAGGATGGCGTGCTGCGGCAGGTGTACAGACTGGCAGACAACTGCCTGACAAGCTGCGGCGTTCGCAGCAGCATGCGAGTCTATGGCGACATGTTGGCTCTGGCCTCCGAGAGGACCCTCTATATAATCGACGTTCGATGTGGCCTGGAGCTAGAAAAAATCGTTCTGAAGAAAGAGGGGGTCCTCTTTACCAACTGCAAAGAAAAACATGCACCGCACCTGCTGTCTGAAGCTGGGCTGCTTGCGGTCAGGCCTGTGGAGTCGGACATGGACTTCAAGCTCCCCGGCCACACTGAGAGCCTCAGGCCAGGCTCAGTCCTTGTGGAGGCTGTGTTTGAAGAGGCCTGCAGGTACTACCAGCAGAGGAGTCTGAGCAGCAACCAGCTGACTGTTGAGAAGCTGAAGAGTGGAGGCATGTTCCAGGCACCCATCGCCCTCTCCTCCATCCTCAGGGATTACCTGAGCGGCCAGAAGGCCAGTGCCTCAGAAACAGAACCGGCAGGCTACACCAAGCTGCTGAGCTCTCTAGAGGCTGAACTCAAGAGCTTGGTGGCACTGGAGGAATTAAAGACCACTGTTGTCTTAGCCTCAGAAAAAGACCTGGAGAGTCACTGTGAGACTCTGGTGCATGCGGAGGTGGGCAGACTGCTGAGCTCAGAGACTGACAAAGAGAATGTCCTCTACCTGAACAGCATATTCAGCACATTCCCCTGGCAGGCTTGGCGGTCACTGCAGTCGGTCTTCCAGCTCCGGTGCAACGGCGACGGCTCCCTATCCGCCAAGGCACCTCCGGAAGTATGGAAGACCGCCCTTAGCCCCATCCAGGCGGTGGCGCAGTGCCCCCAGGGCGGCGCCCAGCAGAGGGACACCCCTGCCAACGTGGTGGTGCCCGTCTTCGAGCTCCTCTGCAGCTCCATATTCAGGTTCCAGCCCGGCTGGCTGCCGCGGTTCGTAGAGCTAGCGCAGCAGCAGGCGGGTGCCTCCTCATCCTCCTCCTCCTGGAACTACAGGGTGAAGGAGAGCCCGGAGAGCGCACCTCTGTACAAGCGGGCCCTGGCAGTGCTGCCGGAGAACGGGGAGTTCCGGGACCTGGAGGTGGAGCTGCTGCTTTGCAGCCAGAGGCCTAACGCCGTCATGCAGGCCCTGCGGCTCCTCATCGGCCAGCAGCAGTGGGGGCGGGTCACCCAGGTGGCCGAGCGGTTCTGCCGGCAGAGCCCCCTGCTCAACAAGGAGATCTTCACCACCCTGTTATGCGAGGTCTCCCACCACCGGGACCTGGACCCATACCTGGATCTGCTGTGGGCTCTCTGCCCCGAGGACTTAACAGTTACCAGCATCCTCAACATAGTGCTGAAGAACCTCCCCTCGTCCTCACAGGACGCGGCGCCCTTCCAGGCCCAGCGCAGTCAGCTCACCATCGGCCTCCTGAAGCCCCTGTTGAGCAGAGTCCTCCAGAGAGAGACCAAACCCAGCCAGAAGTACGCAGACATCCTCCAGTCGCCCTCTTTCCCTCCTCCCACTCCCCCTCGTCAGGCCAAAGGGCTTCCCAGGGCTGTGACTGACCCAGCCATGGACCTCCAGGACCCCAAGCAGAGGACTGTGACTGGAACAACAGTGATGTCACCTTCACCTCACCTGTAAACTTTCAACCCATGTCCCCAGCTACCTGGACAAGCTAGCTGGACAAGCGCTCTCTGTCTCCTGGGATTTCTCTCCCTGCATTCTCAGCGTGGGCATGTAGGTCATTACTCAGCATTTAAACCTTTGTGAAGGAGAAGAAGGTCATGCTATGCTGGAAAAATGGATAACTTTCCACTCCTAACAACCAAAGCTTTGAAAATCTGTCTGAATTCCAGATTGTTGAAGCCCGTCACTGTGGAATATTAATTATGGTGTTTTAACACCAGCTGTATCATTTTTATTGTTTTTTTAGATGCATTCTGATTTTTAAAAGGCATCAGTTAACATTCGTAATTTGAACCATTTTAAAATGCGAGTTGTTGTAAAGAAATGCCTCTATTCATCCTTTATGCCTTGCAGATCTCTTCTCATACATTATCTTAGTGAGCTGATGGCTTCTTGCTCAGAATTCTACAGTAGAATAACTGCATTATGTGACATCCATTTGTGTAAATATTTGTTTTATTTTTTAATACAGCTAAATATCTTAAGTCAGGTTGTGTGAATTAGATTATCTCTAGCGAAAGAGCTTGGCAGAGTACATCACAGTGAGGTGTGACATCACATTGTGTGTGCTTGTGACTGGGGAGAGAAAATGCTTTGGCAGACAGTTGTGAACAGAGAGCAAAACAAATAGACTTTGCCATCACAGCAATGGAGTTATCCCTACAATAGAGACGTTTCCACATTCCTCAGTTAATTCTGGAAAAGGGTGATGGTGGTTATTGCCAGAATTTTCAGAACAATTACCTAATGACTACTGTATTAATAACTCAGTGAAATGTATCAACTTGCATATTTATTTTCAAGCCTGTATGTTCATATGTATATTTGTGGAGTTATTTAATGCTAAGAGGCACGAATGGAAAAAAAACATGGAAACATAAATGTAGAATATTTAGTACAGCATGGATATACAAATCATTCATTTCATTTTGAACACATTATACTGGCTGCATGTCAGAGGAATTTACTTAGCCATTGCCTTGATAAGATCACAATAATCTAGTTTTAGGAAAAATCTGTAGAATAGAATGTAATTCAGAAGTATTGGTAAGAGCATGTTTGTTAATGAAGAGTTATACTCGTGGGCTGTAGGACAGTAGATTTACTGCAGATTTTCAGTTTCACTTTTATCAGCATTGATTATGAAAGTTACACTATCACCATCATAAAATATGGGAAGTCATATCCTGAAATGGTTGTGGTTGAGTTATTTAACCTTTAGTGCAGAAGGTTAGTGTCCCAATTTAAATGGTCTCTGGTTATGTGTGGCTTATTAAATACATACAAACATTAATGCTGAATTGTTAACCATAGTTAAGTAAATGAAGTTCATTTATAAAAATGAATACAATAATAATCATAACACTAAACAAACGCATCATTTACAGCATAAGAGAAAGACCTCTGTGTAAAAAGTCAAGAGATGTGAAATCTCAATTTATAAGTTGTGTATACAAGTGGGAAGGCATTTTAGAAAAACATCACAAAAATTGACTTCAGGTTACAATACAAAGCTGATGCACAGCTGATTAATGAAAGCACAAAACTAAATGTGAAGTACTTTTGGTACCCCATGCAATATTGTGTCCCAGTGCTCCTTTACAAAGGTGCCTTTTGCCAGTGTGAGTGAACCCACAATTTCATTCAAACTGATCCCTGAGAAATGTAGTCCATTCGAGTTAAATTCCTCCCCCAGTTAGCATTATTTCAGCATTACCCCACCAGTTTGATTAATCATGTAGACTACTAGAACTACTCTTGAATCATAGATCACCATTAAAATAACCCAGATGGGGGATTTATTAAGATGTTACATCACCTTTTAATCTGGGTTTTTGAGCTGCATAACAAATTGGATCCAGCAATTTATCTCTGGTGAAATAAAAAAAATCATGCGTTTCCATTGTCGAGCCCTTCAAACTCATAGCATACTAGTGTGTGGCTGGAGAGACACAGCTTTTATTGAGGACCACACCCACCACATTCCTAGCAAAGCATTTCTTAGAATCCTATTGGCAACACGGCCCCATTTTAAATTAAATTTCACCAAATTCTATTACTGAGAGGATGGCGATAGCTGGACCTCAAGTGAATCACATTACAGAGGATAGCTCTGGCTTTCTTGGAAAAGAGCAGGTCATCTCATTTCAGTATTCTGTAAAATTCTTCTTTCACACATCAGGTTTATTTGGCCTACAATTGTAGATATACATACAAGTAAATTTTAATAGGCTTTCATGTCACCGCATGGGATGTATCTGTAAATAAGTGGAAGTGGCTAAAGACCAAAATAAGACTATTAGCAATCATATGCAGTCTTACAAAAGCCCTAAAGAAATACTCAGTTTATAGTGCCTACTATTTGAATGTCTCTTTCCAACAAGGAAATTAATTGGTTGCCTTTTATTAGTACATATCAGTTACTTTTTATTGTTTGAATCAAATTTTTTTTTCAGTGTACAGAACAATTTGATCTTGTGGTAAACTCTGTTTTTCATGTCTTCCTATTTTAATTTTGACTGTGTCATCTAACTTTTATCACAGAAAATGTCAGCGGATAGAGACTTGAACTTTCCCTCTAGTGCTGACAGTGAAACGCTGTCTATACTGTAGCTGTGAAATGTCACAGTTGGGTTATCTTACTGAATTTACCAGAATAGTTAGGTCATCGTTCCCTCATCATGGAGATATAACAAGGGGAACGGAAAACTAACAATAATAAAAATGTTCATATATATGAAATGGGCGCCTAATGAAAGCCCGAGCCCTAAATCGGGTTTAAAATATTCAAATGTCAAAGCAGGTGAAATACGGTAAACAGCAGTCTTGGTTGAGTAGAAGTGCAAGCAAAATGTCTGTCTTAATTTATTCACCACTGTGCCAAGCCGTCTTGAGATGCAAGTGGAGGTTTGGGAATGTCCAAAGCTTATTTCATATTCCTGTAAACCGGCAAATCATGAGGTGTGTGAATACTGACATGATTTCAGCAAAGATGTGTAAATTAAACTGATAAGCCTCCTGCAAGACTGTGTCATTTTGTGTTCACTGTTGCCCTTTTTTAAACTTTTTGTGTGTCTGAAATAGTGGTATTTCTTAGTTCCTGTAATACTGCTATTTTTATATGGTAAAGTTAGATTTTGTGAAACTATAAGTGTTTTCCCTATCTCATCTCTTGGTTTAAAGTAAGCCAGTTATTTGGACAGGAAGCAACTTGTTCCAGGAGATAAATCTGATGCAAGTTAGGTTAATAGAAAACCTTTTTTTTTGGATATGCAGGGGGGTCTGACACATAGCAAGGAGTGTGTTCAGAGCAGACTGATATGTGCTTTCAGCAGTTTTGGGCTTGTAGTCTGTAGAAGAGGGGGGGAGTTGGCTTTACACTGCCATCTATGCAGCTGAATTGTAGGGACACTGTGGTGGTGAAGGTTCAACAAGGGTAATGTAGTTTGATGGTCTAAGAGGGAGGCCTCCTGAGCTACCATGACCCACATGCCCCAATTCACCTCAGCTAGTCAGGTGCCTCACTGCAGCTGGCATCCCACCTCTGGGATCTTGAAAGGTGGACTGTGGGTTCCTAACCAAAGTTTAAAGGTGTTTTGTGTGACAGACCCTTTTGACCCTTATACAGCATGCATATCTAATATCATCAAAATCATTTGATGATATTGAAAGCCAGGAAAAGAGTAAGCTGGTTTTTTATTTAGATATTTTCCATGTTACAAACTGCAAATGCAATGTACAGACAGTGAATCTAAAATAGAAGTTTACAGTTTCAAAAAAAAGCTCACTTCTCTCCTTAGAAAGGATGCTTCAACATATCAGATCTGTTATGTTGTGTGGTACCCAGTTTTTGATTTTGAACGTGGAAAATTCAAGCTTTGAAAGGTCCTGAATTTTCTTCAAATTACTTGAGGTTCTTAATTTCTGTTTATTCATACATTTTTCTAAAAGCTTTCTAAAGCAGGAAGTCCCCTGATTAACCAGTTATGTCTGGGTTTTCAACTGAAAGGTAGTCCATTTGTAGGATCGGTCATTTCCAAATAAGTATCTTGAAGAAATGAAATTTGTCAGCAAAAATGCAGAATTCCAGGATACTGTGCAAACCCTGTTTAATGTTGTCTGCTGTGTAGTTTCGGTTTTTAACAGTCCTTTACTTTTTTATTAACTGAACGTTTGCCCTTTGGTTTCTCTGACTGTTTACAACAGTCTGAGGGATGATGAGAGGCCAAGGTTAACATGCCGTTATGACAGGTAAATTAGTGCAACACCCAGCCAGGCGACGAGAGCTATTACAGAGTTATTTCTGTAATAACATTTCAGCCACCATGGTAACACCAACACACAAGCTGTACATAATATGAATCAGCAAACATTTCCAGTTCTACTTTTCATTTTTCCACATTGCCAAGTGACGGTGCTCTGAATTCAACTAATTTGATGGAAAATCCAGAACTGCACTCGAGACTTCACTTACAGAGTTGAATTTGGGATAAACCCAACCTCTTATTAAAAGAAGTGGTTATTTGGTTTTGTAATGAATGCTTAATTGCCCCATTCATATAAAAATGAAGCATTTATACAGCCCTGCCTTGTCCTTTTGCCACTCAGTTCATTCAATTTATGACTTATGACCCCTCCAAAATTATTGTTACACAACATATTAAAAATAAATGAAACTGGTCATGAGTAAGAAAAAAGGGTGGAGGTCACTCCAAATTCTGTGAAATTTTGAAAGTGATGTCAACATACAGACTTACCAACAACTGAAATTGTTACCATAACCTTATTTTTAAATAGGCTACTACTATATACCTTTGCTGTATAAACCTCAGTGAGACCATTCATCACTTTCTCTGTAGGTCAACTTTCCAAATGATAGATTTTTTCCATGATCCTCTATCTTGGGAGGGCTTTGCAAAAAAACTTTGCATAAGAAGCCTGTTTTGCATTATGAGTTTATCAATTAATGGATCAAAGTATGATTTGTTTTACTTTAGTATTACTTACTTTAAAATTCCTTGTAGCATATGTGAATGTATGATATTCATAAGTCATATTTGGGTGCTACTTGCAGTTTCATGCTGAATTGAGTTGATGTCGTCCTGCTTCTCCTTGATTCATGTTGTTATGGTTGTACTGCATATACAACGTACAGTGATATACCAATGTAAGCTGTTTTCTGCTTACTTGTGCTCTACTGAACTGATGGAGGATGTTATGGGGAAGGGCTTGATTTCCAAAATGGAAGTCTAAAATAGGGGATTAATAATATTTTAGTAAAGACTGAAAACTGTAATTAAGATTGTAGTGTCTTTATTACAGTATTTGGCACAGCTGCCTGAAACAACCACATGTACTTTATTAGCTGTGTGAGAGACATAAAGTGCTTTCTAGTTCAATTCAAATAGTACAAAACAAATTGTCACGGAATCATCATGGCAAATTATTTCAAATCAGTTAGAAAAGGCATTTACAACAGTAAAAAAAAGTTTAAATGAATCATCATGAAATGAATGATCTCATTGTGCATCTCAAAATGAAATGTGTAGATGGAGTTATGCCGTTGCTCAAGGGCCTTTTCAGAAGCTCTGGTAGGCCACACCACTTGTACATTCACAATGTAGCCCTGACCCACGGGCCTTTCTCATGACGATAAACGTGCCATGCCTCTGCCGGTGTCCTTGGAATATGTGCTGGATTCCAAGAGAGAGAGGACTTCTTTCATTCCCTTTCAATGACAAGTCCAAGAGGCAAACAGCAAAGAAATGTTTTGAGCATGTCAAGAGTCTTCAGTCTGAGAGTGTATATGTGTTTCGGGGGAGGAGGGGGGGGATCCAATAGCCTCTCAGTCCATCAGGCACCAGGATAATCAATGGATGGGTGGGTCAGTGGGGCCGTTTCATCCCTGAGTGTGGCAAGATCCTGCAGATCTGCTCTTCCCTCCCTCTCAGTATGGCTTCATGGTGGCTCGTGGGAAGTGGTTCATTTGTATGTGATTCCTGCAGGCAGAGATGGGAGTCAGTGAATGGAGGCATGAGTTTGTGAGGAAGTCAAACCCCCAGCAGCCTCAGGGGAACAAATGAACTGAAAGGGACAAACATGATGTTAGCCTGCAGGTACAGAAACTCAGACTCCCAGCAAGCACTGGGACATGAATGAACAGATGAGGACAAAAATGAGCCTGTGGGTACAGAAGCTCATACTCCAAGTAGACAGTGGGATACGAATGAACAGAAAAGGAGGAAAATTATGCTAGCCTGTGGGTACACAAATTCAGACTTCAAGCAACCGTCAGGGCACAAATTCACAGAAAAGGACAAACAAGATGAAGCTTAAGTTTCTGCCAGAGGAAGGAGTAGAAACTCAGACCTCAGACTCCCAGCAGCCACCAGGGGCAATCAGAACTCATTACATTACATTACTGTCATTTAGCTGACGCTTTTATCCAAAGCGACTTACAGTTGATTAGACTAACCAAGGGCCAATCTCCCCTGGGAGCAATGTAGGGTTAAGGGCCTTGCTCAAGGGCCCAACAGCAATGGTGTTCTTGCTGTGGCTGGACTGGGACTTGAACCACCAACCTCAGGGGTCCCAGTCATGTACCTTAGCCACTAGGCTATAGGCTGCCCCTAAACTCACTCGAAAACGTCTGTGTGTTTCATTCTCCTGTAGAACTTGGCCAGCTTGACGGAGAGGATGATGCTGGGTATGAGGAAGACCAGGCACCATCCCAGACTGAACCAGAAGGAGTTCTGTTTTGGGAGGGAGAGAGAGGGGGATAGACAAGACAATCCTTAGCCAATTCACCATCCAGAGGGGGCAAAAGTATCCACTGGGAAATGACATGAGGAGCGCGCTCACCAGGGACTCTGTTATGTAGGAGCAGACCATGACCTCCGCCGCATCCAAAGCCCCTGCCACTGGTCCGCACCGCCCAACCTGCTGAGTTATCTAACACAGGGCAAAGACACCATCCCAATAAATGCAGATATGACCTGAAAGACCATCTCATAATATGCATTTCATTGTTGAAGTACTCATACTCTAAATCTAATATAATCTAATATAGCTTTGTATATTATTTTTATTTATCTGCATTATGTTTTAATTTGGCAGATCCTTCTTACGGTGACATCTTGTCATAATTAATAAAGTGGATTTCATCTGAACAACGATATCAAGGGCATGGGTGCAGAATAGGAGGTGGTGCATTAAGTTGCCTGGTTAAGAATGAAGCTAAAAGGTGGTAACAGTTATTCAGTCTCATATATTTAACATCACAGGTTACAGTAAAGATCACTGCTTTAAAAAGAATGTAAGCCACCAATTGCTTCCAATGCATTAGTAGTTTTGATGTCATATCACGCTTTTAGAAAAATTAAACTGTTTCGTACAAACATGTCCGTACCGTTGTGTTTGCCCAGTCAGCATATTCTCCGAAGTATCTCAGCTGACAGTCCAGGAATTTCTGGCTTTCCTTGGAGGGAACAGGGAAAATAATTTACTACCTAATGCTGAAATCACGGTGCCCCTTTCCAGGCACAAATGTCATGAGAATTCCGGGACCCTTTTAGCCCTGAAGAGGAGGGGGGCAGAGTGTGACTTTTAAGTTCCCTTAATCATTACCTTGCCTACGGCAATCTTTTAGGTCTGAATAACTGCCCCACAGTTCTCTATACCAGCTTTTCGGCCCTTTTCAAGCGGAAGTACTGCACGGCACATTGACCTACGAGGAACTATTTTTGTAGCGCAATAACAGGTAATAAAGGCAAGTTGCACAAAATGTTGGGATGATGCAAGCAGTACTGCATGTCGCTGATTAGTCAAACGCAATACTCATGAGAATCACCTAGCAGATCGACCACCATTTTAATTAGCCTGTCTCTGTCTTATTCATATGGCTGAATAAGTGTAAAAAAAACAATGGAGAACAAGATGATGGCTTCAATGTCCCCCTTGTTTGAAGTGTTGTTTACAGTGTGCAGTGTCACGTGCCTACATGACATCAGCAGCTTAACCGTCGCTTTTTGAGTCACGACCTTCCCGTTTTCCCTCACGTTCGCGGCTGTTAAAGTCCAATGAGAACAGAAGCAGGAATGTGTTCCAATAGCTATCACGTTTCCACGGTAATGGGGGTTCCTGAACTGTTTTGGGCAACGGAAAGCGGCTTTTACGTAGCACTTATACTCACAGATTTCACAATTTGTGACGTGTTTCTGTTCAAGAAGTCCTGAGCGGCATCCACCTTTCTCAGGACGTCGCTCATGGTTCCCTGAGAACAGATTAGAAAGGGAAACAGTCCATTAGGAGGCACGATGACAAACCAGAGAAAAAACATTCAGTTGTTTCTTCACACCGACTGACACGCTTGCATATGCCGCTCATTTAGACCCGAGCCGGGCGGTCGGGTTTCACGGCCTGTGACGGAATAGAGCTGACACAGTGTGAATCGTGCAAATTACAGGAACACGGAGAGAGAAGCACATGCAGTTTTCTCAGTGTGTTTACTGGACGTGTTCAGAGTGTGTCTGTATAAATGATGATGTTGGCGTATTAGCCATGCATGCCTTAAGGGTTTGCTGAGAGCGAAGAACACTACTTACATTCATTTCTGAGGCTGTGGCTTCAAGACTCTGGATACTAGAGTTGAGATTCCGCTGAAAGGAGGAAACATACTTTGTAACTGTGGTCTTCTTCAGCTTAGCCTTTGACAGCTCTTTATGTAGGATTTAGTTTTTGCAGCCTGCTCCGTTCTGCCATTCAGTGGCCGTCTTTACTAAAGTCATATTATGTTCTGTTGCAATAGGTTATAGGATTGAATATATGGACATAGACCATCCCTCTTAAATATGTACAAAGTCATACTGCAATGCAATTTACCTTGGCAGACAGAAAGCATTCTTATATGGTAATTTAATTCTGACTGCACATATTTACATATATGCAGTCAGAATTAAAATATTTAAAGTGCCATATAATTCAATTATCTACCATAAACCAGCTCCCAAAGAAAGTAATTTGGTTGAAATGCCAAGCATTATCAGGCTATGACAAGGGAAATGTACCACTGAATTTATACATGATTTTCACATCCACTTTTTCCCGGTTTTCAGTTCCAGATGTTGTCACGTAAGGTCACCATAGTAACTCTAATCTATCAGCCTGCCCAGCAGCAGCCAGACCTCAGCTCTGTAGAGGAAACAGACTCACCACTAGAGGCAGTATAGAGGTCTCCATCTCCACCTGGATCCTTCTGATCCGAGCAGCGTCCTGCTGTAGCTCCCTCTTAACAGTGGAGTCGCCCTGAAGATTGGATTTAAAAAATAGACCAAGTTACTATCTGCACACTGCCCATGACAGCAGAGAGGAAAATGCGCAGACTGTCCATCACCTGAGCATTTGCAAGTGTATCCAATTGGTCAGCAGTAGTGTTCAGATTTGTCCGTGACACATTGTTGAGCTGCAAAATAAAAACAGAAATCACCATAAAAAAGATGTAATATTGTTGCCAGACATTGCCTTGTAATTGTCCTGATAATCTTGGGTAATCACAGGTAGCTCTGTGAATTTTCAGATATTTTTGTTTATTTTAATTATTCCCTGTATTTCAATACATTCCTAATAAGGCATAATTAATCATTTTATCCTTCAGATAAATGACAGAAGTGTTCAGTGGTCCATGTCCACATGAAGACAGGTACGTGGTGTGACGGACAGACAAACAGTGAGACGGGCAGACGTAGACAGTTGCTCTCACCTGCTCCGTGGTGCTGCTGAAGTCCACGTCGGCGGCCATTTTGGAGAACTCCTGCAGCTGCGCACGGTTCTCGGGGCTCAGGAGGGTGACGGTGGGCAGGGTGATTTCGTTCTGATCGAACATCTGCTGGATCTCGTCTGTGTACTGTGAGGGATGGGCACAGGTACAGACGTGAACACATGCATCATGGCACTTACCGTCACCATTATTATGGCGGCCATTACAGATGAATGCAGTCATCGATGTTCAAAGACATGTATCAAATGGTTTAGACCATGTGTCTGTTATTAGAGAAAGGGATATTTTAAAATCTCACATCTAATAGCAAGGAAATTGTCTTAAATAGAAAAGAAAAAATCTAGATTTTCTGAAGTCAAAGGGTGGCTTAAATCTATGAGTCGATAAATATTATGGGTTGGTGTTTCCATGACTTTCTTTTGTCCCCTATGCATGTATGCGTGTGTGTGTATATATGTATACACATACAAACATGCACACACACACAGGGGTTAGACAAGTTATGGAAATATGAAACTATATTAATTCCTCTTTTGGAATGCTGGTACACAAGTTTTAGAACAACTAGCACAGAAATATTGGACCATTCTACACACAGGAAAGGAACCAGATCAATAAGAGACATAGGATGTAGAAATCCACTCCATGCTCTACTTTTTGCAACATCCCATGAAGGTTCCACCTGGTGATTGGAAAGGCGTAAAAGGTGTTTTGACATCTTAGAAAATTGGGGGTGTACCTTCCTTATATTTTAAATTCAATGTTTTTCTATTTACTGATACAACCGTTTTTCATTTTGGTGTGACAAGTGCTCGACCAGCACTCCCCTCTCATCCAACTTTATCTAAGGAACGACTGACAGTCTACGGGCTTGTGCCGTACCTTGGACACATTGAGAAGGTCCTCAAGGTTGATGAGCTCCTGAAGGTGTAGTGTGGTCCACAGGGATCTGTCTCGATTGCAGTCCCTGAGAGCAAAAACAGGAAACGAGAAGAGGAAATGGTCACTGAACAAGCGTGGCTAAACCCATGTGCCAAGACAACATTGCTGACCTACTCAAACTTACTCGTAAATGCCAGAGAATGTCAGGTTAGTCTTCAGGCCCAGAGACTCAGACAGCTGAAACCCTGGAATCAGTCCAGGGGTGTCCAAGATCTAGATGGAAATCAACACAGACATTCAGGCATGTTGGTACACCAATGAGTACGCATTCAAATACAGAGGACAAGACTCAAAACTGGAGGTTAATCCATGGAGAAAATTACAGTCGATTGCGTCTAACTGCACATATATCGATAACAACATACTCCATCTCATGCACAAGGAGCAACTCGACCTGTTTTAAAATTTCATAGTTTCTTATGGCAACATGCTCCACTTATGCTTGTTCATCTGTGTAATCCAGATAAAAACACAATACTAGTTATTCCTTCCACTACAGCATGTACATTTAATAGGTCTATGGGTGCATTGACAGGGAGAGATACACATCACTGACCCTTTCTTGGAAGTACTAGAACATGTAATGGGCAGAAAATTTCCACCTCCATCTCTCAAAGAGTTGGAGGATTTCCCTATTTAAGATAAACAGTTAATCACATGTGCAACAGCAGTAAAAAAAAAAAGCTGTTCTGAAGAAAGAGGATCAACCAACCAACCTAATTAACCCTTTTACACCCTTTGTCCGCATAGCACCATTTTTCAGCAACCATATATTCAATTATTCCAATGATGCTCAAACAAAAAGGGTCTAAAAAGGGTAATACATATTTATGAACCATTTGCATTACTTCATATACTGGGCATTTGAATATAAGTATTAACAGTAGATTCCACAGCCCACAGCCTCAGAACTCAACAACCCCACGGCCATCTGGTTTGACAGGCCTTTGAGTTCTGCATCACACGAGGTGGTGCAGCAGGTGCGGACGTTACCTGGAGGAGCTGGTCCTCCTGCCACGGCTCACACACCAGTGTGTACATGTTTCCACCCAGCAGGAAAAGCAGCAGCACCACGATCATAAAGAGCCAGGAGAACAGGAAACTGAAGCCCACGCCCCTACGACCACATCACAGACACACCACATGAAGTGTAAGCCAGTGCACAGGTCCAGTCAGGGATATATTACAGACATGCATCAAGAAACTTGTCATGTGTGCCAGTGTGTGTGTGTGTGTGTGTGTGTGTGTCATGGTGGCTCAGGTATGGTAGAATGTGAAGGCTGAGATTGCTGTTTAATTGATTTCAACACACAACCATCACAACTGCCATTTTTAATGTACTGTTTTAATGGACTGCTGTTGAATGGGCTTGTTTTAACTATGTGCTTTGTATTGGAAATTAACACTAATACTACTAATAATACAAATAATAATATAAAAACACAGAACAAAGTTAATGAGGAAAAAGTGATGAAAACAACAGGACCTGGTAGATTTATTTTCTTTCGGATTTTTTTTTGGAGCTGATTTTGCGGAAAATAATTTGCCTCCAGGTTTTTATTTTGACTCCACACAAGCACTGCCAATGGTTGAATTTACCAACAACAGTGTCATGCCAACAGCAAAACCTTGGAACACTTGGCAAGAAACCCTTATTTATGGGCTCTAATCCTCTGTACGAGCAACACTGGACAGCGTCCAATGTCAAAGCTGAAAAGTTACTTTTGAATGTGAAAATGTTATTTAAAACACCATCTGCTATACTAACACATTATGTGTGCAAGTCTTAAAATCATGCATCTCAGAAATGTATGTCTTTTTGAATGCATTTATAAAAAGTGGATATAAATAGACTTAAAATGTTATTGTCTGTGTGTGTGTGTGTGTGTGTGTGTGTGTGTCTGTGTGTGTGTGTGTGTGTGTGTGTGTGTGTGTGTGTGTGTTACTCACGCCATAAAGAAGAGCCCCCCACAGTTGGCAGAACCAGAGCGCTCAGTGGGGTCTGCATTCGGTCGCAGTCCCACCGGGCCGAGGAGGAGACCCAGGATGTTACAAAGAACCACCAGCAGAATCACACAGCTCAGGATCAGACCCACAATCCAGCTGACCAAATGGAGAAAACGTTACTTAGACTTACACTTAGAAAACTTTAATGTCCTCAGAGAGGCAATTTCACTACTGAGGGCAATCAGAGAACACAAGGGCCAGCAGTCCTATGGGGCATGGATAAACACCTACAGTGATACCTAGTGATGGCTAAAATAAGGTTTTTGTTTGAACGAAACAAAAATGTTTTTCTCTCCACTACCATTCTAGTCATTTTTGGCAAGTCACTGAGTTGGACACATTTTTGGTTCAATGACACCACATTCCCCCACTACCAGTTATAGACAGGTATGGTAGACTGAAGTGGGGAGAGTACTTTCCCCCATAATTGCTTAATAGACAGTCCTATGGTCATTTAGCAACAGCAGTCTTCTGGGGCTCGGCACAGATTTGCCAAGATTCAATGGGCATCAAAGTTTGGCTTGGCATTTCCAATTTGAGGAAGAAAATAAAAATGGGAAATAAAAGCAAGTCCAAAAGCAAAAGTAAAACACACCGGATGTGTCTCATGCTATGTACTTGCAAACTATGCTTGTGATTACAAAGCTCTAGGCAGTGTAAGAAAGCATACGGTTCCAGCAACGTTGGTTTGGTTTCAACAGCACTTTTCCATTAAGAATGTGCCATTATCTTAAATCTTATATGTATATTGAGTACATTTAGCAAACTTACTGGTGTATTTCACAAGAGGAAGTCTGATGATAAAATATATTTCTTATTGAATGCCTGCATACAATGTACACATTCCTCCAGTGTTTTGGTCTGAATATGAATAGACTGAATCAAATAACAAGGAATTCCAGGAATGGAGGTATGCCTAAGGCATGTTTAAGCGCATGCAAGGTTTCAGCCAACCCAAAATCCAACAATAACAATGGCACACAACCCATTTTAAATATGTGTGTAAATATATATACACTCATATATGCATGTGACCTGTACCTAATTGTAGCAGCATGCCGCTCTTGTATCTACAAAATTGTCATGGTCATGAAGAGACATACCGGGTCACAAATTCTCCAGGTGACAATATACGTGACTAATCGTACTGTAGAATGTACTTTGCAAGAGTTGAGTTTTGACACATAATTACTCTCATGTTCTTAATACAACAAACATCTGTGGGCCTCATGTAGATGCAATGAAGAGTTTTTGAACATGGGCAAAAGAGGCAAGTGAGAAAATTATAAACACCAACCTTCCAAGATAATTTCAAAATTCTCAAAGAATGTTTTACCTGTATCTCTCTACCTTCTTCACCTCGGGAGAATTTCCGTCGATGTGTTTTTGTATTTCCTCCAGCTGTGTGGATACATCCGTCAGCTTATTGAGAGGAATGTCTTGGGTAAACTGGGAAATCTGCGTTTTTATCTTTTCAAGTTCTTGTTCCACATCTACACAGACACAAGGCACAGCACAGACGTGTCAGTACTGCCGCACGGCACACAGCTACGCCTCAGAGCAGTGAAACTCAATGGCCTGGATTTAATCAAGCATAGCACATTTAATCAACTGCAACTAAAACTTAAGGACAAATGTTGATTGAATCCCAGCCACTGCAGTTTTGGGATGACATGTACAAACTTTTCCTGCTGGGAGCTTCATCTGAACACCATGTTATCAAACAAATGATGCCACTGATAAAAAATGTGCTGAGACAGGAACAACATCCAAAAATTCTGAAATAGACGGCATTTAAGCCACAGAGGAACACCCTTGTTTATGATAAACACCATAAACATAACCAGATATGAACGGTATATATTGAGATACATTTTTAGCATAGATTTAAGCATTTGAGGATTTGTGAGGAGTGACCCAATTCGACTCACTTGTTACGGTGTCTCTTGTCTCATTTGTCACCCTCTGTGGAAGGGTGTCCAAAAATTCTTCTCCCTGGAAAGTAGCAGATACCTCTCAGAACCGAAAACCCGGATATTACAGTTCTCTGTCGACACAACAGGCTGACGCTAAGCCATCATTTATAAGCCAGTTAAGAGCAGTTTACAGTACAAAACGTTTAAAAAGAACAATGTTTTTGTTGTGACTTAATAAAGATGAACTTCTCATTTGAGTTTCCAGGATGAGTACAGATTAGATAAGCAAATTAGTTGGAAAGGTGCAGTGACATAAGGTTCGCACAGTTTGTATCCCAGTGAACAGCGTCTTGCTAGCCCAGACTTTGTGCTCTTTCACTGAGAGAACGACTCACCTCCTTTACTTTAGAGTCAAGATCGCTCTTAACCACTTCATCCACAGCGGACTGGAGCTCGCTAAGGTGGGGGACCTATTAGACAGGGGAACCAATTCTCAGAAAAACGCACAAACCACATCCTGTGACCATGGGATTCAGTACAGTGCAATTCCAGGGACACCAAGGTCAGCTCAGGTCAGAGCTTACCATTCATCTTTGGTGTGCCGAATATGCAAATATTCTACAACATGACACCAGTGAAAGGTAATGTCCAGAGCAAGGCAGTCCGGTTAAGGCTATTTAGTCTTCCAGGCCCTCATTCATCAACTCTGCGTCTGCACAGAATCGTGGGTAAAATCTGCTTATACTCAATTCCAGCCCAATTTCATTAAGTAGGGTATACAGCCTCTGTTACTCTGTTCAAGTGGTGCTTTAAGTGTTATTGCAAACCACAGACCTAATTTTTCATACATGTTACCTGTGTAGCATGCAGGTGTCAATCTACATTTTTATGCATACTCAGGATTATGGATTTGAGTGTATGCTCAAATCTATAATTAAATGTATGCCAAATTCGATAAGACAGCCCCAGGATTGTACCTTACGAAGCAGAACACAGAGCTAACTTCTAGAAATATCTTATATTCCTGGTTTTATGTATCAAAATCTTACATTTATTCAGAATAGCTCAATGGCAACACATTCATGACTGCAAACACAAAACGTTCCCGATCAAACATATACTCTATCCTGAATATCCAAACAGATGTCCTTTGATAAAGCCCGCATTGACACTGGAGCTAAGAGATATATTCCTGGCTCAAAGTGAAATGCTACGATCTGAGCAATATCAATATATTTTGAATGCTTCCTTACCCTACTGATGTATGACTGCTATAAATCAATGTGACGCATATAGCACCATTGTTTTTAATATGATGAATGATTCTATTTACTGTTGAGATAAGAATGCTGTAGTGATTACCAGGGTGTTTTCAACTGCACCAGACAAACTGAGTAAGACAGAGCTTCGCAAAACCTCCCTATGTATCACATCAGTTCCACACCTTTGTCAAACCATTTCACGTAATGATATATTTGATTTTATAAACCATTGTGTGTACTCATTAACAAACACTAGTTTTACTTTAGTGACTATATAATACAGCCAAAAGTAAAAATAACTATTTGCTCTTTAAAAAGTATTTTATCAGCCATTATGTCTGAGTGTGGTCTGACAAAACACTGTTTAAAGCACTTTTAGAGATGAAATCATTCTACTGCCTGCATTCCTTAGGTGAGCGTCGCTGAAGATCAACTTTGCCACCAGAGGGCAGCACTATCCTAAACGGGTCTACACTCAAGTGAAGGTAGTGTGTACTACTCTGCCCTCGCAGTATTGCATTAGCACACATACTGTTATGTATGAAGGCGGCGGTCCCAAACCCTGGATCTGAATCTGCTGGTTTTTGTTTCCTTCTAAAATTACAACCTATTTTTGTCCCAAGTAGCCAGGTGGGGTAACTGCATAATGAGTTGTTTCATTCACGGATTAAGTGCCTGGCAACAACACAAATTAGCCAATCCTCAGGCCTCTCACAGATTAAGTACTGTAGTATTACTATAAACAGCTAGCAATGAGATTCTTACAATGGTGACCCCTAAGATATACCTTCTTAAAATCCACACAGTGTTTTTGAGGTCCTCTAAAATACTTAGTTGGCCAAACTAATCACAAACAAATTTGTAAATCTTGGTAGTCAAACCGCTTGTTTTCTTTCGCTAGATTTTTACCCAGGGAAAAACATGGAGAAATATCCAAGGAAGAACTTCACTTCAAAGGTTTTGCTTTTCTTTCAGTTATTTTTATGACTGTTATTGGCAGTATGTGAGGGAAGCATTCAAGTCTTTGTGGTGATCTTTAAAACTGGATTGGAGGGCTGGTCAACCCTCCCATTGTTCTGTCTCTGTTCTGTTTGAAACGGCATAAATTGCATAGGGAACACAGGTTCTCTTGTGAGTAACTTGAACCCCAGCGTTTTTTTGTGCGCCATTGTCTAGACATTAGTAGGACAGTCATCCTGAGCTTCAGAGGAGCGACTAGCAGAATGTTCTGTTCCCACTAGGATCCAGTGACAGAAAACTCAGTAACGACAACCACGAAAAAGCCGCAGCTACAGCCAGTGCAGACACTCCTCTTCCATTCAAATAAGATGTGGGACCGCATTATATAAAATCCAAATGAGTTATGTTTCAATAATTTCCTGCTGCAACAACTTCCTGAATGAGAATGTCTGATAGTCGTTCCTAAGCAATATTATGTACAGAGCAGTGATACAAGGGTTAGAGGACAATTTAAGCTAATTATAAAAATAATTTATGATTGTAAGGCTTAATTATAGATGTCAGTGTGGACAAGATTGCATAATTAGTGATTTGGTTTCACGATGATGAGGCAATGCAGGATGAGGGTATAATTCCTCACTTACTGAGAAACTGGTGTCCAGAGAGAGCGCTTGCAGCTTGTTCTGTAGCGGTGAACAACCCATGCACTGTGGTTTCTGGAGGGTACGGTTGACGCTGTTCTGCACTGCGGTCAGGTTGGCCTGCAGTGTGTCCAGCTCTGGCCGGAGTTCTTTCAGAGTGGCGTTCACATGGTTGAGCAGATGACTGGTGCTGTTCACAGCTGAGATACAAAAACAGATACAGAAATTTAGAGCTGAATCCCCTCTTTCATTGGTTACTGTACCACTCGTGAACCTCCTGATTCTCAGAACGGGAGGAGCTGCTGTTAACTGTCAGTCAATGACTTCTTCAAAACAGTCTGACAGTTGTTGCTTGGAACTCGATGATTGGTTCAAATCAGTCAGTTTCTGACAAGTCGCTGTGGTTACACCCATCAGTGAAACCTCTTTCTCCAGTCACTGCTAAAATGCTGATTAGAATGGGATAAAATGCAGTGTAAATGGCTTTTATCAGCTCTGACCTATTTTTATTGTGGGGGCAAAAAACTGATGTAGTAGATGCACATTAGTCTGTTATGTTCAATTATTCCATCATACTAGACCATACTATACCATCCCTCCTTTTTCATTCATATTTCCCTTCCCTTTTTAGCCTCCGTATTCCCACTAAACGACTTTTGAAAGAAAAGATAATATAACATTTTAAAATGATACCTGTAAAAGTAGAAAATTCCTGTATATGCATCAATGTGAAACTTGCATTGTGTGCCTTAACCAATGGATATACTTCAATGTTTTTATGATGTATCCAAAAAATTAAATCGGCGAGGGCACTGGAGGGTCTGATGTCCTTGTACTTGGCAGGTGGCCGTCTGCTACTTCCCTGAAGGGGAACAGATTGCCAGGGAGGCTGGGAGGTAGGAGGCCCTGCCAAAATTAGCCCACACCTCTGAATAGAGACCCTGTACTTGTCTGTCCAGCCTCATTCTGGACAGAGCCATTTATACATGGCACAGAAAAAAGTCCACATACAGATTGCAGATCTATACTAAAAACATCCTAAAACAAACAACAGAGAGCAAAATCACCCCCTAGATTCAAAAAGAATGTTTCCTACAGAGAAGGTGATTCCTTAAGGCAATGTTGTCAAGAAGCAAAAGCTAAAATTCTAAAAATTCAAATATTTCACATTCAAAAGCCCATTAAAAGACCATGTTAACATGAGTTTGGCAAGATCGTCACTAAGTCCTTCCTTTATTTAGTACTGGGAAATTCCACTGTGCTTCTTCAGTCATCTTATTGCTGAAATGATGTCCTTCTGTTTACAAACACCACGGTTTTGTTACTGTAGCTCCTGTGTTAGGGCACAGCCATCCAGCATCGTCCATGTGTTCTCATCACAGACAGGCCTACATGTGCACATACACTATTATGGACACCCAAGCCATATGATACAAACCATTTCTCTGTAAATGTATTTCTTTAGAATTGCACAAACAGCATACATTGATGAAAATGACTTTCCCTGACAAAGTCTCAAAGGAACAGAGTCAAAGCGACAGGGAAAAAAAACGGCCTCCGAAGATGCCGATGATTCAGTAGTTTCCCAGAAACCATGATAAGTGGAAAAACTGAGCAAACAAAAACTGAGGAAGCTTCAAATCATAAATATGTGTATGCAAACATTATAAAGGTCTTGATCGAACATGGTCAAATTTTGTTCTTAACAGGAAAGCATCCAAAAGTGTCAAATTCCTCTTTTGATCAAACCGTACAACTGCATATAGTATAGATCACTTTTTATCATGTACACCAACTTAAACATGATCCATCATGATTAAACTAAATGGTAAATGTAATGATTTAGCATTATCATCTTAATTACCCTCTATTTTCGATATAATTGAAGGGGTACATTGCTGTTTCTGCTGTGTTTTATGCTTTTTATACTTCATATACTAATAAAAAAATAAAAATTAAAAATGGCCGGCAATATCTACACACCATAATAATACACACATGCTTTTTTGGGTATACAGAGGAGACCAGGGGAAATGTATTCTTTACATAATGTATTTGTGTGGCTTTCCCCGTCCCAATCGGTACATATTAAAATCTGTTACATCTCTTCCTTTGACTCTCCCACAAAATGATGTGACAGTGGAACTGCTATTACTCTTATCTGCAAAAGGCCATCTGTTTGTCGGTGGTGTACCTGATAATTCAATTACCATTTCATCTGGACATCCAGAGGAAGCAAGGAAAGGAAACAAGGACATATTTTAAAGAATTTGAATGCAGCAAATGAGCCCTAAAAGTTGATCTACGCATGGTACATCTGACTTTCCTGGAATTTTTTTATATAAACGCAGCTGAAGTGAACGGTCGTCATTTGGTCTGAACTGTAAAACAGAAACAGAAAGCTTTCGAAAGGTAAGCGGCCAGCCGCTCTGGTACCTTGGGACATTTTCTGCACAGAATCCAGGGCAGGGTTTACATGACCACCCAGGGCCTTTTGGAGCTCTTCCCCGAGCAGCCGTCCAATGTCTGAGGACGAATGGAGACAGAGAGGACAGGTCAAGAACAGCAGTTACATTTTACTTCCCCACTCTTGAGGCGGAAAATTAACACTATGATACCATCTATGTCAACATACATACATACATACATACATAAATGCCTTTTTTATGCCCCCAACCTAAAATGCCAACTCATAATTGTAGGTTGGTCCATTGATCCAACTGGAGGGCACACACTGGCAGAATACTGGGTCACATACAGCCAGCCAGCCACCACTTCCTGCCCTTCTGCAGTCCTACAGCCAAGTTATTTCAGCACAGGTCATAACAACTAGAATAGGGAACTTGCACTCAAATGACCACAGTGTCAAACAGAAACACTTAGCGATGAAAATGCTAAAATATACAATGGGTGTTGAGAAACCTGAAATTTTAACTTCAGGGCAGGGTACATGAAGGGTTAGTTGGAATGGATATAACTGCCCAGTATTCCCTATGAACAGCACAAATGCCTTGTTGTTCCCTCAGTAACTGGAACCACAACATAACTGAGTGCTCCTTCTTGTCTGCCCCAGAGTCTTGACTACAGAGTCTGTTTCTGACCTTATCTACACTCAGTCACCATTCAGCTTGTTGGGGCAGTCTGTAGTCTAGTGGCTAAGGTACATGACATTGGTGGTTCAAGCCCCAGTCTAGCCACAGCAAGAACACCATTGCTGTTGGGCCCTTGAGCAAGGCCCTAAACTCCACATTGCTCCCAGGGGGGAATGGCCCTTGGTTAGCATAATCTGTAATTGTAAGTTGCTCTGGATAAAAGCATCTGCCTAATGACTATAATGTAATGTACTGACCACATCCACAGTCACCAAGTATGTAGCCGATTTCTGACCATATTCAAGGTCACTAAGTGTGTAGCTGGTTTCTGACCATATTCACGGTCACTAATAATTCAGCCTGTTTCTGACCATATCCATGGTCACCATGCATTTAGTCTGTGTGCACGGTCGCTCACCATTCAGCCTCCTTCTGACCTCCTCCACAGCCAAGATGCTCTCCTTCTCCACCTTGCCAACCTCCTGTGGAAAGAGAAGAGAGAAACCTGTTCTAATTTTACATCAACTGGCTTACCTTTTGCACTAAAAGCCTGGCCCACACTGTGACTCATGTAGCAACGCTTACTGGTATTTACTTTTCCGAGACATGAGGCCGAGTGGCGTCAAACCACTATTTTTATCGAACAAGTCAAGTAATTACTCTTACTGATGCACACCTATCAGACGTTTCTCTGAAAAACATGACTGCTTGTACTTTCATATTAGATGTATCCCTTAAGAGTTCCTCAGACCAAATAAAGACATATGTCTGTCAAATATAGACAGAGAAATCCACAAGTTTGTCACATCCAGCCAAAATTCTTCCCTGGAATTCATTGTTGTGTCTATGTTCTCACCTGGGGGACAGCTGTGAGGTACGTCTGAAGGTTGTCCAGCGTGCTGCTGGACTGCTCCACACTTTGCTTCACGCTGAAGGCCAAGGACTGGTTGCTCCTAAACATGCAAATATTCCCTGCCCTGCGAATACAAGCAAGGAAATATGAATCGTCTTCTCAAACAATTCCTGCATATTTAACTTGCAAATGCTTGGTAAAACAATAAGACTTAATTATGCAGAAATGTACAAAGAACTGTTTGCACAGGACTGTTAGTGAAAACATACTGAAGGGAGAGAGGAAAAACAACATGAAGGACCCGCTCACAAAATCCTTTTTGTAAAATATGCATCAATTGCAGCACTTTTGCCTTTGTGTTTTTATGCAATGTCAAAACTTTACAATTAAAAAAAAAAATTTCAGTTGAAAAAGTTTCAGGACCCTTTGGATACAGTGTTGAATAATAACAGCGGAAGCTTCGCTGTTCCATATGAGAATGCATGAGAAGACTGGAATAACAGTGGCCTTATGCAGTGTACATTAACAGCGAGAACAAAAAAGAGGAAAGAGTTAGATGTGAGATGAGATGTGAAGGGAGAAGAGGGCTCGGCAGTCATCCTCACAGTATTATCACAGTGATAACCAGCGTCGCCCAGTACAGCCCTCTCCGTCGGCAGTTGATTGATCCGGTCTGCTCCTGGTACATGCGGCCCCCACAGTTGCCACAGCAACGGCAGCAGGCAAAGAAGAGGCCCACGATGGGCATGAGGACGATGTAGAGTATCCCTATGGCGACGCAGACGAGGAAGCCAACCTCATAGCGCAGCACCTGAGAGGCACGGACATGCAGTCAAGCGGCTGCGGGCCGTGTCATAACTGAGGGACTCGTCTCTGATTGGGTAAGCATACCACATTATCTCTGAGGGACTGATACAGTCTTACAGCCTTCCTCCACAAGATACTTTACAGTTAGAAAGAAATATAAAATATATACAAAAATTCACTCAAGAACTTTTCATTAATTCACACAACATGTCTTCACCTGGAAAACATACGTCATTAAAAAAATGTTCCAAGAATATTATCCATTGGAAGGCAAATTTTCTAATTATTCTCCCAGATATTATTTCCTCAATGTAGATGCCAATTTGCTTTTGATTGTCTAACCAAAGTTTTTTGGGTATTTTCCTAATTTCTCCCACCCAGCCTCAACTCAACTATTTAGCCTCAAGCTGCAACCCATTCCTGGCAACTTAAGGGGAGACAGTTGTGAGCATGTCTCTTCTGAAACCATTCTGAAACTTGATGTACCACAAATGATGTACTGCTTATTGTTGTCAGAAAACAAACTTTGCTAAATGCAATTCATGCACTTAGTGGGTTCAGTGTCAAGCCAACGGCCTACACAAGCAGCAGAAATCAGCTCTTTACTACTTTTTCTTAAGAGTTTAAGCTGAATTTTTATGCATCAATTTCCCAGCCCCGAGGTTTATTTTGCCTGTAGTACATCAACGCCACATCACCAATTAGACAGAATATGAAAACACTTGAAAGGCATGCATGAATTCACACTATTCATGTGAAAAATTATTCCCATGACCAGATGAGGAACACCAAAACATAAATAAACCCTCCTGTGAGGAACATCACAGAACCCTCATTATGTGTTTTACGATAAGCATACCTTGTTGATCGTGTCTTGATTGGTGATAGTATTGGCATCTTTTACCAGTTCAAGCAACAGTGCTGGATAAAAAAAAACAGGAAGCATAAACAGAATGTAAAAACTGAGACAATAATTTCTGTGGTTGATACAGGAAAGCACACGCCTCGACAGCTGCCTTGCAGTGAATGTGAAAATCAGCAGAATGCCATGGTAGCTTTACAGGAAACAGACAGCAAGGAGAACTGTAATAAGCCTGCCAAGGAGAGACTGTAAAATATATGGTATGTCATATAGGGGGCATGTGCTTTATTTACTGTAAAATCATTCTTCAGATGTGGCCATCGCAGTGCATTTACTTCCCTTCTCTCTGTTGACAGGATGAGCATGACGACAGAAACTGTTGCCCTTGAACATAAAGCTGAAGTTCTGCTTTCCTTTGTCACAGTCTGCAAACCATGACCTGACAACAATGGCCCCACGTAATCAAAAGCAGTGTTTATTACACCGATCCTCCTTTGTTAACCATTGATTGTGCACCACTCCCTCTCATTGTGGAGGGAAATAAGAGAAAGCCAGTGTTCTTTTGAAACGGGGGGGGGGGGATTATGACTGTGTCATTCTCACTCACAATGACAGTGAATTACCAGCAGAGGAAATAAACTGGACCCACGACGTTTACTTTGCCAGGAAAACTGGGAAAGGTGTGAGATGAAAACAGACCATGATGTAGTCCCATGCGCACTCAGAACAAATTTCAGAAAGTACTGACTTTAATGGACCAGATAGGAGTGAGGTGGGGTGTGTGCGTGTGTGGACAGCGTTTTTGCCTTTCCCATTCTCGTGAACACTTTGCTTCATTTTGTACCGTTTCACATCTCACTAATGGATGTTTGTGAAGCCTTATCAGCCTTATCTTTAGAGGATGGGATAAGGCTGCATTTTATTCTTTATTTCCTGCTCTTTGCCTTCTCAACACTTATTCAAAGTGAACTGATTCAGCATGGCGTCTTGCTTCTGACTAGATTCACCAGAATCAATTGTTGATTCTCACTCCTCAACGCCAGTGACAAAAAGAGATAGGGTTTGTGACTGAAAACAGCTGTGACTGAGATACGTTTTACAGCTACAGACACATGAGAAGCAAACCCCCGTTCGAGCCCAGGCATGCCCCAAGTCTCCGCACTGGCAGGAATTTAGGACACCAGCGCATCCTGGACTGTGCTGTAAACAATCAGTGTGTAACATCAATCCTCTACAAGCAGCGCCACACGAATATTAACCGGCCCCTTTCAATGGGAGCGAAGCACTGTCTGGTTTCCATGGTGCTTTTTTTTTTTTTTTTTTTTAATTAACAATGGTGCTGGCAGCGAGCAGAGTGACTGGATGGCAAACAGCCGAACAGATAGTGAGAGGGGAGGGTTGAATGGGACCGGTGCTGCTGAGGGAACTTTTGCAGCTACAAATGTGATCCGCATCAATCTGATTCACAGTCCCAAATTGCAAGTTTGTGTGGTGGCTCAGATCAGTAAAAAGTCTCAATGACATACTTGAGCAGCAGTTTTTTTGTAGCAACCCACTGAGCCACATGGCAATTATTTACCTTAGGTAAATAATTGCCAAAAATATACTGTTACGACATAGGTTTTGAGTGCATGATAATAAGAGTCTTGCACTTGCGTTAATGGAAGGATTTATCTGATAGCAGAGCATGTTAGCAGGCTAATAGATTGAAATTAGAACACCAAACTTCACAAGAACAGACCCTTGCTGTTTTCAAGTCCACACTTCATGCAGCACTGGATACCCTTTCGTTTAAATGGCGAGCTTATTAATATGTCATAATATGTTCCTATGCTCATGATATTCAAATTTTAAACAGAAGCAATTTTAGGAAGTATCACCACTGTTGACAGCACATTGAGAAGTGGAAAATGTTGCTTCTCATCAGACTGTGACTGCACGTACCTCCCTCATCTGACCTCTATTACCATCAACAGTATGGAAAAATACAAAAACATGGAGCCTGGTAGCTACAAAAGTAGTAGAAAAATTATTTATTTTTTCTAGTTTAAAATTAAGTAGCACAGAATATGCATGTGTACGAATATATGTGTGTTTTTGTGTGTGAGAAAACAGGCCACACAGCCAACAGTGCAGAACAATATAGCCTATACCCATAAACTTAAACACTGTACTATATAGTTACATGGGTCACTCCAACAGAAATCAACCAATGTCTTGCCCTGTCCTTCCTTGGCCTCAGCAAACAGCCAATAAAAATATATGAGTATGGACATAGACATATGTCCACTGGACTACACCTCTGCTTACAACTATATTTCAGTGAGATAACATTTCTGGCTAGTGACCATTTTCCATATTGGTGCACATCAAGTCAAAGCACGATCTTTCATGTTGGTTTATTTACCATGATACAAGCTGACTGTAATTATGCAGAAGTGAGTGTCTTTGCCTCTGGCCAGCATTAATTACATTGTAATAAGCCATTGCCGTCCAGCTGATACTTTCTTCCTGTGGTTAAAGAGACAAAAGCTTTCGTATTTGGTGATGTTTCAAAATGATTCAAGACAGGCTGGAGTGGCAGATAAGATGCTCATGATTTTCCAGCAGCGCTAAAGTCCATCTGTAGCATGACCAAAATGGTGGTGGATCCATTATGGGTTGGGACGCCATCTCATGAGAGTCAACAGGTCCACTCATTACTCTTCATCACAGCATTATGGCCAAGGACATCAAGTGCACCCTATGGTGAAAGATTTCCTCAAGATTTTCCCATATTCCAGAACAATAATGCCCCATACACATGGCTACACAGACTCAAGAATTGTTTCATGAAAACCAGAATGAAATCAAAACGCCTTCCATGACCTCAAAGTCACCAAACCTTTATAGAAAGTTCTGGAACGTGAAATGCAGAATATGATTTCCAGATCAATCTCTTATAGAACTAGAGGCTTTCCCTTTTGCGGAATGGCCAAGAATCCCACTAGAAACTATTAAACTTGTATTCTAAGATGGACAGAGGAAGGGCAGCCCTCCATAAGTTAAACAGTCATACTGTGAGTATTATATTCTTTCCATTATTTTATATCTACTTGTGTGTTAAGTACTGCAGGTAGCAACAAGATATACAAGTGTCGTAAGCTGTGTCGCCAGTGATGAATTCTATTGTGTTAAAGTTTATTACAAAGAGTATTTCCTGAACAGTATAGCCCCTAATGCCTGATGTACTTCACACCAGACACAATGAAACTTAGCATAATAAAAGCATCAAGACCATTAGCTATTACTAACCTAATCTAAATTGCCCTGTTTACATCCTTTGGGTACTTACTCTTGAAATTCAGTTTAAATACAATAAAGAGGATGTTGAGTCACATATTCAGCTCCACATGCGGTAAGACAAGGCAACCCCTATCACCACGCCATCTTATTTAGGTTTGTTTCTTCCTGCCATTTATATCTTTCACTTTACATTAGTCATTTAGCTGACACTTTTATCCAAAGCGACTTACAGTTGATTATGCTAACCAAGGACCAATCCCCCTGGGAGCAGTGTGGGGTTAAGGGCCTTGCTCAAGGGCCCAACGGCAATGGTGTTCTTGGTGAACCAACAACATAAGGGGTCCCAGTCATGTACCTTAGCCACTAGACTACAGGCTGCCCCACTTAGCTTTCTGAACGTACAGACTAAAAAACCTGAGAGTATCATTTTTAGACCTGTTTTAATTGTGATTTTGTTTAGATGAGTCTGACAATGGCCACTGTGGGTACAGGCTTTGGTTTTAGCCTGGCACTACAATACCTGTTTTAACTAATTAAGGTATTGATTGAAAATCAATTAAGACCTTGTTTTTTTTGTAATTAAGTTAGGAGCGTCCTCAGTTTGTACCCCATAAATGTTCCACCAGATAAGCTACTCGTATCCAATCTCATTTGAGAAGATAATTCTTCTCAAAAAGTACTAAAGTACCTGAATCAACTCATCTATGTCTTAATTGATCATTAAAGTTATTATATAGTGATTAGTTATAAACAAAATCCTGACACTACCTTTGCAAATTTGTGTGCAAATTTCCCACTTTTGCATTTGAATTGTTTGTAGGACAACCCATGTAAACAACCACTTTATAATCTGGATTGCGCTGTTAAACATTGTTTCCATAGCAATGTTCGAAGTAGTTACTGATTAGCCACAAATGTCACCAATGTCCCAGGGTCTCACTGTCAGAGAAAGACATACTGCCCGAGTCACATATGGCCAAGACTGCAGCAGACTCACAGATGTCTATTTCAAAATGTGAAAGTCCAGGGGAACACATTCCTAAAGTCATAGCTTTGCATATGATTTACATGGCCGGTCAGCATGTTTCTATTTGTAGGGGCTTATGATGTAGGGGGTGAATCACCGGAGCAGATGGGAATCACTTAGCAAAATGGCCTGTTCTTATATACGTATCCATGCCGGCAAAGCTTCAGATAGCCCAGATTGTGCAATAAAACCGAACAAAAATGATAACAATCCTATCATCTTCAGACATGAAACATGCCCTGCCAGCCAAGGTATATGGCGTAGGCCCTCAGGAAAAATAAAGAACAAAGGCTAAAAGGGAAGCCATTCATTTATTTAATTGTGCATGATGTATGTGACATAGGTGACATCTTATACAACTGGTAACATTACACCTGTAAGTTAATACTTCCTGGGTGTAGCTAAAAAAAGACTATAAGGCCCGTAGACTTCAAAGGCTGCAGCTTACTGAAGCCTATTTGTCTACAAATATGAGTTTGATCGTGATTGACGACACGTGAGTCATGAGTACTGAGGTCATTTAACTGAAGTTTACGCTCAGTCCGGTGGGTGGAGGAGAGGGACCAGGTGTGCTCACCTTTGGGGAAAGGGTTTGGCTGGACCGTGCCAAGGAAGGACTGGACGAATCCAGACAGGAAAGTGGTGCCGGCGTCTGGAATAGGACCCGGCTGGTAGTGGCTGCCGTTCAGGTCCCGTGGGGCCGGTCCCATGGGGCAGGAGGCGGGGGTCCCATTGGCTGCGCAGCAAACCAGGGACCACGCCCCCAGACATACCCACAAGGACACCCTGCGGCCTGATGGCCGGTGGTTCGCGCCCATCCCTCTTGCTGCACCCGGACAGAGCAGGGCGGATCACCTCATGGTCCGGTCCCTAAAAAAATTAAGGCTAAATACACGAAGGAATAAGTTAAAAAATGTAATTACATGAAACATATTTTCTTGTATCATTATTAATAGCACACATCGGTATTTGGCATAAGGGTTTGCATATTAGTGAAAGCCCCTCAGGAAAAGTGCAGGAAACACTGAAGCGAACATAAACTGAAAAAGGGCTCATGAGCAAGAACAGCAAGGTTTTGTATACATGTAGCGTCTTTTCCTCCTATTCAATTCTGCTCCAATACCACTCCTTTATGAATTGCTACCTGACCAAAACTCAACCCAGCAAACTGCTTCCTCCAATTCTGACCCATTAAAACAGTCAGATTTCAGTCTATACATGGAGTTTGTTAAAACTTTTATTAAAAATAAAGTGTTCGAACGGCAGGACAGATCTTTCAAAGGAGCCTTGGTGACACATAGCATGTTGCTATTTTACTGATGCATGTCACATTAAGTTGTGCCTCTTAATGACTTTGTAAAATCTTTATCTCTGTGGTATAAAATGAATACTCCCATTAATAGAATACAGTATTGATCAACCAGCAAGTAGGGCCAGACTGTCATTTTTACAAGAGTCAATATATTTGTCTATGAAAACAGTAACTTTTATACATATTCTTCAAAGCTTTTTAAAATTAGCATTGATAGAAAATTCTTGGTTGAAGGAATCTCGGTATGGTCAGCATTTTCTGTTTCCTTATTGCAATAATGACAAAGAGCACTTTTTCTTAGGGCTCAATAACCTATAACCTGAGTTTAAAACAAACTTTAGCTTCAAAACTTTAATTATCCTGCTTTAAAATCAATGCGGTAAATACTGTAATGACTGAGCAGGCCTTTAAAAATACCACATGGTATTTTAAAACAAAATTTAAAAAAAAAGGTTAAATATAACTAATTTTGAGTGGTAACTTTTTTCTGCGATTGGTGAGCGATTTTGAAACAGCTCAGAAAGCACATGGGGTGGCACACACACTTCTTTACTACGGCACTTCCTGCTGAGTTTAGTCAATCGTAACAATGTTGTACATTTTTACATTCAGTATCGGTCACACTTGAACAGCTTATGCTGTAGCATTACCTACAAGTGATTGACAGGAAATCAATATAAAACAAGGATTGAGTTTGCACAGACATATTGTTTGTTGAAATGAAGAACTGTAAACTGGGTTGAGTTATAAACCAATGTAAGATTTTTGCATAAAAGTTTCATCAAATCACTTTTCACGGGGCCAACCCAAAAGCTGTCCACAAATGAAAATACTATACACCGTAAACAAACAGAGTATGCCTGTGATGGTATGATAGCCAGAAAACAAACAATTGCAATTCATTCTTGGCTGGTCATTCAGAGAGAAACTCTGTAAGGGCTATAAATGACCAGACAGTTCAGATACCAAAACTGTTCAACAAAACTTGTCTTGTAAGGAGTCCTCTTGTCAGAAGATGAATCAGAGAGAGGAGGTTTTGAGTCAGAAGAGGCTTTTGAGTCAGTTATGCGAACAACTGTGGAGGAAGAATTCAAAAATGACCGTTTTTTCCTTAATGATTCTGAGAAGTGCATGTAGTCCAAATGCTGTGAAAACCGTATTCATGAAGTGAATTCAAGATACCATTTTACCCCTGGCAACAATACCATGTAGACACATTTTTAGACAAGATGTACCTTGTCTATGAACCTGACCTCAGCTGAACAAAACCAAATGATTGTACTGTTTAAAATTATGTTACCCTACCATAGAAACATCCAGGGACAGGGATTTTTGTGTATAATGAAAATCATAAATATGTATCCAAATTCTGTTTTAGGCTTCTGTCTTTTGTGTCCTTCCACAAGTTTCCGCCTCATATTTTTCCCATGTTTTAGATTAATAGATAGATAATTACCTCAGATGCGCCGAGACACTCCAAATTGAACTTAATCATGTGACGATTACATTTATTTAGTCAATATTCAGTACAAATGTTTCCTTTCAATGCTGGTGTGATGCTCTTTGTATTGTAATGTAACATTACAATTTTCATTTTGTTTACATAAAACACTGAAGCAACATCGTTAATCAGGAACACTTAGGAAAATGTTAAGTGTTGGTGCACATGGCTGTTTTCACGTCATTTTTAACGGTGCAATTCAGTGCCGGCAGCTCAGAACATGGAACGGAGTGAGGATTGGGCAACAGGAAAAGGTTACACAACCAATGTAACTTTTCACAGCATCACAATATTACGGGACGTATATTATCAAAATGAATATATAGCTTAAAAATGATCGTTGTATATGTGCTGGTCTCATTCAAGTTTGCCACCTGCTAGTATTGGGACAGTTGCCCAGAAAAGGATGTACACTGATGGAGCTTGTGCACTTCTCAGGGAGAAGTTTAAAGAAATGATGATGAAGTGATTTCTGTTAAAAACTATTCCTTCAAGCGATTTCATAGGAAAATAACGTCTTTTAGTTACAATTCCATTTTAACTTATTCCTTTGCGTTAAACTGTCATACTATGCCAGGTACCGGTATTGTACAATGAGAGAGCCATGAATAGACTATCTCACTCTGGCAGAGACAGTTTCTCCATAAAGGCAACTTCACGTTTGTCTCACGTTCTAGATTTTTACACTATTTGTTTTTAAACTATTTCGGTTATGTTTTAACCACAAAAATAACTGTTACGTTACCAACAAGTATAGTAGCTTCGAGGGAGTTTGGTTTTATGAGCATGCGAAGGTGTATAAGAAAGAGTAAGAAAAGTGATATACCTCTTCTCCTCGAAAGAATGACAGTTGGGGAACCAGGTATCCAAGAATACGAAGGGTAGAATCTCAGGGTCTACAGTCAGGTTTCCAATCAACAGGTGCACGCGTTCTTTCCTTGGGAAACCTTGTAGTTTCACTGTGTCCAGTCCAGCGAAATAAGGAAACTAAAATAGCTGGAGAGAGGAGGGATTGAGGGAGGTCACAACTGCAAAGACGGCGAGAGTGATATGTTGACAGAAAAAACAGGCAGACCACGAATGCAAAGCGAGCGAGAGAGAGAGAGAGAGACTGTGTGGGCTTGTTGGAAATATGCAACAGTGAAATGTTAACAGAAGAAAACAGGAAAGCGTAGTAACATCACTGCCCCCATACGCCTAAGAAGTTGACAAACAAAATGTTCTTCCGTTTATGTAAAAAAAAACCGCATATATGTGGAGACAGGGATGAGTCTCCATATCTGTACCCTTCCTACAACAGATAAAATGTAAAAGCATGTAACGGCACGGCGCAAACATCCCGGAAGTATTTTTTAGGTACATATTTCTGCATGCTGGAAAGAAAGCTAAGGAGGAGGAAACAATACGTACTATGTCATGATTTTATTTCGCAGCTTCAAGAAAAGCGCACTTTGACCACCCCTCTAGAGATATTTTTTATTGCGTTGCATGACATGGTGTTTACAATTAATTGGTTTCATCGCAGGAAATTGGCTCAGACTGGATTGGCTGGAGACTGTCTGTGGAACTATGAATTTATTTCACAGAAACACAACAGACTACCCAACAACAGAATTGCTGGGCTTCAAGCTTAAATATTGTAATTTCAGAAGTGGTTTAGCATACACGCAGCCGAATGCTCAAATAAATAAAAACTACATATTGCCTCAAAAGGAAGGAGTTTTAGACCTCAAAACTTCAGCGCAAGACATCAAAACTTGTCTTGTCCTGTTCAAATACATTTGGCAAGTACATTTAAAGCTGTGTGCTCCAGCTCTCCACCTCCTTTGGTCTAGTCGTTTGAAGTTTCCTGGGATTTGTGTATGACTGCGCCAGCTGTTGAGAAGGACATCTATCCCTTTTTACAGTAGCTGGGTTAAAATGCATCAGTTGCCACTTCTTATTGTGTTTGTATATCAACACTACTGTCATGTCAATGTATTGTTAGCTGGAAAAGACTTTAGACCAGAGTGTGCCATCCCAAAGCCCTGGAACAGCTAGATTGCTAGCGGGATCCCAGCAGATACTCATGGAGGAGTGTAAAATCTGACTGAAGAGTGAAAGAAATTATTAGCCTACCAGGATAACAACAGGAGTATAACAAGAAACCTAGTCTGCATGCACCTCACAGGAAAAGTGAAATGTACAATTAAAATATTTCCAGAATGTTTTTGTTTATGAAAGTTGTTCTCATCATATCATCTAAGTATTTTGGAGGCATGTCATTGTTTTGCAGGGTATGGCATTTTATGATAAGGTGGAGTGATACATGTTGTTTAAAATGTAGCAAGTTACTCCAAATGGTATTTTTTCCTGTCTGCTCAAACAAATATTATTTTTGTTGAAATGTGATGTAGGTAGCACTGAAAAGCTGAAACAAAAGCACACATGACAATACAAGGCGCAGCTGGGAGGGCCTGGTTTGCAAAAACAAAGGTATATAAACATGGGATAGCCAACATGACAAAAAGGCTTCCACCATTGCATGGCGCAGTCAAAATGAAATGGCAAGCACAGCTCTCACGGACGAAGATCAGCAGGTCGACACGCGCAGATATCGTGTTACCTCTCATCTCCAAATTTGGAATGCTTATGTTTCGTGTTACAACTTCCTGAAATTCAGTTCAGTGTGGAAAAAAGTGTCCGGGGAAAAAAAACAAGTGCACTCAATTCAACAGTGTAGTTATTTGTATGGCGAAAAGGCTATTACAGTTTACCAAGAAGCTGAAGTGTTCCCCAGACAGGAGTTCGGAGTGATTTGTCTTTATAGAAACATTAACTAGGGCCCTGTGCTTTACTAGAATGTTACCTTGAAACGACAAGATATGGGGATCTGAATTTTGCATTGAACATTGACCACACCAGCCTGATAAACAAATAAAGAATAAGCTGCAATATTCATTACTGAGCCTCAAGAGGCATATAGAGCAAGACGTTCATACATATCTTTTTCACATTATTCCACAGCATGACCCACCTAAATATGGTTAAGTTTTCACCCTTAATTATTTTTTACATTTTTCCCATGCTTAGGCACTCTCCTACATGTAGCCAAGGTGGCCCACAGAGAGAACTTTTCTTAAAAAGTCATTATTTGTCACTGTTGGACCCTCGTTTTTGCTTTGGCACCCTACCTTTTGGTCATGGAGTAGGTTTGTGGTGTATCAGTTCAACTGAAGTGACCTTTCCCTAAAAGATACTTAAATCCAGGCCTTTTAAATGTGTCTGCTTAGAAAGCAACAACTATACACTAAAAATCCTGCCATTTCTTGAGATTCGGGTAGTTAATAGGGGTCAGATGCAGGTTAAAAAGGTTCATGTTAATACGTCTTTCTCATGATAACTGGGGTTATTCAAAGTTGGACCAAGTTAAGATAGGATTTCTTACAAAAGGGCCAAAACCAACAGCAGGGTTTCAAAGGATTTTGAGGAAAGCGTGGATGATTATTGTGATGATGACATGGAGTAGAGGAATACGTGACTGGGGTCAGTCTCCTTAAGAAACAAGACACAACTTCGTCATCAAGGGTGTTACTACATTTCTTGTGGGCTGGGTGAGTGGCGATGTGGAACTCTTTAGGGTTATAGAGGGTTAAAGCGGAGAGTGTTTGGATTGTAGGTAGAATGTGTCCATCCCTGGACTGTTTGCCAGGAGACAGATTACGGAAGTGAAGACATAGTGTGATAGCCGGTGTTGACGCAGGAGTGAGGGAGGTAACTTGAGACAAGGCAGGGGAATGATTAGAGGGCAGAGGGAGGGTGGTGGGGATATTGGAGGTATGGCAGGCTCTTGTGAAAGTACGGCCCATTCTGCCCATCAATCCTCTGTGTGAAATGAGACTCTGAGCGTGAGTGCCTGAGGGGGTGAAGCAGTAGGTGGGATTAGGCCGACTGGGCACACAATGAGAACATCAAACAGGATCAACGGAGTACCTCTTGCTGGGAAGAGACTGCTGTGTTTATCTAGGGATAAAACAGAGGGAAGAGGAACAGACAGGAATTGATACTGAGGCTGTGAAAAGCAATTCGCTGTCCTCATCCTTGCCGGTGAAATAAGGGGAATGAAAAGATAGAGAAAACAAGTGGTCAGCAGCGGTTAGGTGTGGCGCCCTCAGTGACACCTAAGACGTATTTATATTCAGAAGGGGAGACAGGTCAGAGAAGAGCTGGCCTTGACCTGGTGAAGCTTGACGAGGAACACAAGGAATTATGTCGCCAACCTGTTTCCGAGAGCATATATTTTACCCCCTTCTTCAAATTTGAACATGTTTATTGGTTCAAGTGCTGACAAGCCTGCGCCCTCCAACAAAACACATGCTGCTGACTTTAACCACCCCTCCGGTTTCTTGGGAAATGTACCAACATACCCAAAATCTTGTGACAATAGTCATATCGGATTCTGATACAGTCTATATTCAACGGCAGTCTGCAGCCCACACACAAACTAGAGGAGCGCCTTTACAGAATGAGTCACCCAGCGGCCCAGCCCTAATGCATTTGGTGAGTGCGCATGAATCAGCTGAGGTCCTCTTTTCACCACCCCAAGCGAATCGTGCCATCAAACCGAAGCAGAGCTGGCGGACATCTTGTTACAGCCTTCTATCGCAGGGACTGTTCTCAACCTCAGCTGGTTTCTGACCATTCCTTCAACACACCTAAGGTGTCCGTTGCTGCTGACCAGATTTAAAAGCGATATGCGAAGATCCTCAAATCCACTTGTGCTCCCTGATGGGCTGGCTACGTTATTTTCATTTACATCTCCAGTGTCTCAATCGTCTTTGCCTGTGTACTCTTCGTCTTGGTAGAAAGCAGTGGCATACCATTACATTTAAATAAAAAAGACAGATGGCAGCCCAGTCAACCAAACAGCAATGCCTGTATGTTATATTTGGCTGCATGAACATGGTGGTAGGGATACAAATGTATCTGTGTTTAGGATAAGGGTACATTGTTAGAATAAATGCACAAGGACCCCATTGCATGCACACAAGTGCCCTTTTATATCTTAACTGATATTTGTCTTGAATATGAGCAAGTAGGAGACATCACTGTTTAAAATGCATTGTGTAATTCAACTTTTTATTGAACCAATTCAAATTAATATGGAAGACAAGCCTCTCATTGTGCAATTCTGATGTGTAGCCATTTGGTGATTTTAGAGCAATCATCACTATCAAAGACAGGTGCTCATGTAATAATATTACATAATATTAACATTTATTTTTGCTATTTGTCATACATTTGGTCATAGTTTAATGTTAATGCTTACAACAACTTTATCATGAGATCTATCATATAACCACTGCTGTCTCTGCTTGTGGTCAATATTAAATCACTGTGTTTTCTGAATATCTTAGTTTCCATGGTTCCATGCACATTGTTTGCTTTGACTCCTTGTCTGTATATGCAAACAGATGTGACACTGTCTGTCAAGGCACACACCTTTACAGGGTAATCCACCTCTACAATGTTTAGCAAATGCAAATCCTCTTGTACAGCTGTTACATGATAAGGATAGAAAAATACACCTGACCCCATACAAAGCAGAACATCTGAGATAAGAACACATTTGAAACAAAGAGTTCAGGACGGTCACATAGCATTTTTATTTTTAAAATCGGCATTAACATTAAACATGCTACTACTGTAATAATTCTACTATCTGTATGCTATTATTGGTTTGTACAGCATCCAGTTGACCAATCGGTCCACAACCCATAAGCTTTGTATCTGTGTTCTACTGTGGTTATGGTTTTTGGGACTAAGAGAAAATAAGTTCATGTGAAGTTTTAAAAATTTTATTCCACTGTATTGTGGAAATAATTGGCTATATCTGGACTGAGTTAAAATGTTTTTTATTTGCTCAGTGACTATAATGTATTTAATTAAGGAGACCTTTGGCTTTGAATTTTGTAATACCAGGGAATATAAATTGCTGGCCTGTGTTAGTGACCTCAAGCACAGCACCTTTTGCTGTTCAGATACTACTGTAGGATCGACGTTAGAAATGAGTTTTATATAAAAAAAAAAAGTAAACAGTTGCTGCAAGAAGTTTTTCTTTGGTTGGTTTCAAGCTTGGAAAGGTTACAGCGTGTGAATACTTCACAAAGAGGAGTCAATTACTGATGGGTGGACTTTCACTTAACTGTCAATCACTGACTTGTTTCACCCAATGAACCGGTTGCACTCTTATAACAAACCGAAATTAGAGACTAGTGCCTTATTGTTAAAATATTGAGGCTCCACCTGCTTTTGTTGTCATTACGTATTTGTTTGCATGTTGTGACAAGTACATCAACTATCTGGTTGTGGGAGTTCCCTCTTACGGGCTAAATTTTGGGCTAGCTGACCAGCAAGCTTTTTTAACCCTTTGTATCCTAGATCATGTTTCTGGACATTTTGAAGTTTACCCCAGCTGTGGGGAGATCCCAAAGACCTTTGTTAGAAATACAGTGAATGCCATCTGAGACTATCAGCTGGAAGAAGCTTTCACAATAATTTTCAATATAAAAAGCAAGTTTTTTCAATTAAATTCAGTACTATTTAGTTGCTATATCTTTCAGCCATTTTCAAGTATCCAAGAGAATAAACTGATGCTCTTTCATCTATGATGTACAGTATATTTGCTGCTAATGAATCATTAATTCATATGTTCTTCTATACCTTTAAAACAGCCCGTATCAATTCTTTTGTTCTCCTGTGGCTTTGAAGAATCAGGTTTCAAGCAATCTTCACCATGGGGTCATGGAAAAAGTAATATAAACAAACACAGGCCAGTGAGAAATCAACAGGAGATCAAGTTGCAGACTGTCTGCATATACACTACATGGTCAGCTCTGTATTCTTAGCATTTAAAGTTCATAGTGGATCTGAATCTCAGAGCGTCTATGACTTGCCTATGTAGTGTATACTTTGAGTATTCGTTCTATCCCTAGATTGGAGTACATTGTCGTGTTCATATCCCAGAACTGTCAGTGAAATATTCTATGTGACTTTGGGAGAATGCAGATGAGTACTCATTTTATTCTGAAGCCTGTTCTACCAGTCACTACTAACATTCACTCCTCAGTCCACAGACAGACTGTTGCTAAGCTATCAAGTAGAGAAATCGCCCTTGAGCGATTAAAACTTCATGGCCAACAACCCAACTTCCATGGCTTTCGCTACAACCAATTATACTGTCCTGAGGGGTGACCAACCCAACAAGTCCTCGATGTTACAACTGACACAGGCAGGATGTTTCTCGATGGTGGTACTTCATGAAAATCGGTGCTAGCACCTATTAGTCCAACAAATAATTTAAAGTATTTGAGCTGTGCCTTTTTCACTGGCAAAAAGGGCCCCTGAGTGCTACTGAGACATGAAGGTCACTTCTGTGATTGCAAATGTAAAAACCACCTTTCATTAAAGACTTCAGAGGACACCCATATGTGCTCCCTGTAACCAAAACTTTCAATAAAACATTTGCAGCTGTTGTATTGTAGTGTCTTGATGGCTATAATCTCATTTTATTAGAAGGATAAAACTTTTCCCTTGGTTCTTTTTTTACTGCACCGTCAGCAGCAGTTTGCTTTGTGTGTCATATGAAGACACGGTTCGCCAGGCCTCACCACCAGAAGGCCTCTTTACCCGTGTTTGAATATTTAAATGGTGTTCCTTCTAAACGTCCAGCTTGAAAGTGTATGCAAACTCTTTTACGCTCTTCCAGACAATAGAGGGCTGAACACGTTGAGTACCATGCCCTCCACATACAGATGAGAGATTACAATTTTCACTCAAATTACATGCATTTTGAATTTTCCAGATCATTCGGTTTTGAATAGTCATGGAGTAATAACGACATTCATCGTTTTTAACACGGTATAGTACGTATCCTTCACGTTTCTCAGACTCAAGCTGGAGTAAATGGAAATGGTAATAGTCAAAAGGTATATGCACAATGCCTGCATTTCTGATTTTTTTTTTTTTAAGTTAACCAAATATTCACATTACATTCCATGTATCGAAAACAGGGATTATGTGCACTAAGAACTTAGACTATAGCAACCTGTTCTGCTTAGTAGCCAACAGACCAGGTTTGTTTTTTTTTTGTTTTTTTGTAAAAGTAAAAACATTCAACATACTGCCTTGTTTGACTTTCTTTACAATGTGAACATAATGGCAAATTCTGTATTTTCTGGCTTGACTAGCTAATGGGAGCATGAAGGACGGAGCCTTAGGGCACTGAGACAAGTGGCAAATAGAAAACTTCTGCTCACGTCGTCTCAGAAAAACTGATCCATCCGAGAACGCAGAGATGGTGCACCTCTGCCTGTAGTCAAACCCACTTACTGCAGCCTTCAGCGACTGATACTTAGAAACAATGTACCTTTCGGTACGCACCTTCTGTAGCCAGCAAGGTAAACACACAAAGTACACAAGGCGTACACGTAACGGCGTTGCATGGTGATAAATGATAATTCACTGGGTCATTTTCCAGCAAGGAAGTGTGTTTCATTTGTACTCCACCCGACCCGCCTCCTCACAGTGAGGGGGAAATCCACTGTTTTGACGTTCGAGCTGACCGAGGTCCGTGTCAAGGGTTTGACTCACTTCCCACCAAGCACGACGCACTTGACTCTTGCTTATATCACCCACAGTGGGATAAGATGGACAGCTTCAGCTTCCGCCATCCCACAATCTACCTGTTAACGTATTGCTGCTATTCGCAGCCAATCACACTCATACCCACAAATCACATCAAAACACTTATTTGTGTGTTTGTAGCTTGTCTCAGTTTCTCCCAAGTGTTCAAATATACTGGCTGTACTAAGGGTGTTCAGAATGATTTTCGAGGAGGACTGGTGTGGAAAAAGGCTCTTGTTCTAGGCCAGAACTAAAGAATCTGAATCTTTAAAATTACTATAAAATCAAAACCTAGATTAGCTCAATCAGTTGTTTTTATCCCTGGACTGCAGAAAAAAAGTGAATGGTCCACAGCTGAGAGTAAAGTGAAAATTCATCTTTATTGGTACCATACATGAATTATCAATGGCAGAAACTAGGCAAAAAATATATATATCAAACTGCCCCACAAACAGAGGAGCTACAGGGACAGCAACTGGTACGTCACCATTCGGTTTAAATTTCAAATATTTATAGCTAGTAAATTATATATGATCTTTCGATAATAGTAGGCTGTTTGTCTACTGTTCAATTTTGGGTAAATCTAAAGCAGACTTTCCACATTTCTGCATATCCATGATTTCAAATCTAGCACATGCTACAATTGAAAGTCAAGTTTTTGTCATGCTCAACATTGCCCTCTGGTGTTGTGTATTGGTACACAGCAGATAATACTTCTACTGCCTGAAACACACCTACTCTAAGAACATTAGGTGCTACAAAAAGCCAATTCAGCGAGATCATAAATAATGGCACAGAATGAATCATGGACAAAGTTCACTTGTGTAATGCCTACATAAAAGGCTTATGAATCTGATATTTCCTTGTCCTGGGTCATAGTCAATATACCACAGAGATAAGTCCAGGGTCTTTAATGTTGCTCTATCCTGGATGAGAACAGGTTACAGCAACATTAATAGACAAATGTAGCCAAATGTAAGAGAACGGCCTAACATTTAAAGTAGAATGGTGGCTGTACCCTCTGTTTATTAAACATCATACATGGTCAAAAAAGGTTTTGTTTTTTTTGTTTTTTACTTTACATTAGATAGGGATGCTTTCAGGGTGCTCTAAGGAAGAATACATTTAATTACAGTTATACAGAACTTGGCTACTACCTTAAATATGCAAGCACAAATACACAAAATCAAATTAAAGGGAGAAAAAGCTCACACAACATGACTCCTTTAAAAAATACAAACCAAAATATTCTGGGGTTGGGATTTTAAAGGATTTTGCATGTAGTTCCTTGGTCTGTAGCTTTCAAAACAATTCTGGGAAGCTGAGGGCAGTTAAAAAAAAAAACAAAAACCTGATTTCCTATCTCAAAACATTCCTTCAAAAGCTTTGAATAATTACTTTAAGACCAAATTGGAGAGCAAGGCAAGCCAACAGGCTTTTAAAAGCAAACATGTTAATGGTTGTACGCTGTATCAGTGTGATTTCTGTGTTGACCACTGCCCTCTCAACTCCAATTCCACTAAACCAGAGGTGCAGGAATTCAGCCTATGGCTCTGTCCTAGGCAGCCATTTTAGATCTGCCAGCACAGACACTTTTGTGTACGGTCTTAAATAGCTTATATCAACCTATGTGGAAAATTATGGCAGGCCTTCCATTGGTTTCAGACTGATATTAATATTACTGTCTGCTGCTTCAATAACTTAAAGCAAAGACCACAACATTATTTATGAAATAATAATAATAACAATAATAATAATAATAGAAAATTATCTAGCATTAAGAGTTATACATTTACATAGATTTCTATTCTCCAGTTACAAGTATTGGACCTTTCACGTTTTAACATTAGGAAGATAGAATAGTACAAAAAAAAACTCAATTCATATGAAAAATAGACTGAAGATACAGTGAAAACAGTGCAAAGAATATTCTGGGGTGTTTTTTGTCTGTTTGTTGGTTTCTTTTAAAAATTGTTATAAAAATAAAAAATAAAATTAAAAAGACAGGTTAAAAAAAACACTCTTGCAACGACAACGTGTGTAGCAAGAGTCTGGAACCCCGTTTGGTGGTAGTATCTGTATGTAAACCCTAAAGTGTGCCCTCACCAAACTCCTGGTACCTATAAATGCATTAGTGTCTGTGTGTATTGTTAAGATTTAACATTGTGGTTCTCAACTCTGGTCCTCAAACACCAACAACAGCCAGGTTTTTGCCCCACCGAGGTCCTACGAAAACATATAATTTACTTTTTAAAAGCTGAGTGTTCTGTTTAAACCTGAAGTGCACACAGTAATTTGATTTTTCCAGAAATGCCGTTAAATATTGCTGAGGGCAGACAGTGAGAAGAGGTATCCTGCCCGAAGAGCATGTCGCAAATCAGCAGCTCACGATATGAGACCTGGGGTTTGGAACAAGAACCTGACATTACGGTCATCGCTGCTGGCTAGCACGGATGGTCAAATAAGCTCTGAGGGATCAGCTCGACGAGACCCATCTCTGTTGGAGAGGCGCGTTTCAGTGATGGCGTGAACATGGCTGTTTTGAAACTGCAACTATAATGCAAAGATAAAAAAACAACTAAAAAACAGATTGAAATGGGTGGATCCAGACAAGGGTTTTTTTTTGTTTTTCCAGACAAAGTGTAGTTTTGTGGCAGTAAATAAATAAGTCTCATAATCTCGCAGACCCCACTGTGCCCTGCACAGAGGAGGGGTCCTGCCAAATGCTGATCTGCAGACCACAGGCCCCCCAAAAACCCTGGGGGAGGCCCCGAGTTGAGTACCACTTTGTGAGCGTGACTCCATGGGCGGGTTCGCTCCGCCCACCCTCTCTCACCACACCCATTCAGGGCTCCGGTCTACTGGGATGACTGCGACGTGGGGTTGTCGTTCTTGCTCTCCTGGCTAGAGGGCGCTTTGCTGTTCCAGGGGCTGTTAGCGCCCAGGGCCGGGGAGTTGTTGAAGCTGTCCTCGTCGTCGATGCCGTTGGCCGCGTCGAACTGCGTGTTTTCCAGCCGGGTGATCAGCCGCTCGTCCTCGTCCCCAAACTCTCCGCCCATCAGGGTCGGCTCGCCCACCACCATCACATCCTGTTTGGGGGTGGAGGGAAACAGAGAAGTGGGGCAGACATTATCTCCATAATTGACAGGCAGGGTGAAACAAGGGTTCATGGGTACACACATAGAGTACCTATCTCAAACTGTGTGTCCTCATGGACAATGACATAATACAATATGCTGACACAGCCACAGATTATCTTAGGAACCAAAGTGTTTGCTTACCTCCCTCATACAGAAGAACACAACATCCATCCTTGAAGGCTAAAATGCCTTATAAATTTATCTTTAGAGTCTAAATGCAGGTCTGACCATTACAGAAAAAACGATGGCGTATTTTCTTTTCATCCACAGCCCTCTCCAAAAAAGCCTGAGTAAAGCTTCTAATTTTTGTAAAATAGACATTAAATATACACTGAAACCCCTGTCCTGCATTGGTTGAAAGGAAGGAGCTGCGATGCTTACAGGTACCTGGCTGGAGAGGGCAAAGCTGCTGCCGGGGCTCTTCTTTTTGCTGTTGCTGTTGTTGGTGGGGCCGCCGCTCCCGCTCATGGTGCTCCCCCCAGACATCTTCCTTTTCCTGCGCTTGCTGGGTGCTTGCCTGGCAGGTTCAGCTGTTAAGCAGGACGGGTAAGCACAGGGGACGTCTTTCAATGGGCAGTAACGCTCAGTTTAACAGTTAATCCTCAAATGAAAAGATAAACATCTTCCCTAATCTGTTTGTGAAGGGGCCAACTGAAAAGCAGGGTTATGGATAGTATGAGTCAATAAATACACTTGTTCCTACCTAACTGTACAGGCTGCAGTAAAACACTAACTTGCCTTGAAGTCTTATCCTTCTATCTAGAAGTGATCTGTTTAGTTTCTCTCCAATGACAGTTGGTCTGTGAACTAAAACTGCCTCTCAAATATTTTTACTTCAGTGGTTTTACCAAACCTAGCCAACTAGCTTACTAAACCAGATTTGTGGTGTATAATATTTCAGTGGCTGTTATAGGTTGGTGGGAATATACAGGGTTTGGTCTTCACCTGGAGGTGCCACCATCCTCTGCCACTTCTGGAACAGGCAGGTCTTGAGGCAGTCCCGCGGGCTGAGACTGTAGGTCTTGTGTCTGGACATCAGTTCCTGCATGGGCTCCAGGATAACGCACAGCTACAGAGAACAGAGGAGGGAAGGGAAGAGTAGAGAGACTTCACACTCCTGTTCGCCAGAGTTACACCAGATCCACTCCGATCTCGTGGATCCATTTCGCACATTACAATAACACATCTGTGGGAAATGCTGCGTAGCTCATCTAGGATTACATTTTCAAACAACCCAAAGAGCAGTTCCTAACCACAGGTTGAATAACTAATCCAGGCTCTACATCACTGGCAAGAAAACAGGTGAGAAACTCACTCGGAGGTAGTTGAGCGTGGAGTTGGAGAGGCCACATCTCGTGATGTTTTTTGACAGCTGGTCAAGCATCTGAGGATCTTGGGCCTGAGGAGAACAGAAGCATGGGTACAATGAAAACTGAGTCACTTCAATCTGCCTGAGAAAAGGCAAACAACCATGGACATAAATGACAAACATTTATAAATCTCTCTTTTACATTAGTCATTTAGCTGATGCTTTTATCCAAAGCAACTTACAGTTGATTATGCTAACCAAGGGCCAATCCCCCCTGGGAGCAATGTGGGGTTAGGGGCCTTGCTGAGGGGCCCAGCAGCAATGATGTTCTTGCTGTGACGAGACTGGGGCTTGAGCCACCAACCTCAACGATCCCAGTCATGTACCTTAGCCACTAGACTACAGGCTGCTCCACCACTGCAAAGTACTCAACATTTTGGAGGCCACAGACTAAAGGGACACTGAAACATTCTGAAGTACTTCCAGGAACACCAACATCACTACACAAGAAAAATCTTCCAAGGATACCACTTGACCTAACAGTTGGAAGTCTTACAGTCTCTAGTTTAAAAATTAACACGGAAATTACCTTGTTTAAAACTGAAGTAGACAATTAGTCAGCCATTCTTTAGCTCTTGTTGTCCAGCTTGTTACATGTGGTGTCCCAGAGATTTTCATTCAATTTGTTAATTGCTAACTGTAGTTTGATAATGTAACAATAAAATAAACTAAACTGTCTGATCTGAACAGGTTAGATTAAAGGGGGCAATATTCCATTTATTCCAGCAAGTAGAACAAAGAGTAGGCTACGGTTATCCTCGAGTTCAAAATAAACGTAAAAATTCACTGTGACACAAAAAACTGCCATACCCACTGGTATTTCCTATTCTGTTAAATAACTGCTTGAATTATCAAGGAATGCAAATACATCAGACTGCAAGCATTTATCGTTTCAAAGATAGGATTGCTGAAGATCGATTTTAGGTCCCACTCAATCAGTTTTAAAATGCACACTTCCTTGTTCTTTTATTGAACTGTTCATGGCGTCAGATGTTGTGTAAATATTAACACTTAAATATTTTACCAAGTATTTCCTTGTTCATTATCAGTCTGTTATTTACTTCATCCATTAACATCAAAGGCATGAAGGTCATTAACATACTTTCTAAAGTACATTCCTTGTTCAAGACACAGCAGAAAAAAAACTGTACATGATGTTTTTCTCAGTCCACTTCCTATAAGTACACTCACTTGAATGAATCAAAACAATAACACTGACTGTTTCAGCAGACCATTGACTTTGAGCTCTGTTGATCCCTGAAACGGAATAGCTGATAATACACATGTGCAATTTCTTAGATCCTATTTTTCCTGACCTGACAATGAATCTCCAGGTAAAATATCAAAAGGGGATCTTGACATAGAGCAGACAGCTCCGTTGAGAGTACAAGTTGGATTAGAGGACAGAGTGTGCACGAGTGTGTGTGCGTGTGTGAATAGGAGGGGGCGGTTCGAGGGAGGAATTACATGCATGGCCAGGATGCTGCGCGGAATCAGCTCGCGATGCTGTCTGATGCTGAAGTGCCATGTTTTAATCCTCATCATGTCATCAAACATGAGCTCCAGGTACAGCCGCCCCTCCACGCACACCTGAGCGGAGACGGGAGATTCAGGGGATCAGGGTGAGTTGTGTACTTCTGTGTACTATGCCAAAACACAGGCACACAAACAGGTACGGCATGGAGAAGTGGCACGGCAAGTGGCATGTACATTCAAGCATTACTGGCAGGTATTTGTCACTGACCAAATAGAAAAAAGGAACATGCATGGGAATATGATGAAAATGTAGTAACTTTGCATGGAACATAATTCTATTGTGCTCACTGTCTGTGAAGAGATTTTATTATTCTTTCATAAACATGCGACTATAAAAAGATATTTACCATAGATAAAGGAACTACAAAATATGTGATTGTTCTTTATTCTACAAATGGAGACCTTCACCTGTGTGAACATGGGCTTCCCGTTCTGTGTGACCATGGTGCACTGGTCGCAGTCAAGAGACACAAAGTTATTGTGGAAGGTCTCCTTGGGGTGCTTCAGAACGTAGTACAGCTCGGTGGCGCCCCCCTCGAAAATACTGCGGAAGTACCGTGGGATTAACGTCCGGCCAATAGCTGTGAAAATAGAGAAGTTGTTTGCGCAAAGGTTATTTGTTGCTTGTTGTTTTTCTTGGATCATTCAAAACTTGTGTTAGAATAGAAGAACAGTTAAAGGGGGTCATACTGTATCGCTTGGGCCCATCCTCCAGACAAAACGTGATAGTCAACATGGCGTCATCCTCAAAAAACTCTGTAGTAAAGGCGTCCCACCACAAATTATCACAGTCCTGGAAGAGAAATAATACAGTAGTGACTTCTAAAGGGATATTGATATATTGGGAACCTAGAGATTCACATCACTTATCAACTATTATTTGTAAATGTACATAAATTATGTATGTGCAATTTACAGAAACATCAAACTGCATACTACAGGGTGAACCAGAAAAGTGCTGGTTTGAGACCCAAATGAGGAAGTGCTTTCGACATTTCAGCAAGCTAGCTGAGCTTAATTCCCTCAGAAAATATCCCACTGTACAAATCAATCATATACAGAGTAAGTATTCTCCTCCTTCATTTCGACCTGCATCTTGTTCCCTTAACCACAACTGTCATTCCAAATCTTAGCACCTCATACAGTACTGAAAATTGTTATGATAATTAACAGGACAATTGATTATGCTCACAGTGTAGCATGTTTTAGTGCTCCTGGTTGCCCTGCTATAATCTCTATGGGATTCAGCTCCCTGGTCAGCAGTTGCTGCTTCTGCTGCTGCTTACACCAATGCACATCCCTTTATATGTTACTCTAGTCAAGCATGTGTACAATTTCAGACCATACAAGTATTCAGTAGATCTATACAGACAAATGCGTTGAATGGGATTAATTGCTTTCTCTCCAGTATGCTGCAATCTTCTACCAAACATCGTCTACCAAAGTTACATCCTATACAAAACATCTCTGAGTAATCTGCTCACTTATATAATATGGGCTCCAACTAGGCAATAATGCCAGATCTGTCGCTGAACCCACATATGAGCCATACAATTTAAACAAACACAACATGTTCTCTCTGTTGGGAACTGAACAGATTTCCATTGTCCTCTATGCAGTGACGCCACGTCGAATGCACCTCCCAGTTTAAACCTCCCCTTCATCCACCGCAAGGGCGGAAGCCCTCACCTCTGTCCAGTTCTGTAGTCGTTTGTTGAGCTCGAATATCCTGTAGTCTGTCTGGTTCCCATATGGTGTGTGCCTCCTGTGGACAGAGAGGGAGACCTTCAAAGGAATGCAGTTGAACAGGCTCTGTCTATGAGGAAAACCGAAGCCCTTGGGGTCTTTTTAAACCAAAGTGTAGAGGACTTCTGAAGTACACCTGTGGCAGTGAAGGCATGGGTGGGGTACTTATTTCATCCCAGCCCTGCCAACAATGCAATCATTTACACCAGTTAACACTGGGAGGTCACTGTGTAGTTATCAAAACACAGCCTTTTAGAGTATGGCCGACATTAATGAATTTCCATGATACAATATTTAACAAAATAGTCCTAATGTTTGATATGTAGATTCTGAATCCTTAAATTCCAAACAAGATAAAGCACATCACCATTATTTGGAAAAAAACATACACGGTAAATCATAACCAAGATTAAAAAGTTGCGTATGTTTATTATGCATGTAATTACATGTAATATACCGTATACACAATATAATATAATTTTACAGAATGAGAGTGCAATACCTTTGCAATGTAAGTAAGCTAGTACTCAGGTACAAAAGACTAATAACTAATTAAGGGTCAGCTGGACATACACGTAATGGCAACACATTCCACATCCATGTTGTTTACATTTAAAATGTTCCAAAATCTTACATTGCAAAGACTGTTTCGCTCCTCCTCTGTCCTGAAGAGACATTTTACAGTTTATGCAGATAAAAGATAGCCTTGAGGTATGAGAAGGGAACATTGCTGCGAATTGCTCCACACCATAATAAAGACTGGTGAGTGGTCTGTACCACTGCATTTCAATTAAGTCACGGTATACTGCTTTCTGCTGCCAGAGGAGTGAGCTTCTATGACTACTGAATTGTAACCAATGGGATGAGATAAAAACATACAGGTTGGAGGAAACTGAGGGACTTCCAAAAAAAAAAAAAAAAAAAAAAAAAAAAAAAAAGGTAACATTATGCATAAATTTTTTGATATCGTAGCCAATTACCTTGTCCTCAAAATGACACCATCAGACACAAAATGTGTTCATGTTGACAGGTCTGGTGTAATAAAATAAGATGTACAGTGCCAATACAGGGCCTCGCCAATCAGAAAGAACACAATTTGAAGCAAAGGTAACACCTGTAGAACACAGATGTGGTTGACTCAATTACTAAAATAATCATACACCTCACCCTGGACAGCCCACTCACCCAATTCCAGGTTCAAGGTACGTAGGGGGGTACATCGGTGTCGGTCTGTGAAGAGAAATGTGAGTCAGGTCTCCAGCAGAATCACACCAGCATTCAATTAAGCTAACATCAGAATGCACATAGAGTCCAGGTCCAATGAAGAATACCGTGTACAGGAAGTATGGTAGGCTGTGCATATATTGTGTGATATTTCATCTCCACTATGCACTTGCTCAGTACATGGCTGGTGAGCTAAAATGCTGCTGAAACTAGTGTCTGTGATTAGAACTTTGATTTGGGTAAGCCCATTCACTTCATCCTTGGATTCTTCCAGCCAGTCCTAGCATGCAACTTGGCTCAAATAATAAAAAATACGGCAAAAAAAGGAGCACCCTGGTGAGGTGTTTATCCCTGGTGTGGATTAGTTACCATGGTAATGCTGTACACCAAGTACTTGCATGGCTTTACTTACTGGATGAGCAGCTCAGATCCCTTATAATATGTCTCAGATACCTTATAATATATCCCTGACAAACATACGCTTTCCACCAAAAGCGTGTGATGTCAGCTAATCGTTTCATTCAATCCCAATTTCTCTAACTGAGATCCACAGTCACTGCATAAAAAATTGCATGGGCAGTTGGAATCGTAAGACCATCCAACCCATTATCTTGAGTACCATGAGTTGGAGACCAGCAAGTACAACAGGATGTGACCTACAATTACATCCTTCCCTGGGCGCCACACCAGCTAGCACTGCAGCCATGATCCCTACCAATCATTAGGGTGGAAATGATATTAGCACGAAGAGCCTCACAGTGGGCCACAGGGGGCTAACGTTAGATTTAGAGGTGCTCACCCCACATCTCGGTCCAGCATGGTCCCGGGGTGGAAGGGGGGGAAGGCGCTGCCGTTTGGGGGCTCCTTGGGAGAGTACAGCTTGAACGACTTCGAGGAACAGCCTGCAGGAGGGAAAGACAGAAAACACCATGGTCAAAGGCTAAAGTTCAAAATGTCAACGATCATAGTAACAAGTCAGCACTTCCCTAAAGTGGTAGTAGTGGTAAATATTCTTTTCTGCATCCTAAGTGACAGCTTTAGTGGAGAACCAGCTCGATGACACATGTTAGGTAACATAATTAATCCGGAGAGTAAATAACGTGATTAATCTGGAGAAAGGTAGACAATGAGCTCTTGAGAAGGCTACCAAAGGTGATGACACACAGCTCAGCATGGCATAAGTATAATGGCATAAAAGCAAATACAGCCATAAAAGAAAAACCATTCACAGCCCTATATCACAACCCTTTACAAACAGCATCGACATCCACCAAAGTCACATTGAAAGCAGAAGAAAGGTGGAGTTTATATGGGTGGATCCAGGCTTTAAAGAGGAATCGATCCAGCAGAACACTCTACATACAGGTTTGTATCTGCTGTACATTTCTCTTTGATTTTCCCCCACCTCTTTTGATGTAAGGCTTGGATACATCCGTTTGTGAGCATAAGGAAAGCAACCGCCTCCCCACCAATTCCCCTGCCCAGCCCCCCACTCCATGCTCTCTCCTGCCCAACCCCCACTCAATCCACAGGGATGCCTATTAACTCCTGTCTGTCTGGATGAGTCATTAGCACCGCTCTGCCTCAGCTGTGCTGTCTATGTCCAAGGAGGCCCGCATTTCTGCTCTGCTCCAGCTGCGCCGCATATACCGAGCGTAGGCAAGGGTGCATCTGCTTCTGGATGCAGTACCAACTCAGTCAACTCCCTAGCATGTTTTTATGGGTCCTGATGGATTTGAGATACAAAGCAAGCATTACCATTGCGTTCCATGAATTAGAAAGCCCGCTAATTTAACTGAGATGTTCAAATATCTTTCTTACTTTCGTTTTCATTTCTTTTTGTATGTTCGATGCAAACTCAGTTGATGTGGCTAATGTTGCACCACAGCAAAAGGAAAAACAACGCAGTAGCACAACATCACTGTAACATTGATAAGGGAGAACCCTGCAGCTCCTACTCTTAATCAGTTAGGTCTGTCTCACATGCCAGCTGATGTACAGGATACATTTATGTTTAAATTCTGAATGACAGCTAAAGGCTCCTCTCACATTCTGTACAAAAGGTTTTAATGTGTCGTAAAGTACAAGTTCGACACTGCTTTATATGCCAGTTAAATATGAATCAATGATGCTCAATAAGCCATGCTATATCATCATTATGATTTCAGTTCATGCTAGGCACAAGACACATAATTTTTATCATTTCATAATAATTTTGGGCAGCATTTTCTGATTTATTTATGTATCACTATATTTAATGTGACACAGTTGGGGAACATCCAATGGCCAAATCAGGTTACTACTGCTACTACTCTGGTGGTCATTGCCAAGAAATCTTACAAGCACTGAGCCATGGTTTTTGCTTGCATTTACATTACATTTAAGTATATCACAAGAGGTCTTCACCAGAGCAACTTGCACTATTTACATTTCTACACAAACTGTATATTTACTGGGTTAGGTTGCTGGCTCAAGGGTACAACCGCAGTGCCCTCCCTAGGAACTGAATCTGGAACCTTGGGGTTACAATCCCAGCTCCCTACAGTCCTACACTGCTGTCCCTATGCTATATTATGCAGGTCTCAACATGGTCAAAGGCCAAGGGCAAACATTTTCTGACCCTTCCAGCCATTTTAAACATGCTTTTAGTTCATCTAAAAATTTGGGGGAAAATAAAACACAATCTTTCCACAAAAAAAAAAAAAAAAACAGTGCCTCAACAAATTCACTCACAAGTTCACTCTGGAAATTATTGCCTCTGAACATGAGTTTGACTAAAGGCACTAATTTCATATTGTTTGGTTGCTATGAATAAACTCAATAATGAGGTGTGCAAAGCAAACCTTCAGTATCCAGTTCGAGGCAAGGAGCCCTCCAGCTCTAAAGAAAGCTGTGTGGCTTTATGGGTTATATTTTTCAAATTACTTTGACAGTAGTTGGCTACGCTTTTCCTGACATCAGAGGACCCAACAAACTTCCCAGATTAGCCTACAAAATGCACAGTAACATGGGACTGCTCACACACCACAAACTTATCTGAAAATGTCAACAGTTTGCTTTTAAAATTCCACATATACCATCAACTATTTAAAACATCCTACACAGTAAGGCAATATGGCTATTTATGCAAATGTGCAAAATTAAGCTAGCAAATCTAGACTGATCATTTCTCACTGAGGAAATAATGTTACATTGGTAGAGAAGAATGGAAGGTTTATTACATGTTCATGTTCTTTGTCAGATATTTTAACAAAGGCAGAAGAGGCAAAGCTTCTAACTAGTTACCTACTAGCAGGGTTAGTCTGTAAATGTGCCTCTTACCTGCCAGTCAAGACAGCAAGGAAATGACGATTTAAATGAACCCACAGATGCATGTAGGTTACTGTACAGCTTCATTTTATTTTACTTAAAAAACCCAATTAATGGTCAGTGTTTCTGAGAATAGAAATGTCTAGTTTACTGCAGAAAACTATATGGGAGCTATGCCATCACCCCAAACTAGATACTGAACCTGCATAAGCATTTTAATGATGAATAGTATGAAAACGTGCTAACTGCGAGTACTGCTGACTACACTCCCTCTGCATCCTCAAGAATGTTTTTACCATCATCACATACAAGCAACTTTACACTAACAATCAGAAAAAAATTGTGTATTTTTCTAAAACAGAGCTCTTTACAACATACATCTTCATGTCATGGTCATGTCATCAATGAGTGGGGGTCAAAATTTGTATACCGGTCTCTGTGACAAATGTAATGTGCAAGTCTGACTTCCACTCAGATTACTAGACTAGATCCAGGCATTGATCCAGTACTTGTTTGCTGTTTGCTATTTACATGGCATCAGATTTCAATGCTGTATACACTGAGTCAGTGGTTACTATACTTGGGGCCATTAACTCTCAAGAGCAGGAGGAGTACCCATCCCTGCTGTATTGAGACTCTGACATCTAACAATGTAAAAACTGCACCCCACAGGGCTACTGTACAGAGGATGAAAATGAATGCAGCCATGACTTTCAGTGTACAAGAAATCAGTTACTACACGGGAGTGAAATTTTCTTTAATCTATTTGAAAATGACCCATTAGTGTTTAAGATGGGTCGGTGATAACGTGTTGATTCGTTAAATGGACTCATCTACGTTATCACTCAATATAACCTCTAATAGCTGTCATGTGCAATATCTCTACATGTAACATACATTACAGTTAAATGCAAGGCATATACAGATCAGTGGTCAGACTTGTCTGCAGCTGAAGGGATGGGGGGGACAGGCCGATGCCCCAGTCTGTCCTCCTTTTACAGTCTACTGCACACCCTTGTCAATGGTAATCTTAGGGCCGGCTCATTAAAATTACCCACATCTAGACAGGAGTAGCCCCCACGCCCCTCTTTATGTTTATGACTACGACTTGAGGAAGGGACAGAGGTGAGGTGGAACACTGAGCCTTGTCTAATTAAATGGATTATCAATAAAGCCATCAAACCGGGGGTCATGAACTTGAGAGCACAAAGGATTCTGGGTAATTATTATGACAAATCCAGTCGCAAGACCTGAGGTGTCACTGCAATCATGTGTGCAGTGGATCCGAGGTGCTTGAGTAAACCTTCCATTTCAGAGGATGCTTAAGAACACTTCAGCTAGACATCAGTTACACACACTTCAAACATGGATCAGAAGAACAAGGCTTCTTAAGGCACTACTTTGAGAGAGAAATCAAAGTAGGACATGATTATCAACCCATCAGAAACAAAGGTTAGGGACACTGACAGCCAAAGTAGGTCAGTATTTTCCTGAAGATTCTTAAGTACATCAAAGGTACAACAGCACTGCCCCACCAAGGAGTTTAATTAATAAACATTACTCCAAGCTACTTCCCAAAACGAATTAAGAATGCGTCTCAATGCTTGTCATTCAAGAACATTTCCGTGTATAATTACACTTAATGCGCTGGACTTTTTTTTTTGGTTATTACTTGCTGCCATAAACCACACAGTTGACCCCAAAATGCTAGGTTTCCTGTAGGGCTGACAGGAACTGAGGGATGGAATGGGTCTCACATTCTAAACAGATGCTCCTGTAACACAGTTAATCTGGGCCCTAATCCTGCTTTTATTCTACCGCGACCACAAGGGCAGGGCTCCACATGCCGACCAAACGCTGGCTCTAGGGGTTAAGCAGCTTTGTAGCGCCACCCATGGTTCTTTCATCAGACTCAGCTCCCTGCCCCCATTATAAAACCACAAAACCATTCACTTTCGATCACCACAAAAAAAAAAAAAAAAAACATCAAAAAATTCAAGTGGTATTCACAATTTCTACAATGCAATTCATTACACAATGTGGTGTATTGCATTTTTGAAACCCAGAATTTCAGTACTGCATTTTCAAAGTCTGTGGCTTTGTGTACACTGTATGTCAAAACCACCAATGTTTCATTTCAATTACACAAGCCTCCAGCCATATTTTCAGTTTCACCACTGAATCTACTGAAGTCATAATCTTCACATTGTGGTATTATATATATACATTAACATTTGCTGCAATATGCGGATGTCCCCTTCATGATAATACTGTTCTAAACAGATGGGATACAAAGTGAAACTGTGAGACACCATAGACAATTTACTAATTGCTTTCACATAAATTTCCATAAAAATATTTGTAAATTATGGTGCAGAATTCATTAATAAACATACTTTGTGGTGATGTCAGTCAGACCCTTTGAAATCTAACAGGAAAAGATAAGGCACTGTAACACCAATTCCCCTGGTGGCAATTCAGAAACAAATTCACCTTGGCCATTGTTGTCCCCCCCTGTGCCCCCAAGACATCCTGACCTCTGTGCTCTATGCTGAAACTCTGAATATATGAGCCAATATGTCAGGCTACGTCCCTGCCTTGAAGCCATTGCTCTGTACCATCATCTCAGTCATGTGGTTAGCACCTCATTAATTACAATACAAAACTCTGCTTGACATTGTATGCTGTGGTTTCAATCAGAGATTGCATTGAAGATCACATATCAAACCCAGATATGCAAATTATTTATTAAGATGGCGACTGATGAACATTTTGCATGCAATTATTTACCCAGTCCCAATAACACTGAATATAGATCGAGGTGAAGATCCTTTCACTGCCTCATCTATGAGTAAATCAGCGTTTAATTTGTAGACTGAGCCTGCGCATACAGCAAGTTTTCTCCTTAAGCTAGGATAAATCACAGAAACAAAACCCTGCATATATGTTGGTCCTCCCCGGCCAAGTTTGCACCTCATATAGGCTGTGCTTTCACATTGTTGGACACAGTTACATTTTGCTGCACTCTGAGAGTTTGCAAAGCCTGAAGCTGAGAACAGTTGCAAATGTTCACTATTTTATGGCACTAATGCAAATATTTTACATGAAATGAAACCATCCTTTTCAATCTTGAGGCTCTTTTGGACAGCTATGTAAGGTTGTAACTAGCCCTTCTAAATTGCCCTGAAACAATTCACTGCTCAAAGAAATTCTAAACATAGACATGTTAAAATACTGCTACCATGTTTATATTGGCAATGGACTGACTGTGTTAGGTTTTGCCGCAACCCAGAAACATTTGGCTCGATCGATTATAGGTTTGTTCCTAAATATAACAGTACTACTAAAACACAAGAAGGCCCACGTCAGTCCCATGTTACATGTACAGACCCACAATACTGAAAGTGTATACTTAAAATTTCCATTTGTATCATTTATGTTTACACCAGCACAAACAATCCACAAAATACTATTTGCCCAGAAATTCAACAGTAGTTATTACATGTAAGTGGCTCTCACCAAACGGGCCCTATGTTTACTGCATGTGTGAACAGGCAAAATGACCGTTTGAAGATTAGTCTTGTGGCACAAAGTATTGGTTTTCCTCCCACATTTTGAAAGAGACCGGGTGTACGAAAATAATGAGATAAAATGGATTTGAGACAACCACAAAATGTAAGAATTTTACATTATTACTTAGGCAAAGCAGTTACTTGGGTAATAATTGCTTTTATAAGTAGCTTCAAAGACAGGACCGTTATGTCACCCAGTTTACCGTTTATAAAGCCGTTACGTTTCGACTGAGGTTTAAGTTAAAAGAGTTATCAATACGCTACCACAAACTTGGTAATAGTAGGAAATATGAATATTAACTTAAACAGTAGTATAAAGCCTATCCATCTTACTATCGCTATCAAAATACACTATTTTTTGAGTTCCAGCATCCCACACGAAGTCAAGCTAAGGTTAGCCGACTACATAAAGGCATAATGTCCACACTTGGAAGCAAAAACTCAAAATATTTCAACCTAAGTAGGTGGGAAATAAACTATATCCCCATGATATAGTCAGCTTAAAATAATACTTACCACGATTTGACGTTTGACGCCTAACTTTGACGTGGGTAGCTAGCTGTATTCAAAGCGGGCTAATGTAGCTAACTATGGTTACTGCACCTTCATCCAAGTAGCTATCCTAGCTAGCAGATAAAGTAAATAGTTGAACCACCCACAAATAACTCAAGAAGTTATACATTTCAGACAGTGATAACTGATAGTTTGGACACAAAATGCGCTGAGAAATGGGCGACTAAACAACGTTATTCAGCCATCGCTAATGGCACATTAGCTAGCTGCACTGCTACCAGCTAAGTGGTAGGCGTAGCTACCTATCTAGCTAGCTGTCCAAACACAAGCCGAGGTTAGCAGCATATTTTGTTTTATTATTTCAAACTCAACATACATGTGGTAAATTGAAAACAGGTTTTGACCATGAAATGAGCAAACGACAGATACAAAGCAGAGGATGAAGCTACTTGAGCCTCTCAGTTGGCTGAAGCCAAGGTAGAGTGATATAGCGATACTACATGGCAGTGTAGCCAGGTTATCAGTTGATCGATGATATTTGGCAGCCTAGCTAGCTGTGCTACTTCATGTTAGATATGTATCCAAACCAAAGCATAAATTAACTCAGTTCACTTTTTACGGTTTAGGTTTAAAAAATAATAAAACAATGACAAATTGCGGATGTGATAAACACTGTCGAATGAAGCTAAGATACTTAGATAGCCGGCTAGCTAGTAAACAAGCATATTCTGTAACCATTTGGCTATCCTGCGAGCTGGCCGGGAGAAGGCCTAACAACACCTTACAAACGTTAGCAACATTTGCTAGCTACCTACTGCAGCTTCCATTCTGTTGCTCATTCGCTAGCATTATCCATTCAAGTTGAATGTATTGAAATCAATGAACATGCATAGTACAACTTCAAGATAACATAAAAAGAATTTAAATCCGGCTTTGCGATGTCATATAACAAACAATAACTAACGTTACCTGCACACGCTCCAACAAGACACTGATGTAGCTAGCTTTATGACAGAAAACGATACACAATGGCCGGTATCCGGTTCCCCGTTGCTTCAGTGCACTGTGGTAGTGGTACTATCAGCAATCGATTCCTTCTTCATAAAAAGTATCCTCTTCAATCAGTGAGGAAACTACGAGGCGATGAAACCGTTTGCAGCTATGATCCACTGGTTATGTTGCAAGGCCTTGTTTACGAGCAAAAGCCTAAAGTATGTGGAGGTATAGAGCCCGAACGGTCCTTTGTTCCTGGACAGACATGAACAATAGCTATAGGCCCTCCTCTCGCCGTTCTTCCCCCTACTCACTCTCCTCGTTTGATACAGCAACCCCTTCGAGCTCCCTTCTCTCTGAGGCTGAGCTGAGCTGGGAGAACGCTGTCAACCCGCCCTTCCCACACCCTCCCCCAGCTGCTGCAGGCACAACCCGGGAGCTTCCGAGGTTTTCTTTTCACGACTTTGCAACACCTGGCAAGTACTTCCACACATATTACAGAGAAGTAAGGTCAGCAATACACTTAGACTTAGGCATGTGTGTACTGCATTAGAATCAACATAGTATTCCACTGGATAAACCCATTCTCTACAAATAGATCAATTATATGTAAATTAGGGTAGAAATTGTAGGACTATGGTGATATTAGGTTACTGTTTACTACAAAATCTGATTTCTTGCAAACCTGAACAACCACATAAAGCTGCATGTATCAGCAGGAAGTTAAGAACAATATAACTGAAAAATAGGGTGTGGTGTCACTAAGATACTAGTGTGTAGGTTGACCCATGCATGGGAACCTGAAACAATTACTCTGAATATTGACACATTAAATTTAGCTATTTCTGTTTAGTTTAGTGGTGTTTTAGTGTACCACTGGTTTTAACCTTCCAACATTTAAAACATTAATTTCTGTCTCAATATTTACTGGTTACCCTACTTGCAGAATCGGGTGTTTTAGAGATTATGCATACATTTAAGGGTTAAAAAGACAAACAACATAAAATACACAATAATTTTAAAAATTGCAGGTATATCTGCAGCTAGAATGTTTTCCTGAATTTTGGAAGATTAGCTGTTGGATGCAAATGATGGGTTTTAAGCTATCTCATGAATCTCCATTTGGATGGCTTGTTCTGTGTTTTGAGGAGCTTGGGGGGAAAAAAGTCCGGTCCAAGACAGTCTTCTTTGTTGAAGGTTTAGTGGGTTGAACAAGCTGATTGATTTCAGTTATGAGCTTCTTCTTCTCAGACATAGCATATCACGCCATTTGGAGATTTAAATCTAGAACTAAAGCTATTAGTAATAAATGTTCTTTGTGCATGGAAGGCCAGCTTTTCATTCATCATCCTCATGTTGTTTATGAGTTTGCCTTAGTACTTGGAGGAGCACTGATTAGGATGGTTTGACAGTCCCCTTATACATAAAATGCCAGTGTGTTTAGTTCCCTTAACTTGCAGCTTGGTTATATCTGTACGTTAGACATATTTATACATTATACATTTTTATAATAAATCATACATATGACAAAAATTAGCCACATATGAACAACATTTGAAATTTTAGTGTCCTCTCATAGCTTTAAATTGGAGGTCTTCAACGTTTTTCAGGCCAAGGACCCCTTAGTTGATAGAGAAACAGCGGAGGGACCCCCATTACATATCATACAAAATTATGCTGCTTATTAAATGGGGCCTACAATAATGTGTAGGGCAGCCTATTGTGCCATGTATGAAAGTGCTTTGTAATGGTGCATTCAATGCTAAGCCATTAAAATAATAATTATTGACAGATTCATACATGTAATTGTTGTAATTTTTTAATGAATAGGAAGATTTATCTTTGCTTATTATAGGTTGTATTTACGTTAATGTGTATTTTTTTTTAATTTTCGGAAGAAAAAAAAGTTTGGGATCAAATAATTTGGTGGACCCCCTTCAGTAATTCTGAGGACCACCTAGGGATCACAGACCCCCTGTAGAATCTCTGCCTTAAATGATGAAATATAACAATATAAGCAACCTAAATTGTACTACTAAATTTGCTTGGACATGCTCAGTCTGCCCTGTCTTGTAAAGTGTGCTCACTGCTGTCATTGGGGCACCTCCAAAGATTTCCACATGTAGCAACACAATATAGGTAATACAATAGTACACAGCAGTGATGATCACAAGAGGATCTGTGAAAAAGGCACTCCAGCACAAGCTGAAAATGTTAACTTTTGCCATACAATGACACAACTCTCTCCATATGCATTAGATCTAAAAAGGGAGTGGGGTTTGCTTCAGGAAAGCACCCCTCCCACATGATCAGAAAGGACCCCTCCCACCTGATCAGAAAGCACCCTCCCACCATGATCAGAAAGCACCCCTCTCCCACATGATCAGAACCCACCCCTCCCACCTGATCAGAAAGCATCCCTCCCACCATGATCAGAAAGCATCCCTCCCACCTGATCAGAGAGCACCCCTCCCACCTGATCAGAAAGCACCCCTCCCACCTGATCAGAAAGCATCCCTCCCACATGATCAGAACGCACCCCTCCCACCTGATCAGAAAGCACCCCTCCCACCAGATCAGAAAGACCCCTCCCACCTGATGAAACTATGAAAGCATCGTTCACAAAGTACAGCAGAAACTGACAGCCTATATGTCCTTTATATCCATCATACAGCAGTACATCAACTCATCACTTGTGTTGCTAGTGTGTGTGTGTGTTCTGTGACCCACTGATGAATCAACAAACATGATGGTGATTGGCTCATGAATGTCTCACCAAATAAGTATAAATAAGACTGTTAACTGAGTGTGGAGCTTATGGACTTGCACACATTAAAGAGATAAATAATTTGGGCATATGTGCAGTGTATGTGCCTTTCATGCATATTCACAATTATTGATTTGAGCAAAACATTTTTGAATTAATTTTTTTCCAAGTTTTAAAAATGAAGCCCAGTGACCAAGGCTGCTGGGAGGCGGCTCTCTCTACTCCTCTCCCACCACTCCCTGCTGTAAAGATGTTCAATTACAGGGTGATGATACAGCTACAAATGGCCCCAGACTGTACTTATTCTCATACAGTCTGCTACACCCCAGCACACAATCTGCGCCATATGTTTGTGAGGTAGAGTTCTCCTTGACAGCTTGCTCCTCTTGTTTCTTTTAGGAATGCATTTTTACTGCTCAAGTAATATTCAGTGTGCATGAGTGGGCTACAGTAATGAATGAGTTGCATGTAAGGAATAATTATTTTTTCATTGTCCAGGTTGTCAGAAAGTAATGCAATATTACTATTTACATATGTCATACAATAAAATGGGATGGTATTTCCCTAGCCTACTTTTGTTTTTAAATGGCCTTCTACAAAACAAAGCCAATAATGCTGAATTGTGATCAGCCTCCATCAAAACATGCCCCCTCCCTATTTCTGTCAGTGTAAAGAGAGCAGGAATGAGGGGTGGGGGGGCACTCCTGCCCCGAGGGTCACACATCAGACAGGCAACAGATCACATGGGCAGCACATGTGATACAGCCATGCCAAATAAAGGGCTATTATCATGCTCACATAGAAGGGGATATTTCTGAGACAGCACTGCCACCTGCTGGCCATACTTTAAACCTCATCTCATTTCCTTTGTTTAGTGTAGGATTACTAACCTGGGACATGGGTATGCCAAATTTATGGCAGTATTTATTCCACACAATCAGTTGCTTATTTTCAGCTGAAGTTGTTGAAAATAAGCAAATTGCTGAACCACGTTTTCAACAATTTTAATTGATAGAACGATGGGTTGGAATGAATACCAGTGTACACAGGTGTTCTCTGGGGCCAGTTTTGGGAACTACTGTTCGAATACAGAACATTAATTGTTTGTAACAGAAATCTGTTTTCATGGTACATAGTAACACCAAGAAGGCAAACCATCCCTCGTTAGACATTAAAAGTACGTAACTGAGAGCAGTGAAAAGTTTGTTATACATTAGGACTGTGGTGGGAACAAAAGCAAGCATTCCCAAGCCTCAGTACTCAAAGACTGAGGCTGGAGCCCCTGGTTTATTAAAAGCAGAACCTACATATAATTAAAGTATACACTGAAAAAATTGTTTCTTTCAAAGGTGCTACCATCTAATAGTACAATAATTATAGTTGAACAACAGAAAGTAAAGAGTACGGAAGTTGATTGTAGTGACATTTTGAATGTCTATCTTGAAAACGTAAGGAGAAATGAATTAAAGAACTGAAATGATAATTAAAGGAAGTAAACATTCTGTAGAGGAACAGTGGTGAGCGCCTATTGGTAGCAAACCAACATCCTACATTACAGCTTCTATGAGAAAGGCTGTAACCTTAGGTAAATGACATAAACATAGCAAGCAGTCAGGAAGCAAACACACATACTCATATGTGCTCATACCCTACTTGTCTATGCCAGCATGGTATTCACTTAACATTAGTTAAGAGCTTGATAGAGTGAATGATAGCAGATTGTGCTGACATGAGTGATAACAATAGGTGCCACTTTCTACAGTTACAAACCCTTTTCACCGTGGTGGAACATGAGTGGTTAATTCATCCTTAGTCAGACAGTGGATTTCGTAAAGTACTTGTACGGACCTGTGCCATGAAGAATCGTTACTTCACCTCCCCAGAAACAATTAGCACAGAACAGACATGTACCCTAATCTTTATGTGAGAGTGATTTGCTTGCAGTGGTTGGTAGAAGTGAGATGGAACCTCGCTGAAGCCGGATTCATTGATCCTCATGACCTTCCTTCCCACATTGATGTGTCTGCTCTGCTGATCTCTCTTCTCTTTGGCTTCATTCCCCACACCTCAGCCAAAGCACACAGCAAAGCAGGCGCCCGCTCCCCATAAAGCCATGCCACCACTGAAACACACAGCGTGCGCACATCCTCTGCAAAATAAGTGCCTCACTCAGGCCCCACTGCTCATAAGCAGGCAGCTGGAACCAATCATTTAAGAGCAATAGACACCTATATGTGAGAGTTCTACTGACCCTCCTGTTCCTCCCATGGGGCTGTCAGCAGGAGGGGTCATAGACTATGTATACATGAAGATGACTGAATCCATTCATCCCTGCACAGACTGCAGAGTCTAAATTAACCAGAGAGGTGTGAGCATGTACGCATCTTCAGGACTGGATGAAACGGCCATTAAAAACACATTAGTATGATCAGGTGTGATAGTTCTGTCAATTCTACAAGTGCATAAAAAGGGGAGGGTGAAAATACTCAATTAATATTTAATTAATATACTTTAACTGCCATTTGCCTCACTTGAGTGTGTATTTGGATTTTTTTTAGGTAATCAAACAATTAGTTGTTTATTTTTTTACTTCATGCCATCTAAATTTTGGGACTTCCCCTTAATTTCCCTTGTGGACTTCTTTTAAAGACTTCCATTACACTACAAATTGGAACACAGTTAAGGCCAACATCCAATCTACAGTATTTTTAATAATCAAAATGATAATCCTTAATCTTTGTTAAATGTACTTTATGTAAACTACAAAAAGATAAAACATACATATTTATATTTACATTTAGGCATTTCACAGACACTTATCAAGAGCGATATGATGAGCTGGAGCCACAGAGGTAGTAAACAAGTAGTCTTAGCCATAAACATTACATTTAATATTGCATTCAATTAAGTATAAATATATCTTCTGTATTATCTTTATTTAGATTGGTGCACTTCATTATTTCAAAGCATTTGATAGAGGCTCAGATAGCATAATTTAAAGAAAAATTTTGATGTGATCAGTATCCACATACAGTTCATATGAGCACACAGAGATTTTGTTAAAATCCATTACTCTTGTGTCATATTTGTGCATATTTTGTAAGCTATAATATCACTGAAGCACACAGTAGAATATTACTGATTCTATTGATTCTATTCTATTCTATTCTATTCTATTATATTATATTATATTATATTATATTATATTATATTATATTGGATTCCTCTGGAACCCAATGTCACATTTTGTTTTTGTAAATACTCTTTTATCGCCATCTTGTGGCCTATTTCAAGAAATATAAGGAATGCGGTCTGTTTTTCACTGATGTCATGGGTTTAGACCTTGCTAGTGTATGATGGCTACATAAAGCTAGTCACATTTACATAATAAAACTCAGGATTGAATAAAAAATAAAGCAAAATTTTATTCACCAGTTTTAGTCACTACTACTTACATATATAAACACTGGCGTTTTAAAAGTGGTTCTTAACTGACACTTTTTATAGGTGGCTGATGTTTATGTGGTGATTAATTCTGCAAGGTCAGAGCAGCAGACAAAAATATTGTCCCACATTACAATTAATACGAAAGTGTTTCTTGGTCACTAGCCTGACTGCATGTCTATGATCACTGTGTTGATCTGTTATATACAGTATTACGATAGACACCTCTGAGCTGGAATCTAACCAGGTCCTTCAGTCTGGCAGCCCCTGCTTAACGGGCCAGAAGTCTAATTTTTCAGCTTTTCTAAAGTTTTTCAGCTCCCACAATACGTACAGTGTTGTTTACAATGCCTTTTAATTGCTCCTTCTCCCACTGTCTACAGTTGTGACAGGGTGCCTAGCTTCTCCACAGTATCAAGTTGCTTAGGCAGCGATTTGCTCAAGTGCACTGGCCTAGTTATTTGAGTAGGTATGCATGTCCATATGCGTGTGCATGTTAAAGATTGAAGGGAGGGGTTTACATCTAAATACGAAAGTAAAGGCCCAGTCAAAGTCCCTTTCACTCACTTAATCCAGAACATTATCTTATTGGGCAACAGACAAATGACTCAGAGAGGATGTGAGCTACACTGGATCACCTCCATGGCATCCAGACTCTCTCCCATAAGGACAACATTAGCCTCCACACGAGCATATCCATATCTGTAAAATGGATTTTAGTTCAGTTCCTTACTTTCCCTGGGTACGTAGGTTGGATGTCAATGTCATTGTTTGTCAAGATAACAGCCATCGCAGAGCTAGCCAATAATGTTGTCCCAAAAGGCTTGAGTAATGAAAATGCTATCTATTAGCTTGATAAAGCCAGATAAGTGACTGAAGCAAACACTAAAAATGTCAGCTCAACCTCTCAAACCCTGAAAAAAGTAACTATATACACATACACTATGTCCCTCTAAGCCAACATTATTGGTAAAGACAATGAGAAGACAGGGAAAGAGAATTGGAGACAGTGGCTGCAATAGGCTGTGCTAAATGTGAGGTGAATGAGTGATTGCATTCAAAATTACATGTGCTGGAAGTATATAAATTATGCCACTTGGCAGGACATATATCTATATGCTATGAATGCTATAGTGTGCCTTAGCAGACATACATTAAGTCCAGTGATTAACTAAACTGCACTCTGAAGATGATCAATTAAAATTACATTATTCCAATATGGATGTGAATAGTCCCAGACTTTGATTTATCTGACTTAAAAAGTCGACTTAGCAGAGAGAAAATTAGAGTTACTCCACAACTCGGGAAGGATATAAATGAAACCTTGAAATTAGCTAATTTAACTTCAGGTCAATGATGTTTCCTCATTGCATTGAAGGACATTGGATTTTCTGTAGTATATCAATGATAAACAATGAAAAACCAAAAGGCCAACTAGAGGACCAGAAATAGACAATAGCTATCCAATGAATGCCTTGATGCAATTAGCTGCATTACATTGATGGATGTCATTTTCCTGTTAAGTGTTGCTCCACAACAGATGCACAGGAGAACAGGAATTGTAGAAAGTGATTTTCAACAACAGTTCAGAATATGTGCACTGTCAACATCTCTGACAGGCAAGATACACACCCAAGGCTCTTGTCCAACCTTTATGCTGACAGTGACTGTCTGCCTGCTAGGCTAATGACTGAGTGCTGGGAAGCCATTTTGTTTCAGCTCACAATGAGACAGACCTTCAAGTCATGTGGGTGGGGGGTGGGGGGGCAGTGCCAGTTGAGCAGAGAAACAGAGAATCAGGGCAGGCTTTCAAGCAGGCACACCCTGCCCTTGCTTCTGGCTCCTGGCCTAAGCCATTGTGGGAGCCAAACAGCTCGGCTTTGTATGGTTGCCGTTTTAACAATGCTTTATGCTTTGAGTAATTTTTCTCTGCAATCAAAGAAACCGCATGCCTGTGTGCATGAAGCTGCACTAGTCCTTCTGACACTGGATTTTTATAAGGAAAATGTTAGGGTAAGAGTGTGTGTTTGTGCACATGTGTGCTTGCATCCATGTGTCTATGTTTGCGCATGTGTGTGTTCATTCATGTGAGTGTGCATGCCTGTGTGTATTCGAGTTGTGTATGCAGTGTGTGTGTGTGTGTGTGTGTGTTTGTACCCTCTTTTTTTCCTCCACAAATAAAGCTGACACTCTGGAGTTCACACAGTGAACAGTCCAGTGCATCCCACATACATGAACAGAAGGGGGAGTAGCCCTGCACTCCTGCACTGGACACCATACTGGAATGCAAACAAACCAGACTTCAAACATGGCCTGTGCCCCGATTTTACATGAGCACTGCTGCACTGAGCACAGAGACATGCCCATTACAGACATTTGCTTTTAGGGCCTTGGGAAGGCTGCGTGGCTGGTTTTCATTCGAGGTTAAAAAAATAGCTCAGACTGCACTTCACATTAAATACAAGTACATAAAGGGACCTTGCTTATTCAGGAAAAACAAAGGGCAGTCTGCAAATAAGTGAACAAATAGCACAGAGATCACCTGAATTATAAAAGTCTTTTTTGAAGTAGGAGAAAAAAGACTTAGGCTACAAAGCAGTCTCACACTATTCTCTTTTGCTCTCTCTCTCTCTCTCTCTCCCTCACTCCCTTTCTCTCACTTTGCCACTATCTCCTCCCTGCCCCCCAAAAGAAGGGAACAATCAAATAGGACACAAGTTGCAGGAAATTTCCATGACGCAGCTCATAAAATATGTACCCTTCTGAGCATAATCTGCTTGATTTTAAACAAATGTTATGCACCAAATGTTGGCCTGTTTATCAGCTAAGATGCCAGAAAGCCTTTTGAGCCAGGGAACTGGTGCTGGGATAAACATGCAGAAACACCAACAGTTAAGAGGCTCTCAACTTGCCTCAAGCCTGCATCTCAATCATCCAGTTAAAGCCCTCCCCCTGAATGTGCAGGGGAAACACGTGTAGAGGAATGTGTTTACTGTACTCTTGCCTGTCCTTCCCTTTGAACTATGGAAAATGTACTTTTTCCTCTTAGAATGAAAAAAACTCTACCCTCAATAACAGCTACAAATTGTCCCTCAGCAGTAGTGCATCATGGGTACGCTAATACCAGCCCATGCCAGGACACCAGTACCCTACCCCTCCACCCCTCCCCATATGTGTAGCCATGTCTGCCCCTCCAGGCTCCTCTGTTTATATAGTACAGAACCCTCTGAAACTGCAGGCTACCCAAGCATATGGGAAAAGTCCTCATAATGAAATTTAATATCACCATTAAACTGAGAAGAAAACTCCCAAATCTGAGCTTGCTGGCTCTGACAATTCCTGTGTGGGTGCTGGGCATTAAACTGGTTGGCCTCTTAAATCTCCAGCCATGTGTAGTTTACGATGATTTTCCCAAAGCTCTTGTGCTCAGCTCGCATCTTGGAGCCCGTGGAGAGACTGTGCTGTACAGCACTCTGCCGCATCCTCTCAGGTCAAGTGAACCATGAGTGTCGCCCCCTCAGATGCCAGCAAGATGAGAGCCGCCAAACCAGACTATATATTACTGAGCTCTGCGTCAGGCAGACTAGTGCCAGCCACCTCCAAGGATTCTGTGTTTGTGTCAGTCACTTTTAACACTGCAACATGTTTGCTGCTCTGTAAGTACATGTGCTGCACATGGCTATATGTATTTTTCCCTATATTAAATTGTGTATATGTATATATACAGTTAGGGCCATAACAATCTCATAAACATTCCAAGCAGTCAAAGCAGTTTCTCTTTCTTCTGTTCTTATCCTAACGGACCTTTCTGGTAATATTGACACCATAGACTACATGGTCATAGTCTCCTCACTGACCACACTCATGATCTCACATAAAACCCTTAAGTGAGTCACATCCTAAATCTCAGAATGGTCCTTTAGGACATTGGGTGGTAGTGGTAGTGTCTCATGGCCAGGTCCTGCATGGTGTCCCCCAAAGCTCCAACCTTGGTCCCCTCTTCATTATGTATTGTTTTTTTATGCAATCTCTTGTGATCTGTCATCACATCCTATGGTTTTTCCCCATACTTCTATGTAGTTGCTATTTAGCTTTTCTTCTCTTTTCCCCAGCCTGACTTGCAGCACATCTTATCTAAAGGACATCTAATGCTGGATTGTTGACCATGGCCACAAGCTCAGTCTTCATAGTCCCACCACTGCAGCTCCACCATAACTACAATCAATTTTTAAACCCTACAGCCCTCGGCCTGATAACTCCATTCTGCTAACTCAATGCTACTGACCACTCCCATACTGTGTTGTCATGCCTCCTAGTCATGATGCTCTCAGCAGCAAAGAATTGAGCGCAACTGTCTTACAGAGAGACTGAACATTCATGGCAGGATGTGATGAGCCAAACTACAACTCTGTTTCCTTTCTCCTCCCAAAATGTGGGAAACAGAAGTGTGTATTCAGGACTACTTATTTACATTTGGCTTAGTTCCTTGCATCCACTACCTGCTGTCAGTGGGGGTACAACACCTACCCATTTGCCAGAGGCCTGGCCAGATAGCGGCTATTGTTTTGTGGTCTTCTGATCTTTTGTAGTTCTGCTGAGTAAGTAGAGAGCCAGTTGTGTGTAATGGGTGTGGGGGTCTGTAGGTAGCAGTGGAAGAGAGGTTAAGTGTGTGTATGTATGTGTGAATAGGAGGCAGGGTGATGCTATATGAGTAGAAGTGTGATACCTAGAGTATCTGTGCCTTCCTGTGAGGAGGGTGAAGAGAGATCCTCTGGGAGCCTTGGACACCTTAAAAGTGGTACATTTATACTTGTTGGCCTGGTAATGTTGTTAGCCAGGTCTGGTGCTATTGCTCGAATTAATCAGGTGAATGCACTTATGTTCTCCCACACTGTGAATCACCCTGGATAAGGGCATTTGTTAAGTGACTGTGAAGTGGTGTATTATAATGTAGAAAAACGGGTTGTGTGCTCATTACACCAGATTAAGCATTGTTGCACATTGGCTCTGGTTACAAATAGTTTCCCAAAAGGCAAATGTACCATAAATATCACATTCCAGCTTTGTAAAGCTGACATGGTGCTATTTTCAATGAGACAGAGTGGTGGAGGTGTAAATTCAGTTCTGTAGTCATTTTTGAGGCTGTTATGGTTTTTTGCAACTATCATGTGAAATGTTGGTGAGCTTTGATTGTGACCACTGTTCATCTTTCCTGATGCACTTTTTCCTTATTTTGTGTATGTCATCATGCTTTCTTCACACTGTTCCCTTTGGCACACAAAGTGAAATTGCCATGTTTGTGACTGAAGCACTTGCAGTTCAGTCACCAGCTATATTAAATATTTCAAAATTTGTGATATCTTTCATGCAGCTTTGGAAACTCCCATTTTTGTCTTTTATGGTAAAAACATTTTGGCAATTACTAGTGTATGTTTAGACTCCTTTTTAATTTAAGTGGAGTGGCTATGGCCAGGGGTTCGACTAGTCAAGGCAACAATTAGCTCAGCTTCACTGGAAAAAAGATGGGGGATGAACCGTCTAAAATAATGACATTTATTGCTGTCCAGCAGCCACTCCTGGCTTGCCTGGCACCTGCAAGTACATGAACCAGGCATACATTGCCTTTGTGTTCCTATTAAGGTAGGTAATATGTGGATGATGATGTATCTACAGCACAAAACATTGTGAGCTTGTTGACATATGAGTCAGAGGAGGCCATACAATCAGCCGCCCCCTGCCTCAGAACGTTTTTGTTGAGCTTATAAGTCCAGTTTGGTTGGGAAAAAAGAAGGGAAAATATGACCTGACAAAGCCCAGACTGATAAGGCTTTTAAAAACGTTGTTTCCATTATTTTGTCTAGCCCTTGTCTCTGTTTCAATAACCCAAGGAATAATCAACACTGTAAGGAGAAAAATGACCCTGTAGAAAATTAAAAATGTCCTGTAATTATACCTCAAAAAGGTATAAATGAGAATATTTACAATGGTGCTTTCTGCTCTTGTACTGTGATTTCCATCTGGTCTGTGGAGACATACTGATCAATTCAATAACCCACAAAACAAATTTCCATTCTCAGAGCATGTCAATAGACCACACAAACACAAAGATACAACAGAGGAAAGCTATACTCCCAGTTCACATGAGACTGTGACCTAGAAGGGCCCACACTGGCATATTTCAATGAAGGGCAACAGAGCCTCCAAACCAGCACCACAAAAACTTGTGTTGTTGGCATCACTCAGAGGCAAACCCAGTGACCTCCCCTCCCAATTGAAAAGTGTAGCCTCACACATACACAAGTCTCTGTCCTACCCACATCATGTATGCAAACATGCCCTCAAACCCTCTCTGGCAAGCGAAGCAGCACATCTGTTCTGAGCCTCCATGCTGCTAACTTCCAAAACACATTTGCTCCTCTAACTCGCTCTTCTACGTCGGCCGTGTAGCACTGCCACTGGTGACACAAACAAGCCAGCGTTCTCCCTCACAGCAAAAAACCACCCACACCCCAGAGGAAAAAAAAACGTACTTCAGCATTCCTGACTTTTTGCAGAGTTCATTCTATTTTTGTTTCACAGGGAAAGGCACAGTCATACCTCTTTTTAAAGTCATACAATTAAAAAAAACCCTGAAGAAAAGGCTCCTTCTCTGACAAAGGTAAACAAACCCTTCTGACAGCTTCAGGCCTCTTTGGTCTCATTCCCACTGGCCATGAAGACCTCCACAGAACCCCATAATGTGACAAATCACCTACACATTGAATCCGAAGAGAAACTCAGCACTTACCAGGGCAAGCGCAGCCTCCAACAGACATCTTCTCACATGTTTGGCCCTGCTTGGAAAGGAATTGTTGTGTCTCCTCCACGCACTGCCTGCATGAACTTCCTCCAAGGACCAGGAACTGAGGATGGGGAGGTGTGGGTGGGAGGAGGAAATAAAGGAGGGCAAAAAAAAGAATAAAAGAAGAAATAAGAGCTTTTGGAGAAGCAGGAAGAAGGAACGCTATTCCTGTACAGCTAGCTGGGCTCTACCTCATTAATATGCAAATTGCGATACTGGTGGGAGGAGCAAACATGAGAGAGTCAGAGAGGGAAAGAGGAAAAAGGGGGCTGTCAGAGTGACCTATGAAACAAGATTTCATAGAATAACAACCATGTGATGAAGATTTTTAAAGATGTATTCACTGTTTTTCCCCCCTTTGCTGCTGCAGGGAGAAGTGAGGTGGTCTCGGTTGGAGTTTGTCGGTAGGGGGGCCTTTCGCCGAGACTCATTACCACTCAGCAGTGTCCCAGCAGCATGCTGAGACAGCCGGAGCTGCCTGCCTCTGTTGCACTATTTGCCCCTTTAGGGAGTGACACAGACTCTGCCTCTCTTCCCCACAGCCACCCTTATGCCTTCTCCAAAACATTTCGGTCACTGCTCCTGCCTTCCATCTCTCTCTCTCTCTGTCTCTTGCTGTCTGCCACTTACCCTCTGTTCTTCTTCTTTGTTGAACCCAAAAAACAGAAATGTCAGTGATTACAGACAGACCTGATTAAAAATGTAGGGCCCACCTGGAGTGTTGGGCCGTGGCGGGCATGCAGAGAATACGCACGCGCACGCTCGCACTGAGACTCAAAGGTTACACAACCCCTGCAGAAAGGGCTTTGTTTGTCTGTCAGCCTCAAAATTCTCAGCCCCGATGCTCCTCACGTCTCATTTTGAAGCACAGACTCGCTCTCCTGTGTCCTCTTTCTTTCTCCCCTTTTCCTTCCTCTTTCTTTTTCATTACCTCGTCCCTCCCACCCACGGTAGGCTTCTTCCATGTCAACCTTTTCATCGATTCCTCATTCCGGCTTTTGCTTCTCCTCCCCTCCAACAGTTAAACTCTTTTTCACAAGTGCGTGCCTTTCCGAACAGCTGAATCTCACACTTCACTGAATCCCATATACAGTCTGTCAGCTTTCCTGATTGCTCTCATTTCTGATCTCTTGCAAGCAGGACTGACTGTAGTTACAAGCTACTCATCTACTCCTTACAGTCAACCAAGCATCTAGCCCCACTTAGTAGCTCCTCCTTTGTGACCTTTGAAAACCAAATATTTACTTAAATAAGAAAGGTTCCTTTAACAGGAATTATTTATTGTATTCATATTGAAAACTGTCTAGAGACAGAGAGGACAAGCAGTCATTTGCATGCCCTGTATGTCATTACACATATTTGTATGTATCTCCCATTAAAAAAAAAGAATACTCAGTGGCCTCCACTTACCTCTTATTTATCACCCAGCTAGACTGGACCTCTGACCAGTAGCCAACAAAACAGAACTATAAGCTTTTCAATCAAATCTCCCCCTCTCCACCTCCACCTATCCAAAATGCATTCCTGTACATGATCAAAAGTGAGTAGTGTGATATATAACAGTCATTTTAGAGCCAAAGCCTTTTTCCAGCGTTGGAAATATCATTTTGTTGTCTGAGCCAGAGGTGGCTGTTTGAAGCTGAGAGCCCGAGGAAATGCGCTTCACCACAGACTGCACAGTCCTATCCACTCTCTGACATGTACGCACGCACGCACACGCAGACTCTCTAAAAACAAAGATCGTTCACCGCTCTCTTTCTCTCGCATTGTACCTGCGCACGCAATATGGGCGCAGGTATAGTATGCACGCGCGCGAGCGCGCCCACGCACATACATACAAACACAGACACCTTGCTGAACCCCCCCCCAACCACACTGACCAACGAGCGGCAGGGTCATATGTTGGAAGCAAATTCTGCACGGATACCGACAACACCATCTCTCGCTCTCGTACACTCGCATTCACACATACAAACTTAGGTGAGGTGACGAACAGATAACACGGTAATTTGATTAATAAATAACACATGAATAAGTTATGTTTAAAATCACGTCTTTGAACAACTATCATTCTCTCGTCCTTTCAGGTTATAATATATGAATCATAGTTACCTTTATCCTTTTGCTATAGTCTGCGCGGTATCTTGCTGCATACAGAGCCACAAACAACAAAAATAAAGGAAAGAAAACGAATGTGTCGGAGTGTAGGAGGAGGCGGGAGACTGCTTCACAGATCCACTGGAATAAATATGACGCAGAGCCAGAGCAACTTCTCCAGCCGACGTACCCAGAGAGGGCACTGTCGCCATGGCAACGGCAGAGCAGTGATAGCGCGGGGCACACAAGGCACAGCATTATTCTGTCTACTCCCCGGGAAATGCACAGCTCCGGGCAGCCAGGCGAGCAGGCGGCCAGGCAGGCGGGCGCCTCCCGATTCAATTAACTCCACAAATCCTGAACCCCTCCGCTCCTTCAGGTCTGCGCGCAGAAGCGCCCGTCTGGCTTGAGACCTTACCGCTGATGACCAGCTCAGGGGTTGTCCTGCTCTGATTATCTTTGTTCTTCTTCTGAATGTTCAGGCTCATTTTTAGAAACGTATCTACGAACGCCGTGTTTTAACCGGTTGTACCCTGGTCTCAGACATTTATATGATGTTCCTCATGACTTAACACCCGAAGCATTGGGAAAAGAAAATGAATGAGGCCAAATTCTTAAAACTCTGTTTTAATCTAACAACGATACTAATTAATGAATTAATTACGCAAATATCTCTACCCCGTTTAAGTTTAGTTCATTACATTTGTTGTATTGTGACAAAATTAAAAGAACACATTGCCCAGGACACCAAGAGCCGAGCCCCGAGCTCCGTTAAGCAGATACACGAGCAGCACAGTGTTACTTGTGATCCGTAAAAAGTTACATAAGACAGGAATCTGTGTTCCCTCAACTACTCAGTTATTGCTCTACATTATTGATGTCAGAGTCTTTTACTGTGCCATCAAGGGCTTGCTGAAAAAGCGCTCTACAAATGTTCAACAGTATGTATGTGTTCAACAGCAATGCGAGTTCTCTCACCACCGAGCTGTCAATGAAAATAACGGCTATATCAATCATGTCGAAATATTCCTTTACCTCCTGGCGACTTGACAGCTGTGCAACCGACGTCTCCGGAGCTTATGGGTTGACATGTTCTCTTCTTTTCTCCCATCTTATAGATATTTCCCAGACTTTCCACTTCAACAAGTGTGAATAATGTTTCCTGGAGACCAAAACTCTTGTCTTTTTGAGAGCAAGTCAAGATCTTCTTCTTCTTCTTCTCAGATCTTGTTTTGTGTGAGAGAAGCAGCCTCAGCTCGCAACACAGGTGTGTGGGGGGATACAAGATGAGCACATTTCATGGGTGGCATTTTTCTAACAAGTCAGCAATCAGCTGGAACAGAAATGTACAGTCTTATGTAGAGGGCCTGCCCATAAACACCTATGCGGTATAGCAGATAGCCTAATGGCCCATAGACTACATGACCACCACCATACACAAATCAAAGACAAAATGTACTGAGCAGAATTTTGGAGGTTTGTGGATTTCAGGAAAATGGTATTCAAATATTTGTCCTGAATTATGAAAACTATGAAGTTGCTGCATAAATACATATTTGTTTATTTTTTGTCTAATTTATTTCATTGATTTTTCTGGGCAAAAAGGAATTTGTGTACAAATTGTTGAATAAACAATTGCCATGGGTAGCATGTAAAGCATTAATTAAACAGTTATTTCCCAGCATTGATTTTGTAAAAACATTTACCTGGAAATATGTTTTTACAGGTTAAAATACACTTTTTGTCAATTCCATCTGGGGTGGAATAAGAGGTGGAAAACTCCAGCTCCAGAAAGTAGAGGTGCTACCATGTATTTGTTCCAACCCTGCACTGAACCAGTAGATTCTAATTAACACAACTTTTCATGCAGGGGGAGCTAATTCGTGAAATCGACTGGTTTTAGTGCATGGATGGAGCAAATACATGGCACTATTTTTAATTTGTGAAGCTGGTATTTTGCACCTCTGAGTGGGGGTGGGGTGGGGCAGAGGTGAGGCCTACTCTGCAGTCGCCTTGAAGTCCCTCTGTATCTCAGCGGCCCTCGTCCATGTGGCAGTAAAGAAGAGAGTGGTGCTGGTGGAAGGTGACCCACTTTATCAGCCCCCCCCACTCCCCCTCCATCTCAGTCTCAGTCTATGTTTTGGCCCCATTTCAGTCAGTTTGTGTATGCATCGCGGGGGAGGGGATGGGTGACTGCAGTGCTGCTGCAGTCAGTTCCATTTTCGCTGCCGCTCTGATTCAGAGTGACATGACACAGAGGTTTCTCAGAGGATGAAGGCAGGTCATGATGGCTTGAGTATGAACGGATCAGTCCAGCATCAGTGCACCACGAAGCTTGCTAACCACGGCAAACATGCTGAAGTACAGATATCTAAAAGGCTGTTCTACTTCGTGGACAGATAGCTGTTAACTGTTATTGTGTATTTTGAATGCATGTCATTGATTTAGACGTACTGTATTAACAGAATAGGCAAATTCTCTGCATAATATTTCAGTTAGTAGGGTAACAAGTGAACCTGCTTTGTGATATACCCCCTGTGCATCCTCAAATGCTGTCGCTGTCTTAGTGCATAGTCTCATTGATAGATATGGCAGCCTCAAAAGGTACACCAGACAATGAGGGGCGCAGACATGCCCTATATTGCATGGTTCATTGGCCAATATGCATGGCCACCTATTTCTGTGGCTTTTTACTTTTTGTTCCAATTTCTGCCGGAATTGCATTCTATAAGTTGCAACATGATTTAACACTTAGGATTTCCATGTGATTATCTAATCACTAAAATGTTGGAATCAATTCTGATAAAAAAATGTCTTGACAGCCCTATGAAAATTCCAACTCTGAAACTTATGTCAAAATACAGTTAAATAATTTGCATACATTGCTGATATAATTTTCTTTGCTTACACAATTGTCCCCTTTCTGCCAGCTTCAATTACATAGTATTAGTTTGTATCTACCAGTGATCGAATCAACAGCTGGATTTTCTGTTAATTAACACAGGCACACACCTCATGTGCAAATGCCATGCTAAACTCGGATTTTTAAATGGACCTTTGTGTGTGTGAAAAATGATGGGAGAGGGGTTTTTCTCCTAATTTGTGTTATCCAGGGGATAACATAACTATAATAAATCACAGAGGAGGAATCAATAATTTAATGATAGCCTCTTTCTTGGTAATGCCTTACCCACAGAGCCAGAAGCAAAGGGATGAAAAGTCTGATCATACAAGTTCAATCATGTAACATTTCAAAGCCTGAGTAATGAGTCCCAGTGCCAGTCCTCTTTAGATATGAATAGAGGAGGATAGAAAGTGCTCATTGACCTGACTTGCAACTGGTGATGTAATGATCTTGGTAATAAAGATTGCATTCGGACTTTAGATCACTGTATGATTTCACACCACATCTTCTCCAAATCCTTAGCTATCAATCCACTCCAGTCATTACAAGTGATCTACAATTAATAGATGGGACGTTTTAAAATTTTCCAAAGGCGACCCTCCAAACAGCATATTTATTGCCGAGTTCCCACCCCCATATTCACCAATAGACCTTAAACATAAAATGTGATAGCAACGTGAATGAAACAAGAGCTGACAATTTGTGAAATAAAAGGACATGCAGATATCCATTTCATTTATTAACTGTGTTCCCAATTACTTAAGAAATAAAGCATCGCGACAAACAATAATCATGTGTTAATACATAAAATCACAGCACAGTTAACCGATTGACAGTAGTTCTGTTATTGCAAGATCCAATAAAAAGAACGTCAAAGAAAACGTTGGCACTAACTCCGTCTCCTAAATCAATTACACAGCAATGAAACTCTGAAAAATATCCGTATATGAAAGTAAAAACAGCAGATTAGGCACAGTGCTGAAACACAAAGCGGAAAGAAATAGTTTTATTTTCCTGCAAAGCCTACTGTTTGAAAAGTTATTTACATGTCATGAGGACTACTTGAAAGGCTTTGATCTCTGTAAGTCGTTTACAGAAAGACAGCTTATAGAAGAACAGACATATGTTATGGATGGAAATTAAGGACCAGACATTTTGCACAATATTGCTATTTGCCGAGTACTGCTTGTAATGTTTTCGTGGAGTTTTAAATGACAAAAATTCAACAACCGATTAAATTAAAATTAGGCTACTTAGGGGCAGAGTGAATGGTTACAGAACAGGGGCGTGTTCGTGTGAAACGTCATCGGTGGGACATGGGGAATCCCAAAATTTTGAATTTCATTGGTTCTGTACTTTCATAAAGTCCCTCCACAAACTCTAAAATCCGATTGATCTGAATTGTTCCTAAATACCCTAATAGAACAAGTGGCAACACGAAAAAGCACCGCGCATTCGAAGGACCATGAAAAAGACCGGGCGTGTCTCATTAAAAATAAATCATTAAAAACTGAAATTGAACAACACTAATCCTCTAACTTGTGCAGAACCTTGTCGTGTGGTTTCGAGCTACTATCACGTACCCCAAGCAGTGCAGCGATATTAATCTGCAGTGTACTGTGTAATCAGTTTACAGCCAATTCCTGCGCGTTGGAGAAACTTGACAGATGTTGTGGTGGGTGGGACTGAACCCCGACCTTGTGTATCGTTTTGCCGGGAATGTAAATCCCACGTGTCTTCACGCCGGTTCTGCGCTGTTCATGTTTTATGTGTGGTGCAGAGTTGTAAGATGGCGGCGCAATGGGGAGAAGCGGAGCATCTACCTACTTACAACATGGAACTTTTTGCCACGAACGCACTAGATGAAGTAAGAATATTTCAAAATTATCTTCAAGGAAGGTCTTAAGTTATGTAAACACGTGTCAGTGTTTTTGATGGTGTACAGAAGTGGCTTAGTAGAGAGTCTCAAAACGGCATGTGACACGTGGATACAGCAGATAGTTTATCTACCACTTCTCGCTATCTTACCTTGCTAGGTAGATTTTGGGACAAGTGGAGCATAAATTGTAGTTTTCAGCAAACTAAGTCACTGACTGGATACAAGTGCAGAAAAAAGATACTTTTAGCTAATTTCATTGTGTTGGTTCGATGATACAAACTGTTAAAACAACGAGGTGTTAGCAAGTGGCAGTGCAGCTACTTAGCCAGCTTTCTCTAAAAATACAGAGAGAACAAACCTTTTAAATGTTATACTCATTTACTTAATCAGATAAACAATACTATTTTGCAGAGTGTCGGCAAGTTTTGTATTATCTAACTTGTTTAGTTGTGCAGTGTGCTACTTGCTAAATGTTAGTCCGCTAATAACTGTGCAATAGTGTACAATACATTTTCAGCTCTGACAGTTAGTTATAACTACAATGTAACTTAATAACAAAGACGAGATGTTACATTCCATTGCATGTATGCCGTATAAAGTGTGAATTGTAGCTGTGATTGATGTACAAAGCTGTGTAGCTATACATTGTATCACAGCACTGACTAATTTCCACGTGTTTGATATCCTAGCAGGCTAGCACGTGTAGGTTTTGGGTGGCGTGGGAGCCTGAGGGAAAATGTCCATTGTTTTAGATTTTCATATTATGACAGCTGTACTGTTTCATTTGGTAATGTATCTTGTATGATAAACTTTAACATAGAACAAGGAGAGTGTTTATTTTGTTCGTGATCTGTGCATTTATAAAGATGAATCATATGTGCTATGGCTGTCTTATGTAAATACAGAAACTGCAGGCGTAGATTCTGTCCAATGAAGATTACAATATACCTAACATTACCTCCAAAATCCTCATAAACGATTTCTTTTTGTATTGATTACTAATGCGGTTCGATATGTGGATGTGTGATACAATGACCCTAGCTATAGTAACATTTGTTACCAGTCAGGGTAAATCTACTGCAACATTTAACAATGGTTACACGTAGTCACAACATATTAAAGGGGCTATAAAAAGAGACCATATCGTTATTGGGGAACGCTTAGTAAAATTCTCAGCCTATTTTTGGTCTTAAAGCAGTGTTAGGCTATATAGCTTTCATGCAAACACAGCTAACAGCAGCAGATGTGGGCTTGAGTCATTACACGTGCAGGATGTAAGCCGGTGTATGCAATGGAGTACGCTGGCACCGTTTGCAACGAAACGAGGTAGCCTATAGGTTCTACACTTGTGCATATGTCCTATTTATAAACTCAAGTATCAGGTATTAAAATACGAAACGACGTAAAGTAAGTCAATTGTTTTTCCATCGCCAAGAGTGCATTCCGAGAAATGTACCACAACACGTGGGAAGGGTTGTCCTGGTGTGCTACTGTCGTGGCACACCCGTCCATGCGTTAATGGTTCCGTTTCACGTGCGTTGGCAATGTTCGAAGCTCCCCACCCTGTTGCAGTGTAATTGCATTGGCTTGAATCCCCTTACAGTGTGATTCATCATATTGAGAGAATAACGTTTTACGCTCCAGTATAAAATTCTTTCTGTCGTCTGACACATTTTAAAGGTAGTTTGTCTGACTCAGCGTATCCCTGAAAGATATAACACCATTATCACTTGACTTTTGATCCAAGTGAGGTATATTCACTTTTTGTTTTAATCTAGCACTCGAAAACAAAAATGAAAGGGTAATGTTTGAAGGTCCTAAGACTTAAACCCGGCAAGCATGTGTATTAATATATTATTTAGACCCCCCCAGATACATTGATATTTTTTTGAAATGTAATGAAAGTACTTAGCTGAACATATCAATCACTGGTCCCCACAGAGCAAATTTGTAAGTAATTCATTCACCCTACCCTCTACTTTCCTCATTACAGAATTGTATAATGTAGTTTATTTTTGAGTGAACAGTATCAGAATAAGTTGTCTGTATTTCAGGGATATCACAGTCGTGAGGGAGCCCCCTGCACCCTAAACATTCATGGACAGTAATCCCTTCGTCAGCAGGCAGACTGTTTCATTCATGTTTTTTGCATGATTTAGTCCAGTCTGCTGCAGCCCTTTGTTCTTTTTGCCAGGACCTGTTACTGGCACTGACCATTTGTTTTTAAGGCGTGAAATAAAATCGTATATCTGTGCTCTAATGAAATTTGTTTGGACTGTAATTAGGCCAAATAGTGTCATGCTTATTCAGTCTTTAGGGATTTAGTCCTGAAATAGATCATTGCTGTGGGTTTTTGGTAAAAGTCTCACACCACATGTTTGTGACTGTCATTTGGTTTTCATGCATGCATTCTTATTCAGTTTCTTCATTTAATCTTGATTAAACAACAGTTAGCCGTCCAGTTTGACTGTATAGTTTTTTGTGCAAAGATAGTTTTAAAAATTAAAATGGGGTTTTCATGTCCTGTTATTGTGGACTATAATTGTAAACGAAGTTAAAAAAAAAAAAAAACATTTTCCTCTCTGCTGGAATGAGAGTATGCATGTCAGAGTCTCCTAACGGTGCTTGTGTGCTGCTGGTCTGTTGCTTGTTAATTTGTGCGAGAGAACTGACTTGTTTTCTTGCGCTGCAGGCTGCTCTGTCTGTTGGGAATGTTCAAGATCTCCGACTGGATTCCGGAGACGCCCTTGAGTCCCTCGCCGACTGCCTGGACCCCTCGATTCTTTCCATTTTTGAGGAGCCATCTGCAAATGTGAGACCCCCTTAAAACTAAATCGCCAACAGCACTCTCTAATATACAGCTGTTTTTATTTTTTAATCAGCTTTTTTTGTTCTGAAATCAATGTCAGTTGGTGTTTTTTATAATATATTGTTTATAGATATATTATATTTGTTTATAGATATATTTTACAGTTCCAGTTTTGAGGGCTTATCCCTGTGGATTTGGTTACTTTCCAGTTTTGATTTATGCAACTTACAAAAAGGAGTTTATACAAGTAACTGATGTTTTTACAGTTCACATTAACTATTTAAGGAGTATTTTGATTTTGGAAAATTTGGATTGTTTTTTTTTTTTGTAGCCCTTGAACAATACATTATTGTATTTGATTTTCCATTAGAGCTGATTAACCAGAGGATTTTTTCCATCTGTGTGTTTTCAGGGCAAAAGCCGCCTGGAAGAAGAGAATGACGCGACGCTGCTTACAGCTCTCACTGAAATACTTGACAATGTTGATGATGACAACCTGTCCCCATTCGACACTCTCCCAGACTCTGAGTTCCTGTCAGGTCAGAAGGGCAGAGGCCAATCCCCGGTGAGTCACCATCTGCCTTCCTCACCTGCTACAGAGCCTCACAAAGGGGTCTCCATGTCCTAGATGGCTGTAATCTAATTTCCAGTTCTCTAACCATCACTGGTGTTGTCAGGACTGGATATGGAAGCAAAATTTTCTCTGCCGAGGAAGTGATTCGTTTACTCTGTCTAAAATTAGGATCTGTAGATAATGTGCCATAATTTAGATAGTACCAGTTACTTCAAGACAAATGCTGGAAGTCCCTGTGATTTTGTGCTAGGTTCCAGGAAAATTAAACTAGGAGGCAGAAACTTTGTATGATTGTACCATGGCTAACCTGGAGCCACTCCTACAAAACGCTGAAAATGTTGTCTGAAAACTCCGCCCATAGCTCGCCTCTCATCTTTTGGCTCTGGGCCTTGAGCAAAGCCACAATCGTCAGCAGGAGACCTAAACAAGTATTCCTTGTCTTGATTTCCTTGTCATGTCAATGAACCATTTTTCATGCCTTCCAGTGTATTCTTCTATGGCACATAACATCTCCCTTACAAACCAGTTTACCATTAGACACATTCCCATCATGTTTGTGGGTGTACATGCCTCTTCTCTTTCTTTAATATACATATAAATCTAAAGAAGTGGTAACACATTATAGACAAGCTTTAGTCTTGGTCTGTCCTTGCTCTGGAGGGCACCAGTAAAGGTAGGTGGCCCTAAAGTCAATTTCAACGGTGGATAAGGAGTCTGCTGTGGCATTTTGAATTGGGGCATTGCCCGCCCTACTTGACTGGGGTCACTTTTTATTCATTTTCCCCATAAAGCATTGGTCACTCAAATATTTTTTTCCTCCTATTAATTTATGTTGGGTTCCATTTTTTAGTGCATTGATAGTGTTTGTGTATTTGGCCAATGTTTTTATTCTTTGGATGTTTCATATGTGGATTGTGTCATGCACAGAGATTACATCTACAAACACTGTGGGTCACATCTATAAGTACATATTACTACTACGTACATGTAGTTACCTACAGCAACCTCCCTCCCCCCATAACTGACTGATATATTTATGGCTAATTATGGTTAATATGCCTCTGCAGACGGAGGGTCCCGATGGCCAGGGGAAAGTATGGGAAGACTGCTCTTGGTGGGAGACCCTGGGCCCGGTCCCACAGCAAAGTATCAGTGGTGATGCTGAGGATTGCACTGAAGCCACCTGTCTATACTCCACTGACTCGAGCCATCAGGAGCTGTCTCTTGCTTTGGGGGAGGACGGAAACTATGTAACTCTAGGCGACCTGGTGAAGAATATGCACCCATATTGCATGCCTGTCTCCCTGGAGTCGGCAGAGGGTGTCTGCGAGCAAATGCTTCCAGAAGGAGGGATACTGCTTGAGGTGGTGGACCGGGGTGAGCAAGGGGAGCCCATCCTTGCTATTCCTGATCTGAATTTCTCTGTTATGCTGCTAAAAGAGGTGACAGGAGAGTCGGAGCAAAGGGTGCCAGAAGAGGAGAGCACCGTGAATGCTCCTAGGGAGGGTGTTCCCATTATTCCTGTTACCCCCTCCAACCCTACCTCAGTAATCCAAGAGAGGAAAGAGAAGGTCGTCATGGAGCGGCCAAAAGATGAGACCTCTGAAAAATGCCCCTCACGCCGGAAAAAGAAACGGAAAACAAAAGAGAACACCCACAGCGAGAGCCGGGTTTTGAGGAGTACGTCTGCCAAACAGTGTGCAGAGTCTCTTTCCCAGAAAACCCCAGGAAGTGAGAGCAAGTCCTCAAAGAAAAAAAAGGTGACATTTGCTCTTCCGGGTAGAGCTGCTAATCCAGAGCACTTGAAAGAAGAGGAAATAAGGGCAGATACTGAGCAACCAGAGAAGCAGGAAGCCTCCCAAGAAGAGACCACCACTGAGAAGGTGTTAGATGAACCTGCCAAAACAGTAACCGAGCTAGATTCCACACCGACACCACTGGCTTCCAAGGAGACTCCTGAACCTGAAGCTGAGGTTGACAACATGCAAGCTTCCATCACCAAAGAGTCCTCAGTCTCCAAACAGAGCGAGTCCAAACCCAAGCCACTCAGCCTTCAGCAGTACAGACTGTTGCGTCAAAAGAGGAAACCAGTGCCAAAGGAGAACCAGGAGGACCACAGCACAAAGTGGCCCACCCTCCCTGAACCTCCCACAGAGCTGCCCCCTCTCCCATGTCTCGTGGATCCAAACCCTCGGGATCCCCGGAAACCACCAACCCCACAGGTGGTTACCAAGACCGCCCCCGAAATCACACCAGTGTGGCAGCCTTTGGGCAGTAATGTCCCACCTATTCCCAAAGCGCTTCTGGTGCCCCTGGGGTCATCGCTGGCTGCTTCCAACAAGCCCGCTGCAAATCCATCCAAAGAGCAGGTGGCCCAGCCTACTCCAAACTCAGCCACCTCAACAAAGGAGGTGCCTTCTCTGCGCAGTCAGGCCCCAGTTGGTGTTCCACAGGGCACCAGTAGTTCTGTTTACCAAAGCCCTCAACCTGGTCCTGTGAAGGACAAGGCTACATCACTACAGGTTGACACTAATGGAGTGCTCATTCAGGAGCCAAGTGGCCAAAGAATGGAATTGAATCAGCAACAGCAGCAGAGGGGCGTCGCCACAGAAGCCCCACAGCTGAGTCCTCCCAGCTCTGAGCCCAAAATCCAGAGCAAAACGCTGCCCCAGACCACTACAACCACGACACCACAGGGACAGTCAGGTCCCACCCATCTGAAGACTGCAGCGGATCATCCAGACAATCACCCTCTAGCCACTGAACCTACGGTTGTAGCTTCCCAGCCTCAGACTGTGGCCATCCTAACTGGTCCCGTCCCAGCTCAGGTGGAAATCTCAAAGCCACAGCAAGCAATTCCAAAGAACGCACCTCAAGTCCAGACACCACCCTCCGATGACAGCAGCGCCACCAGGGAGCTGATCCAGTCCTTCACTAGTGAAATAGGTGGGTGCCAATCCACAGCTCATGGCGCTTGCAGTCTGATGTGTGCCACTGAACGTTTTTCATAGTGAGCAGGTGGAGGAGCCAGTTGGTCTGATTAATGTGCTTGTTAATTAGAACCGCTTTAACGCATTAACAAGATGATGTTGTGACAACTGGATTGGCAAGGCAAAGTGGACATCTTGATTAACAAAATATTATATTTCTGCTAGGTGTGGTAATGAATTTTTCACATCTGCTAATCGTGATTTACTGATTGGACCGAAGTGCATTAGGGTCCTTGCCAGACTGTCTTGCCAGGGAAGGCTTTCGCGGCCTCTGAGCACTTAGGTTCAGGAGGTTTTCATGGGCTCTGTGTTAATGATCTGGTATTAATAGGCTGGCATTTCACAGGAATTGAAGCGACAGACCTCACCAGCCTGCTGGAACAATTCGAGGAGACCCAAGGTAAGCCACTGCTGATTTTATCTGAGGTACTGGGTATTAGAAATGAGGTTTAATGAGTTCAGCTCGAAGCTAAATTGGGACGTGGGATCCGGTTTTGCAATACAAGGAAGTGTGGTGTTACATTCCTGAGCTGCTACATGAGATGATTCATGTCTCGTGAGCCGCTGTTGACAGCTTTGCCATTTAGCGTGGATCACTGCCTTTCAGTTATTGGTGAGATATTATAGAAAGTGACATCAGAGAGGGCTGAATGAAATACAGCAAAATACTGCAAAGCTGTTTCACATCTTTCAGATGTGCCACAGCTTAGCAAGGACCTGTGTGTGTATGATGGGTGGGGCAAATGCCATCTTGGTCAATTTTATCAGCATCCTGTCTGTGAAATACACTGTCACATCATTGAATATGATGTGATGTTGCAGTGTCTGGATATTTCCTTTGTTTTCCCCTTCAAAGTGTAGTTAAAATAGGCTAAGCTTAAATCCTGTCAGTGCTTTTTTCCTCTCTACTATATCATTAACATCATGTACTGACAAGTCAGCAAATAACGTAAGATTCATTTTAAGTTTTAATTATACAAAGCTGGTCTTTCTGTTCGTAGGCTTATACAATGTTTGGAAAAGGGACACTTTTGTGCCACTTACATGAATCGTGCTGATAAAGAGCATATTTCTTGCGTGACCCTGTTCTGTGGAATGTATGGGATTACAGTGGGCGGCATATCCTGTGCAGTATCCCATGCAACTTAAAGTATTGACTTTGCATATCGGGGAGAATCATGAGTGGCAGCGTTAAACTGGGGAAAGTTTCAGCTCTCTCTCCTCCATTAACTTCATCACAAGCGCTCATTCACATACTGGCATACTCCCTCCCCGTTTACTGGCCAGTGAATTGCTTTGCTTGTTGAAACTATTGTAGCATCTAACATTCGCTACCCTGGTACCTGTCAGGGGGACATCAGCAATTGTATGCTCTCTGTGGTTAGCAACTGACAGCTCTAGCTATTGTCATTCACTAAGTATCCATCATTTCAGTAAAGCAAGCATTCTATTAAACTAGCTCATTGTTGGTTTTCTTTTCCCTGTAACACTCAAAATGTTCATTCGCATTGGCTGTGAGATTAGCATGTTGCGTTTGTAGATTCCTTTTTGTTAAGATAATGCATTAGCACGGCACAGTTTATGAAAAGAAACATTCCTTAACCTGAACTGAAGCCTATAAAATAGGAAATAGGTAGTAGAAATATAGATGGGGTAAGAAGTGAGTGGTTTGTTTCCACCTCGTCATGTGGAATCTACCAGTGTGCCGCAGACTAGCCGCCATCTTTTAGATGACACCTTTGCCCATGTGTCCATTTTCACATGAGATCGATTGGCTGTGCATACTAGCACTACATGCATCGGTGTACAGTTATTTCAGCTCTGGTTTATTCTTTTATTTAGGCATTTGCAGTTTACTGCTACTTCATTTACAAGCTAATGTAAAAAAAAAAAAAATTCCTTGTACTACAGTCATGCGATTTGAAAAAAGTGATGTCAAGCAACTCTAAAGAGCTAGTTAGGCAGATGTGGCTAATCAAGAATGCATAAGGAGTTCCTTTCTATTCCTGCTGAAGAACCAGTAAATCACTTTTTTGATTTAGCAGTAATGATTGTACAGATCTCATGTCAGACGGAAGAGGGTGTAAAGGTTCAACGCAGGGGCAGGGGGGTCGTTTGGCTCTTTAAGAGAAGCCGCAGAATGGTCAGAGCAGCTGTTTAGAGCTCATGCTGGCTGAACTGCTGGAATTCTGCCCTGTCTGCAAATCTATTTTAACCCTCCGCGCACTGCCTTTGTCTGAGCGTGCAGACGGGCCTTACTTAAAACAACTGGGCGCAGGGCCTGTGCAATGATGCCACCCCCGGAGCTATGCCAGTCAGTGTTTCTCTCTGTCCTGACAGCTGACGTAATTCACAACGTCCACTTAAGAAGTTCCACTCTTGGGGTGGCATCAGTCCACAACTTGGGGGACTTGGAATGGTTGAGCATCAAATAAACTGACACAAGAGTTCCAGGGAAGTCCTGTATAAGATGGCTTTTTCACCTAATCCCATCCTAAAAAAAAGTGCTTATTTTCATGGGCAAGCTGAATGTAGCTGGCAGCTAATTGCAAAAGCATGATTTCAGTCTGTAATCATAGCTTGCAGTTGCTGTGTGCCCTCAACAAAAGTGCCCCGCAATGAATTATGGGGCTCCGCTCACCTCCCCAGGTCCAGTTCATTCACACATACAAATTCCCTGTCTTTCCAGCCAAAGAGGAGCAGAGGGTGCCGGAGGTCTGTGGTAGAGCAGCCACTGTAGGAAGCTCCAGGTGAGTAAAAGGAGTTACCCTACAGCTTTAGCTGCTCTCGCACCGAAACCATGGTGCGTTGTGCCTTACACTTTTACCAAGACCTGCCGTGACCGAAGAACCCAAGACCATGAGCTGAAGGTGGTCGGTAATGGCGCTTCGATTTTGTGTGGGGAGCATTGACGAGATTTGCAAACTTTTTTTTTTTTCTTGTTTTTGTGTGGTGCCAAAATGGTCTCTCTCACTTTGCTTAAACAAGTTATCTGAAGCTCAGATCCTGTGAAATAATATGTGGTTTTTAACATTGAACATGAGGCGAAAAGGTGAAACAAACAGGAAACAGCTGGGTGTGTGCTGGATCTCCTTGTACCTGAACAGCAACAGTGTCAAATTGCTGCGCTAAAATTGCATGACTGTCACTGTAGCAGCAGAGTAACGACTTTGAGCAAAAGTGTTACGTTTTTCACTCAAAGCTGCAACAGTTCACTAAAGAAACCAGATGAAATTGAAGTCTCTTTTTTTCCCAACCTTGTTTCAGAAGTGGTTTGTTCTGTTTGCTCTTTGTGTCGGTGTGCTGTGAAGTGTATACGAAAGCTTGGACCCCTGTATTCTGTTAGAAGTGGAAGTGTCATAACTTTCATATTTCCATTTACAGATCTGAGCAGCAGGTGGACAGGAAGTCAGTGGAGCATACATGGATTCCAGACCTGGGCAGCAGTGCCGGTGAGCACAGCCTCTGTGTCCATACCTTACCAGCAGTGCTTTCAGTTTTTCAGCTTTCTTGTCCTGGGTACATAGACTGATTTGTAATATTTATGGTCCACCTTGTTCTCTCCTTAGGGTTAACTCCTCCTGCCACTCCCCCACATCCAACCTGGAAGCCTCTAGCCCCCGTAGCTCTTCTTGGCAACCCCAAGGTCCCCAAACAATCGCCTTCCAAGGCCACCAAGAACAACACCCGCCTCTTGCCCTTCAATGCAACAGGAAGCAAGCCTACAATGCTTGGAGCCCTTGCTCGACCTTCAGTCTCTACAGACCATGACTACTGTCTTCCTCGCCAGGAGGCCCCCACAGGCGAGTTGGACAGGCGCTGGAACGTCAAGCGGCAGGCCAGCATCACCATCAAGCCTATTGAACGCCCTTCTCCCCACTCAGTTACAGTTACTGTTACGGCCCCTGGGAAGCTTTTAAATCAGCCACTGGATCACAGGACTGAGGCTAAAGCCCCGGCTCCCACAGGCTCAGTCTTTTTGTCCCCAGAGAGCTCCCCCCACAGGCCGGAGGTCGAAACTGCACAGCCAGAGGAGAAATGCCCTAAAAGCGAATTCCACTACTCTGAGAAGACTGCCAGCTCCCCCAGGAGGAAGAGGGGACGGCCTAGCACGCGCTACAGGGTCCAATCTCCCAGCTCTGATACTGGCAGTTCAGACTCCAGCTCACGGCCTTCCTCTCAGTCCCCCTCTCACTCTCCACACAGAAAGAGGTAATGAATCAATGTTTGTGTGAATCTGATTAATGTGTGGTCCTCCTCACTATCACACACTGAATGAGCATGTGGCAGAACATTGTCAGTTTTCAGGTCTTCAAACTCAGTACTTTTTCATTGGCTGTTGTTCTCATGATGGTCCAAATTTCCCCTTCCCCAGTTAGAGCCATTTGTCTTTTGTTGTGTTGGAGGTCTGTAGAAAGTCTTAGTAATAACCTGGTCCCCTCCAGGTACCGGTCCCATCGCTCAGAGAGCAGCTCCTCTTCTGGCTCCTCCTCCCGCTCGCGGTCCCGCTCTCGGTCCCGCTCCCATTCCCGTTCCCGCTGTCCACCGCGGAGACGGCGTTACTCTTACTCCAGCTCACGATCAGGATCGTGGAGCAGGAGCTGCAGCCGGTCCCGGTCTCGGTCCCGCTCCCGCTCACCACGGGGTGGTCAGTCCCGCTATCTGAGGAACGGCAATGGCTGCCACAGGTAAATGGACACCTTTTTAATTAGCAGTCTGTTTTGCCTATATTTATTGACTGGTTTTTATTTATTGGGGTTTTACCATGTTCTTGCCATAAGATGGCCTTTGGTGCCGACTTGGCATTAAATATCAAATAAATAAATAAAAATGGTCTTTGATTGAAATTACAATTATTAAATATACATTATTTGATTGAATGGTTGCCCATTCTGTCGACAACAACATCTTATTTTAAAGTAGAATTACTATCTTGACAATGTGTCTTAAGTGCATTTGTTCCCTGCCCTCCCCAATCCCACATCAGCCCAACTTACAGGCAAGGTTACCGCTATGACACCAGAGAGAGCTTCCGACATGAAGATACTAAAGTCCGCAAGGAGAAAGCCATCGTGAGTACCTGTAAAAATTTCCCAATACTGGCACTACACCACATGTCAGCATTCAGGAAGTAGATCAGAGACAAACATGTCAGCTTGTCAGCCTTATTTGCCACTGTCAGCTGTCTGACAGAGCCGTACCAAAAAAGACGTTTCTGAAGCTCAGTCGTGGAAGACATTGATGATTGATCCTTTCCTTCTTGATCCTTCCTCTCCCCCGCAGGAGGAGCGGCGGGTGGTGTACGTGGGTAGGATACGTGGAGGAATGAGCCGCTCGGAGCTCAAGGAACGTTTCTCTCTCTTTGGGGAGATCGAGGAATGCACCCTGCATTTCAGAGACCATGGGTAAGGGCCCACATACACGCAAATGTTGGTGATGTATTGTCACAGAGATAGACTGTAAATGCTGTTTTTTTTTTTTTTTTTTTTTACAGCAGCTTAGCTTGGTTTGTTTATCTGTTGATTAAATACTGAAATGCATTTGACATAAAACAACAACCTTGAGTATTTTCAGCATTTCCAAAAAGGATTCGTTTTTCATCAGAAGTCATTCACTTTTGAACAGAGTAGTTGAATGAAAAAAAAATAAAGAATGGAAATTGCAGTGAATGCAAGTAAAAAAAGCTGAAAGGTCGTTTAGTGAGCTATTGTGCATTAGCTGACCTTTTACTGCATGTTTTGTTCACAAAGAAGGTACTGCTGATATGGTATAAAGAAGTTAATGAGCGGCTTGATCAAAATCAACAAATTCAGAGCAGGGCTCGAAGCAGGACTAGTGAGCACAGTATGTTCCTATAGGGAGATACTTATTTATTCTGTCCTATTAAAACTACCCACAAATGGCTCCATAATTTGTGTTCCCCTGAGTTTCAGTATTAAGCCCACTTTAGGGACATGACGCATACTGCCGAGCACCTATGTACCCATACTGCACCCAATTTTACATAGTGTGAATGACCATAAAACTTCCCTCTCTCTCTCTTCCAGGGACAACTATGGCTTTGTTACTTACTACAGCACAAAAGATGCCTTCAACGCCATCGAGAACGGGGGCAAACTCCGTCAGCCGGACGAGCTGCCCTTCGACCTCTGCTTCGGGGGCCGTCGGCAGTTCTGCAAATCCAGCTACGCCGATCTAGGTCAGTCAGGCCATGTTTTTCCCTCCCATCCGTCACCAGCCCCTACTCTCTCACTGTCTCTCTCTTTGAAAGTGCCTAATTGCTTGAAGCCACTCCGTGTTCTTTTTAAAGCATTTTGTACACATTCTCCTTTAATGCATTTTAAGAACCAGCTTTTCCCATGGACTGACACATCCAATACAAAGAGGGAATTTAGGAACTAAATCATTCTGTTTTATAAAGGTTTTAATTTCTCTCAAATGTTTTACAGTGAGGGGGTGGGAGATGAAATTTTCTTCAGTGATTTACTACTTAGTCTGGATCAAATTCTCACTGCCAGTGCAGACCAGTGCAGACCCATATTGGTTGGCACATAACTGACCATAACATCGACCAGCGGGTTTTTGTTAATACAGTATTCCCAGCTTCATCGCATATTAGAGGGGAATAAGGCTGTACTAATGATTATTTTGGTAATCGAGTAATCTTGATTAATTTGAAAATTAATAAAGTTATTGGGGGAAAAAATAATAGTAAACATTCACTTAAATGTTTACTATTAAAGAGGGATGAATGAATGATAAATAGTACATTTAATTAATCAAAAATCTTCACCTTCAACTAATGAGTCGAATCATTCACAAAAAAATACAAAGTTTTGTTTTACAATTATCCAATAATTTATTTACACGAGATTTGTCACATGGATTTTAGAAAGTGTACTTGTACAAGTGTTAATAATGATGACTTTTACAGAATTATTTGATATTTCTGATTAAGCAGCTCAGTGAGTCATCACTGGGAAAAAAAAACTGTTTACACTGAAATGAGCTTGTGATCTCACTGCTAACAGCTAAGAGAGTTTATAAAGACCCGGTTGAATTAAATAAACATGTCGAACATCCAGTCTAAAATATAGTGGCTGGTGTATGTACATCACTGTTATATAGGGGAGAATAAAATGACTCCAGACGGTAGAGTTAAGTTGATGGGAGAATGTGAGTGAAGGTATTAAAATGCAGGACTCTACTTTGGAGAGTGAAAGTGAACAGACAAAATACACGTACCTTCAATTCAGCCAGCTCTTCTGCCAGCCTGTTTAATTCAACAGGTGATATGAATTTCAACATAGCCGCACTACTAGCAAGAGATGTACCCGCTTCATCTTGCTCAAATGCAGGATAATTTTTTTTAATGTGTTGCAGCATGGACGACTTGCTTTTATGATAAGCAAGTTCCATCTTACAAATGTTACACTGCACTACATTCTCTGTAGGTTTTTATGTAAAATGCTCCCAAACTTTACAATTTTTTAATGCTGTTTCAGGGCCTTTTCAATCACACTTTCCTTGCAAGTTATAATGGTTCTTGTTGATACACTGCAGCACTGGTGTGCAGCATGGAGCAACTGGGAAAAAAAATAAAAGAAAGCTTCAAGGTGCAAAATTTTAAGGGAGGAGTTTTACTATTCACGGTACTTTAGTTACTCAAATAATCGTTTCAGCCCCAGAGGAGACTTGATTTTGACTGAGTTGCCTGGGCCTCTGCAGTTTGAAGTCCTCCAAAGCACTAAGCTGTAAATGAATGCCAGCTAGCTACACTTGCTGAACTGATGTGGAATGGTGCATTGACAAGAGAAGTCTATGATTTAGCATTCGTTATCGGTGAGCAGAGAAGAAAAAAGGATAAAGCATTTTTTGTATGCAAGTGTCTCTTTTTAAATGTTATAGCCTTAATCCTAAATTTTCTTGGGCGGGTCCTTAATTCCATGGTTTGTCCATTAAGAATATTGTATGAGCCCTTGTTCTTTTATGGCTAAGTGTAACACTAATTTGTGTTTTCTTTTGTTTCGTCTCGTTGCAGATTCTAACCGGGACTATGACCCATTGCCAGCGAAAGGCAAATTCGATGCACTAGACTTTGACACTTTACTTAAGCAGGCACAGAAGGGCTTGAGAAGGTAACGCCGGGCGGGCCTTGCAGGAGAAGAGAAGACCATGAATTACCTCAGAGCTGCACTCGAGCTCGTGCCCCCGCTCAAACGCTGCCTTTTTCAGATCTGAGTTTGCCTTTTCTTTATTTCTTTCTGCAAGCTTACACCTTCTATTGAAGTGAAGATTTGTAAGAAAAAATAAAAGCAAAAAAAATGAATAAGTTTAAAAAAAACAATTTTAAAAAAAGTGAGTAATTTTTATAAAGGAATTTATTTAAGTACTATTTGTGTTCCAGAATGGTATGTGAATTGACCCAATATGGAGAAAGATATTTTAAAAAATATGGAAATGAAGCCCAAACAATTGGGCTTTTCCATAATATTGGAATGCAAACCTAAATAAATTTTCGAAAAGTAATTATGTTTTGTGTTTTATGTGTCCCAGTTTTTAATGGTGGATATCTATGATGTCACAAGACCAGACAAAAAAACACAATATGTTTATCGTCAATGCAGATGTAATGTCTTTACTTATTTTGAATTTATTTTTAAGTGCACAATATTTGGAGTGGTAAATCATGTGTTTGAGATGTTTTTAGGGGTCCAACCACAGATTTTGGATCACCTTTTAACTGTTGAGTACTTTAAGCTGTTACATCCAAGGCTGACCAAATGTGCTAGGCTCGTTTGGATGGCAAAATTCCGGCACACGCTAACACTGCACAGATTTGACACTTGATAGCACTATAGAGCATAATGAATTTTAGCATGTACAAGCCCAGTCCCCATTCCCTGTTTGGCTGAGACCCATAAAATTTGATACATAGGTCCCAGTGCTTATGAGTAACAAATTTGCCTCAAGGACCCAGTTTGGCTATGTTGGATTTTCTGTTCTTAATTTTTTAATTTCAGTTTACATGAAATTCAGTGTATTGCACTTTGAGATGAACTTGCACATATGTATTACTTTTCAAGAAGTTCTGTCAAAAGATGACTGAATGAACTTCTGCACGTGGATGTAGTGTTCACACAATTACAGATGTCTTAAATACCCCCAGTGAAATATATAAAGTGATGTTAATTTTCAGAGTCAATCGAATATCACTCAGTAGAGGTCTACCTTGTAGCACTAAATAGCTCAGAGAAATTGACATTCTTTTCAAATTTCACTAAACAACCATACCCACTTATAGAGACCCTAAATCTCCTTTAATACTACACATTACACTTCTATGTTGTCCAAGGCTGTCATCTTTGCTTATGGTGCTTGAACACTGTCAATGGGTGTTTAAGGCTATATTTTCCATTGAATTCTATTAGTCACTTCATATTGTAATGGGAAAATTGCCATTCAAAAAGAACTAGCATGCATTCTCACAGGGTTCAAAGCCAGTTTTGGATGGCTCAAAATGGTAATTCAATACCGTCTAACAGTTCATGGCATAAAGACATTTCTCCCATGTTCAACCAACTGAGGCCAATTCCTTAAGTACCCAAGTGTATCTGTAGAGCTGCATTATTTCCATCACTGTCATACATTATTCAGAGGGGAAATGCATGGATATACCCAAGGGGTCCCTGACATTAAATATGATTTGGTTGGATGTCCTTTAAGTACTGTGGAATTCATTTTTAATAGCAGTTGGAGTAGATGTCAACCGTCAATGATTTAAAAATAGCTAAATGAACTGTCCATTCTAACCAGATACATGCTGTTGCCCCAAAAGGTCATCTTTAACTGCCTGACCCAACGAAAAGATGTTTTTCTCATGTTGATTGCTAAACAATCTCTAAGTTGATTTTAACATATCCAAATAATTCATACATTGACCTAGCTTTACAATTTGAATCCCCCTGCTTAGTGTGTGTGCAACAATACAAATGAACTTTAACTCTGTGTGTGTGTTTTATCTGTTAGCTCAGTTATTGCCCTCTGTACATTTATGACAGAGTTTCTTTGTATATTTATTTGAAGACCAAGTATTTACCTTGAGAAATATTTGTGGTCTTCATCTCAGTTGTTTTTTGGTCTTGTTCTTACAAAAATGCAGTTGTCACAAAATGTGAGCTGTGACAATGGGTGTCTCAATCTTGCACTGTTCACTAGTAACCACGTTTTAATTCTAACGGTCAAACATTTAATTTTATTTCCCTTCTAAGATGGGAAATAAAACGGTTTATGGAAACTACAAAACCGTCCATGATACGGTGCTTGAATATATTTTATGTATACTATCCCATATTATAGGGATCCAGATTGCAGTTCACACCACTAAAATGAATTGTAGTAGAAATTATAATGTGCACTCCACTTTAAGAACCACATACTGCAGTCGTACAGCGCATGTGCATATCCGGGTGATTATCATGGATAAAAAAAAATCACAAGACACGGCAAAGAAGCGTTATTTAAAATAAGGCACGGAAACGATATTTGTTTATTTATTATCATATTGCAATAAAAATCGAACTCATCTTCGAGATCAATATCAAAAAATCTGAATTTTAAAACATTTTTTCATACGTCGACTTGTTTTTTGCTTCACTCTAGCCGGCTGTAACTGGTTTTATCTGGTATGCTGAGCCTGCGCAGTAGGTGTAAACAGGAAGAAGAGACAACATTTAAGCTGGACGCAAAGAAATCGGAGAATATTGGATAGGAAACAAAAATACAGTTACGCTAACGATAAATAGTATGTGAAAAGGGTTGTTGCAATTGACGTGTCATTACTTGCAGTTTTATTGCTCAGCTTGCGTGCTACGTTGTGAGACGAAAATCTAGTATAGCATATCGGTACTATCTAACCAGCGAAAACTGCGAGGGATTGAGAAACCAGCAAAACAACTACTCATATCAAACGCATGGGATACCTAATATTATTGCTTGTAAAAATATCCCATGGCTGTCTAAAGATAGCGACGCAGTTATTTCCTTCCAGAGCATTGAAGGTGAAGATAATAGCTAACGCTTGCTAGCGGATTTGCTAGCGTAGCCGTCAGCGGAGCTAGGTTGCTGCTGGCTAACTTACTGCGTGCGTTAACAGCAGCTCGAATTCCTTTCATTCTTTTACCAGTCGACTCCATGGCCTACTAACCCGTTTAGTATTTCGGTAGTTCCACGTTATATTTCGCTTGCGTATTCCGCTTAAAAGAGATTTAGCTCGGTAGCGGGACGAAATGGTTCAAAAAGGTAAAACGGTGGAGACTTCACAACCAGACGGCGAGCCAACCGCCAGCCCTGGACCGGTTGAAGCAGCGGTCGAAGCACAGGCGGCGGTTGAAGAGCCCAGTATAGGGGTCGAGATAAACGGTCGTCGGAAATTTATCAGCGGCGTGGTGGAAGGTAAGAAAACGGGCTACCAATGAAATGTCAATTTGGATAATGTTTTATACTGAGTAAAATCAAAAGAATTCAGTTTCAGTAATATATATGTGAAATATACCTTACCTCGTAACATGATTGACATACTGTGATCTCGCAATGTAACGTGATTGACATTGTCTAGTTAATGGATCATGGCTAGTAACCTCATGGTAGCTGTCTGACATTATTATCTAGATTGGCATTCTTAGATCCCCTTCTTATTTTCAGGTAAACATGGTTGAAGAATGACATGTCATGTTACAGTTGAGACAATAAATAATAAATGATTTACTAGTCAGCGAGGAAATGTATATGTGTTTTCTTAAAGGATAATTCATTAAGGAGATTGTGATGCCTGAAACAGAATGTCATGAGGGTGCTCGTATGACATGAAATACAGCCATAAAATGTAAATAGTATTTGTTGGGCAAAATAGCAGTTTCTTTGATACGTCAGTTGGTGACGTAGACGAGGGGCTTTCACCCAAACTTAGCCATTGATGTGGCACTTTGCTGATTGTTTGTGTAATTATAACAGATCTGAAATGTAAGATATATGAGGTAAGATTTATAAAAGGTGTCAAAATAATCCAGTGCTATCATTTCAATAAAAAGACAAAATTCTACCCTGCTCATTAATTTTTCTCCTCATTTGCACATTTTGAGGATCACATTTTCATGCCATGTAAAAATTTTGTGAGATGTAGTCAAAACTAAGAAATATGCAAGACGGGTATTGTAGCCTAGTTTCGCAATAGCCTCTAATAACCTCTGGGACTGTTTACATTGAAACGGTGACCTAGAAAAACATCGGATCTTTGTCTCAACAGTAAGTCGTGTCAAACTTGGCAGAGTAAAAAGTTGAATAAGATTTTACAAGTGGGAAAAAAACAAAACTATACACGAGTAGAGTATTGTATTAATGAAAGACTTGCATGAAAGACAAAACATGATTTCATTTTTTTGTTTTATCATTGGAAACCTAGTAAGAGCAGGGTATCCACAATGCTTGTTAAATTACTCTTGGATACTTTGCATGCTCACATTCATTCAACTGAATGTTATAAAATCTGAATTTTTTTGGAACCCGCAGAAACAATTCTATCAGGAAGTAAAAAAAAAAAAAAAAAAAAAAAAAAAAAATGCATCTGTTTGAAGGGAACCGTTTTTATTTAATTGTTACAGAGTTAAGATAAAACTACCTTAACAGGAAAGAAAATCTTGCATGATTATTGTTAGGCAAGATGATAAAGAGCAGCTTTCATAATTAATAAATAATCATATTAATTAGCGGTAGGAATTACATAAAACCAAAAATGGTGATATACATCAGAGTAATGCCAATTAAGAATTTTCCCCACAATTCTGAGCATAGCAGACATGTTTGATAGCAACACAAGATGTAGAAACAGCAGGGATAAAATGGTTCTGATTGACTGCCTGGCTTTCTGTTATAATGTAACAGTGCTCTGATCGATTGATAAACATGTTAGCCACATTGTATGCAGTGGAGCTTTAAAATCCACCAGGGATTATGAATTATTTTGCATTGTGGAAAAGATTACTGCAGTGTTTGTTTCAGTTTCTGTGTTTTCAAAAATACTCTGTGCAGTTGCCTAGACTCGTGCCCATCAGACCTGTTTTTTAATCAGTTTGATGGTGTGTTCCAGCTTCACAGCTGCCAGGTGGGTGTATCATTGGCATACAGCTAAAACTGACCTAACTGCAGCAAATCGGTGTTTGCATAGTTAGAAAGAATTCAATAAAATGAAAAGTAGGGCGGGGAATGTATCCATTACATACCAGAAATGCAGTCTTATGACACGGAGGTTGTATAAGTCCACATTCTCCTTACATACTAGCTAAACACACACACACACACACACACACAGTGATGCTCTCCTGTATCTCTAGTGGCCCCCAAGGCAGTACTATGACGATGTAGGACCCTGGCTTTCCTACACATATAAATGGTTGTTGTTTTTTTCCTCTTTATTCAGAAGGATGTCCTGATTGCACTTACAGTGGTTGTATGCTCCATTGTTGAAAGGTGCTCGATGAAGCACTGTAGAGGCAAAAATAAATCAATGAATAGAGACAGAGCTAAATGAAACATGGCCTTCAAGGGTATGTGCGGAAGCACAAATGATCTGCCGGTTGCTTTTTCTACAGTGTTAGTATCTCCACTGAATGCCACATCCTGTAACTTAAGCTGTTTTTACCCTCTAAGGGAAGCATGAAGGCCAGCTGTAGCAATGGCTTGTTTCAGTTTTCAGGAATGGCTAAAGAAGAAGGAGGAATATGCATATCCTTCTAATGTGTCAGCGTGGGAAAAGTAATATTTATTTTTCGTTTGCAATGACAGGCTTTTATGGGAGACCATGGACTATGGAACAAAGGAAAGAACTGTTCAGAAGGTACTGTGCCCTTTTGGTCTGTTTGTGTCATAGAAATTCCTGTTGTTTCATTGCAGTATAATCTCATGTATGGTAGCATTTTCATCTGCATTTATTTTCATATTATTATTTTCAAAAAAGGAATTAAATTTTATATTTTATAGATAAAATTTGTTTCTCTGTTCATTTTCAAATACATTTCTAAATAATACAAATTCCTCTGTTTTTACTCAGCTACAGTTGTAATTTGTGCTGTATGTATTGTCTGTTGGCTTTTACAAGCTAAAGAATGTGCTTTAGGAAAAAAAAGGTTTTTTTTTCCCCAGGCAACAGAAATGGGGATTGAATACATACCTTTATGCTCCAAAAGATGACTACAAACACCGGATGTTTTGGAGAGAAATGTACTCTGTTGAAGAAGCAGGTAGGATCTTTAAATATCATAGTCCACTGTTTTGGACTATGTGAAGGATTCAGAAATGTAGGAAAAAACTGGCAGGAACAGACACTCTTCATTGTTGCAAGTATCTGGGTGGGTTCCTGTGTATCCATATTGTTTGCCATCTAGTGGCAAATTAAGGTACTATTATTATGACATGGGAGCTCCATGCTCCAAGGTGGGGACCATCTTAGAAGGGAAATGTTCAAGCTGTCACTTTCAACATTGAAATGATAATTAAAACACAACTGTCACTACAATTTTGTGATGTAATGGGAACCAAAACCGTTTTTATCAATTACTATATTAACTTGTTAGTGTCCCACTGCTGTGATAGTGAATGTGTTCCTTTGTGTCTGTATGTTTTGAACAGGTGGAAATCAAAGTATTTAAAAATATGCAGAATCAAAATGTGCAAACAAAAATTGTACATACTCATATTTATTTTCTTGTACAAACAAATATTTCACCAAGCTGCTATGTGGGTGTACAATGCACAGTAGTTTCTTTAATTTCTCTGAGTTGTTTCATGAAATTTAATACCATAACATTGACTGTCATTCAAATGGGGCAATATGTAATTTATAATACAAGGCTTTCACTTTTGGATTTGAGGATCTGGTGAACTTACTGCAACTGAACCATCTCCTAATTGTTTCCTTTTCTACAGAGCAACTTATGACCCTCATCGCTGCTGCAAAAGAGCATGGCATAGAGTTTATTTATGCCATCTCTCCAGGGCTGGACATCACATTCTCCAATCAAAAGGAGGTTTCCACGCTGAAACGGAAGTTAGATCAGGCAAGAATAATTACTTTAAATAGAAATATTAAAAATGATGCGTGTATATGTGTGAATCCACATATTTGAACATGTTTTTATGTTTCACTTGACTCAGAGATGGAACGTTGCTGACGAGCATGTGGCATCAGACCACCATGCTTAGCTTAAACATTGCTAGAAGTGGTTTATGACTCAATGGAAAACAAAGCATCGAATTTGTGTTTTATGCCCTTGGCGTAGGAATAGGTGCCATTTGTTTCATAATGGCACTCGCGTACTGGCACAGCAACCAGCTTCCTTTAAATCTCATTTATTTTTCACAGACCCTAACATGTGCAAGTTATCAAGGGGAGGTATATCTTTTAGAGGGGGGAAAAAGTGTAAATATGTCATGATCTATAATGCAATTATTGATATGGAAAGGCAAATAACATGTTTATGAATCGTTCATTTTCCAGTTTTGTGCTCTTCAACCTCTTAAACCGTTTTGTGTCTTTTCCCCTGCAGGTCTCACACTTTGGGTGCAAGTCCTTTGCCTTACTGTTTGATGATATTGATCATAACATGTGCCCAGCTGACAAGGAAGTTTTCAGTTCTTTTGCACATGCCCAAGTGTCTCTCACTAATGAGATTTTCCAGTATTTGGGAGAGCCTGAGACATTTTTGTTCTGCCCTACAGGTGAGGGTTTTTTTGAGCCCCTGCACCCAAACACTGAATGTTGGAGTGTACAGCTATACCAAACAAGAATTCATTCCAAATGATAAAATCATGGAGACTGCAAGAAGTCAAAGATGGGACAAACAGTAATGTAAAAATGCAGAGAAGCAAACCAAAAAAAGAAAGAAAATATACTAGATAGGACAAAATAGGTAGTAAACTAGTATAAGCATTTAGTCTACTGTTAGTCTTCAAATAAATAATTATTCTACTGTGCCATATTAAGTTTTCTTACTTTTGTTATTTGAAATTGTCAAGCTGTACCACATTTAGTTTAAGAAGTAAATGCACAACTTTACTTTGGTGTCTCATAGATATTTTTTTTGTTCTTTTGTCTTCAAACATCAGAGTACTGTGGGACATTTTGCTACCCGAATGTCTCCCAGTCCCCATATCTACGGACTATTGGGGAAAAGCTGCTCCCAGGAATTGAAGTGCTTTGGACTGGTAAGGTTTCCAAACTCATATTAGTTCATACATTTTCAGCAACTGTAAAACTGTAAAAGTCTTCAGCGTTGAGATTTGGTATGCTGAAATCTTAGAGAAGAGCTAAACTGTTTAGTATTTTTGCATTTTGAAAAAGAAAGTTGCCTGTTTTATAGTTTTACAGAATTGTTAATGTGGGCTCTAGTGGAACAGCTGGGGGCATAACAAGTGATGCTGTAGCTTGTGAATGTGTTCTGAATAAATCTCCTCCTCATTATCAGGTCCCAAGGTGGTGTCAAAAGACATTACTGTGGAGTCTATAGAAGAGGTGTCCAAAATACTGAAGAGGGCACCAGTTATCTGGGACAACATCCATGCCAATGACTATGACCAAAAGAGGCTCTTCCTGGGACCGTACAAGGGCAGGTCAACTGAGCTCATCCCCCGTCTGAGGGGAGTCCTCACCAACCCCAACTGTGAATTTGAGTCCAACTTTGTTGCCATCCACACGCTCGCCACTTGGTATAAGTCCAACATGAATGGAGTGCGGAAAGATGTTGTGATGAGTGAGTCAAGTTCCTGTCACATGTTTGCTCCTTTGTTAATCAAAAGGAATTTGTACAACGCTCTTCTGATATCTGCTGTCACAGGGCTTTATTGGCTGGACTTCTTATTGATGGACGGAAGGATGTCCACACTAACAATTTGAACAGGAAAAAGATTAAAGTCAAAATAAGAGGTGGAGGGGGAAATGTGAAAATTCTATCAGTCTAGATTGGAAACCTGCTGAAATGTTCCTAGATATCCTTTGCAACCTCTGGTTCATTATTAAAACTTGATAGCAATTCTTATTTCTGAACCACAGTTCATTGTCCACACTAAATGTAATAGGAAATTTTTGTGATATTGAAGTTATCTATTGATTTTATGTTTTATGACAAGGTTTTGCCTGATGTGATTTGCTGGTCATAGCATACTGTGGAACTCGTCTGGTCATGTAGAATGTCCATCCGTGGGATAATATGTTACACTGAGTCCAGAATCACAGTGATCATTAAAGATCCAATGGCACTTTTCAGAAGAGTAGGGGTGATTATTCCAGTGTCCCGATTAAATAATCAAAAAATTTGTTCTCTACATCTGGCCACCTGAGCAACCATAGTTTCTAATTATCTAAATAATCTACTTGTTATCACGACCCACTCCCCATATTGTCACGACATTTTTCAGACAAAAACTTAATGACAAGAGAACTGAGTTTTCAGTTGGCCTAATGTGATTAAATAAAGGTCAGTGAGGAAAATGAGATAGAAGATAAAAGACTTTCCCCACATTGCTATCATGCAGCACAGGCTTAGAGAACATTAATTGCAGGTTGTTTTTACCTCGCTGCTATCGAAGGTGACAAAGCCTCTTTTCTGCTTTGCGCCATCTGGTGCCGTTACAGCGGACAGCGAGGACAGCACCGTGTCCATACAGATCAAACTGGAGAACGAAGGCAGCGACGAGGAGCTGGAGACAGACATGCTTTACAGCCCGCAGCTGGCCCTGAAGCTGGCACTAACAGAGTGGCTGGGCGAGTTTGGAGTGCCCCATCAGTACAACAGTAAGGACATGGAGCCCTTTTGTTCCTTGTGCACATGCCAAGTTCCGTTCTATTTTTAGAATGTGTAGATTAAGCAGCAGCCAATTAGCTGCTGTATTAATCGTTTGTCACATGTAACGTGTGTACAGTAACCCTCTTTAACAGCAAAGAATCTTTAAAAAGGGCAATTTAAAATCATGTACATGATGAGTATTTTCAGTACAAAGGGGAAACTGTACAGATATGTTAATTGGTTTATTGACTTGTGGTTTGAGCAAGATCCAGAAGGGAAAATGACAGGAAAAAAGATATTTGGCCAATGGAGCATGTAAATAGAGCATGGTTTTGTATGAAGGGAGTGTAAGATGCTACCACAAATGAGCTTTAATTCTATTTAAAAAAAAAAAAAAATTCTAGTTTCAAATGTCAGTGAAATCGTACTCAATTTATCATTTTTTCAGTTGCTGAAACATGAGTTAGCATGTTTACACTGAAAACAATGCCAGGTCACTTATGAATGTCACATTTGTTAAAAATACCTAGCTTAATTGTTTTGAAATTTAGTGTCCAGTTATAGTACTGGTTGATTAGTCTGGGTACCTAGTGCAGCTACAGAAAGATGCTGGGTGCAGATTGGCCAGAGGATGTGCTGTTTTTGTAATGTTAATTCTCTTGACAGGTCGTCAGGTACCTCACAGTGGAGCGAAAAGCTCTGCCATCGATGTACCATCTTCTGGTCACTCCTAGCCTGGGCTCCTCAACAACCGTGACCACCGTTTTCCAGCAGCCAATCATGAGCCAAACAGTGGCTCTGAGTGAGGAGCCCCATTCTCTTGGTAAAGAAGAGGAAGTGGAGGTGGAGGTGGAAGCAGACAAGAAGGAATCGGACGAGGAGCCCATGGAGACGGTGGTGGAGAAGCAGGACGAGGCCGACGCCAAGAATGTGAACCAGATCCTGACCGAGATTGTTAAGGCCAAGATGGCGGAGGACCTGAAACCCATGGACACAGACAAGGAGAGCATAGCCGAGTCCAAGTCCCCAGAGATGTCCATCCAGGAGGACTCGGGCAGCGACATTGCCCCCATGCAGACCGACGAGCAGCAGAACAAGGAGCCTTTCGTCCCAGGGCCCAACGAGAAGCCGCTCTTCACCGCCGAGGCCCTCTCACTGGACGACCTGACCCTGCTGGCCGAGCTCTTCTACCTGCCGTATGAACACGGGCCCAAGGCTGTACAGATGCTCAAAGAGTTCAACTGGCTCCGTGCCAACAGCAGCACTGTGAGCGTCAACTCCAAAGGAAAAGATCCTGAGAAGGTGAGCACAAAAAACCACAAATCATAAAGTATAAAACGCTTTTCAAGATAAAAATCTGAATGCTCCAAGTTATTTTTCTAGAAGTTAACCAAACTTGCAAAGTTTTAAACTTCTGCTAGATATTAATGTTTCTGATATATTGGAAGTAAAACCAAAAATTGATATATTTTAATTTGGATTATTCAGTACAGCTGTCAAAACATATATATCTTAGATTCTGTATACAGTACAACATTTTACTTATACTGAAGAATTACTGAAAGTGACATCAAAATACATAACTGATTGTAACCCTTAGATTAAATGCATTACCTACATAATTTCCACATTATTTTATACTGTCATTTTAATTTGCCACAAGCAAACTAGCAGTAGGAATTCCTGTCACTAACATTGGCAAAAACTTCACACCCACACACGTAGCTAATAACTGTTAAAAGTAAGTTATTATCATCTCAACTGCTCTCAAAACTGAAATTTTACAAACTGTAACTGCTTGCATAAGCCAGAGAGGTAATAGCTGCTGCTTTTTTTTTTTTTTTTCAGGTTGCAGAATGGCAGTCCAGGGCAGAGAAGTTTGAGGAGATGTGCTGCTCAGTCATCCAGATGTTCACCAGGCTCTCGAACTCGGCCAACAGGACCATACTGTATGACCTGTATCCCTATATTTGGGATATAAAGAGTATCATCTCTATGGTGAAATCATTTGTTCAGTGGTTAGGTAGGTACCATTCATTTCCTATGGTTGTCCTTGCCAAGGCCTTTTACATATTTAATTAGCCCATGAAATGCACTTAGTTTAATTTTGTTAGTCACACCCTTCACATTATCCTTTATTACACAAGACCTTTTAGACCTGTTACAGGATAAGCTTACCAATTTGGAAACAATGGATTCACATTACACATTTTATATAGCAGGAGGCCTTCAGTATTTTAGGTCTTAGCCTGAATAGCTTAATCTTGAGGGAAGCCATTGTAGTGGTTTCTGTTTACTTCAAGTGGAAGTCAAAAGAAAATATTACATTTCACCAGATTTAGTGGGCAGCTATTCAAAATCTGTTGACTGCGATAGCTAACCTTGGCTTGCTCACACTTACATGCCTCAAGGTTTTGTAGGCATTCTTATAATTTCTTGGGCTAATATATAACCTAGAGACAAGTTCAGGTTTTTGCACTAAATGCCCTTTCAGGATTTAGTTATTTTTAATTGTTTGCATATTTTCTTTAAATGACTGAATGTTGCCTGCACTGTTTGCTAGCTCCCTCCCACAGTCCCGCGAGTTAAAATGGTGGTCAGTCATGCCAGCGATGCACTGCTGCTTGCTGTGTGTCTTTGCAACAACCCTGCTGCATTGACTTGGTTAACTTTTTGCTGCCGTCTCTTTTCTCGATCAGGGGTCCGATTGTGAGGGAATGTCGGTCCCTTCCGCTCTAGCGCGCACGCGAGCTTGGAAAACAAGGCAGCGGCGTAAGGCTATTCTGGTGCAAAGGGGAACATTGCATGAGGGGCAACAGTCACTATTTGCAGTACATGCAAATGGCAAAACAGGATATTGGCTTTGCTTGGGAGCAGTTATGTATATTTTATTATGTTCCAGTATAGTAATTGCTCTGGAGGATTTCTCTTCCCTGGCTCCCCTGAAAACCTGATGATTTTGCTCTAACTGTACCACAGCCCTAGGACTGTTTTGGCACTCACATAATGCTGATCAGTCAGCTCAGCTGAGCTGCACAAATCAATACTTTCTGAGCATATCTGGCCCAGAATAACCCCCTTTTTGATGCCCTGTGCAATTCATGTGTTTATTATTCATTTTAATTGCAAGTTGAATTTGAAAGTACTGGGCATTGCTACAGTTAGAGTAAATGATTCAGCCGAAGACAAGTTGTCTCTGTTGGAAGCATTTTAGACCTTGATAGACAAAAAGCACCAGCATGGCCTATAAGGTTACTCACGTAACCGTGTTTCATTCACAGGTTTCTGTCCGGCTTTAAGGAAAAGCTGAGGACTTTATACATGTACACAGCAGGCAGCAACCAGAACTGGCAGAACCACCACTAAATTTCATTCTCTATAGTCATCGATCAGGCAGAAGTCTGAACACCTGGTAGAGTGGCGTTTTCTTTTAATTTCAAATTGGGGCGACACAAATTGTCAGAAAAATTAGAAAGAAATCTTTCAAATTATCAGCTACAATACTTTGTTTCATCTCATGGTGCTCAAAAGTACAGAGTACAAACACAGTTTGAGTACATATGTTGACAGTGATATGAGTAATAATGATCTTAATGTCTGTATGCCACAGTATGCTTTTTTCATTTGTTAACTGTTGAGGTGCAAAGGATTAACAGAGTGGATGTTTGAATCATCCCAATATTTATTGCAGAGACTTTATCTGACGCTGATAGATCTGCTCGGTGTGCCATTTTAATCAGTAGAAGTTGACCACATTTATCACATCAGACAAACAGTATTTTCCTTTAGGGATGCAAACAGAATAATGGCCATTCATAGTGTTCCACATTGTTGCCCCTGAAACAGCAGTGCAGAGAACAGTCAGTCAAAATGACGCTGATATTCTAAAAGAAACCCCCCCTCCTTCATGAGAACGGTTACTAATGACCTCTTCTATTGTCTTCTCCCTTCACTGTGTACAGATGGAAGAATCCTCTGCACCAGTTACTACTGCTATTGGATCGACAGTGGCCGGTGTATGCACAGTGCTGGCGTTTTGATTTTCTATTTGCTTTTCTTTTTACGTTTTATATTTCTTTTTTATTAGTGTATATTGATATGGTATAAAATGTGTTTTCTGGAAAGAAATGGTTTTAATGAAGTCACATTTGCGCAGCGATATCTCAAGAGACAAGGTTTTAACGGCCAAATTTTTTTTCTGACAGCTATTCTCTAACATGTTTTTTTTTCTACTATCAGGCCTAGGGAGGTGGCTCAGACACAGCCTAGAGTGTGACTTCTTAGCGGAATTCAAACTGGCTTTCATTTCTAAGGCTTCCACTTTTCTCCTTTCTCAGGAGAGTAAGCCATGAAAATTTGGGTTTTCCATGCAGGGTGGGGTTGGGAGGTTCATTACTGTTTTGATCTGCAGTCATTTTTTGGCATAAACTGCTGAACGCCAGTTTAGACTTCCCGTTAAGTGCTGCATTCAGATCCTGTGTCTTGCCATCTCATCAGATGATGCCAACTTAGTTGCTTAATGAATTCACATATACAACAGGTGTTATGTTGATGTATTTTCACTGTATTTGTCTTGCCACATGACTTGAAATGAGATTCCCGACCTTGATATTAGCTATGTGAGACCCTTGATCTCTGTTAGCAATAGTGACATTGACTAGGCCTGGGTTCATATGACAGGTTTTTTTATGCAAAAATTCCATGGTTCATGGTTAAAGCAACTTGGAATTGAAAGATTAATTCAACCTGCATTCCAATGAAGATGAACCGTTACCTAGGTGATTTTTCTAGTCCGATGATTAAAATATTCCTAAGATACATTGTTTTGGGGAATGACTTAATTGCCCCAATGTTGGGCTCGTGGGTCAAGTGACAAGGCAGGCGGTATTAAAATAAAAAAATGTGACTTCAAAGATGAGGCGTGGAAATCAAATGGGCGTGGACAACTCAAGCTTACCCATCAGTCGTTCCTAAACAATGCCTGGAAAAAGTGAGGTTTTTCATAGCTTTTGAAACATGGGGGTTTTGCCGTTGTGTACAGTAGTGCTACTGGCCCTTGAAATATTTTCAATATACAAATCTTTGATAAGATAAATGTTCCTCCAAGTGACACACTGTGTTCTAAAAAAAACATTATCGGTGTAATTTCGGTAATGAATGATATGGAACAATTAAGTATTTTTTTTTTGTTTAACAGCATGTCAAGAAGTGCCAGTTAGAATGAGATGACAACAATTAAAGCCATCTTCATGCCATATTTCCTTCACTTAAATTTAATCCACTTAAAATAATGCTTGTTTTGCAAATACACAGACGTAAGCTTCAGTTGCTCAAGTCCCTGGGATCAGTGCCTTATCCAAAAATTAAAATTTAATGGAATATATTATATATAAATTAAATATTTTACTATCCTTTTTTTTGTTATAATTATTTTTCTGCGATGAATACAGATTATTTATGTGCTTTTTGATCGGAAGTAGACACATCTGCCCCAACCCCTACCCTCCCTCACCCCCCCTTTTTCCATTTTGTCAGAAAGCCCCCCTCACATAATGTTCTCCGCTTGGATCTGATCCCAACAGGGTGTCGTAGTCAATCCTCAGCACAGTTCTTAAGTGGAGACCAAGAGCCTTGGGCCTTTAGGGGCGGTCTAGCGGGAGAGTTCCAGGTATCAAATATCAAATTCACAAACGATTTGTTGAATGAAGAAAAGGAAAAAAAAAAAAAAAAAAACTTGGAGTGTCACTGATTTGAAAGGGTTGGTCTGCATAAGGTTCGCTGATTATCTCGATTGGCCTGCAGAGCTAAGGTATTCAGTGCAGATTTTTAACGCTCGAGCCACGGGTGCAACCTGAGCACATGCAAAAAGCATACGGGAGTGGATATAGTGCAAGGGTAACGGGAAAACCGGGACAGAGATGACATGTTGTCGCTAATTCCCATTCAGTCTGAATCTCTTTCAGCGACTGGCCAAAGGTGATGCTGCTTTTCCCGAGCGCTCGCGCCCGCGCCCCGCGCAGCATGGCTAGGTTTTGTTTTCATGACATCTCATTTCTTTGCAGGAAGCACAGCGTAAAAAAACCCTCCTCCCACCCTTTCCCCCTCCCTTCCCAAACCCCTCCCCCTGGCGCAAGCGTCTGCATCACCGTGCGTGTGCGCAAGCGAGTTCGCCTGCTAAAGGTTCCATGAACAACATACTCAGTTACCTCAAAACATTTTGGATGCCTGGCGATTTAAAAAAAAAAAATAAATAAAAATAAATAAATGACATGTGAAGAACAGTAGTGAGTATGTGAAGTTTTACACCTCTGTGGTTTGTTCATGGAACTTTTCCACCAGCCGCGTCCCCGCATCATCACTTTTCTCTACAGGAGTTTTGGCGCAGCGAAATCAATTGCAATGCTTTTTTAAGGGAAAGGGGCATCTCCTTTAGTCAGTTAAAGCCTTTTCAGACCAAACCTCTCCTCTCAGATATTTTATTGGTTTATTTTTGTTGAATTGTCTTCCATCTTTCAAACTACAGTTCTGTAGGCTCTTTATATTAGCAAAAATATCGTAAACGATGAGAGAACAGGAAGTGGTCACTTTTGTTACTGATGCAGTTTACTGACTAAGAAGGTCCTGGCAACTGTTGGTAATGAAAGATGCTGTAGTTTTACAGGCTGGCACTGGCCTTAGTTGGCAGAGCCATTACTAGAAGGTACAGCCAGCTTTGTTTTTGCTTGGGTCTTATTGGTGTGAATGTGATGCAGCAGTAGCAAAGTGACTGTTAGAAGTGTAGCACTGCAAAAGAGGAAGTAGATCGTCATGTTTTAAGGCTTAGAGGTACTGACTTTGTTCTGTTTGGTTTCTACAGCGGTTGTTACCAATTGATGGGGCAAACGATCTTTTCTACCAGCCACCCCCTTCAATGCCAACCTCAAAAATCTATTCCATACGACCATATTTTCCCAAAGATGAGGTTTGTTTTTTGTTTTTGTTCTTGTTCTCACTGTTGTGATGCAATTGATCGTTTTACTGAAGCCCTTAACAGAGAAACGGACCTCAGACTAACCGTTTGTCTTATAGTTTTTGCAAAGGTCAGGCCTGATCCAAGTCATCTTTTTGGGATATCTTTTGTGCCTAGAAATTTTTAAAATCACTTTCGTGGGCCTCCCAGTGGCACACACGTTAAGGACACTTCTTTGGGAAGCAGGCATGAGCCCAGCTTCCATTTCTGGCTATGGCCGGAGGTTTGCATTAGCTAGGCAACAATTGGCCCTGCTTTGCTAGGGAATGGTAGGGGTTAAGCCAGTAAGCAAGTTCATTGGTGTCTTCGCTCTCTAGCGGTCACTCCTGATCAGGCCAGATGCCTGTGGATGAAAGAACTGAGCACATGCTGACTGTTGTCCTCCGACGACAGAGACAGCATGTAATTGGTGGTACGGCTGCAGTGTGGAATGTTGAGGGGATTGAGGGCGGATTAGTTGTCATGTGAATCAGAGGAGTCACATGCCTACAACTCCCTCCTCCAGATGTCAGCAAGATAGGGTGCCTTGCGGTAGATCAGCTTATTCAGTTGAGTTCAGGTGGAAGATAAAGGGGGCATTTAGGGGAAATGAATAACATTGAACATAAATAATAATAACAATTAATAGTAAAATTATATCCATGCACTAGAATCTCACTGAAATTCTTTAAATTAGATAATAATTGTATCCCTGATGGATTCTAACATATGTATCACCTTTTAATCAATTCAAATGTAGCTTACCTCTTCCAATATTCAGTTTACTACACTGACATTTTCGGTGTCTGTTTGCCATTTCGGTGACCATTCGTAATCAAAGCCATGCCTTGAAATCAGTTGCTATACCTGTCTGTGTGCAACGCGCCAACAGACCCTAACCCTCATCTGCCTGATCTTACAGCCGTCCGTCTACAAGATCTGCAGAGAAATATACAACGAGGGGCTGGGAGGCGTCCCTTTCTCTGAGCAGGAGCCAGATCTCATCGGAGACAGGTAAGAGTGGAATGAGGAACATAAATGGATGAACATTGTTGTGGTTGTCAAGGGGTTTTTAATTTTATGAACACATTTTGGTACCCACTGTCTAACCAATATGAATCTCTAAAAATGCTGATATTATTACAGTGTATTATTGTTTTTGTACTTTATCAAGGTTGGTAAAGCCAATTTAGTTATTGAGAAGCGGCATGAGTGTTATCACTGCTTGTTTGTGTCGTTAAAAGGATTCGGTCATGCAGTTCACCACAAATAGGGGAGAACATTATTCTTTCTGATAGATTATTTAATAAACTTTTTCAACCAGTTGCTTCCTTAGACGCAGGCCCATTGCAGGCATGGCAGCCTGTCTTGACTGAGTATTACAGCAAGACACACTGAATGACAGTAACCTTTGAACTCTGACAGTTGAAAGTTTAAACACCAATTACTAGGTTTGCCAGAAGCACAATGCAGCCAAAGTGCAGGGCTGGCTCTTGCCCCAAGGTTTCTTCAGCAAGTGGGGCCAAGCTGTCGAACTCCGCACAGCCATCTTGCGTCTCATCGGGGTGAACACAACATGGGAGAACATGAATTCTGACCAACCTTTGACAACCTGTAAATGAAAATGTAGCAAAGAAATTCCACTTCATGGTCAGCTATATTTTTTTATGGTCCCTGAAGACATTTTAATGACAAAACTGAAGTGAAAACCTCTGTTGCCGGTGAAATTCTGTGGACCGATATTACTTGGCAACACAGTGTAACATCAGTACACATCTGGGTGTTTGCAAAAGTGCTTTTGCAAAGAGCTGACCTGAATGTAAACGCACCAGATTTTGCAGGATTCAAAACATGGCTTATGAAGAAGCGGCTATTAAACATAATGAATATAGAAAATGTTCAATGTCACAGTCCTCTTACGTTATGCTTGTTGAAATTGTTCAGTGTGCAGATGGGTAAATGAGATGCATTGTGTGTCTCATGCACCATTACGTCCTCCAGGTTAGTGGGAGGGTTTCTGACCCTAAGCCCAGACTACGGCTTCGTCCTGGAGGATGAGGAGGGGATCTGCGGGTACGCTCTGGGCACCGTGGACGTCAAACCGTTTGTGAAGAAGTGCAAGATGAGCTGGATTCCCAGCATGCAGGAGAAGTACAACAAACCTGACTCTGAGAAAGACCTGTCAGAGGCTGAGGTTGGTAGCATTCCTGCTCAGCTTTCATTAAGTAATGTAATGGTGTAAGAACTCCTTGTGATTTTAACAATGAAGAACCATAGCAGAGTGCTGTTCAGCTATGCAATTTATTCAGCTTCCATTTGTGTCTCTAAATTGACACTTTTCAGTTTCACTGTTACATCTGTATGACATTAAATGTAAGGTACATGCACTTCTCTTCTCTGCCGTGCAGAAAATGATGTTGAGCTTCCATGAAGAGGAGGAGGTTCTGCCAGAGTCCTTCCTCAGTAATTTCCCCTCACTGATAAAAGTGGACATTCAGGCAAAGGTCACAGACCCTAGCGTTGCAAAAAGCATGATGGGATGTCTGCTGTCCTCGCTAAAAGCCAACGGTAGGTAACCTCCAGAAGAATGGGATAGCTCACTTCACCCACCCATAACTTGCTATTTTCTTAGCATAGCAATTCTGTTAGCTATTAGTCTATGGGGTTTATGCATGAGAAAAATAAAATTATCAAAGAGGACGGCCTCGAAATGGTGGCTTCATATATACACTTAACATTATCCACTGCTTTGATCAGTCTGGGTGGTCTCGTCATCTGCAGACCACGCAGAGATTTTCTGAAGTAGAGACTCCGTTGTACTATATTGGCCATAACAATGACCACAAATTCAACTAAGCGTAAAAATGTGAAAGTTTTCGGAGCATCTAAAAGGAGTAGGATAACAATAGCCCGATTATTCAAACTATTTCCCCTACCTCTGTTTTTTTAGGCTCCCATGGTGCCTTCTGTGAAGTCAGGCAGATGGATAAACGGATGTTGGACTTTTACAGTAAACTGGGCTGCTTCGAGGTGGCGAAAATGGAGGGCTTCCCCAAAGATGTGATCATAATGGGGAGGAGCCTGTGAACTCCAGGGGCGGGCCTGTGAACTCGATGGACACAAATGGGAGCGAAGGCTCGACAACCGACTGTACAGAGCTTCAGCACCACTGTGTCTACACCCAAACCCCCCCCTCCCCACCCAAACCAACCATTCCCTCTGCTCCACCACCTGAGAGAAACAGCCGCATTAACGCCTTTTGTATTCACCATCTCCATCAGGAGTTTCTGCGGTAGCCTTGGTGATTGTGTGCCCATATTGCAGCTGTCAAAATTAAGGCTCCCCCACCTTCCGAAATTTTTCCCCACTTTGCTGATTAGGGAGTGTGAAGATTTTGGTTTATGGTTTGTATTGCTGTCAGCATCCGATGTTCCGAGGTGGCACGAGACGCGCCGGCAGCCGGGTGATAAGGGGGTCGATCCAGTTCTCAGTATGCAGTCCACTTCCTGTAATGCAGTCCTTGCTTGAAGTGTCTACTTCCTAGTGTGCAGTTTGCAGTTGCTAGCCAATCGCTATCTTTCCTCATGACCCTTCTGCTGTGGCCTCACTTCATAAGTAACATAATTTGAGCAAATGGTTCCGCTTGGGATAGAAGTGGCCTTGCACACAGGATTTTTAATTTTTTTTTTATTTTATAAAGCTGTGTACTGAGCAGTACCACTGCCAGAGAGGGGTTAATGTTGAAGGTACTAGATTTTCTTACATTGCTCTCTGTGTAAGGAGCAAGCTAAGTTGCTCTGCCTTTTTTATGTTAAAAAAAAAGGACAAAAAGCTTAGCCGGAGTATCTCACACTGGTTGCTTAAGAAGGAACCTGGGGAGAGAAATAAGTTGAAATTATATTGTTATGCCTTTGTTAGTGGTCCACAGTAGTTGGGGAGTTTGACCTGGAAGTACAAATGCCTGTGTTCCTGTTGTTCTTTTAAAAGAACTCTAACCATTCTTCAACCAAATCCCATCAGGATAAGACGAAAACAAGAAATGCTCAACTTCTCCTTGAAGTGTAATGCTCTTAAAGATCCGCTCAAGGTTTATTTTGCCCATCAAAGTGCTTTCTCGCTTTTGCTGTTGTGTGGGTTTCAGGCAGTTAAGCACAGTATTTGAGTACCACACAACAATGCCTTTTGAATCTCTACCATTTAGCACTACGATACAATGAGGAAATCCCTTACTGTCAGAAATGCTGAGATGTAAAATGAGAGCAGCTTGTCCACACTTGTTTTACTCTGTGTTATTGACTGACTGTGACTTTCCACTGTGCAGGTAGATAGTGTTGCAGGGCCCAGAAAGCAGCTGCCCCACTGTTGGATGCCATCTGAAAGGTTTCAGACTCAAAAATTATGTCTTAGTGCTTTGCCTTTGCAGTATGAGGCTAGACAAACACTGATTGTATTTTATTTTATAATGTACCGTGATCATAAACTACTGAAAAAGGGGTGAGTAATTGGTTTATTGAAGCATAAATAATACTCCTAGTTTTCCTTTCATCCTAACATACTGATGAAACATTGCTTGTAACACTTCCATTTCAGTACTGACCTGTAAAGGGTTTCCTTAATGTTTACAGAAGTTGTCCCCATTGCCAAAGTGGTGAAGAAACAAGTTACACTTTTACGGCCCTTACATTTAGAAGTGTAATTGTTAAAGATGTTAGTATGCCTTTTTGTATCAATGTTTTTATACTGGTCTTTTTTTTTTTTTTTTTTTTTTTTTTTTTTTTTGTAAATGTAACTTGAAAGAATAGAAAAAGCACTTTGACCATAGCGCATACAAGTGCGGCTAAAATGCTTAGACCTGGGACCTGCTTCTGGTGTATGTTCTAGAATCGCTCGACAACCTAATGTTGTATTATTGCATTCATCCGTATTATGCATGATGCATAATAGATAGAATTTTTGAACATTTGTGACATTACATCCATCCAATGCGCCATTCAGTACGTTTCTGTGATATACACCTGGGTGGAATTTGGGTTTGCAACAGGGCAAATTCCCCTCCATCTAATGCTTTGGTGGCTCAGCCCCAAACTTCCGCCTATTTAAAAAAAAAAAAAAAAAAAAAACAAGAGGTGTGTTTTATAGGTGTGTGTTTTATAACTGATGTTATGTTACCTCAGCATACATTTTGACTTCCTCATGGTTACATTTTTTCTCTGAATGAGCACAAAAAAGAGATGTATAAAAGATTTGTACCCTTTGTAAGTTATGATGCTCAATCTAATCCAAATCTTTCTTTCTCGCTGCTCCCGTCTGTTCTTTTCCCATCGTTTACCACTACTTTCATCCTCATCGGTTTAAAATACTTATGCATCACTGATCAGACCTGTCAAAAAGGTGAGGGGAGAAGGGGAGGTGTTTGCAGTGAGCTTGTTGCCATTACTAACATGGATTGAGGAATTGAAGTTCCGTTATGTCGGTTTTAGTTTTCACAAAGTAAAGTCAGCAGCTGTAAAACATTATTATTATTATTTATTATTATTAATATTATCAATTATTAATGTCATTATTTTGATGCTAAAAGAGTTAAAACATCAGTTATATCAAGTGATATTGTTTTCCTCTTAGAAAAGCCTACTTAACTTCTGTTGCTGTTTTTTTTTTTTTTTTTTTCCAAGGCTGTTTCAGAGAGCCTTCAATTTAAAATGCAGCAAAGCTTTTGATGAGGATAACTGAATAAGTGCAACACTGAAGCATTTCAGTATACCGGGATGTTAAAAGGATATGTAGCTGTAATTTCTGTAAGATTTGTATGTAATTAAGATGGTTAATAATAAAGTATGTTAAATCAGCATCGTGTAGTGTATACCGTGTATCTCATTTTAGCTGAATAATTCTCTTTAATTTTCTGTGGTAACGGACTCATACTGTATGGGTGTAATGCAGTTAAATAAGTTAACTCAATTGAACATGGACACAAGCGGTCATAATGTAGTGATAAAATGGTAGAAAGGAGCAGGCAAGCCTGCACCATTAAAGGGGTGCCAGAAGAGACTTACCAGAGCACAGAACTCGATGGCACAGATGAGGAATGGCCGCTGTTTACCTGAGTACCACTGCAAGTGCAGAGGAAAAATGTCGCCTGGTCTGGTGAATACTGGTTCCTGCTGAATTGTGCTGATTGGAGAACCAGGATGTGATCCGTGGATCCATAATACCAGGTATCAACACTGCAGGCTGATGGTGGTGATGTGTAACGGTGTGTGGTGCATTTTCACGGCATGCATTTGGTGTATTGATAACAAGCACAGCAACATTGGAATGCCACATATCTGAGCATAGTATCTGGTCAAGTTGCAGTTGACATGGGTTAAAATCTCTGTACCACACTGAGAAATATAGGCTGTTCTGAGTGCAGAACAGGTGGGCATACCTTACTGGTAGTTATACTAAAATGTTAGAAATGTACATTATATCTTGGTGTTGAATGTTCTGAACAGAATTTTTACTAACTAGTCATTTTGGTAGATGCCTGTGTCTTCAAAAAATATGTATTTGATACTGAAGCATAACTGTGAAGTAAATGTATAAGTGTACACATTTGGTGTTGGAGGAGTTGTGTACCTCAGCTGAAGGACTCTTGGTGCATTTTTCTTGACCATATGGAATATTTAAAAACAAAATCATTTTTTCAAAAATTTTAATTTTAGTCAGTTTCACAGTACTTGGTTCCTTGAGAAATTCCATTTTACTACTTTGGTTTTAGTTGACACTCATCATTTATTTTCAAAATTGTACATCTGACCACTCACTTGCTGTGCAGTTAGCTTACCATTACCCCACTTTGATTCAGAAACACAAAGTGCTCCCATGGTAAACAGAAAGGTAGAGAAAGGTCTTCTAAGAGACACAAAAAAGAGGTCTCGAAAGTGAAGGCCAGTGACTTAGAGGTAAATTGGTGAACTGTTTTGTATACAGTATCTGTAACAACCACAGATTATCTTCATAACCCAGGGATAATTGCATTATACATTATTGCATCCATTACATATCCATATACATCAATCTTCAACAGTCATTAATTAGCTTTAATTATGTTGACAGTTACGTAACTCTAGGCATACATGTCTCAGCTCAAGATCCTGATGTGAACCTAGTGGGGAAGTGCATGACGCTCAGCTAATTCTGTGGTTGTCATTGATAGCTAGCCTCCAGCAAGTACTGGTTTTGCTGACATCAGAGCTGTTTACTGATGGAACAAACACAGCAGTTCATAGTGTCCAGCTCATACACCATTATGTTTCAAGGCAGGAAAATATATGAAAATATGCAAATATGGCCAGTCCTGCAATTGCAGCATCCACCCTGATGCTCATATTGCAAAATGTTTATTAAAAAAATAATAAAAAATGTTCAAAGTTCAGTGTTACACATTAAAGAAATAGTTTAAAAAATATATTGAAAACTTGACTTGCCCGCTAGATTCTCCAGTGAAAAAACATAAGGACTCTTGAGGCAGTATCGTTTTAATGCTGAGTTTTCTGGTTCATTGGGGTTCCCTGTCAGTGATGCTGAGCGCTTGTAGGGGGCGCTGGCTGGTTTCACAGCCCCTTGTTGAAGTACACATAGCAGACTTTGTCCCCATACCGTGACAGGATGGAGTCTCTCAGCTCCGGCTCAAGCTTTGACACAGCCATGGAGCTGAAGAAATCAAACAGAATGAAAAGACTGTCAAATACCAAGAAAGAACCATACTCAATATAACCATAGTGTTGGGCAAACGACTACAGTTACATCTTAATTCTCTAGGACGCTAAATTCAATGATTATAGCTTTAAATTCACCACCAGCATGTTTAGGAAAGCACAGCTAAGACAACCTGAAGGAACAGATGGTCAGTTTTGATGTGAGGCATAGAAAAAAAGTCTCAAATGACTCAAAAGGCTACTTGAGATGCCTGTCCAACACATACAATATGTATAATGTGCTCAGAATTACACTGGTGTATTAGGTATGAAATTATGTAACACCCACCCCAATATGTATACATCACAAGTGTGGTCTTACCAGTTTTGGGGAAATATTGAGCAAGCAGCATGCACCATGAAGACGAGGCTGTAAAATAACACATTTATCCCTCTAAAGCCACAGATTTCAAAATAGACTGGAGAGCTTTATTGTTGAAAACAGGTTTCATTTTCCATGTTTGCATGATAAATAAAAGCATGCATTAACACAGAGAGTATTACCAAATGGAGGTAAAATTCCATGTTTCTGCAATGTCTCTCCTATTCATGATTTTTTTTTTTAATAAAAGATGACTCCATACTTACAACACTCCCACCATCATCACTTGCATTGGTCCATGTAGAAACCTGATTTTCTGTCATACAGAATACATGCTTTTAATATTCAGAAAAGCCATGGAATTGCTATTCATTGAATGAATCCTCATTTTATGTGTAAGGAAAAGGGGTCATTCAGTGGTTTATTTCTAATGGTTTATTTATTAACATTCAAAAAGAATAGTACAAAAAGTAGATTAAAAAAGTAGATATTAGTCTGCTTAGATGACCGTTGGGACAAAAGGGTCCCTGTCTGTACAAGCAATTAGGTGAATTTCTGTCAAAGCTACAATCTGATATGATATAGTAAAAGTCCATATCAAGTCTTGACATAGTCCAGAAAACAAGATTCAACAGTGACATCTGTTGGCCAAGAAACAAAATAACAAGAACAGAGCGCTGCAGAGGTCAGCTGGCTGACAATGCGCCAAAATGAACTGATATTACCCAAAGGCATCACAATCCTAAAATACTCATTGAACAGGAGTGCTTCGCATTAACCAGAATTAATCTGTTAATTATACATGTACATAAATGACAAAACAAAAACTGTCATCTATCCTTTTGGGCCAGTAATTAAACATTTGCTACAGTTTGGAGTATTTATACATTCACTTTTTAGATATTTAACAGATGCTCTTAGCCAGAGCAGCTTACACGGCTAACATGTCTGCACATTATCCATTTACACAGTTGGACATTTTATTGCAACAATTCAGTCAAAATTCAGTACCTTGTTCAAGGGTACAATGACAGTGACCTAATTGGGAATTCACCTGGCAACTTCAAAGTTAACTATGTACAGTGTACATCATAATATAATAAACTATATAATAAAAACAATAAGCAAGCTGTTGTAGCTCACAGTATGGTTTTTTATGAGAATCTTCAGCTAGCTGAGTGACATAAAGAATATTAATTAACCACCCGAGGCTGTCCATGTACTGTCAGGAGAATTCTCAAGGAGAGCCCTTGTGTAGAATAAATCTGAAAAACTGAGACGGACAGCCGTGATAATGAGACTTTATCATCGTTGCTCGTCTGACTCTGGGCTTACCTGCATCAGCTTGTGTTTCTCCAGCCTCAGCATGATTATGGGAAGGAGGACTGGAATTTAGGATAAATTAGATTAGAAAGGTCGGCCACAGACAAGTACAGCGGGAAGGACACGCGAATTTAGCAGAACTAATCTGAATTGGATGAAAGATGAACTTCTAATACAAAGTGTGTCTGATACTGTCTCAACAGAACAGCAGGTGGAAGACAGGAGAATGTCCCATATTCCCCTGGAGCGCTGGACGCTGCTGTCTGAAGAATTCTGTTTGTAACACTTACTCATGCCTGGGGCTGCCATGGTTACCCTGGAGATGACTACCTGAGTGATACCCTTGATGGCAGCTTTCTGTACCAAGAGGGAGAAAGAAGAGCGAAAGAGGAGGGTGGAGGGTGAGTATGAGTGTGTCGTCAGAGCTAAGGCCTGGCAAAGACAAGTATGGTGCTCGACTTGATAGTGACTGCTGTTTTGTGTTGCTCCTGGGAAGTTGAAATACTTATGCTCTTCAGTCATTCTTAGGTTGATAATACAGTATATGAAAATATTGATAATTTTGACTTTTGGTAACTCTTTTGGTTTTAAAATACCTTCCATTTCATTTTACTACCAATTTCAAGGGGCCCTCTGTTGTTTTAAAATGTGATCTTAAATGTACCACTGGAATAAAATATTAAATTCCAAAACTTTCTAATTCAAATATTATCCTGTTAATGTTGACACAAAATAAATGATGTCTGAATCAGCCATCACAATACTGAGCATTAGTGAACATTTCTAGGATGTACCAAGGTTTTGTGCTGGTTAAGTCAACATGGAAAAACCTCATTTCCCATCATCACACAGCAGCTGTCATTTCCACCTATGTGATTCTCACCTGTGAGTGGCCTAGCTTATTCCCATTCTCGTCTGTTACAGCAATGCCATTCATTATTTCCCTGAGAAAGGCCAGAGAGAGACGAGATTTGGAGAGTTGAGACACAAGAAACAGAGACGGCAAGCCAAAGTATTGGACCAGCTGCAGCGACCATCATCCTGCCCCACTCCCCATAATACACCTGGACTCACTGCTGTCTCATCATGGGGATGTTGACACAGTTAGCAGCAGCCACGGCGGCAAAGGGCACCCAGCGTGACACCAGAGGAGGCGCTCTCTGAAATCATGAGAAAAAAAGAGCAACGTCACTGGGGTCATACAGAGTCTCCCTAGTGAGATGATGACCCGCCATTACTGGATGTGTTTGGCCATGAGCAAAACCGCACCTTGGTATACAGGTTCAGCCCCACAGCTGTAGCCAGGGCTGTGCTGGTGGCCGTCACATAGGCCACACCAATCTGCCTGAGAGGAGACAGAAGACATGAAGCAATCTACGATGAGAGGTAAATTACTCCAAAAAGAACATGCAAGCACAACATGTACATTACTCATAATAGAGCACTACCATTGGATTATCAGTTTGCAAACAAAAACATACGGTTCCAAGGCTTGATTGTTCAAATACTTTTAACAGGATGCTAACCTCTACTTTCTCTATTAGTTTCTCCCTTATAAAACTGATTGCAGAGAAGAGATGTAGAAAGAGGTCAGTGGAGAAATGCAGACAGTCATCCCTTACTTGGGCGTGATAGGGGAGGCAGCATTACGGTTTGTATAGTTGACCAAGGCATTGAAGGACTGGTTCACCCACTGCCAAAACACGACTGCTGGCACCGTCCTGTAGGTCATAAGACATGGAGAGATGGCTCATTATAGGGGAACTGTAGGTACCCACGACACCCTCCAAGACAGAATGTTGTTCGGCCTGACCTGTAGAACTGTAGCATGAAGCCTGTGATGGCCATCCCGCCTGGGACCTGGAAGGACATCCGGCCAATCATGTTCATGCGATCGCCTGAGTCTGGGTGGAAGGCAGAGTCGTAGAGCTTCTTGGCGTAGAGAAGCTGTTCTTCTGTGGTGCCTGGGGGCATGTTGCCTGCCCTGAGAGGGACAGACCACATCAGACCAGTATACCAACATCAGTCTATTTCATCCTTATAACCTACATCAGACCGTATATCAACATCAGTCTATTTCATCCTTATAACCTACATCAGACCAGTCAACATTAAATCTTGTAATACATCAGACCTGTGTACAACATTTTATTTCATCCTTATCTCCATCAGCACCAACAAATTTATCCTTATAATGTACATCATCAAATTAGCCTTGTTCATCCTTATAACCTGCATCAGACCAGTTGGTCCAAATCATACTGTACCATTGAAATCTCCTGCATAAATATCGATTTCAAAGAGGTACATCCAAATCACCAGACCATTGGTTTAAGGGCATCAATCCAGTCCACATATACAGCAGAACTCATGGCACATAATTGGGGCTATGTACAATTTACATTTTTTCCATTTCCATATAATCTCATAAGCAAGCAGCGGAGTGCTCAGAAGAGCACTGGACTGCCTTGCTGGCAGGCTCATATGGTGCAAGGCGTGCTCAAACACGTCTGGTTCAGTGGTGGTCATGAAACAAGAACGTACTAATGGAGCTCAACCATGTCTAGTCCTGACGCAGTTGTACAAAAGTTGGTATTAAGAATGTATAGTGTCATGCTATAGTCTTCAGAGGAGGGCTCAGCAGTACGATAGCGGACATCTTAGGTTAGCCCACGATTTACCCTACCTGCAGCTCTCCACCAGAACTTTCGCCTGATCCAGCTTGGCATCAGATATCAAGGCAGTGCGACAGTCTGTGATGTTGAAGAAGTGTTTGAGGCGCCCCATGAAGGTGCCCTGGTCCCAGCGAGGGGCATCAATGTTGAAGCCTCTCAGCTCCATCTTTCCTGTTCTTGAGAGATTGAAGGATGAGCAGACACACACTGTAACACACACTACCTTACATGATGTGTTCCTAGATCGGAACACTGGAGAATAGGTTGAAGATTATGTATTTTTTGTAGTGGGATTATCTTGTTTTGTTTTCTGTACATGCTGTCTAATATTTAAGGTTGTAAAGGGACAGAATGTTCTGAAAGCTTATATATTTTTCACTTTTATCCAACAGCCCAAATATTTAGCCTCAATCAGCAACCCTGCCTTCCAGTCCCCAGTTTTGGGTAGCTTTTTTTACGTAAATGTATCAAAAACTTGACATTCAGAGATTTTTTCTTCCTAACAATGTATCAAACAATTAAACAACAAACAGTTATGTTTGTATCTACATTTATAAATGACCAAATTTACTTCAAAATTCCCAAAAAAGGTAAAAATTGCCAAAGTTTTTAACTAAAGATATATCCCAGTCTCCATTATACCTGACAGATGCTGAGCGTTCCTATACTCAGCATTGACCTGAAACTTTCAATGCCAAAACTATTATTCTTAAATAGCCTACCGGTCTTTTAACTTCTAACCTGCTAGTTTTCCTAATCAGCTATGTCAGGACAAACTTTACCTCAGCAACAGTTCAAAAGATACCAATGGCTGAGAATTCACAGGGCAAACAGGACCCAGTGGACCAAATGTCCATTTTCTTTGGGGGCCCATGGGGTGCAGTTAAAATTTAACAGGTTTGCCAGCAGGATTTATCGTATTTATTAACCTTTGTCTTAACAGGAAGTCTCTTTCTCACGAGAGCCCTCCTTTAAAACACACACACACACACACACACACACACACACACACACACACACACACACACACACACACACACACACACACACACACACACAATACCAACAACAGACATAAAAGAAGAAAGAAACTACAAAATGCTAAATTCGGAAAAATAGATAGAATACAAACACGGCGATGACAGCTGTGTGAAACATGTACACTCGTCAATGATGAAACCCCTGAACAGCAGTTAGAAAGGCACCCCAGCTCAGCTTCCACAGATTCTGACAAAACAGACCCACAGAATTTGCCCAGGGGACTGGGTAGAGCCAGTTACTGTGTAGCCTACACTTTCCCTAAAGGTTAAACCAAGTCCACTCTCCTGCACCTGTTCAACCCCACCACAAAGTATGCTCAACCAGTAATTAAATCGTTACAACATCATTTTTTGAAGAGCAAACTGCACAGCAGAAAATGCACAGTTCATACGTTGCTATAAAATGACCTTTTGATGTTCGATTTGCGCTCACTATTTTGGGGATTTACATCCCGCTATAAGTGTGATTTTAATCTACTGCATTGTTATCAGTTTTAAAGTATATGCTTTATTTTGATGCGTCTCCTATAATCTTATATGGGTTCTACTCCCCCTTCCGATTCAATCTTTTTACATCACAGTATGGTAGTATTTTCCTTTTTATAAATGATAATTTTCCAACCCATGGAAGTCTTCCCACCATTGCTTGCTGTCACTACTACACCACCAATTACCTATGTGAACTTTGAGAAAGAATAAGATATGATATAAGATATGATATAAAAAATAATTCAGCAAGTTTCAATTTGGAAGTATTAGGAAAGGGTAAAAGGAACACTAATGTCTTATAACGTTTTATTTACGTGTGTACAAACCATATCCAGTAGACGCACCGCAGCACTACTAGTGCGCGTTTAAGAAAGTGTACAGGTACCTAGCAGACGTTACCTCTGCAGCAAGCTTAACCGGATGTGACAGAAGAAAACCTTTTAGACAAGTTGCAGGTTTAGACAAAAGACAAATGTACAAAGCCCATTACAGTACAGTACAGTAGTATGGTTGCTGTTGCATTACGTACAATGGTTCTTATCTGCTTAGTATAATCGTTATAAAGAATGAGTAAGGCAAGACACCGGTTAGTTTGCAACATACATAGGAGTACTGAATGGACAGTTACAAAGTGTAGCAAGCTAGAATCGTTTTCACGAACACAACATAAAGAAGTACAAGTGTGCATTTCCTAACAAATCAATGACTAGCTGGCAAGTTGGCAGCGCAACGATACAAACAGATAGTTACAAACCTCATCTCGATTTTAAAGTGCACGCAAACAGCAGCTAATTATTATGGAAACGCATATAGTCACCAATTAAACCTTTCCACATAAAACCGATGCTCAGAAAACTTGACAAGCTACTGGCCATATTACAAAAGTTTTGACACGCTATAAATAACGGTGCTCTTACCTTCGTTATAAAGCGTTGTTGTGTAACTTGAACATAGATTATTAAAACTGACACATACCCTTGCTGGTTTGGCAATGTATGGATGGTTCACGTGGCACTTCTTCCTATTACAAATGAGAGGCAGTCCCGCAGGTTCAACTTGTTTCCAAGGCTACAGCGTTGCCAGGAACATAAAAAAATCCATCACTGAGGGGATTCATCACATCACCCCTGGAAAGAATGGAATGATTTAAGAAAAGCTGATCCTAGCTGACAGTGCCTTGGAAAGCAATGTTAATCAAACCTGATTTGACAAACTGCCTTTGACTTTCTATTATCTTTTTATCTCTTGTCTCTGACTAGAAGGCAATATTCAGAAATTTGTACATGTGTAAGTGCTGCTTTTTATTTTATCATAGCTTTTATTTGTGCATAAAACAATCAAACGGTTGCATTAGCCATGTCTGGAGCTAGATCTACTCATCATAAGCTACACCACATCCTGGAGTGTGCAGATATGGCAGGGAGAAAACTGTGAATGATGTGTCCCATGACTCGGATATTGTATCCTCCTTTCCGCCGCTACTACCTAGTTACCTCCCTCCCTCTAATGTCTCGTTACTTGAGGGAAGGAGGACACGTGCAGAAACAGTGTAGGACAGGAAGATACATTTTTGAGTAGCCTCCTGGGGCGCACTAAGAGTCTCTGCGTTACTTAGAAAATCTGTGTGACCACGCCTGTGTGCTCCAGACACCCTGGTACTTTTGGGATCCCTCCTTTCTGGACCAAGGTGTCAGTGAACACATTTTTCAGGAGTTAGTCGGTCTGGCGTCTGGCCACAGTGCTGAAGAAACTCTTCCCTTCAACACTGAACAGCGAGATCGTTCTGACTTGGTTGATGTTCTTTGTCTCTTCCTTTTTCTGCTTTTGGGTGCAATGGGCCCCATGACTTTTTATGCCATTTAAGTAATTTCTGTTGACTTTCTTTTGTATCTACTTACTGTAGGTGAATTCTAGCCATTTTAAGCAGAAAAATCAAGAATTTTGGGGCGGTTCAATTTTTCACATTTTTTTTTTATTTTTTTTTAACCCCACGGCTCACGTTTTGTTTTCTGCTTTGGGGTGCAACATACCCCTCACCTTTCCTACCATTTCCCTAATTTCTGGTCAGTTTTGACATTCATCATCTTATTCCTCTCTATGCACAGCAATCAATACATTGCATTGTGCTACTGATCTTTACACAACTTGTTGCAATAAAACTACTAAACACAAGATGTCACTCTTACTGTATAGTGATGACATGGATATTACAGACAGAATGGTTACGTATTAAACATACAAAAGAGTAAACATACTGGATTGCTGAATAAATGACAAGGTTTTTCTGGGGTGGTATACCTTGTTTTTTGCAGTACAGCATTTCAACAAGAATGCATATACAGGTCTTAATGTTGAACATGAATTTCAATGCATTACAGTTTTTGAACACATTTAATCAAGTCCTTCCTTTTTCTTCAAAGCAGCAGTCCACCTACACAGTTGAGGAAACCACAGGTGAATGACCATTTTGGGCTTGAACTCTTTTGATCTGGTGTGGTATGAAATAGAGCAGACCTCACTCACTCAATTGCTCTGGGGGGTTTTCTTTAGATATGAATAGGAGTAAAAATGACGTATCTGTCAGTCATTCTCGGCCTTTGAAGGGTGTACTTGGTGTTTAAGACGTCACTGACTGTGGCAAAATTCCTGTCCTTTCAATGTGCGGTCATGGTATTACTTCTATGGTTTGACTGGTTGAGTAATGACCGTGAGTTGTAACTATCATTGCCTCACACTTTGCATGTGTCCTTGTAGCCGAGTTTTTGGCTGTGGCTGCTGGTTTCTGCAAGGAAGTATTTGGTGTGGAGGCTGTAACTCAACAGCACATGGGCTGCAGAGTTTAATTTGCCTCCTGGGATGTTGCAGTCTTCCAGTTGGCTGATGCTGCAGTTCTCACTTTATCCAGCGCGGTCTGTTCCTCATCTGGGAGAGGACACCAATACATCGGTGGCCTCGGGAGTCTGGGGGTGCCGGTACAAGTGCAGAAAATTAGGCAGCAGCGCTCAGTTCTTTTCTTTTGAGTTTGTTTGTCTTATTTTGGGGTGTAGACGAGGCCTGGCATTGTGGTGCCACCCCTTGACGTCCTCTTATGTTATAAGGGCAGACATGGGAGGGAGCCAAAGTGTGGTCACATATGTAGTGTGTGTGGAATGGAGTGTGGGCATGGAGGACTTACCTGCTTTGGGGGTAGTGTGTGAAGGGTAGGGAAGTCTCTCTCTCCTTCCCTCAAAGGACAGTAGTACCAAACAATTTGTATTTACTGTATGTGGAGAGCTACCCCAAAGACAGTAATAACAGTAATCCATACCATATACAGGGGGTCCTCGGGTTACGACAGTCTCGAGTTATGTCGTTTCGTGGTTACGACGCACTCCCATAAATTATTTAAAAAACCTAGTCTCGACCTAAGTGGTTTGGTTCGTAAATACAACCACAGAAATAAAGATAAGAAATTGTTCTCTCTTTTTTTATTACTGTTTCATTTAATTACTGTATTTCATATGTCCTTCATGTGTTGTGTGTACAGTGTGAGTGGTGTTAACTTAGGTATAATTTAGGTATAAATTCAGACTAACGTCGAAAATCAACTTACGACAAGTCGTAGGAACGGAACTCGTTCATAAGTCGAGGACCCCCTGTATATCCTAATAGTTACCACCATACCTGGCTGAAAATGAGCATAGTAAAATTTTGTTGCCTGTATATTTGGAGAGCTGACATTCCAGACCTACATGAGGATTTGGGGCAAGGTTTGGTCCAAACTTCTCCTGAGGAGTCCTGAGCATCAGCAAATTCATTATCAGTTTGTTCAATGAACCTGTACAACCCCTCGTAAACCTTTTTTAATAAGGAAATCCACCCACCCTAAATGCACTTTCCGCTCTTTGAATATTTTTATCATGTGATATGCGAATGCTTGGGCGTTTTTAAGTGTTGGGAAATGGTGGCTGATAAATTATCCACTCTTCTATCAGTCCATCCATCCTTCTCCCGAATGACCTCACTCAGCTGGCTCTTTATCACACAAAGGCAAAACATTTTTTGGCACGTTTAACAGTGGCCATGAAAATGATCACTCAAAGGTGGGAAAAAGCTCAGCCTTTGACCTTTCGTCAGTGGGCCTTGACCTTCATGTGATGTGGCCTGATCAGAACATTCAGCGGCACAGATACAGGGTGCCAAGATAACTAATATTGTTCAGTGGGAGAGGCTAATAGAGGACCTGAAAGATATTTTTTTAGTCGAGTGAGATGCTGGACTCACTAAGTTTGCCCTCCGCGATTTACGACCTGGTCTGATTTACTGTGTATGTATATTTTGCTGACTTATTTCCTGTCCAGTCCATTGGGTTTTTTTTCCTTTTTTCATGGGAGGAGTTATTGTGGTCTTTTTTGATGTTACAGTTCTTGTTTGTTGTTGTTTTCTTTGTATGTTTTGTATGTTTATGTAAAATGCCAACATTGATATTGTCAATATATTGTACTTTCTTGACTTCATAAAAAAATGTGTTCACAAAAAAAAAAAAAAAAAAAAAACGTGTTTCCTGTTGTTGGAGCTCAAAAATTTTTTTCTGTAGGCTAATACATAAGCAGACATACAGTTTAGCAAAGCAGAGCTACAGGTGTTGTATATTATACAGCCTTCTCGTGCATCGTTATCAAGGGAACGCTTAGCCTGATAATTTTAATAATGTTTCGATGATACAATATGGACCTATGTCACTCACAGCAATGTGGGTTTAGCCAACGCGATGCTGACAAAATAACATTAGCTAGTTAACATGACATGACAACAGTCAGCTGAGTTGCAACTGCTTGTGCTGAGCTATTTGACATTGACTGAGTGACCTCCAGCAGCAGGTGACGGTCTCACTTTATGATAGCGTTACAATTATGTTATCTTATCTTATCATCAACATAACTTGAATTAATCATCATCGTTGTCATCATGGCATGGCACGAGCACTACCGCCCTGCTCCCTCCCTGCGAGTCCCTGTTAATCATTAAGCTACTCCAGGCTAACTACTCTCCTCCTGCTCATGCTCACTCTGTCACCTCCTCGGTTTCCCGGTCACATGCCTGCTCCTCTGTCTGGCAGTGGCCATTGCCAGCTAGCTCTCCTCCTTCAGCTTACACCAATTGCTGCCAGGGCTGGACTGGGACAAAAAAATTGCCCCGGCATTCTTTGCCCAGACAGCCCACCACAATCGGTCGGACACCACCCTCCAGTACACCATCCTTGCGGTCCCCTTAAATATGCGTACCTACTGTACTGTTCCCCCAAACCACTACAAAACTGAGCAATAAGTGCTATGGACAAGTGTACTCACTCGCTCTTGACTGGCTCCCTGGTGATCAGAGGTGGCCATGGAGTACACAATCTCCTTACTCACGTACAGGTAAAATTAATTGTCAAAGAAAAAGCTCTGCTAGAAGTCAAAATATCTTTTCAAATTATTTAAGAAAATTTCTGTATACAAGTATGTATAAAGTATACAAGTAAGACAAAACAAAGTGTGATGTTCTTCACAATGCGGCAGCCACTTTCTACTTGTGCCATCTCTACTGGTGAACACCTTCTTCACCACAGGGTTTTTGGCATCCTGTTTGGGGTGATAATTTAAAAACACAGCATAGCTAGCTCAGGATGGCCAAAGTAGTCTACAGCCCATTCCTCCCTGTCTCTCTCCTCCACTGCTAACTCAACAACCTGGCTTGGCTAGACAGAAGGAGAGAGATAGATGATTACAATTAATTGCTTGAGGCATTAAAAATACACTTAGAAACTTTTTTTGAGTTTCGATTTTTGTTATATAGTCCTTTATTCTTGAAGAGTACGACTGCTAGATGGACAATGTGCTCTTTTAATTAATATTTGTGCAGCATAACTCAAAATACAATCCAGTTTTCCTCTAATGATTACAAAGAATACAAATGTAAACAAATGTTTTATGGCTTTAAAGTACATCTAAAACTCATTTTTCGCTCTTACAAACTGATATTCCTTGCATCAAGAGTTCTGTCACAGCTAAAAGATACTTTAAGATGAAAAAAAAGAAAGAAAAAAAAGTTTGTTTACATTTGAAGGGCCACAAAAAAGTTACTTAAAATGTACCTTTAACATAACTATACATTCAGGTCCAGAATTGTTGGAATTCCCTGACAAAGATGTACAAAAAACTGTACAATTTAAACAATTACCATACTGGTAATGAGCAAATAGTTTATTCAGTTAATGCATTCAGCTGGTTGGTCTTATTTCATTTCATAACTATAATTCATACAGATTTCAAATTTCCAAATATTGATGATGAATATTGCTTAAGGTTTACACAGTTAATAGATCACCTTTTTGTTTTATATTAATGTTCACAGAGGAGTAATAGTTTGACCTTTGTATGTGATAGGGCAATTAAATCAACCATGTGCTTGTTAGTTTGCTGAGTTTGACCTACAGTTTATGTGCCTACAGGTGCATGCTCAAACAACGGCAGCACAAAACTATTTTAACTCACTGTATGTGGAGAGCTACCCCATAGATGGTAATAACCAGGGCTAGAGTTGAGGGGGGATGAGGGGGGGTGTCATTCTCCTTGGAAAAAATCTTGACCACAGCCACCCCCCTTGTAAAATTGTCTGCTCCCTTCCCATCCCCTTTGCTTTAATTGTATTATCAATGCTATTTATTGCCTAATCACAAAAGGATGAAACCTCTGCGATATTTTAATGTCATTCTTACATTATTTGTGCTCCAGTTTGTGTTGTTCTGCACTCGTATTATCAACACAAAAACTGTATTTTAAAAAAAACTATCCAATTATTTACAGTATTATTGTATTGTATTATTACTACCGTGGATTTCAAAAACAGACCTCTGCATTATCACAACTGCATACAAGTTACTGCTTATTATACCTTTTACATTCAATACCTCACCCTCTCATTAGAATCTATAATCGGTCATGTTATTTCAAGCAAATAAATACCTTAGATAGCTCACAAGTGAATAGGTTAGCTGCCAAGCTATAAAACATGTTCATGAAAACGTGAACATGTTATTATCTGCAACGGACTCATTCAAGATTAAACATTAGCTGAGCTGTTGTCAAAGTTTTGTTACATAAGGGACATATTATGTAATAATAATACATGAGACTGGTTATTATCTCACCTGTCATTTTCTTCTTCTTTACGAACAAAACTTCTAAGGTCTGCTGAACTGGTCGCTCAGCCATTTTAAGCGGTACCATCTGCCAATTCTTGCCCAAAGCAAAACTCACGATGAAGTTGCATTAGCCAATGACATGCATGCATTTGCAGGCTCCAATCAAATAAGCAAGAAGCAATCAAAAGCCACAAAGGTACAGAGGATACAAGACAACACAAACTGGAGCACCGATAACTTAAGAATGACATTTAAATATTGCTAAGGTTTCGTCTTCCCGCAATTAAGCGATAAATAGCATAAATAATTCCATTAAAACAAAGGGAATGGGAAGGGAGTATGGTTGTGGTCAAGATTTTTTCCAAGGAGAATGGCATAGTTAGTTAACGTTAGAATGGTCCTGCGCAATTCCAAAAAGTTGCAAGTGGCTTCCTGGATATTGGCAAAAGAAAGACCACGGTTGTCCCGGTTTATCCCCACCCCCTCCCACAAAGGAATTTCCCAGCTTCCAATGGCAGGCTGGCTGAAGGGGCAGGCACATCTGTGGTCCAGTAAAAGTCAACAGGCAGAGTCAGTCTCCATCAGTATCTACAAGGACACCATATGAAGCTACCTGAAAGTGAAAACATGAAGGCTGGAGGTGAGAGGAGTTTGTGAATATCCAACCTATTTTCTTTTGGGTTCACAATCTAGCAAGTACTTGCTAGTATGTGCTGTTTATTAGCTTGAACTGAAAAAAAAGTTAGTAGTGACTTGTACAAGATAGTTTATCTTACTCTCCCTCTGTGAATGTAATAGAATCAAATCTACATTTTCTAATCTCAGAGAGTAAACATTTTAAATTATTCATCTTATTTGAAATGATTTTATTTGCAATGACAGTTTTGTGTTTGGCCTTTGTATTTTTACAGATATGACAAATAACTCTTTTGCCATGACCCTGAGTGAACCAAGTGTCCAGCACAAGCGTGGGACCATTTGCATTTTTGGGACAGGAGACTTTGGTCGGTCCCTGGGTCTTCGGCTTCTGCAAGCCGGGTACAGGGTGGTTTTTGGTAGCCGGAACCCAAAGAACTCCAGCCTCCTGCCCAAGGGAGCAGAGGTGCTAAGCCATAAGGAGGCATCGCAGGCAGCCCAGGTCATCATTGTAGCCGTTCAACGGGAGAACTATGACTTTCTATGCAAGATTGGGGGAGAGGCTCTAGCAGGAAGGTCTTGGTGGATGTGAGCAATAACCTGAAGAGGAACCAGTACCCCGAGTCCAACGCAGAGCACCTCAGCAAGCTGGTTCCAGCAGCGCATGTGGTCAAAGCATTTAATACCGTCTCGGCATGGGCACTGCAATCTGGCAGACTTGATGCAAACCGGCAGGTAAACAATATTTCATTCCTCTGTTAAAAATCTCTGTTGGATCACTCAGAATATTAAAACATTTCAAAGAGCAAATATTAAAATCTGGTTGAAGAAGAAGAGAAATATCGAGTGCTGTCTAATTTGAAAACAAATGTTTTCGTGAGATACCTCATTTTATGTAACCCATTGTACTAACACTAATATCATTGTCACTGTAACTGGAACTATGTTTTCTCCCTGAATGATCTTGTACAATACATTCAGTGAAAGGATTATTTAAATCTTCACAGTTAACTGCAGTCTATTATATATTTATATAACAGGGTCAAAAGCGAATCATGAGTTTATGTGCATCCTGATCTCTGCTATTTTCCTCACTCATCCAGGTGTTAGTCTGTGGGCACAATTATGAGGCCAAGCAGATGGTGAAGGACATAGCTCAGAATCTTGGCTTCACTGCCCTGGACAAGGGCTCTCTCCAGGCAGCTGTGGAACTCGAGGACTACCCCCTCCAGCTCTTCCCAATGTGGAGGCTGCCCGTTGCCCTGGCTGCTGGCCTCATCGTCTTCTTCTTCCTCTACCTCCTCACTCGTAGTGTCATCTATGCCGCCGTTGAAGATGGGAAGGACACTTCCTTCAAGATCATGGTCACCCTAGCCAACAAGGTGATCCCCATCGTGTCACTGATCATGTTGGCGCTGTGCTACCTTCCAGGTGTCATAGCAGGCTTCCTGCAGCTCTACAATGGTACAAAGTATCGCCGCTTCCCCAACTGGCTGGACAGGTGGATGCTCTGTCGGAAGCAGCTTGGTCTGCTTGCCCTGGCGCTGGCCTTCCTCCACGTTCTCTACACGTTAATTATTCCCCTCCGGTACTACGTCGGGTACAGACTAAATAGCGAGACTATTGCTCTGGTGAGTTAATGGAACAAACTCCTGACTGTGTTTGACTCAACTAAAAGTAACAATCAAAAGCAATATACAAAATGGGTATTTTTAAATGTGTGTAAATCTCTTTGGAATGTCAAAGGGGAAAACAATAGATTCACATTGCCTATGGAGCAATGCCATTTTACAGCTTTTGGGTTAAATAGGGGATGACTGAGAGCAAGAGAATCACCCAAAAGCTGTAAAATGACAGATAGATAGGCAATGTGTATCTATTATTTTAGCCTCTGAAATGATATAGTAAACAAATACAGGGGGTGCACATGCAAAGTAGTTAATTAATAAATTGACGCCGGTATATTTCCTGCATTATCAGTGAAAAATGTACAAATGTTACCCTGAAATACCAAAATAAATATGTGTATTTTGCTGGGAATAGGCTATGAACAAAGAAAATTGCTAGATAAGCTAAAACCTCTGCCTTTAGCACTGTTAATGAAATAACGCATCCTCTACCTAACAACATGTTAAAAAGGAACGTAGCGATGTTAGGGTTATGGGTAAGAAGCTACTTTATCATTGCTATGCTAACGACCCTTCCCCTGCTTTTCAGATTAAGCAAAACAAAACGAAACCATTGGACACCACTATGGTCTGGTTCACTGACACCTACTTTGTAACTGGAATTATGGGCTTTGGCTTCTTTGTCCTACTGGGAATAACGTCTCTTCCCTCTGTCAGCAACAGTGTTAACTGGCGGGAATTCCGATTTATTCAGGTACAATATAATCAAGTATTATAGATAATTTTGCTGGTGACTACTGTTCACATCTTGTGCTCTACAATCAAGTAACATGAGTTCTTCATACCTGATTTTATTTATAGGTAGTATGGACCAGGATTTAAAAAGCCTGCAGGAATGAAAAGTTAACTTGAATTTGAGTTGTGCTCTGGATTTAATTAACATTTGTGCTTGAATTTGAATTGCAAATAAGTAGTATTTATTTTTGTCCATATATTTAATTTGTAAGATTCCTCACAATGGTGTGTTTGAGGGAAAAAACTGCCACCATTTTAAAGAACCACTCCGGTTAAAACTGGAGTTTAGATGTAGATACCAAAAACCACACAAACAAAAACTTGTACAGTTCATAATCAGTCTTTTGGTTTAACCACTAGATTTTTAAGGCACGTGAACTGGTCCTTCATCGAGTCGACTGAATGAACTTCCCCAAAGTTCCTACCTTTTCATTTCAGCTATGCCATCCACCAAGGAACAGATTAGCATGGATACCCCAAACTCATATGCGCATACCTACAACACACCAGAAATATGGCACAGAAATGAGTGAAACAACTTAAAAGACTCAAAAGTCCCATATGAACATTATTTCTGTTTCTTCTGTTATTGTGTAAATATGCAGAGTTAAAGATCAATCCCTCTAGCCTCAAGTGTTCTGGTTCTTGTGCTTTTAAGATGACATTCCTGTTTATGATCATTTATGAAAAATTAAACAAAAAGCGAATGTCAAAGAGCCTAACCACATCAATGCTATCTCTGTTTTCAAAAGAAAGAGTGCCGAAGACAAATTGCAGAGCTTAAAACTTACACAGGCGTGGGCCCTGTGAGTCAGAATTCAGTCAGAACGTTTATTATTGAGCCTAGGCTAAGCTAAGGAAATTCATTATACTTTAATGTACTTCATCTGAAATGCTTCAGTAATGTATTCATCTTCACAAATGGATTGCTAACATACATCACTCTGAATAACAACATCCGTTAAATGCCCAAAAATGTAAAATGTAATTTAAGCATTGTTTTTATGGTATAGTTTCATGTTAACGAAGTTCCAAAGGAACCCAAAATTATTGGAAGAAAGTTCCAGAGGGCACAGGAATCCAATAACACTGCGCATACGTTTTGCCAGTGACCAGTGTTGAGAAGAACGAAAGTGTGTGAATGGCAAACCTTACTTGACCACCTACCACTGCAGTCAGGATATAGCTCTGTAACATGAGTGTGTCCCATGAGAATGTTTTTTTTTTGGGTCTATTCCCCCTCTAAGTCTTGTTTACTTGATCAGATTGGTGATAGTGGGAAGCAGTCACACAGGATACCATCTTGTTAAGGTGTTTTGAGAGCAAGTGTATGCTTTAGAAATGTGACTATAGAAAGAGAGTTTTCACAAACCCCAAAATGGTTTCACCGTTCCTCAATCTCCAGTCATTAGCTTTTCAGACAGGGCAATTGTGTGGCTATAGCTTTCACTCAACTAAATCCATCTCTTCTCCTCTTCTCTCTGTCTACAGTCAAAACTGGGCCACCTGACCCTGCTCCTATGCACAGCCCACACCCTCCTCTATGGCTGGGATAAATTCCTGAAACCCTCTACCTACAAATGGTACCTTCCTCCTGGATTTATGCTGTCACTCATCGTTCCTTGTGTCGTCCTGGTCCTCAAGTTTGTGCTCATCACTCCGTGTGTAGACCGTGCCGTCACCAGGATACGGCAGGGCTGGGAGAGAAAACCTGCAGAACAATCGGCCCCTCTTACTTTAAGAAATGGAGCTGTGGAATCTGATTAACTTAAATGCAGTCAATACATTAAACTGGTATTCCACACAATCGCGTTAAATTATGGTGCACTCTCACCCATAGATTCATCTATCACTTCAACAGATATGAAATGCCAAAGAATAGTATAAAAAGAATTGCATACACTCAGAGTTACAAGCAAATCCACACCATCCTAGCTGAAATGGAGAAGGAGAAAGACCGAGTTTTAGGTGGCAAGTTTAATTTTGAAAGGTTATCTCAAGATAACCAGTGTAGTTTGCAAAGCCATTTAAATATGATTGCACTGTGTAGCCTCATGTGAACTGTAGTTCGCAGGAGAGATAGTTCTGTGTTCACAATTAATACAATGTTTTTATACAATGTTTTGGATATACTTCCTTAATGTATTAATTTGATAGTTGATTCCACATTTAAAGACCCTTGACTTCAAAATAAATATTCTTTCAAAGTACAAAATTGCAATTTATCAAAATGGCCAAAAATTTTGCAATAATTTTATGATTTTGTAATGAATTGATGGCCCTAGTTTAAATTAACAGTTCATTTCTCTTTCAATAACTGTCATGTCTTGGGATCAGTTAAAATGCAGCATTTTTGAAGAAGTTGAGTAGTGGAATAAAACCATCAATACCAATTGCTGTACAACTTGTGTTTACAATCCACTGTTTGATACTTTAGTAGTTGCCGTTGTTACGATTAGCAGTTATATGATGGTGTCAGCAATCTTTTATGACACCATGGTGACAATCTCTTACTTTCTTGCACCCAGTATTAACACTTTATTAGTTTTTTTTTTGTCATTTCAGCTTAAAAGTTGGGACATTTTCTTATTTTTAAAGGGTGCAAGAAAAGGTGTATACAGAATTTTGTAAATCACACTGTAAATATGGCTTATCATATAAAGCTTATGTTGTTTAAGGTATGTATATTTGTATGTAATGTGCATATTCATAATTTGTACAATATTACTGTTTTCATGGCAACACTTAACATTTGTGACTTTTGATGTTTTAATATTGTATCCAACCAAATATATGATGATTCTTAAGCGCACTCAAGTTGTTTTTCCATGTGCCACTAACACTGCAAACTGGATGCCTGTATATTCTGACCAAAACCTCATTGTAGGGACAAAATATATCTATCAAATTTTAGCAAATCGGGACCCCTAAACTGTTCTACTGTACTTGGACGCTAGTGTCTCGGCTATAGTATGTGGGTTCCCATGCTGTCGTTAGCAAGTACCTTAGCACAAATTACACGCTGTGGATGTGGTTCCGACAGAAACCGAAACAAACAGACAGAAACAAGAGAGGAGATGAAAATAGCCTTCAAAAAGGCTGTTTAAAGTGTACTGCAATAGCAGTGTTGTAAGGCTAAGGTTACGTTTTGAAACCAAAGTGAGGAGATAGGCGCAGCCTTTAAAAAGTGATCAAAGTACGGAACAATCGATACGCAAGTGGTATGTTTCCGATGACTGAATGACTGAACTGTCTTATGTACTTGTGGACTTCTGCTAAAGTTCGTTGTTGAGATTTCAAATGATAACTTCCTGTTTTCACTGGCCATGCTGAAGATAAAGGTGTGGTGCAACTGTAATCCACGCTGCTTGCATTTTGCGAGTGAGACGTCCGTGACCACACGCTCGACTTGGTCGTTACGCGCCCCCCAGTTTGAGAACCACTGATTTTAGGAACAGTATTGTGTCTTTCCTTTACTTCCTGTTTCACAAATGTATGAAATTTTGGTGACATAAAGACAAAATCATTTTACCATGCATTACCTGGGGAAAGGAAAAGAACAGACAAACCAAATGACTCATTTATATATAATTTGTTCCGGGCCTTGGCATGTCAATAATAGTTTGTAGAACGTTGGTTTTGAGATCTTTAAATCACATTATGTGCTTGTTGTGTGTGTAGCAGGAAGGAAAAAGTAACCATATAACATGAGGGTACTTTTTCCTTCCTGCTACACACACAAGAAGCACATAATGTGATTTTAAGGTCTTTTGCTCCAAAGGGAGTAATTTGTTAATGGGTTTTAAGCCATTCTAGCACGATGTTCTCTTGGCGCCCCCTTGTGGTGTTTGTCGACACTGGTCATAGTGCCATAGTCTGTCCAGTACAGGGGGCATCTGGTTAGCATGAAATATTCTCCTAACATTTACACAACACTGTGGGAACCATTGCATCTTTGCATAAAGGTTAAGACAATGTTTCTATTTTGTTAACTGGGTAGGGTGTCATTGTGCAGAGCAGCGCATCATCCAGGTGGTTCACCAAATGGACCATACTTTGAGTAATGACACCGTTCATTTGTCAAGAACAGCGGCATTTTCTCACTAAGCATTTTCCACTCTCTTATACACAGAGAGAGAGAGGGAGAGAGAGAGAGAGAGAGAGAGAAAGAGAGAGAGAGAGAGAGAGAGAGAGAGAGAGAGAGAGAGAGAGAGAGAGAGAGAGAGAGAGGGAGAGGGGAAAGAAGTAAATGATACTTATACAGTAACAAAATTTCCCTCACCCAGAATCCTCTCTGAAGTAAAATTGATTGTGCCTGCATGAGGTTATTGGAAAAACCTAAAAATGACTGTCCCTGCACATTTATCTGCGCTGTGTTTTCCGATGGTTTTATAATTATTATTTTCTTTTTGCACATTCACATTCAGAACATATCCAGGGTTGTAAATTCTGAACACAATTTAATTCAACTGAGATAATAGATTTCATTAATAACCACACAATTTTCTTTCAATCAGTAGAATATTTGTCTCCTTGACTGTAAACAACGTCCCTAATATCCTCTGAAAAAAGGGGCTTGCTTGCAAACCTGACGTTTTAATGTGCAAAATTATATTTCTCACGATTTGTTACGCAGGCACCAGATGGATCTCTGTGAGTCATCTTTTTACCGAATGATGATTTGTGTTGTTTTGTAGTGCAGTTTCCGCTCTTTAAATCTAAGGAGAGGAATACAGATCTGACACTAAGTGTTTAGTTTTTATCAATTCATCTCAATGTGGCTATATTCAACTTGACAATTTTTTTCTGCAAGGAAGAAAGGAGAGGTCTCTGTCCACAGGTATACTTTTCCCATAAACAGTAACAGCTTACCATGGGAGCTTCTTGTGCTGTAATGTAATCCCTCTTCAGGACTGTAATCGGCCATTTTATTGTATCACTATGAGAGGAGTACATGTATTCCTATTGACCCTCTGTACTGGACCCAGGGATTGGTCTACTCTGTGAACAAAATGAATACATTCTGCAAGAGCCAACTACACATGTATCTAATGCTGCTATTCTGTTATCTTACTATCAAGGAAATAATATAATGAGCCATCTTCATGCATTGGAGGTAAGGAATAAGGTGAAATTAAATTGCCACGCCTTTCAAAAGTCCATCCAATCAGCATTGAGAACAACACAGATGAGACCGATGCTTGCTGGGGACAGGATAGTCTCTAGTTGTTTGATTTACAATTGACTTGTTGAACTTTAGTTTAAGTCTACCTTTTTCTATCTATTTTGTGTGTTTTGGAGTGATGCTTTTTATCACTTGAATTCATTCCACTAAGAAAAGGCTTTATTAAGCTATGAAGCTTATAGCTAGCAGCTGAAGTTTTGTTCTGTAGCCTCAAATTAATTTTATTGTGAGAGTTTCACTGAGGTTTCACAGTTAGATAAAATAAACAAAAAAACAAGTATTTTCATTCATGTCTCATACTGAATTTGAGAACTTTCTTAACTGTGTCTGCTGAGGTAATCAACATGTAATCTTACTCTGCAGACAGCAAACAAGTAAATCTACTTTGGAATGGTTGAAGACCAGGAAATGTAAACGTTTTAAATGGTCTAGCACAAGTCTACTCTTCATCCCCATTGAGATTTTGTTATAATACCTGAAACAGTTCATTATTTAAAATCCACAAATGTCAGTTGAAGCTGTTCTGCAAGGAAGAGCCAGTCAAAATTCTTGCATGGAGATAGAAGAGTTTGTTAGTAACTGCAAGAGCCAATGGTTGTAGTCATTGCAGCCAAAAGTGGCATAAACTAAGGGGGCAATGACTTATTCACATGGGGATATTGGATGTTGCTTCACTTTCTATAACAAAAAAACTATTTCTCAAAATACAGCCTTTCTTGTTCACTCAAGTTCCCTTTGACCTAATCGTAGATTTTGGATATTGAGCTGATGACACATCAAAACTATGAAAAAAAATTAATCGGAGCAAGCTTGCGATTTCTATGCTTTGGTCTGCAACTGGTCCCCGTGTTTTCTGCTCTCTCAGTCATTTCTGGTGAATTCTTTTGTGATATTCACGTAATGCAGGTGGTCTCCAGTCATTCCAAAATGAAAAATGAAGAATGTTAGAAGCTGAGATTTTGGAATTTTTTTCAACCGCGGACCTTACGATTTTTTCAGATTTGGGGTTGAACAGGCCCAATGCATTTTCTGCCCTTTAAGTCATTTCTGGTGATTTCTTTTGTCATATTCACTTAATTTAGGTTATTCCCAGTCATTCTAAGCAGAAAAATCAACAGTTTTGCGAGTTGAGATTTTTGCCATTTTTTTCAACCGCGGACCTTACGTTTTTTCAGATTTGGGGTTGAACAGGCCCAATGCATTTTCTTCCCTTTATGTCATTTCTGGTGATTTCTTTTGTCATATTCACTTAATTTAGGTTATTCCCAGTCATTCTAAGCAGAAAAATCAACAGTTTTGCGAGTTGAGATTTTTGCCATTTTTTTCAACCGGATTTTTTCAGACCTTTACGCATTTTTTTTCAGATTTGGGGTTGAACAGGCCCAATGCATTTTCTGCCCTTTAAGTCATTTCTGGTGATTTCTTTTGTCATATTCACTTAATTTAGGTTATTCCCAGTCATTTCTAAGCAGAAAAATCAACAGTTTTGCGAGTTGAGATTTTTGCCATTTTTTCAACCGCGGACCTTACGATTTTTCAGATTTGGGGTTGAACAGGCCCAATGCATTTTCTGCCCTTTAAGTCATTTCTGGTGATTTCTTTTGTCATATTCACTTAATTTAGGTTATTCCCAGTCATTCTAAGCAGAAAAATCAACAGTTTTGCGAGTTGAGATTTTTGCCATTTTTTCAACCGCGGACCTTACGATTTTTTCAGATTTGGGGTTGAACAGGCCCAATGCATTTTCTGCCCTTTAAGTCATTTCTGGTGATTTCTTTTGTCATATTCACTTAATTTAGGTTATTCCCAGTCATTCTAAGCAGAAAAATCAACAGTTTTGCGAGTTGAGATTTTTGCCATTTTTTCAACCGCGGACCTTACGATTTTTTTCAGATTTGGGGTTGAACAGGCCCAATGCATTTTCTGCCCTTTAAGTCATTTCTGGTGATTTCTTTTGTCATATTCACTTAATTTAGGTTATTCCCAGTCATTCTAAGCAGAAAAATCAACAGTTTTGCGAGTTGAGATTTTTGCCATTTTTTCAACCGCGGACCTTACGATTTTTTTCAGATTTGGGGTTGAACAGGCCCAATGCATTTTCTGCCCTTTAAGGCATTTCTGGTGATTTCTTTTGTCATATTCACTTAATTTAGGTTATTCCCAGTCATTCTAAGCAGAAAAATCAACAGTTTTGCGAGTTGAGATTTTTGCCATTTTTTTCAACCGCGGACCTTACGATTTTTTCAGATTTGGGGTTGAACAGGCCAAATGCATTTTCTGCCCTTTAAGTCATTTCTGGTGATTTCTTTTGTCATATTCACTTAATTTAGGTTATTCCCAGTCATTCTAAGCAGAAAAATCAACAGTTTTGCGAGTTGAGATTTTTGCCATTTTTTTCAACCGCGGACCTTACGATTTTTTTTTCAGATTTGGGGTTGAACAGGCCCAATGCATTTTCTGCCCTTTAAGTCATTTCTGGTGATTTCTTTTGTCATATTCACTTAATTTAGGTTATTCCCAGTCATTCTAAGCAAAAAATCAACAGTTTTGCGAGTTGAGATTTTTGCCATTTTTTTCAACCGCGGACCTTACGATTTTTTCAGATTTGGGGTTGAACAGGCCAAATGCATTTTCTGCCCTTTAAGTCATTTCTGGTGATTTCTTTTGTCATATTCACTTAATTTAGGTTATTCCCAGTCATTCTAAGCAGAAAAATCAACAGTTTTGCGAGTTGAGATTTTTGCCATTTTTTTCAACCGCGGACCTTACGATTTTTTCAGATTTGGGGTTGAACAGGCCCAATGCATTTTCTGCCCTTTAAGTCATTTCTGGTGATTTCTTTTGTCATATTCACTTAATTTAGGTTATTCCCAGTCATTCTAAGCAGAAAAATCAACAGTTTTGCGAGTTGAGATTTTTGCCATTTTTTTCAACCGCGGACCTTACGATTTTTTTTCAGATTTGGGGTTGAACAGGCCCAATGCATTTTCTGCCCTTTAAGTCATTTCTGGTGATTTCTTTTGTCATATTCACTTAATTTAGGTTATTCCCAGTCATTCTAAGCAGAAAAATCAACAGTTTTATGAGTGGAGATTTTTGCCATTTTTTTCAACCGCGGACCTTACGATTTTTTTTCAGATTTGGGGTTGAACAGGCCCAAATGCATTTTCTGCCCTTTAAGTCATTTCTGGTGATTTCTTTTGTCATATTCACTTAATTTAGGTTATTCCCAGTCATTCTAAGCAGAAAAATCAACAGTTTTGCGAGTTGAGATTTTTGCCATTTTTTCAACCGCGGACCTTCGTTTTTTTCAGATTTGGGGTTGAACAGGCCCAATGCATTTTCTGCCCTTTAAGTCATTTCTGGTGATTTCTTTTGTCATATTCACTTAATTTAGGTTATTCCCAGTCATTCTAAGCAGAAAAATCAACAGTTTTGCGAGTTGAGATTTTTGCCATTTTTTTCAACCGCGGACCTTACGATTTTTTCAGATTTGGGGCTGAACAGGCCCAATGCATTTTCTGCCCTTTAAGTCATTTCTGGTGATTTCTTTTGTCATATTCACTTAATTTAGGTTATTCCCAGTCATTCTAAGCAGAAAAATCAACAGTTTTGCGAGTTGAGATTTTTGCCATTTTTTTCAACCGCGGACCTTACGATTTTTTCAGATTTGGGGTTGAACAGGCCCAATGCATTTTCTGCCCTTTAAGTCATTTCTGGTGATTTCTTTTGTCATATTCACTTAATTTAGGTTATTCCCAGTCATTCTGAGCAGAAAAATCAACAGTTTTGCGAGTTGAGATTTTTGCCATTTTTTTCAACCGCGGACCTTACGATTTTTTCAGATTTGGGGTTGAACAGGCCCAATGCATTTTCTGCCCTTTAAGTCATTTCTGGTGATTTCTTTTGTCATATTCACTTAATTTAGGTTATTCCCAGTCATTCTAAGCAGAAAAATCAACAGTTTTGCGAGTTGAGATTTTTGCCATTTTTTCAACCGCGGACCTTACGATTTTTTCAGATTTGGGGCTGAACAGGCCCAATGCATTTTCTGCCCTTTAAGTCATTTCTGGTGATTTCTTTTGTCATATTCACTTAATTTAGGTTATTCCCAGTCATTCTAAGCAGAAAAATCAACAGTTTTGCGAGTTGAGATTTTTGCCATTTTTTCAACCGCGGACCTTACGATTTTTTCAGATTTGGGGTTGAACAGGCCCAACAGGCATTTTCTGCCCTTTAAGTCATTTCTGGTGATTTCTTTTGTCATATTCACTTAATTTAGGTTATTCCCAGTCATTCTAAGCAGAAAAATCAACAGTTTTGCGAGTTGAGATTTTTGCCATTTTTTTCAACCGCGGACCTTACGATTTTTTCAGATTTGGGGTTGAACAGGCCCATGCATTTTCTGCCCTTTAAGTCATTTTTGGTGATTTCTTTTGTCATATTCACTTAATTTAGGTTATTCCCAGTCATTCTAAGCAGAAAAATCAACAGTTTTGCGAGTTGAGATTTTTGCCATTTTTTCAACCGCGGACCTTACGATTTTTTCAGATTTGGGGCTGAACAGGCCCAATGCATTTTCTGCCCTTTAAGTCATTTCTGGTGATTTCTTTTGTCATATTCACTTAATTTAGGTTATTCCCAGTCATTCTGAGCAGAAAAATCAACAGTTTTGCGAGTTGAGATTTTTGCCATTTTTTCAACCGCGGACCTTGCGATTTTTTTCAGATTTGGGGCTGAACAGGCCCAATGCATTTTCTGCCCTTTAAGTCATTTCTGGTGATTTCTTTTGTCATATTCACTTAATTTAGGTTATTCCCAGTCATTCTAAGCAGAAAAATCAACAGTTTTGCGAGTTGAGATTTTTGCCATTTTTTCAACCGCGGACCTTACGATTTTTTCAGATTTGGGGTTGAACAGGCCCAACGCATTTTCTGCCCTTTAAGTCATTTCTGGTGATTTCTTTTGTCATATTCACTTAATTTAGGTTTTCCCAGTCATTCTAAGCAGAAAAATCAACAGTTTTGCGAGTTGAGATTTTGCCATTTTTTCAACCATTTTCTGCCGGACCTTTCGATTTTTTTCAGATTTGGGGTTGAACAGGCCCAATTTTTGCATTTTCTGCCCTTTAAGTCATTTCTGGTGATTTCTTTTGTCATATTCACTTAATTTAGGTTATTCCCAGTCATTCTGAGCAGAAAAATCAACAGTTTTGCGAGTTGAGATTTTTGCCATTTTTTCAACCGCGGACCTTACGATTTTTTCAGATTTGGGGTTGAACAGGCCCAATGCATTTTTCTGCCCTTTAAGTCATTTCTGGTGATTTCTTTTGTCATATTCACTTAATTTAGGTTATTCCCAGTCATTCTAAGCAGAAAAATCAACAGTTTTGCGAGTTGAGATTTTTGCCATTTTTTCAACCGCGGACCTTACGATTTTTTCAGATTTGGGGCTGAACAGGCCCAATGCATTTTCTGCCCTTTAAGTCATTTCTGGTGATTTCTTTTGTCATATTCACTTAATTTAGGTTATTCCCAGTCATTCTGAGCAGAAAAATCAACAGTTTTGCGAGTTGAGATTTTTGCCATTTTTTTCAACCGCGGACCTTACGATTTTTTCAGATTTGGGGTTGAACAGGCCCAATGCATTTTCTGCCCTTTAAGTCATTTCTGGTGATTTCTTTTGTCATATTCACTTAATTTAGGTTATTCCCAGTCATTCTAAGCAGAAAAATCAACAGTTTTGCGAGTTGAGATTTTTGCCATTTTTTTCAACCGCGGACCTTACGATTTTTTTCAGATTTGGGGTTGAACAGGCCCAACGCATTTTCTGCCCTTTAAGTCATTTCTGGTGATTTCTTTTGTCATATTCACTTAATTTAGGTTATTCCCAGTCATTCTAAGCAGAAAAATCAACAGTTTTGCGAGTTGAGATTTTTGCCATTTTTTCAACCGCGGACCTTGCGATTTTTTTTTCAGATTTGGGGTTGAACAGGCCCAATGCATTTTCTGCCCTTTAAGTCATTTCTGGTGATTTCTTTTGTCATATTCACTTAATTTAGGTTATTCCCAGTCATTCTAAGCAGAAAAATCAACAGTTTTGCGAGTTGAGATTTTTGCCATTTTTTTTCAACCGCGGACCTTACGTTTTTTCAGATTTGGGGTTGAACAGGCCCAATGCATTTTCTGCCCTTTAAGTCATTTCTGGTGATTTCTTTTGTCATATTCACTTAATTTAGGTTATTCCCAGTCATTCTAAGCAGAAAAATCAACAGTTTTGCGAGTTGAGATTTTTGCCATTTTTTCAAACCGCGGACCTTACGATTTTTTCAGATTTGGGGCTGAACAGGCCCAATGCATTTTCTGCCCTTTAAGTCATTTCTGGTGATTTCTTTTGTCATATTCACTTAATTTAGGTTATTCCCAGTCATTCTAAGCAGAAAAATCAACAGTTTTGTGAGTTGAGATTTTTGCCATTTTTTCAACCGCGGACCTTACGATTTTTTCAGATTTGGGGTTGAACAGGCCCAATGCATTTTCTGCCCTTTAAGTCATTTCTG